>CM028138.1:527053500-528460500 GCA_016271365.2 Neoceratodus forsteri | reverse complement strand
TCCCACAATTATAGCAAAACATACTTTCTGGAGTTTGAGCTGGCCGAGGCGCCACACTGGGAGCCAGGGCGGGGGTATTACTAACTGGAAACCTTGGTGCCATCTCTGTCTGCGGCGTGATAAGCATTTGGAGACATCTCGTCAGTTTCTCCACTTCCATGGTCAAGGAATCGAGTTCGGAGCTGTTATCAGCAGGAGATACATGGGTGGGTACCCCCACCCCCATAGCAGATGCAGTCGGATATAGGTCAGGGCCCGTACTTGCAGGCGTGGCCTTCATAAAGGGACTGTTTTTGAATTCCTGGATCTCTCTCAACAGTTCGCCCCATTGTGACATATCTTTTTCCTTGTCAGAGCACTCATTGACTGCCAACCTCTGCCCCTGAACTTCACTTGATGGGTCACCCTCAGTCACTCGGGTCATAGCCGCAGCTATTGGTGCAGGTCCCTCCCGAGGTCGCTCTTTCTCAACTCTCAATTTCTCTCATTAACTCATCATAGGAGGGTGGGGATTCCAGTCGATCTGCCAGGCGTAACTGGAAGCAACAGCAGTTCTGAGAAGGGGCAGACTTAAGGATCCTGTCCAGCCTGGTTCGGTCCAGTTCAATAGCTGGCAAACTACCTTTTCTGAGGATTCTTGCAACAATTTTTCCAGCCGATACATACACAGACAACAACTCCCTTGGTACTGTTGTGCATCTTACTCTCCACCATAGGTCCTCATCAGAATCTGGGCTCCCATACACATTCTCCAAGGCCTCAAGATAGGCCTGGAGCCTTCAGGGTTACTGGCCGTTTAGCACGGATGGTAGCAGGGCAGGACCTCGGAGCTCTCACTAACCCTCTTTCGCTTTTAGCCTTCGAGCATTGCCATTCTAGCACTTGGGGGCAACATAGTCTATCCAGGTCTCCCAGTCATCCTCCCTTGGGGTGGGGAGGGTGCAGAGAAGATCCTCAACCTTCGGTAAGAGTCGTGACTAATGGCAGTGCAGAATAGGAGTCTGCATTGGTTCCAGCCACCATTACGGGCACTGGAGCAGGAGAGGGTGTTGGGGGAGAACACCCCAGGTGGCAAGAATAGTTTCTTCAAGTCCTCCACAGTTTTCCCTCCCAGCAACCATTCAGCAAATTTCTCCTCAAAAGTTTCAGATAGTGGTGGGGGCTGATTCCCCCGGTCTTTACTGTCCTTAGTTATCACTCTCCAAGCAGTGAGGGCTCCTCTGGGGTAATGGTCTGTGGCACTTTGGAGCTATCTATGGGATCCTAAACCTACTAGGGCCAGGAAAGTGTGGTGAGCAGATTAGCATGCCGACCCACCACCACAGGGTTTTGTAAACCTTCCACCTTGGAAAGTACTCCTGCACAGTGTCCGTGTGATGACCAGGGGATGTCCAGGATAAGCATAGCATTTTGGGGTCGATCTCCTCCCAGTACACCACTCCACCAGCGGTGCACAGCCACTTCTGTCGGGTACCCATTTTTCTTAACAGTGGTTCAGAATATGGCCACTAGAGGACACACAATCCCAGCGGTGAGCCTCAAGATGTAACCTAGATGGCGCTATCCCAGGGCTACTACCCCTGCCTGATTTGCCACTAACAGGTTGAGGGCCTGGATCCAAAGGCGGGTGCCTCCACCCAGAGGTCAGGGTTTGCAATAGTTAAACTAACTTGGTCACAGCCCTCTGGGACACTGCAACCCTTTCTTCCCACTAGTGGCCCACACAATATATCAGAATTACCTTCACAGTATACACTTACCCCAGGTCTGGTTCCGCACTGGGACCTCCTGTGAAATGAGATACAGTGCAACAATCACAGTACAGTACTTTAACATAGACAAATACCTCAGGCAGTATAACTTTGCTGGAAACAAGCAGCTCTGATTTATTTAGGGGATATAACAAGGACAGGGGAAATCAGGTTAATTAGCTTATCACTCTAATAATCTACCTATGGCTCTGTGCACAGGCCTATCCCTATCAGTTACTGTCCCTGGGTACCCAAGCCCTACTGGCTAGTCCAAACCGTGGCAGCTGGTAGGGCCTTTCACACAGAGAAAAGGAGAATTAAACAGTCAGCAGTACAGTAATTCCATTTGGATTTAATGTGGCAATTCAACAGGAGTTAAATCTGAATTAGTACTCACGACCTCCAAATAAGATAGGTCCTTCAATGTCACATAGGGCTCACTTGAGGCACACAAACCCTTCACACATCCATATAAAAGAAAGCACTATACCAGGCAGGCTGCATCTGTATCCCGATCGGAATTACTGCACAATACCGGAGAACACACAGCAGATTCAGTTCCTGACAGACCGAGTGCAATTTTCAGCAATTCTTCCAGTCTTCTACAGGGTGAGCCTGTTTTCACTCTTCAGAGATCCTTTGATTCCTTTTCACAGGACGATTCAGTCCTCAACAAGCTGCAGACGGAACTCTGGGCCTTACACACGCTTTTGACTAAACTGCACACTGAAAGCACAGGGCTCCTTCCTTCTTCACTGCCAAAGCTCAACTGACACCCAACTGACAAAACTGGCACTTCCTTTGAGTTCCTCCCAGTTCTTGACTGGATTGGCTGTCACTCACAATAGACTGCTGCTGTTGGTCCAAAAAAGGCACTGAAGTCTAAACTACATCTCCCAGAGTCACTGCCCATACAATCCTCTTGTGGCTGGCTCAGATTATGAGTCCAAGTTCTGATTCGTCCAAGGCACCATTTAGAGCTAACACCCCACACTGATTGGTCAGTTCAGCAGTTCAAAACTAGAATGGGGAACTAGCACACAGTTCTGACTGCAAAGAAAGCAGGTTAGACAAACTGTAATTTCATTATTACTCTAAATAATTTCTGGCAAACAGTTACATCTTTCAGATAGGTTCCTTTGCACTCTAGTGACTGCAAAATGAAGTGAATTGGCAGCAGCTCAGTGGTACTCAGAGAAGCACACAGTCCCCCCATACAAACTAATTATGTCTGCAAGCAGACAGCTCTTAAAGAGACAGTACCAGAGGCTCTAAAAACACTCACTGATAAATGGCTTAAATGCCAAACACCATTCAGGCTTGGAGCATTCAAGCAAGCTCCTGGAAGTCTTTTGGGAACCCCCATTTGCAGGGGGGTTACATATAATATATGTTACATAGAAGTATAAAAAACATCAACAATAACACAGTATCTGAAGATATAGCAGCATGAAGAAACAGGTGATGTACAGGGTGTCTCAATAACAGGATAAAGTACAATTGCAGTACAATACAACAGATCTTCTGAGTAGCTGTTTGGCAACAGTAAGACTAGAGAGAGAGAGAGAGAGAGAGAGAGAGAGAGAGAGAGAGAAACTATTTCCTAAGTTAAGGTTCTTTCCAGATGTCCTTCTCTCCCCAACAATGTTAGAAGATTACTTCTCTATCCAGTCAGTTGCGTGGCAGCCAATCTGGGGGTTTCCAGTTCCTGCTCCTTTCCCTGGGTCAGTTCCCACTAGGTGACTTGACTGTGGCACGTACAGTGGCAGGTCAATGCTCATTAAGTCCTTCCATCTTCACAACCACTTGCTGAGTGGTGAACTTACATAGCTTTGCCAATTGCTCACTCAGTTCATTGAACTGGGTCTAGAAGTCAGAAATTACAGGGCAGCTTTGTACTTGTATTCCGGCACCCATCCCAGTTGAAGTCTTGCTAGCTGGCATATCTTGCATACTTTTAGGGGTGTCCTGCCCAACAGATGAAGATACTTTTGGTGCTAAAACAGACATGGGTTCTCTGCAGTCATTCAGCAAATCCCAGAGCTCCAGACTCTCAGGCGGGATCCCACTCTCAGTAGCTTGAGTCCCAACCATGGGCACCAGATGAGAGACCCACTGCCCCTCTTGTTTCTCAGCCTCTCACCTCTCTCAGTAGCATTATGTAAGAAGGTAAGTTGTCCTTTCTCACCTGCAGATGCAATTTAAAGACTAGCATATCAGTACTGTGGGTGCGGTCTTGAGCACATTTTCCAGTCTCACGCAGTTCAAGTCCTTGCGTGCCACACCACCTTTTCCGTAAACTTTCAGAAGCACCCTCTCCAGCAAGATTATGTAGGCTAACAGGTCTCCCTTTCTTTGTTTGGTTGTCCTAAATTTCCAGTAGAGGTGGTCATTAGACTCGGTGCTGCCAAAAACGCTCTCCAGCGTCACTAAATATGCTTCTGCGGGGGCATCTGCGTCAGTAGATCTCAGAAATTGGATGGATTCTAGTGCTGGTCCTCTGATGCTCTTCCCCAGTTACTTCTGCTTCTCCATCTCCGAACACTGTCAGCCCTGCACTAGTGGAACTGCATAGTCCATTCATGAATCAAGCTCATCTTCCCACACAGGAGTGGGCTTGACTCCTGACAACATCCTCAATCTCCAGTACAAATCCAGTCCAGATGGTAGCACATATCCAGGTCTCCATTTCCCCCTTTCCCTTTATTTTTTAGGAGGCAGTATAGCATAGTGGTTAAGGGCACTAAGCTGCAAACCTGGAGACCTGGATTTAAAACCCATCAGCTTCCACTTGCATATTGTGTTACACTGAGCAAGTCACTTGACTTCCTTGTGCTCCCAGGTTGCACCTAGAAACAAGCTTTGACTTAGTGTGCCTTTCCTGGTTAAACAATTTCCTCTTTCCCCCTTTCCCTTTCCTCATTCACTGTCCTAGGCTTTGCAGGTGCCTTGTTGATGAGTAGCTTCTGGACCTTGGTGGCTGGCTTCCCTTCAGCCTGGAACCACCTGCAGAACCTTTCATCATACTCTTCTATCTTTAGTGGGATATTGAATTTTGGGGTCACACTTGCATGAGTCCCTATAATGTACTTTGCACTGCTTTCCTCCAGGTCACTCTATTAGGCACTCTGGTGACATCCATGACACCGCTGCACTTTACCAGTACTATCAGAGTCTATGTGGTACTATTAGGCGAATGTCCTCATATAGTCACCTTGCTGAAACATTTCACTATGAAAAAGGGCTGATTCTATTTGTTCTTTGATAATCCTGGGGGCTCTCAACATTAATACAGTCTATAGAGTATCCAGGTCCTCATCTGTGCATCAACTGATCAGTCTATTGAACTCCATTGCAAGTTTCAACATTTCAGAAAGGTACTAAACTGTTTCTGACTTGCATTGAGGTCCATGTGGGTGACCAGATGGTGAGAAGATCCCAGTGGTGCCTGCAAAGATGCAACCAGGTCACTGGAGGTGTTATTTGTTACTACCCCCTTCCTTGTGGTCTCAAACAAGGTTGAGGGGCCTGGCTTGGTAAACTCCTGAATGGAGGTTCTTATCCAAAGTTTGAAAAAATTTAATGGTGCCACCACATAACTGTTTTTCAATGCAGATACATGCAGGCAGATTTAGTCCTAGCACAGCCCATGCAGTCAATGGGGAATGTCAGCTCTGGTTGGGTCATGTAGCTGTCAGTTGCTTTTGGGCCAGGCTGGAACCCTGTCACTTGATAAGCCATTGGTCACTAATTTGCATCAGGATTCCTGCAGCCGTCCTGTGTCCCAGACACTCTTGTTGGCTCCCCTTTCAGGCTATGCAGCCTGATTGGCTGAAGTACAATTCCTGACCCTTGTTGCTGTTTTTTGTGGAGGTCAGCTTACCAAGAAATAGTGGCCCACTTTGCAGTCCATTGGAGCACTGCACCCCCAAAGTCCTTATTTAATGGGGCTCCTGTGGAAGGCAGATAAGTGGCTGCATTCGGAGCCAACACCAGTGCCACTACTTAGTTGGCCAGCAGATGGTACATTAATACCAGATAGCCTGTGCCCTCCCTCCTCAATGCTATTAGCCCCAACCAGCTTCAGTACATTTTTCCAAGACTTGCATATGACTAGCGGTCTCCCACATGGCAACACATGACACTCTGATGTGAGTCACAAGCCTGACCAATCTCAGGAGGTAAAAGCATGTGTCCTAAAGGCTGGTGCAGCAATCACAAAACATGGTCACCAGCTGAATTTAACTGCAATGGATGATCTTAAAGAAGACCTTGACACTTGGATAGAGTGTAGAATAAAGAACCAGAAGGACAGCGGTAGATGGGCCCAGATCATTCAAGTACTTTGAAGGTTAACAAAATGTATATTGACTGTACATTAAGACTTTCTGTGTAAGAAGTCCCACTATTGATTGAAATTACAAGGGGGGGGGGTCAGAGTGTCTGACTCTCCAGCCATGTGAATAAACCCCCACGACATTTCCAAGAAAGGGTACATGCTTGCCACCACTCCAAGGAGTACACACCCTTTGTATAACCTGAAATTCTATATGCTCACACTTTCTTTCTCTCACTCTGTTCCTTGCTCTCCCTTTCTTTGTTCCTTGTTTTATATCTTTTTTGTAAGAATTTACTCTGCTGTTAAGTGAGCTATGAAGTGGTCTTACCTCACTGACTGCTCACCCTTTTCCACCTAGCCAGGGTACTGAACCCCTACAGGAAGCTGCACCCCAACATTACCCTACCAGCATCAATGACTCCTGCAGAACTGCAGACTGTCCTGCAGATGCAGTCCTCCTTCTCGTGGTCCTCACACTCATGGTTGCTTGAATCTGGATCGCTTATGAATCTGTACCAATTTCATACTTTCTGTCCACTCCGGGGTTTACTTCTTGCTAAACACCACCACCATCCGGTGCTACAGGACAAAAATGCTGTACCTAAAAAAATTAATCCAAGAATGCCAAAAAAGGTGCGCAAAAAAAAAAAAAGGGGTCCAACAAATTAAAGTTCAATGCAAAAAGTGGTTTTATTGTGAGTCAGAACGAAAACAGAACAGCTTAGCAAGATGCCCCAGCGCTTTGAACTCCTGTGGGTTCTTCATCAGTGCTAGGGGAAACACAGACTCTCAGGCTCTCTTTAATAAAGTTACTTAAAGAAACAGTAACAGGAAAATTTATAAGACAACTCTAATATGAACAAACAAAATAAAGTGCAACTAAGTGAAAGTAGAATTAGATACAAATTGATAAAACAGTCAGGGAACTAAATCAGGTTACTGAATGATTACTACAGCAGAAGTCCACAGAATTTTATCTGAGGACTTTGTCAATTCCTTCAGTAACCTTACTCATGCAGAAGTTACGGCTTTGGAAGCACTATCCCAGATGAGTCACGTTCCAAGCACTGGGGCATCTTGCTCAGTTGTTCTGTTTTGTTTGTGACTCACAATAAAGCCCTTTTTTGCACTGAGCTTTATTTTGTTGGACCCTTTATTTGCTCACCTTCATGGCATTCTTCACTTCTCGCTAGCTTCCTTCCTACTCCAAACAGTTTACACTGCCCTCTGCACCACTGTAGGGTGAGCAGTAATGCAGAGGGAAGGCACTCCAGCCTTAGGCTGGGCATTCCAACCCTTAAGGTAGGCATTCTGGCCCTAGGGTGAGCACTGAGGCAGAGGGTGGGCATTCTGATCATAGGGTGGCCAATGCGGCAAATGGTGGGCATTCAGACACAGAGGGTAGGCATTCAGGCACAGAGGCTGGCCATTCTGACCTTAGAGTGGGCATTCCAGCACTCATGGTAGGATTATCTCCCTCTGTGAGCATTCCACTCCTAAGGTTGGCCTTCTGGCCTCTAGGTGGCCAGGCAATCATACCCTCAGGGGGCCATTCTAGCAAGTAGAGGATCTTTGGCTGGGTCAGGAAGACCATGCCAGCAGGTGGCGGGTTATCACTGAGATAGTTTGGCTGTTCCAGCATTGTTCTAAGATTTTACCAGTCTAAGACCTGATCTGAGACCAGTTTCTCTTTTTCTCAGCTGAATTAATATGGTATTCAGTTGGCATACCTCTCAACTGCTATGAATTTTGCATAGTGCTATGATTTTCACACTCATATTTACCCTTGCTCCGCATAGGTTACTGATGTTCTTAACAATGTCAGAGCTATTTCTGGACACACTCTTAAATCGTTGAACTAAGTTGATAGGCACATTCCTTATCATTGACTGTATGTGGCTAACTATTTGTAGACATTTTATCTTTTAAAATTAGAAAATGCTTCACATTCTGGCCATTTGCTATGATTTTTGAAAGTCAGTGCTATGATTTTTAATGCTGAGCGGTTTGTCAGTTGGTGTCACAGATACTTTCAACCACAAAATTCCTAAGCAGCAGACAGCATAAGCTAGCAGTTAGTGCACAAGGCTGTGATCCAGGAGGTTTGGGTTCAAATTATGATTCCCCTAACATTCTTCTATCCTCAAATTTTACAGGAGTGATGATCCATGGTTAGTGAGGTGTTGGAAAAGTAAATCTACACTACACTATGGTGTGTAAAGCACACGAAACGCTAAGTGCCAGAAAGAAACTAGACTTAGACCAGATCTTAAGGGCACAGCCTAGCTGGAGCGATTTTACCCCCCACACTCTATGTATTAAAACCTAGAGATGGCGCGTTCTGGAATGTACCCATTCCTGTGGTTCCGGATTTTGTATGTGAAGAACATCTGGACACTGCCTGTATGTTTAAAATAGCATCTCCTTCACAAGATATGATCAAACATTTCAACTCTGACACCCACATTCCGGGCAGCACCCTCACTTGATGGAAAGAGTGAAGCAGCCTTAAACTGAGGCAAACTCCTTTCCGATGAAGGAAGATTTGACAACAGCCAGACCTGTACATAAGTCTCTCTGTATTATTGTTTATTTTTTGGGTTTGGTGACTTTTTTGGGTTATTTGTTCTCCTATGAAAGGAAACAGTGTCTCAAGGGCTGCTTCTCCGGTGACATAACCTAATACGTACAGTCTCAGGCTTGGGTGGAGTAGGAGGTGGGGGTAGATACACGGGAGTTGTGCAAAAACAAAACTCAAGAGGACTCCGTCTCTTTAAAAACTGGAGCCACATGCGCCGTGTAGAGCGTGTGTCAGTTTCACCCTTTTACCCCGAAGTGTCAGTTTCACTATGGCGATGGGAGCACCGCCGTCCAGACAACAACAGGAATTGTGAGGGAAGCAGCAGCAGCAGCGGCAAGGAATCCCCATCAGCAGCTCCCAAGCTTCTACCGAAATCAAATAATCATTAAAAATACAAAGGCGCACCATGAATAGCGGCACACGTCGGCGCAGAGAGCTTAGCAATGTTTGCAAGAATTGGAAAAGAAAGTAAACCATTCTATGCGCTGAATACCATGGATTGACGTCGCTTTGGGTTGCCTCTAGTTATTTCCCCCATTTGTTTTTCTTTTTTTCTGCCCCCTCCATCCCGGTCTGGAAAGAAGATCACCCCTTTAAAACAGCAAGATGTTATCCGGATCCAAAACCTCTTTTAAGATCAAGCAGTATGTTCCCGAGGTGCCAAAGGTAAGTAATTTACACCTCACTGGTTACTCCCCCCCACCCAACACACACAAAACTGGTGCAAGTCTAGGAAGAATGGACCCAATCATGTTCAGACGGGTCTTTTTTGGAGTCTGGAAAAGCGTTTCCTCTGTCTTTGGTTCTCAGCATTTAGTGCTCAATTTATCTGCAGTTTGCTGCTCTTCATGTGTTTGGACATAGCTTGGCGTTTCTCTCTTTCTAGTGGTTTTCAGCCGTTTCAGTTCATATAGCCTGCCTGCCTGCCTGCCTGAGCTACCCTGACTGTCTGCAGCAGCAGGCTCAGAAAGACAAAACTGTTTGAAAATAAGTTACTGGCAATCTGTTTCTAATGGCATGCCACAGGCTCATAAAACTGTTGCTAAAAATAAGGGCGTACTGTGTGTATGTGTATTTTCTGTGCATTCCTACGTGGATACAACATACTGCTTAACCGTAGTTTGTGTGTAAATATTTCGTGTGGCGTGTGTGTGTGAGAGAGAGTTATGGAATGGGTTGACTCAATGCAGTTTATCTTCAAGTGTGAGGGGGTAGGATAGGGTTACCACCTTTTAAAAAGCCCAAAGTGGGACATTTCTTACTGAAACATGATTTTTCGCAGGACAGTAGGTAATCTCGACCAATGCAACGCACTTGTTTTCTCTATATAATCAGAATTAAGGCTAAGTATTGTAGTTTCTTAGTTGCTTCTATTGTTTTCTAAAATTGTAAGGTATTTTAGTAAATGTATTATAGTTTTCTGCAACATTTAGTGGAAAGTTAGAAAATATTTTTTTCTACTATAAAGTCAGGACATGTAGTATTTTTAATTAATTTTTTTTTTTTGCAAGGCACATCAGCCCAAATCAGGACTGTCCTGCAAAAAACAGGACAGGTGGTAATCCTAGGGCAGGACCATAACTCAGTGGTGCAGAGTAAAGCGGGTTACGGAAGTCCTGTGTATAGTGCCTGCAGTGATGATACAGTGCCTATTTTGAGTCAGGCTGTTGCATATTCAATATATACAACAGTAGTTTACAAGTTACAACTTTTAAATCTGCAGTTTGTTTGAAGATTTTGCCTTTTTTATTTATTTTTTTTTTAACTGCTTTCGGTGCTACACTAGGCATTGTAATGTAATCAGCATTGTGGAAGCTGCTCTCTATTGGTTCAATAGTCGAGTTACTGCGATGACAGTAACTTAAAAAATATCTATGGTGACAACAGTAACAACATCCTATTTTTGATATGTTGCTGCTATTGATGTCATCAGCTAATATATTTTTTGTTTTGTCATTTCACTAAAAATACCACCAGCAGCTTAATCTGGTTCAAAGTCAGTTGGCATTCATCTGTATCCCCCTCCCCCGGGTCGTGCCTGAAAATAGGTGGGGTTTGTCTAGTGCACTTACCTGGTCAACAAAAACTAAAATAAATTTCAACCCAACTAGTAAGTGTGTATTTATAAAACGACAAAAAATCTAGACATTTTATTCCCTGAGGGATGTCGTATGAATGTGCATTAAATCTCTATAAACAAACAGGCAGGTGCAATGTCTCATTTTCCTCCCCAGAAAAACCTACTTAGAGCCATTTTATAAGTGTAATAAGCCCCTCCAGGGTGTGTATCGTAGGATTTTGATGCACTTCCCAGGGGCATAAGGGCATTCTGTCTTCAGCTTTGTGCCTTACTACTCCCCTGGGGCGTTCCACAGTAGACCCATCCTTTCGAGTGGCTTAATCCTTACATAAAGTATGGGGTGGTATGTGTAACAAGAATTTTACACACACCTGAGGGGTTGGATGCCACATAAACCCCGAGAGAGAAGCTTGGGTTTATTTAGGCATCCAACCCTGAGGGTGTGTGTAAAATTCAAGTTTTACACACTATCCCATATTTTATTTTGTATAATTGCTGGGTTTTGCTTTCTGGTCACAGCAATTATGTAGAATAAAAGTCAGCGTGGTGCAGACGTGGGTCCGCTTGGCTGTTACCGTGGTCCGCGGTCTGGTTGGTTGCTCGCTTAGTGTTGTGTTGGTTTTTTTGGGTGAGGTTTTTTTGAAAAGGCAGCAGCTGTTCCGGTATTTAAAAAGTAACTTACTGCCCAGTCAGAGTGGCGGTGCAGTGTTGAGAAGGCAGAATGACTAGTCAGTGCGGCTAGAGTGAAGATCACAGAAGAACTGCAGCGGGCGCATGTGCAGAGCAAGGGAAACCCGGCACGTGTTTGCCATTATAAACACTCCTTTATAACCGCAAATTACCCAATAGGTTTCTCTATGATGGAAAGAGAAACCCATTAATTATAAATAGAATAATAGATAGAGGAATGTATTACAAGGCAGTAAGAAAATCAAGAGGTTTTGGGGACTTGGAACCGCTCAAGAGATTCCCAAAGTCCCCAAAACCTTGAGATGGTCTGACTGCCTTCTAATACCTACTCCTTCATTTGTTATTTTTTGTAATATATGGACCTCATTGTGAAAATTCACTGCTTTTTTTTAATGTGGATTTTTGTGAAACGGGCTGCCGCATTGAGCATGCGCTGTCTCTGAGCCGCCCACAGCACTGACTGTCACACTGCTCGTTTCGGATAAGATTTTGTTTCTTTGAAGTTAGTAGGCAATCCTAACTTTTAGGTTTTTTTCGTTGTTTGGCAAATGCAGGATCCCTGACATAGTCCATTATATGTTTAAAAAAATAATAAAAATTGAAGCAATGAACTGAACACATTCCTCTTGCTAAGCGAGAGGAAAAAGACGCCATGTTTTTCAGGCTGTTCTGCCCGCCTACAAGAGAAAAGCTGCCAATGGAGATGCACGCTGTCTGTACGGTTGTGCAGGAAGGGACATGGCACCATGGCAACTGGGTTTGTTGGCAGGCAGATTTGGACATGCACTGTGAGATTTTAGTGATAATACTATTGTTGAGAACTGAAACGATAGTATTATCAGGGAGGAACGATAGTATTATCACTTCGGACAGTGTTGTATTACTGAGATTTTTTTGTATGGGACAGGATGGTGTTATTTGACCATGTCCATATATTACAATCCTATAATGCACACCCTGTCATGGCATATTACTTACACACATATACCGTATGTAATATGTAAGGCATGCTTTGATAACCTGGTTAATAAATAACTAAAAATATGGACACGTGGTGCGTTATGAGGCATATAGAAACATAGAAATATAGACTTTGATGGCAGATAAGGACCACTTGGCCCACCTAGTCTGCCCATTTCCCTACGTATTGGATAAGCTGCAGATCCTAGTTAACCAACAGCCTACTTCCTCCTTACCCCCTCTAGAACTGTCTTATGTCTGTACCATGCATTCTTGAATTCCCCCACTGTTTTTGACCCCATGACCCCCTCAGGAAGGCCGTTCCATGTATTCACCACCCTTTCCATGAAAAAAATACTTCCTCACGCTGCCCCTGAGCCATCCCCCATCTTCAAATTGTGCCCCCTTGTTCTTGTACATATCTTTTTCTGAAAGATGCTTCTCTCATGGACTTTGTTGATTCCCTTGAGGTATTTGAAAGTTTCTATCATGTCCACCCCCTCTCTCTCCTTTCCTCAAGGGTATTAAGTTCCTTTAGTCTTTCTTTGTATGGCTTCTGCTGCAGACCCTATTCTGAGTGATTTCAACCACCAGAGAGTCGTATATCAGAGCATGCTCAAAATTTGTTAGTCCGCTTATAAAATAAGTCCTGAATTGATTTATAAAGCATTAGCAGTCAGCATCCTTTTACCAGTTTGTTTTTTGCCTTGTATATTTTCACTGTATGCTACTGTTCCTGCTGGACTATGCCTACCTTTTGTCTGCTACTTTCCTCTTTGAGCAATCAGATCGCTATGATTTCATCACCTGTTTTATAAATGTATATAAGGAATATGCCACGATCCCTGAAGAAGTATCGCTGAAATTTGTATGAGTGCTATTTGACCTTATGATGTCACAAGTGGCAGAGCCACGAGTGATGCCAAAGGTCAAAAAGCACATGTGAGAAATGTCAGCAGTATTTCTCCTGGGGCTGTGGCCTAGTTCATTTATCCATTGCTTATTCGTTGGTGGTTTTTTTTCCTGTTAATGTTTTCTTGTCATTTTCAGATGATCGAGTGGCTCAGAAAGGACATGCAACGTACATGATGCTGTTGCGTGCTTCCTTACATCATTGTGTTCAATGCATGCCATTTGGCAAGAGCGAGGTTCAGTGGCTGTTCCTTATTCAAGTGAGAGTGGGCAGTGCTGAAAGAAAACTGAAGGGTATGGCTTGATTATTGGGGGCAGCAGAGCTGAAGTGCTGGTCGGGGGAACGTCGACTGAGGTTTGGGAATACAGAGGGAGGTATGAGGACAGGAAAAGAATGCTGGGGTGCTGTTCTTGTACTGTGACAGTAAGAGTGTCAGAAAATTTGTTTGTTTATGTTATTATTACATTTTCAAATGAATAGGAGGTTTATTAGAAAGGGACAGAAAATGAAAGTGATTTACTGTTTCTGCCCTGAAATGAAACTGGTTGGTGGGAACCAGCAGGTAAGTGAACTTTTTCAGTTCTAAAATTAGACCTGTGTTGTTTGTGCTAGAATCCAGTCAGAAGCTACAGTGAGGAAATTTGTTGTCATGAGGACCTGGAGCAAGAATATTACGGTATTCTCATTCAGTGGTAACTGTCAAGAAATATCCTGCAAGCGTTTGATAAACAAGGGATATGCCATGGCCCTACCTGCAATGGCACTGATATTTTCCTGAGTGCAGTTTGAACTTTGACGTCATGAGTGGTGAGGCCACAAGTGATGTCATAGGTCAAACTATACGAGGGAGAAATATCGGCGCCCTTTCAGGTCGGGCCATGGCATATTCAATTTATGCGGCACCAGTGACCTTTTTCTGCATGCTTTTAATTGCATTTTTCTTTATTTGTTTTCAGGATGACTGAGGGTTATTCAGATGATCAATTGGGTTTCGTTTACTTTAGACGCATGCAATGCTAATGTGTGCGTCAGAGCATATTCGTGTGTGTTTTCATGCAGTGGAAGCGGGCGCTTGAGTTCAGGGAGATAGCATGTGCTAGTAGATGAAAGAGCAGGGGAATAGACAGTGTTTGCTGGTTTTGTGTGTGCTGCAGTGCTAGTGGGGCAGAGATGCTGCAAAGTTCAGGGTGGGGAGGGAGGTAAGAGGGTCTTATGTGCAGTTGTGGCAGGCATAGGAAATTGGGAGCATTGCTGGGGGCTAGAAATTAATGATAGATTTGGTGGATTATTGAAGGCTTGGTGAACTTCGTACATTAGGCAGAAAGTGAAACTGATCCCTGTGGGTTGCCAAGGAAATGAAATTCTGTAGCGGGAGCTGACATGCAAGTGAGCAGCTGCACTCTGAGTGGCTGCTCACGCTGCTGACTGCGAACCCCCCCCCTTGGGATTTGAACCTCGTACCTCTGGCTCCAAAGGTGGCATCGCTACCCCTGCACCATAGCAGCAGCCACACTCATCAAGGTACCTCCACCCACCTTAGACATCTCTCAATCATGACTATACAGACCCTCACACTCAATCTCCTCGCAACCATCTTGCTCTTTCATTCTCCGCCCTACTCAGCCATACATACTCCCACCCTGTACCCTCCCCCCAACTCCCCACATACACTGGACCACCAGACCACCCCACTGCACCCCCAACAATCCCTACTCCCACCCCCCAATCACTGGTTAAACTGGACCCACCCCATCCTAGCCATACCTGCCCTCAGCTCCCTACCCGCCCACTGTACCCTCTCCACCTGATCTTCACACCAGCTCCAACGTAGCCGCTTCAGCCATCGCAGCCCACTACTCAGACTAATCACCCTACTTCTTCTGCTCTCCGGGAACGTTCAACCCAACCCTGGCCCTGGGTCATCTACCCCCTCTCTCCTCCTGCTGGATGTGGCCTACGCATTGCCTCAATGAACATCTGCAGTCTTCCAAAGAAAACTGCTGCACTCCAGTGCTGGGTCGTGCAACACAGGCCCAAAATCATTGCCATGGTGGAGACCTGGCTCTCCGCCTCAACCCCTGACTCAGCTGTCTCCCTCCCTGGTTTCACCATCTTCAGAGAAGACCGAGTTGGCAAGCATGGGGGCAAATGTGCAGTCTACCTCTGCGACTTTCTCCTTAACCATGCTCTCCCTGCCCCCAAGCTCGATCATGGGGCCCAAGCTATCACCATAAAAATCTCCCCTGACCCAGGTAGGGGCCCTCTCTATCTCACTACTGCATACATACCTCCGCGGAACCAGGGACTAGCAATCCACTCCCTTACCGACTATCTATCTGTCTATCTATCTATCCATCCACCCTACCCACCCTACCCCACAAAGCTGAGCAGCTCGTCCTAGGTGACCTCGATGTCAACTGGCTTGACTCTGGCGACATTACCGGGGCAGTGTTCATTGACCTATCTAAGGCCTTCGACACAGTGTGCCACCCCCTCCTGCTCGACTCCCTCCACAAACTGGGTTTCTCATCTGGTCCCCTTGCCTGGTTCTCTAGTTACCTCCATGACAGATCCCAAAAGGTCAAGATAAACGGTACCCTATCAACCGCGCTACCTGTCTGCTCCGGTGTCCCCCAGGGGTCCATCCTGGGCGCTACTTTGTTCAGTCTCTTTCTCAACACCTTTCCTAACTCCTGCTCAGGCAAAATGCTCCTATATGCCAACGACACGGTCCTAGTCACCTCCCACCCCAACCCCACCACCCTCCAGGACTCCCTTCAGCTCGTTTTCAGCCAAGCTGAACAATGATTCCTCGACCACCGTCTGGTCTTGAACCTTAAAAAAACTAAATAGATGCTCTTTGCCCATCGTCAGAGCAATGCCAGTAATGCCCCCCTCCTCATCCTCCCCAGCACCAAACACCCCATTGAACAGGTAACGGCATACAAATACCTGGGCATCACCTTCGACACAGCACTCGGCTTCCACGCCCACCTCAAAACCCTGTCCACCGCAGTAAACACCCGGATTTGTCTCCTCTCCTCTACTGCCAGAGAGACTGTCTCTCTCAGAATGCCCTCTGGCTGGCTATCACCTCCTCTATCCTGTCTTTGGTTGACTACGGGCTTCCTATCTGTGCTGCGTCTGACACCACTGCCCTCACCAAAGTCCAGATCTCAGTAAACAAGGCCTGCAGGCTCCTGACAGGTGGCCATAGCAGAACACACACATGCCAACTCTACTCCTCCTCTAATCTACTCACCTCTGATGAGCGCCTGCACTACCACACCTGCATACTGGCCAAAAAATCACTACTTGGGCTCTCCCCTCCTGGGGTTACCTCAACCCTAAAACCAACCTCCCAGTCGGTTGCCACCTGAAGCGCAGCCAAGGCCACCTTCCAGGTTCCGAGATCTAGGACCTCGCTCGCCCAAAGTTCCTTTTACTACAGAGCACCCTCCTGGTTCAGCTTTCTCCCCCTTCATATCACTAGCATCCCCAAAATTGGCCCTTTTAAAACCGCCCTCCGGGAAACACCTCATGGACACTCGGGTCGGTAAGTGCCCCTGACTGCCCCAGATCCTGCACTCATCCGGCTCTCTGTATCTGACAACGTCCTCTCAGACTGCCTCTTCTGCCCCCCCAAGCCACCCCCCCGGAGACCACGGTCCTCACTCTCCCCAGGTACTCGCTCCATGGACGCTCTAGAGCAGGCCTATTATTTTATGAATGTTGGTCGAATCTGTAATTAATTGCAAGCCTCTGATTTTTTTCTTCTATGTATTATTTGGAATTGCTGTGTATTTTCTCTTGCTTCACCTCACCTGTATTGTCTTCCATTGTTGTATTTCACTGTCACATGTTGTCTACCCTCCCTACGATGAGGTGCCTTTGTAAATGAGTCTCTGACTCAAAGGTTGTAAATCCGATTTATAAAATAAACAAAACTTTAGCCAGTGGAGATATACAGTAAGGATATTTTTCCCTCCTGGGGCCTAGAATGAGAATATTTTTGTACTCTCACGCTGTGTCCCAGGGAAGGAAAAATATTGATCTAGAAACATACAAAAAAATAGAATTTGACAGCAGATAAGGACTGCTGGGCCCATCTAGTCTGCCTGTTTTCCTACCCAGTGCTTAAGCTGCATACCTTGACAGCAGCTTAACCTTTCATTCCTATTTGTAGTCTTCCTTTATGTTTATGCCATGCCTTTTTGAATTCCCCCACAGTTTTTGCCCCATCATCTCCCCCTGCAGGCTGTTCCATGAATCCACCACTCTTGCTGTGAAGAAATACTTCCTTATATTACCGTGGAGTCTACCTCCTTCTAACAACCTATCATCTCCCCTTGTTCTTGACCCTCTTCTTCTCTGAAAGATGCTCTCCTCTTGTATCTTATTTATGCCCTTGAAGAACTTGAAAGTCTCAATCATATCTCCTCTCTCTCCCCCCGCAGTGAAGACATATTGAGGTCTTTCAGTCTATCCTCATAAGGTTTCTGATGCAACCCCTGCACCATTTTAGTTGTCCTACACTGTACTGCTTCTGTTCTGTCTGTCTTGACTGACTTGCCTGAGGTGCGGCCTTCAGAACTAGACGCAGTACTCTAGGTGGGGTTTTACAAGTGATCTGTATAGTGGCATTATCACCACCTTTCTTCTGCCAGTGATTCCCCTGTCTATGCACCCCAGCATTCCACTGGCTTTCCCTATTGCCTTCTCATATTGGCTGGTCACCTTTAGGTCATCGAATATAATCACTCCCAGATCTCTTTCCTGCTTGGCGGCCATCAGAGCCCCCCCATCCTGGATTTCTGTGCCTCAAATGCATGATCTTGCATTAAATCTCAGCTGCCACACTCTTGACCACTCCTCCAGCTTGCTTAGGTCCCTTTTCATTTTCTTCACCCCCTCCCCCCCTTAGTGTCCACCCTGTTGCAGATCTTAGCGTCATCTGCAAAGAGGCATACCTTCCCTTCCAGCCCTTCCGCAATGTCGCTTATGAAGATATTAAAGAGGCCTGGCCCCAATACTGATTCCTGTGGCACGCCCTTGGTCACCCTCCTCTCCCTGGACTGAGCTCCGTTAACATCACCCTCTGTGTCCGTCCACACCGCCAGTTTCTGACCCACCTTACCACCCTGGTCCCCAACCCCAGCTTACCCAACTTGTTTACAAGCCTCCTATGTGGGACAGTGTGGAATGCCTTACTGAGATCCAGACAGGCCACATCCACTGCCCTTCCCTGATCAGTTTGCCTGGTTACCCAGGCAAAGAAATCTATTAGATTTGTTTGACAAGACCTACCTGCCGTGAACCCATGCTGTCTTGGGTTCTGTATCCCGCATTCCTCTAAGTATGTGCCCTTTAATATACTCACATGTGCTGCATAATTATAATATGTGGGTGGGTCCTTTTCCCCATTGAAAAAAAATCATTTATTTCCCCACATATGATGGTAGCCAAGTAGGGCACTATGACTCTAACTAGCTGCCTATATAGGACACAGCAAAAAGTATCCAATCTTATGTAGTACATAAAATAAATGATGGCAGAGTGTGGTGTCCGGAAAGATTAACCCACGAGAGAGCGTCTGTCCACTTGAGAATCAGTCCACGCGTGGGGGGGGTGGGCATGATGCTGCAGGCCGAGTGCCTCCAACTACCCAAGCATAGAATAATTCTCAAGTAGACCCATACCCTGAGTGGGTTAATTCGCTTGTACCATGGCTCCCGGTAGTGTGATCAAAAATGTTGTGGAATCCAGAGATAGAGAGAAACAGACACAGACACAGGCACACACACACACACACACACACACACACACACAGAGGAGACTGCAGGAATCCTTGTCTGCTTGTACACTGTGTGTCCCTCCCTCTCCCATCCGATACTTGCTGCACAGAAAGTAGGCGCATACATGCACCATGTGGTGCCAACTTCCCCTATCTCCTGTTACCAGCAATTCAAGAGAGAGAGAGAGAGAGAGAAACACACAGATGAGACTGCAGAAGTCCATGGCTGTCAAAAATGATGCAGGATTCCCCCTGTTGCTCGAGGGCACTGTCACTAATGACTGGACACACTGCAACTCAACAGACAGAGAGAAATTGGGTCTTGACATTGACAAACGTTCCCCCGTGTCACTTGTATGCCCCACCGTGCAGTGCCAATTTCCCCTTGCTGTCTTCCATAACAGAGATATTCTGTACCACACTACTGCACACATACCGCTGCTGGTCGAGGGGACTGCTACTCATGACCAGATACATGGCAGCTTAACAGAGAGAGGAGAGAGAGACACACACACACACAGACGAGACTGTTGGACTCATTCTTCGATTGTACACTGTATTGCTGTACAGTGTCTCTCTTTCGGTCTCCCTCTCTCATCCAACCCTTACCATCACTCTCTCTCCCATTGCCGACGCTCTCTCGTGAGTTAATCCTTACATATACCACCTTTTACCATCAAGCCACTTGTTAATTTTGACATTGTTACGACTCGTGTACAGGGTGAATGCGGTGTTCCATTATTACAGATGTTCTTGTTTTGTATATACTATGTTTTTAATGTCAATATTTTTGTTTATGTTTTATCATGTATTTGCTTAATGATGATCCTTTCTACTGCAAAGTCTATGAATAACTGATTGATTGGTCTCTGTTTTCTAAATTCCAAGGGGTTACAACATGTTCAAAAGGAGAAGGTCATTCTTTCCCTTGGGGACAGAGTGACATTCATCTAACCATTGATCTGATATCACAACAGTGGCATTATGGGATAGTGTGTTAAAGAGGGGAGCGATCCAGCTATTACAAAAAATGACAGATTGAAAACAATCAGTGGGGCTGATAATTCCATCTTGGGATTCTGGTGACATCATAAACCGCAAGAGTGAAGCGTAGGACTTTCATTCCTGTGAATATCGGCAGGTCACCTTTGTATAATGGCGTCACCTAACAGCTCAGCATGGGGAAGATACACAATCCATTGGTACTGTGGCAGGGTTACCACATGCCATGCTGGCTACCTGAGTTTGGGAGCAGAGTCAGGTCACTGGGGGGACTAGTGGGATGAGAAGGCTCGCGCATCCCGCAGGATGCCATTCTTTTCCGTGGGTGAGGGGATGGATTACATGCGCCAGTCAGTGCAATACTTTAAACTGAGTGACCGCAGGTGGCAGTGCAGTGGGGCACTTGTGGGAGGGAGGGGGACACTGCTGACGCCTGGGTCAGCACGCCATGTGTGAATGTGCACCTTGAAGTACATGTATGCGATGTTCCTCGGGGATAGAAGAAACTGCAGGAAGCGCTCTGGCTTTAGCAGCTTGATTTCTGCCCCCTCTCTGAGGCCCCAAACCATTGACTGTGGTACCCCTCCTCGTTAACTGGCTATGGAGACTCAAGGGGCCCCTGGCAGCCCTGATGAAAGAGCCACATCATGGGGCTAAACCCCAGGGAAATGAGGAGGGGTGGGTCTCGGGGAGACAGGTGATCAGGCTGGGTGAGGGTAGGTGGTGGGGACAAACCATTACAAAGGGGTCATAATACTAAAGTTTAAAAAAAAAAAAACACTGATACAAACAAAAAATGGGTGTCTATAGATAACTTAGGAGGTGATGTCTCATGATGATGTTTTTTTTTAATTTTATTATTATTAACTACATTTCTTCTCCCTCAGCACTGGAACTCTCTTGGACCTCTCCTCTGGCCTGATCCACTGTACCGCCCGCTGTGGACCCTGCCTTCTTCAAAGATGTTACTTTCTCCCCGAGCCCCGGGTGGCATATGGGCCCAAGGAGACCGAAGGGGAAGAGGCAGGGAACCAGTGTTGGGCATGTGGCGGAGCGGCGCTGGGAGGGTCATCATCTGTCTGGACTGGAGTGACTTTTCTGTACTTTGTCCCCAAGCTCCCTCCCCCCCCCGAGCGTGACAAGCCCTGATGTCTTGGCGCACAGCAACCCTGCCCACGTCTGCCACGCTCACTCATATGTGTGGTCCGTGTCCTGCAGCGCCCCGGATCTCCACCTGGGGTTGCTGGGATGCCAGACAACCCATTGCCCTCCCCCCAGGAGAGGAGAGCAGCCCATCGCACGTTCAATCCTCTCCCTCCCCTGCCAACCCCGGGTGCCAAAGCTTGCTCCCAAAGTAGGGCCGCCAGCGTGATACAAGGTGTGGGGTCCAGCACCTCATCCCTCCGTGCCACCGGGCCGGCTCTTTGATGATGTTGACATAAACCATTTGACTTTGTGGCTTATTATGTCATCAGCTTCACTGGATATTATTCCACTGGCATCCCCTTATTATCCTTATTGTTTTGCTGGCACCAATTTCTGACTTCATTCCATGAAATTTCCACCCTGTTATTCCACTTGCACCCATGTATTATGTCACCAACTTCACTCAATAAAATTCCAATCATGTTTTTCCTCTGGCACCCAATAATTATGTCACTGACTTACTTCAGTGGATAAAATCCCCACCTTGTTATTCAGTTGACACTGCTGTATTATTCTAAATTGTACAATGGCAACAAAGAATCCTGGACTCTGATTGGTCAGTGTGTGCCTAAGACAGTGATGTTATTACACAATAACACTGTATGGATTTATTGGAGAATGAGGAGGATGGATTTTTTTCTATTCACACTAAAAATCTACTAAAACCTTTTTTTAAATATTTTTTTTTAATTTTGTATAACCTCCAGCTATTGTATAATTGCAATAAGGCATGCCAGGGTGTGTGTTATTGTGTAATAACGTCACTCCTGGGGTGGTGGAAGCACTCTGCTTCACCTCGTGCTTCAACCCACCCCAGGAGTGACGTTGTTACATGATAACACACACCTTATTGCTTAATTATGCAATACTGGTCTATACACGCTGACGCCATACTGGTCTATACACACTGCAACACTATACTGGTCTATACATGCTGCAGGTTCATAGACAGATGGGTGACCTGTTACTCCTGTTTAAAATTCTTAAATCCCCAGAGTTAATGACAAATTGTGGAATACAATTTAATCATGTAAGGGGAAATCTCAGATCTCATAATAAAAAGTTAATAGTCCCTAAAGCTATTCCTGATAAAAGAAACAGCTTTTTTACTATACACACTATTATGGCCTGGAACAGGCTACCTCAAAATATAGTTGATATCCATAATTTTGTGATGTTTAAAAAACAATTAGATGAACTATATTACTCTAGATAAATTTATAGAAACAGATTGAAACAAACAGGGTTTCTTCCCCCAATTTCTTGAAAGCTCTGTAATTGTGTCCTGTTCACACAGAGAAAATCATATTCCACAGATATAATATCAAATCTGTGAATTATGACTTAAAATTCTGAACCACTGGCGCCGACCCGGTGGGGCTTAGGGTTGAGGCGCTGGACGCCACACCGTGACCACACCAGCGACCCGGGTTCGGAGCGGACTTGTGCTCTACAGTGGGTCAGCCAGAGGGAGAAGGATCGATGCCCAATGGCTGCTTTCCTTCTCTGGGAGGGGTTCATACTCCGCTGCGATACACCGCCACCTGTTGGGGAACATCAGGGTGGTCGGTGCAACTGGGAGACGCTTTACGCAAGGGTAGACATTGGCAGAGGATCGGCTTCGACGTGCATCTATGCACACGCTGGCAGCCTTGTCCTCATTGCACGCCAACGAAGGGGATCCACCAGAACACCGTAAAATACCCTGCCCTGATCTATGCGACGAGCCTCAGCATAGGTTCCAAGGCAGCACCCGAGAAGCAGACTCCACTGTGCGCGCTTCTAACAATGCTCAGGGGGAAATATGGGGGATCTCCGCCGCCCTTGCCGGAGGGTGATCCGAGGCTCTGAAGGTACGAGAGTAATGTTAGCACTCTAGGGGCAGACTCCTTGGGGCTGCAGATTGGGATCTATGAGGGGAGCTCTGAGAGAGGGATCAGTGGCAGCAGTAGGAGGAAAAAGAAATAGTAAAAAAAAAAAAAATTCTGAACCACAGTACTTTCAGATTGGTCAACATCATACCGAGGGGATGTCTGTGATTGACACCATGTTAGCTCATTATCCAAACAATAGCTTTGATCTGTGATGTCATGGTTCCTACCCAGGATGCCACTGTTTGGCACATAGGAAGGCGCCCCATGTCAACACTGTACCTGTCAATCAACTTACTCAGTTTTCTGTTTTGAGAAGATCTATACATCATAAAAAAAAATTGAGGGACATTGGTGACAAGTAGAAAAATTCAATAAAGGATTCTGGGGGCATTCCATAAACATCTGAGCTCTACTCTCATGGTTTATGATGTCTGCAGACTCCTTTGATGAAATTATTCCTTATAATTCACTGATACCTATATGTATGTAGAAAAGTAATAACACACGATAGGTCATGCAGCTCTGCTGTAATAACCACATGTCCTGGGTGGGATCTGCCAAAGTGTGGTTGCTACCACATAACCATATGCTCTGGGGTGTGTTACTGCACTTATAAAATGATGAAAAAAGCTCCAAAAAAACTGAAGACACATTATTTTTTTTATTTACTATGCTTTTTGTCCGCCCCCAACGTTGGGACTTTCTGCCCCGGTCACGGTCCTCGCCGCCCTCCACTCCCATATGGCCAAGACTCCCTGGTTGCCCCCTTGGCTTACCCCCAGGGCAGGGCCGCATCACCGGCCAAGGCGCCACGGACATAGGTCCGGTCTAGGGAGCCGGCTTGGAGCTGATGAAGGCGCGGCGAGGTGGATGTCATGGAGACACTGGCAACGATGTTTTTCCCCTGTATGCTTGGGGGTGGGGATGTGCAGTGATGACCTGCGTCCGCCCCAGACATCCAGATGCCGGCTGCTTGTGGTGCCCCTGGCCTCCGCCAGGGGTCCCTCTATGCACTGGATATTCTCCTCACAGAAATCTAACCACTGCGCCAATGGGCCGGCACTGAAAAGACATTTTAACTTACAGATGTGTTCATATTGTAATACCTGCATGGTCAAGGGACTGGATTCCACCAATCACAGTACTGGGTTTCTCTTCCCCCCCATTTTATTCCAGGTCATGGGGTTCTGCAGAGTTAATGTACTTCCTGGGTGGTTGAAGGCACTTGGCCCTCACAGTGCACCCAGAGCATACTTTAATTCTGTAAAAGCCCATGCCCTGTCATGGGTTATTGCTCGAATAATTTCCTTTTTAGATATAACATGTAAGATTCTGGTTGTGTGTAATTTCAAGACCATCTGTATGCTCCCAACTTATACCCGCTTGTCTTCACTACATAGATTTGACATGTTGGTGCCTTGCTAGTTGAGTAATTAAAGAGAACAGAAAATGATTTCTAATTGGTAGCTTTTTATAATGTTCCCATTTACAGAAATGGTATCTATAAACCCAAATGATCCATATGGTACTACCTTAGATAATGGGTAAAGTCAAACTCGCTTCCTGATTGGCTGAAACAGCCTCCCACCTGTGCTGTTATTTTTTAACAACGGTCCAATCAATAACAAGTTCCCCTTTGCAGCACCCATCACATACTGATATCCCTGTGCCCTTGCTCTGCTAACCGCTATTTTTTACTATACTATTAGCGACAAGATGACCTAAAAGCACCCACACACAACCAATCCTCAAAGCAGTCAACAATAAAACACTACAAAAAAATGAAAACTTTTTTTTTTTCACCCAACTAAATCAGTCTTCACTCGATACTGGCAAGCCCCAGAACCTCACATCCTCACCCACTCACAGCTGCCACTACCCGGCACCGTGGCTCCATTACATCCAAAAATTAAAATGAAACTCCCGCTCATCCATAAAATAAATAAAAACAAATTACCACCTTGATTTCTCGGCCCAGACCTCATCGGCCGACTTCCGTGTCCCCGAATGGTCTCACATAACACCACGTGATTCCTGTTCTACAGCTCAGCCTCTCACGCCCGCCTCTCACTCTGACAACCAAATGATATATTTCAACATAATGCGAACAGATAACAGACGACGATAACAAATTAAAAGCAACAATTCCCCGGACATTGCTGTCAAAAAGATGGCACTGCAGGACACTACCAAAAATGCATAAAACCAACAGCAGCACCCTCTAGTGGCACTAAATGGACTATTTCACAAAACCTAGCATTTCACTAAATTTTTACTAACATTTTACACTTTTTTTAATGAAATAATTATTAAAAAAAAACGAATAATGTAAACACATAATCTAAGTGTAATAATACCCTCCAGGGTGGGCGTTATGGGATATTACGGACCTTCCAGGGGCTATAAGGCCCTCCGCCTGAGGCGTCAGGCATCATTATGCCCCTGGACGGTCTGTTATATCCCAAAAACACCCACCCTGGAGGGTATTATTACTTACTTAATAAACAAGCATTTGTCAATGCTGAATGTTTGCTTGCTGGTATTAGCAATGGAAATGCAGGAGTTGGAGAGATGCAGAATAGGAATGGCAGTGAAGTATTGAACTCCATGCCAACCCCACCTCCACCCTGCAGAGATGGACAGGCATTGGGGTATGCGTTTGTGTCATCGCCCATAACGTTCATGCCATTTCACTTCACCTTATCCTGCAGACACCAACTTGTGTTGAGGTGTGCCTTGGGGTGTTCGGCCTTCCATTCCATAAGGACATATGCTGAAATGGGTGCAGTATAGGAGAATGGGGTGAACTCTGGGGCCGAAGAGTCCAAGGCACACCTCGATGCCTGTCACTGGCTGCAGGGTGGGGGGTTGGGGTGGAATGGCATGAGTATTGCAGCTGGCAATCCAAAGGCACACCGCTGATGCCTGTCAGTCTGTACAGTGTGGGACGTTATGGTTAGAAAGCCTAACGCGCTGGGCATTTGTTGGTATTTGCACTACAGATTTTCAACATGGCCTTTTTGTGGCCCCCACCTCATGAAAGCATTTGGGACCTCTTCTCATGAACAATGGCACTGTGATTTTGTTAATGTGTCCTGAACTTTGAGTTCCCACCGCGACCGTGCCATTCTGTGCCAGATGTACGAAAACACAGATCGGGCAGGATGTGAAGAATGACAGCTGTATCGTTCATAGGGAGGTGTGAAGAGATGGCAATGTCGAAAATCTGTAGTGAAAATATTAAAAATACTCGACCTTCTGGGCTTACGTGGAAACTGCACAACGCATGCACGTAACACATACATTCATGTGTCATGGAGTTGATGTTTTTGTATTCATTTGCTATCCTCTCAAAGTTGTGTATTCTCTGCATGTTATATTTCATATAAATTGTATCTTGACCTTACCAGGTCCATCTTGCAAATGAGCATTGCTCAATGATGTTCACCTGGATAAATAAAGATTTGATTGATTGATTTAGTGGAGTGTCACTATGATTTTCCTAATCTGTCTCGAACATTGATTTCCCACAGTGACGGTGCTATTCTGCCAGATGTGTAAATGCATATTTCGGGCAGGATATGAAAAATGACAGCTGTACTGTTCATAAGGAGGTGTGAAAAATGCCAATGTTGAAAATCTGGAGTGAAAATATTACAAATTCGCGTAGTTATGAGCGTGCGAAGAAACTGCGCAACGTGTGTTGGTAACACATTCATTTTATGGACTTTCGTCACCAAATTTTCAACATAGGCATTTTAGGACCTCTGCTCATGAACATTGTCACTGTGATTTTCTTAATGTGTCTGGAACACTGATTTCGCAAAGCGACCACGCTATTCTGCGCCGGAAGTGAGAAAACACATCTCGGTCAGGATGTGAAAAATGACAGCTGTACTGTTCATAAGGAGGTGTGGAAAAATGCCAATGTTGAAAATCTGGAGTGAAAATATTACAAATCTGTGACGTTTTGAGCATGCGTGGAAACTGTGCAATGCACGCTTGTAAACCATTTTTTGTATTTATTTCACCAAATTTGCAACATAGGCTTTTTGAGAGCCCACCTCATGAACACTGGCACTGTCGTTTCGTTAATCGGTCCTGAAAGGTGATTCCATGCAGTGACTGCAGAATCACCTTTCGCGACCAAATAACGCCATGACTGTGGCTGAATTCATGAGGAGGGGTCCCAGTAACCCCATGTTGAAAATTTGTAGCCAAAATTCCCAAAAATGCCTGAGATATGCACCAAAGTTGAAAAAACCGTATTTTTGCCATTATACAGCTTATCATCATTTCTTCAGTTCACAGTCGGCTTTGAAGAGTGCAGATGTGTTCCACGCTCATCGCGCCAAGCCCGGAGGTAAGTATGGGGTGAGGGGGTGTGGGGAGGTAGAGGTGCAGTGAGTGGTGCTGGTTTGGGGAGGGACGGTGACCGGCGGGACAGTTTCTTCTTTCAGGGAGGAAAACAGACGCCACAGGAATTTTTTTTTTTTCCAAGGTTGCTTTCAGCACACTGGGGTGGGCTCCCAGTGTGCCACCTGCCTTTTTTGGGGTAAGGGGGACTTAAGCTGATGGGGATTGGCCCCCCCCCCGTCGGCAAAGAATGACTGTTTGGGGGGGCATGATGCTGAAGGGGATTGGGCACCCCCTCGGCACACAACAAATGGGGGAGGGGGTTACAGTATGCCCACGAGGAGTGGGCTCCCCCTTTGGCAAATGAACTGGGTCGGGGCATGCCGATAGGGATTGGCCACCCCGGCCATACAAGCTACAAAAATTTTGCACTAGGTAGCACCGCCCTGCAATGATGGGTTGCTCCTCATTGCAGCGGAATGGCTGACGCTGCAATGACGGCGGCCCTCAATGCAGCGGCGAAATCGTTTCAACTTGGTGGCACTTTTGGAAACCAATGTCATCAGCACAGTGTGCCTGCTTTGGTCCACCAGTGCCAAGCCCCCAAATGCAGTGCCACCGTTGGCTGCCACAGTGGTGCACCTCCACAACCCGCTTCTCTCCTAAGCTGCCGCATAGTGTTTCTTCCGCATGCGTGCAAGCAAACATAAAAATAATGTGAAAAACTATTTTATATTGTTTTATGTAAGCAATATTACTCAACAGGGTGGGCGGTATTGGGCTATACTGGACTACCCAGGGGGTAAAGAGGCTTTGGGCCTTATAACACCTGGAAAGTCCGGTATAGCCCGTACCACCCACCCTGGAGGGTAATATTTCACTTAGAAAATGGGCTACTGTAGTATATGTGCTTGAAAAAAAATATTTTATGTTTAAATGTTAAAACTCTTAGGTGTTTCATTTATTTTGTAATAAAATAGTTCCTCCGCCTGCATTTGAATGCCTCCTTTTTTTGTCCTACTGTAGCCTCTGTAGTGCTATCTTTAGAACTGGTTGCCACAGTTACCCCCACACACCGGGCTTAAAATTGTACTTAAAATGCTTTTTTATTGTTCTTTTTTTAATTTATTTATTCATTTAATTAAAAGTGCAGTCTGCTCCCACCAGCTGCAGTCCGTTCATAACAGAGTTACAAAATTGTTGTAGACTTACTTCGTGCCCAGCTTTGACACATTGTCGGGAAAGATGAGCGTTGGTGCGGAGTAAAGTGAGGGACAGCAGAGTATGAGAGTGATCGACGGTCTGCATTCAAAACAGCAATTGAATGAAAATACATCAACATTCTGGTTTAGGTTTTTGTTTGTTTGTTAATGTGTTTAATATGCCAGTAGATTTTGTAGGAGGTGGATCAGTTGAGGCAGGAGAAAAGATAAAAGTAAGCCTGCAAAAAGCAGGTAGAATTATGTGCTTTTGTATGGTTTGGGGAGATTTGGGCCGAGGATCAGTTTGACATTTTTTTGGGGCATCTCTCATTAAGCAGGAGAAAAATTGTGCATCCATGTTTCTTTAGCCAGAAATTAAGTAGGGTCTGCAGTGTTACAGTAGGTAGGGAAAATGGGCAGATTGAGTGGGCCAAACGATCCTTATCTGCTGTCAGATTCTATGTTTCTGTTCCAGAGTGTTGCTGTGCACACTCCAGACAGTAGTTCTGCACAGTTCAGAGGTCATAACATTTTTAAACTTCCACATTTACCCCACACCCAGCTGCTTAGTAGCCACCCAGTACCCAAAGTTGTACCTCTTAACTTGAAAAAGTCTGTCAGTTTAATCTTGATCATAGACTAGAACAAAGAAATGGCAAGTTTTTGTTGTTTTCACTTTTGGGGGATGTCTGTGACTCACCAAAAGAAAGCAAACCTGGGATGCGTCTCCGTCTTGGGGTTGAGGTGACAGCATGAACCTCCTGAACTTCACTCTTCAGGCTTGTATGCTGTCATCTCAACCCTTCAGTGGAAACACAGCCTTGTTGTATGTGGCTTCCAATACATTATTCTTTATATAATGTGTGGGAGAAGGTGATTAAGGATGGAATTCGACTAATTCCTGTCCTTGTTATGGTATGGTTGTGACGTCAAGAGGTTGTTAACCCCTCTTGACTATGTCACATCGATACCATAATAACGTGGACATCTCTATGCATGAGTTTGCATCAAACTACAGGCTTCCGACGAACGGCCGCGGCAGTGATAGCTGGCACAGAAGGAAAGCATTGGTACGGAAAAGCACAGTAAAGTAAGGCCAAATTTAGCTTAATTGGTGCCCATACACTATAAAAGACAATGTATAGGCACTAGGTAACAACGCTGTGTTCCCATCTTGAGATCGTCATGACAACTGTAAACCTCTCGAGCATCGCATTCGAGGTTTACTAGGTTGTCATGACAACCTCTTGATGGGAACGCAGCATTGTTATTACCTGGTTCTCATCCATTGTCCTCTCTTTTATTAGCAGCATTCTGTTACAGTTCTTTTCACGGAACCATTGATCTGGAATTTTACATATATCATAATTTGTGTATGGAACTCTGAACATGATTAATGAGACAGTAGCTCATGTTTAGCATTCTGTACACAAACCGAGACATAGTAAAAACTGCAAATTACTGTTTCCATGAAGAGAACTGTGCAGAATATTGTCTGTAAAAAGAAAACAATTGAAAAACAGTTTTTCATGTGTGTATTTATTCAGGTACAATTAAATATGGCTCATTTGGAGGCAAGTCTTTCAGTTCTCTTACTAGGAACATTACTAACTGCTACCAGTTAGCACAGATTTCCTGTCACCTTTAATGTCATGTGCATATATTCTACATACTCTCCTGTTTCTACATGCCTTTTGTATTGTACTTAGTTCTTATTGACCTTTCTCTGCTGTACCTTTTGAATTGTGCCTGAAAATAGGCATTTGTTTGTCTAGTGCACTTACCTGATTAATAAAAAAACTAAATAAATAAACTTTTAGTGGGGGGAAAACACTTTCATTTTGAGGATAACGTGGTTGCTGCGTTACTGAAACCTGATATTTAAAGTGCTAGTATATCTTTTCATTCCCATCTCTCTCTCTCTCTCCCTCTCTCTCTCTCTCTCTCTCTCGCTCTCTCATTGGCCCCTTCTGCCTGGTCACCCCATCCTCATCACCCCAGCATCCCCCAGGTCTTACCTCACCTCCATGTTCCCTCAGGGTTTGCCCCTCCACCTCCTGGCAGGGGTGTCAGGGCTCTTTAACTCCTGCTGTGGTCCAGAGGGGGTGCCTGGATAGCTGCGTACGGGGCCTGTCAGTGGCCAGCATCATGATGCTGGTCAGGGCAGTTCTGCATCTTCTGCCCCATTGCCCCTATGATATCAACGGCTTGGGTACTCAAGCAGGCATGTAAGCGTGCGTGGTGTGGTGCCAGCTGACGTCCTCTCACACATAGCTGCTCCTCCTCCTACACTGCCATTTGGGGTCACCCAGGGCAATGCAGCAGAGCAGGCTTGCATACCCTCTTCGGAGGAGGACTCTTGATCCTCCGCCGGCCCCCCGCGACTCCTGCTTATTCCCAAACTCAGGGCAGCAGAGGGAGCTGATGAATGTCTATTAGTTAACAGACCCTGTGACTGGTTTAGCTGGCTTATCTGTTAATTCGAACTCACTGCACTTGTCACTGAATAGTGCCCCTGTTCCGTAGAACCAAGTGCCTCTGAGTTCTTAGCTGTATCCTGTCCCTAACCACCCACCTTCTGTATATCCAGTGTCTGCACTGTATTATGTCACTTACTTATGCATTGTTTATTAGTATCGTCTGGATGTATTCCTTCAATGTATATTTTGTAATTCATTCTGAGCCGCTCCTGAAAAAGGAACAGTTTGTCTCAGTGTGAGCCTATCTGGTTACCAACAGCCAGTAAATAAAAAAAAAAAAAAAAAAAGTTATCCACCTGGGGACCAATGACCTGGCTAGGAACAGGGCTAGGATTTTGCAGTGGAATTTTAGGGAGCTCGGGAGGGGTCTTGGGTAGGTAGCATGCTCGTTATCTTTTGCTGAGGTGCTGCCTGTCTACGATGGGGGAGAGAAGGATAGGGTTCTTTGCACCAAGAGCTTCTACTAATGGTTCAAGGAATGGTGCAGAGAAGAGTCTGGCTACACTGGGGACTGGGCACCAACCTGGAGGGATTTATTTATTTATTTATTTATTTTTTGTTGAACCTATACAGGGGTGATGGCCTGCATCCGTGTGGGAGGGGAACTGCAGTCCTCAGTGTACTGTTTAAATATTACTTTGAACATTTAAAGTAGCTGAGGGAATGGCGGAAGAAAAAAGGGAGGCATAAATTGCTCCCCCCCACGGACTGAAAGAGAGAGAAGGGAGACCTGATGGGGGAATCCCCCAGAGTGCAAGATTAACAAAAAAGTAGTGTGGTAGAAAATAAAGGGAATGTGAACAAGAGTTGTAAAAAGAGAGGGCAAAATAGGGGAAAATGAAGCAGGGGGAAAATGAAGCAGGGGAAAAAGGGGGTTATCAGGCAGAGTGGGAAGAAAATGTGGAAGGTCATGTTTGCAAACACAAGATGTGTAGGAAACAACCCTACCTGCTGTCTGTATCATGTGTTCCTCTTGTGTTGCACTCTGTTGTACTCTCCCAGGTTGTACCTGAAAATGGACAATTACCTGTCTAGTGTACTTTACCCGGTAAACAAAAATGAAATATAAACAAACAAAATTCCAGACCTAGAGGTCTTCGTGGTAGAGGCAGACCTGGATATTGTGGCCATTACCGAGTAGCGGTGCACAGAAAACCATGATGAGGACATGGCCATACCAGGCTATACTCTGTTCAAGAGAGAGAGGGAAGGGTGGGGTGCTGTACGTAAGGGAAGGGATCAAGGTGATGGAGACATGGAAGGGGGGAATGGAGGCGTTGGAGGTACTGTGGGTCACGCTGGAGAAAGGAGATGGAGCCTTTATTTACACTGGTGTGATCTACAGACCTCCAGCATAGGGAGAGAAACTGGATAGGGCACTGGTGGAAGCTATTAGCCTGATGGCAGAAAAAGGCAAGGTGCTACTGGTGGGGGACTTCAGTCTGCTGGATAGAGATTGGAGTCTTCCAGCTGTAGCTTCAGCTAGAACCAGAGACATCCTAGACTCCCTGCAAGGTGTGTTTCTTGGCTAGCTAGTATGAGAGTCCGCTTCTGATGGGGCAACACTGGATCAGCTGCTCACAACAGGGACAGTATTGCAGACCATACAACTGTTCCGTGTTTGCAGGTACAGTACCATTTTTTATCTGGTACCAGATCCTGCCTGGATCATATCGTATACCGAATTTGCCACCTTGCCACAGTCTTCAATTAAATGTTTTTCCCCCGGATCTTTATCAGTACTCTTTTTGCTGTCCTAGAGCACTCAGCTGCCACATCCGAGGTGTAGTGTCCTCTGTTGCCCTTGGTACCCACACTGAGCTCACCACTGTGCTGCCCTACAGTGGTGCTGCCAGCAGAGGGCTTCTTGACAACTCTCGCTGACCCCCGGAGCACAGAGTGTGCGTGCTTACTCTGTGGCAGCATTTTAGTTTCCTGATGTGTTCCATTTGGTGGGACCTAGTGTCAGGAGTCATCTGACAGTTCTTCTGACTTGTAGTCACTCGAGCAGTCTAGTCAGTAATGCAGGACATGGCAGAGTGCATGAGTCCGGTCATCCGTATCAGCATGCTGGTCAGAATCCTTTACCAGGCTCCAGTGGGTGGGTGCGTGGATCTGGGGAGAAAAAAATGGCCAGGTTGGCTGGCCCAGTGGTGCTGAGGCGCTGGACGCCACACCTCCCATCATGCCGGCGACCCAGGTTCGGTAGCGAGCCTGGGTTGTCGGTGGTCGGCAAGGGAGAAAGAGGATTGAGCATCCAGAGGACAGCTTTCCTCTCCTGGGAGAAAGGGGGGTCCAGACCCGGTGCTTGCCTGTCTACTGGCAGAGGCCAGGGGTACAGCAAGCATTGCAGCAGACATCGGGGGATGAGGAGTGGTGACGCCAGTAGTGATGCCTTGGCATAGGGTGCGTGCCACTCCTCCGGTTAAATCAGAGTAAAAACCGCTGCGGGTGCCGGGGAGACAGTGTGCCAGAGTGTGCCTCCAGTATTCCCTTGCCTGCCTGACTACCCCAGATCTGACGTGATTCAGAATTTCAGGGTGATTGCTGCCCCACTTCGACCTCGCTCAGGGGGATAAGCCACAGCTCCATGGGGACTTAGGGTAAGTATCAGGCAGGCAAGTGAGACAGGAGGATGACTCCTAGGCGCTCCCGATGGGTCGGCTCCCGCAGGACGTAGGCATGGAAAAATAGTAATTTAAAATAAATAAATAAAATGGTCAGATCAACACACACCGGCACTGGCAGCCACTGACTAAAGTAGCAGAGACTCATGCTGGAGCAGCTGCTGAGCGAGCCGTAGTAGTCAGAACTTCTTCTGTGTCACTTGTCTATCCCATCGGCTACCAACCTGGAGGACTTGAATTCTTGACTGGACCAGGCAGCAGAGCAGCACTAGTGTTACAGTCAATCCAAGTATTTCTACTAACTTCTGTCTTGTGCCCCAGACAGTAAACTAAAGGGTTCAAGGTGAGAGGCCACCTGGGGACCAGAGATCACCGTACAGCGTGGTTCGATATAAGGATGGCAGTGGAAGCAAACCACACAGGGATGAAGGTCCTGGGCTTCAGGAGGGCATATTTTAATAAAATGGGTGAATGCCTCGGAGATGACCTATCGGGGTAGGGGGGTGGGTGACCTAGGTGGGTTGGAGGAACAGAGGGCTAAGTTAAGGGTACATAAGTGAAAAGAGGAAGACGAGGGGAGGGATAGGAGACTCCATGATTCGGGGAGTTGATACGTATCTCCAGCGAGGGATAACGGTCAGATGTCTCTCAGGTACATCAGCGTGGAGAGATACTGACTGCATTGCTAAAATTGCTCAGGAAGCAGGAGAAAACAGTGATTTCCTGGTACACATAGGGACTAATGATCTCGCCAGCTGGTCAGTTGTGGAGACTATGGAACACCTAACCAGGCTGGGTGGCAAACTATCATCCATTTCGTCCGGCATCTCCTCCTTGGAGATCCTGCCAGTCTGGGAGAGGGGGACAGATGGATGGAAGGTTGGAGAAGGTGAGATAGGGGAGCTAAACATGTGGCTCAAGGGCTGGTGCCAGGAAAAATGACACAAATTTGTAGAGAACTGGCAACAGTTTTGGGAGCGAAAGTTCTTTAAATTTGATGGACTGCATCTGACTAAGGAGGGAGTCAGTGCATTGGGGCAGAAGTTTGATGTCTTTGCAGAATATTTAAACTAGCAAATGGGGAGAGGGGTGCAGCACCCAAAACATCGAATGGGAAGAACACCCCTCAGCTAGTGGTCAAACAGCGGTTCAGCATGTTTGTAGTTCATTTGCATCACCAGGTAAAGAAAAAGGTCTGGCTCCCCATACGATGCACACGGGAAATGCTGGACCTCGCCCAACAAACACACCAAAATCTGACCAATGGAAAATCATGTACACAAATGCTCGCAGTCTGGGAAACAAGATCCCAGACCTGCAGGCAATAATGACAGAGGCTAAACTGAACATAGTAGCCATTAGTGAGACATGGTTTACCAGTAACCACACTTGGGAGACTTCAGTACCTGGCTATGTACTGTTCAGAAGAGACCGAGGTGCAAAAAGGGGGGTGTGGGGGTGGAGTGGCCCTTTATGTCAATGAAAATATCAAAGCTACAGAAATTCAGAATACACATAAGGAGAGAGAAGAACTGTGGGTTACCCTGGAAACAGGAAATGGGACAGCCATACAAACTGGGGTTGTGTACAGGCCTCCAGACCAGGGGAAGGACATAGACACGTTACTGTTAGAAGATATACAAAACATGACAGCTAAAGGGGAGGTTCTGATAATGGGAGACTTTAACATGCCAGATATCGATTGGTCAATACCAGCAGGGACATCTGCCAGAATTAGACACATGGTGGATTCCCTGCAGGGGGAAGGCCTCAAACAACTGGTACAAAAACCCACAAGAGACAGGGCTATCCTAGATCTCGTACTGACTAACAGGGAAAGGGTCACAGATCTCCAGGTAGAAGGTCACCTGGGGGCCAGTGACCATCACATGGTACGGTTCAATTTGGCCACTAGAACAAAATCATCCCATTCCAAGGCAAAAATATGGGACTTCAGAGGAGCTGACTTTGATAAGATGGCCAACAGAGTTAAGCTAGCCCTCGCAAAAAGAAATGCAGGTGAGGGGGTACAGGCAAAGTGGGCAAGCATTAAAGATGTGATACTTGAAGCAACATCCTATTGTGTTAGTGAGAAAAGGAAGTGCAAAAGAAGAAGGAAACCACTTTGGTTCTCAAACACAGTAGCAGAAAAGGTCAGAGCCAAAAGGCTGGCCTTCAGGAAATATAAGGGAATGCAGCAGGATGAAGATAGGGAGGCATACCAAACTTCCTAAGGGAAGCAGGGAAGGCAGTAAGGCAGGCAAAGGCCCAAACTGAGGAAACAGTAGCCTGAACAGTAAAAGGTGACAAGACTTTCTATAGATACATTAGTGAAAGGAGACAGTCCAGAGGGGGTATTGCTATGATTAAAGGGGATAAGGGGGCGTATGAGGTGGAGGACCATGTAAAAGCATGTATTCTAAATAGATATTTCTGCTCAGTATTTACTGAAGAGAAGGTAGGGCAGGGCCCACAACTCTGCACCATGGACACGGGGAGGGAGGGAGGTGTGCACTAGTCCCTTCACAAAAGAAAGAGTCCTACAACAGCTTGATAAGCTCAGGGTGGACAAGGCAATGGGACCTGATGGCATACATCCCAGGGTATTAAAGGAGCTAAGGGTGGAATTAGCAGAGCCAGTAGCAGAACTGTTTAGTGAGCCTGTGAGCATAAGAGAGGTCCCAGAAGACTGGAAAAGGGCACATGTGATCCCGCTCCACAAGAGTGGTAGCAGGGAGGAGGCAGGGAACTACAGACCAGTCAGTCTTACCTCAGTAGTGGGCAAGCTTATGGAGACACTCTTTAAGGAAAGAAAAGTGCAACACCTGGAATCCATAGGAGCACAGGATCCAAGACAGCATGGGTTTACAAAAGGAAAGTCCTGTCAAACTAATCTCATAGATTTCTCTGACTGGGTAACCAGAGTGGTGGACCAAGGGGGAGCAGTTGATGTTGCCTACCTTGACTTCAGCAAAGCTTTCGATACTGTTCCACATGGAAGATTGATTAATAAGCTGGGTAGGCTCAGGGTGGGTCAGATGTTGGTCAACTGGGTGGCAAACTGGTTGATGGGCAGAAAACAGAGAGTGGTGGTAAACGATATAGTCAGAAGAGATGCAGATCACAAGTGGAGTACCTCAGGGATCAGTCCTGGGGCCAGTCCTCTTCAATATCATCAGTGACATTGCAGATGGACTGGAGGGTAAGGTTTGTCTGTTTGCAGATGACACCAAGATCTGCAACAGAGTAGATGATCCAGATGGTGTGGGCAGAATGAGAAGAGATCTGGATAAACTAGCAAATGGTCGGAAGAGTGGTAACTGGGGTTTAACGCAAAGAAGTGCAAGATCATGCACATAGGGAAGAGAAACCCTGAAGCCACCAGTAGGCTGGGAGGGGAGTTGCTGGCAATCACAAGGGAAGAAAGAGACTTGGGCGTCATCGTCACTGATGACCTGAAATCATCTAAGCAGACCTCTAAAGCAGTAGATGAGGCTAGAGGGATGTTGGGGTGTATTAGCAGGGGTGTCACAAATCGGAAGAGGGAGGTAATAATCCCTCTTTACAAGACACTGGTTAGGCCCCATCTGGAGTACTGCGTGCAGTACTGGAGGCCACACCTTCACAAGGACATTAACCAAATTGAGGCAGTCCAGAGAAGGGCAACCAAAATGGTGCAGGGACTGCATCAGAAAACATATGAGGACAGATTAACTGAACTCCATATATATATCCTAGAGCAAAGGAGGGAGAGAGGTGATATGATTGAAACATTCAAACACCTTAAGGGCATTAACAAGATGAAAGAGTCTAACATGTTTCAATATATGAAAAATAGCAGGACAAGAGGACACAGCATGAGATTAGAGGGGAGCCGATTAAGGGGTAATGTGAGGAAGTTCTTTTTCACAGAGAGAGTGGTGGATGCATGGAACTGCCTCCCTCAGGAAGTAGTGGATATGAACACAGTGCAGGGCTTCAAACAGACATGGGATAGGAATAAGGGAGCAATACAGATGAGTATGAATAGATAGGTCATTGACAGAACAAAGACCTGTGGCATATTCATAAGATAGAAAAAGAAATGGGCAGACTGGATGGGCCTTGCGGTCCTTATCTGCCATCAACTTCTATGTTTCTATGATAGGGATTGTGAGGTTAAGAAAGGCGTGGGATAGCTGGCCCGGTGGCACTGAGGATTGAGGCGCTGGATGCCACACCTCGTGCCACGATAGCGACCCATGTTCGGGAATGAGCACAGGCTGTCGGGGGTCCGCAGGGGAGGGAAAGGATCTCCCGGGGATGGGTTGGTATGTCATCCCGCTCCTTGGCTGCCTCCCATTAGAGGATGGGGGGTAGTGCCAGAGCTAGGGAGACAAGCAGCGTGGCTTTGTGATGCGTCCGCATTCACAGCCATGTGGGGGAGGGACCAAGCAAAGAATGAAAACACGGGTGCTGGCTGTATGGAAGCCCTTCCAGTACTCTGGCACTGCTGCCTCAGGAACTCCCAGGCCTGCTCTGGATCTGTACTTGGGAGAGGGGGAGGACAGCCCTCCTTCCTTCTGCCCCACCACAGGGGGTAATCCATGGGGGATGCTGGGGGTGAGGCGGTGACTGGGGACTGGAGGAGGACAGATGCTTGCCAGCAGACTGAGGAAGATAAACACTTAAAGAACAAAGATGGGGACTGTGCAGATCGGAATCATGAAAAAGCAGATATCCTGAACACATCCCCCCAGTCTTCACCGAGGAAGAGAAAGAGATGGGCTGCATAAAAGCAGCAGGAGCACTAGGGGACGGGAGGTAGATACAAGTCCATTTACAGAGGAGAAAGTCCTGAAGGGACTTGCAACCTGAAAGTGGACAAAGCCATGAGTCTGGACAGCATACACCCAAGGGTGTTGAGGGAGCTCAGGGAGGCACTGGCTCCACCTCTGACAGCTCTATCCAACATCTCACTGGAAATGGGAGTGGTTCAGGAAGGCAGATGTAGTTCCGCTTCATAAAAGTGGTAGCTGGGAGGAGACTGGCAATTATAGGTCGGTCAGTCTGACATCATTTGTGGGAGAGTTACTGAAGATGCTGCTGAAGGCAAAGACTGGAGTATCTTGAATCCAGTGGGGTGCAAGAGTAGAGGCAGCATGGATTTACTGGGGTGTGGGGGGGTCATGTCAGACAGATCTGATTAATTTCTTTGGCTGGGTGACCAAGGAAATGGATCAGGGTGGGGCGGTGGACATTGCCTATTTAGATTTTAGAAAAGCATTCAACACTGTACCACACAGGAGGCTAATGGGGAAACTGAGCAGCTTAGGGGTGGGTCTTAAGATAGTAAATTGGGTAACAAATTGGTTAATGGACAGGCGACAGATGGTGATAGTGGTAAACAGAGTTCACTCTGGGGAATAGAGGCTGACCATCAGGGTACCTCAGAGCTTAGTACTGAGACCAGTTCTGTTTAATGTCTTTACAAGTGACATTGCAAATGACCTGAAAGAAGGTCTGCCGATCTGCAGATGACACCAAAATCTGCTCTAGTGTAGACACTCCAGAATGGGTGGAAAAAATGTGCAGAGACCTGAGAAAATTCGAGGAGTGGTCAAGGACGTGGCAGCTGGGTTGCAGTGCAAAAACATGCACCTAGGGCACAGAAACGCAGAGGTGGAGTACAGAATGGGAGGAGTGGGACTGACGGTCACCAAACAGGAAAGTGATCTGGGGGCGATCATATCTGATGAACTCAAGGTGGCAAGGCCGTGTGACAGTACAATGGGTAGGGTCAGTGGGATGCTGAGGTGCATAGGGAGGGGTATCACCAGCAGAAGGAGTGAGGTTGTGTTGCCACTGTATAGATCATTGGTGAGACCCTACGTGGAGCAATGAGTTCAGTTCTGGAGACCAGTTCTCAGGAAGGACATAGGTAGGGTGGAGGTGGTCCAGCGAAGGGTAACTACAATTGAACAGAGGCTGATAAGAAGGGGGGCATGATCTGTACTCACACAGTTAAGGTATGGTGGGAAGTATTTTTCGGAGGAAAAGATGCTTGAAAGCAAAAGGACATGCAGTGAAGCTGCAAGTGGGAAATTTAGGAGAGATGTGAGGAAGTACTTGTTCACTGAAAGCACTGAGAGTGGTGGATTCCTGGAAGCATCTTCTAACGGAGGTGATGGGGGCGATAACAGTGGTGGGCTTCAAGCCTGCATGGGATAGACAGAAGGGGGTCTTAGTTGGGAAGTGAAGCAGGGGGAGCCTGAGATCAAGTAGAGTCTGCGGCTGACAGGATAGGATAGCCAGGGAAAAATGAGCAGACTGGGTGGGCCAAGCGATTCTTGTCTGCTGTCAAAAGCTATGTATCTATGCTTCTCATGTCGCTGGCACCGTGCGCTGTAGCACTTCCACACACCAATAGGTCGATATTAACTTTTAAAAGTAGTCAGCTGTTTTTGTATCTGAAGTACTTTTTCTTTTAAGTAGAAGATTTTCTACTTTTTTATAGTACTAGGTGTGATGTGTGTAACAGTACTCTGCTTGGAGCCCAAAATGTCGCGTTCCGTTTTCCTTCATACATTGGCATCGACCTTACTGCCCATTCACAATAGTCAGAACAGTCACTTGTGATGTTGTAGTTGGTGAGGTCTCAACACAGACCAAGTATGGTGGGGAACAGAACAAGATAAATCTGTTTCCAGAAAGAATACTTCTGTTTACATTACGCCTAATACTGTAAGGTAGAACACCTTGTAATTAGCAAATTGAAAAAGGAAAATACTTCCAAAGTAATAAAAATACTTTGGAAATTGAAAGTAACGACTGGATTCTTTTTAAAAATTAATCATGTTTTCTGTCTACTGGGTTTGGTGCTACTAGCAGTTATAATCCTATTTAAAAGCAATTCAGATTTCTGTGGCTATGTTTGTGCTTTTTTTATAAAATGCTGTTTTAAAATTCATCAACATGACTGGCCAAACATGTCACGTGAGCATGCATGCACAGCCTGAAGTGGGTTGTTGCGTCTATTAAATGGAAAAAGGTTTTATTTTTGTGTATTTAGGCTATTGCTAGGTAGATTATGTTAGGTTGTTGACAAACTTGCATGTACTGGAATTAATGAATGATCACATGATGCGTTTCAACCAATGAAGTTGCTAGGAATATGGAGACTGTTTTTTTGTTTTTTTTTAATAAAATGCTCGATGGTGGATCTGGTTTTACACAGTGGAAAAAAAACTTCATAGAAGAGGTCATTTTATAAGCAATATCACACTCCGTGGTGTGCATTAAAGGAATTAAGATCTATTGCAATGTTTTTTTTCCTGTTAAATATTATGTTCCCTTACATGTGTAGGTGTCCATTACACATGTAATCTGAATTTTTAAGGTACATCCTGTCTGGAGGGAAGGGATCCAGATTTGGCCCCAATGAGATTCTCAGCTGAACCCATCCACTTCCCAGTTTGCTAGTCCTGCACCTGCAATTAAGATTTTGTGACATCGGACCAGGGAACAGTTAGGGGTGCACACCATATAAATATTCGATGGCACCAGCTTTTTTTTAATATGTTGTACCGTCTTTGGTGTAAATCACAACCAACACCCTAGTAACGTTAGGTGAGCCTTGACTTTGATCTTTGCCAAAAAACTGAGTAACACATTAAAAATTGCCCTGTGGACCTAAAGGGAAATGTCTGTTGCCAAATGCCCCACACCTCAGTCCCTCCCATTGCACATGTTGATTATAGCGCCACTAACGGTGCATTCTACAACCTCTCGCTTAGTTGGTGCTGTCCCGAGACTGATGTCAGAGCTGGTGAGCAGCCACAGAGGTGTGTATAGCAAGTCCTTATAGCTGGAGCTAGTAATAGCTCTGGTTTGTGATGTTTTGGTCCCGGTGCTTTACCGAGACCAAGTATAGACAGTCAACTTTTCTTAGCAGAAAAGGACTGCTTGGCCCACTCAGCCTGCCCAGATGTTCCCTGCCTAGTCCGCTTCTGCCTATCTGGTCTCCAGCAACTCTAACTGAAATGTAACTACCTAAGTTTCTTGTTTACTGTCTTGTTCATTGTTTTTGCACAAAGAGTTAAAGTTTCAGTCTAGTAGAAAAGTAACTATATTTCTTCTTTTTGCAAAACCTTGCAGCAGGGGGCTGTTTAAAGGAACAGTCAGCACTAATAGCTCCACACCCAAGCTTGGGGCTGGTCTCAATTTGCACTTTGTGTGCAAAAACTTTTTTTTTCACTTACTATTTACTGCAGTGTAGCAGATTGTATCAGACTGATTCTGCTCCCTTCCAAGCTGACATTTTCTGTACCTACAAATCCCAGAATCCCCTGCGAGTGACATCAGAGCTGGGCTGCAGTAGTGGGAGATTCAGTAGCCAGCAGTGCATGTTTATAAGCTCTGCTCTTTAGTTTGCTGGTCCTGCTGTCCTCATGGGGCTGAGTACAGTGACAGAAGACTGGATATAGCCCTGGGAGAAAAGTGGGACTAGAAAACATCCAATCTGGGCTTATAAAAGCTGTAACATGCATTGCAGGCTATTGAATCTCGCATTGCTGTATCTCTGCTCTGATGTCAGCTGCAGGAGATTCTGTGATTTGTTATTGAAAATGGCAGCCTGAAAGTAAGAAAAATTAGTCTGATACAATCCACTATACTACAGTAAACAGTAAGCCAAAATATTTTTGTACACAACATACAAATTGGGACCAGCCCCACATTTGAGTATGTGCCCTTGCTACTGACTGTTCCTCCTTAACTGCTTGAGTACACGGTGTTCTGAGTGGTTTTCTGCATTTTCCTGGGATTACTGGTTGTCCTTCTTCTGAGGTATAAAAGGGGGCAGAGTCAAGGAAGACCTCCCATCTGCATGATGTGCTGCTTTAAATACGAGATCAGAAATGAGCAAAAATAGCACCATCACTGTCAGACAAAAAGGGTTTCAAAAAACTTTGTTTCAAAAAGACAAGTCAATTTATTAATACCTGAGACATACTAAAAAAAGCCTAGTTGTAAGAAAACTTTTAGTTTCTAAAAGATAATCAACTAATTTTGCAGAGCCTTCCCATGATAATGGCTTTTGGCCACTACCGACCTGTGCTGAGTTTGATCCAGTGACCCAAAAGGTGAAAGGTTCTGTAACCCATCATCAGTCCATAGAACCATCCCGTACATATAGACAGCTGTGTTTTGCTATAAAGGTAGAGAGAGGGCTATGCTCTAATTCTTCTCTGCCACAGTTCAGTACAGGTGCCATCTAACAGTAGGGGCGGAAGTGTTTGGGGTTGGGCACTCATGCAAAGTAGTGAAGCCCTGGTGCCACCTACCAAAAGGGCTACTACCCTTGCCTTGCAGGCCTGACCAAGGTTAAGGAGTCTGGGTTCCTGTTTTGCTGTTACCACCCAGGGGTTCTTTCCCAAGATAGAAACTAGAATGTGCGGTGCCTCCACCCAGAGTACATATTAGTGGGTTAGATTTTTACCAGTACAATCCCCTGGGAAGCTGTACCAACCCACCTCCCCGTACAGTCACCCCAACACATGGATACCATAAACCAAAACCCCTAGCTTTAACATACTGCATTTAATAACTTTAGCTAATAATATGCTCACGAGTCAGAAATTCTTCCAAAACAGTTAACACCATTTATTTACACGGTGAGGGTTAGGAAGAGGTGAAATGGATTAGAGGTTAAGCATTATTCACATCTTCAATTGGCATTTTAAATCAGCATTTTGTCTTTTGTTTAAAGCAATCACATTCCCTTTAATTCGAAACCCCCCCTTTAATACGTGCAGTCACCAACCCTCTAACTAGCTAACTGCTGCAGATCTCTGTTTACACACCCCAACTGGTACCAGTTCCCCACATTCAGATACAGCCTCAGATCTGTCCCTGGGTACCCAGCTATATAGTTGCAGGCCTGTGGTGCAGCTGGTCGGCCAGCGTTGGTGTGATTGGTGTAAAATTAAACATATTTTTTCCTTTTCTCTGTGATCTCTTTAACATTACTTTCTATGCCAGTGGGCATAACTTGAGAGCAAACTATATACATCCCCTAGGTACAGGACAGTTCCTGCCTTTACTCACAGTTCCGCTGGCAGTCTCTGGTGGAATGGTGACTGCGCCTCTGGGGAAGATGGAAACAGCAGAACTTTGGAATCATTTGGATTTGAAGAGACTTGAAATGTGGGTCTGGCACCCTGCAGATTGGATCTTCTGACTTGATTGAAGGTTTTGCAGCTTGTTCCCTTCAGCCTATTTCCAGGCCAGATGCAGAGTGTGAATGCAAGACTCTTCAGGCAACAAGGGAACCCAGGCCCAGGAGTGACCCCACGGTCTGGCTCCCCAATGGATCAGAGTACCCTAGCACTCGGGCATGTGCCCGTGGCTCCTTGTGGCCCAGTCGGCCCCACTTGATAGGGATTGGCCAGTTCCCTACCTGGCTCCAGGTTGAAAGTGAGCAGAATTCTCAGTCTCTTTGGCTCAGCTCAATCTGGCAAATTCAGTATTTAGAAGTTTAAGAAAAAACATCCTTCAGCCACACTACCATTGTAGCACTGCAGCTGTGGCCATTTGCAATCAGAACTCAGTCCCTGGACTCTCACTGAGAGCACAGTCCCAGTGAGACTTTGTTTCATTCACCTTGGGCTCCTCCGAGGACTCTGACCCTTGCACTGACCAAATACCAATTCACTCAACCAGTTCCTTACTGCAACACTTTCTTCTCTTTTTCCTCACTGTGCAGGTGCTAACAAACCAGAAGAAACTCTCTCTTCTCCAAGGCAGACTACTTGGTTTTACTGGCCAAGCCCCTGCGAGTCATGGGGACTCCCATACCAAGTGTACCATAACTAGGTCCATTTTCCAAAAACCAAGACCAGACATTTCCATACCTTAGACCAGTATCCTTCCCCTTTTTCCTTGTGACGATGAGTCCACCTGGGTACAGACAGAACCTTTATCTCCACTTAAACCTTGATCCTTTCACCCTGGTTTCTCACCGCTTATGTGCAGAACTAGACTACTGTTTCTCTCCAGAACTTTGATCAAAACCTTCACCGCTGTGGTGTAGCTCTTTTCCCACAGCAGCCTTTTGCAGAACCATGCAGCTTTCTCTCAGCAGAGCTGTGAAACCAAACCCCTTCATCCATTTCTCCACCATGGGGAAAGGCATACCCAGGCGCTGGGGGACAAGTGGCTGGCAACACCCAGGCAGGCCCTTTCCCAGCCGCGCAGCCCCATCTTCTATACAGGGGCTGGACCCCCCCGGTAGGGGCTCCTGCTGAATTGACTGAGAAGCAGTCTCTGGGTTTTGGGAGCTCTTTGGCAGCTCCTTGTTGGCTGAATTCACTGTCCTTGACAACAAGTAATATGTATGAGGCTCCTTCGATGCCTGACAGGCTGTGTGAAGGGGCACCAAGTATTTCCCCAGCTTTCCCCCCTAACTCTCTTTTACTGTCCCACAGTCCTCTGAAAGAATCTTGTCCTCACGATTGGCTGTTCTGTTGTCACATGGCTGCAAATAAGGTCACTGGCATAAACAGTTCAAAGGCAAACCTCACAATGTCCTAGTTCAAAATGTCTCCGCAGCCAGAATAAATATTTTTATTATTTCATTGCCCCAGAGAATTGTGGCATACTCTGTGCACCATTGAATTGCTGTCCCCATATAATCACCTAACTTGCCCCCAGCCTGTCGCTAGCGCCGATTCTTATTGCCGCCAGGCACCCTACCTAATATTCAAGTGCCCTCATTATTTATTTATGCCGCCTGATCAAGAGCGTTCATTGGCACTTCTCGAATAAACACAAATGTGCCTTCTCCAGGTCTCTGGTCCCTGTTTAGCTTCATTTCGGGACCGGGACCACCGGAGAGGCAATCATGCGACTGCAAGAATGGCTGTAAACCACAGTGTGCTCCATGAATGCACAAGCCTCCACCACACCAAACACAGTGACTCCACTGGCCTCGCTCTGGACTAAATAACACTGTGGCGGCCAGAGGGAGGATCCAGGAGCACTACCAGGCCTGTGCCAGGATGTGGGAGACACTGGGGGAAACGGGAGAACCAGGGCCAGCAGAATGGGGAAAACCAAACCGGGGCAGCCCCGACAGGGCAGTCACAGTAGGTAATGACATGCACATTAACAAGACCTTTCTCCTGTGATCTCGAAGTTCACCTCTTGCTCATGTGGCCCTCATGCACTGTTGGCGATGCAACCAGTGGCATGGTTTCAGTTTGTTTCAGACAGCAGTAGCAACCAGAGGGTAAGTTACTTCACTCATTTTGCAGCTCATGCCCTGGCCACCAGTACACTGCAAAAAAACACTTTTTGACCTTGATTGCAATAGGAACTGATTACTACGCAGACCAGCCCTATCCAAGCATATTGTTTGCAGGTTAATGTTATGAAGACAGTACAGGCCTTGAAGTTCTGCTTACCAAGGGACTGGATAGTAGAGTGGGTAAGGAACCTTTTTATAAATGAGTGGATGTTTACACAGCATACTTGTTCATAGCTGCTTATGAAGCGGGAGAGACATGCTAAGCCTAGACACCACAGACTGCTGCGTAAAGCAGAACAGGCTAAAGTATGTCAGGGTGATTTGCATATACTTCCCATGATGCTTTGCATTATTGGAGTATGTATAATTTTTTTAGTTCAAAACACGCATTGAGTGTCCCTTTCAACATTAAATTACCAAGTGTGTGTAATTTTTTCCCTTTGTCCTGAGAAATGCTTGTAAGGGAGGTGGGAACTATTTCAATTTTTACATGGAGAGAGAACTTTGGTATAGATCCCACCCCCCAAACAATCTTATTTGTCATCTGGGGTATGTAGCTCCACTCACTCCTGCACTGACACTGTCCACAGTGCTGCCAATCTTCAGGTGCTTTTGCACTTCATCCCCTCCACCCATGGTGGGGGCCTGCATTGTCCTTGCTCCAGGATCCCATGAGTGGGCAGGGTTGGACAACACAGAGCAGTCAGCCCTTTGCTTGTGGGCAGTTTGATTTCTTTATAATGCTTCCTTTTGTATAAGTCACAACATCCTTCCACAGTTGGGTAGGACAAAACGACCTGTGGCCACCCATGGCATCCCGTGCCTCACCATGTTCGACTGTGGGCAGCCTTTAAGTAGCGGGCAGATGCAAACCTCCTGCCACGCACCCAAGGAAGGTAAGTAAAAAGTGTCACATGAAAACCGACATAGAAAACAAGCACTTAAACTGAGGTATTTCACAGATAAAACCTCCTTAAAGTGGCAATAAAACATACAACATGAGCAAAACAGGAAGCAGTGACCAAAAAAGCCCCAACCTAATGTTTTCCATCATGCAGTACATTTTGTCTGAACCTCCCTCCTTCTGGTAAGAAAATTAATGAATATTCTTTTAAAAAAATTCCTTCCTTCAGATTTGGAGCACACCACCTCCCCAGTACGCCTCCGGTCTAGCCCTGAGGCTTGAGTCTCTGCGCACCACACCTCAGTATTACCGGACCTGAAATACAGCTTAAAAATATTACTGGGTGTTTTATTTTAAAAAGTAAAGCTTTCAAGGGAAATGCAGACTTATTTGCTTGTATTACAAAGGGCAGCTTTGCATGAAGCTGGGAGATCGGAGGGCTGTGGGTTCAGTTCCCACATCTAGAACTTGGGTTAATATCCCAATACTGACACTGTAGTGCAGCATGAGGTGGGTGCTGCACTTCTGAGGTGTCGTCCTTTGGATGAGATGTTAAACCGAGGTCCCATCTGCCTGGATTGGTGGTAGTTCAGGTGGATACTAAAGATCCCATGGCACTTATCGAAAAAGAGCAGGGGAATTTTCCCGTTGTTCTGCCCAAATTTCTCCCATTCACTAACAATACCACCAACAGCTTAATCTGGTACAATTTCAGTTGCTTACCATCTGTATCCCCCCTCCCCCCAGTCGTCCCTGAAGAAGGGACTTCTAGGCCCAGTGGGCTTACTGGGTGAACAAAATTCAATAAATAAATAAATAAATGATCCTCAGTTCAAATGAAGGTGAGAATACTTTGTGTATTGTATAATAGTCTGGTTAATTATTACACACACACACACACACTACTGACTTGAATCTCAAACAGCACAACACTATTAAACAATAAAGAGAATGGAACAACAACAAAAATTAACTCCTTCCAGGCCAGCCAAGGAGTTCTAAAACATCTTGCTACCACAGAAAAGTTTGGCAGTCAGACAGTACCTCTCCTACTCTCCATTACTGTATCTCCCCGTCTTCCTTAGTGCATTCTTCATGGAACACACGGTTGGGATTCTGAAAGAGTCACCATTGAATGACTGCAGTGACTGTTTTGGGGTGGGGAGATTGTGAGGTACTCAGTATTATCTCTGGAAGGGTTACTAAATCACACATTCCCCTACTACCGCAGAGTTTTAATATGCTCTCTGTGGTCTCGCCAGCAAGTTAGGTCCGCCTGTAGATAGGTCAGAGTGCGACAGCTTATTTGACAAGCTGTCTCCACATATAATGTGTGGGCTGCACCAGTAGTCCGTATGATGAACCATAAAAGCCCTGAATGGATCCCTTTAACCTCCACAGTCTTTGTTGCTCCCATAGTCTGCATTGTTTTTTATTTTTTACCTCAGCAGAAGGTGCACACCGAGCTGTAGCTTGTTTCCAGTTTGGTTCTGGGGAATGGTGTATGTAAGCAATAATACCCGACAGGATGGGCGGTATAGGGGAATATCGGACCGCTCAGGGGCATAATGAGGCCTGACGCCGCAAGCGGAGGGCCTTATAGTCTCTGGAAGGTCCGGTATTTCCCCATACCGCCCACCCTGGAGGGTATTATTGCACTTAGAAAATGGGCACTGTCAAGGAAAAAAAAAAGAAAAAAAAATGTATAAAAAAATATATATAAAAATACAAAATCAGCTTCAAATAAGTTTTGTGATAAAGTAATCCCTCTGCCTGTTTTGATTTTTGTACTACTGGGGACTCCATAGTGTGGGAGGGGAGTTTGCTGGCATGCAGTTTGTGACAGAAGCTGCCAGGCGCGGGAGGGCTCTGAATATGCGATCGGGATACTGGGTTACCGTTTGGTGAAGAGAGTTTTTTTTTTGTATGCTACTCTGTGTCTGCCAGTAGTTTGGGAGAGAAGCGTGGTTAGTAAATGCAGTAGCGGGACTTGTGGCATTTGTTTTTGGATTTTGTGAATCGGGCCAGGGACCAGTCACAGCACTTTCCTGACTTGCAGTGCCCGTGAATGGAGATGTGCTGCCGGCTTTCGCCAGGTAATGGATTACCCAGTCTTTGAGAGACCATGGGACACGGCATTTTGTTTTAGCCGTTTGCTGGTAGATGTCATTGTTTTGAAGTTTTTTCTGATTACTGTGCTTCTGTTGGGTTTTGTGTGGGTGTGTGTGTGTGCTGGGGTGAGGGACATTGTGGCCTCGCTCGGGTCGTTTGCTTACCGAGCGGTACAAAATGGCAGTTGGGAAGCTTGAAGATTTGGGGTGCCCACAAATATCCCAAGTAATGCGGCACCCCAAATAGGAACTTGTTTTCTTGTGGGCATCTATTGAGAAATACCAGCCCGCTGACATTGGTATCATAGCCAATCAGAAGGGTAGGATTTTCGGACCCATTTTCTAATACTCATTGGGGAGTGCTAAGCAGGACAATGGGGAAAGTTCCACGACACTTACGAAAAGTGCCATGGGATCTTTAAGCTTCCACCTGGACAGCCACCCGAGATGGGCAGAAAGAATCACGGGTTAATGTCTCATCATCAACTAATCAGTGACCCCACTCCCTCCCGGTTGCACCACAGTGTCACCTATTAACACAAGAACCTGGTGTGGGTCTGAATCCCACAGCCTGTCAGTCTTCCAGCCACAGAGGCAAGTGTGCAATCTGCTGAGCCACTGATGGTATTGACAGTGATTGCTGGCACTGAGCCCTACATTCTCCTGAAGGAACACTACTGGGAGGGGGTCCCAAGATCTGAGCCAAAGATCGCAGAAGACATAATATTTTCAAAACTGCTACCGTCCACTGGAATGCATTACAATACTGGTTGGATACAGCTTCCATGCTAGAATCCTCCAGAAGAACATTAAAAGACATTTATGCAATATATGTGAAAGTTAAACCTTATAGATTATTTTTTTGAATGACTAAAGCATTTAAATGAGGATAACATCTTTATCCTCACTTAAGCAGTCTATCCTCAGTTTAGACAGATCACAAAGGAACCCTAATCCAATGGGAGAGCAGCTTGAACAATGGCGGATGACACGAAGTTACCTCTGCTGCACTCAAAACACAGCAAGGAAAGCAACAGAAAGCATTAAATAGAATACATAGTATAAATTGGACACACAATGACCTGATTCAGAATGACCCACTTATATCTCCTGTGGATGTGTGTGTGTGTCTCTGTCAGGACTTACGTAACTCCCTTGTGGTTCTGACACTTGTGAATTCTTGTCCTGCCACCTCACACGTGAAGATAAATGGCATATTCTGAGGCAGGCCATTGGGCATACCATATTTAGCCACAACTCTGCTTATATCACGTGAATTTTGTATAGTTGTCGTCTCCCCTTAGTATATTGCTGTGGAGATTTGCATGAAAACTGGATCTTTGTCCCTTACAGTTCAGCTACTCCCATGTCTTGTTCACCTCCTGAGGGTCCTGTTCCTCAGTTTGTGACATCACAGTCTGTTACCATGGAATTTACTATGATGTCACAAGGAGGGGATTATGACTTCAAGTGCGGAATATGTGGGCCAGCCCGGTGGCACTGAGGGTTGAGGCGCTGGATGCCACACCGGTGACCCGGGTTCCGGAACGAGCCGGGGGTCGGTGGGGGGGGAGAGATCAAGCATCCAGAGAACTGCTGTCTCTTCCCAGGGGAGGGTGGGAGGTGCGTTTGCTGATGGAGCAACCTCTGGTGGTAGCTGGAGGATAGCTGGCTGGGAGTGCATGGCGTATGCCATGGGTGGGCGGAGCTATGACAATATGTTGCCATGCTAGCCAGGCTTCGCAGGGAAGGGGGGGGGAAAGCAACACGGGAAGAAAAAGGAATAAAAACACCGTACCTGGGGATAGATGAAAGTACCTTGCCTGCCCAAGCCCACACCTCCCATTCTGGGCTATCTCCTCTCTGGGACCACTCGTGTGCCGGGCACTTTCCCCTGAAAGATACAGTGCCCTGGTTGAATAGGGCGGCCCTAACTCCGGAGGGTTCAGACCCAGAGGTGGTGCTTCCGTGGCACAGGAGAGAGGACTAGTCACAGGGGAGGGTAGAGGCTGGGTAGCCCTGAGGTTGCTGGAAGGAGTTCTCCAGGGACGGAGATAAACAAAGTTAAAGAAAAAAAAAAGTGTGGAATAAGTAATGGTAACAGATCAAATTTAAGGGACAAAGACACGTTTTCATCTGTAGTAAGGAATGGGGGAAATAAATGCAGAAAAAAGTCAAGTATGATTTGAATTGCCACTAAATAGGATGTGTTTCAAAGTTTCCGTGGCATCAGGTGCTCTTTTAAGAACAGCTGATACACTGGGCTACTGGTGCATTGGTAGGGCTACTGCTTGCACCACTGGCAACCTGGGTTCAGGAATGAGACCAGGATGTTGGGGGTTGGGTGGGGGGGGAGGTTTACGCGTCCCACTGGGTGCCCTTCTTTAGGGAAGGATCCTCTTTCCTCTGCAAAATCATCACCTTGTTGGGTGGCAGTGCAGAGTTAAAGGAGGGAACGTGGCTGGGTGGTGGTATGTGGCCACGCAGTAGCATGCACTCGCATGCCACAGAGCCCCAGTCAGCTGTGTCCCGAGAAATGCAAGCAGGAAAACCCAGAGATATGGCAGCATGAAGCGGACACTCCCAAGGAGCCCCCCCTGCTCCCGCTCCCAGTTGCCCTCTGGTCTTCCCCTTGCATAAGGCAGGCTCGAGGGAGATCATGGCTGACAGCGTTCCTGAAGGAACCCGTCAAGGTGGTAATGCCCTCTCCTGAGGAAATACGATCTGTGGACCCCTTGAGGAACTAGGTAGATAACAGTGAAGGGAGGCGGATGGGGGTTGAGAGGTGGCCTGGCAGTGGTGAGCAGTGTCCGTGCTGATGGGGGGTAGGGAGGTGAGCATATGAGAAGGAAAAAAAGAACAGTGGTGACATGTCTGGAAGAATAACCACATATATTTCATATGGTTTGTTTAGTTCTCTTTGCCCTGCTATTTATTACTGAAGCCATGTGCACAGAACAAGTTATTGTGCCGTAGACTATATCAGCTCCTGCTACTTATTTTCCACCTCATAATCCCCTGCTCACGATATCAGTTATTTATACAGCAACAGACTATGATGTCCCAGGTTATGGAGATTATGACTTTGGCTGAGAAATAAGGCACAAGAAACAGAGATCCCGTTCACATGGAAATGTCCATTATAAAGCATGTGAAGAAGAGAATTATTGAAAATGTATGAAAAATCTAATGAGCTGTATCTATATGTTGCGATTTTTAAAGCTCTTGCAGAAGAGTCAACTGATAGTTGAACCTAACAGTGTTTGAACAGGCATTTAATTTTCTGTAATGATTTTACACTGAATATTTTTTCATCTTAATTGCCACTAATTGTTTTGTATCAAATGCGTGTGTTGCTTGTACACTCTGAGGTGCCTGAGACCCTGGAAGGGTGCCAGATAACTGTACCTCTACCCCTGTGCAATTGTGCACATACCTTGTCAGTGTGACTCGGTTGCTAGTGCTCACACACCAATGTCTTTGTCAGGCACCTAGCCCAGCCAACATACAACTGTTGCAACAAGGCATTTCCCAGAGATGGCAGAGTTACAAGCTGAAAAGACAGCTCTCCAAAACCAAGGTTGTCTTTGGGGGGGGGGGGCACACTTATTTCCAGCCAGGTACATCCAAACTTTGTCTTTATGGTGCTTTAAGTTCAGGAATGACTAAAGGTTTCCAAAAAACCACTAGCATCAAACAGTTCTTAAATGCTGCACAGCGCTCAGTCACGTCTTGTCTTGACAAGGTGCAAAGCTGGTTATAGGAACCAACGATTGCTTTACTTAGTGGGGCCACCATCTGGTGCCAGAAGACCTCACTCATTTTAAATAATATATATATTTTTTAATAAACTGCAGCAAATGGTGTTGCTGTGCTGTGCTGAACCATCTGATGAGGTATCGTAAAGTCATGGAATATTTTGCTAAGGTGTGACACAACTACTCTGAGGCAAATGGATAGAAGTAGATTGGGTAGGTAGTGGGGCCACAAGGGCTAACACCAATGTCTCCCTCTATGAAAAAATTAAATAAAGATGTTACTGAATAAAGTACTGTGCATATAGGATGTAGTAAAAGACACAAGGCTGAGTTGGTTGAGTGGGAGGGGGGGGGCTTATCACTAATCTTGTCTGGGGCCCCAACTCAAAAGCCGGCTCTACTTGAGACATACTACTGCAGGTATGTACATGGCGTGACGTAAAGCCCGTGTGCAATTTTTCAAAAGGAGTGAGGGATTATTCCGCTGCCATGGCCAACATTTCTCCCTCCCCCTGGACAGTAGGCCCTAATACAGTTGTGCATGACAGTTTGGGGATTTTGATATAAAATGGATAGGCCAAATTCTGAAAGCTAATTGGCTCAAGGGAAGCATGGCCCATGACAATATCTTACTACATTATCATGGGTTAGAGCTAATTACCAAGATCTGCAGTACTCCACACCTGTGGGACACTTTATAATTGCAGTAATTCACCTTATTGTGCGGTATATGGGATATCATCACATCTCAGGTTTTTGAAAACACTCTGCTTTTCATCATGCCTCACAGCACAACAGAGGCATGATGATATCCTATGATATACCACACCCTGTTGTGTATTTTTTTTTTTAATTTCTTGCTGCTGGTCATTGGTCACATATATTCAACACTGGTTTCAGGTACTCACCACCTCATAAGAGGGACGCTAAAGACTGTAATAAATGAAAAAGTAATTTATTTCATGGAAAGACACACATCCTGCCTGACACGTTTCTGACAACATATGTCCGAAACGCATCAGGCAGGATGTGTGCCTTTCCATTAAATAAATGACTGTTTAATTTGTTGCAGTCTTTGGCGTCCCTCTGTTGAGGTGGTGAGTACCTGAAACCAGTGTTGAATATATTTTTGGGGAGCACCACAGTCCTAGTGTGCACTTCTGAGTTTGCATGGTCATTGGTCATGTGGCTCACTTTTGCTTTCACTGCCCATGGGCTTCATGGTTCCACCTGACGACTGCTAAAACAGACTCCCCAGCGAGAAATACCACTTAGTTGGGGCCCAGGTTTGGGCAAGCTGACCCAGGGGATACATCTGCTGCCCTGTGAAGGAGGGGAGGCACGGTAGCTAGCAAAGGCAATAACATGGAGTGGGGGAGGGCAGTGGGGTGGCTGTCATTTATGGCCAGGGCAGATTTTTTTCCCCATAGTTTTTGCTGAGCCCCCTCTCTCATGAAGTACACATCTGCATTCCAGGCTTGCAATGACCTATGATGGTGGTGGTGGTTGTGTACGGGGGACATTGCAGTTGCATGGTCACCCACTATGTCAATACCTCTCCACTGCCCACAGGAGGCACTGCAGAGTGGGAAACTGTAACCCTCCTTCCCTAGGGCTGGTGCAGTATGCCCAGAGCCCCACCGGCCTGTCTTGAGGAAGTCTGGATCAAAATCTGCTCTGTATCTCTCCATACATTAATGAAGCCCAATACTAGCCAGTGTCACCAGGTTGGACCTGTCATGCATTATTGTTTGGAAGTTGTGTTTTTTTTGCACCGTGCCCGCCGGCACTCCACTCCTTCTTGTCCCTCCACTGCTCCTTTTTGTTCCATCAGACTCAGCCCTTGCTCATCCCTTGTTCTCCACTCCAATCAAGACCTTTAGTCTCTCCCGTGGAGGCTGGTATTTCCCCACCAGGGGCCTCCTCTGGCTGTTGTCGGAGGATGTCTTCTGACATCTCCTATGCCTTTCCATCTCCTGCGTGCCGGCTTGTCCCTGCTGTGGCCTACAGGAGGAACACTATATGAAGGCTGAAGAGGATGCTCACACAGATTGAGCATGAAGAGTCCAGATGTGGGGAGGGGCAGAGAGGTCATCAGCCAGCATACGGGTGCAGCATTATCCCATGTTCTGGTTCCACCTCCCCAACTCACAAACACCAGCTGGCCGGGGGGGATGCCCAATGGTGCTTGGTCACCTGTGCTGTCAATAGCACCTCCACAAGTCACTGCCAGGAGCCTCAAGGCAGTGCTGTCAGTACCCTCCCTCCCCAAGAAATGCTCTTGAACCCTCCCTGCTGGCCTCTACTCCTGTCGTTCCAAATGCAGCGCTTGAACCCAGGTCGTCAGTGTGCCAGAGTGATCCCCTATTGCTTGGCACCATGGAGCCAGCTATTGTTTGTGTTTCGTTGCATCTGTGTTTGCCTGCGTTTAGTCACTGCGCTACCGCTGTCTTATTGATTGGTGTAGATAAAAGGCTTTGAGATGCACGCATGAAAAGGGCTGTTTAAAACAAATTTTGACTCTGCTGGGGGACACTCGGAACAGTTCCTAGGAACCAAACAGTGGAAAACATTGCCATGCATCAGGGATTCTGGGCAAAATGTCCACGTGCTTGTTGGCAAGGTGTGATACATTTTTCAATACTTACTAAAGAGGACAGGAAACAGGGTCTTAAATAGCTGGTACAGCATAGCAAAACGCTAAGCACAATGGGGGTAATGTTAACCATTTTCAGAAATGCTTGGCAGTAGACTAACCATTTTTTGAGTGAGTCCATGACATGGTACACAACATTTACAAGACTGTGTATTTTTAAAAATGTTGCTAATCAATCTTTGCCAAGTGCTATGCATTTTCACAACTGATTTAGCACTTTCAAGCGTCAAACTGCTAATCATTTTTTCAGCTTATTTAAAACCCTGCAGGATAGGATTTTTAAAGGAGAACAGTACTTAGGTAGAGCTCCCCACCCCCCCAAAATCTAACTGCCCGATTTTAGCTTGTGGCAAGAAAAATAAAAAATTAAGTGTCTGCACTTACTCGCTACAACACTCGTAAACTCTGCCAGCAGGTACCATCTTGTGTTAAAGTGTGTGGCTCACTCAGCATACAAGTGGGCAGTGCGGTGCTGCACACTAACATGAGATGGCACCCTGCAGCGCCTGCCATGTTGACTGCCGGCAGAGTTTACGAGTGTTGTAGAGAGTAAGTGCAGTCAGGTTTCGGGGGGGTTGGGAGCTTTACCCAAGTACTGCTCTTCTTTAATTGGCAGCTGTGCGTGGTGTACTTGGGTTCAAAAATGATATCCTTGCCCCCAGATGATCCCCTGCTCAACTGGATCTGAATAGAAGTCTTTGAAATACTGTGTTTTGTATCATTTTGTTTTTAGTGGTAATATTCTATACACTTCCTTTTATGGAACAAGTAATTTGGAGTTGTAACTATGTCATGGTTTGTGCACAGAACTCCAAACGCTGTTCGAATAGATCAACAACTCATGCTTAGCATTCTGTACACAAACCATAACATAGTCAAAACTTCAAAGTACTGGTTGAGTTCCATGAGGAGAGCTGTGCAGAATGTTGTCCAACAAGAGAAAACAATGCAAGACACAGTTTCTCACATTAATTTTATTGAACTACAGTTACCTATGGAGCAGTTGGATGTATCAGTTTCATCTCTGTAAATGAGAACATTATAAACAGTTGCAAAGCTTGCAAAGCAGCGCATATTTTCTGTCCCCTTTAATGCATCAAAGGAAGGCCGTTCCTTAATAGAAAAAGTTGTGCTTCATACGCGTTTACTGTAAATCAAAGGAGAGGGATTTCACAAACCATAAACCTATCTGAAATGTTTTTCTGTAGGGTAGGTATCAGCTGTGTCCCCCTTTCCTCCCTTTTTCACTAAGCTCTTTGGCTACCTGATCGCTACCTTTGGATAACCCTCGGACTTCCTGGAGTACTCGGCCCCAACCAGTACTTCCCCATCTGTCTCTTCAGCAGGGATTGACACGGGGAGAGGCCCGAGTGCTCCAGTCTGCCATAATTCTTAGTGATCAGGACACATTTTTCTTTTCCGCCCCTTTTTCTTCCCCTGCCCAGGCAGACGATGTGCCATGGCATGGGTGTGTGCTGTAAAAGACAGTGCACCCATTGATCGCCTGCCCTTGACTAATCAGGAGGCTAGATGGCAACCAAGCAGTGACTTAGGCTGTCCCCCCCACCCCAAGCAGGAAAGGTTTCTCTGTATGCTTAGCCCTCTTTCCCCCTGCTGGCCTCTGGTCCGTTCCCGAACATGGATTGCCAATATGGCAGGAAGTGAGGTGGCCAATGCTTTAGCCCTCCATGCCAGCTCAGCTGCGTGTTTTAAAGGGAACACCCTGCCCCCCCCCAACCACTTATGACTCTGGCAATTATCTTTTTTTGTTTTATTGTTGTCTACTGTGTTTTGTATCATTTTGTTTTTAAGGGTAATATTCTATACACTTCCTTTTTGTCCCTCTGGTGTGCCCTTGCCCCAGAATGCATCCCCAGTCCGTGTGCTATGCTCCTGATTGATCTCCATCCATGTGCATGGATAATATATGAGGAACTGTAAACTTCTCCGCCTGTGTTTTGTCTGCGTGTCTCCTTTTTGTTCTCTTACTTTGGTTTTGTTACTTTTTTAACAATTCTCTTCCTTATGGTAACTTTAGCAGTAATATAGCAGATGGTTCTGCACTTTGCTGATGATGATCTTTTGTTTTTTAACTTTATTTTTGCTCTTCTTGATGCCGCATGCTATGCCTTGTACGTGGGCACTCAACTTGCCGCCCCAGCCAGCCTCTGCCACAGAAGCATAGCGGGAAGGACAATGGCTTACCCCCATGGAGGGCTCCCTACCCAGTAGGAGGCGGACTGGGGAGAGAGACCGCATCACCCTTGGACCCCCACCCTGACTTACTCTAGGTTTTGTTTGGCTAGGGAAGAGGTTGCCATCATAGGCGTCACTGTGCATGTGTTGAGGGGATTTCTATTTTTTCCCCTAGGGCGCAATGATGTCCAGTGCATGGTGAGCACGCTTCCGTGCTCACCCGCAGGACATCCGCTGCCGCCCAATCACTGTTACGAGGCCCCCACTGCTGCACCCCTAGTCTGCACTGGGGACACTAGAATGGCAGGAGCACGCCCCTAACCCTCCCCAGGAGAGGAGTGCAGTCCTCCAGAAGCTCAATCCTCTCCTCGTCTGCTGACCCCTGACCACCTAAGTCCGTTCCTGAACCCGGGTCACCAGCGTGGAGCGAGGTGTGGTTTCCAGCACCTCAACCCTCGGTGCCACTGGGCCAGCTTGCTGAAGATGCTCTTGTTTGTCATCCTCATTGCTCTTGTAAAATAAATAAAGTCTAATTTAAAAAAAAGTGAGCAGTGGACACCTGGAATAGATTGCTAGCAGACATGGTGGAGGCTAGAACAGTGGGGGGCTTCAAGCATGCATGGGATAGACAGAGGGGTATATTGGATAGAAGGCAAGGAGGTGGGAGGGTCAATGAAGACAGGAAAGGGTCTGCGGATACAGAATAGGTAGGGAACATCTGGGCAGAGTGGGTGAGCCAAGCGGTCCTTTTCTGCTGCCAGATTCTATGTTTCTATGTTAAATGCTCAGTGCAGCTGACGGGAGACAGATTTAAGAGGGACAGCAGGTGACATTTATTCATAGAGAGGGTGACGGAGGGAAGGAAAAAGCCAATGAAAGAGGTGGTCTGGACAAAAACATTGTTGAGGGGGTGATTCAGACATGGGAGAGGTGGATACACGGACTTGTTAAAGACAGTATTAAAAGGGTAGGGGGTGAGGAGGAGGGTTCTCATACTCAATATTAGGTAGGTAGGACTGGGCAGACGGGGGGTAAGACATTTTTTTTTCTGCCTGCAGCTTCACTGTTTTTATTTTTCTAAGTCTGTCACTCATTGTTATGTCACTGTATCCTATGCATGTATACTGTGCTGCGTATGCCTTTCCGTGAAGTATCTTTTGTGCTTCCATATTATTGTACCTGTATTGGCTCGAATCATGCCTGACTAACTGGCCCATGGCTCAGTGTACCTACCCATTTGTCAGTGGCATAATTTCACAAGATGCATAGAGGTTGTAGAACTCCCCCCATCTGCAAAATATTATACAGTATGCTCCACCCTAGCAAACCTTTGTTTTAGTGGTTCATAAGGGGCTGCAAGAGACATCATAGGGTATGTAGAGGAATCATAGGGGCATCAGCTGTAACCCCTAGTTACCCCTAAATGACACCCCTGAAACTCTGTGTAATGTAAACAAAGCTAGTAGTCACCTTATGGATTTCATTGGCCCAGACAGCTTTTGCTGAGTAGTTGGTTGCTAATGCACAGAATTCACTGACCATATAGTAGCTGAGTGGATTACTTTATGCAGCCCTTCCTCTCACAGCTGCATGCACCAGAGAGCACGTACTCCTTTATCAGTATAAGGAGCTGCAAACTCACCATTCTTTACAGAAGTGAAACTGTGCTCCCCACCCCACACACACACACACTCTCACTCTCTCTCTACTATATGTGTGGAGGCCTTGTGTAGAAAGGCAGCCATTGGCCCCACCCTCACTCTATCTCTATTGTAAAAAGTACACAAACCCTGTTAGTCTAGTGGTACCCCCCTCCTGCCCTGATTTCCCTTGTAAAAGAGACACTTAACCCTGGCATTCTAGCTGTACCACCCCATCCTGATTCTGTTGTAAAACTTACACCTAGGGCAACCGTAGAGTGTGCAGTGGGCCGTGGTGCACAAAAACAAACAAGTCAAAAGACAAAAATAGTTCCTGGCACACACTAACCTTAAACAGGGGACGCCAGACCAGTAGTAGTACTTAAGAAATCTCATTTATTTATAGTACCAGTAGACTAACACAGACAAAGCAACTGCCTGACATGTTTTGGACAGAGCCTTTGAGAAAGGACTCCACCCAAAACATGTCAGGCAGTTGCTTTGTCTGTGTTAGTCTACTGGTACAATGAATAAATGAGGTTTCTTAAGTACTACTACTGGTCTGGTGTCCCTGTTTAAGGTTAGTGTGTGCCAGGAACTATTTTTGTCTTAAAACGTACACGTACCCTGGTAGTTAAGTGGTACTCCCCTCCTGCCCCGATCCTTGTTATATGATGACGTAACCCCCCCAATCTGGCACCTTACTCACACTAAAAGTGTTAATGTCTGAGCTTCGAGCTTCTGCCATACCCATCACTTGGCATTGTTTCAGCCCTGTGCACCCACTATCGTACCTTCATCAGTGCATTAAAAAAGAGGAAGTAATACACAGCAGTTTTATGCTGACTTCGAGCTTCCTCCATACCCATCACTTGGCATCATTTCCACTCGGGCCCAATCATAGGTCATACCTAGATCTTCCATGACCCTAGGTTCCTCATTTTATATTATACAGTATAGACATTTTTTATGTTATACATTTCTTGTAATCATTTCATACATTTTATTTGTCCATTTTTCTTTCATATATTTTCTGGTAGACAAGGAACCTTCTCGTGCTGAACATCAACCAGCCAGTTCCTAACTCCCAAAACCTTTGGGGTTTCCTTTCAACCCTTATTTTTAACATACCAGGGGGTTCCTTTCAACCCATACACTGTTCTGTTACTCTCAACTGACTGTACTCAGCACCACCCTTAATGCTGTATTAATTTTAAACATTACATGTTTCATACATTTCATACCATATCACAGGGGATCCAAAACATGGGAAAGTCCATTCAACCACCATGGTGTCTTCCCTGTTGCTTGTATTCTTCACCCCAATATGCAAATGTCCTGAAACAGTCTTACCTGGGGCCTTCATCTCATCGCCCTCCAAGTAGCAGCAGCCTGGAAAAATGAGCAACAACGGGATCTCAAAAGTGGCTGGCAACAAAGGTTCCATCAGAGGTTCCTCCTCCTCTAGAACCCATGGATCCTGGTCCTCTGCCTCCTCCATGAAATCCTCCAGGTGGGAACTCTCCATTAGGAGCTGGCAGTGATGCTCCGCCTCTCTCTGGTGCTGGTCCACCTCTGTGTTCCATCAAACTCCAATCCAGGCAATAGCTCCTTTGCAGTTCTCCTCATCTGGGCTCACACCGGTAAGCCCCTCCTCCTTCAGCAGATTCTTGGCATCCAGGAGATCCTGGAGGTACGCCATCCTGCTCTTTGCCCCTATGTCTGGATACCAGGGCTGATATCTGGGTACTGGTCTCCCCCTTGGTTCTCTGGACAACCAGTACTATCCCACTTCATACACCAAGTTTGTCACAGCATGTGGGAATAAACATCAGACGAGGCAAATTAACAGGTTTAAAACACACTGTGGTGTGATATTTATTTTTCAAAAAGTTCAAAAAATAATAAAAAATTGCAAAGAAACTCACTACTTAACTTCAGTAGTTTCTCCCATAATATAGTCCTGGATCTCAGAGCGCCTAAGACCATTCTCATCTGCATTCAACAGCTTGTCTGCCTCTTTCCTCCCTCAGGGCTGAGTCCCACTGGACTGAACTGAAGTGAACTCAGTGAAGAGGTTTTTATATCTTTTGGTGGGGTCACCTGACTGAACCCTTTTCTATTTATATGTCTAGACATGCTGGCCTGGATATTCAAACTGCGCCAGGCCTGTGGCGCAAGCCTGGGAGCAGCTTAACTTTGTTGTGCAGGGGTGTAGCCTGGGTGATATTCAATGGAGCTGCGCTATGGCGCAGCAGCTTTGAATATCGCACCTTGGCTAAACCCACTATGCATGGCGCAGTGGCACTGCGCCAGTGCAAGTGGCTAGAGTGGAGAATGGAGATGCACTAGCGCAAGTGCCATTGCGCCATGCACAGCACCTGCGATATTCAAAAGGGGAAATGCAAATGGGGCCATAATTTATGCAAGGTGCACAGGGCACTTGCATCTCATTATGGCCCCATTTGCATGCCATTAGCATGCAGGTGCACCGATCCCCGACGATTTGCGCTTGGTGCCCCTGCCAGGCAGCAGCCGTCGGGGACCGACGCCCCGCAGCCCGATCGCTGGCATTCGTGAAAATAATAAAATATCTATCATCCAGGGTCCAGTGACTTTCAGTGCTCCTGAACACGGGATTGCTAGTCTCTTCACGCCCAATCTCCTGGGTCCAGAGGATGATCGCCGCCGATCGCTGGCATCAGAACAGACTGCCTTTACCTCGTGGTTAGTGTACTCATCCGCCACTGAGCCTATCGCCGCCTTCTCGTCAGCCGGGCGGGCGGCAGCACTTAACCGCCTGCCTGTTGACTGACAGCTCAGTAGAGCTGCACAGCCATTGGTTCACAGCGTGAGCCACGGGCGTAGCCCATACTGTACTACGCAGTCCAGATATGTGAATGATTATTCACATATATGGGTTGAGTAGAGATGAGCAGTGCCCATTGGCTCACACTGTGAACCATCGGGCGCAGCCCTACCGAGCTGTCAGTTGGTGGGCGGGCGGGTGGTGGTGGTGGGATGCTGCCACCACGGCTGATGGGGGAGCGGGCGATGGGGCTCAGTGGGCGGGTGGGGAGGGGTACACTAGACCACCAGGGTAGTAGGGGTCTGTTATGTGTTACAGATGCCCACGATCGGGCAGCGCTGTCGGTCCACTGGACCACCAGGGATATTGGACGGGGGAACTATACCGATGCCCGCGATCAGGCACATAGAGGTCCACTGGACCACCAGGGATATTGGACGGGGGGGGATTTTGCCTTCCAGGGATGCCGCTGGACATGGGGGCATGGGGGCGCCAACAGGTGCAGCAGGAACTGGTGGCCAACACACATGTGGCAGCTGCCGTGTTGCACCCTGCAATGCGGCAGCTCACCTGTGGGTGGCCATCGCTGTTCCTTTTTTTTTGGCTTATCTTTGTGCAGGCGCAGGTAGGGCTATGATGCATGACTCTGCACATCCCGGCTGAATATCGGGCTGTGCAGGTTATGCATGGGCATGCCCCCTACCTGTGCTCTGCACATACATTATTTTCTGATGCACTCACAAGATCGGATTTGTGCGGTGCACTTTTCCCTTTTGAATATCGCACCGGGGTGCATCAGTGGGTTGTGCATGGCGTAACACTGTTGCACCATGTGCAGCCCTTTTGAATATCTGGGCCGCTGTTGCATGTCTGAGCATGTTGTTTCAAAACCAAGGTGGGGGGATTGTTTCAGGGGACTTCTGGTTCAGTCAAAGGTACAGTGTCTATCACCACAGATACTGACTCTCTATATCTCTGATCCACAGTGACTGAGCACTTTTGTAAAGTATACCACATTCTCATACATAGAACCTTCTACAGTAACAGGTTTATAGTGTGAATTTATGAAAATACCTTAAGGATTTCTTATAACTGTACTAATCATGACATTATTATTGTTTTGTATGACTTCTGAATCCTTTTTCTTTAAAAAGGCTTTATTAACTGTATTCATTTCTATTTAAAATAACCTTCATGCTTTTTGTACACAAAATGCACTTATGCACTTTACACAACACCTCTCTGGGTGTTTGGCATCATTCCAGGGATTGGATGGATGGAAAAAGAATGAAAAGAGAGAACTAGTAGGAAGTTTAGTAGGGACAGTAAAGAGTTACGCTAGGTGGCCAACCTAGGGTAGGGGGGAAAAAGAAGAAAAGCAAAGAGAAAAGCGTTAACTGTTGTTAGGAAATAAGGAGATAGAACAGTGGTCCCTCAGTCACAGCTGAGGGTGTAGCCTAACTCTGCCACAATGTGTATAATGATCCTCTTTAATGAAATGTTTGGAAGCTTGGTTATGGTAATGGAACAGATATGTAACCAATGGCCTATAGATCCCTGGCTTATTATGTTTTGTAAGCCCCATCCCCCAAATAAAGCTTTTAAGAGGTGCCAAGAGGATTGTGTGGACCCCAGGCTTGATGGGGCCAGTCGGATTCTGGGTAGGGGTGGGAGGGCACCAAAATATCATAAATTACAAAAAAAAAAAAAATTGGTCACAGCTGGCTCGTGACGAGACATTGTGAACTGCAGTGGTTTACATTTTGATATTGTTTACCTGTCGGCCACTTGGATGTGCTGAGGCTTCCTAGAGCTGACTGAGCATGCTCGGGTAAAGAGTGAGCAAAGAAAAATGGTGTTGCTGCTTCTTTGGAAGGAAGCACATTGGGTGTTGCTGCATAAAGACCACAGTGCGACATGTCTGTGACGCACTTTGTTGTTGTTGTCATGTCAGGCCTGTGAGTCTGAATCTGCTGCTGGCCGTGCATCTGTGAGGCAGCAATGCAGAGTGCTCTTACTGTGCAACCAAGCCACTGCACGCAGTGAGCTATGACTTATCAGTTGCCATGCTTGCATGTATGCTGTGGGGCAGTTAAACTAATCAGCAGTGTTCCAGTCTTGAGTCTCCCTAATCCACTTAAAACCCTGCTCAACAGACATATAATTCTGTTTCAGGGCCAGTACTTCCCTTGTAGGCTGAGAATTTTCATTCAGGATGCTACTTTTTGGCACTGAATTGTGTGTGTGTGTGTGTGTGTGTGTGTGTGTGTGTGTGTGTGTGTGGCTGGAGCGGTGCCTGCCCTCCCCATCCTACAAGCTGGCTTCACAGCAAAAAAGGAGAGCTTTGTCTAGGACAGAGGAAGCAACAGAATAAACACCTTTCTGAAATAAACAGTGAAAAAAAAATCCTTGTTAATTATCCCTTAATGAATTGTCCATTTTAAACCTATGACTTGCAGATCATGATATGTAGCAAATACAAATACCGTAATATGAATTAATATATAATTAATAAATTAGTAACAAATATAACAACAAAATAAATAAGATAATACTATAAAATATTGTAAAATATACTTTTTGTGTATGTAATTTCATTTGTCTGACTGAGGTAGAACATTTGTAAATGAGTACCTGGGCTCAAAGGTACTCTCCGAATGTTTGCCTGAATACATTTCACGGTGCCATAAACACTGTGAACTGAGTGCGAGCACATGACTGTGCACAGAAGTTTCAGCACGAGCTTGTTAACCAGGAGAACTAGGTTTGCATCCTACCACAGCCACTTACTCACTGTGTGACCCTAAGCAAGTCACTTGACCTCCCTGTACTTCAAACCAGCAGTTCCCATCCCCAGCTGTGAAATGGGGTCAAAGCAGAACCCTTCTCCTCCGAAGAATCCAGTTCAAAAAGACCAATTACGTACTCCCTGCTCCTTGACAAGTTTGGCTCTTTTCATAACCATATTTGTTGTGACAACTAGTGCTTATGAAAGGTGGCGGTGCCGCCCTGAAGTATGAAGCTGCTCCATGGCCAGTGGTAATGCATTGTGCTGCCATTCTTGTGGCCTGTGTTTGGGAGTGAGCCCATGTTGCCAGGGCTCAGGCGGCCAGGGCTGCTGAAGCACTGACAGTGGTGGTGTGTCCAAGTCCACGGTGGGCGGTGCTGCGGCAGTGAGCCCTGTGGTGGTCTGTGGAGCTTACTACGTGCTGTGTGTGGGTGAGGACATCTCTGGCTGTGTGCAGGTGGGAGGGATGGAATGAGGAAAAGAAAAATGGGTGAAAAATGGCAGGTGCTAGCAGGATGACGCTGGTACTCTTGGTACCACCACTGCCTAATCTTTGTGATTACGGGGAGGGAGGAGAGGAGAAGGGTGGTTGGTTGCCAGCCAAACTAAGATGGGGATGAGCTGTCCCACTGGCAGAAAAAAAAATGGATTAAAAAAAGCAAATACAGAATGAAGTCCTTAATTTATCCCCTTGATGAGTACAGTACAGATAGGAGCAGGGTAACACTTACCGACACACTGCTCTGCTTGTGTGCATCAACCTTGTCACCCGCTCACCTCAGTTGGGCAAGAGATTAGTCATAGCCCAGACTATATGGCCATCTGAGCTATCCAGTCTTCCACAGGGTTGGCAGTGGAAAAAAGAAAAAAACACTCATTTGTCTGAGAATTTCACCTTCTCTGCTTGTCTGCTTGTCTGCATGGTCTGTTTGAACTGAAATGACCTACCCCCAAGACTGGCACTGTTTCTGCTAATCTGTAGGGTTTGTGGAAGCATCAGAGTGGATGAATACCCTCACAGATGTACACAAATGCTCACAGCCTGGGAAATAAGATCCCAGACCTGCAGGCAATAATGTCAGAGGCTAAACTGGACATAGTAGCAATTAGTGAGACGTGGTTTACCAGTAACCACACTTGGGAGACTTCAGTACCTGGCTATGTATTGTTCAGAAGAGACCGAGGTGCAAAAAGGGGGGGAGGAGTGGCCCTGTATGTTAATGAAAATATCAAAGCTACAGAAATTCAGAATACACATAAGGAGCCAGAAGAACTGTGGGTCACCCTGAAACAGGAAATGGGACAGCCATAAGAACTGGGGTTGTCTACAGGCCCCAGACCAGGGGGGACATAGACACATTACTGTTAGAAGATATACAAAACATGACAGCTAAAGGGGAGGTTCTGATAATGGAGACTTCAACATGCCAGATACAGATTGGTCAATACCAGCAGGAACATCTGCCAGAACTAGACTCATAGTGGATTCCCTGCAGGGGGAGGGCCTCAAACAACTGGTACAGCAACCCACAAGAGACAGGGCTATCCTAGATCTAGTACTGACTAACACGGAAGGGATAACAGATCTCCAGGTAGAAGGTCACCTGGGGGCCAGTGACCATCACATGGTATGGTTCAATTTGGTTACTACATCTAAATCATCCCATTCCAAGGCAAAAATATGGGACTTCAGAGGAGCTGACTTTGATAAGATGGCCAACAGAGTTAAGCTAGCCCTGGCAAAAGAAACACAGGTGAGGAGGTACAGGCAAAGTGGGCAAGCATTAAGGATGCAATACTTGAAGCAACATCCCATTGTGTTAGACAGAAAAGGAAGTGCAAAGAAGAAGGAAACCACTTTGGTTCTCAAATACAGTAGCAGAAAGGTCAGAGCCAAAAGGCTGGCCTTCAGGAAATATAAGGGAACACAGCGGATGAAGATAGGAGGCATACCAAACTGCCCTAAGGGAAGCAGGGAAGGCAGTAAGGCAGGCAAAGTCCCAAACTGAGGAAACACTAGCACTAACAGTAAAAGAAGGTGACAAGACTTTCTATAGATACATTAGTGAAAGGAGAAAGTCCAGAGGGGTATTGCTGTTTAATGGAGAAAAGGGAGCAAGTGAGGAGGAGGACCCTGTAAAGGCATCTATCCTAAATAGATACTTTGCTCAGTATTTACTGAAGAGAAGGTAGGCAGGGCCCACAGCTCAGCATCATGGACACAGGGGAGGGAGGTGAGCACTACTCCCTTCACAAAAGAAAGGGTCCTACAAGAGCTTGCTAAGCTCAGGGTGGATAAGGCAATGGGACCTGATGGCATACATCCCAGGGTACTTAAGGAGCTAAAGGAGGAACTAGCAGAGCCATTAGCAGAATTGTTTAGTGAGTCTCTGAGCACAGGAGAGGTCCCAGAAGACTGGAGAAGGGCTCATGTGATCCCACTCCACAAGAGTGGTAGCAGGGAGGAGGCGGGGAACTACAGACCGGTCAGTCTTACCTCAGTAGTGGGCAAGATTATGGAGGCACTCCTTAAGGAAAGGATAGTGCAACACCTGGAATCCATAGGGGCACAGGATCCAAGACAGCATAGGTTTACAAAGGAAGGTCCTGTCAAACTAATCTCATAGATTTCTTTGACTGGGTAACCAGAGTGGTGGACCAAGGGGAGCAGTTGATGTCGCCTACCTTGACTTCAGCAAAGCTTTTGACACTGTTCCACATAGAAGATTGATAAATAAGCGGTAGGCTCGGGGTGGGTCAGAAGTTGGTCAACTGGGTGGCAAACTGGTTGACTGGCAGAAAACAGAGAGTGGTGGTAAATGGTATACAGTCAGAAGAGATGCAAGTCACAAGTGGGTACTCAGGGATCAGTCCTGGGGCCAGTCCTATTCAACATCTTCATTAGTGACCTCGCAGATGGACTAGAGGGTAAGGCTTGTCTGTTTGCAGATGACACCAAGATCTGCAACAGAGTAGATGATCCAGATGGGGTGGGCAGAATGAGAAGAGATCTGGATAAACTAGCAGAATGGTCAGAAGAGTGGCAACCTGGGATTTAATGCAAAGAAGTGCAAAATCATGCACATAGGGAAGAGAAACCCGAAGCCACTTATAGGCTGGGAGGGAATTGCTAGTTAGTCAAAGGAAGAAAGAGACTTGGGCATCATCATCACTGATGACCTGAAATCATCCAAGCAGACCTCTAAAGCAGTAGGTAAGGCTAGGGGGTGTTAGGGTGTATTAGTAGGGGTATCACAAGTCGTAAGAGGGAGTGACAATCCTCTGTACAAGACATTGAATAGGCCCCATCTGAGTACTGCAGTATTGGAGGCCACATCTTCAAAAGGACATTAACCAAAATTGAGGCAGTCCAGAAGGGCAACCAAAATGGTGCAGGGACTGCATCAGAAGACATATGAGGACAGATTAATGGAGCTCAATATGTATACCCTTGAGCAAAGGAGGGAGAGAGGTGATATGATCGAGGCATTCAAACACCTTAAGGGCATAAACAAGGTGAAAGAGTCTAACATGTTTAAATATAAGAAAAATAGCAGGACAAGAGGACACAGCATGAGATTAGAGGGAGGCCGATTAAGAGGGAATGTGAGGAAATTCTTTTTCACAGAAAGGGTGGTAGATGCATGGAATGGCTTATTGGTGGCTATGAATACAGTGCAGGGCTTCAAACAGGCATGGGATAGGCATAAGGGAGCAATACAAATGACTATGAATAGATAGGTCACTGACAAAGGCCAATGGCACATTTATAAGGTAGAAAAAGAAATGGGCAGACTGGATGGGCCTTGCGGTCCTTATCTGCCGTCAACTTCTATGTTTCTATGTTTCTACAGACAATGGCTGTCTCTTTAAAAATCTACCAGTGAAGACACGTGCATGCACTCGCATGCACACACTCTTTAGGAGGACCTGTCCGTCAAGCCATTCACCAAAAAAAAACTATAAGTATTTATGAGCCACCTTGATACACAAGTGAAGATAAAAATCATTCACACAGTGTAGGTGAAAGTCCAACCTTAACGACTGAAAAATTCTAAAGGAAGAAAAACAGTTCTTATACAAAGTAGGTGAGAGCCGAACCTTACAGTTAAATGATTTACTTTAGTAACTGAAGCATTCTACTAAAGATCAATCATTTATCTCAGTGTTGTGTGGGTGGATCATTTATTGTACCACCACTTCGGGTCGGTCATAAAGGAACCCTTAACCAATAGGAGAGCAGCTTGCATAATGCCTGATGACATCACAGTGGCCATGGCTGCAACTGTACTCACAACAGAACAGGGGAATCAAACAGAACAGTTGAATCTTTTAAATTAAAAAAAAAACTAATTTAAAAGATTTTCAATTTAAAATACATTGTATAAACTGGATGTACAATGACCTGGCTCAGCATATGCCACTTATTGTCACTTGTTAGGGGGCAGGACTTGCTCAGTTGTGGTTCTGGCATTTGTGAGATCTTGTCCAGCCCCGTCATTTATAAAGGTAAAAGTTCTAATCTGAGGCATTTACATATCTCATATATCACTTAGAATCCAAGGTAGTAGAATTCAAGATACGCATCGGTGACATCAGCAGGTCAAAGCTTTCTTCCAACAGTGCTCTGATGCAAACATTCCAAACCAGAATGCAGATACTGTCATGAGTACCAACTGTCATGCCACCAATAAAACTTTAATTACAGCTTAACACAAATTACTATTAAAAACACACTCCTTGTTATGACATAACTGCTTTTATGATATAAAGGGAATACATAATGTGTTGCAGTGGGGCAACACATTTATCTCCACTAGCAAGTTGGAAAACACGTACTAAGGTTAGTTAGGAAAGTTTTTTACCACTCATGGGTGGGGATAAAGAGTAATTCCACTACATAAATTTGTATGCCAACTAAAAAAATATCAGGATTTTGTTACCCGTTATATTCACCACTGGTGTGGTGTACAATTATTTATCCACTCATGAGAGACAGTAGCATAACTTGCGTGTGACATTTGCCAGTCATGAGTTATTTTGTCTCCCTCACTTGTGAAAACATTTATCATAAAAGCAGTCATATGACACCTTTCTGTTATAGCTACATGTGTGTTACAATCACTTGCTCACAAAGTACGAGGACAAATATTCCCCTGGGGCTGCAGGGCGGCACCTTCTTTTTTTAACCACATTGCTAAACTTGAGCTCTAAGTCTTTCCAGAAATAGAAGTTTCATTTTAGCCTTGCTTGATCTCTTTATCTTTCCTGGTGTGTGTGTATACACATACACACACACACCCCTTTAGCTTGTATTATTTCCATGCTTAGGATGGGGTTGTGCTGCGGTATTGGTACTGAGTACTCTCTGCAGCTGTAAGCATAGTAGGGAGTCATTGGTGGGATTGGGTGAAACTCCTCTAGATTTGTGGCAATATCTCATTCCACCCCTTCAACTTTTGGCTACAGCAACTCCTTTATTTTAAAGATCGGCTATAGCCCACTTCTTTTGTTCAGTGTTAGTCAATGTAAATGTAACCCCCGGACCCCTGCCTTTTTGCAAAACAACAGGTGGCATTCTGTTGAAGCTGACAGCAGTACCTGGTGGGGACTGGGTTCAGGGAGGACTTGGTTACTCGGCACAGGGGGCCTAGGTTTGGCTACTCTGCACAGGGGCACCCAAGTAAATCCGAACACAGGAAGCAATAACTGTCATGTCCAATACCAGGAATGGGATTCTAAAGTGTGGCTTTTATTCACATCCAAACTGAACAAACAAAGCATAGACGGACCCCCACGGGGCTACATTCCTGGTAATGCAGATTAGAGACAACAGAACACTTCTTCACATTTCCAGCCCTCAGGCTCTGAACCCACCAGGCACACAGCCCAGACTTGCATGCAGCTTTGGGTACACAGCCCGACTTGTACACTACTTGGGTTTTCCCCACTGGCCCGGCTCCCCCGCCAGCCACTTGATCCGCAGTCCATTATGGGAATGAACCAGTTTTCCAATTGGTGGCTCCCCAATCCACCTTAGAGCCTTCGACTCCTAGAGGGAATTTTCCTTCCAATCCCACGTCTGGGTACTTCCCCCATCACTGGCCAAATGCATGAGGCAAAGTAGAAATCCACAGAGCAAATCCGTAGAGGTGGACCTGGTTACTAAAGATGGGGGTCTCCCACCTCCAGCTCCCACAGTCCATACCTGGCCATTTCTCTGGAAACTAAACAATTCTTTTGAAAGCTTGGCAATGTAGATTACTGGGTAGACGTATGTCACATCTCCTCTACATGTCTTGACTTCCCTTATGTGCTGGACTTGAACATACTTTTACTTTTGGCTAAGCCTATTACTCTAGGCCTCCCACTACTTCAGTAGTCCAATCCCCACTTTAACACAAGTCTAGGGTGAAACATGGGCCCTTTAGAAAGAGCAGAACTCACCCTCCGGTTGCAGGTGCCCCACAGGCGAATCACAAAATCTTCTTGTTTCCCAGACTCTTGGACAAAATAAGGCAGCTTCTTCACTAGCAGTAGTCAGGGGTTTGCCCCTGGAAATGCAGGCAAACCTTCCTGCCCCATCCCCTGAGAGATGGGGCACAGAGACCCGAATCAGCGGTTTCCACCACTTTAAAAATAGCTCACTGTGTCTCTCTTTAGGTGGAAACGCACACCTTTCACTAATTGTAGCCCTATTTCAGGGCTGAGGCTCCAAGAGCCTAGCACAGAGCTGCTGTGCTCCTCTCACAACAAGCTCCAAACTCCAACTGACTACAGACTACTGTTCAAACCTCCCAACATTCTACTCTGACTCCCTTCTGCAGATTCCATTGTGGCTCATGAAGCTGCGATGGTTCTATGGTGATGTCATCCCTCAGTCGCAGCTGAGACTGAGAACAGAGTGAGACAGTGTGAAATCCATTTAACTGGAGTTTCACAAGTTGCCTTCCCTGCCTACCACTAGGTCTTACTGGGATTCTAGAAACCCCGGGTAACAAGGGGGTTACATAAATAAAATAATGTGAAACCTTCAGCAATGTTTTTGTTAAATGCCTACTTTTTATTACTGTACTTTTTATTGTGGAGCCGAAGTAAGGCATAACTATGTAATATCTCAGTAGATTTGTAGTGCCCCGGTAAAATTGAGAGAGAGATTTACTCCACTCGGGCTTAGATCCTCTTATTGCTAGCCCATGGGCAACCTTTTGTGGTGTATGGCTGGTAATTTTTCCCCAAAAGGAATAAGTGATGTCATAACCTTGTTGTATCATCACTCTCCACCACCTTCACTTCTCCAAGGAGGGCCTGTTAACCATTCTGAGGTTACGGTTAACACAATTGGGGATTAGAGCTTTCTCCATGCTGGCACTAGTAATTTGGAATAGCCTTCCTCTTCACCTGCCCCCTTGGTGGGGGCATTTAAAAAGAGATTTAAAACTTTTGTTTTTGTTTCAGCAAGCTTTTATTAGTGGCGAATTGGATAATTACTTGTTATTTATAGGGTTTATTTATACTGTAATAACACCTTGTTTCTAGGCTCTCTATATATTTATGTATTCTTTCATTTATATCGTACAGCGCTCTGAGCCCTTCGGGGATGAAACACTTCATAAATCAAATTGCCTTGCCCTTGCCATGCTGACATTAGGATGCTGTTGTACTGTTTTACAACTGCGGATGTGATGTCAGATCAACAGTACAACACAGCTGCATTTCGACATCCGTCTCAGTTATACAGACATTGAAGTTAGCTGTCACACTTGCTGAACGCACGAGTGTGCAGTGAAACAAGAGTTTTTCTTTTTTTAAAGTAGCCATCACTAGCCTTTTAAAAATAACAAAAGAACAATGACATATAGGCAGGCTGAGCCCCATCTTGGGGTTGCGTATCATACAGTATTTAAGGTGAGAAATAATTATTTTTGTCCATCATGTCAGCACCCCTTGCTTCATAACAGAGTGAGGTTGCAAGGATCCCCTCAGTTGGAACACAGCCTTGCTGTACACCACTACCCATCTCTTACTGTATTCTGTTCATGGTACTGCCGCCAGGCTGACTGCCAGATCTCCGCTCTAGGCTGGACAAGGGTGTGGGACGCAGCCATTATTTGTTGCAGACTGCTCCGGGGGATGGGGGAGAGGCAGGTTAGTGCAGGCTGTGAACAGTTATATGGAAATGTACCCATGACATGTGGATAAATGTGCATTTATTTATTGTTGTTTCCACAGAATATGCGTGCAAAGTTCACTGCGATGAATGACGAGAAGAATGGGAATTTGGGGCTGAAGTGTCTCCCAGGTACGTGACAGGGTTCACCTTCTGATTGATTATATACAGCATCAGCTGGAGAAGCTGGAGAGGCAGTCGGCAGTCACACTGGCTGAGGATACACCTCACGAGTGCCACATGTCATCATTTTAGTGTGTCCTAGCTCCACACAAAACCGACTGATGGCCTGCACTGAGCTGGTTCACACGGAGATGATCCAAACGGAAATTCAGCAGCAGAATTTACATGGAGTTGGGCTTAGTTTTTTGAAAAGGACAACGGAGTCAAAGAATAAAAAATACAGTGTTGTTTGTTCTAAAGGCTAAAAGCAGGGACAGGATAAGGAGAAACATTAGAAAATATAAATTTTCACAGAGGGTGGTTAACATGTGGAATAACTGAGGACATTTTGTTGTTGTTTGGTACAGATAAGGGGGTTGCCAGATCCTTATCACTTGGACCTGTCCCAACCCATGATATAGGCATCTTACTCCAGTGTTTAACCCAGCCCTCACACCCTTGCTCCATCCATGGGGCTCAGGGCAAAAAACTAGGGTTATCAGAACTAGTTCTAGAAAGATTCAAACCATGCTCGAACTCTGGTGTTCAGGTTCTAAATTAGAACTCAAACACCAGAGTGTTCCCAGTGCTTCATATATGGTTCATACAGCCCTGTATTACACCTTACAAAAGGGTGTTTTTGAGTCCATTTTTGCTTGCTTTGCATACTAAGTACGCCTTTTTCAGTGCAGGACTGATGGTGCGACCTTGTTACTGTACCCCCACTGATCACTGTCTGGATCCTGGAGTGCTACATTTATTTAGGTACCCTCCCTGACTCCTTCCCTGCCCATTTGCCTCTACCTTCTGTTTCCTCCCCATCCCCACGCCCTTTCCAGTCGCGTGGCAAAGTGTGGCCTTTGTCCCATGATTGGCCAGAAATAAAAACAAGCTTTTTTTTTTTTTTAAATTGCAGACACAGCAGCTATCTTGTTGTTTCCACGCCACCCACTGACGCTCATTGTGATTGGTGGTGCAGTGCTGTTGCGCAGTTGCAGTGTCACGTATTGGAGAGAGAGCGGGAGTGGCTGGGTGCAGACTGCTAGCTAAGCACTGGGCAGATAGAGACAGCAGGAATCACAATCACGATGAGGTGGCAGTATGATCGGGGAATGTAGCCAGTGGGCATTTTGTTGCAGACTGGGAGCATATGGCACACTTAGGACGGGTGATACAGTACAGGCAGCTGAGTGAGCATCGGGAGCCGTGGCAAACAGCAAATGAGATGGGTGAGCCAGAATGAAGGAACAAGTGGCCCTGGAAAAAGAAGTAAGAGTGAGGGAGGGTAAGAAGCCATTATGCCATATTTGGTGTGTGTGCAGTGCAACCTCTAATCTACCACCATGTGCCTGAGTTGCAGCTGCCAGGTAAATGAATACTGTATATATAGATGCTGCTTGGAGTCAGGACTGGAAGTGGAGGTCACCGCTTTGTGAATGTGCTGTGTTTTGGGAAAAGTGGGAGCGGGCAGCGAATGTGCCGTAGGGCAGTCGGTGCTGTTTATGCCACCGGCCTCTGTCTGGGGAAAAATACACTTCATGAAAAAAAATGAATACAGTGCACAGTGCTGGCTAAGCTCTGCGGAGGGATTTGGGCAACATTCTTAGTCTAATATTAAGCTCCAATGAATACTAATAGTTTATGCTTGGGGAGTAGAAAAAGGTGAACAATGTTAATTGCTTTATTGTCTCAGACAATTTAAGAGACAGTACAGCGATTAATTCTTGCGTGACTGTCTGTGAGACTTCTGTTTCCATTCGCCAAGTCTGTGATTCATAGTGGCCACTATATGGCGATTACCTGCCAACTGTCTCACTAAGCATAAACCAAACATTTTGTGGGCTATGTGAGACTCTTATGGATGGTTGGGGAGGGGGCCACTCCACGTGGGCAGCCAGATGAAGCACCTATCAGCTGCAAGCACCATTATTTTCACTGACTTCACGCACGGCACACGTGCTGCCACAGCCCGCTTGATTTGCATTAGAATTTTGTGTTTGTGTGGGGTCAGTGTTTTGGGGAGAAGGGCATTATAGTAAGGCATAGAGAAAATAAGGTGGGCAAGTAGGACTGCAAAAGTTAAACGTGTATTAAACAAACGTGTGGCTGTTTTATTAGGTAGTGAACCAAGGACGGACCGACAACTCCCCAGCACTTTGAACCCCTGCGGGTTCTTCCTCAGTTGTCTGTCTCTAACTAGATTGTTTTTTGCAAGACTTGGCAGGGGCTTAGTTTGCTCATTCTTTATTAGCTCAGCTGGTAACAGGGCAGCAGGCAGGGAGCAGTTTAGGGCAGGCTAGTGGCATCGCAATAAAACATCATGGCAATGGCATTTTATGCTACTGAGTGGCACTGCTAGGTGACAGTAATGAAAAAGTTGCATGATTATACGATTACCTCACTTAATACACAGTATTTCAGAAATTCTTAAGGAAATGTACTTGATTTTGTCTTCTTAGTATGCTGCTGCTGTGCTTGTGTACTATGCATATAGGTTGTTGGTGGAATTTGGAGGTGAAGTTGAAGTAAGTAAACTGCGTTTTGACAGACTGATTCAAATTGTTTTAACATATATGTTAAAGCTGAAAGCTGACATAGTTGTTATATCCTTCTGGTTCAAATCACTACCATGACTGGACAGTGGTCCGGACAGAGGTGCGCTTAGTGAGTGTCTTCTGGGTATTTTGCTGTGTGTATTGCAGACAATATACAGGAAAGAGTGGATGCCGTTGTTGCTGGAGAGAGGTACTGTCATCCCCTAAAGCTTTCCTGCAAGCCTCATGCAGTCTCAGATGGCTGTGGCATCATGCATTGGGGGCTGAGGAAGGTTACTGTCTCTCCCTCGATCTATATGGAAAAAGAACCAAAAGAAAGGCACCACTCGTCTTTGTAAAACTGTTTCTTCAGTTCCACTTTTTATACAAAATGCAGGCTGAAACACAAGAACATATAGTGGTAAAAAAGGAAGCTGAACTCGCATCACTGCCATCACCAGGCTCAGTGATCCAACTGATTTCGCACAAAGAGCCTCCTCATTTCATTCGGTCTGCATTTTGAATAAAAAGTGGAACTGAAGATACAGTTTTTCAAAGACGAGTGGTGCCTTTCTTTTTGATTCATTTTCTGTTATAAGTTAGAAAAGAGCACACCTAATAGCTCTGCAGCTGTTTTTTCTTGAAACTCAATCTATATGGAAGTACAGCAGAAATATTTTGTGTAAGGACTCGGAGAGAAAAGTCCTTTATTCATTTTTAAATATCTGTGACTCCTGTGTGGTGTGTTTCTTGCCATATGTGCTGTGCTCCCTTGGACTGCACTGACTGTACCCAGCATACCTCTCAACTGCCCCTGATTTTCAGGGACATCCCTGATTTTGCCTCAAAATGTTACTCTGTCCCTCCTAAAAATTGTGTTTCCGTGACCAGACAGTGTGGGTTGTAAGCACAAAATAATGTCAAACATTCAAGTTACAAACTTGTTCTTCCTTAGAAAATGCATTTTACACTGAGCCCCTTATTCTACCAGCTTTCTGGGTGGATATCTCTAATTTTGAAGATGTGTCCCTGACTTTGGTCCTTTGTCCCTGATTTTTTTTTTTAAGCCTTGTCCCTGATTCATGAGGCAGGAGGTTGAGAGGTATGGTACCCAATATATGCGTGTGCTGCCCAGCCCTCAGTGTGTGGTATCCAAATAAATCCCAGAAATATTTTGGGTGATGGAAGGAGAGAAAAAAAACCTTATTCTTGTAAAATATCTGCGACTGCTGTGTGGCGTACTTGCCATCTGTGCTGTGCTCCCTTTGACTACAGTGCACACAGCGTGTGATTATGTGCTGCCCAGCACTCAGTGTGTGGTATCTGAAATAAATCCCAGAAATATGTTGGGTGACTATTATTTTTTATATTTCCAACCCCATTAAAAAAAAAAAATAGGGTTAGAGTTCTTTATTTTTTTTTAACTTTATTAAACTTTTTTCAGCCTGCTTGCCTGTCTTTTGCTGCCCTCTCCTCCCAGCCCTGTTACCCACTGTCCCCGGGATTTACCTTCTGAGCAGTCAGTGCCCCATGGATTGCCCTCCATGGCAGAGCCTCCCGCTGCCCCATGCCCAGGAGGTGGTAGAGCTGGGTTGTGGTCGGCAACCTGATGAGCGGCTTGTGAAGGAGAGGCAGGGTCATGCTGCTGCAGGGGAGGAAGTAGTTTTCTTCCCCTTTTGGCCCCCCCATATGCTTTGTGGGCTAGAGCCAAGTGAATGTCTGCATGCAAGTGTGCAGGCATCCAGGCCAGGAAGCTCCCGCCCACCCATCGTGGCTCTGCTGTACTGCTACCTGTAGTCACCCAAGTGACAGTGTCATAGCGGAACACACAGTCCTCCCTCCCCTGCAGGAGGAGAGTGTCCTATAGAACATTTGATCCTTCTCCCCCTGGCTGGCCCCTCAACGACCCGGGCTCGCTTCCAAACCCGAGTCACTGGCGTTGTGAGCAGTAGCATTACCACTGAACCAACTGGCCAGCCAGGTTTCAAGTTCCAAAAAAAGATTTATAACCCATGAACTTACAGTTCTAGACTAGAACCAGAACCCAGAACATCTACGGGTTCTGACAACCCTGTAAGAAACCCTGTTGTTCTGTCCTCAGCTCACCTGCTGGTCTCTGAGCAGGAAACTCACTCTCCCTGCTAGCACACTGGTCCCCCCCGTCCCAATACACCTTTGAAAATTATTTCAGCATGCTCTGTTTACATGGATTCAGGTTTGTAAAAAGGTTTTATTTTTTATCCGAGGGGGTGCAGATGTCTAGATTTCCCACCAAATCCCCAACCACTCCACCCCAGTGCCCCAGAGCACGTTGTAAGCCCCTACATAGGCAACAAAGGTTGAAGGTTGCTCTGGGGTTTCTTTTCAAATACCACTTGTAACTCAGTCACAGGGGTTTGCTTGAGAGCAATGCTGTAACTCTCCCCCCCCCCTTACATCATGTGCTACAGGCTGCTGTTCCTACTTACAAACAACAGTTTTTCCTCCTGCACATTTTCAGTTGAAGCTCCTGTGCCTCTCAGCTGTTCTACATTAGAAGGGACGTCCCTTTTATATTTCCACTCAGGACCCCTCTGTCAGTACCTTTCAGCTGCCCAATATTAAGAGGGACATTCATCATATTTCCATTCAGAATTCCTCCCTCTCAGCTGTCCCTCATTAGAAGGGAGGTCCCTCATATTTCCACTCGGAACCCCTCTGTGCATAGCTCCCTACTGCCTCCCCCATTAGGATGGATGTCCTGCATCATAACCCTCAGAACCCCTCTGTTCATACCTCACAGCTATCCCACATCAAGAGGGACATCTCTCATTTGCCACTTAGAAACCCCTCTATCCATACCTCTCAACTGCTCCACATTACAAGGGACAGCACTCATTTTACTCCTCAGAATTGCTGTGTCCCATAAAAAAAAAAAAAAAAAATGTGGCCCCACATAGAGAAGACAGTTCTGTCTTGCTTTGTAAACTCTGACTTTTTTTAACCCTTTGAGTTTCTCTCCCAGTTCCTCTCCTAATGGTCTGTATCTGGCCTGGTCCCCATGCCCTGTCACCTACCTTCTTCGACGCTTAACTGGCTCACTGATGTCCTCTGCCACAGGAATTCGGCTGGAGGTGCCCATTCATCGGTGCTGGGCCTGTGAGGGACAGGGCTGTCACCATGTTGCAGATGGAGTTTTTTTTCTGCATTTTCTCCCTGGGGTCTACTTGCATGCAGTGACTCAAAGTATGTGCTCTGCCTCTGCGGAGACATCCTCTGGCATCTGGGCATGGGGTCCCCTTCCCCTTGCTGCCACCCATATTCCTGCAGGTGATAGTTGACCTGCAGGACACGGGTTCCTTTCTCCCTGATGGAGGAGAGCTGTACTATAGATGCTCATTCCTCCCTCCCCTGGCTGATCTCTGAGTGACCCGGTTGGTTCCTGAACACTGTTGCCCGTGTGGTAGGCAGTGAGGCAAAACGTGCCTCAGCCCACTGCAAGGCCCAGACTTTAAAGGTGTCCCCTGGTGTTCTAAATATCCATTTTTTGGCTGCACCTGAAAAAGTTTTCAAGGCTGTTTAATGGCACCAGTACATTCTTAAATATATGTAAGCATTATTAGAATAATGATGTATCCTATTGTGTCATGTCCAGTTAAGAATATGGATGACGGCAAGGAAATTAGCTTCAGCGGCTGCAGCTGTTGGCGTCATTCAAGGCACTTTACATACATGTCTCTCTGTCTTTGTTTGCTATGTTTCTTTTATATTAATCTCCTTGTCATTCTGCAAGTATTTTTGAATTGTTTGAGTAGCTTCATTGCAAGTTGTATTTTTTTTTGGGGGATACAGCTATTTCCCAGATTTTTAGGAAAGTTGGTTCAGGAGGGTGTCATGAGTATTGGTGCTGTAATTTACTCTTAATTTTTGCATTTGTGGAAAAAATGAAGCAAACATCATGACAAGGATGTGTTATTGTTTCACTTTTTTTTTCTCCCTCATGTTGACACCTAAAACGTTGATGTTACAGCTATACAACACAACCTGACCCCCGGATGTTTTCCATAAAGGGGGATTAAGTTTCACCATGTAATTTAAAAAAACAAACATGGCAACCCATGTTTTTTTGTTGTGGATTTTAAACGTTTAGATGATCATCATGTACCACTGGGCAAAAAATTATGATTTGACATGGGGTTGCTGAAACACTAGGGAACGTGCTTAAAGGAAATTTCTTTTTTTTTTTTTTTCATTTTTTTTTTCGAGTTCCCCTTTTGAGCTCAGACCCTTACCGTCTGCCACCCCCATGCCCAGGCTTGCCCCCCTGGGTGGGCTCTGCCCCCCAACAGACACTGTGGGCAAAACCCCGCCCCCCCCCGGGTCGGGGCCACGGGAGCGGGACTCTCCCCACAGTGGAGGCAGTGGAGTGGAGCATGTCATCATGCCAGGGAGCTGGCTTTTTCCAAATGCTTGATCTCTTGGGGTGAGGACGGCAATGACGCACAGCATCCACCCTGGCCTCTCGAATGTACTGGTCACGCAGTACCCCAGCCTCCACTAGGGGTCTGTGATGCATTGGACACTCCTTCCTCCTCCCTCCCTCCCCTGGAGAAGGAGAGCAGTCCCTAGAATACTCGATCCTTCTCCCCCAGCCGGCCTTCCAACTTGCAGGTTTGTTCCCAAACCTGGTTCGTCAGCGTCACAAGCAGAAATCCAACCGCTGTGCCAGAGGGCCAGCAAAGGACATTTCTAAGGTGTCCTATTAGGCTTTATAGCTTGTTACTTTAATGCAGCAGCAGTCCTTTGAGTCAGCAATTATAATTTTTGAAAAATCCAGTTAGGAGTGGAAGGAATCATAAATCGGACCAAACTCAGTGGCCAGCCAGGCCATTCCACTTCCCAGTCTGCCAGCCCTGCTCCCCCTACGCTCAGACATTTTATAGTGTCTAATCAGGGTTTGTTGAAGTCTATGGGGCTCAGATTCTGAACGTTTATTTATGTGATGAAATAACCTTTGGTACATATGAATCCATCGCTCAACTAATAGAACCTCTGTTAGTTGAGCAGTGGCTTTCATATATACCAAAAGTTGCTTTATCATATAAAAGAAGTTTTGAAACTGAGGCCCACCAACTTCAATAGGGCAAGCCATCACACTCTCCTTGGTTAGATGTCACAAAACATATGACAGCGGGGGCAGGGCAGGTGGACTGGTAAGTGGAAGGGATTGGTTGGCCATCAGGTTCGGCTCGATTTACAATCCCTCCCCTTCCTAACTGGACTTCTCAAAAAATTATAATTTGCTGGCTCAAGGAGGGCTGCCGCTCCCCCAAAAGCCCATTGAAACATGTTGGAAATTCATTTTAAGGCAGAAATTCACAATCCATGAAGCTAAATCTGAATTAACCTTTGCACAAATAATAGTTTCCACAGTGTACAAAGTGTGTGTCTTTGTGTCAGTAATGTGTGTGTGCCAAGTTTCAGGGCCAGTATACCGCATTGTAATTGTCAGTGTCTCATATTTCAGTGAGAAAAGGGTAAGAGGTATGGGTCCTTCTACTGAATGAATGAACACTAACAATTCCACTTTAGCAGGGCTGAGAGTTAACTCTTTGGAGGCACTGATGCAGACAGAACACTTCTTCAATGGAAGGCTTTGTCCGAGTTGGCTGCAGACCTGCACTGTTGGGTCACAGGCCAGATTAGTATGGGAAAACTTTCTGTCAACAAAATGCTTGGGCTGCACTGCTGAATCGGTCCTTTGGTTTCACCTTTCACTTGTATGAACTGGTATGTTTCCACCTTTCACTTGTACTGGAGTAGTTGCACCTTTCACTTATATTAGAGACAACTCTCCTGCTGTTTTGTAAATCTTCCCCCAGAAAACACTATAGGAGCCTTACCAGCCCCAAAGTCTACTGGTGTAAAAATTACAAATATTTCTGTGGCCCTATTTCAGGAGGGAAGGGATCATAATTTGGCTTTCTGGAGCCGAGCGCCTGATCCTCTCCACTTCCTGATTTGGAGACGCACCCCATTTTGTGATGTAATAGTATGGAGACAGCGGGAGGCACACTTCATTAAGTTGGATGGGAACCCATTTTTATGTCCCTTTTTTGAACATTTTAGTGTGCCAATATCAAAAAATCAAGGCCACCGCTGAACTAACAAGGCCCTTGTTAGTTGTGCGGTGGCCTTGATATTGAGGCCTAAGCCCAAAGATTGGCCAGCCAAGGGCTTGGGAGGAACAAAAAAAAACGGCATTCTATAATGTTCAAAAAAAGGACGTAAAAACTGTTCCCTATACAACTCAATGGAGCCCCCTCGCTCTCCGTACAATTACATCACAAAATGTGAGAGCGTGGGGCGTGTCTCCACATCAGTAAGTGGAAGGGTTCGGGGGCTCAGCTCCACGGAGCCAAATTATGATCCCTGCCCTCCAGAAATACAACCACAGAAAAATTGTAAATTATACACCAACAGACTTTAGAGCAGGTACTTCTCCTATAGTGAGGTTCAGCAGAGCACCAGCACAGTTGCCCTTTAAGTTGTATGCTTGCACCTTTCACAGGTTGCGCCATCCACTTGTATTTATAGGTATGGTTGCACAGTTCACTTGTATTAATAGGTATGGTTGCACAGTTCACTTGTATTAATTGGTATGGTTGCACAGTTCACTTGTATTGATTGGTATGGTTGCACCATTCACTTGTATTGATTATGGTATGGTTGCACCATTCACTTGTATTATTGGTATGAATTTTCCATTCTTGCACCATTCACTTGTGTTAATTCGTATGGTTGCACCCTTCACATGTGTCCTGTTTGTCTAGTTATTAACTCAAGGCCTGTTTACACTATCTAATCTGTTGCAAAAGGTGCAGAGGAGTTGTACTGGTGCAGGAGAGGTGGTGTGAACAGCATGGAGAGTGTGGCAGGTGACTTGTTGCAGCACAGGACGATTCTGTTTGTTTATTGGGAGCTGTACCAGTGCAGGCATTTTTTGCTTGTGTAATCACGCCGCTTCGCCTGCAGTGGTGCAGCCATGTGACAGACCGTGCCGTGCTAATGAACTGCTCTCCCTCCTACATTGCCTTACCTTGTCCTGGTACATATGTGAGGGAATCAGTGATCATTTATACGCTCACACCACCCCTGTTGGTTCCATTTAGTCTCCCCACAGTAGCTATCACCGTGGCCATGCTCCCGGGCAGCACATGCTAAGCGTTCTGCATTTTAAGAAGCCTTCCTTTTTTACTCTGCCACATTTCCTCATTTTTGTTTTATATAAAAAGCATGGACAGAACACAACAGCCCCTTAAGATCAGCCCACTGTGCCCCCTCTTCCTGATCCTGGCAGAAATACAGTAGAAATGCAGAAGGTTTAGTTGGACTTTTGTGATGACTGGCAGCACCAGGACTGAGCTAGGGAGGGCTGGGGGATACTGGGATGTATAGGGAGAGGCATCACCAGCAGAAAACAGGAAGTTGATATGCCTCTGTACAGACAGTTGGTGAGACCCCATCTGGAGTACTGCGTCCAGTTCTGGAGACCCCATCTCTACAAGAACATAGACAGGATGGAGGCAGTCCAGAGGAGGCCAACTAAAATGGTGCAGGGTCTGCAACAGAAGCCATACGAGGAGAGACTAAAGGAGCTTAATATGTATACCCTTGAGGAAAGGAGGGGGGGACATGATTGAAACTTTAAAGTACCTCCGTGGAATCAACAGAGTCCAAGAGGGTAGCGTCTTTCAGAAAAAGAGATGTGCAAGAACAAGGGGACACAATTTGAAGTTAGAGGGGGGACAGCTCAGGGGCAATGTGAGGAAGTATTTTCTCACAGAAAGGGTGGTGGACACATGGAACTGCCTTCCTGAGGAGGTTGTGGGGTCTAAAACTGTGGGGGAGAATTCAAGAATGCATGGGACAGACATAAGACAGTTCTTGTGGGGGGTAGGAAGAAATAGGCTGTTGGTTAACTAGGATCTGCAGCTTATCCAGTAGGTAGGGAAATGGGCAGACTAGGTGGGCCAAGCAGTCTTTATCTGCCGTCAAAGTCTGTGTTTCTATGAGCTGTTACCCGAGTGCAGTACTTGGGTGACACAGTACTGTTGGAGTGTGCCGTCCTTCAGATAACATGTTAATGAAGTCCTCACTACCTTTTCTGGTGGTTGTTCAGGGGGATGTTATAAATTCCATGGTACTTCTTGAAAAGAGAAACTTAGAACGTGTCGGCAGAAAAGGGCCATCATGCCCACCCAGTCTGCCCAGTGTGCCTAGCAAGCTGCTAGGTCTTTGATATTTCTTACCGTTCCCCTTCCCTGGGTCCAAAAGACTCCTGTGCCTATCCCACGCTCCCTTGAATCCCGCCACAGTCCTTGCAGCAGTTTCTCTGTTGTGTGGCCAAATTTCTCCCATTCATAAAAATGCCACCAACAGCTTAACCTGGTTCAGTTTCAGTTGCTTTTCATCAGCCCCATCCCCAAAGCTAAAATTTGGCCGTGTTCTCTAGCACTCCTTTCCAATTCACCAAAAACTATATAAATAAATAACCAGGTGCAGGAACATTTGCACATAGTTGTATCAGGCTGACAAGCCTCCTCATTTACAAAAATGAGCATCTGTGGTTCTGTCCAGAGGAGGGCGACTAAAATGGTGCAGGATCTGCATCAAAAGCCCTACGAGGAGAGACTAAAGGACCTCAAAATGTACACCCTTAAATGGGGGGGGGGGGGATATGATAGAGACCTTTAAATACTTCATGGGTATTAATAAGGTACAGGAGAGAGGGAGTATTTTTCGGAAGAAGAGGTGCCCAAAGACAAGGGGATATGCCACGAAACTGAAGGTTGGCAGATTCAGGAGGGATGTGAGGAAATACTTCTTCACATAGAGAGTGGTGGATTCTTGGAACAGCCTTCCAGCAGAGGTGGTGGTGGGGGGGTTAAAAACAGTTGGGATCAGGAATGCATAAGATAAGCACAAAGGAATCATAATGGAAAGGGAAGGGGAAGTAGATGGGGGACGTCTGCGGTAATAGTGTAGGTAGGGAGAAATGGGCAGACTGTGTGGGCCAAGCAGTCCTTATTTACAGTCAAATTCTAGGTCTATATTTCTGTGTTTACACTAGCCATTTCTACACAGGTATACATTTGCGTGTGTAAACAGCATCAAACTGGTGTGGCTCTTCTGCTCCTCTCCCAGACAAAGGAGCTGAAGTAGTGTATGTGGTTTCAAATGCAGTGTAAACTGTGTCCTTTCTTCACTGTACTGCCTGAGGGTAATTTTGCATCCCAACACACAGGAACCTCCTTGCAGGATGAATCCTGTGCAGTTCCGAAACCAGTGTTCCTAAGTGGTGAGCACCACTGGCTTCATAAATCACCAGGTGCAGACTCACACCAGTGTAAGCCACTCCGGTGTAGAACAGCTTGGTCAGTTTAAATGGGACTTTAATCAGTGGTTTCCATTGTAAGATCAGAGGCCTCACTTGAACTAGGCCCGTTTTCCTTACCCAGGATTCTCAGGCTGTGGTATGTATTGATCACACTCAGCAGATTGCACTTTGCAGGCATGATAAGGGATTGTTCATGAGGTCTAGTGGTGTGAGTTGTGCAACACACTGCGATTTCAGCACGTTCTCGGTCAGGGTGGGGTTATTAAAAAAAAAAAAATATCTCTGCTAAACGCAATGCTGAATCTCTACATTCCAATCTCCGCGTGTCTTAATGACGTAATCCTGCTAGGGGTGGGCTAAACTACAAAGTATCAAAACTGTTCAAAAATTGGCATTTCTTACTCATAAATTGGACAAAAATTACCATTTTCAAGGAAAGTCATGATTTTAGTATGAAACTGCTGTTTTGGCTTGAAAATTTGATTTTGTTTGGCGGAACCATGGTGATTTTGCTTGAAAGTGCCCAATTTCTGTTCAGCTTCATCAGTTAGTGAAAATGGCCAAAGCCTTCTAATAGTCGCAAAAACAAGTTTGCGTCATTTTTAAGTGTGAAACAAATTCAGCCCTAATTCCCACACTAAAAATATAAACACCTGAACACTGATCTACAGTTCTTTCTCTCTCTGCATTCTCTCCCACCCACAACAATTCAGATCACCATGGCTGTGGCTTTTCTTCAGCTAAGAGTGCAGGTGAGCATGTCTTCACAGCCAGCACTAGTGCTGCTGCTTTGTCGACTTGCAGGTGAAGGGAGTACAGACACTGAACAGCCCACTCCCTCCTTTCGTTTATGAAGTATGGAATTTAGTACCTCACACATGATCTGTGTTCTCCCTGGTAGTAGTCACTGTGTCACTGGGCCGTTCCTGAATATACAGTTCAGTTCCTAGGTAGTGCTCAATCCTGGGGCAGCAGTCTGGAATTTTCATGGAGAATCTGTTTTACCTTTACCGCTTCCTCCTGCTATAACCTGCTGTCAGTTTTCCTCTTATCTCAGCTGCTAGTGTCTGGTCTTCCCTGTGGCTGCATTCCCTGATGTCACCCCTGGTTACACCTCAACCTCTGGTGAGGGGGCCCCGGCCTCATCTGGGCCAGGGAAGACACTTGTAGCATGCATTGGTTGCCTTAAGTGGAGCAGAATGTATTGTTGGCACCTTGATGGGTGGGGGCCGAATGTACTCCCTATGCAGTGCGTGTCAAGGCTTGCCAACTGGATGTCATAGAAATGTGCTGCTTGGCTTCCTTCCCTGGGACACCAGGATGCAGACAAGCAGTGAGCAGCTCAGCATCCCCCTTTGTGATGAAGCCTATCACTAACCACTCTCTGGCCAACATGGTGGGGTGATCTTCTAGTCCCTCAGGGAGCTCATAGTCTTGATATTGAGAGACCTGGCGTGATTTTCTAAGGTCTCCAATCAAGTCCTTAGATGCTGGTTTTTCTTTCACCATTAGGGCCTTATAGAGACTGCCATTTGTTTCTTTAAGTCCTCCATTTTGACAGTCATCACGTGCATAGTAGTCGCCATGTCCACCATCCTGGTGTTGAATTGGTCAACCTTTTGGCTGAGGTGTGACATTGAGTTTATTGTGCACTGGAGTTTCAGGCCCAGTGAAGAGAGTGGTTCCTCTGAGCCATTCTCAACGCCGGGAAGGGCATCGGCCCCCAACAACATGGCCTGAGTTCCGCCACCAGTTTTGCTTTTTGCTGAGTCACTTCTTAGATTTTCTTGGTGAGGATTTCCCATTTTAGTAAGTTGAGTCTACTCTCTTGAATTAAATTACTTTTAGATCTCTGGTCAAGGGTCATTTTACTGTTTTCTGATATACTGAACAGGAGCTGCTGTGGTCTGCTGCTGCCCCGCTTGGGTTCCACCACTTATTACAGGGATAAAGCCTTTCTTTCCTCCAGAACACTCCACTACTTCCCACTCACTGGACCGGGACTGGGATAGGGCCCAGTTATCCTGTATGGCAAATAAATAACAAGCAGAAATGCTGGACACTTAAATATTCAGAAGATGTTCCCCCCCTTTCACTGCTGGTCCTTACAGTTGTAACCCCCCTGCAAATGGGGGTTCCCAAAAGTTTTCCAGGAGCTTGCCTGAATGCTCCAAGCCTGAGTGGTGTTCGGCGTTTAAGCCGTTAAATGTGGTTCCAAGTGAGTGCTGTTTGAGCCTCCACGTACTGTCTCTTTAAGAGCTGTCTGCTTGCAGACTTAATTAGTTTGTATGGGGGAGACTGTGTATTTAATGCTCGAATCCCACCCGAGCTGCTGTCAAATTGCTCTGTTTCTGCAGTCGCTAAGAGTGCAGAGGGAGCCTAAATGAAAGGTGTAACTGTTTGCCTGAAACCAGTTAGAGTGTTAAGTAAAATGCAGTTTGTCTAACCTGCCTTTCTTGCAGCTGGGACTCTGTGTGTGTTACCCCTCCATTTTGGACCTAAACTGCTGTGCTGGGCCAGTTGGGTTAAGGGAGCCCTAAAATGGAGCCTGTGGATGAATCAGAACTTGGACTCTTAATTTGAGCCAGCCACAAGGGGATTGTATGGGCAGTGACTCTGGGGAAATGTAGTTTTGACCTTGGCGCCTTTTTCCACTAACAGAGGGAGTTTTATTGTGAGTGACAGCCGAACCAGCCAACCAAATGGTGTGGAGCTAAAGGAAATGCCCTGCTCTGTGACTAGAATGTTTAGATCAGTTGTGACAGTGAAGAGAGAAGGAGCTCAGTGCTTCTGAGGTGTATAGTTTTGCGCAAGAAACGCGTGTGAGGCCCTGAGGTTCGGCCTGCAGCCGTTGCAAGTGCCAGATTGGACTGAATCCGACTTGTGAGGAGAAAGGAGATCTGAAGAGTAGAAACCAGGCTCACCCTGTAGAAGACTGGAGAAATTGCTGAATCATGCTCGGTCTGTCAGGAACTGAAGCTGCAGTGTGTTCTCCTGGGTATCTTGCAGTAATTGCGGTCGGGATCGAGGAGCAGCCTGCCTGGTATAGTACTTTCGTTTTACATATAAATGTGTGTAGTGCTTGTGGGGAATCACTATTTCAAATCCCCTGTGCAGTAAATTGTGCGCTGAAGCTGAAGGTAAACCACAGCTTGGTTTGGACTACATCCGTTTGCTATCACCTGCAGTGGGGTCCAGTCACAAGGACCTTGTCTCCATGCCCTGTTCTTCTGGCAAGCCAGAAGGACATTCTCCATCCGATCCTCAGCTTGGGTATCGTGAGTACAAATCAGGGTATTCCTCTGCAGCTTGTTTTCCAATCACAAGTGTGTCATCTAATTCTTGTTGTTTCACTGCTTCATGGACTGAGCCCTCCAGCCCCGGATTACAGTTGGGTGTTGTGCATATCTTTTTTCTACAGGGCCCTATCCATCTGCACCTGCCGGCCAACCCCGGGCAACGGACCTGGCTAGCCCCCCCCCCCAACCTGGGTACCCAGAGTGTGACTTTTCAGACCCTGTATGTGTGCACAGTACTGTGATTTAAATGCCACTAATTAACCTGATTTCCCCCTCCCATGTTACTGTCCCATAAATAAATCAGATTTGTTGTTGTTATACTATATACTGTCTGTGGTGTTGGTACTTATGGAAACAGTATTGTGTTTTGCTGTGTATGCTGTTTAACCTTACTTTACAGGGGTCCACAGAGACGTGCTGCAGAATCAGTCTCAAGGGTAAGTGGTTACTGTACGAGTGAACACTGTGTATACGTGGGGTATTGGGGCTGTAACTCCGGTGTACTGTGTGGGCCACTAGAGGGAATAAAAGGGGGTCTCAGTGTCTCAGAGGGCTGTGAGCAAGCTAGTCTAACCACTACAAACCCTGACCTCTGGGTGGAGGCACCCGCCATAGGACCTAGGCCGCTCGACCTGTCCGTAGTCAAACAGGCAGGGGTAGTAGCCCTTGTGAGAGCGCCACCTAGGGGTTACACAGTCCTCAGGTATTTCTCCTGTTCGGGGAACTCCAAGCTTCATCAGCTGTTAACAAGCTGGCTGCATCCCTGCAGGGGTCAGTGTGGCACTGGGCCCCACAGTATCAACAGCCATCATCTAGATGTTAGTGAGGTTTTACCCCGATTTTTCGTCCAAAGCCTTGCATATCCCCAGTGTGATGCCTTGCTATAGGCTGTTGTGAGGCTCATGTGTGCCAGTCTCCTTAGTGGGTGGAGGGAGAACTGTTTAGGGCCCAGCTACAGTGGTCGATTGTACTGCCAATGCAAGGCACATCCTCCCCAATGCGCAAGGCACATCCTCCCCAATCATGAATGCACTCTGTGTATTTTGTCATTTAAAATTTGCCTGTAACTTTCACATGCTAATTCTGCTTCAGTTGTCCTCCAGCACCCTGCTGAGAAAATAGGTGACTAACCTAAATATGGCCACCTTGGTGTCGAAAATCGATATAAATAAATAATATGTGGACCCAGACGCAAGTGCGGGATGTCATTACATCTGCCTCCGCCCCTTATGGAAATCGACTGATGTCCTCACATTGTAAGTGTTGATGCAGTCTCCACTTAATTCAGTGCATCATCTTTTAACTATTATTTTTTTATGAGATGACAGTTTTGCTTACTAAATGAAGCAACTGTAAAAGTTACTTAAATTGTATTTTTTTCCCTAGTTTGCTAAAATGAGTTGTTTGTTATGAGGAATGTAGTTTAAAGAAACAGTGCTTATCAGAATTGGAGATCTAGTTCAAATGGTCCACTTGTCTGTCCCACACAAGTTAAACAGGATCCTGAGCTACAAATTGCAGTCTTCTGTCAGAGCTTTTTCCTCCCTCTGTCATGTCATAATTGGGGAAATATACCAGTCCCAGGGATATACCCTGTTCAGGCATTGGGTCATCTGTCCCCTGGTTCCAGCTGCCACCCGACATCTTCCATGGCCTTCCCTCCATGGTTAAGGGCATAGAGGGGAGGGCTGTCCTCCCACCCCCAAGCCAGTCCACCAGGTGGACAGGATCCAGTGTTAGGGGCACCATAATGCAAGGGGGAGGCCAGGAATATTTAGATGAGTTATGGGATTTTATCCCATTTTCTCTCCTGTCCTTTCTCCTCCCTCCTTCCTCCTCCCCTAGCATGGGCAGAGGCTGCTGACAGCTTTGGACACACATAGGGATGTCTGGGGAGGGAGCGAACTCCCCTGGCATGAGCAGAGCCTGCTGACAGCCTTGAACACACACAAGGATGTCTGGGGAAGGAGCTAGCTCCCCTGGTATGGACAGAGCCTGTTGATAGTCTTGACTACACACAGGGATGTCTGGGGAGGGAGCGAGTTCCCCTGGCATGGGCGGAACTTGCTGACAGCCTTGGACACAAGCAGGGATGTCTGTGGAAGGAGCGAGCAGCCCAGGTATGGTCAGAGCCTGCTGACAGCCTTGGACACACACACAAGGATATCTTGGGAGGGAGCATACTTCCCTGGTATGGGCAAAGCCTGCTGGCAGCCTTGAACACTTGCAGGAATGTCTGGGATGGGAGTGAGCTCCCCTGGTATGGGCAGAGCCTGCTGACAGCCTTGGACACATGCAGGGATGTCTAGGGAGGGAACAAGCTCCCCAGCTCTCTACAGGAGATGCTACAGCACCAGGGGCCCAACACCTTCCTTCCTGCAGCGAACTTCCAACTGCCAGCTGCTGCGGTCTGGTCTACCTTCTGACACTGTGACTTGAGTTCAGTTCGTTCACTGCCAGACCTCTGTCTCCTGCACTGCTGCACAATGCATTGCCACTGGGCCATGGGGCTGGCTTTTTCCATACCTTTTAAAATAAAATAAAACTATAACTCTACTAGACTGAACAGCCAACTCGGGTAACTATGGAAGATCATTTAGCACTTAGTTATCCATCCCAATTGTGTTCACTGACTCCACATATCAGAGCCCTCCTCTGCAGCTTATTCTCATTCACAGCAAGCTGCTACCTTTACACTAATCCTAGACCACAGAAATTGATAGGGGGCCTACAGCACTGTATGTAAAATGTTTTAACTTTACAGATGACCCCTGGGAAATGCTCCTTATACCCATCCCATTGACATTTCCTGTATTGATGGGACAATGTGGATTATTTGTTGATGGTGCCTAACGAGTGAAGAAACTGGTGATTGTGGAGAATATCGGATCACCACCGGACAGCCGCTGTTTGCGTAGTGCTCCCGTTACACTGCAGTTGTCCAGTTACAGCACGGCACACGCTGACACTTCGGCCTGTCGGTTATTTTTATTAGTTCATTTGAGTTGGGGGCTTCCCCACACCCTGTGTTTAAAGACAAAGGGGTGTGGGGCAGAACCCCAACTCAAACTGACAAAACTCTCACTTATGTGTTACAATCTAAGCAACATTGGACTGTCAGTTATTTTTTATTAGTTTGTTTGAGTTGGGGAGCTTCCCCCACCCCCCCATGTTAAATAAACAAGGGTGGGATGGGGCAGAGCCTCCCAACTCAAATAAACTGACCAATCGTCCTATTCCTCTACATATTTACATGACTATTGTATGTTGTATCATTCTATTATTGTCTTATTTATTCTGTGTTCTTACTGTGTTAACATTGTACTGTGTCCAGGTCCATCTTGGGAATGAGTTCCATTCTCAATGATGTTTCGCCTGGTAAAATAAAGACTAATTGACTGATTGATTGACAGAAGCTAAATCAACAGCCAGCATGTGACAAAAGTAGCCTAGCACAGCAAACAAGCAATGAAACTATGCTGTATTCTCTGTAGCTTTGCGCTACTCTAATAGCGGTGGTCCAGTGTTCTCGACAGTCATCAAGAAACTCAGCTAAGCAAGTTGGCAGTACCCTCCTTTGACACTGCTCCTAGTCTTGAGAAAATGTTTGAAGCTTATGGGTGACTCCTGAAGTATTCCTCCTTGGGACTACCTCTGCACATGGAATCACTGATAACCCATTCTAAGGAGTGCAAACACTCACTAAAGTGCTGTAGCAACCCATCACACAGTATTCACTCCTCTAAAAAGAACCTTTGTGGGTGTTTGATCCCGAATGTTGGGCAGCCTCTTGTTAATTTTAGAGAGCACACTTTGACATAAATACCTTTTTTGTTGTTGTTAACCAGAGTTAAAGTGTAAACTAAGATATTTCAACAACTGGTTACTCAGTTCTACTCGAGTAATATAAATTCCAAAGGGCCTTGATGGGCTAACCTTTGTACCAAGGCGGGGAGTTAATGTTTTTCAACCTGGGGGCAAATGTGTAGAATAGGCAGGGATTAGATAGCCCTGCTGACACTTAAAATGAAACACCACAGACAGAGCCATTGCAGCTTAAACAGCTGAAGTATGTGTGACCTAGGTATGTCATGACAGATTGCCTTCATAAAATATCTATTTAATATACAGATACAAGTATATAGATATACTGTAGCAGTTGCAGTACTGAGACTGAAAAATGGCCCATCCTCTAATAACTGTGTTTCTGGGTACACAACAAGTTTCAGTCCTGCTGCCATTCATTATCTCCCCCTTCTCTCGCACTGGGTATTCAGGGATTGTTTCGATCGATTAGCCCCCCAATTACACTAGACTGCCAGTGTAACCTCCTGCAGCATATCCTGCCCCCACTTGGGTGTCAAAGGACTGTCCTGAATGACTCCCCCAAATAGGGTATTTTTTTATTATTATATTATTTATTTCCCTCCGGTCAAGCCCCCATGGAACCTCTCTCAGGTAACCAAGTCCTTGTCCTGCCCTGCCTTGAAGCCCCCCCGATCTGCACCTCCTCTCTCCCCCCCCCTCCCTGCAGCCAGCACCCCCGGTTTGACCCGCTCGGGGTGGGTCGCCCCTCCTCTTGGGCGCACTTACTAGTCAGACTCTGGCTGCAGTGTAGGGTCACAGTGGAGGGCTTGGAAGGTCAGTCGGGGCTGGCCCGGCATGGGGGACAGGTGCCGTTGGTTTTCCCTGTTCTGTGTGCTGCCTCTTCCCATTCCCTCCCTATGTGGTGCACGTTGACGCCCCGGCACACGAAAACCCTGCCGGCGTCATCCACGCTGGATACGTGCTTGCCTGGTTTGCTGTAGTGTCCCTGGTCTCCACCGGGGGTCACTAGCAGGCTGGGACAACCCACACCGTTCTACCTGGGGAGGAGAGTACCACAAGGGCACTCATCCTCAACCCTTCCCGGCCAACCCCGGCCCAAGCTCGCCTCGAACCCGGGTCACTAGCATGGTGCGAGGTGTGGCATCCAGTGCCTCAACCCTCAGTGCCACCGGGCCAGCCTTCCCCATAAGGTATTGAAGGACCCCTCAGCTATTGATTTCTCCCACGCCATGGGGTGCAAAGGGATCCTCTGTATTGTATGACAGAAAATCCATAGTCCATTCTCAAGCACATTTATTGTCTACTTTTGATAAGTGAACCAGTAGAGACAGCTGCACCCAGTTTGAAGTTACAACTACTTCTCAGTCACTCAAATACAGACCGCCGTTTTTGTTGTCTAGTTAGACAGACAGGGAGCACCTGTGGAACTGAAATTTACAAATACTCTTCTTTGTTTAGCCAATAGGGAACATTTGGGAAAGTAAAACAATAACCTCCATTTAACCCCTAAAATACCTAATATAGTGGGCCCTCATACACTGATGCTGCCACCCTCCCACTCAAGATAAGATGTCAAGGGTCTTTCTAACAATTATATCCCCCCACCATCACATAGAGTATCGCAGGGATCCGCACACATTGATTCTACCCCAGATGGCATATCAAGGGTGTCCTGAGTGCCCTCTCATTCTGATTCCCCCCCCACATGATTTGTTAAGGGGCTCTTCCACACCAGCGCCAGCTGATTGCCTACCATTAGTATTTCGTAGTCGCCGATTGCAGTAATAGAGTGATATTCAGAATGACGATGGTTATGCTTTTTGTGATTATCATGCCAGGTACCCTGAAACCATCGTACTGTTGCACCCCCAGTGTAGCACAGAAACATCGAATTTGCCAGCAGATGAGGACCGCTTGCCCCGCCTAGTCTGCCTATTTTCCCTGCCTGTAGTATCACCGCAGATCCTACTTGATCTCTGGCCTACTAACTCACCCCCCTTCCTTTCACTAAGATTCCCATATGCCTATCCCGTGCATTCTTAAGCCCCACCATTGTTTTCGCGCCACCACCTCCGCTGGAAGACTGTTCTAGGAATCCACCATTCTTTCTGTAAAGTATTTCCTCACATCTTTCCTGAATCCACCCCTTCCCTCCAGCTTCCATCATGCTTGCTTGTCCTTGAGCATCTTTTTTTCTGAAAAATTCTTCCCTCCTGTACCTTATTTATTCCCCAGTGAAGTATTTAAAGGTCTCTATCATATCCCCCCTTCTTCCTCTCTTCCAGGTGTACATATGTAGGTCCTTTAATCTTTCCTTGTAGGGCTCCTACTGTAGATCCTGCACCATTTTAGTTGCTGTCCTCCGGACTGTCTCCACTCTGTCTTATGTCCTTTCGAAAATGTGGTCTCCAGAACCTGACACAGTACTCTAGGTGGAGTCTTACTGGTGATCTATACAGAGGCAGTACTACCTCTCTCTGCTGGTGGTACCCCTCCTTATGCACCCCAGTATCCCAGTAGCCCTCCCAACTGCCTTGTTGCACTGCCTGGCCATCTTTAGGTCATCCAGTATGATTGTCCCTAGATCTCTTTCCTGCTTGGTGGCTATCAGTACCATTCCTCCCATGTTGTACTCTGCCCCTGGGTTTCTGTGTCCCAGGTACATTACTTTGCACTTTTTCTCATTGAAACCCAGCTGCCATACCCTTGATCACTACTCAAGTTTTCTCAGGTCTCTGCTTATCCTTTCCACCTCTATGGAGTGTCCACTCTATTGCAGATTTTGGTGTCCTCCACAAAGAGACAGACCTTTCCTTTGGCTCCTCTGCAATGTGACTTATAAAGACATTAAATAGGACCAGTTCCAGCACTGATCCCTGAGGCACCCCGCTTGTCACCCTCCCTCCCTCATAGTGAACTCCGTTTACTACCCACCCTCTGCCGCCTATCTCCTAACCAATTTTTTACCCAATTTACCACCTTTGGACCCACTCCTAAGCTACCTAGTTTGCTTACTAGCCTCTCATGTGGAACAGTGTCGAAATTCTTACTGAAATCTAGGTAGGCCACATCCTTTGCTCCACCCCGAGAACCCCCCGAATCTATGCTGCCTCAGGTCTTGTAACCCATTAGATTCCAAATATTCCACAGTCCTTTCCTTCAGCAGCCAGTGACTCCATTAACTTTCCCACCACCAGTGTCAGGCTGACTGGCCTACAATTGCCAGCCTCTTCCCTGCTACCACTTTTGTGAAGTGGGGCTACATCTGCCCTCCTCCAGTCCTCCGGAACCACTCTTGTTTACAATGAGCTGTTAAATAGGACTGTCAGAGGTGCACCTAGTATCTCCCTGAGCTCCTTCAGTACCCTTGGATACACCCCGTCTGCCGGAACACTTTTAGATTAGTGATTCCCTTCAGGACACTCCTCTGAAAATGGACTAGTGTTTAACTTCCTCCCTCCAATGTTCCTGTTACTTTTATTCAGTGTTCACAGAGGAAGGAGACAGGAAGGGACCACAAAAAAGTACTTGTTCAGGAAATCTTGCTTTTCCTGGTCCCCTTCTGCACAGTCCACCATTTCCCTTTTTAATCCTGTGATCCCATCCCTTGTCTTTCTCCTTTCGATTACATTCTTAAAAAATGTCGTGTCCCCCTTCGTCACCACTTGGGCTATTCTCTCTTCCATTTTCACCTTTGTACTCCTCTGTCCCTGATTCCCTCTGTTTCCCCAATACCCCTTGCTGTCCTTCACCTTCTGTGTCTCCTTATACCTCCTTAATGCTACCCTTTCAGCCTTTACCCTTTCTGCCACCTCTTTCGAGAACCATAGCCATCTCTTTTCCCTCCTGTTGATGCGGAGGTTTGTTGCCTTCCCAAGGCATAAATTAATGTCGGAGACTTGATCAGCGGCCTTCGCTAATCAAAGTAAAAAATTATTAGCAATTGATCGAAGTTGATTAGCAATTACCAAAAATTGATATTTTTGATCACAACCCCATAAAATGTACTTATATTGCTCTGTATTGATAAAATATACATTTACACAAGTTTCTGAGACTGATATCTGTTTTATTTAGCCATTTACAGAGAAATACAGCAATTGTGCCGCATCACATACATTTTAAGATCGAGATAGGCTGTCTGCCAAAGCAGCCCGTGAATTCGTGATGTAACCCCCCTGCAAATGGGGGTTCCCAAAAGACTTCCAGGAGCTTGCTTGAATGCTCCAAGCCTGAATGGTGTTTGGCGTTTAAGCCATTTATCAGTGAGTGTTTTTAGAACCTCTGGTACTGTCTCTTTAAGAGCTGTCTGCTTGCAGACATAATTAGTTTGTATGGGGGACTGTGTGTTTCTTTGATTGAGTACCACTCAAGCTGCTGCCAATTCACCCCATTTTGCAGTCACTAGAGTGCAAAGGGAACCTGTCTGAAAGATGTAACTGATTGCCAGAAATCATTTACAGTAATAATAAAATTACAGTTTGTCTAACCTGCTTTCTTTGCAGTCAGAACTGTCTGCCTAGTTCCCCATTCTGGTTTTGAACTGCTGAACTGGACCAATCAGTGTGGGTAAACTAGCTCTAAAATGATGCCTTGGACGAATCAGAACTTGGGACTCATAATCTGAGCCAGCCACAAGAGGATTGTATGGGCAGTGACTCTGGGAGATGTAGTTTAGACTTCGTGCCTTTTGGACCAACAGCAGCAGTCTATTGTGAGTGACAGCCAATCCAGTCAAGAACTGGGAGGAACTCAAAGGAAGTGCCCGGTTTTTGTCTGTTGGGAGTTAGTTTGAGATCTGAAAGTGAAGGGAAAGAAACCCTGTGTCCTTCAGTGCACAGTTTCAGTCAAAACGGTGCAAGGCCCAGAGTTCCGGTCTACAACTTGTGTAACTGCTTGTTAGGACTGAATCCGTCCTGTGAAAAGAATCAAAGGATCTCTGAAGAGTAGAAACCAGGCTCACCCTGTGGAAGACTGAAGAAATTGTTGAATTACACTCGGTCTGTCAGAACTGAATCTGCTGTGTGTTCTCCTGGTTATTGTGCAGTAATTGCGATTGGGATACAGATGCAGCCTGCCTGGTATAGTGCTTTTTTTTACCATATAAATGTGTGAGGAGTCTCTTGGAGATCAAAAGTAGCCCTGCTGACATTGAAGGACCATATCTTCTTTGGAGGTCGTGAGTACTAATTCGGGTCGCTCCCTGTTGAATTGCCACATTAAATCCAAATGGAATTACTGTACTGCTGACTGTTTAATTTTCCTTTTCTGTGTGAAAGGGCCCCTACCAGCTGCCACGGTTTGGACTAGCCACTAGGGCCTGGGTACCCAGGGACAGTAACTGGTAGGGATAGGCCTGTGCACAGAGCCAGGTAGATAGTAAAGTGATAAGCTAATTAACCTGATTTCCCCTGTCCTTGTTATATCCCCTAAATAAATCAGAGCTGTTTGTTTCAACAAAGTTATACTGCCTGAGGTATTTGTCTATGTTAAAGTACTGTACTGTGATTGTTGCACTGTATCTTATTTTACAGGATGTCCGGTGCTTCGAACCAGCCTTGGGGGTAAGTGTATACTGTGAAGGTAATTCTGCTATATTGTGTGGGCCACTAGTGGGAAGAAAGGGGGTTGCAGTGTCCCAGAGGGCTGTGACCAAGTAAGTTTAACTATTGCAAACCCTGACCTCTGGGTGGAGGCACCACCATTGGATCCAGGCCCCTCAACCTGTTAGTGGCAAATCAGGCAGGGTAGTAGCCCTGGGATAGCGCCATCTAGGGTTACATTTTGGAGGCTCACCGCTGGATTGTGTGTCCTCTAGTGGCCATATTTACAAACCACTGTTAAGGGAAAATAAATAAATAAATAAATAAATGGGTACCCCGACAGAAGTGGCTGTGCACCGGCTGGTGGAGTGGTGTACTGGGGAGGAGATCGACCCCCAAAATGCTATGCTTATCCTGGACATCCCCCTGGGTATCAATACGGACACTGTGCAGGGAGTACTTTCCAAGGTGGAAGGTTTACAAAATCCTGTGGTGGTGGGTCGGCACGCTAATCTGCTCACCCACACTTTCCTGGCCCTAGTAGAGTTTAAGGATCCCATAGATAGCTCCAAAGTACCACAGACCATTACCCCAGAGGGAGCCCTCACTGCTTGGAGAGTGATAACTAAGGACAGTAAAGACCCGGGGGGGAATGAGCCCCCACCACTATCTGAAACTTTTGAGGAGAAATTTGCTAAATGGTTGCTGGGAGAAGGGAAAACTGTGGAGGACTTGAAGAAACTATTCTTGCCACCTGGGGGTGTTCCTCCCCCAACACCCTCTCCTGCTCCAGTACCCGTAATGGTGGCTGAACCAATGCAGACTCCTATTTCTGCACCTGCCATTAGTCACGACTCTTACCGAAGGTTGAGGATCTTCTCTGGCACCCTCCCACCCCCAAGGAGGATGACTGGGAGACCTGGATAACTATGTTGCCCCAAGTGCTAGAATGGCAATGCTCAGCCCGAAAAGCGAAAGAGGGTTAGTGAGAGCCTCCGAGGTCCTGCCCTGGCTACCATCCGTACAAACGGGCCAGTAACCCTGAAGCGACTGCACAAGCCTATCTTGAGGCCTTGGAGAATGTGTATGGGAGCCCAGATTCTGATGAGGACCTATGGTGGAGAGTAGAAATGCACAACAGTACCAAGGGAGTTGTTGTCTGTGTATGTCTCTCGGCTGGAAAAATTGTTGCAAGAATGCCTCAGAAAGGGTAGTTTGCCAGCGATTGAACTGGACCGAACCAGACTGGACAGAATCCTTAAGTCTGCCCCCTTCTCAGAACTGCTGTTGCTTCAGTTACGCCTGGCAAATCACTGGAATCCCCACCCTCCTATGATGAGTTAATGAGAGAAATTCGAGGAGTTGAGAAAAGGCACCTCGGAGGGACCTGCACCAATAGCTGTGGCTATGACCCAGGACTGAGGTGGCCCATCAAGTGAAGTTCAGGGGCAGAGGTTGGCAGTCAATGAGTGCTCTGATAAGGAAAAGATATGCCACAATGGGGTGAACTGTTGAGAGATCCGAATTCAAAACAGTCCTTTATGAAGGCCACGCCTGCAAGTACGGGCCCCGACCTATATCCGACAGTATCTGCTATGGGGTGGGGATACCCACCCATGTATCTCCTGCTGATAACAGCTCCGAACTCGATTCCTTGACCATGGAAGTGGAGAAACTGACGAGATGTCTCCAAATGCTTATCACGTCACGAGACAGAGATGGCACAAGGTTTCCAGTTAGTAATACCCCCGCCCTGGCTCCCAGTGTGGCACCTCGGCCAGCTCAAACTCCAAAAAGTATGTTTTGCTATAATTGTGGGAAGGATGGGCACATGAAAGGGAATGCCAATCCCAAAGACACTGACAAAGTTGCATATAGGCTACAAGGAGAGCTTGAGAACAAATCAGTGGTTAAGAGGTGCACGAAATGATCCCAGTGAGGGCACCAAAATGCTAATTCACGCCCTTTGTGGCAAGGTCAGTTGCCCAGGCCCCACTACCGCTCTCCAGACTGGTCCAGAATAGTGGGTCCCTCCATGGAGACCACTGTAAAGGTAAATGGAGTGTCTACAAGAGCTGTATTAGACAGTGGCTCCCAAGTGACAATTATGTTTCAAGATTGGTATCAGAAGCATTTGTCAGACGTACCCTTACAACCATTAGAAGGACTGCATGTATGGGGTTAAGTGAGAAGGCCTACCCTATTCTGGGTATATCCGAATTTGGCTGTCTTTCCCCACCTCCGTGGCTGGAGTGGCGAACAAGTAGAGACCTAGCCTTAGTGTGTCCCCCACTGGACTGTATGATGGTGTCCCTTTGTTGATTGGAACAAATGCTCATATGTTCAGAAGGCTGGCACATTTGTGTTATGAAAACAGGGGTCAAAGACTAGTAGAGCTTTAAGAGTTCGGCTTTAATTAAGAAGGCCTATGAGGCACAGAGAGATGCTGAAAATATAGAACCAGAGGAACCGTTGGAATTGTATGGAAGAAGGATCCTGAGTCTCTGATCCTGGCACCAAATGCCCAGTGTACCTTACAGGAGAGGTCCATTAGAAAGGATGTTAAGAATAAAATATTAATGTTGGATGCACCAGGCGATGGAAAATTGCCAGAGGGACTGCTGGTCAAGCCTAGTATTTTGCCCGCTAGAGCCCATGCTTATGCCAGAAGGGTAATGGTCCAAGTTCATAATGTGTCTGAAAGAGACATTCGAGTAAATAGAGGTTGCATCCTGGCTAATGTGCATTGTGCAGACACTGCAGTGCTACCCAGCAGCAAGAGTTCAAGGAAGAATGACAGAGTAACGCCTGACTTGTTTGATTTCGCAACTCCCGCTGCCAGCTGAATGGAAAGTGAGGATCAGTGAGAAGCTTGCCCAGAGAGACCAGGTGTTTTCTTTAAAGGAATGGGACGTGGATGCGTGCAAGGAGCTGAGCACAATATCCGGCTGCATGACGAAAGACCATTTCGTGGAGAGGTCTCGACGCCTGGCACCTGCTGATATAGATGATGTGAGACGGCATCTGCAAGAGATGTTAGCGGCTGGTGTAATACAAGAATCCAGAAGCCCTTATGCTTCCCCATTGTGGTAGTGAGGAAAAGAATGGGACAGTAAGGATGTGCGTGATTATCGCACCTAAACCGGCGGACTATCCCTGATCAGTACACAATGCCCCGCATTCAGGATGCTTTTGACTGCCTAAACGGGAGCAAGTGGTTCTCTGTGCTGGATCTCGCAGTGGGTACTACCAGATCCCGGCGGCCCCAGAGGACCGTGGAGAAGACAGCCTTTATCTGTCCGCTTGGCTTCTATGAATTCATGAGGATGCCTCAAAGGATTTCAGGTGCCCCAGCCACTTTTCAACGATTGATGGAGCGTGCAGTGGGGACATGAACTTACTAGAGTGCCTGGTATACCTAGATGATGTTATTGTGTTTGGCAGCTCACTGGAGGAACATGAGAGCAGATTATTTAAGGTATTGGATCGACTGGAGGACTTTGGCCTTAAACTGTCCATTGATAAGTGTCAATTCTTTCAAACATCAGTAAAGTATGTGGGCACATAGTATCCACCGAGGGAATAGAGACCCACCCAAGTAAAGTTGAGGCCTTGACTACCTGGCCACAGCCCAAAATCTAAAAGAACTGCAAAGATTCCTGGATTCTGTGGTTATTATCGGCGTTTCATCAAGGACTATTCAAGAGTGATCCGCCTTTACTTAACCTTACTCAAGGGTATCCCCAACCCACAAAAATACCAAAAGTCAGTCCCTCAAGACTGAAAGAGTGTATTTTCATCCGATGAAGTATTTGGTCCGCTGGACTCTGATTGTGAGACTGCTTTTCATGAGATCATATATCAACTTACCCATGCTCCAGTGCTGGCCTATGCCGATCCAAGAAAACCTTACGTCCTGCACACTGATGCTAGCTTGCAAGGGTTGGGGCTGTGTTGTACCAAGAGTACGAGAATGGCCTGAGACCAGTGGCCTTTGCCAGTAGAAGCCTGACCCCATCCGAAAAGAACTATCCTGTACATAAGTTAGAGTTCCTAGCTTTGAAGTGGGCTATTGTTGACCAATTCCATGAGTACCTTGTATGGGGCTAAAATACTAGTAAAACTGACAATAATCCTTTGACCTATGTGCAGACCTCAGCTAAGTTGATGCCACTGGCCACAGGTGGCTTTCTGCATTATCTACATATGACTATGCTCTCGAATACCGAGCAGGTCTGAACCACATAGATGCTGATGCTCTCCCCGGAGGCCTGTTCCCAGAATGATTGGGTCCGATTGGCAGAACCTGACATTCGGGCACTCTGCCGAAGTTTGACAGGGAGGAACAAATGTCCACGGACGAAAGTGGACTGTACAGTGGATTGCTTTGGGACCCTCTGAGAATTGCATACCTGCTGCTTATTGCCACTTTTCTGCACATAGACATTGGTGCACTGCCTCAGCTGGACAATGACAGTATTCGGGGGGCTCAATCCCGCGATCCTATGATCAAATCAGCTTTAGAAGCCCTCTATGCAGGAAAAGATGTGTCCAAATTACGCCCACTGATTTGAGAACTGCACTGTTATACAAAGAAGGTCCTAAGTTGAAACTGATCAATAAACTGTTATATAGAGAAACAGTAGACAGAGGGGGACAAGTAGACAAACAACAACTGGTGCTGCCCACTGCCTTCGAGACTCAGTATTGAGGTCCTTGCACAACCACAGGGGCACCTTGGTATAGACAGAACACTTGATTTGGTGAGATCCAGATTCTATTGGCCTAAGATGGGGCTGATGTGGAGCAACACATACGAACTTGTAGTCGCTGCTTACAGAGGAAAGCTTTGCTCCAGAGGGCTGCCCCCTTGTTAACATAACCACCAGTGCACCATGGAGCTGGTCTGTATTGATTTTCTGAGTTTGGAGTCAGATCAAAGAAATATCAGTAATGTGCTGGTGGTCACTGACCATTTCACGAGATATGCCCAAGCTTTCCCCACCAAAGACCAGAAAGCATCCACTGTAGCCAAAGTACTCAGAGAAAACTTTTTTGTTCACTATGGGGCTCCACAAAGAATCCATTCTGATCAAGGGAGAGACTTTGAGAGTCGTCTGATCAAAGAGATGCTTTCTCTGTGGGGAGTGAGAAAGTCCAGAACCACTCCTTACCACCCCCAGGGGGACCCACAGCCTGAACGCTTCAACCGCACTTTGCTAGATATGCTAGGCACCCTGCACCCAAAGGACAAGCCTAGATGGAGCCAACAAATTAGCACCCTGGTACATGCTTATAACTGCACCAAAAGTGATGCCACTGGTTCTCCCCTACCGCCTGATGTTTGGAAGAGAAGCTCACTACCGGTAGATGTGTGTTTTGGGGTCTCTCCTGATGGGGTTCAAGCTGACAACTATTTACAGTATGTGCAAAAGTTAAAGGCCCAGCTAACTCATGCGTACTAACTGGCTCAAACCATGGCTGCCAAAAGAAATCTGGCCAACAAAGAAAGGTATGATAAAAAGGTGAAAGCACAGGAACTCCAGGAGGGATCGGTATTGCTAAGAAATCTGGGACTGCATGGCAAACACAAGATTGCTGACAGATGGCACCATCTCCCTCACATTGTAGTGGGCAAACTAGATGATCTGCCAGTGTACAAAGTAAGGCCTGAGAACAATTCAAAAGATGTAAAACAATGCATAGAAATCATTTACTACCCATTGGACAAATCCTGATTGAGTCTGAGCCCCAGAAGATGCCCCCTCTGGACCAGTGACTAGAGCTGCTACTAGAAAAGATCAAGGAAGTCTGCACCTCACAGAAGCAGAGTTAAAGTGTTCCTCTGCACAAGTCCCAGTTGAGCATGACTGTCAGTCCATATCAGAAGAAAGTGAGAGTGACTTTGAATACTATCCTTCTACGAACTGAGTCAATTGTTTCGGGCAATCCCCTAGTCAATACTGGAGACAAAGCTGGGCCTTCTGGACTGTCTATGCCCCAGCTTTCATCCCTGGAGCCAATGCTCCCAGAAAGTGAAGTGCAAAGCATCAGATCAGATGAAATGGAATCATTGTGCATGGTTGAACTGTTTGAGTTTCAGGGAGGAAATGATAGATTGGGGCAGACTGGTGATACACCGAACAAGAAGAGTATTTTGAGTGCCCTGACAGTCCACTGCCAGTGTCTGAAAGCTCCATGCGAGCCAAATGTTGTGGACTCAGAAACTGTAACTCCTGAGCTGAAAGTGCCCCAAGTTCCAGCCTCTACCCCATGGAGACTCCCTGACAAGTGAGAACAATGCTGAAAATGAGGCTCAGAGTGCAGAGACTGTAACAGCCCCTAGAAAGACTGGTCGAGCTGTAAAGCCTGTGGTGCACCTCAGTTATGATTCCTGGGCACGCAGTGGACCTGCCTCTCAATGTTGTCCATAAAGGAGTGTATGTGTCCCCGAGCTCATTGCCCAAACTGAGCTTAGTGCTAACTCAAGTTACTTGTGTTGCTCCTCTAAGTATGGTGCCCTTCCGTCCAGCCCCAAGGTAACTGATAGGAAGGGTCCCTCTCTTCAGGTTTCATGTACAAGAGGTAATAACTTGAGTTATGGTACAATGTGTGTGTTATACTGTGTAAAGAGGACGACTGCAATGTTTCAGAAATGGTTCTTGGTAAAATGATGTATTGACTGATGATTACATGTGTGAGCCTAATGCAAATGTATATGGTTGCAGTTGAAACTTATGGGTACTTGCTTGACGCGACGCCGTTTTCCCAGGCCAGGAAGGGTGTAACCCCGCAAATGGGGGTTCCCAAAGACTTCCAGGAGCTTGCTTGAATGCTCCAAGCCTGAATGGTGTTTGGCGTTAAGCCATTTATCAGTGAGTGTTTTAGAACCTCTGGTACTGTCTTTAAGAGCTGTCTGCTTGCAGACATAATTAGTTTGTATGGGGGACTGTGTGTTTTTGATTGAGTACCACTCAAGCTGCTGCCAATTCACCCCATTTTTGCAGTCACTAGGAGTGCAAAGGAACCTGTCTGAAAGATGTAACTGATTGCCAGAAATCATTTACAGTAATAATAAAATTACAGTTTGTCTAACTCTTGCTTTGCAGTCAGAACTGTCTGCCTAGTTCCCCATTCTGGTTTTGAACTGCTGAACTGGACCAATCAGTGTGGGTAAACTAGCTCTAAAATGATGCCTTGACGAATCAGAACTTGGGACTCATAATCTGAGCCAGCCACAAGAGGATTGTATGGGCAGTGACTCTGGGAGATGTAGTTTAGACTTCGTGCCTTTTGGACCAACAGCAGCAGTCTATTGTGAGTGACAGCCAATCCAGTCAAGAACTGGGAGGAACCCAAAGGAAGTGCCCGGTTTTTGTCTGTTGGGAGTTAGTTTGAGATCTGAAAGTGAAGGGGAAGAAACCCTATGCTCCTTCAGTGCACAGTTTCAGTCAAAACGTGTGCAAGGCCCAGAGTTCGGTCTCACAACTTGTGTAACTGCTTGTTAGGACTGAACTGTCCTGTGAAAAGAATCAAAGGATCTCTGAAGAGTAGAAACCAGGCTCACCCTGTGGAAGACTGAAGAAATTGTTGAATTACACTCGGTCTGTCAGGAACTGAATCTGCTGTGTGTTCTCCTGGTTATTGTGCAGTAATTACGATTGGGATACAGATGCAGCCTGCCTGGTATAGTGCTTTTTTTTACCATATAAATGTGTGAGGAGTCTCTTGGAGATCAAAAGTAGCCCTGCTGACATTGAAGGACCATATCTTCTTTGGAGGTCGTGAGTACTAATTCGGGTCGCCCTTGTTGAATTGCCACATTAAATCCAAATGGAATTACTGTACTGCTGACTGTTTAATTTTCCTTTCTCTGTGTGAAAGGGCCCTACCAGCTTGCCACGGTTTGGACTAGCCACTAGGGCCTGGGTACCCAGGGACAGTAACTGGTAGGATAGGCCTGTGCACAGAGCCATAGGTAGATAGTAAAGTGATAAGCTAATTAACCTGATTTCCTGTCCTTGTTATATCCCCCAAATAAATCAGAGCTGTTTGTTTCAACAAAGTTATACTGCCTGAGGTATTTGTCTATGTTAAAGTACTGTACTGTGATTGTTGCACTGTATCTTATTTTACAGGATGTCCCGTGCCTGAACCAGCCTTGGGGGTAAGTGTATACTGTGAAGGTAATTCTGCTATATTGTGTGGGCCACTAGTGGGAAGAAAGGGGGGTTGCAGTGTCCCAGAGGGCTGTGACCAAGTAAGTTTAACTATTGCAAACCCTGACCTCTGGGTGGAGGCACCCGCCATTGGATCCAGGCCCCTCAACCTGTTAGTGGCAAATCAGGCAGGGGTAGTAGCCCCTGGGATAGCGCCATCTAGGGGTTACAGTGAGCATGCTCGTGAGTCTGTAACAAATTAAAACCCTTGCCCCAGCATACCCTGGGACCGTGATTGACCACACAGTAGCTGGCTGGGACCGTGATCGGCCACCAACAAGGACTAGGTGCGATCTATTTTGCTACTCTTCTCCACCAGGCATGTAGCCGGTAATTCTGGCCTGTTTTGGAGGGGAGGGGGGACCGGGGGGTAGTCCACCATCCTCAGCTGCCAAATCACCAGGACGTCTTGGTTTAGCACTAAAAAATATGTCTACAGCCCTGTCTGGGTTGAATTCAGCTGGAGGGGGCCCCTGCTTTTTAACGCAAATCAATTTTTCTACAGTATCCTCTGCCAGACTTGCTCTCCAGTCAGTTTTTACCTTGTTCATAATTGAAAAACACATTTCTACAATTGCATTAGACACAGAAAATACTCTCAACACATTGACAAGCTTCAACAGATTTGGATAAGAATTTTGGAAATCACATGCCAGCGTTGACCAGATAGCAGAGGCAGAAAGATTGATAAAATTGGTTTGAGCAAAAATCTTAAACTCTTGCCATTCTGCAAGTAGCAGAGTGCTGTCACACTCAGGCTGCAAAAGTGCTGAAAAGTGGTCAGCTACTGCAGTAATGTCACTGTTACCATACAGCTCCAGTTTCTTTCTGTCTGCAACTGCTGGCCAACGTCTGGTATCTAATGCTTTTGCACGGTTATAGATATTACTTTCATCAGTCAAACGGAACCTTTGTTCACAACAGTTCTCAGTGTTTAGAATGTATTTCTTAGTTTTCTGTTTAAAAGTTTTAACAACTTGGCCACTAAAATGTGTTAATTTCACACCCTTGTATGTGACATGAGCACATGCTCCTGAAAGAACGTCAGAACCATTTTTAAGAGAATGTCAAGTTCACTGCTACCTATAGGACCACTCTGCTTAGCATGGTCAAGAGTGTTTCTCAAAGTTTCAACAGAGCTAAGTAGCTCTGGCATTTCAGCTATTTCTTTTTGAAGTGCTAGTGAGAACCTGGCAAGTGGCTGAAGCCTAGATAAATAAAGATTTGATTGATTGATGATTGATTGATTGAAGCAGCTGTTCAAAATACAAAAGGTGTGCCACCATTTGGAATTTAGTCATAATTTGCAACACTCCCTTGGCTTTGGCCTGGTCATGTGTTGGATGTGCGGCCATAGATTCTAAATGGGCACAAATTATGGGGAATGATTTGGTAATGGCACGGGTGGCAAGAAGTTTATGCTGTACCCAACATGTGCCATGGGCCTTCTTGGGCTTTTCAACTAACATCTCCATGGCCTGGGCAAGGGACCGTAACTGTCGGAGTTTCTTAGGACTTTTCTGATCGAGATAAAACAGTTGGGTCAGAAAGTTTGAAACATTGTTGAAATAGGTGTTATCCAAAGTGTCTTTTATGGCCAGTTCTAATCTGTGTGAGAAACAATGAACATCAACTAACTGCGGTACGTCTTCCCTTAAAAGAGCAGCAAGACCCCATCTTACACCCATGTTGACAGATGCCCCATCAGCCCCAAACCCAATCATGTTTTTTATATTAAGGCCAGACTCTCTAAAAATGTCTAAAAGGAGATTTTTCAGTCCCTGACTTGTGCCATCTGATGCAGCTTTCATTCATAAAAACGTAGTCTCCACTTGACCATTGATGGGATTTACATAAATTATGTAAACCAGTTCCTTTTCAATTATACCACTGTCAGTACTACCGTCCATAAGCACTGAAAAATGATTTTCATTTTTGACAGTTGCCAGCAGGTTCTCTTCTAGGTGCTTGCCAATACGCTTTGTGAGTTCTTTCCCACTAACAGCGTTAATGTATTTATTGCCCAAATGAACTCCATGACGCTTTTTTTGTTCTGCTATCGCTTCAAACTTTTTAATAGGGTGTCCTCTTTGGCCACCAAATACAGGATCTCCATCAGCCTGCCTAGAATCGATCGTTCTATGCTGTTCCTTTGCATTACTGAAAGCTCTCCCTGCAAATAAATAAAATAAGTTTTAAGTCTCGCTCCAAACCCCTAACCCCCATTTTAAACTTACCAATTGTTATATGACGATATATATCAAGTGGTGATCTTGTTCTACCAAATTTGAAAATGTTAACAGCTTTCTTGTGCAGCTCTGTCAGAAGATGTTTCCAGATAGTGTCAACTTTAAACTGGGGGCCTGTAATCCCTGCAATTAATGCCTCACTGAAGTTCCTCAACCCACGTAGCTCACCTCTGCACTCAGCACAATTTGCAACTAACACGCTTTGCACACTCTCCCTCACTGCTAATCTGTAGCCAGTTTTTTTTGGATCATATTTTTGATGCCATCCCTCTGCAGTTGCTAATTTAACTCCAGCCATGTCAGACTGTAATATTAAAAAGTTTGCAGTTAGCAAAACAAGGTGTCAGGGTGTGCAGCTACTTAAGTTAACACATGATGAGGCTTTTCTTGAAAAAAAGAAAATTGCAGCAAGCAGATGTTTGCCCCCCCCCCGGCCCAGTTGATATCACTTCTCAGACCAAACCCTGTTCCTAACTGGGGCAATCCCCCATTGTGACTCAGAGCACAAGTCTTTTTAGTTCTCTCATGGATCTCTGCAAAGGGCAGGCACATAGTGTGTTCTGTGTGTTCCCAAGTTCACTGCAAAGAGCAGGGCACAACACTTCGCAAAAGCAAGGCACATTTTCTGATCCCCTTGGATTCTCTGCAAAGCTGCAGGGCATAACTTAGTCTTTTCTGTTTCCAAATTGTTCACTGCAGTGCTAGGGCACATGTCATAGACAATATAAGCTGGCACACAATTCTTAGTGCCTGGTTCCCCTCATCTCTGTAAAGCAAGTCTTTTTCCCAAATGTTCACTGCAGATGCAGGGCACACAAGCAGGGCTGGGCACATTAAATAAGTTAGTTCCCCCAATCTCTGCAAAGCAGGGCACATTACTTAGTCTCGTTTTCTGTTCCCAAATTGTTCACTGCATGTGGGCACACAACTAGCAGGGCACAGTACACATCTCTGCAAAGCAGGGCACATTAACTTAGTCTTATTCTGTTCCCAAATAAATTCTGGTTCCCCCAATCTCTGCAACACAGGGCACGTTTTACTTGGTCTCTTTTTCTGTTCCAAAATTCACTGCAAAGTCAAGAGCAAGGCACATTACTTCTTGGTTACCGAGATATCAAAGCAGGCAGGGCAACTTACTTCTTTATCAGTTCCCAAAGTGTTCCCAAATGTTCACTGCAAAGATGCAGGGCACACAGCATAGTAGTAGGGCACATTAAGTTCTGGTTCCTCCATAATCTCTGCAAAGTAGGGTGGGTACATAGTCTTTATTCTGTTCCTAATGTTCACTGCAATTACGTTCACTGTTTGTTCCCAGATTCACTGCAAGCAAGGCACAAACTTAAAGTTCAAGGCAGGGTGACCCTTTCATGCCCTTGTTCTCCCACCACCCACAGTCCAGCTCTAGGCCTTGCCCGTTCATTCTCATTACGCTGTCCCCCATCTGTGCCTTGAAGTCCGTGTGCCCTTCTTCCCTCCTCCAGCTCCCCGACCAAGTGAACATGTTTTACTTGTTTTGGTGCTGAGCTCCCCGATTCTGCTGCACTGCTGCTCTCCTCTGAATCTGCCCATCCCTCTGCCTCACCCTGCGATGCAACCGCCTGCTCTCCGCTTTGTCCAGGTCGCCCCATGCCCTCTCACGGTCTTGCCCAGGCCTTCTCCCTCCAGCTCCTCTTCGGTGCGGCCACCACTCCTCCTGGCTCCGGCTTGTCTCTGACCACCTGCAAAACAAAAATATACAATTAGTTAACCGAACGACGGTGCAATGACGAAAAAAAAAAAAGAAAAAAAAAAAACAGAGTGAAATAAAATAAAGAAAACTCACCTTTGGACTTCTGCTCAACCTCCCAACACCTGCTTCCTCTTTTGGCTGCGCTGCAAAAGGACTTGGTCACGTTTCTCCCACGCAGAGACCAGGTGGGTGGGGGGGAGCAGGAGCATCACTGGACCAATCAAGGAACAGTTCAGGGTTCATGGGGTGGGGTGCAGAGGAAGGAGGGCCAAAAATGGATACCAGGACAAAAAAATTAAAAAAAATGAAGGTGACAGTACTGAATAAGGCACTTTTACAGGACCAGTTGGCAATGATTAGCAATGACTGCTAATCATTGCCAGATTTGACTTGCTTTTTTACCGATCTTGGGTTGCAAATTGTGATACAAACCTACTTATTTTATACCTTGCTTCCCTGTGGCCCTTTTTAGCTTTGACCATTATTCCTCCACCCCATCCCAGTCATCCCCCCCCCCACCAGGTCATCCCTGAGGCATTCACCCATCTTTTTAAAATCTGCCCTCCTGAATTCCAGCACATTCTCTTTTGTGTGGTTCAGTTCCACAGCCGTCCTTATATTGAACCAAACTGTACAGTGATCGCTGTTCCCCAGGTGGCCTCATACCTTGATGTTTGCAACACTCTCCCTGTTAGTGAGTACCAGATCCAGTATTGCCCTTTCACGAGTGGGTTCACGGACTAGCTGTCTGAGGAGCACCCCCCTGCAGGGAGTTCAGGACGTCCCTGCTTCTAGCTGAAGCCATAACTGGGAGGTTCCAGTCTACATCCAGCAGACTGAAGTCCCCCATCAGCAGCAACTCCCCCTTTTCTGCCGTCTTGCCAGTAGCTTCCACCAGTACCTTATCTAACTCCTCCCCATGCTGGAGGCCTGTAGATCATGCCAGTTCGAATAGAAGCTCCATCCACCATCTCTAGGGTGACCCACAGTACTTCTGCTCCCCGTATTCCCTGTATCTCCATTGCTTTATGTCTTCCCTCACATAATGCACAACCCCCCCTTTCCTTCCCACCCTTTCCTTCTGAACAGAATACAGCCTGGTTTGGACATGTCCTAGTCATGGTTTTCAGTGCACCATGACTTGGTCATGGATACAATAACCAGGTCGGACTCTGCCGCTGTGGCCTCTAGATTAGAATCTTATTTTCTAGACATGTAGCATTCACACACATGGTCTTCCAGATTTTGTTACCACTCTGCTTATTACTCCCCTTCTTTCCTTTTTGCCCTCTCTCCTCCCCCTCTCTTTTTAATGCATCTGTTCCCATCCACCTTCATTTCTACCGCCCTGCTTCTTTTATTAATTTCCACCCGGGGGGATTTCATTCCCCTTGAGTTCTCTCTACTTCATACTTTAGCCTGTGTGGGGGGGAGGGTGGTTACTGCCTTCCCGATTTCTTCCACTACCCCACTTGGCTAGTTTAAATATTCATCAAAGTAACATCTAAACTATCCACTGAGGACTGCAGTTCCCCTCCCGGATGGATACAGGCCATCACTCCTGTAAAGGTTCTTATCTCTCCTGGTGGAGCCCCAGTCCCCAGTGTAGCTGAACCCCTCCTTTCTGCACCATTCCTTTTTCCTTGTATGGTTGATTACCTCTGAACTATACCTGTTATTTGTTTTGTCTGCCAATTGTGTATTGTAATCTCCTGGGTCATTTCTGAAAATAGTCATATTTTGTGGCTACAACACCTTACTTGGTGAACAAAAACTACATGAAATAAATAAACTGTAAGTTGAAGGTCTTGGTGTGGAGCTTCCTTTCCTCCCTCATCATAGATGGGCAGGATCTCGGCAAAAGCCACTAAGCACACTACCTTAAACCCCCTTCCCAGCCCCTTAAATTCCCCCTGCACTATTCCAGTCCTGTCCCTAATCAGGTCATTAGTCCCCAAGTGTGAAAATGACATCCAGCTCTGCCTTCCATCCTGCTGCCCTATCGATCCACTGGATCTGCTTTCCATCCCTCTGGGCCGTGGTGCCATGCAGGTACCTAACCATCCCCCCCTTTCCTGTTCCTAAAGCTAACCCCCTCACAGTCGAGTCCCCCACCAGAAGTTGCCTCCTCCTCTTCTGGGGTTCTCTTCCTACCTCCTTGGGGTCTCCTCTCCAGAAAACCCCAGCCATTACCATGGAGGCCTACTCCTGGCTGTCCCGCCTCACCAGAGTAGTGTAGGAATTGCATAGTGGTACTGCTTGAGGAACGTGCCTCTAACCCATCACTCCCACCCTTCCAAAGCCCACTGTAGTCCAGCTGTTCCTCTTCCTTGGCATCCCCTGGGGTAACAGCATTAGATTTGGTGGCTCCTGGGTGGGGGAAGAGGTCCCCTGAATCCTAGCCAACTCAGTCTGGAGTTTAGAGACTTCCTCCTTCAACCCAGAGAGGTGTACTTAGCGGGGGCAGCAGCGCCGTCTTCAGTAGGTGTCTGTGAAAACTGCCACCCCACAGCCACTGCACTGCAGCACTCCTTGAATTCCTAGCTTCTATGCTCCCTTTGTTACCTGGAAATACTTATATACAGTACCCCTTACCCGTGATACGGTGTTCTTTGTTTTTTGCTACTTGTGTTCCCCAGTACCTATACATAAATAAATCACCATATACTGTTAGCCTAGATAGGGTGTTGTTCCTATTCCCAGTTTTAGGCCTATCTTTTATCTTCTGCCCTTCTTAGCGTCCCCGTTTTTTTTTGTGTGTTGCTACTTGTGTTCTCCTGTACCTATACGTAAATAAATCACCGTATACTGTTGGCCTAGATAGGGTGTTGCTCCTAGTCCCAGTTTTAGGCCTATCTTTTATCTTCTGCCCTTCGTAGCATCCCCTTTTTTTGTGTGTGTTGCTACTTGTGTTCTCCTGTACCTGGTATAATTCCCCTTTATACTGTTACCCTAGATAAGGTGTAGCTCCTATTCACAGTTTAGGCCTACCTTTTACCTTCTGCCCTTCGCAGCAGTGACTGTAGCATCAGGAGTGATGAGGTACTTTACGTTAGTTGACCGGCAGAGTTCCCCCACTTCTCTGCTTCCTCCTCTGGATGCCCAAGATGCCAGCCTGTTCCGCTTACTGGGATATGAAAATGTGTGGGGACATGTTGGGGGTAACTGCCTTTTATCCTTCCTTTGCAGCCTCCTTAAGGCGGTACTTCCTGTTGGGCTACAGAGTCCCTGACTGGTCCCCTGGCTGTCAAGTCACTTGCTACAACCAACCTATCAGAAATCTGACTTAGCCCCCCACTTCCAGTTTTCAATTAACTGAGGCCCCAGGCCAGACAGTTGGCACCCCTCCTCAAAACTGAGGGCTAGACACAGTTTTATAATATGGCACCTACATGTGGGCTACTATGACTGGTCTCACATTTATCTTTCATTTAGTACCTTATTATATATAGAACAGTACATAGGGGGGTGTGTATAATGAGAATTTTACACACACCGGAAGTATGGGGTATTACATGAACCTCGAGAGTGAAGCTGGAAGAGTTTATAAAAGCATCCCACACCAAGGCAATGTGTACAGTTCAAGTTTTACACACACACAGGTTTTGTTTTATTTTATATAATTGCTGGGTAGTGTTTCCTGCCTTGAAAACGCTATCCAGCAATTATAGAAAATGGTATGGCCGTGGGGTGGGGGCCCATGGGAGCCCGAGCTTGGTGGAAGCTAAGAAACAAACAGCTCTGCAATTTTTCCACCAAAACCGTATAAAACTTATTTTTGGACGCAGAATTGGCTACTGTGGACCTGTTTCCTGAGCACCGAATAGACCAAAATGGGGAATCCTAAACGGGATAGAGGTCCCGGTGCAGTAGAATGAGGAAAAGGATCCAGCATGGCCCAGACTTTGCGGTCAGGCCTGGAAGATCGGACAGCAACTTCTGCAAACACAGAGGAATCCCTTGCGATGCTGGGGTTGAATATACAGACTTTAATTACCTCAGTGGCTGGCCTTTCCCAAAAAATGGATTCCTTTAATAGCCGAGTGATTCTGCTGGAGGCATTGGTGGAGGGTCTAAAAACTGAAATGGGGGAAGTAACAAAACGGGCTGACTCAGCCACCGGGGCCACTGCCTCAATGATTAAAGAGTTGCAGCTCTTCCGAACTAGGCTGGGAACGATGGAGAACCAACTCAGGAGTGCGAACTTACGTTTACTGGGGTCTCCCTGAAGGGTTCGAAGGCGATCACCCGATTATGGTACTACAGGAATTTCTCACTGAAAAGTTGGTTTTTCCCGGCCAGGACTCAATTAAGGGAGTACAGAAGGTATATAGAGTTATGCCACGAGGTCGTCATCAAACAGAGGAGTCTTGCACCCTTATGTTGGTCACATCAGGTATTGGGTAGAGAGATAGGATCCTGTTACTGGCTCGTCGTGCAGCTCCCTTAATGGTTGAGGACTGACAGATCTACTTATTCCTCGAACTCAGTTTTGCTACCAGGCAATGTCGCAAGAAGTTTGACGGGGTGCGGCGTTCCCTCAGAGAAGCGGGCATTGTGTATACCCTTGTGTTTCCAGCTCACCGTCGCATCGTGTTTGAAGGGAAAGTTTACATTTTTGGACACCCGGTGGAAGCTGGAACATGGTTGGCCAGGTTTGTGCCACAATCACTGAGTACCCTTGACAAACAGGATGGAGAAACTTGAAACTGTTAATGCGGACTTTCCTGTACTTTCTCCTATTGACATTAGTTACACAGCGTTATTATCCACGAGGTGGCTATTCCACCAAATTAGTTTCTCCTGAATGTTTTACACCGCTGCTTTAAATGCTTCATGTGGCCGGTACAGTTACATGTTTTGGAGAAATTTTGAGAGCTGTTGATAAATCTCTTTATACCTTAAAGTTCTTACTGGTTGTTTCTTGCTCCAAATGTATAATCTAGAATTATTTTAGTTACTTTAGATATGAAGCATGGCGCCACATGCTCAATTCGAGCAAGGCTAATTTTGGGACTGGATACTGGACATTTTCTAATTTTTGGTGCAAGCCATGCTGTTCTTGGACTCTATTCTGCTGCAAAATCTAGGTCGTTTTATTTCTTTAGCTTGTCTAACTTTAGCAACTCCCTCAATGTTGTATCTGTATATAGCATATCCATATGTCTCCTTGAATTAAGGTACTTGTTTGCCAGATGGAGAAATATTATGGTCTGAATGCTGTATGTGTCTTCAATGGTATGTCATTGGAAAACAATAATAAATATGAAGTATAAAAAAAGAAAACAGTATGACCAGTGGTTCCAGTAGTGCTACTTCTACAGCACAGTTGGACTGAAGTACAGTTGTTGTTTTTCTGTTATGATTGCCCCAAAAGCAGACAGAAACCTGGATTGAACAAGAACTGTGCTGGCAGGTGAATAGAAACATTGAAACATAGATGTTGATGGCAGATAAGAACCGCAATGCCCATCCAGTCTGCCCATTTCTTTTTCTACCTTATGAATGTGCCATCAGCCTTTGCTCTGTCAATGGCCTATCTATTCATACTCGTCTGTATTGCTCCCTTATGCCTATCCCATGCCTATTTGAAGCCTTGCACTGTATTCATATCCACCACTTTCTGAGGTGGGCTGTTCCATGCATCCACCACCCTTTCTGTGAAAAAGAACTTCCTCACATTACCCCTTAATCGGCCTCCCTCTAATCTCGTGCTGTTTACTCTTGTCCTGCTGTTTTTCTTATATTGAAACATGTTAGACTCTTTCACCTTGTTAATGCCCTTAAGGTGTTTGAATGTTTCAATCATATCACCTCTCTCCTTCCTTTGCTCTAGGGTATACATATTGAGTTCAGTTAATCTGTCCAAGTAAGGTGTAAATCAGAGTTTGCGAAATGTACCTTGTTTACTATGAATTTGTATGAGGTGCCAATTGAACTGTGCATAAGGGAGGCACTGTGCGCATGTGTGGAGCAAGGAAACACAGTTCATGTTCGCTGTTATAAGCAGCGGGTTATAATGGCAAATTATAACCAGGTTCCCCTATGGGAGAAAATGTTTCCCAGTTATTACTTAACAGTTAAAACTTTACTTTGTGTATGTACCTTGCTGTACATGAGTGTTTCGGGAAGCCTCATTTAACAAACACTGTACGTGTGCACTTTTCTCTAACCACTTCATTTGATAACCAAAGAGGGATTTCCGTGTATATGTGTGTGTGTTTGAAGTTTTTGCCATTTGTCCAATTAAATAATTTGCATTACTGGTTTTTGCTCAGTAAAAGAATTTGCATTAGTGATTTCATACACATTTTATCCCAAAGCCGTTAAAAGCAATGACACAGACCTGTAGCTTAGTGACTCTGAACGTGTTGGGTTGTGGCAGCTGTTCCACTCAACAACCCACACCCACACATAGCCATGGACAGTTGCGTGAACCGGTTTTATAGGAAGGAGAATGTTAGCCAGTACACCCCTACTCTTGTGAAAGGTGGCATGGGTTCTTTAACAGCACCAGCGATGAGCATTAGGGACCTTGGTTTAACATGTCATCCAGAGGATGGCACACAACAGCAGGAAATCAACCCCCCCTGCCCCCGTACTGCATTGGCGTACCAGCATTTTGGGGCATGAGTCCCAGTTCCATTGTGGGACTAGAACCCAAAACCTTCTAGCACAGTGTCAAATGTGCTACCAGCTTAGCCACACTGATACACTGTCATCTAAAAGTAATATAACTGGTCATCTCGTAACCTTATCTTTACTAACTTTGAATGCTAGTTCAGAATAGGCTGGTATTAAACTCAACCAGAATTTAAACAGTGGTCTTTCACTACTATGCCTTGATTAAGAAAGTTTTTTATTTATTTCACATTTCGGATTAATACCTTTGAGCACAGAGGCTCTTTTACAAAGGCTCCAAATCGAGGTGAGTACAAGACAACAAATCAGCAGTGACTGGAAGTAAAAAACATGGAACAAAGGAAGAAAATAAGCAAACACAATCGGTGGTACATATATTAATCTAGGTACAAATACTTTATTACTAAGTGCAATATCTGTATGTAGAGTCAATTAGACTTTGACTTCACAGCACAGTGGGGATTACTGCGGGAAATGCTAACAAACAGTTGAGAACCAGCCAAGAAGAGCAAGCTTTAATAGGCAGGAGCAAAGGTGAGGGGGAGAAGGAGGAAAAAGGGGGGTGGGGTGGGGCAGTTGGTTAAAAGAAATGTATGGTGGTGCGAGATAAGAGAGCCAGAGTCGAGGGTGGGTGTAAGAAGAGGGGGCAGATATGGCAGAGGGGTCGGGGTCATAGCTAAGGGCAGGGGGAGGCTGTGTTGAGGGTGCCTCGTGTTATGGTATGGTAAGGGTAGGGGCAGTTTGAGAGGAAGAGGCGAGTTAGAGTTGAGGTAGCAGCCAGGAGCAGGCCTTGTCCAGACATAGGGGATGGGGTGGGGGGTGGGTGAGACCTGGGAGGAGACAGAGGAGGAATGGTGGCTCTGACTGTGTGTGAGGGAGCAAGGAGGCTGGAGTGAGGGGGTGGGGAACAGTTGGGTATGCGCTCTAGGCAAGTTGTGTGTAACCATTCAATAAGTGTTGCAGTGCCTGTCTAGTAGTTTCTCCTAGTTGCTTCAGTTACCAACTGCATAAGGTAATGGCTGGCTATTAGGTCTTTGGTTCTGACAGTGTCCTGCAGCAGCCAATTTGACTTAAAGTCCCCTACGATTATATGCTCCCAGTTATGTTGGCATTGCTTAAAGAAGCCACTGATTTGATTGATGCCTTTCCCAAGGCCACTAGGGGATAAGTAGACAGTTGTAAGAAGAAGATTTTTAGAGTGCCTCCCAATTGTGAGCTTCAGTGATAGAACTTGGGCCTCCTTAACTGATAGGTTATTTGGCATTATTTGGTCTTTAAGATTGAAAACGTAGGTAAACGAGGCAACCCTCCCCCCCCACACACACACACATTTGGTCAGCCTGTCCAACCGAAAGATTTTATAGCCATCCATGGCTATAGAAGGGTCTGGTATCTTTGGAGATGGCCACGATTCAGTGATTAAAATAATGTCTGGATTGTGCTGTGCCACCCATGCCTGAAACTGTGTAAATTTAGGCAGTAGGCTTCCGATATTAATGGATACAAATTTTGTATTCACTAGTGCTTCACTTTGCACTGTTTTAGGTGGACCAGGGTTAGGGTGCACGTTTCCTGATAATAGCAGAAGGATGATTATTAACCTTCTCAGGGTGTGTTTCCAGTAAGACTTGATACTGTGTATATGCACACCTGGAGAGTCTACGAGGTCTTGAGCTGCCAGTCCAGAAGCATGTTCTTAGGAATTCAACAATAGCTGCTGGGGTATTGGTGCATAGGCTACGTTCTTGTGCCAGTTGTATACAGGAGGGTTGGGTCTTAGGTGTATTGTCCGGGCCCGAGGTAACCCTCTGTGGTTGCCTAACAGGATAGTAGGGGAGAATGTCCTGTCTTGACTGCTATGCAGGCGGTTAGGATAGTAAAGAGAAAACGGCTTTGGTGGTAGGTCATTCCCCACAGAGTAGTCATGTTTGGTTGGTGTTTGTTCGGTAGTGACAGAGACACAGCTCAGCGAACCATGGGCTCAGGACAAGGGTGTACTATTTCTAGTTAGCAGGGATGCGCTATGAGCTTTCCCTTATTGAGCAACAAGCTCAATGGTCAGGAGTAGACATAGATTTACTCCTTTATGCTAAGGAGGGGACTTGATTAGACATAAACGTTTCCTCTAGTCTAACTGGGAAAGGTAATTTCATTTTTAAGGGAGATATGTGCCTTTGAGGAGGGAATGGGGTTGGGCGAGAATCGAGTTGGGGAAGTACTCTTTCCCTTATACACAGGGATGAACTTAGCACTTTCCATTCTAATCAGAAAGTCAGTGGTCTGATGTAGAACTGCACTTTCCCCTTTAAGCTGAGGTGGGGTCTGGTGTAGACGAGGCTTACCATATTAGGCAGAGATGTGAAGGCACAATTCTCTTTTAAGGGCAGTGTGTGCCTTCTAGTAGCGAGTGGAAGTGGGCATGCATTAAGTAAGCATAGGCTTACACTATTAGGCAGGGATGAAAAGGCACTTTCCCCTTTAAAGGTAGAGTGCGTCTTCAAGTAGAGAAAGGAAGTGGGCGTGTATTTAGTGGGAGGAGTTGGATTTAAAGAGTGGTGGGTGGGAGAAAATTCTCCCCTGTAAGCTACTGGAGTAGCAGTAAAGGTAGGGCACAAAGCAATGCTTGTTTCTGCTCAAAGAAAGATGTGCATCCAGTCGTGGGCAAGCCACGGATACTAGCCACCAATGAGAAGTTTAGTCCACGGGGCTTCAACCAATAGTAGCGTCGACTTTCAATCCTGTTCGATGGCAGATTCAAAGGAGCGTACTTGGGTTCCCTTTCGGCCAGCGGGCAGGAGAGATCCATCAGTGCAGAGCAGGGGAGCCTGGGCAGGGTTCTCTTGCTGCTGGCAGGCAGGCAGGAAAGCTGAATGTGGTGCAAGAGCTGTGAGGCCCGGTCAGGGGCAACCTGCAGGAAGAGAAGAGCAGTGTCAGTTATATGGTACAACAAAATAGAGCAGGCTAGGGGCTAAATCAGGAGACGGGGAGGCAAGCACAGATGCATTCACAGGATAAAGGGCTGTTTCAGAGGCTAAATCAGGGGGTGGGAAGGTTAGCAAAGAGGCATTTACAGAGAAAGAACAGTTAATGGGCTGAACGGAGGGTCTGGAGAAGTAGACAAAAGGAAATTCAGAGCAGTTAAGTGGTAGAGTGGGGGAAGGCAGGGGCTGTAACAGCTGTTGGTGAGGATGGCAGCCTGGCGCCAACAGAAATGCCCAGATCCAGCTGTTAATCTTAACTATCGACAACATGCTGCTTGAACAAGTGGATTTCCTTAAATATATTGGACTCGGTCTATATTCCTTTGGACCATGTTATGCATGTGCCCTTTACACTGATCCCCAGATTCAATGCTTTGTACAGGAGCAAACACTGCCGTAGCGCACAGGTCTGAAAATGTACTATGCAACAATTTTTGTTGACCATCATTGATTAGTGGTGACTTTGTATATGTACATCTTCATACTCTGTGCTCCAGGGCTGGCCCTTCAGCATAATGGCAGCGTTGACACTCACAACACTGGCAACCTGAGTGGGAAATGAGCTCGAGGCCATCAGAAAGCCGGTGAGTGGAGTATCAGGCAAGGACACTTTCCTCTGGGGATGGATGGTTGTACTACACAGTCACCTGGTTCACTATAGGGCAATTTCTGGCACAGATAGGGGAGAGTCCATGCATCAGTGCATCAGGTGTGCCGGGGCCTGACAGTGTCACACAGTCTTAAGTGGCTGGGACAAAGACAGAAAAAATAGTACCAACTGGGCAGATGATGCTCTGTTCCTCCCTCCATTGTCAGATTAGCCTTGCTTCCTCTTTGCCCTCTGGGATGGCCTTGGGAGGCCCTTGACCCTGGCGACATGATTAGAAGGGGAACTGCCACCATGGCACTAAAGGCAGGACCCAGCTGAGGGGAAGGGGGACAAATCAGGGGGCCTATCATTATGTATTCTGGGTGCCCCAGGGTCTGAAAAGATTGAGAGGGGAGCAGCTCCAAGATATGGCACAAGAAATTCTGACTAGTAGCCTGGACTGTGTGCTCCAGAAAACTGATGTCCTGGAAAACGAGCTGTGCCAGTCTGGTCATGCCAGGGCCTCAGTCCATCATTATGACATATGCAGTTGGCATGGTTCGTTAAGTGCCTTCTCACATCAAAAATGGGGGACCATTCAATATTAAATGTGTTCATGGCAACTAGATGATCTGTCTTTGACCTAACTGCTTACCACTTACCAGCTTCTGTTCTTTCCACTCCTCGGGCAATCTCCATTTCGATGTACCCAGCGTTATCAGCAAGACAGAGAAGCAATTCTTTACCTTTGCAGCCATGGTTTGTTGGAATAAGCTCCCAGGATACCACAAAGGTTACCATATACTTGGAACGAACTACAAGTTGGCCATCTTAAAGAGTCCCTGGTGTAACAAGGGAAACTTGCACAACTTTGAGACGCATATTCAGCCTAATTCTCAGAAATGTCTGTAGCCCTATTACTCCTTGTACAAACATATGGACACAAAAAGAGATTGTTTCAGGATTAACAAGAATTTTCAGTACATAAACTCTGAGGCGTACACAGGGCAAGTGCGTATTCTCTGGATTTAGCATCCTGTTTTTTATTATAACTACACACATGTACAAAAGGGAACTTATTTATTTATACAAGTCCGATTTACAACCTTTGAGTCCGGGACTCATTCACAAAGGCACCTTGTCAAAGGGAGGGCGTACAAAGTACATTGTGTAGAAATACAACAGTGGACAACATTATAGGTGCAGAGAACATTGAACATTGAATACATTTAGTTACAGATAGTTTTATATCACAGGTTTCAAGAATTGTGTGTAATAATCCCTCAAGTGTTACAGAGATGCACATCCTCGCATAACCAAGTGGGGCAGGGTAGCGAAGGCATGGAGGGGAGAATAGGCTGTCCAGGGGATGTTGTCAGGGTCGGGGGAGAAGGTGGGGAGTTTCTCGTGGAGAGGGAAGGAAGGAGGGGGCTGAGGTTTAGTTGCATCTACAACAGCAGGTATTAAAGAGATGGTTCCAAAGGGTTGATTTAAAGGCACCAGTTGTGGCAATGTTGGAGATGCCGAGTGGGAGGGAGTTGAACCATACAGGGGCTCGGTAGAAGTAAGACCTCTGAGCAAATGAGGTCTTGGTTCTCGGCACTAGGAAGGTGGCTTTAATTGAGCAGCAGGTGGTAACAGACGGGCACGCATGCCGAAGGGGGGGGAGAATCCAAGCAGAGATTTCTTGGCGAGTAGGCAGGTCTGATAGTGCAGATGCTCCTCGAAGCTGAGCAGGTTGGAGGAAGAGTAGAGCAGACAGGTGTGCGTGCAGCTGGAGGCACCGGTCAGGAGCCTACCAGCCTTATTGATGGAGAGCTGGATTTTGGAGAGGGCAGTGTTGTCAGCTACAACGTAGATGGGCAAACCATAGTCCACTAAGGACAGGACGGAGAAGGAGATGGCCTGCCGGAGGGCAACTTGGGGAAGGCAGTCCCTGTGGTGATATAACAGGCCAATCCAAGACTTGATGGCGGAGGAAAGGGCGTTGATGTGGGTGTGGAAGGTGAGGGCAGAGTCGAAGGTGATGCCTAGATATTTATAGGTGGGTACTTGCACTAGCGGGTGTAATATATTAGGGAGAATCAGGAGGGGAGCATTTTTTTTTTGTTTAGGTGGTGGGAGAAGAGTATAGATTTGGTCTTCTTTAGATTTATGACTAGCCTGTGGTCGAGGAACCACCTTTCATCTTGACTGTAAGTGAGCTGGAGGGATAATTGGAGAGTGAGGGGATCGGTGTGAGAGGTGAGGAGAACCGCGTCATCAGCATAGAGGAGCATTTAGCCCATGCAGGAACTGGGGAGAGTGTTGAGGTAAAGACTGAAGAGTACAGGACCCAGGATGGAGCCCTGTGGGACCCCGGAGTGAACCGGGTGAGTGTTGGAGAGGGAGCCATTGATCTTTACACATTGGGATCTAGCGGAGAGGTAGCTGGAAAACCAGGTACGGGGACCAGCAGAGAAACCGAGATGGTGCAGGAAATTGAGCAGGAGGGGGTGACAGACAGTATCAAAGGCCTTGGAGAGGTCAGTGAACACTGCGCCGGCAAGGTTACCAGAGTCAAGGGCGGAGTGCAAGTACTGGGAGAATTCCTGGAGCGTTGTGACTGTGCTGTGACCAGGGTGGAAACCGTATTGCTCTGGGCACATGATAGCATGCTTAGCCAGGTATTCAAATAGCTGAATGGAAACCATCTTTTCAAGGGCTTTGGAGAGTAGGGGGAGGATGGAGATAGGCTGATAGTTATGGGGGTCTGAACGATCTCCATTCTTGTATATAGGAGTGATTTCTGCAGTTTTCCAAGTGCTGTGGAACTGACCAAGGCATATGGACTGGTTGAGTAGGTCCGTCAGGGGGACTAGGACAACATCCAGGACCAGACGGAGGATCCTGGAGTTGAGGGGGTCACTGCTGGGATGATTGCTACTGAGTGCTTTTAGTAAGTGCAGCCTGGCTTCGTGGGGGGATAAGCTGCGTAGGTAGAAAGGGGGCTGTTGCAGGTCAGCGGGGGAGAGGCAGGGGTAGGATCAAAAAAGTTGCTGGAGACGACAGAGCTTAGATCGGAGAAGGTAGTATTAAGGCAGTCAGCAACAAGTAGTGGATCAGTGGTGACAGAGCAGTCGATGGAGAGCTGTGAGGGTGGGGGGGAGTGGGTCTTCTCATTTAGCTCTTTCATATTATCCCAGAAAGTCAGGGCCGACCCCCAGGTGAAAGCGAGGGTGGCCTGGTAGAGCTCAGCCTTGGCCCTCCTAATGGCCCAGATGTATTTATTATGTTCTGTGTTGTAGGCTTGTCTATCCGATGCCTTGCCAGAGTCGACAGCGATGTGCCAGAGACTGTCCCTGTTCCTGAGTTTCTGCAAGAGTGATGGGGAGATCCAGGGGGCACTGTGTTTTTTAGAGCGGATCCTAGTGAGGGGGGCAAAGAGGTCACAAGCCATGCAGAAGGCACTTGTGAAGAGGCCTAAAGCTGATTTGATATCTGGGGCAAGTTGGATGGGGGACTAGTCTAGCTGGGCTAGGTGCTGCTTTAGTTTTCTAAGGCCGCCGAGGCATAGGTGCCAGTGCAGAGTGACCTGGGACACAGGCTTTGGTGAGCAGGAGGACCAGTGACAGATGACTGGGGAGTGGTCACTAATTGAGTCAGGGAGGACGGTGACATTCTGGATTTTATAGGGACAGTTTGATAATATAACGTCTAGGAGGGTGTTGGTGCCATTTGAATGGTTGTGTTTGGTGGGCTGGGAGACTAGCTGGGACATGTCTAGGGCAGAGAAGGCATCCCTGGTTTGGGAGGCGGTGGGAGCAAGCAATTAACATTAAGGTCACCTAGGATGACTTGCTCGACTTTGCATGGGAGGGATGAGAGATAGTTGGTAAGGGACTGGACAGCTGGGTTTTGATTCCTAGGGGGTATGTAGGAGATTGTGATGAGGAGGGGGCCTCTGGCGGGGTCATGGATAATTTTTAGCGTGAGGGCTTGGGCTCCAAAGTCAAGCTTGGGAGCAGGGAGGGCATGACCTGTGAGGGTGTCCCGCAAGAATATTACACAACCACCACCGCGTTTGCCTACATGGTCTTCCCTGTAATGGATGTAACCAGAGAGGGAAATAGCAGAGTCAGGGGTGGCTTTAAAGAGCCAGGTCTCCACCAGTGCAATGACGTTGGGTTGATGTTGGACTACCCAGCACTGGAGAGCAGCAGTTTTCTTTAGGAGGCTGTATATATTCAAGGATGCAATTCCGAGGCCGGATCCAGTATGGATATTTTGAGGGCAGGCAGCCTTAGGACCAGGATTGGGGTGTACATTCCCTGATAGTAATAATAGTAATGGGATTATTCTAAGTAGAGAGCGGTGGTGGCAGGGACCCATGGTTGTGTGCCCAGATGAAGACCTGACAGAGAGGGTGCAGGGGATAGATAAGGCACGAAGGGTGGGTATGGCAAGGAAGAGGTGGGTCCAGGGCGGGCACAGGATAGTGGAGGGAGAGGTGTTGGTAGGGGGTGTGTGCTGGGGGGTTGGTGGTGCATCCAAAGTGGTGGGGGGCAGGTTATTGGTGGGTAGCCTAGGGGTGGGGTAACTGATGTAGTGGGTGAGTGTTCAGGTTGGGCATGGGTCTGAGCCAGGAGAGTAAAGGTGAGAAGACTGAGTAGCAGGGTGCAGGCTGTCACAAACCCACTCAGCAGATCAGCCCTCCACTCCCAAAGTGCCAACCTCCGAGCGCAGTCTTGTGAACAGTTAACAGAAACTGGGTAACCCTCCTGTCTGTTTTGTGGGTTTGGATCAACCTTTGGTCTCAGTTCTGGAGGGATTCAAACTGTGAACCTCTTGCTAGTGTAACCCCTAGATGGCGCTATCCCAGGGGCTACTACCCCTGCCTGATTTGCCACTAACAGGTTGAGGGGCCTGGATCCAATGGCGGGTGCCTCCACCCAGAGGTCAGGGTTTGCAATAGTTAAACTAACTTGGTCACAGCCCTCTGGAACACTGCAACCCCCCTTTCTTCCCACTAGTGGCCCACACAATATATCAGAATTACCTTCACAGTATACACTTACCCCAGGTCTGGTTCCGCACTGGGACCTCCTGTGAAATGAGATACAGTGCAACAATCACAGTACAGTACTTTAATATAGACAAATACCCAGGCAGTATAACTTTGCTGAAACAAGCAGCTCTGATTTATTTAGGGATATAACAAGACAGGGGAAATCAGGTTAATTAGCTTATCACTCTAATAATCTACTTCATGGCTCTGTGCACAGGCCTATCCCTATCAGTTACTGTCCCTGGGTACCCAAGCCCTAGTGGCTAGTCCAAACCGTGGCAGCTGGTAGGGGCCCTTTCACACAGAGAAAAAGAGAATTAAACAGTCAGCAGTACAGTAATTCCATTTGGATTTAATGTGGCAATTCAACAGGGAGCGACCCTGAATTAGTACTCACGACCTCCAAATAAGATAGGGTCCTTCAATGTCAGCAGGGCTCACTTGAGGTACACAAACCTCTTCATACATCCATATAAAAGAAAGCACTATACCAGGCAGGCTGCATCTGTATCCCGATCGCAATTACTGCACAATACCCAGGAGAACACACAGCAGATTCAGTTCCTGACAGACCGAGTGTAATTTTCAGCAATTCCTCCAGTCTTCTACAGGGTGAGCCTGGTTTCTACTCTTCAGAGATCCTTTGATTCTTTTCACAGGACGGATTCAGTCCTAACAAGCTGCAGACCGGAACTCTGGGCCTATACACGCTTTTGACTAAAACTGCACACTGAAAAAGTACAGGGCTCCTTCCTTCTTCACTGCCAAAGCTCAACAGAACTCCAACCGACAAAACCGGCACTTCCTTTGAGTTCCTCCCAGTTCTTGACTGGATTGGCTGTCACTCACAATAGACTGCTGCTGTTGGTCCAAAAAGGCACTGAAGTCTAAACTACATCTCCCAGAGTCACTGCCCATACAACTCTCTTGTGGCTGGCTCAGATTATGAGTCCAAGTTCTGATTCGCCAAGGCACCATTTTAGAGCTAGCTTACTCCCACACTGATTGGTCCAGTTCAGCAGTTCAAAACTAGAATGGGGAACTAGCAGACACAGTTCTGACTGCAAAGAAAGCAGGTTAGACAAACTGTAATTTCATTATTACTCTAAATAATTTCTGGTAAACAGTTACATCTTTCAGATAGGTTCCTTTGCACTCCTAGTGACTGCAAAATTAAGTGAATTGGCAGCAGCTCGAGTGGTACTCAGAGAAGCACACAGTCCCCCATACAAACTAATTATGTCTGCAAGCAGACAGCTCTTAAAGAGACAGTACCAGAGGCTCTAAAACACTCACTGATAAATGGCTTAAATGCCAAACACCATTCAGGCTTGGAGCATTCAAGCAAGCTCCTGGAAGTCTTTTGGAACCCCCATTTGCAGAGGTTACACCCTTCCTGGCCTGGGAAAGCTTGGCGTCATCAAGCAATTGTACCCAGTTTCAACTGCAACCATATACATTTGCATTAGGTCAGTATACAATCATCAGTCAATATATCATTTTCCAAGAACACATTTCTGAAACATTGCAGTACGTCACTCTTTACACAGTATTACACACATTGTACCATAACTCAAGTTATTACCTCTTGTACATGAAACCTGAAGAGAGGGGCCCTTCCTATCAGTTACCTTGGGGCTGGATGGGGCAAGGGCACCATACTTGGAGGGCAACACAAGTAACTTGGAGTTAGCACTGATGCTCAGTTTGGGCAGTGAGCTCGGGACACATACACTCCTTTATGGACAACATTGAGAGGCAAGTCCACAGGCCCCCAAGTGAATCATAACTGAGGTGCACCACAGGCTTTACAGCTCGACCAGTCTTTCTAGGGGAACTGTTATAGTCTCTGCACTCTGAGCCTCATTTTCAGCATTGTCCTCACTTGTCAGGAGTCTCCATGGGGGTAGAGAGGCTAGAACTTGGGGCATCCTTTAGCTCCAGGAGTACAGTTTCTGAGTCCACAACATTTGCCTCGCATGGAGAGCTTTCGGACACTGGCAGTGGACTGTCAGGGCACTCAAAATACTCTTCTTGTTCGGTGTATCACCAGTCTGCCCCAATCTATCATTTTCCTCCCTGAAAGCTCAAAACAGTTCAACCATGCACAATGATTCCATTTCATCTGATCTGATGCTTTGCACTTTCACTTTCTGGGAGCATTGGCTCCAGGGATGAAGCTGGGGCTTAGACAGTCCAGAAGGCCCAGCTTTGTCTCCAGTATTGACTAGGGGATTGCCCCGAAACAATTGACTCAGTTCGTAAGAAGGATAGTATTCAAAGTCACTCTCACTTTCTTCCGATATGGACTGACAGTCATGCTCAACTGGGACTTGTGGAGGGGAACACTTTAACTTTGCTTCTGTAGGTGCAGACTTTCTTGATCTTTTCTTAGCAGCAGCTCTAGTCACTGGTCCAGAGGGGGCATCTTCTAGGGGCTCAGACTCAATTAAGATTTGTCCAATGGGCAGTAAATGATTTCTATGTATTGTTTTTACATCTTTTGAATTATTCTCAGGCCTTACTTTGTACACTGGCAGATCATCTAGTTTGCCCACTACAATGTGAGGGAGATGGTGCTATGGGTCAGCAATCTTGTGCCTGCTATGCAGTCCCAGATTTCTTAGCAATACCGATCTCCTCCCTGGAGTTCCTGTGCTTTACCTTTTATCATGCCTTTCTTTGTTGGCCAGATTTTGGCAGCCATGGTTTGAGCCAGTTGGTACGCATGAGTTAGCTGGGCCTTTAACTTTTGCACATACTGTAAATAGTTGTCAGCTTGAACCCCATCAGGAGAGACCCCAAAACACACATCTACTGGTAGTCGAGCTCTCTTCCAAACATCAGGCGGTAGGGGAGAATCCAGTGGCATCACTTTGGTGCAGTTATAAGCATGTACCAGGGTGCTAATTTGTTGGCTCCATCTAGGCTTGTCCTTTGGGTGCAGGGTGCCTAGCATATCTAGCAAAGTGGTTGAAACGCTCAGGCTGTGGGTCCCTGGGGTGGTAAGGAGTGGTTCTGGACTTCGTGACTCCCCACAGAGAAAGCATCTCTTTGATCAGACGACTCAAAGTCTCTCCTTGATCAGAATGGATTCTTGTGGAGCCCCATAGTGAACAAAAAGTTTTCTACAAGTACTTTGGCCACAGTGGATGCTTTCTGGTCTTTCGTGGGAAAGCTTGGCATATCTCGTGAAATGGTCGACCACCAGCACTACTGATATTTCTTTGATCTGACTCCAAACTCAGAAAATCAATACAGACCAACTCCATGGGTGCACTGGTGGTGATGTTAACAAGGGGCAGCCCTCTGGGGCAAAAGCTTTCCTCTGTAAGCAGCGACTACAAGTTCGAATGTGTTGCTCCACATCAGCCCCATCTTAGGCCAATAGAATCTGGATCTCACCAAGTCAAGTGTTCTGTCTATACCAAGGTGCCCCATGTGGTTGTGCAAGGACCTCAGTACTGAGTCTCGAAGGCAGTGGGCAGCACTAGTTGTTGTTTGTCTACTTGTCCCCTCTGTCTACTGTTTCTCTGTATAACAGTTTATTGATCAGTTTCAACTTAGGACCTTTTTGTATAACAGTGCAGTTCTCAAATCAGTGGAGCGAATTTGACACATCTTTTCCTGCATAGAGGGCTTCAAAGCTGCTTTGATCATGGAATCGTGGGATTGAGTCTGCCGGTCACTGTCATTGTCCAGCTGTGAGGCAGTGCACCCAATGTCTATTGCAGCAGTGCGGCAATAAGCAGCAGGTATGCAATTCTCAGAGGGTCCCAAGCTAATCCACCATGCAGTCCACGTGTCTGTGGGACATTTGTTCCTCCCTGTCAAATCCGCGCAGAGTGCCCGAATGTCAGGTTCTGCTAACTGGACCCAATCATTCTGGGGAACAGGGCCTCCGGAGAGAGCATCAGCATCTATGTGGTTCAGACCTGCTCGTATTCTGAGAGCATAGTCATATGTAGATAATGCAGAAAGCCACCTATGGCCAGTGGCATCCAACTTAGCTGAGGTCTGCACATAGGTCAAAGGATTATTGTCAGTTTTACTAGTATTTTAGCCTCATACAAGTACTCATGGAATTGATCAACATAGCCTACTTCAAAGCTAGGAACTCTAACTTATGTACAGGATAGTTCTTTTCGGATGGGTCAGGCTTCTACTGGCAAAGGCCACTGGTCTCAGGCCATTCTCGTGCTTTTGGTACAACACAGCCCCCAACCCTTGCAAGCTAGCATCAGTGTGCAGGACGAAGGTTTTCTTGGATCGGCATGACCAGCACTGGAGCATGGGTAAGTTGATATATGATCTCATGAAAAGCAGTCTCAATAATCAGGAGTCCAGCGGGCCCCAAATACTTCACCGGATGAAAATATACTCTTTCAGTCTTGAGGACGCTGACTTTTGGTATTTTTGTGGGTTGGGGATACCCTGAGTAAGTTAAGTAAAGGGCGGATCACTCTTGAATAGTCCCTGATGAAGCGTACCGATAATAACCACAGAATCCCAGGAATCTTTGGCAGTTCTTTAGATTTTGGGCTGTGGCCAGGTGGTCAAGGCCTCAACTTTACTTGGGTTCGGTCTCTATTCCTCGGTGGATACTATGTGTCCCACATACTTTACTGATGTTTGAAAGAATTGACACTTATCAATGGACAGTTTAAGGCCAAAGTCCTCCAGTCGGGTCCAATACCTTAAATAATCTGCTCATGTTCCTCCAGTGAGCTGCCAAACACAATAACATCATCTAGGTATACAGGCACTCTAGTAAGTTCATGTCCCCACTGCACGCCCATCAATCGTTGAAAAGTGGCTGGGGCACCTGAAACCCTTGAGGCATCCTCAAGGAATTCATAGAAGCCAAGCGGACAGATAAGTCGCCTTCTCACGGTCCTTGGGGCCATCGATCTGGTAGTACCCATCATGAGATCCAGCACAGAGAACCACTTGCTTCCGGCTTAGGCAGTCCAAAGCATCCTGAATGCGGGGCATTGTGTACTGATCAGGATAGTCCGCCGGTTTAAGGTGCGATAATCCACACACATCCTTACTGTTCCATTCTTTTTCCTCACTACCACAATGGGGAAGCATAAGGGCTTCTGGATCTTTGTATTACACCAGCAGCTAACATCTCTTGCAGATGCCGTCTCACATCATCTATGTCAGCAGGTGCCAGGCGTCGACCTCCTCACTAAATGGTTTTTCATTGCTGCAGTCGATATTGTGCTCAGCTCCTTGCACGATCCCACATCCCATCTCTTTTTAAAGAAACACTGGTCTCTCTGGGCAAGCTTCTCACTGATCCTCACTTTCCATTCAGCTGGCAGCGGAGTCGCCGAAATCAAACAAGTCAGGCTGCGCATTTGTCATTCTTCCTTGAACTCTTGCTGCTGGGTAGCACTTGCAGTGTCTGCACAATGCACATTAGCCAGGATGCAACTCTGTTTACTCCGAATGTCTCTCTTTCAGACACATTACTAGAACTTGGACCATTACCCTCTCTAGCATAAGCATGGGCTCTAGCGGGCAAAATACTAGGCTTGACCAAGTCCCTCTGGCAATTTTCCATCGCCTGGTGCATCCAACATTAATATTTTATTCTTAACATCCTTTCTGATACGGACTCTCCTGTAAGGTACACTGGGCATTTGGCGCCAGGATCAGAGACTCAGGATCCTTCTTCCATACACCGACCGAAGTTCCTCTGGTTCTGTTTTTTCAGCATCTCTGTGCCTCATAGGCCTCTTAATTAAAGCCGGAACTCTTAAAGTCACTAGTCTTTTGACCCCTGTTTTCATACACAACTGTGCCAGCTCTTCCGAACATATGAGCATTTGTTCCAATCAACAAAGGGACACCATCACACAGTCCAGTGGGGGACACATAAGGCTAGGGTCTCTACTTGTTCGGCTACCCAGCCACGGAGGTGGGGAAGACAGCCAAATTCGGATATACCCGGAATAGGGGTAGGCTCTCACTTAACCCCCATACATGCAGTCCTTTCTAATGGTTGTAAGGTACTTCTGACAATGCTTCTGATACCAATCCTGGAACATAATTGTCACTTGGGAGCCACTGTCTAATACAGCTCTTTGTAGACACTCCATTCACCTTTACAGTGGTCTCCATGGAGGGACCCACTATTCTGGACCAGTCTGGAGAGGCGGTAGTGGGGCCTGGGCAACTGACCTTGCCACAAAAGGACGTGAATTAGCATTTTGGTGCCTCACTGGGACCATGTCGCACCTCTTAACCACTGATTTCTTCCCAAGCCTCCTTGTAGCCTATATGCAACTTTGTCAGTGTCTTTGGGGACTGGCATCTCTTTCATGTGCCCATCTTCCCACAATTATAGCAAAACATACTCTCTGGAGTTTGAGCTGGCCGAGGCGCACACTGGGAGCCAGGGCGGGGTATTACTAACTGGAAACCTGGGTGCATCTCTGTCTGGCGCGTGATAAGCATTTGAGCACATCTCGTCGCTTCTGCACTTCCATGGTCATGAATTGAGTTTGGAGCCGTTATCAGTAGGAGATACATGGTGGGTCCCCACCCCCATAGCAGATGCAGTCGGATAGGTCAGGGCCTGTGACTTGCAGGCGTGGCCTTCTAAAGGACTGTTTTTGAATTCCTCGGATCTCTCTCAACAGTTCGCCCATTGTGGCATATCTTTTTCCTTGTCAGAGCACTCATTGACCGTCAACCTTGCCTCTGAACTTCACTCTGATGGGTCACCTCAGTCACTGGTCGTAGCCACAGCTGTTGGTGCAGGTACTCCGAGGTCGCCTTTTTCTCAACCTCCTCGACCTTCTCTCATTAACTCATCATAGGAGGGTGGGGATTCCAGTCGACGGCCAGGCTTAACTGAAGCAACAGCAGTTCTGAGAAGGGGGCAGACTAAGGATTCTGTCCAGTTCGGTTCGGTCTGTCAATCGCTGGCAAACCACCCTTCTGAGGCATTCTTGTAACAATTTTTCCAGCCGAGAGACATAACACAGACAACAACTCCTTGGTACTGTTGTGTATTTCTTACTTCAACCATAGGTCCTCATCAGAATCTGGGTTCCCCATATTACTCCCTCCAAGGCCTCAAGATAGGCCTGTGCAGTCGCTCAGGTTACTGTCTGCTTAGCACGGATGGTAGCCAGGCAGGACCCCGAGGCTCATCACTAACCCTTTCGCCGCCTTCCCATCAGCCATTCTAGCACTTGGGGGCAACATAGTCTCTGCCCAGGTTCCCCAGTCATCCTCCCTTGGGGGGTGGGAGGGTGCCAGAGAAGATCCTCTCAACCTTCGTAAGAGTCGTGGACTAATGGCAGGTGCAGAAAAGGAGTCTGCATTGGTTCAGCCACCATTACGGCACTGGAGCAGAGAGGGTGTTGGGGAGGAACACCTCAGGTGGCAAGAATAGTTTCTTCAAGTCCTCCACAGTTTTCCCTCTCCCAGCAACCTATTCAGCAACGTCTTCCTCAAAAGTTCTAGATAGTGGTGGGAAGCTGATCTCCCGGTCTTTACTGTCCTTAGTTATCACTTCCAAGCAGTGAGGGCTCCCTGGGGTAATGGTCTGTGGCACTTTGAGCTATCTTATGGATCCTAAACTCTACTAGGCCAGGAAAGTGTGGGTGAGCAGATTAGCATGCTGACCCACCACCACAGGGTTTTTGTAAACCTTCCACCTTGAAAGTACTCCTGCACAGTGTCCCAGATTGATACCCAGGGGATGTCCAGGATAAGCATAGCATTTTGGGGTTGACTCTCCCAGCCACACCACTCCACCAGCCGGTGCACAGCCACTTCTGTCGGGTACCCATTTTTTTCTTAACAGGTTCGTGAATATATTACCAGAGGACACACAATCCCAGCGTAGCCTCCAAGATGTAACCCCAGATGGCGCTATCCCAGGGCTACTACCCTCGCCTGATTTGCCACTAACAGGTTGAGGGGCCTGGATCCAATGGCGGTGCCCACCCAGAGGTCAGGCTTGCAATAGTTAAACTAACTTGGTCACAGCCCCTCTGGGACACTGCAACCTCCTTCTTCCCACTAGTGGCCCACACAATATATCAGAATTACCTACAGCATACACCTTACCCCCAGGTCTGGTTCGGCACTGGGCTCCTGTGAAATGAGATAGTAACAATCACAGTACAGTACTTTTAATATAGACAAATACCTTCAGGTAGTATAACTTTGCTGAAACAAGCAGCTCTGATTTATTTAGGGAATAACGATGACAGGGGGAAATCAGGCCACTAGCTTATCACTAATAATTATTTGCGGCTCAGGCACAGGCCTATCCCTTATCAGTTACTGTCCCTGGGTACCCAAGCCCCAGTGGCTAGTCTAAACCGTGGCAGCTGGTGGGGCCCTTCACACAGAGAAAAGAGAATTAAACAGTCAGCAGCACAGTAATTCGATTTGGATTTAATGTGGCAATTCAACAGGGAGCGCCTTAATTAGTACTCACGACCCAAACAAGATAGGCCTTCAATGTCAGCAGGGCTCACTGAGGTACACAACCCTTTCATACATCCATATAAAAGAAAGTACTATACCAGGCAGGCTGCATCTGTATCCCGATCTAATACTGCACAATACCCAGGAGAACACACAGCAGATTCAGTTCCTGACAGACCCGAGTGTAATTTTCAGCAATTCCTCCAGTCTTCACAGGGTGAGCCTGGTTTCTACTCTTCAGAGATCCTTGATTTTTCACAGGACGGATTCAGTCCCAACAAGCTGCAGACCGGAACTTGGCCCACACACGTTTTTTTTGACTAAAACTGCACACCGAAAGCACAGGCTCCTTCCTTCTTCACTCGCCAAAGCTCAACAGAACTCCAACCGACAAAACCGGGCACTTCCTTTAGTTCCTCCCAGTTCTTGACTGGATTGGCTGTCACTACAATAGACTGCTGCTGTTGGTCCAAAAAAGCACTGAAGTCTAAACTACATCTCCCAGAGTCACTGCCCATACAATCCTCTTGTGGCTGGCTCAGATTATGAGTCCAAGTTCTGATTCGTCCAAGGCACCATTTTAGAGCTAGCTTACCCCACACTGATTGTCCAGTTCAGCAGTTCAAAACTAGAATGGGGAACTAGCAGACACAGTTCTGACTGCAAAGAAAGCAGGTTAGACAAACTGTAATTTCATTATTACTCCAACACTTTGGTAAACAGTTACATCTTTCAGATAGGTTCCTTTGCACTCTAGTGACTGCAAAATTAAGTGAATTAGCAGCAGCTCTGGTGGTACCAGAGAAGCATGCCAGTCCCCCATACAACTAATTATGTCTGCAAGCAGACAGCTCTTAAAGAGACAGTACCAGAGGCTCTAAAAAACACTCACTGATAAATGGCTAAATGCCAAAATTATCTGGTAGGCTTTGGAGTACTGCTAAGCTCCTTGAAGTCTTTGGAACCCCCATTTGTGGGGGGGTTACACCAGCATACCTAATGCACAGGCTCTGATAAATCTGTCTTCGAGGGCCAGATATCTTGCTTACAAACCAACCAGGTGTACAGAAATGAACCTTAAAACTTTAATAAAGACTTCAGATTAAAACGCTACCTTTTTTCCAGTTTGTATCACCATTCGCTTATGTACAGTGTCTGCTTTAACCATATATACTTCACTTGTAAAGGAAAGAAGTTCAAAGACAGACCATATGGGCTCTAAAAATAGAGTTTTACTAAAATAAATAAAAAATATGTAAAACATAAAATACAGAACTATTATATCACAAGAACCATACAGTCTTTTAGAAGAACAGGGTTTTAACAGTGCAATTCCTACTACAGTACTTAGAGTTTGTCTCTCTCTAAATACCTGCTTAAAGTGCTCAAAGATGTTTCTTTGTCAGAGTGTAGATAAAAGTGTCTCTGAAGGAAAACAGAATATTGTTTAAAACAAACTGTCTTGGCCAACCCCTTTGTGTGAGGTCACCTAGCTCCTCCTCTGTCAGAATATATAAAAAAAATATATCTATACAAAAACAGGATGCCTTTTCAAAGGATTAAATTCTGTAATCCTCAGCACAACTCATGTTCTTCAAATGATTTTCTTTGATCTTATAATCAGCTTCCCCCTTTCCAGGACATCAAAGCATCTTTTATGACTTCGCCCTAAAACGTCACAACCTGCTCTTCTTCCTCTAAGTGTTATAAAAGTTTATGATCTATTTTGGCAGTTAGGTATCTTCTAGCCTGTAATCAGCTTCTGGCCTTCCAGGTAACACCTTGTATCTAAAACCTGTGTGTGTGTGTGTGATCTCACATGCTGTTTCAGCATTTCTCATGTGAGACAGTCATAACCCATTTTTATAATACAAAAAATGATACAGTGATCAGAACCAGCTGTTCAGGTGTCACAATTCCTCCCCACCTAGACTGAATTTGGGGGCTCTATTCCCTGCATGGGACGAGCTTCCCAAATCAGTTCACTCCTCATAGACCCTAGACAGACCATCTGAGTTCTGATTTTTGGCTCCAGCCCTATGTAATATTGTCATATCATACCCTTGCAAAGCAAGATTCCATCTTAGCATCTACCATTGTTCTTTCTCTGCGCAAGCCAGCCAAACCAGGGGTTGTGGTCGTCTGCACCACAAAATGCTGCCCTATAAGTATGGCTCCAACTTCTTTAGGCCCACACTATGGCAAGAGACATTCTTTTCCACCGTGAGTATGCCCGCCCCCTGGGAAGTAACTCTCCTACCTCAGGTACACTACTGGTGATCTGTCCCTTGGCTGGATGTCTGACTCAGTACTGCTCCAATACTCACGCCTGAGGCGTCAGTCTGAACTATAAAGGTTTTGCTATAGTCAGTACTTGTCAAAACAGGAGCACTGCACAGTGCCTCTTGCTTGGAAAAGGCTTCTCACAGGCTGGGCCCTCAGGTAATTTTCTTGGCATCCTTTTTTCTTGTTAGATGTCAGATAGGGAGCAGCCAGGCACCGTACTAGATACAAATTTTATTAGTGCCTTGCTGTGCCTTAGAAAACCCTGACCTGCTTCTGTGTTTCTGGTCTGGGCCACACCTGATTACCTCTATTTTTTACTTGGTTAGATGGAGCTGTCCCTGGCTCACATGCCCGCAGGTACGCCACGCTTCCAATGGCTGCCTGGCACTTCTCAGCTTGACAGTGAGCCCAGCCCTCCGTGCCCTGCCCAGCACTTCCCTACGGTTGGGATAGGTGGTTCCTCCTAGCTGATACTAAAGATGGCAGTGTTTTCCAGGTACGCCTACGGCGACTCCTCGTTATCCATTTAACACCCGTTCACCAACCTTGAAAGTGGTCACTGGCTTTATCTCGGCATTATTTAACTCAAATGTTTACTGAGGATGGGCCAACCCTCCTAGCTCTCTGTCAGCTCTACTCTGCCAGTACCCTGGTCAGGTGGGTCATGAGATAGGTCACCTCCCAACTTCGTCCAGGAGTTCATCTGTCTGTGGATCGGTATGCCTGACTGTTGACTGCATTCTGTCCATGATAGTTCACACAGAAACGCAGTAGAGCCATCTGGGGCACAAGGACTATGGGTGAGGCCCAGGGCTGTGGGATCTCTGGATTACCCCTACAATCCAGCATCTCCTCCTAATGTCCTTTGGACAGCCTCTGCATCCGATATGCTGTCAGTCAGAGCGTGCCTGTGTCCCTGTCTCCACATCGTGAGTCGCTAAGGGGTTAGTCCAGGCTTGGCGCTAAACAATGGGGCAAAGTCTGCTAAAACCTCTTACTTTCTGATCTTGTCGGGTCAGCTGGGGAGGCAATTTAACTGCCTCCACAGAGGACTCCCCCGCTTACTTTCTTCCAGCAAGTCCAGAAGGGTCTCTTCATCTGTCCCTCCCAGGACTACACACACTGCAAACACCATGTCAGCCCCTATTTGCATATGGTTTCATCATGTTGACATGGTACATCCTTTCTGTTCGTCTTCTGTCAGGTAACTCCACAATGTAGTTCATGTCATTTACCTTCCTAACCACTTTGTACGGTCCTGCCCACTTAGCCTGCAGCTTGTCTTTCCGGACCGGAATAAGGACCATGACTTCGGACCCACCATGTATGAGCCGAGCTCTGGCTCTGCGGTCACCACACTTTTTATTTGTTGGGCAGCTGCCAGTTGCTCTGGGCTGTCCCCATAAGCTCCCTTCTGCCTTTTCCTAAACTCTAAGGATGTAATCCACAATGGGAGTTCCTTGGTGGCGTGCGTGCCTTCCCAGTCCTCCCAGATCAAGTCTAGGGGTCCATGTACCCGGCATCCATATAAGAGTTCAAAGGGGGAAAATCCTGTTGACTCTTGGGGCACCTCCCTGTATGAAAACAACAGGTGGGGAAGGTATTTCTCCCAGTCCCTCCCATGCTGTTCAGCAAATGCCCGGAGTATTGACTTTAGGGTATCATTGAATCGGTCTACAAGTCCATTGGCTTGTGGGTGATATGGTGTTGTGCATCTCTGCACCACCCCACACGTCTCCCATAAACATTTCATCAGGTTCGACATGAAGGAACCCCCTTGATCGGTGATTACCTCCTGCAGAAACCCAAAATGGGAGAAAATCCCAAGTAAGGCATCTGCCACTTTGTCTGTCCTCAGTGAGGATAGGGCAACAGCCTCTGGGTACCGGGTGGCATAATCCACCACAGTCAGTATGAATTTCTTCCCTGAGGAGCTGGGGGTATTTAAAGGCCACACAATATCCATTCCCACCCTCTGGAATGGGTCCTCCACTATGGGCAATGGAATCAGGGCGGCTTGGGTTTTCTTGCCCGCCTTTCCTATTTCTTGGCACCGGTGACAAGACCTGCAATACTCCTTCACCTGCTGGGTGAAGTTAGGCCAGTAGAAATTCTTGGCCAACCGCTGCATCATGCGCATGATTCTCAGATGACCAGGCAAGGGAATATCATGTGCAATCTTGAGCAACTGCTCACGACACCCCTGGGGAACGACAAGCTGCCTGCCTAGCATACCTCCCTCTGTCTGCACAGCCTAAGTATACATAAGTCCATTCTCCCAATAAACCTTATGTTTGCCATCACCTTCCCTGTGTGCCGTCCGAGTCTGTCCAAGTCCTCAGCTTCTCTAAACTAGGATCACTTCTCTGAGCAGCGGCAAACCCCTCACACATTCCCAAGGCATGGGACAGGTCCCCTTTAGTCGCTAAACTAGGGTCCCTAGCACTAGCGTCAGGGCACTCAGGATCACTTTCAGTCCCAACCCTCTGACAAGGAGTCACCCCTCCCTCTTTGGAGTAACCCTCTGTAGCTGTGTGGTTACTTGCTACTGGGGAAATTTCTAACCCCTCTTAATTAATCTCCATATCAGGAGACACAGGTTGGGGAACCAGCCTCTCAGTGGTTTCCACAATGGCTTCTGTGGGGTTCAGGGAACTACAGTTTTCTCTTGCCGCTTGGCTATGAGTAACTGCACATACCATCCCCTGTTGGAGACTGTTGCCCAAGATCACATCCACTGCTAATGTTTTGGCTGCAGCCACCTGTTGCACAGTTCTCCCTGTTTCACCCCAGTCTGAGAACACTAACGAGGGGCAATGTTTTCTCCCCACCCGCAAAGTCCTGTACAGTGACATATTTATTGGGTATAAGCTGACCAGGCTGTACCAAATCCCCCTTTACCAAGGTCAGGGGTGCCCCTGTGTCCCTTAACCCCTGCGTCTGTGCACCATTCACCATGACTGGGTGCACGTCCTCCCTGATGTTCACTGGCATGCTTCCAGGGACACACAAACAACCCACTTCTTTTCTAGCACCCAGTTGTGTATTATTGCTCGCCTTTTTGAAACACTGTCTGGCAATATGCCCAGTTTCTTTACACAACCAACATTCATTTCTTCTCTCAGAGAAATCTTTTCTATGAAACCTGGGGCTAACTGGTTTTGGTGGAGGCAGTGAGGGTTTTAGCTGCCCTGAAGGTGCGCTTTTCCCTTTCTGTGCTGCCATGCCCGCCCCGTTCGCTGTCAGAGCAGGTCTGCTCTTGGCATAGCGGTCAGAGAGTTCAGCAGCCTCTTGCACTGTTTTGGGATCTCGGTCCTCCAGCTAGGTTTTCAGCTCTGCTGGACATGCCCAATAAAACTGTTCTAACAAAATCACATTTTCAGTTTTACCAACAGAGTTTGCCTCAGTTCCTTCCCACCAACGTTTTAAAAACTGACGTTGTTTCGTGGCTAGCACCTCGTAGCTCATATCAGGGCTTCTCCTGAGCTTACGGAATTTAGCTCTGTATGATTCAGCAGTTAATTCACATTTTTTTAACAGTGTCACAATGCATCCCGACCTTTCCCGGGAAGTAGCGGGGATAGCTGGAAGCTCCAGGACTCTCTAGGAATTTTAGCCTGAATACAAATTTTTTCAAAAGAATTTAAAAAGGCATCCATATCTTCCCCCTCTTTAAATCTGGCTATTAATTTGGAATTCAAGTTGTAACCCAGTCCTGTAATCCCAGTTAAACCCAAGCCACTTACCCGCTCTGGTGCCGCTGATCGGAGTCGTAGCTTCCCCAGTTTGTGTTGCCTCTGGTGCTCCTGCTCCTCACGGTCTGCGTCTTGGCATTCTCATTCTCTCTTCTCTGCAGCTCACTGGTGCTCACGCCCTCATGGTCTGTGTCTCTGTTCTTGCTCTGCCTCACGTCGTTCTCGCTCTGCCTCAAGGTGCACCTCTCTCGCTTTCTCGCTTCTTCTTCTCCTGAACTCCAGCTCCATCCTGCACAACTCAATTTGCAGCCTGAGTACCTCTGGATCTAGGATACTGGTGGCCCTTCACTGACAGTGGCCCTGTTGCCCTCCTCATCGGATCTGGAAACTGCACTGGCCACTAGCCCTGCCACACTTGAGGTCTGGTTCTTTTCAGTCACGGTCCGTGACTCACTGCTCTGGGTATCTGCTACCATCAGGACATCTATGAGGTTCTGCTTGCTGGCTTTCACCTCGAATGGGACTCCTCTGTCCCCGCACAACTGCCTTAAGTAGTCTACAGTGTGCCTGCTGTAGTTGGAAGCCATCTTTTCTAACTACTGCTACTCTGACTTGCACTTTAGGAAAAAAAATAAAACTGGTAGAAACTTGACTGTACGCTAAGTGATATAGTTCTGTCTCCTTTTTTTTTTTTTAAAGAATTACTGCCTTTTTCTTTCTTTGCAAGTGAGCTGACGGTCTCAAGCTGACACACTGTTAAAAGCTTGTGATACCAAAATTATCCCACCACTGCCACCAGTCTGTCACAAACCCACTCATCAGGCCAGCCCTCTACTCCCAAAGTGCCAACCTCCGAGTGCAGTCTTGTGAACAGTTAACAGAAAAAGGGTAACCCTCCTGTCTGTTTTGTGGGTTCGGATCAACCTTTGGTCTCAGTTCTGGAGGAATTCAAACTGTGAACCTCTTGCTAGCATACCCAATGAACGGGCTCAGATAAATCTGTCTTCGGGGGTCCAGATATCTTTGCCTACGGGCACCTGACCAGGTGTACAGAAATGAACCCTTAAAACTTTAATAAAGACCTTGGATTAAAACGCTTACCTTTTTCCAGTTTGGTGTCACCATTCAAGCTTATGTACAGCGTCTGTTTTAACAATATATACTTCACTTATAAAGGAAAGAAGTTCAAAGACAGACCAAGTAGGCTCTAAAAATAGAGTTTTACTAAAATAGATACAAAATATGTAAAACATAAAATACAGAATTTTATATCACAAGAACCATACAATCTTTTAAAAGAACAAGGTTTTAACAGTGCAATTCCTACTACAGTACTTAGATTTTGTCTCTCTCTCTCTAAATATCTGCTTAAAGTGCTCAAAGATGTTTCTTTGTCAGAGTGTAGATAAAAGTGTCTCCGAAGGAAAACAGAATATTGTTTAAAAAAACTGTCTTGGCCAACTCCTTTGTGTGAGGTTACCTAGCTCCTCCTCTGTCAGAATATATAAAACAATATATCTATACAAAAACAGGATGTCTTTTCAAAGTGTTAAATTCTGTAATCCTCAGCACAACTCATTTTCTTCAAATGATTTTCTTTGATCTTATGATCAGCTTCCCCTTTCCAGGACATCAAAGCATCTTTTATGACTTCGCCCTAAAATGTCACAACCTGCTCTTCTTCCTCTAAGCGTTATAAAAGTTTATGATCTATCTTGGCAGTTAGGTATCTTCTAGCCTGTAATTAGCTTCTGGCCTTCCAGGTAACACCTTGTATCTAAAACCTATGTGTGTGTGTGTGTGTGTGTGTGATCTCACATGCTGTTTCAGCATTTCTCATGAGAGACGGTCCATAACCCATTTTTATAATACAAAAAATTATACAGTGATCAGAACCAGCTGTCCAAGTGTCACACAGGCACCCATGGTTGTTACTGTTTGTGAGAGATATGGGCGATAAATGATCTTCAGTGAGGGTGACTGCCACCCTACTGTCCACATATAGAATAATGGGAGATAGTGGAGAACTCCGGACCCACACGAGTAGCATAGCAGTATGTCACTCAGTTTGCATACATTATGCTTTACTACTGCTATGTTCCACTTACGCTGGTTATGTCCCAGCTTATGCTACGCGGGTTTACTTGGTATTGCTGTGTAGTTCTTTTTTCTAATCTGTTTGAGTTGGGGGGGGCTCTGCCCCCACACTCGCCATGATTTTTTCAATTTAACATGGGGGGGAGGGGGCGCAAAGCCCTCCAATGCAAATTGATAGAAAAAAAACTACAGGGCCATACCAACTAACGACTAGTACCAGTAGCACAACTAGTGAAAGTGGGACCATAGACCTCGCCTAATGCTGAAATCAGTGAGTAGAGTGATCAGAGCAGGGTTGAGAGTGCATGGCGGGAGTGTAAGAGCATGGTGTAGAGCATAGGGTTGTTAGCAAAATAGCAAGTGGGTCCAGAGTCCACTATCGGTGAAGCATGTATGGATGTCAGTGTGCTGTGGTTTTTTTTTTTTTTTTAAACATCCTAAGGTATGGTATACTACATAAACCCCAAGAGCAAAGCTTGAGTGGCTTATAAAAGTATTGAATACTGACCTTACTAGAGAGTTATCAATGGCATATCACTATCAGACCTCATCACAGAGTCCCCCCTTGTGTATCGCTACAAGACTTTACTCCAGAGTCATCACCAGCATATCGCTGCAAGAATTCATTACAAAGTCTTCATTGGCATATCAGTACAAGAACTTACCACAGTCACCCCAGGAAGATCACTGCAATACCTTATCAAAGAGTCCTCACTGGCATAGCAATACAGGACCTTAACACAGAGTCACCGCTTTCATATCGATACTAGACCTTAACACAAAGTCACCACTGGCATATTAATACTAGACAACACAGAGTCTACACTGGCATATCGATACAAATTAGCTCTACAAGACATCATTATCACTGACATATCACTACAAGGTCTCACCACTGGTACGTCCCCATAAGACTTCACAACAGAGTCCCCACTGGTATATTAATACAAGGTCTCACCATCAAGTCCTTACTGGCATATCACTTCAAGACCTAATAACAGAATTATCACTGGCATATTATTCCAGGACCTCACCACAGAGTCACCACTGAGTCTGGCATCACTACAAGACCTCAACACAGATTTACCACTGGAAAGACCACACCACAGTGTCATCGCTGTCATATCACTACAAGACCTCACCGTGGAATCACCAATGGCATATTGCTATGAGACCCTGCATGCTTAAGCATGTGAAATACGGATATTCCTGTTGGAACTGTTTAAAAATACAGATAAACATTTTGCCAAGTGCATAGAGTCCCAAACTGTGAAACGGAGGATCCCAGGTTCAAATCTGACAGCATTTGGAGTGTGACCTTGGTCTAGTCACTTGACCTCCCTGCTGTAAAATTGTGTAGAAGGGCCCCCTCTGTAAATAAAATGTTTGGCTGGGCTATGCTAAGTAAATAAACCGTAACATAAAAAAATTTACAGGCAATTCTTGAGAATTTTTCAGTGAGAGAATTTCAGGGAAGAACAAAAGGCGCTCACGTTTTATCACTTTGGCTGACATTTAGGGTGTTTGTGAAGCTGAACCATGGGTTTGCTCTCTGCTGTTAAATGTGCCCTTGAGTTTCCAGGTTTCGGTGCCTTACAGGACCCTCTCTGAATCACCTCTGTATAACCCAGTGTTACAGACTGTCTTGGTTTTAATTTGGCATTACATCATCCCCTTGGGGCTCATCTGTTCTTAAACACTCTCTCAGTGTTGCAGAGCTTTTCAGAGCTGGTAATGCCAGTTGTGTACTAGGTACCTGCATTAGGGGCATCTGACTTCAGTGGTATCTCTTGCAGCAGGCCACACATATGGAGCTATAACCACCAGGCACTAGGACCACACATAAACTTTTCTAGCAAGCAGTCTACTTTGGGGGGGGGTTCATATGCCGACATCGGCCTGTCCTGTAAGAGTGGGCAGCCCCCGTGTCCTCCTCAGTTATTTTCCCACCATCGACCATCGCACATCAGACTTCACGGAGATCTGCCTGCTTCAGTTGACTGCCATTTCACTGTAATTCTTCATCAAATGTATTTTTTGTTTCTAGGGACATGGATATGTTCTTCATCCACACTGTCCGGCAGGTTTCTTGCCGCTTTAAATCTTGCCGGAAGGTCTTCAAGCTGGCTCCTCCCACCCACCTGGGTGGTAAAACTCTGGGCTCCGCCCCATGACGCCAGATCTTCCTTACTGCTTGTAAGCTCAGGTTCCCTCCTTAATGCTCTGCGTATAGACTGGATCCTAATTCTTCGGTTCGCCCGAAACTTATTCTTAAATTTTCAAGACTTAGGTCTAATTACTCCCTCGCCGCGGTATGGACAAATCGACTCGGTTTTCGGGCGTGCCCATGTGGGCAGAAAATATCCAGACGGATCCAGACTACTCGCGTGCGCCTACTGCTTGGCCTAGACCATGACCTGCAGGCCTGCGAGTTATGCCGTTCATTTTCGGCCAACGTCCTGGAAGACCGTGCTGCCCGGTTACAGCTTGGGCACCCCGAGAAGTGCTACCCACCAGTGAAATCAAAGGAGGCCCGCTGGGCGGTGTCCGTGGTGGCTGGCTCGGCTGAGCAACTCGAGCAGATGATCGCAATCGAGAAGGAGGTGGCACAGGCCGCATCATCCTCTTCCTCGGTCGTGGCATTTATCCCACTCTCTTTGGGATCCTCCTACACAGCTTCTTTTAAGGAGCTTTGCCAGTCCCTTTCCATGAAGGGAGAGGGGCCATCGGGACATTTCTTCTCAGTCCAAAAAGAAGGACTCGAAAGGTAAGTCCCACTGTCGTCATTCGTGGGAGCGAGAGAGGTCCTCTTCCCCAGACAGTTGTCACTTGGACTTCGGTCGAGGTTGCAGCTGAGGCCGCTGGCTTCACGGTGTCACCATCAGGTCAGCTGGCCGAGACACCCGTCGACGCGGTCAAGATTTTTCTTGACCCGTTAGACAGGCTGTCGACTGATGAAGCCGACAGCCCTTCTTCAGCGGTTTCCCCGGTGGAGACCGAGGACTTGCCTGTGCCTCCTGTGCCGGAGTCCCCGGTCAAGGCTTCCGAGCCGAGGGAAGAGCGGGTGTCCCCCGCTCCTTCCCAGACCCGTCCTCTGAAACACCGAGGGTCTCGGTCTCTGCACCGAAGTAGGCGGTGCCGCTGCTCGTCCTCGTCTTCCTCCTCGGAAGAGGAGAGGCTTCGCACAAATTGCGCCGACGCTTATGAGGACCTGATGTGGCAGCAGTTACTTCTGTCCAGGAACAAGCCGACGCTGCCTTCCCGGCCATCAAGTGGCTGTCACCGAACGCGAAACAACCCCTCGCTGTAGTCGAGGTGCCCAAGCCTGGGCCAGTTGTTCGGCCGAAACCAGCTGCCCCACCGATTGTGGTGGAACCTCCGCCTTCACAACCGAAATCGGGGGGCACCGACCAAGGACTCTCGGTCAGGTCAGGGTCTGCCCCACAGGTTGTCGGTCACCCTCACTACCGACCATCCTCGGCAGGTTGAGGGTGGCTCAGGCTCCAGGCAGCTCTTCGCGGACTCCTCGGAGTCTGACGATGACTCCTCCCTGTTCTCCAGGCCCATTGACCTGGAGTCTTCCAGGTGCCAGTCAATGGACGAGAGCCCATCGTCCTTTATGGGTCTGCTTTGGCTCATCTCGGAGTCCACCAGGATGTAGCTCGAGCCCGTATCCAAGCGGGCTAAGTATCCCCTAACGGAGATACTGGACCGAGGGGATTCACCCACGGAGGTCTTTCCGGTGGCTGAAGCCATTGTTGGCCCAGCCCTGGAGCTTTGGCAGCGGCCGGCTTCCTGTCCTGCACCTTCGGCCAGGATGGCCAGGAAATATGTGGTCCCTACCGGCTCTTTGTCCAGTTTTTCGGAACACCCCTCCGCCGAGGGGTTGGTCACCGATAGTGTTTTGCGGCGTTCCAGGAACGATAGGGATATGGATAAGCCCCCCCCCGACAAGGAGTCCAAAAAGCTGGACTATGCCGGGCGCAAGGTGTACGCTGCGTCCTCCCTTGGCCTCCGCCAGGCCAGCTCGGCCATGCTGATGGCACACTTCTCCCACGCCCTCATGGGCTCCCTGGATGAGGTGATCCCTCATCTCCCGGCCGACCTGCAGAACACGGTCAAGCAGATACGGGACCAGGGAAGGGCAGTGGCAAAACAGCAGCTCCAAATGGCTCTGGACATTGGAGACTCCTGTGCCAGATCAGTTGCAGCCGCAGTGGCCATGCGCCGCAGAGCATGGCTGAGGATATCCACCTTCATGGCGGATACCCAGCATAAACTGGCGGATGTCCCCTTCCTGGGGACTGACCTCTTCAGCCCTGGAGTGGAAGGTCACCTCCAGCGGATCAAAAAGTCCAATGCCACTCTGGACTCTGTCACCTCTGCCCAGAAGGACAAGGCGCCATCGGCTAACAACATAAGTCCTTTTCGCCTCTTCTGCGCCCATGTGCATGTCCGGCCCAACAGCACCAGCATCAGGGCCAGCAGGCTCACCTTGGCACCCCAAAGCTAGTCTCATGGTTCCTCTAACAAGAAGCAGGAGGAAAGGTCTGGGGGTCCCTCCCGTCCCTCCTCCAAGCTGCCAATGACGGGTTGAGGGTGTCGCCTAGCCTTTTCGCTCCCCTGGGATCCCTTGTGGGGACGGTTCTGCCACTTCCTTCCACCTGGTCCGCTATCACCACAGAACGCTGGTGCTGGAGGTGGTGGTAGGCCTGCCCTGGAGTTCGAGCAGGCCCTGCTCTTCCGAGCCATCACCCCTGGGGAGCTCAGGGTCCGCGAGCCTCCTGTCAGCTCGCTGAGCCGATGTCGCCCTGCTCCTTGAAAAGAGGCTGATCAGGAAGGCAGACTCCTCCAGACCCAGGGCTTGTGTCCAAGTACTTCCTGGTCCCAAAATGGACGGGGGGCTGGCACCCCATTCTTGACCTGCACTACCTGAACAGGTTCCTAAGGTCTCGGACCTTCAGGATGGTCACTCTGGCTCAGATAATCCCATCCTTGGAACGAGGCGTGTGGTTCTGTTCTCTGGACCTCCAGGATGCATTCTTTCATGTCCCAATCCGTCCGTCCCACCAGAGATTCCTCCGCTTCAGGGCAGAGGGATCCCTCTACGAGTTCCGGACATGCCCTTCGGCCTTTCCCTAGCTCCCAGGGTCTTCACCAAATGCATGGCAGTGGTGACAACATTCCTGCAGCACCGAAGGGTCTGGGTGTACCCCTACCTGGACAACTGGCTGATTGCAGCCCCCTCCAGAACGGAGGTGGAGTGGTCCAGAGATCTGGCCCTCCAGGTTTGCTCTCAGGTTGGCCTCCTCATCAACGAGGCCAAGTCGGAACTCATGCCAAAGCAGGTGATCCAATTCATTGGGGCAGAGCTCGACTCCCGGTGGACGGGGCCGAGGTTCTTTCCTCCTTTGCCCAATCATTTCAGGTTGGGCAATTGCGCCCTGCCCGGGACTTCCTGCGCCTCCTGGGCCTCATGGCGGCCTGCACCAGCGTGGTCCGTTGGGCCCGTTGGTATATGCGTCCCCTTCAATGGGGGCTGGCCAGCCAGTGGTCACAGCACTTCGATCCTCTGGATCAGCTAGTGACAGTGACCCAAGGGTTGTGGAACGCTCTCCAGTGGTGGACCGTTCCAGCACATCTGCAGGAGGGCATCCCATTCGTCCGCTCTGAGCCAACGGTCTCTGTATCGACCGATGCCTCTCTGATGGGTTGGGGTGCCCATCTGGGGGAGCACAGAGCGCATGGCCTCTGGTCCCTTCGTGAGTCCCGATGCCACATCAACCTGCTGGAGCTTTGAGCAGTTCGTCTAGCCCTCACCGCCTTCGCTCCATTTCTATGGGGTCAAGTGGTTCAGGTCCAGACGGACAATACCACGACCATGTACTGCCTAAACCGCCAGGGCGGGATGCGCTCCATGCCTCTGTACGGGGGAGCTCTCCACATTTGGTCACTCGTGCGCAGCCTGGAGGCGGATCTCCTTGCCATCCATGTGGCAGGAGCCTCCAACACTCTGGCCGGAGTCCTAAGCCAGATAGGGGCTGCGTCCCACGAGTGGTCTCTCCTGCCGGAAGTAGTACAAGATCTGTTCTTCCACTGGGGCACGCCTCAGGTGGACCTGTTTGCCTCCAGGGAGAATGCGAAGCTGAGACTGTTTCATGCCCGCCCCCCTCAGCAGGGCTCGCTGCAGGGGGATGCCTTCTCGAGGTCGTGGACCCCGGGCCTCTTCTACGCCTTTCCCCCATTTCCCTTGATCCACAAGGTGCTTCTCAAGGCAAGGAGGGACAAGGCACAGGTGATTCTGGTAGCCCCAGACTGGCCCCGCCAGTTCTGGTATCCAGATCTCCTCAGTCTCAGCTCTAGGCTCCCGAGGCGGCTTCCAGCCTACCCTGACCTGATCTCAGTCAATCAGGGGAAGGTATTCCATCCGGACCTTCAATCCCTACACCTGACGGCCTGGTTCCTGAGCGGCTAGAGTTCCAGGCCTTGGGTCTTTCCGACGAGGTCCTCAACATCATTGTGGCGTCCCATACGGAGTCGACCAGAAAATGCTACGACTTCAAATGGAAGAGATTCTCCATTTGGTGTCAGGGCAAGTGCCTGGACCCTTCCTCCTGTTCCTTGACAAGCATTCTGGACTACCTGTGGTCCCTTTCTCAGCAAGGGCTTCGGTCGACGACCCTTAAGGTGCACCTGGCAGCCATCTCTGCTTACCGGCGCTGGGCCGGGAAGCAGTCGGTGGCGCAGGAGAAGGTGGTTGGGCACTTTTTCAAAGGCCTTGATCGCATATCCTCTCTGGTGCGAGAACCTCCACCTCCATGGGATCTACTGCTGGTATTGGCTAAGCTCATGGGCAAGCCATTCGAACCAATGCACAGGTGTGACATCTCTCACCTGTTGTGGAAGACCACCTTCTTGGTGGCTATCACATCAGCCAGAAGGATGGGAGAGCTCCAGGCGCTTTCCATCGAGTCTCCATACCTTTTCTTCCACAGGGACAAGGTTGTCCTGTGCCCCCGCCTGAAATTCCTTCCGAAGGTGGTGTCGGAGTTTCACCTTAACCAGGTGTTGACCCTGCCGATGTTCTACCCCAATCACACCTCGGAGGCCGAATATAGGCTCCATACTTTGGACCCTAGAAGAGCGCTCGCTTACTACAAGGAGCGGACGGCTGAAGTTCGGGGAGAGGTTCGCCAGCTGTTTGTCACCTACGCTGAAGCTGCACCTGGCAGACCTGCAGCTAAGCAGACGATAGGCAGGTGGGTCACCTCCTGCATAGATCTCTGCTATAGGTTGGTGGGCATGGAGCCTCCCAGAGGGATAAGAGCTCATTCTACCCGCCATACCGCTGCATCAGTGGCTGCTTCCAGGGATGTCCCTATCCAGGAATTCTGCAGGGCTGCTACCTGGAAGTCCGCACACACCTTCATCACCCACTACCACATCGACCTTGAGTCACGCTGGGATGCTGGTTTTGGGGCCTCGGTTCTCCAGTCTTTATTTTCCAAGTAGGGGGTGTGTGCCTTGCCTCCCTCCTCCTGGAGAACTGCTAAGAGTCTGCCAGACAGTGTGGATGAACAACATCCCATGTCCCTAGAAATACAGGTTACTCACCTGTAACAGGAGTTTCTAGAATGGTATATGTTGTTCATCCACACACCCACCTGGGTCCCCGGCTTCGACGTACAAACTGGCTTCCAGCGGGCTAGATCTGGCGTCATGGGGCGGAGCCGAGAGTTTTACCACCCGGGTGGGTGGGAGAAGCCAGCTTGAAGACCTTCCGGCAAGATTTAAAGCAGCAAGGAACCTACCAGACAGTGTGGATGAACAACATATACCATTCCTAGAACTCCTGCTACAAGTGAGTAACCTCTATTTTTCTCTCCCTAGTGTGTATCACTTTAGCGATAAAGTGATTTTTCCGCTCTGTTTATGATGAGCTCCGCTTCCGGGAACCTCTTTAAAAAGTGTGCCTGCAGGAAGAAGATCCTTGAGAAGGACAACCACAAGGCCTGTTGCCTAGTCTCAGACCACGACACTCTGGCTTGCGTGATCTGCTGTGGCTTCAACCAGGCCACCAGGATTCACTGAGAGCAGACCCTAGAAACATTTCTGCTAAAGCAGAAGGTAGCCCAGATAGAGAAGGAGCTTCAGGCTCGAAGTTCCTCTGCTTCCCCCATGACGTCGTCAGGCTTGCAGTCTTCCAAGGTGCGAGATAAGTCTATGGGGAAGCATACACATCAAGACAAGGACCGTCCCAGGGACAAAACCTGGTCCTCCTCATCTCGATCTCAGTTGCTGCTATGCAAGCCGACTGTGGAGGGGCCATCCTCCTCATCAGGGGCGCTCCCCTCTGCCTTGCATGCTCTTTCCCCTGCAGTGCTACCATTGGCAGCTCCCCCCACCAATGTTTCGATGGTGGGGCTCTGATGCCCCACCAACTTCACAGCTTCTGCTGTTCAGGCCCCTGTTTTCCATGGGCACTCAGTCAGGTAGCTGTGCTGGCTTGTCACTGACAGGCTCAGCATCGGTGGTCGTGGGGGACACAGCCTAAACCCCCACTGCCATCCTTGACCATTTCATCAGTTGTCATCTTTGGCCTGGAGCCAATACCCTCTCCGAAGTCACCCTGGTCCAAGCCCCAGTCGCCGGTACCATCCCCAATGCCGACCCATGCCGAGGAGCTTCCCCGCAGGCCCCAGCTTGTGTAGCCACCCTCCTCAGTGCCAACCCCGGTCTTCCCTCAACTGACACCAGTGGGTCCGATGCTGATAATGGTGGATTTCCACTCTATGCTTACCGCCTTATGGGATTTTATGCAGGCTAAGTTTGCTCCTCCCCAAGGCCCGTCTCCACAGTGTCCCCTGCTTCTCCAGAAGGCCCATGGTCCACGCTCCAGAACCCTGGGCCCTTGCTCCCCCCTCAGGACTCTGGGGACAAGGATGGGTGTCTTCCAGACCTCATTCCCTTCCACTGAGGGTGACAACGGTGACGATGGAGGAGATGCTATTTACAACTCCTCCTCCATGGTGTCATCTGATGGTGAGGAGACCCCGATGTATATCCCACAGTCTCCCCCCACCCCCCCCCGGAATGACCCTTCTTTTTTCTTGGTTATGAAATGATTACAGTCAGCCATGGGCTTCAACACTGAGGAGCAAGATCCCGCTCAATGTTGACTGGCCACTTATTTACAGCTACTGGATGCCCCTCAGTCCCTTCCTTAATTGAGTCTTTTAAGGATGCCACCATGGACGCCTGGCATTGGCTCAGTTTGATACCTGCCATACCTAGGAAGGTGGACAAATTATAGCAGGCTCCAGCAGGAAGGTCTTTCTTCACTGAGCAGGCTCAAGCAGATTTGGTGGTCATCAATTCTGCCCACGACCGCACCAAGAGGCCCAAACAGCTCAGTTCTTTGCGCCTGGATAAGGAGTCACAGAGGCTGGATCACACTGGCAAGAGAACCTTTGCCTCTGCCACATTGACCATCAGGATGTTAAATTACATTGTCCATGTAACCCAGTATCAAAACCAGCTCTGGGACCAAGCCCTTGAATCTGCCTAGGCCCTCCCAGAGGACCCCCTAAAACAGCAGCTGCTGCAGTCTCTTAAAGCTTGGTCTGAAGTCGGCACTCACCTCCTTAGGGCTAGCTGCGATGCAGTAGATGCCTCTGCTAGGGCTGCCATGGCAGGCATTTGCCTTCATAGACACTCTTGGTTGAGGGTGTCCAGCTTTGTACAGGATGTTCAGTTGTCCATCCTGAATGCCCCCTTTAGAGGCTACAAGTTTTTTGGTGCAGATGTGCGGGACATACTGTCTCAACTGCAAGCCTCGGGCCACACCCTACGATCGGTCTACTACATATGCTACACCAACTAGCTAAAAAGTGGTCAGCAAGTGCCCTTTCATCTTTTGTCAGTCTGTTCATAGACCAAGCCCTCTAGCAAAATCTCAGGGTGAATGACTGTCCAACTCTCCCATGCCCACCCCTCCTCCTCTACAAGGAAACCCCAGAAGAGGAGGTGCAGCTCTGGCCACCCCTGCTGGTTCAGTCTGACTCCTTGCCTGACCTTCCCTCCCCTTAAGGCAGGAAGTGGTGGTAGGGGTCGCTTCTTCCTACACTTGGACAAGTGGAGGTAAATCACCAGAGATGCCTGGGTAATGAAGATCATAGAAAGTGGTCACACTCTGGAACTTCTGGAGTGATCTCCAGAGAAATCCCCAGTTCTGTTCTCTTACCCTCCTGACCACATTCCAGTGCTCTGGAAGGAAATTCAATCTTTGTTGCGAAAAAGGGCCATAGAGCCCATCACAGAAACTCAACAGGGCTGAGGGTTCTATTCTCACTTCTTCCAGATGCACAGGAGATCTCAGGTCCATTCTGGACCTCCGGTAGTTAAATCTGTTTATCCAGTTCAAAAAATTCTGAATGTTGATACTCCAGAATCTGCTGCCCCTTCTGCACCAGGAAGGTTGGATTTGCTCCATCGGGGGAGGGGGGCTGTGGAGCACACCTACTAACTAGACGTGCAAGGGAGAGCTCCTCAAAATTACAACTTTGCAGCAAAAAACTTCGTTTTTCTTTCTCTGAGGTTGAAATTTGCTACCCAGCATTCGATTCTTTAAATAAAGCGGAATTGATGGATATCAAAATTGTAATATGGGTCGCACCAACAAAGCAACGGGAACCACAGCAAAAAATCCACCGCTAGCAAAAACAGCATCATCGGCGGATTCCCAGCTACAACCACGGTCTGAGCCTCCATTGAAGGCCCTTCAAAAGTCTGTGCAGGCCGAAAATAGCAAGATAGAGCTGGCACTGACTCACATGGCCGAACAAGATGTCAAAATAGTTTCAGCTACTAAAACTGCGGGAATCGCGGAGTCGATGGTGACGAAAGCACTGGCCTCTACCTCAAAAATGGCCCAAGAAAACACTCAACTGTGGTATTGCCTGGAGGTACTGGAAAACAGAGGGCCCAAAATGTTCAAATTGTGGGACTTCCAGAAAACGTTGAGGGAGAAAACCTGTTAGAATTTCTAAGGGACTGGCTGCCTTCTACTTTAAAACTCTCTACAGATCACCATCCGACTAGCTTTGTGAAGGCTTACCGGATATCACCACGAACCGCTGTTAGTCAAGGTGAATCACCCAGAACCATTTTGCTGGTAACCACTGGAGCAACCACGAGGGACTTCATCCTACAGGCTGCCATGGGATCGGGAGCATTAGCACGTCGAGGCCAAACAGTCCATCTCTTCCTGGACCTCTCTTTTGCTGCACGAGCCCGAAGAAAGCGATTCGATGAAGTCCGGGCTAAACTTCAAAGCCTGGGCATTGCCCATTCTTTACTGATTCCTGCCCATCTTAGAATCTTTTATGGAGAGCAGACGTACCAGTTTACTGACCCGGACAAGGCAGAGAAAAAGGTTGAGAGCATCAGTAGGGAGTTTGCGTGAGCTGCCACTGATGAGTCGGAATCTGACCAGGACACTTGAATAAATATACTATGAACTGTCAAGGCAAATATTATATGGCATTGTTGTTCATATTACTAGTGATTTCAAATAAAATGTCTTTCCACAAATACGGCGTATCTGTTGCCTTGGGTACAATGCCGAACAGTTAAAGACCTTAGAGTCAGTTAATATCTGAGTTCTGGTTATAAGAGCTTCTTTTTAGGAAGCTAAGTTACATTGTCTGCAGAAGTTGTGTTTTAAATTGACTTGAAGGAAAACTTCGGAAAGGGTTGAGGAGTCACTTTGGGTAGTAAATGAAGTTGATGCAAGGGCAGGGATTATTGCTGTGTAGTAGTGCTGGTGGGTTAAAGCCTTCAACCTGATGCATGTTTTTGAAGCATAAATGAAAAGTCAAAATCATACTTCTTTCCTTTCCCATAGCACTAAACGGAATTGTTGTAAAGTTTTCTACTGAAAGGAGGTCACATCAACACAGGAGGTTGAGTTTACATTATGGTATAATATTTTGAATGGATTGACCACCCATAGTTTTGTAGGATGCAGCATATCCTAGATATTTTATGGACTTCTAAGTTTATGGATTACCCCCATATCTGTATATATGGTTGTAAAGACTAACTATCCTTTGTTACATTGAATGTATCAACTGTGTGACTTGATGATCTCCTGCATGAGAAAACTGTATTAAATTGCTTTATTATTAAAACAATAAAATACACTTTCAAGGGGATTTGTTCCATTGACATGAAGAATGCCTACCTGCACATCCAGGTACATGCCTCCCACAGACGATACCTAAAGTTTAATTTCCAGGGGGCACACTTCGAATTCCGGGCCTTGGCCTTTGGCTTGTCTTTGTCCCCTTGGGTGTTTACCAAATGCCTAGCATTGGTGGCAGCTGCCCTCAGGTGGGTGGGACTCTGTCTTTCCCTACCTAGACTACTGGCTTCTCAAAGCCTAGTCCAGGGAGTGTCTGTTATAGACTCTGAAACATACCACCTGCCAATTCCAGGATTTAGTCATTGTGGTCAACCTGCCCAAATCCATTCTTGCCCCCCTGTCAATGCCCTCAGTACATAAGGGCAGTCTTGGATACTTCTCAGGGCATGGCCTTCTGCCCCAGGATCGATAAGATCACTTGATAGTTCAGGCCTGCCTGCTGTACAACAGCCCCTGATTTGTCTCGGCCAGAACCTTCCTCCGGCTCTTGGGTCTAATGGCCGCAGCCATGATCACAGTGCCCCTAGCCAGATTGCACGTGAGGATTCCTTAGTGGACACTGAAGGTCCAGTGGAATCAGCATATTGACGACCTGGAACAGCTAGTCCTGGTCTCCTCTCCAGTGAAGAAAGTTATTTTTTTTTACTTATATTTTATTGGTTTATGCAGTATTACATTACATATTATTTGTAACAGGCAGGCATATACAGTATTAGAAGATTCACCCTAAGGGTTATTACTACATTTTTACAGTAATAGACTGTAAGCACCCTGTTCACGTTATATCACTTGGGGGGGGGGGGGGTTGCGTATGTTCTCCAACTATTTCTTATAGTTAGTAGATTATTACACCATTACCTATAATGTGAATCCTAAAATTAAAATAATCCAGCATCAGCCAATGCAGCCATGAGCTGGAATAGCAGAAATGTTCGCTCAAAACGTGCACCCTATTTAAGAGTTGATCATCCCACCCTCAAAATATCGGTGTATCCAGTTACACTTTTACACCCTTCTGCATAAGATCAGGCAAAACATTACAGAATAACAGCCATGTCAGTTATGAATATGATTATGTCCATACTTTCCTCTTTGTGTTGTAATTAACAGTTTTCCAGTAACACAGAGTTAAACTTAATAAACAAACAGATGTTAGCTGGTGGCAGGCAAACATCCGATTTGCCTTGGAATCAAACACCTGGTGTTAGTGGGGATGAAATCCCTGGGAGTAGATGTATGAGGAAAGAATACATTATGCGACATAGTGCGCCATCTTGAATCTAGCCCTTCAGAAATAATAATCGCTAAACATAGCCATACTAAACATATATTTTCTGGGTTATATTCTGTATAATTCCAAACGTTTAGATCTTCCCTCTCTAACTCCCAAAGTCCACATTAAACACCACTGAGGCTTTATCTCCATCAGTTCAGTCCCCATCCGAGTCAGAGGAGTCCTCTTGGGCTACGAATTGTTTCTTGATCTTTTCTAGCAGTTTAGATGCCTCGAAGACATCCAAGAACTGATGAGTCTTACCTCCATAGACGATCCGCAAGCTGGCAGGCATTAGGTGAACATGATGCACCACCAAATTTCAGAGGCATGCTCGAACCCCGTCAAAACTTTTGTGCCGCATTCTTGTGGCATAACTTAGATTCGGGAAAAGGTGGATCCTGTTTTCTTTCCAAGTAAGCGGACTTAATATTTCAGCCTGCTGCAAGATGAAGTCCATCTCCGCAGTTGTTCTGAGTTCCAGCATTATGGTGCGTGGTACAGGATCCCCTGTTGCTGATTGCGGGCTACCGCCACATGGTGTGATCCGATAGGCCTTAATGATCGTAAAGTCTGTCTCCAACTGCATATGTTCCTTTAGCCAGTCCGTAAAGAAAAGTATGGCGTGTTCTCCTTCCATATGTTTCGGGACTCCCAGGATACGAAGATGTGAAGTGCGAACTGCATTTTCTGTATTTTCCCAGACGCCTCCATAAAAGGCTATTCTCCTTCATTAGTCCTGCAGTGACTGTAAAAACCCTATCAGCTTTTTTCGGTGCCCCTTTCGCTTCATCAGCCACAGTTTCCACCTTGCTATGGACTTGTTTTAGCTCAGTACTGTAGTCCTCCAATTTACGGTCTAAGCCTTGTATGGCCTTAAGCAAGGCAGCATTGGTCGGCTGCGGTCCTGCCTGGTCCTCCGTATACAGTTGTGGTTCCTTGCTACCGCCAGTTTTAGACTCCTGTCAGGCTCCTTCCTCATGCACTCCCACTTTATTCCCATGGACCATTGCTGCTGTTAGCTTGTGTCCACCTACATGAGTTCAGTAGCAATCGATAGCTTTTAGACTGATCTTCAATTTAATAATGGTTATGTACTATTTAATATTGAAAAAATTAGTTTTGCCCTCTGTATTTTGCTTTTGGCTGAGGAGCTGTGCAAAAAGGCTGTGCTCGGCTGCTGGCCATGCCCCCAAAATGAAGAAAGATCTTCTTGGTGGATGGAACCTAGCAACTTATTCAGAGGGTTCCTTTCCTCATTCCTTCCCCTCAGCAAATCCTAACAACCAGTGCTTCACTGTTTGGGTGAGGAGCACATCTAGGGCCCCACCAAACACAAGGGGCTTGGTCCCATCTAGAATCCTCTCTCCACATCAATATTCTGGAGATGTGGGCCATTCTTTATGCCTTGCAGGTCTTCCAGACTCCGCAATCTCCAGGTTTTCTGCTGGTGCAGATAGACAACATCAGTGTGGTCCACGACATCAGCAAACTGGGGCACTCACTCATACCCTCTCTGCCGGGAAGCAATGAGAGTCTGGTATTGGGCTTTAGATCAGTCTTGAACTGTTGTCTGTCCATGTTCCAGGCATTCAAAATGTCCTGGCAGACACCCTAAGTCAGTTGCAGTCAAAGGCGCACGAGTGGGAGCTGCTGACCTCAGTAGTAGAAGACCTATTTGACAGGTTGGGTCATCCAGAGTTGGACCTTTTTGCATCCCCACTCAACGCAAAACTGCCGCATTTATGCTCACTTGATCCAGGGCTTGGAGTTTTCTGGCAAGACATGTTGTCCCCCTCTTGGAAATGGAGGTTTCTGTACACATTTCCTCTCTTCCCCCTGCTTCAGAGGGTTCTGATCAAGCTCCAGATGGGAGGGGCTATGATGATCCTCATAGCCCCTTTCTGGCCTTGTCAAATCTGGTTCCCTTTACTGCAGCAGCTGACAGTGGAACCTCCAGTACCTGTTCTTCTGTGTTTGGCTTGCTCTCCCAGAACCGGGGCACCCTGGTCCATCCAGACCTTGGATCCCTGCATCTTCTTGCCTGGCTCCTGAGGACATAGCCATGGCTTGGTTTGGGGTGTCACCCAAGGTGGCTGATGTCCTGGTGCTGGCTAGGAAGCCTTCCTCTAGGGCCACTTATTCTATGATGTGGAAATGCTTTGCGCTGCGGGTTGCTTCAGATCAGTTGGACCCCTTCACTTGTCCAGTGAATCAGATTCTGGAGTACTTGCTGTCCCTTTCAGACTCCGGCCTGAAGTACTCCTCTCTTAAGGTTCACGTCTGCCATCTCTCCCTTCCATGTGCCTATTGATGGCCGTATGGTGGCACAACTGGAGGTGTCCCATACTTTTCTGAGAGGCATTCTTCACCTGAAGTCTCTATCCATGATCCACCTTGGGACTTGAATTTTTTGCTGGAAAAACTCACTTTTGACTCCTTTTGAGCTGGCCGTGACATGTGGGCTATGCTTTCTGTTGTGGAAAGCATTTTTTTTTTAGTTGCAAATACTTTAGCTTGAAGAATATCAGAGCTGCAGGCACTCGTACGAATTACGAGGAGCCTTATTTGATTTTCCACAAAGACAGGGTATATCTGCGTATTTACCCTAAATTTTTTCCTAAGGTGGTGTCTGAGTTTACTTTAAGTCCATCCACCTCCCTGTTTATTACCCAGAGCATGCAAGTCCAGCATTGCTCCACACTTTAGCTGTGCATAGAATTCTGTGCTACTGTGTCCACTGTACGAAGGATTGTAGGAAGTCCTCTCAGTTGTTTGTTTCTTTCACCCCTGGAAAAGAGGGCATCCCTGTTTCAAAACAGTGCTTGTCCAAATGGTTGGTCGACTGTATTACTTATTGCTACAGAAGTATGGCAAGGATCTTCCTGGCATTGTTCATGGCTGTTCCACCAGAGGCATGGCCACTTCTGTTGTCTGTTTCAGGAATGTGTCAGCTGCAGAGATCTGCACTGCTGCTACTTGGAGCTCTGTCCACACCTTTACCAAGCACTACAGTCTGGACATTGCCTCTAGGGGCAGGGCCAACTTTGGCCTAGCTGTCCTACAAGGCCTACTTTCTGAGGGTCGAGGTTCCCTCCTCCCAGTTTGTGCTGTGTACTGATGGAACTGCTTGGAGCTCATTCCATAGGTGTGGCCTGCTGCAAGAGATACCATCAAAGTCAGATAGTATAGTTACGTAAGAACTTACCGTAACAGTAGATCTCTGCGGGGATCTCTTGCAACAGGCCATGCCAACCCTTTCTCTTTCCCCCTTGACCTGGGAGGTCTTTCAGTGTCTGTACCTCTTTCTCCATTATTTATTTTGTTTCTGGTGTGAACCTTCAGTTCCCTCTGCTGGGACTAGGTGGCTTATGGTCTCCGGCAGGAGAACTGAGGAGGGCACAGGGGACACCCACTTTTACAGGATAGGCCGACATTATCGTATGATGTCTGAGTGGGTGGCCCCCTGGTAGACTGCTAGCTAGAAAAGTTTCCATGTGGTCCTAGTGCCTGGCAGCTATCATTCCATAGGTGTGGCCTTCTGCAAGTGATCCCTTTGCAGATCTACTGTTATGGTAAGTTCTTAGGTAACTATACTATCTCCCCTTCTGTGGGGGGAAGTGGGGGGGTTGTGCATAGGGCCAGTGAGTCTCTGTTTTCAACACAAAAAAAGAGGTAAAAACAGAATTTGTCATTTTTTAACCAGCACTTGGGAGTGAGTTTTTCATGAAAAAACTCTTTGCACTTCATGCAAACAACCTCACTTTGCACCAGCATTTTGTGCAAACATCCCCATATTGAGCAAAATTTTTGTACAGAACTTGCTGATTTGCTCTCAGTTTTGGAGGAGAAAAAAAGATTTTAAGATTTTGTCAAACAGAACTGGACATTTTTGAAACCGGAACATCATTGACCCTCGGTGCAGTGAGGAGAAGACAGCCTACCCTGGGTGTGTCTAGGACAGTGCTAGAATCACAAGTGTATACCCTGTTATCTTGTAGGAACTGAATATTATCTGTAGTCTTAGATTTGGCATCCCGATATTCTGCAGATAAGATGCCTAAACTAGTTAAGGATCATATGAAGAGTCGTTGAGATGGTCTAGTGGTTAAGGCGCTCGTTTGCCTTCCATTTGGAGGACCACAGGTTCAATCCTGAGCCCAGAGTCCCAGTCAGCAGTAGCAGAATTTGAAGGAGTAGTCACACAGGGGTCCATTGGTGAGAAGACAGAGGCACAGTGCCAGTCCCAGCCCTTGACGTTGAATGCGGTTGCTGCAGTTTGGAGTGCACGATGCAGCAGTAGCATAAGACCACCTCTCGCTTGACCTAGCGAGGAGCATCCCCTCCTCTTTGGTCTGACCCCGTTGAGCAATACTCTGGAAATGGCGACTATGAGGATAGGACTGGCCTTGTTAAATGTCACGGCTTGGGGAGCTGGCACTTATGGTTACTGGATGCATAAACACAACAACAAATAATGGGTCTCAGTGGCCCTGGCAGGGAGTTCAGTTTATTGGTAATACAAAAATCTGTTATACTAAACAACAGACATTACACACCAAAATGGTGCTGGCAGGTAAGCGCTGCAGGGACGGTTGAGACAACAGTCAGAAAGTGAAAAATGAATGCTAAATAACTTACAAACTGGTAAGAGAAATCCAAGAATCTTCTTGGTTAACAGAGATTTGAAGCTGTGGTGTATTTCTCATGGTAACCGTAACATGTCAACGTAAAAAATAAGAGAGTAAACCATTTGATATCAGTAATACACACCACGGTGTGTATTATCATTTGTGATAATTCCACTTTTCAGGTAGTTGAAAGTATTGGGCCTGTGGCCTTGTGTCCCAGTGCACCCGAGGTGTGGCATTATCCCAGGATAACACACATCCTGTTATACATTATTGCTTAAATGTCACAAGCAGGATTGCAAGGTGACAGACTAGGTCTCTGGATGTGGGGGGTCATATGGCCAACAGTCACATGAGCACCGAGCTGTGGAGCAACCACAGCAGAGGGTGGTGTCTATGGTTCTATGTCAAGACTGCGGAAACTAAGACACCATGATCAATAATAATGGCATCAATAACGCAAAGGAAAGAAGCACATCCACACAAAATAGCAATGAGTAAAAACTGCGTCAAGAAAAAAAAAAATTTCTAAACACGCAGCCATACAAAAATTGCATATTCTATAAATGCTTTGCCAAAACCTTAAAATGAAAAAGTCAAATCCAATCCACCAAAGGTGTGCATTTAGATGCAGTCGCTGTTTTTTAATACTTCACTCTTCCTTCTTGCACAATTAAAACGGAGTGGTTTTCACCACGCTCTTTTGGGTGACACAGATGATGTATTGTGTGTGCATGTTTGGTGCTTGTGAGTGAGGCCCTGGTTGAGGACATGGAGTGGGGCAAAAAATGCAGATTAAAAAATTAATTTCAGTGTAACCCCCCCTGCAAATGGGGGTTCCCAAAAGACTTCCAGGAGCTTGCTTGAATGCTCCTAGCCTGAATGGAGTTTGGCCTTTAAGCCATTTATCAGTGAGTGTTTTTAGAACCTCTGGTACTGTCTCTTTAAGAGCTGTCTGCTTGCAGACATAATTAGTTTGTATGGGGGACTGTGTGTTTCTTTGATTGAGTACCACCAAGCTGCTGCCAATTCACTCCATTTTTGCAGTCACTAGGAGTGCAAAGGGAACCTATCTGAAAGATGTAACTGTTTGCCAGAAACCATTTAGAGTGATAATGAAATTACAGTTTGTCTAACCTGCTTTCTTTTGCAGTCAGAACAGTGTCTGCCTAGTTCCCCATTCTGGTTTTGAACTGCTGAACTGGACCAATCAGTGTGGGTAAGCTAGCTCTAAAATGGTGCCTTGGACGAATCAGAACTTGGACTCATAATCTGAGCCAGCCACAAGAGGATTGTATGGGCAGTGACTCTGGGAGATGTAGTTTAGACTTCAGTGCTTTTGGACCAACAGCAGCAGTCTATTGTGAGTGACAGCCAATCCAGTCAAGAACTGGGAGGAACTCAAAGAAGTGCCCGTTTGTCGGTTGGAGTTTCAGTTGAGCTTTGGCAGTGAAGAAGGAAGGAGCCCTGTGCTTTTCAGTGTGCAGTTTTAGTCAAAAACGTGTGTGGGCCCAGAGTTCCGTCTGCAGCTTGTGTAACTGCTTGTTAGGACTGAATCCATCCTGTGAAGAGAATCAAAGGATATCTGAAGAGTAGAAACCAGGCTCACCCTGTAGAAGACTGGAGTGAACGGCGGAATTGCACCGGGTCTGTCAGGAACTGAATCTGCTGTGTTCTCCCGGTATTGTGCAGTAATTGCGATCGGGATACAGATGCAGCCTGCCTGGTATAGTGCTTTTACCATATAAATGTGTGGAGGAGTCTCTTAGAGCTCAAGAGTAGCTCCTGCTGACATTGAAGGACCCTATCTTATTTGGAGGTCGTGAATACTAATTCAGGGTCGCCCTGTTGAATTGCCACATTAAATCCAAATGGAATTACTGTACTGCTGACTGTTTAATTTTCCTTTTCTCTGTGTGAAAGGGCCCTACCAGCTGCCACGGTTTGGACTAGCTACTAGGCTTGGGTACCATAGGGACAGTAACTGATAGGGATAGGCCTGTACAGAGCCATAGGTAGATTATTAGAGTGATAAGCTAATTAACCTGATTTCCTGTCCTTGTTATATCCCCTAAATAAATCAGAGCTGCTTGTTTCAGCAAAGTTATACTGCCTGAGGTATTTATCTATGTTAAAGTACTGTACTGTGATTGTTGCACTGTATCTCATTTCACAGGAGGTCCCAGTGCGGAACCAGTCCTGGGGGTAAGTGTATACTGTGAAGGTAATTCTGATATATTGTGTGGGCCACTAGTGGGAAGAAAGGGGGGTTGCAGTGTCCCAGAGGGCTGTGACCAAGTTAGTTTAACTATTGCAAACCCTGACCTCTGGGTGGAGGCACCCGCCATTGGATCCAGGCCCCTCAACCTGTTAGTGGCAAATCAGGCAGGGGTAGTAGCCCCTGGGATAGCGCCATCTAGGGGTTACATCAGAATCACCAATGTCACCAACCAATGTCCTCCTTGGGCTAGGAAGCACTGAGCATTCCAAATTACTATCAACTTACCCACTGTTTTCTTTCAGTATACTGTATTGTAAGTCTCTCTTTTTTCTGTTTGCCTAGTCGAAGCCAGCTCTGTATGTATCCCCCTCATTGCATCATTATAGGTGCTACAACCAGTGACATCATCAGTTGTAATCAGGTGGTGGCTCCTGCTACTTGCATGGGCTGCTGCATGATGGGTGGAGCAGCTTCTCAATGTGCTCAGTTTTTGTCAACGCGGACTTGTTCACATAGGGGTATCCGTGCCAGGAGCCACTGACTTACAGCACCAGATGATGTCACTGGCTGTGGCATCTATAATGGCAATATCAAAAAGCAGCAGGCAAATTAGGTTACATTTCCAAAATCTGTTATAAGATATAGTCCATGTCCCAAAAGCTCAACTGGCCACTAATATCCCATCATTTCGCTGCCAAAGAAGCTGCTTAATCTAGGGAGGTGGTACTAAAAATGCAAAAAACATGTATTTCCTGCTTTGTTTTCTGACTATAATACTACCATTACATAAAACTGTTAATTCACTGCTGTTTTCTTTTTGGTTTTTCAGATAAAAATGATATTTGAAGTCAGCATAGGTCATATCCCTTGCGTATGTGGTATACATAGTGGCCCGACTGAGAATATGTCATTTATCATCATGAATGAGGGGGCAGGACCACAACTCATGAGTGTTAGAGCCACAAGTAAGCTATGAAAGTCCTGCCCACTCACAGGTGATGATAAATGTCATATTCTGAGTAGAATTTTGGTAGAAATCGAAAACAGTATTCAATTAACAAGGCTCTTATTACTTGAATACTGACTTAGATTTCTACCCAAAGTCCAATTAAAATACTGAAAAAAGCTTTTAAAATGATGCTGCATAGACTTGCATGGAGCACGTCCCCGCACTGGTCCTATAGATACATCACAAAACAAGGAAGTGTGGGGACAGAGTGGAAAGTAAGAAGTGGAAGGGATCAGCGGCTAGCTCGGGCAAAATATGATCCTTCCTTCCTAAAGGCGGAGATCATGTAATTTTAAAACTTGTATGGCGTAGCCCTCTTAGGTAACAAAACCTCCTATTTATGTTTTAATGCTCCGAGAAAGGTACTTTTTTTTTTTTTTTTTTTTTTGTTATCATGACATTATTTGTCCACTCCTTCATGGACTTGAGAAGGCTGACTCCCTTGAGGGGTACGCTGTCCAGCCCATTGGGGCCATCATTGGTCCTGGCCAGGTCCCTGTATTTTCTCCGCTTCTCCCTGCCCCTGCGTGCCCATGCAATGGGTGCAGCAGCCGTCCCCACGGAGGCAACCAAGCACACCTGGGCGCGGGTCGAACCCCTCTTGTCCTGATGCATGCAGCACACAAACCCCCCACCCTGAGGAAGGAGAGCAGTCCTCCGGACGCTCAATCCTTACCTCCCCAGCCGACCCCCGAATGACCCGAGTCCATTCCCACACCGGGGTCACCGGCATGGTGTGCTGTTCCAGTCTATACCCCTTTCCTTATTGCTTTTATTTGTGTTGATTTCTTTCATAAGCTGTGAAGGAGAATGGGCCCATGTGTAGACTGTGAATTTTTCTTTTGCCACTTGGCTTGACGGATCTCCTCTAATAATAATATGACTTTCCCTCTTTTTGGAGGACAGAACAAACTTTAATCACACTCCTGATTTTGGTGATGCAGCTGGGACAGGGAATGTTGTTTTTTCCTTTTTCCTTTCAAGTATGTAAGCACTGTTGTGACTGTTCCACAGTGAACTCTGACCGAAAAAGTTTGCCTCTTTGGAGGCTTAAAATGCATGAATACAAAGTAAAAAAAAAAAAAAAAAAGATTTAATATTGTTCCTACCACATTTTGAGTTTCTGTTTTTTTTTTTGTTTTTTTTTTAAATATAGCTTAGGAGTACTTTAGGACATTTATTTATTTGAATTTTGATAACTGAGTAGGCCCACTGAGACAGACATGTCCCTTCTTCAGGGGCGACCCGGGGAATAGAAACAGTTCCACGAGTTGATACATTATACGTTAGGATACAGGTGGTAAAAACATAAGGAGAAACGAGTACAGTCTGAGGTAAGAGACATTATATACAGTAAATAACAAAAAGGTATGCTGTGAGCCGAAAGTCAGTTCCCTCCGGTGCTGGATGATGATTCCAGTACTGGTCCAGAGGGGTCCTGCGTCGATGATCCTATCCTTAGATTGGCTCGTGTCAAAAGGCCTTTATGGGGCTTGAGACTGTTGTGCTGAGATAGGTGAGCTGGTCCATTAGAGGCTACCATACAATACAACTACAGTGCAAATACCACTACAAATTGAGGGGGGGGGGAGACGATTTCCTTGAAATTTCTCTTAAACGGGAAGAGACATACATGAGAGTAGACTAGGTGGTAAAGTATCCCATTTTTGCAGTGCGGAGAAAGTGGAGGACCGCCTGCCAGTAGCAAGGCGGACTTTAGGAAGATTCAGCAATGAGAGGTAGAAGTGGCGGAGGGTCCTGGGGAAGGTCTTCAGAGTGAGCAGGCCAGAGAGGATGGGTGGGGATGGGAGGTGAGTAAGTTTAAAGGTAGTGCATAACACTGGGAAGTCCAGTTTGGGCTCGAAGGATGGCCAGCCTAGGGACCTCATTATGCTACAGTGATGAGCCCGAGTAGGTGTACCAGTAGCGAAATTAGCAATCCTGTGGTAGGCCTGTTTGAGTTTGCCTGAGCAGAGGACTTGATTGAGTGAATTATGGGTGCACCGTAGAATGAACCAGGGAGGAGGGTAGCCATAGCAATGGTCTTTCTAGCACAGGGAGTTAGATAGGAGGCAGTGCGATGGAGTAGGCCGAGTTTTTGATTTGTAGTTTTAATAACTCTATTTACATGCGTGTCGAAGGATATAGCTTAATAACATTTGTATGAAAAGGACTGATCAACGTTTACTCTCTTCTCCATGCTTTCTTGTGCAATACAGTTAATTATTTATAGGATGAGTATTTTCCCAATCTAACCTCCCAATCTAGCTATGCAAATCCTCTCCCAAGTCGCCACCCTGTGTCCCATCTGTACGCTCCACCCCTTGTCGGTCCATACATCCTGCCTCCACATCTTATAACTGCTGTGTCACTCATTAGAGCTGTCAGGTCTACCCCTACTACCATACTGCTCACCAGAAGATACAAATTCACAGCTACATACTCCTTCCTCCTCCTCTTTTTTCTTGCCGGAGATATCCAGCCCAACCCAGGCCCCCAAACCAGGCCACAGCTGCTAAGCAGCCATAACCAAAGCTATTCACCACAAACTGGGCCTGCTGTACCGCCTGAATGACCAGCTCATCACCGAGTATAGAATGTCCATTGCCAATAGCCTCCTCTTGCCATCACTGACCTGTGCTGCCCCAATTCTCCAGGGATTGGCTAAACCAGAGATGAATAGGCTGCAAGTTCTCTACAACAAAATTGCTCGGTTTGCGTCACAGTCCCACAAAAGACAGCATCACTGCGATGCCCTTGCTGCCTTAAAATGGCCCTCCCTTGAGGGTCGACTCCCAATACCCTCTGCTGTGCTATGCACACAAGCTCTTACACCGCAATCCCCCTGTCAGCCTGGCCAGTCTCCTGGTTCCCAAGCACTCAGCACGTACACTACGAACCACTGGGTGTAACCTTCTAGTTAAACCCAGAGCGCCCGCCCGCGCAGCGTTGATTGCCAACCGGGCGACCCGGTTCGGAACGGACTCGGCCGCCGGAGGGCCGGCTGGGTGGAGTAGGATCGAGCGTCCCGAGACAGCCTCCTCTCCGGGAGGGCACGGTAGCGCCGGTGCATGGGGATTCTGGCGGAGACCAGGGGTTCCTATAAGACCGCGGCTTGACAAGCTCACCGAGGCGGGGCGGATGACGCTATCATTGCACCACCCCGCCTTCCAGGAAAAACGGAAAGGATGAGCCTGCCTGCCACCAGAATGAAGCCCGCTGCCAATGCCCCGAGATGTTCCCCAGGCGGGCCCCGACCTAATCCCAGTGCCTGCGGTGCATAAGAGGGGGTGCGCCACAGGCCCCACCGTGGGGGGAAAGCCACGGGGTATCGGGGAACAGCAGCCGATCTGGGGAACAGAGGCTGGCAGCCCGTGACCGGGCTGAGGATACGGTGGCAGGAGGGCTCAGGGGGTTAAAAGCATAAATAAAAAAAAAAAAATAGTTAAACCCAGAGTTCGGACCATGGCCAGCAGTATATCCTTTGCCGCCATGGCCCCTGCCCTGTGGAATAAGTTTCCTCTCCTCCTCCTTCAGGACGCCCCCTTCCTTGAAAAATTCTGCAAGGGACTTCGGGCTCACCTACTAGAAGCTAGCGTCTGCTCATGTCAATGAGGGGCCCAACCTTAGGCCAGTCCCTCACTAGCCTAGACATGCACTGCTCTATAAAGTATTACCTTCCCTCCAGATTGCTGCACTCCTACCCAAGCATATCCCTGTAATTGCCATCCCCTGTAAACTAATTTTGGCACACTGTCAGCTCTATTTTATCCAAGTATTTACTCTCCTTGAATTGCTCTGAACTTGTTTCTTTGTTGTACCTGTACTCCTCTGTAACTAAATGTTGTACCAATTACACCTCTTGCATTTGCTCTGAACTTGTTCCTTTGTTGTACCTGTACTTCTCTGTAACTAAATGCTGTACCAAAACAACTCTGTAATCAAATACTGTACCTGTATACCTCTGTAACTAAATCCGGGTTGCCCCTGAAAAAGGGACCTTCGGGGCTCAGTGGGCCTACCCAGTTACCAAAATTGAATAAATAAATAAATAAATAAAGGCCTTTCCATTGCCCATGCAAACGTCAGAAGCCTCCTTCCAAAAATGGACCTATTAACCTGCTGAATAGCTGAGCGCTGTCCTGATATCCTTTGCCTATCCGAAACCTGGCTGTCAGCAAGGATCCCAGACTCCTTCATAAATCTCCCTAACTACACTTTACTCTGACAGGACTGAGGCAAATGAGGTGGAGGCGTAGCCATCTATACAAAACAACCACTCTCATGCTCGGTCACTTTTAAGGAATTGCACTCAAGCTCCCATGAAGTCCTTCTGGCCCAACTCACTCTACCTGCCTCTCTCCCTTTATTCATCGGAGTGCTCTATGCCATGCCCCGGCTTTCTCAGGAATTTCTAGTAGCCACTCTAACTACCCTCTCTGACCTGACCGCCTCAGGGGAACTGATACTACTAGGCGATTTCAGTCTAGACTTGCTCATCCCCTCCTCTAAATCCCATATCTCCAGGATAGAGGCCCTCAACCTGTGCCGCGATCTCTGAGCGTGTTTACTCTGCCCCGTGAAATCTGCTATAATTTTGTTTTATTCTGTGTCTTCGTAGTTATTTTTCGGTTTTGGTTATTTTTGCTTTTTTGTCTTCTTAATTGAAGTAGTGGTTTCCTTGGGTCCCCCCCTTTCCGTCAGTGCCGGCAGCCGTTTGAAAGATTGTTGGCTTTCCTGTGGAGATTTGTGGAGTTTCTGCCCTCTGGTCTGAGGGATTGATTTTTTGGGCTGCGGAGCGTAGTGGAGGATTGGAGCCGTGGATTTGGACTGATCCTGACTGGCGATTGGATTGGAGGTGATCGCTGTGTCCCTGAGGCTTATGGAGCTGTGAGAAGGGTCTGTTGAGTGACCTGTGGATCCGTTTCCCCTTTGTTATCTGCAGGAAAAAGAGAGAGTTTGGGGGGCTAGTTTCTGGCCTCCTTACAGGCTTTCTGCCAGAGTTTGCGGGCTGCCTTGTTGGACACCTGTCCCCTAGAAGGTGGTGGGCCGACCTGGAAGCAGTAAGGTCCGTTGACGGGCGGTGTTCACGGGGCGAGTCCCTGAATCTGTCAGTGGCCTTTTCCGATCCCTCTCTCTATGGTTTTGAACCTGGAAAGCCTTGGAAAGCCTTTTATTTGCTCTGTTGCCATTAAATCATTCCAGAGGAGGAGGTGTTGCTGTGAGGCTCCTACAGAAGGAGACAGCTTGATCTATGACTTCATCGTGGTGGTGAGAGCCCATGTGGGATTATGAATTTTATTGTACTCCTTTTGATTAATCTCATGGGACCTGCTGACTTTATTACATTATTTGGAAACTTCTCTGCCTGCCTGCTCCTCTTCCCTGGGTGGTAAGAGAGCTGTGGGGGTTTGAATCGGGGGTGGGATTCTTTTTCTGTATTTTTGGACTTTTATTTTTTATTTTATTGGAAGCATGGAGTGAGAGTTCGTGCCTCTATATTTGGACATTTTTGTGGTGGAAGGTGGGAGCTCCACTGTTTCAAAAACTGACTTTTTAAATATCTAATTGAACTGACCGTTGTTGTTAAGTATTTATTATTCTATTGTATGTTTATTTGGACATTTTGATTGTTTAGTTTATTTAGTTTAAGTTGATATGTGTTTTTAAGTTTAGTATTTTATTTTTATTTTATTGGGATTGCCCGGGAGTTTTGAGATCTTTGTTTTTGGCCTGCTGTTTATGGATGACGTTAGTTATTCTTGTCGCACCCCCGTCATGCACCATTTATCCACCGCCTTCATGCCCTTCCCTTTGCCTTTCCTGTTTACCAACGCTGTAGGGCCTTGGGAATTCGCACAGGCGGGGTTCGGGGTGAACAGCGGGGATGGAGGAGGGGTGTCTGTGTTCGGGTGGTCAAGTCCAGAAGATGCCCTGGGCTAAATGGAGGACTAATGGGGTCCTTCCTGTTGGTCCCCATACTCAAGGGCACCACCACTTCTGTAAATGGTGGCGGTGGTCGGGCTTCCCAGGAGTCCTATCTAACCTGGCAGTGTTGTGCAATACCAGGTCCGTTGTGAACAAGACTGCCATTATTGCGGACTTGGTAGGTACGGCGGACCTGACCTGCATCACCGAAACCTGGCTGGACAGTAATGCAGGCCCAGTTTTTGAGGCAGCAATTCCGGCCGGGTATTCGGTGATTCACCGCCCGAGATTGGATCGCAGGGGTGGGGGGGTTGCAGTCTGTTTCAAGACCGAATTGGACCTCACTAGTGTTCCAGTGGAGGAGACCAGATCATACAAACATACAAAATTTGCCAGCAGATAAAGGCCTAGAGGTCTATCAAGTCTGCTCGAATGTGCAGCTACCATCCCTTATTCTGCAGCTGCCCCTCCCTTCCACCCTCCCCCTTGTCCTGTCCCATCCTCGTTTGAAGCAGTCCACTGTTCTACTGCATACCACTTCAGCAGGTAATGCATTCCACCCAGCCACCACCCTCTTTGTAAAAAAGTGTCTCCTCATCTCCCTCCTGAACCTTCCTTGCTTCAGTCTCATATCATGGCCCCTGGTGGCCCTCCCCTTCCTTACTTTGAACAGCCCCTCTGTACCCATCTTGTTTATTCCTTTCATGTATTTAAAGGTTTCAATCATGTCACCCTGTCTCCTCTCCTCCAGTGAGTACATGTTCAACTCCTTCAACCTCCTCTCGTATGATAAGTCCCCCAGCCCCTTGATCATCTTTGTCGCTCTGCGCTGCACCCCCTCCAGTAACTTAATGTCCCTCTTCAGATACGGACGCCAGTACTGCACAAAGTACTCCAGGTGTGGTCTAACTAATGACCTATACAGTGGCAGAATCACCTCCTCCTCCCCCCTCCTCGAGGATATACCCTTTGCAATACAACCCAGCATTTTGTTGGCCTTTGCAGCTGCCTTCCTACATTGTGCAGAGTTGTTCATTGACCCTGTAATGACCACACCCAGATCCTTCTCCTCCTCTGTCTGAGCTAGCTGCACTCCCCCTAGCTGGTAACTCCTCCTTGGGTTCTTCATCCCAAAATGCAGCACCTTGCACTTTGTGGCATTAAAGCCCAGCTGCCAGGTGTCTGACCAGGTTTCAAGCTTTGCCAGATCATTCTGCAACCCCTGCCATCCCCCTAGGTCATCCACCACCGCGCCTACCTTGGTATCATCAGCAAACAGACTGATCTTGCTCTTGATGTCCCATGATATGTCTGCAGTGAATATCCCAAACAACACTGGTCCCAACACTGAGCCCTGTGGAACACGCCATCACTGCCCTTGGGTGTGAGAGCTCCCCACCCACCACCACCCTCTGTTGCCTTCCCTGCAGCCAGTTTCCTACCCATCTCACCAGCTTTGTACCCGCCCCTGTGCCTACTAACTTCCTTCCCAGCCTTCCATGTGGCACTAAGTCGAATGCCTTACTGAAGTCCAGATACAGGACATCCACTGCATGGCCCCTGTCCAGTTGCCTAGTTACCCAGTCATAGAACCTCGACCAGGTTGGTTTGGCAGGATCTGCCACATATGAAGCCATGCTGTCTGCTGTCCTGTAGTCCTTGGCCTCTAGGAGGCCACCAGCCTCCTTCAGGATAGTCTCCATTAGCTTACCCACGATGGATGTGAGACTCACTGGTCTGTAGTTCCTCAGTTCATCCTTGGGGCCACTCTGTGGAGGGGCACCACATGAGCCATCCTCCAGTCCTGAGGTACACACCCGAATGTAGTGAGGCATTAAATAGGTTGCCAAAGGTCCTGGGACCTCTGCCAGCTCCTTCAGTACCCTGGGTGGATGCCATCCTTGAGAGTGTCGTGGTGGCAGGTGGAGGCATAGAATAGTTCTCGCCCATCGCCCACCCGGTGATGAAAACTATTCTGAAGGAAGTGGCGGACTGCCGACCTGGTACTTGAATCGCCCAGGTTGATGGTGCTGGGTGATTTTAATGCCTGGATCGATGATGAACTCTCGCCTTTTGGTCAGCACTTCCTCCAATTGATGTGTTCATTGGGCCTCTCACAGGTAGTTACCTCTGCCACTCATAAACACGGCCACTCACTCGACCTGGTCTTCCTGCTGGGGTTGGAGGCCTCCGAGGTGGGGGTGGAACCAGTCGGTTGGTCCGACCACCACACTGTGAGGTTCAATTTTTGCACCCCCTTGCGTAGACCTATCCCAGTGGAGATGGTCAGGTACCGCCCTTTACGGATGTTACTCCCACCGGTCTAACTGCGGTTCTTGACCTATCAGAATTTCCTGGGTTGAGCTTAAATCCGGAAGTAATGGTGCAAGCCTATAATAAGGCTGTCACCTCCGCTTTGGATTTAATTGCTCCCACCTGTGTGCGGCCTCTCTCCCTTCGCCCCCGATCCCCCTGGTTTGATCACGATCTGAGGGAGTTGCGGAGACTTGGTCGCAGGTTGGAGAGATGTTGGCGGAAATCCGGCTTAGATGCCGACCATCTTAGACTCCTAGAGCATTATAAACTCTATCAGTCAGCAATTACTCATAAGAAGGCAGTGTTCCTGTCTGGAGAAATTGCTGCTGCTCAGAATCGACCAGCCCAGCTCTTCCGAACAGTAGACAGGCTGTGCAACCCAGCCTGTCTGCAGGTTCGTCGAGACTTTTCAGTTACAGTGTGTGGCGCTTGCTCGATTCTTTGCCAATAAGGTGGCCAACTTCAGGGCCGAGATTTGCGCTGCCCCCTCCATGGGAGTTGTGGTGGTCCAGCCTATGGTTGAAAGCACACTGTTCACCTGGAATTCCTTCATAAGGCCGGAAATCGAGGATATTATGAGGATTGTCCAGGGTATGCACACCACAAGCTGTAGTTTAGACCTGGGTCCCACAGGCCTGATTATGGGCTGTGGGGAGGTCATCTTCCCGGTTCTTGCCAGGATAGTCGGGTGCTCCTTGGACACTGGTGAATACCCCCGCTCCCTGAAGGAGGCGGTGGTGACACCAGTGTTGAAAAAGGCATCTTTGGACCCCGACTCCCTGGCAAACTACAGACCCATCTCGAACCTCCCCTTTGTTGGGAAGGTAATCGAGAAAGTGGTGGCAGCCCAGTTGGACAACCATCTTACCATCCATAGCATCTACGATCCTCTTCAATCAGGTTTTCGTAAGAGACGCAGCACAAAGACTGCACTGGTTCAGGTCCTCAGTGATCTCCTGATGGCGAGAGACCAGAATAAACGGTCCATTTTGGTCCTTCTGGATTTTGTCAGCAGCATTTGACACCGTAGACCATGGGGTGCTGCTTGAGCGCCTGAGATACATCTGTGGGCTATCGGGCTTGGTGCACAGATGGTTTACCTCCTTCCTCACAGGTAGAACTCAGATAGTGGTATCGGGGACTTTTTCCTCCGATCCTACTGCTCTGACCTGTGGGGTGCCTCAGGGCTCTGTGCTATCACCCATGCTGTTTGCAGTGTACATGCTTCCCCTCGGAGACATTGTAAGACGATATGGGCTGGAGTTTCATTGTTATGCCGATGATAGCCAGCTCTATCTGTCTTTTGTACCTGACCAGAACAGAGCACTCTGTGTTTAACAACTGTCTCAGGGAGATCCAGGATTTGATGAGGTCCAGCTGGTTGAAGTTGAACTCCGGGAAGACGGAGGTGTTGGTTGAGGATCCTGGCCGCCGGATTGAGGGGTCCGGGGCACGTCAAACCTCTGGTTTATTCCTGGGAGATGCGGAGCTCCCGATTTCTGAACGGGTGCGAGACTTGGGAGTGATTCTTGATGATCAGCTGACATTGCGTGCGCAAGTGTCGGCGGTCGTTAAGACATCCTTTTACCATCTTAGGAACATCGCCAGGATCAAGCACCTTGTTCTATCTGGTGACCTACCCATGCTGATCCACGCCTTTGTGACCTCGCGTCTGGACTACTGCAATTCCCTTTACTTTGGGCTACCTGGGGTTGATATCTGCCGTTTGCAGCTAGTGCAGAACTCGGCAACCCGGTTGCTGACGGGGACTCTTCGTTTCTCTCATATTACACCGGTGCTCCGAGACCTGCACTGGCTGCCGATTCAGTGGTGGATCACCTTTAAAGTCGGTCTTCTGACTTATAAAGCCCTACACGAGTTGGGCATGGATTACCTGAAAGAGCTGCTGGTGCCTTACTGACCGACGCGACCACTCCGCTCCACCAATGAGGGGTTGCTAGAGATCCCGAGGGTCATTTTAAAATCTTCTGGCACCCGAGCTTTTATGTTCGTGGTGCTGACCCTCTGGAATTCTCTACCACGCTGGATTCGAGAGTGCATGACGGTGGAGGGTTTTAAAAAGGGCCTAAAGTCTTTTTTTATGGACCAAGGCATTTTTAGATAATGCTGATGCCTATTAATTGCCCTGCTGTTAATTCAGTTATATGATGTTTTGTATGGCTTTAGTATGTTTTTATCCTGTATTTTATTGTAATGCGCCTTGGTTTTAAGAAAGGCGTAGATAAATAGTTTATCATTATCCTGACACAACTGCTGCTCGAACCCACCCGCTACAACCCCCACTCCAAAACCACTCTTTAATCGACTGGATCCTCACCTTACACCCACGTAGGGTGACCATGTCCGGCATCCTCACTAACCCATTAAGTGACCACGGCATCACCTACTGCATCAGAAAATCCCGCTTGCCCAAATCAGCACCCAAATACATTAACACACGCTCACTAAACACTTTGGACACCGAATCCCTGCTTACCAGCCTCAGTCATGCCGACTGGCACCATGTGTACTTTGCCCCTAATGTTGACACAGCTCTTTCCAGCTTCCTGTGCACCTTCACAAATATCTGGGACTCCCACACTCCCTTGAAGAAGCTCAGAGTGAAAAAACTCCATCACAACTGGATAACTGCTCCCTTCCTAGCGCTCTGCAAGACCAGAGACAAAGCCTGGTCCGCTTTCAAATCTCTTCCTAGTTCCCAGAATAGGCAGGCCTACAACACCCTACGCAATGCTTGCACTAAGGCCATAAGGTGAGCAAAAGCCGATTTCTTCAAATCACAACTGTCGCACGCCCACCACTCCAAATTCCGAAATGTAATACACTCACTGCTTGATCCTACTTCACAACCCACTTCCCCCATTTTCAAACAGCAAGGCCGGCCTATAACAGATCCCTCCTGCATTGCTGAAACCCTCAACAAATTTTTCACAACATGCGCCCTACCTCAAGGCCCCCCACCTGCATCCTCCGCACCAACTCCTCCTCCTTGTCTTAACAACTTCGTCTTCTCACCAGTCTCTGAAAAAGAGGTGCTCATGGCCCTCCGCTCCAAATCCGGTCCAGACGGAATTCACCCAAAACTCCTGCATATCGCTGTTCCTGCAATAACAAAACCACTTACCCATATACTAAACCTCTCCTTTTCCACAGGCACGGTTCCACAGGCCTGGAAATGTGCCTCAGTCATTCCTCTACACAAAGGAGGAGACCCCTCTATGCCCAGCAGTTACAGGCCCATCTCCCTCCTCCTTGCTCTTGCAAAACTTCAGGAATCCCTAGTCCACTCCAGACTGGCAGAACACCTCGCTACAAACAACCTCCTATGCTCCCACCAGTTAGGCTTCTGGAAACAGTACTCCACTATCTCCTCTCTCCTTTATGTCACAAACCACATCCATACTGCCTCTGACCAAGGCCTCCTAACCACTACAGTCTTCACCTGGCCAAGGCCTTTGATTCTGTATCCCACCCCCTCCTCTTGCTAAAACTAGAAACTGCAGGCCTAGCTCCTATCTTCTTACAGTGGTTCAACTCCTAGCTATCCAACAGGTTACAATCTGTCAGAATTGCTGACATGTCATCCCCCCACCTTCCCATCCTAGCAGGTGTTCCGCAAGGATCTGTCCTCGGCCCCATACTCTTCTCCCTCTTCATTAATGACCTCCCCTCCTCCTGTGCCAGGTCCAGTATACATATGTATGCTGATGGCACTATCCTTTTACCTCTGGCCCCAAAATACACGAAGTTCAAGCCACCCTCCAAAGCGATTTCAACAACATTCAAAAGTGGTTCCTACAGAACCAACTAAAATTTAATACCGCCAAAACTGTTTCCATGATATTTGGCACAGCGCAGAAGATTAGCCGATCCTCCTCCCCTCCCCCCATCACCTCACTGGATGGCACCCCTCTAGACCAGGTCTGCAAATATAAGTACCTGGGTGTCTGGCTAGACCACTACTTATCCTTCGCCCCTCACATAAACTCAACCATCTCTAAACTACTCCCCAAACTCGGTATGCTTTTCCGGCACAAAGACTCCCTCCCACTGCCTGCCAGGTGTCAGATAGTAACTGAAATGATACTCCCCATTTTTGACTACACAGATGTGGTCTACTGCCCGGCCTCAGTAACAGCCCTAGCAAAACTTGACATCCTCCTAAATTCTTTTTGCCGCTTCGCCACAAACTCCCCCTTCAACACGCATCACTGCGATCTATACTTCCTCCTAGGAATAGCTCCGCCATCCCATAGGCGTTGCAGCCACTCTCTCTCAATCTGGTCTCTAAATTCTGGTTCAACCTGTTACCTCCCTACCTGGAGGATAGTCTCTCACCTGCCTCCACCACCCCCTACACACTAAGACACAGAGACGAAAGATCTTGCTATATACCTCGACCAGCTTCGTCCTCTGGCAAAGTTGCCTTTTCCTACCGGCTCCCCATTTTGTGGAATTCACTAACCCTCTCCACTAGAAACACCCCCTCTTTCCTCACTTGCAAGAAACTGCTACGCCTCCTAGCACCTCCCTCTTGCCTCTGTCCCAGATGATTGCCACAACCACCATCATCTCTACAGTCACTCGCAGCTCCTACCAGACACTTTTCACACTGTTCTCACCTATTTTCTGGTTAATCCCTCATCCTCGCATCTCGTCTCACGCACTAGAGATGTCGCCAACATTCCATGCCTTTGTTAATGCTCAATATACTCACTATGCACTTGTTAATATGTAAATGTATATACTGTAAGCTTCTGTAAATACTGAAAGTAGCTGCAATAGTTGTGTAAATATATCCTGTTTTTGTTATTACTGTATGTACTCCTTATCCCCTTCCCCGGGTCACACCTGGAAACGAGCCTCGGCTCAGTGTGCCTATGCCGGTCAACAAATGTTTAAATAAGTAAAATAATTACATTTAGTTGTAGATGCTGTTCTTAGCCTCCAAAATGTGTTCCTATCAGTTGTTTTGTTTCTGTAGTATCTACAGTATTGCATTGCTAGCGTGTAGCCAATAAATCAAGGGTTTTTAATCTGAACAAAAATATTACAAACTTACGTCAGTGTACTTTTTACTCCATCTCTCTTAGACTGTGTTCTGCTTTGTAAGTCTTGTAAAGCGTTTTGGTACACAATTTTGTATAATGATTTGTAGTGGTAGTCCAAGGCTTGGAAAGCATAGCCAGAAAAGTGCTTTGCGATAAGTTGCGGATGAAAGGTGTTATAGAAGAACCCACTTCAGTTTAGTTTTATTCAATTTCTGTTGCTGATTTCATTTGGTCACCATATTCCATCGCCATATGTAATATTAAGATAACGGTGGTGTAAAACATGGACTCTAAATAGCCAGGAGAGTCACACATTCATCTTTGAAACAGCAGTATCTGGGAGGTTCTTGTGCTTTGCAGGTATTACCGTGGCATTACAAAAACTGACTATCTACAGCACACTGCCTCATTGTGTGGCAAAGGAATTGCCAGGATTCATGAGGGAGCACAGTAACTGTTGCACAGCATAGTATTACACATGAAACAATTCATTTGCTAAAGACGAAGATGCGAATGCCCCCCCAATGGCCGTGTGCTGCTAGGAGGGATCCAGAGTGCAGTATGTGGGAAATCCCACTGACCAATCTGCACAGCTTGTTCTTTCAGTGGCTAGATAATTTATGCATGCCTTTAATGTACAGTTACCATGGAAGCCTTTCACAGACCCCCCCCATCTCTTTTTTTTTTTTTTTCATACAAAGGAGCAGATGACAAAAGAGTGACCTCTTAGGTGTCAGAGGGCACTCCCGGTCAAGAGACATGGAGGGATGCATGTGTGAGAACTCATGGTTGCGGTTTCGTCTTGCCTGCCCTTTGTTTTTTTTTTATTGGTTTTGCACAATTCAGTGACAAGACATTTAAACAGAACATCACCATATAAACTTGGTTACAGACAGTAATAAAAAGATGTTCAAGCAGTACATTACTTTAAATCCAATTCCCGTGGAAGGAGTGGAGTGTACACGATTTAATCTAGTTTAGAGCAAGATAAATGAGATTTCACCTGCTTTCAGATTCTGAATAGTGTGAGATTTTCCAGAGCTCTGTTTCTTTCAGCATAGCTATGAACCCATTCATACTGGGTGGCTGCTTATTTAACCATTTCACAGTAGTAGATTTAATGGCTACCACTGCAACTAGCCAGTAACTACTGTATAGTAATACCTTTTATTTAGATCTTTATGCCTATAAATGCTCATAAACAGTGCCTGGAATGTCAGAGGAATCTGTATTGGAAGGACTTTAAGTGTGAATCTGTTTTCAAAAATGTTTTCAGATTTGGATACTCCCTAAAGATATGAAACTGGGTACCCACCATCCTGCACTCCCTCCAGCATTGACCAGAACAGTGTGGGCATAGTGTCTAGTCTGCACAGGGGTGCAGAGAAAGCATGCGATTGTCATCTTTTGCCTATGTATTTTTGCAGTGGCGAAAGTGAGACGGAGGCTGTCAGGTGGTCTCCTTACCCATTGTTCAGAGAGAAAGGTATAGCCACAGATAACAAGCACAAATATTTCAATTACAGACATAATTTACAACAAATCTGGATGGCCCAATGGCAGACAGTGCGAGGTGCCATCGCGTGGGAGACTGGGGTTTATTTGGCGTAGGGTTCTTGCACCAAATCAGTATGATGATATATTATGATATTTCACACTGATGATTAATTATCATTGTAAAAAAATGCCGAAAGTATTGTGCAGCACAGTATATCACAATAAACTCTGTGGGAAGTTCCCCCCCCCTCCCTTTTTTGTACCACCCATCACCCGGTGTAAATAGACAGCATTTGCGACTACTCTTGGGGGGGGGGGATGCCAGACGTTGCATGGTCACCCATAGCATCAGAGGCATGACCACCAGGCTTCTCCTTTGGTGTCCCTAAATGAGCAGTGCCAGGAACCTCCCCCACCATGGGAGGACAGCATTTATATGGACACTCTGTGCCCCCCTGCCAGTCTCAGCTTCTGATGTACTGGAGGTGAGGTGGCAACTGCGGGGTGCCGGTCCCAGAGTGGTCCCCACCCTGGCGCCACAGAGCCAGCTACAAAGTAAGAATAAAAAACAAAGACTATTATAATATTCAATAACATAATATGATGAAATCCCTTGGGGAGTGACCTTGAGGTTTTCTCTGGGCCAGGTGAGGGGCAGCCATTATATAGAGTTGACACCCTTTGCCCTCCAGGGCAGGAGAGCTGGTGGGCATCTCTCTGCAATGCCCTCTGCAGTCCAGTGGCAAGCGGGACTTGGCTTAGTCCTGAAGGGAGACAACAGCTTGCACCCTTTTTAGCAGAAGTGAGGCCTTGCAACATTGTCTAGGAGCAGTCTGGATTGGGGGGGCATGCCTGGGGAAAGGGGGAAGGGCATCTGGCCATAGCAGAAACAAAAAAACAAAATGGCTTATAGTCCTGACTCCATTTTCTATTTGAACAGCTGTATTAATACCAGTACCATCTGCGTATGATCTGGGATGTCTGTCTAATCGATTGCTTGTGCTCCAAAAATGAAGTACATCCCTGGGGACAACATTTTTCTTTTATCTATGGATGTGCAACGTGAAATTCCCTATCATTGGAAAATATACCATTGAAAATGCTTTTGTTTCTAGATGTAAGGTATTTCATTACTTTCTGTCAAATAATCAGTTTGTTGCGGGTATCTGCTAGGTAGTCCAGCGGCAACGCATTATGCTACTGTAACCCCTAGATGGCGCTATCCCAGGGGCTACTACCCCTGCCTGATTTGCCACTAACAGGTTGAGGGGCCTGGATCCAATGGCGGGTGCCTCCACCCAGAGGTCAGGGTTTGCAATAGTTAAACTAACTTGGTCACAGCCCTCTGGGACACTGCAACCCCCTTCTTCCCACTAGTGGCCCACACAATATATCAGACACTTACCCCAGGTCTGGTTCCGCACTGGGACCTCTGTGAAATGAGATACAGTGCAACAATCACAGTACAGTACTTTAACATAGACAAATACCTCAGGCAGTATAACTTTGCTGAAACAAGCAGCTCTGATTTATTTAGGGATATAACAAGGACAGGGGAAATCAGGTTAATTAGCTTATCACTCTAATAATCTATTTATGGCTCTGTGCACAGGCCTATCCCTATCAGTTACTGTCCCTGGGTACCCAAGCCCTAGTGGCTAGTCCAAACCGTGGCAGCTGGTAGGGCCCTTCACACAGAGAAAAGGAGAATTAAACAGTCAGCAGTACAGTAATTCCATTTGGATTTAATGTGGCAATTCAACAGGGAGCGACCCTGAATTAGTACTCACGACCTCCAAATAAGATAGGGTCCTTCAATGTCGGCAGGGCTCACTTGAGGTACACAAACCTCTTCACACATCCATATAAAAGAAAGCACTATACCAGGCAGGCTGCATCTGTATCCCGATCGCAATTACTGCACAATACCCGGGAGAACACACAGCAGATTCAGTTCCTGACAGACCAAATGCAATTTTCAGCAATTCCTCCAGTCTTCTACAGGGTGAGCCTGGTTTCTACTCTTCAGAGATCCTTTGATTCTTTTCACAGGACGATTCAGTCCTAACAAGCTGTTACACAAGCTGCAGACCGGAACTCTGGGCCTTACACACGCTTTTGACTAAACTGCACACTGAAAAAGCACAGGGCTCCTTCCTTCTTCACTGCCAAAGCTCAACTGAAACTCCAACCGACAAAACCGAGCACTTACTTTGAGTTCCTCCCAGTTCTTGACTGGATTGGCTGTCACTCACAATAGACTGCTGCTGTTGGTCCAAAAGGCACTGAAGTCTAAACTACATCTCCCAGAGTCACTGCCCATACAATCCTCTTGTGGCTGGCTCAGATTATGAGTCCAAGTTCTGATTCGTCCAAGGCACCATTTTAGAGCTAGCTTACCCCACACTGATTGGTCCAGTTCAGCAGTTCAAAACTAGAATGGGAACTAGCAGACACAGTTCTGACTGCAAAGAAAGCAGGTTAGACAAACTGTAATTTCATTATTACTCTAAATAATTTCTGGCAAACAGTTACATCTTTCAGATAGGTTCCCTTTGCACTCCTAGTGACTGCAAAATGAAGTGAATTGGCAGCAGCTTGAGTGGTACTCAATCAAAGAAACACACAGTCCCCCATACAAACTAATTATGTCTGCAAGCAGACAGCTCTTAAAGAGACAGTACCAGAGGTTCTAAAAACACTCACTGATAAATGGCTTAAATGCCAAACACCATTCAGGCTTGGAGCATTCAAGCAAGCTCCTGGAAGTCTTTTGGGAACCCCCATTTGCAGGGGGGTTACACTACCATGCAGGTGACCCTGGTTTGGGGACAGACTCAGGGAGCCGCACTGGGTAGTGGCCATGGCTGGGATAGGTGCTGTGAGTCTGCGCCAGGGAGGGCTGGCAGCAGGTTCCACCATCACAGCAGTTCCCGTGAGGGCCAGAGAGCTTGCGCCCCCCGGCCCCCAATGCAGGCGCTGTGTGCATACATAGGCCGGAATTCTGCTACTGACCATCTCATGGGAAGTGGGTGGGACCAAAATAGGAAACTAAGGTAAAAAGCCATGCACCTCCAACTGTCTTGAGGACTGGCACTCACAGGGCCCCACTCCATGTGGATCCCCACCAGTCATCATGGTGGGTGGCAGGGCTGGGGGGATGTTTGCAGATGGAGACCGGAAGGAAGGCATAAACCATGGCTCCAGGGTCAAACATCTATTTGAAAAAAAATCTATTTGTAATGATTTTTAAAACTGCATTTTGAGGCTGAACTCAAGTTGAATATGCCGTATGTGTTATTTTTCCTCCCCTCCAGGCTCTTCTGTAAATGAACGATGCCCAGCTCAAGTTGACTATCCTGGTTAAACTAGTTAATAAATTAATTGTTAAACTACCTTCAAAGCTTTCCTGATGTTCTGCAGGAATGTTGCCCAATGCAACAGCTCTTGATTGCCTGCAGACCTCGGCCTAGATCCAGACAGTGCTAGAAGCTGATCTGCAGAAGGTTTAAAGTGGCATGGGGTAGAATAAAACAGCTGGAGGTCTTGGAAATTACAGGGGTTGGGAACCTAAAGCACTGAGCCCCTTATAAGTCAAAATATGGAGCCTTAAATGTCATTTCTCCGCCTCAGAGGCAGTGTAGAGCCCAAAGAATCAGAGACGCGTGGTCTGACATCTCCGCAGACATCAGGACCTGAGCTCCTGTATTGGGCACTAGCTGCAGACTTTGGATTGTAAAGGTGATAGTCATCTTATTTTACCAGTGCTGTGCAGGAGGTAGGACAGTAAGGTTTAAGGCCCTCAGGAATTCGAGACCCTCCTGTCTCAGGGACCTCCACATGCCCTACGTCCCCCTGCACCCCTTACGATCCGCAGGTGATGTGCTGTTGGCCATGTCATGACATTGAGGGTTACCCAGCATAAGTAGGGGCATCGCGCTGGCTGCTGGCTGTGTCATGACATTGAGGGTTACACGGCATAAGTAGGGGTATAGCGCTGGCTGATAAATTGGATGTGTGTCCATACTCAGATTGGGTATAGTCACTGCCTTGCAGCATGAAGAATGGACAAGATGGACCCTAAGTCCCTTCTGTCATCACAATACTGTGCTACCCATATTGGTGCAGTACAGAGTAAAACTGACGGCCATTCTACAGCGGCCAATGGTGCCATCTGGCTGCAGCTACCTCATATGCTATGTCACAGACTGTTTCTGTGTTCCGTAGACTTGACCACCACAGACATAGTTTCACCTCTCCTCCAGTGCTCGAAGCCTAGCAGGAGTAACCGTCACTTTCGATAATTTCCCTAGTTTTATCCGATGACATTGTTACTTACCTCATTCACAAGGTTGCTGTACAGCAGATTCAAAATTGATCCATCAACTCTCAGACTTTGCAGGATTAAGATGAGAGTCTTTCTTAGGCTTTGGAACACATGGAGACTGATTAATAACTGTTTGTTTTGTTCATGCACAGGAGAATATGTCAAGCAAGTTGCCGCAAATGTGAAGAAGTATGTGGTGTCTAAAGCTGGAAGGAGCTACATCTCGGGATCCCTGTTCTGTACTAACTTCAGGATTGCCTTTGTGCCGGACCAAGGTGGAATACAGAACACAGAGGTAAGGTGCAGTTAGCAACGCTCTGGGGGAATGACGGTGGGTCTCTCATTCATTGAGTCAGTGGCAGATGAGCGTGCCATGGAGGAACTGCCCTTGCTGTCCAAATTGGGATGGGTTGCCAGAGCCCATAACTGTAGTACCCTCTGGAACTGTCATATAAGCAGGACTCAGTGGGGTGTGGAGGAGATGGCCATCTCTGCCCTATACCTCTCAATTGCTATGAATTTCGTATAGCGCTGTGATTTTTACACTTACCCATGCTCCACAAAGGTTTACTGAAGTTCCTCCTAATGTTAGAATTATTCCTTTACACACCGACTATTAAAACATTGAAATAATTTGACAGAAGCATTCAACAGTAACATATGGGTCCCACTATGCATAGGCATATTATTCTTTAAAATAAGAAAGTGCTACACATTCTGAACCTTTGCGCTGAATGTTGAAGGCCAGTGCTATGCATTTTAATGCTGAGAGGTTGAGAGGTATGCTGTGTTTCTTACTGCTGAGGCCAGTGCTATTGCATGCTCTATAATCACTGGGTGTGGGAGGGGCCAGTACCAACAATTTATTTTCCATATATGGCAGAAAATGTATTGTAAATACACACATATTGACCCTTTTTGTATTTTTAAACTATATGAAAGCATGGGAAAATATATGTTGTATATTTGGGAAAAGGCATCTGGTCAAGATAGTGGCAGCATACACGCGCTGTTGAAAACCGCGCAGGCATAAAAGCATGCGCAGTTTCAGAGTTTATTTACATCACCTGGAGCGGTTTTGGACCACACCGTTTAATGCTGACCATGCAGCACACTTTTTACCTGCGTTGTCTTCAACCACGTGGACTTCACCTAGTCCTTTTGGACAGTATACTGTATGAAACATGCACATAATAACTCCTTTTTATGTTCATGCTTGTACAAAGCAAACATGTTGCTGTGATAGTGGATTTCAGAGGTGTGTCACTGTTGGTCCAATGCAGGGCAGTCTGCAGTGGGCTTGACAGTGCCAGACCAATCATTAGGCAGGCCGATCATAACACTCTTCTGGGCTCGCTGGGCAGAAACTTCGTGACGTTCAAAGAAAAGAGTTGCCCAAATCACAGGATGGCTTTTTCCTTTGATCTGCATGACACTGCCCATCAAGGACAGCTGGCCAGCATCATGATCAGCCTGTGCCTCGTCCTCCCTTCCCAACACAACCTACCACTGCCCAGTGTCCCTCCAACCTCCCTGTAATTTCCTGTGCCCCAGTCTTCTGTGAAAATGACTCCCTTCCACTGCCAGATATCCCTCCCACCTCCCAATTCTTCCCATGCCCTGGTCTGTGAATACAACTCCCTCCCACTGCCAAGTATCCCTTCCTCCTCATCATCGTCGCTTCCCCTGCCACGGTCCGTGAAAGCAACTCCCTCCCACTGCCAAGTATCCCTCCCACCTGCCTGTCACTTCTCTTGCCTCATGAATGTTAAGCCAACACTGGCGTGCCCAATCCCCAATGTCGGTAGCTGAAATAAAGAAAACTGTCCCTCGTAGTCTTTGTTTATATTTTTTACACCTTGTAAGAAAGAAAACTGTCCATTGATGTATGTTGCCACCTCCACCCTCCACTGCCATTACCCACCCACCACCCCACCCACTCAGCGCCCACCACCCCACACACCCCCTGTCCCTTGCTTACCTACCAGGGGTCCAACGCCACAATCCTCTCTGGACCGGAGATACGTCTTCACTCTTCGACGCCAGACTGGCAACTGAGGAAATCAGGTAAGTACGTCCGTGTATTTCAATGCGTTTTGAACTTTTACTCATAACTTGGTGGGTTTTTTTTTTATATTTTTCCCCCAACATTTTCAACATGGCCTTTTTGGGACCCCATCTCATGAACAAAGTAGGTGAAATTTTTCAAATCCTGCCTGACAGACGATTTTGCAGTTGCTCCACAAAATCACCTTTCGGGTGGGATTTGAAAATTTCACCTACTGGGTTCATGAGGTGGGGTCATAAGAAGACTATGTTGAAAATATGGGGTCAAAATATATATATATATAAAAAGAAGTTATGAAGGTATGTTGGAATTTTTCAACGCTCACCAACACTTTGGAACTTTTTAATATTTTGACCCCAAATTCTCAACATAGCCATTTTTTTCGCACCACTTCATGAACGTGACAGGTGTCATTTTTCAAATCCTGGCCAAAATGTGTTTTGAACATGTGCCACAAAATGACATTTCAGCCAGCATTTTATAAATGACACTTGTCATGTTCAGGAGGAGACGTCGTAAAAAGACTGTTGAAAATCTGGTGTCAAGTCATGAAAAAACAACTACGTTATTAAGAAACATTGAATTATTCAGCATTTACTCATAACTTTATTTAGGCCGCCGGTGGTGCTGAGGGTTGAGGTGCTGAACACCACACCTCGCGACCTGGGTTCAAGACAAGCCGGGCCTCCGAGGTTGGAGGGAAAGTTGAGTGTCCAGAGAGCAGCTCTCCTCTCCTGGGAGGGAGGAGGGTCAGTGCTCGGCGCTTGACTGGCCTCTGGCGGAGGCCAGAGGCATGGCAAGCGTGGAGCAGACGTCTGGGGATGGGAGTGGCAATGTCAGCAGTGGTGCCCTGGTGTAGGGCATGTGACACTTCCACAAACAAACAGGGAAAAACACTCTGCGAGCTCCGGGTAGACGCAGCACCAAGGCATACACCTAATGGCTCCCGCCTGCCTGGTTTCAGGGTCCCCCGATGAGACTAGAATAGTTCGGGGTGTTCTGCCCCACCTCGTCCCCGCCCAGGGGGAAGAACTACGGCTCCATTGGGGGGTTGACCATGGAGGCAGGTAGGTGGCTGGAGTGGGGGCAGTCCTTCATTGGTGCTCCCGAAGATGCGGAGCTCGTAGGGAGTAGGAGTTGATAAAACAGTAATTTCAAAAAAAACAACAACTTTATTTTCGCAGATTTGGGCCATAATGTTCAGTGGATCCCTTATGTTACCCCACCTCATGAACATGACAGGTGTCATTTTTCAAATCCTCTCCAGAATATGTTTTTGTAAACACACTGCAAAATCACCTTTCCAATACGATTTAAAAAATTCCACCTGTCTTGATCATAATGTCAGGTCATAAAAACACTGTGGGAAATTTGGGGTGACAATGTGGGAGTCCATTGAAAATTAGATACTGCCTCTAGATGGCCTATTTTGGGTAAGTGCAGTCTAAGAAGGTGTAAAAGCAGGACACCACTGAAAATGAGATATTGCATCTCATCTGGTCTGTCTTGGATAATTATATAGTAAAAATGTGTACAAGCAGGACCCAGTACAAGAGCACTGCAAGCAAGTAAACATTTGGCATTGACAAATGCTTGTTTGTTTTGAGTGCGTTATCCATATAGGGCCAGTGATTTTCGGTTTTCAGAAATGAGCAGTTCCGTTTTTTTCGGTTGCCATGCAAAAACTAAGCCCACAACTGCTCCATATGGCCCTCCTGCCTGCTTCAGCTGCTGCAATTACCTGCATCATTCTGTTTTACTTAAGCTTGCAACCTCCCCCCCCCAAGTTTAACATGCGAACATGGCAGGACGGCAGCAGGACAAAAGTGATGGTGTCCATTGGCATGGGCAGTGGTTTTGTGTGCACGCGCACACACACTATCACAGCACTGGAGGACGAAAACCCAATCGCTTGGCCTGTTTTTTTATTGTATTTACTTCACCTTAATTTCTGTCTCACCTTGTTAGCTGGCACTTTATTTCAAGAAGACTAAGTCACTGCTGTTATCCTCCTTTCTTGCGCCTGATTGAGGGACCAAAAAAGGCATTGGCTATCGGGACCAGACATTTACACAGTTACTAAAAACATTCATTTTCATGAATTGATCAAATGTCTGGTCCCGATTACTGATGCGTTTTTTGGGTTGGTTTTTTTTTGTGGTTCCGGTGATCAGGCAGGGGGGAAAGGAGGATAACAGCAGCGACTTGGGCTTTTTTAAATAGGGTGCCATCTAACAAGATGAGACATAAATGAATGTAAATGGAATAACAAAACAGACCAAGTAATCGTTTTTTTTATTGCCAGCCTCAATAACTCTGTCTGTAACAAAAACAAGTGGTGAGTAAAGTGAAAGCTAAATTTTACCCACCTGGAGAGGAATGCTGGCTGATGCTGCATGCTTATGGTGCTTACACCACAGACACACTTTGAAGGGAGTGGAAAGGGGAGGGGAGAGAACAGCGCTGGTACAGATTGGCCCTAAAGGCACATCCATCCCATTTTTGCATTCCAAGTTGCCACCTGATAGGGCTCCTTCAGACCGGCACTATTATAGATTAGACTGTTTTAGATATTCAGAGAAGTGCAAATTGTCAGTTCTGTGTGTTTCACGACAAAAAAAAATTTTCCTTTTTCTGTCTGTGATTCCACGATTGCTAAATCATTGGCTTTATCCATATATTGTCAATGTAACTCCTACATATGTCATAAAACTTCCCAATCTTTCATTGATTTAAAGTTTTCCAAACATGCCAGTTTAGGTATATTTAAAATACAGTGTTTCCATATATGGAAAATGCATTATGTTCTGCACGGGGAATACAATGGAGGAAACTACAACATTTGTTCCCCCAACAATCCTGGAGTTGTCCCGAAGTTTTATCAGACTAGCAGCAGCTCAGTGAGGAGCGAGGGAACAAAACTGTGACCTGACTTATTTTATAGTGTGAGTAGATGTTATTTACTGTAGGATTTCACTGGCTTGCTTAACTTAAAGTGTTTATCACTTTTGATTAAACTTTGAAAAACGTAATATTTATTTATTTATTCATTTGGTAACCGGGTTGGTACATGATCCAAAGACCTTTTTTCAGGCATAGCCAGGGACAGAAACTGGCACATACAATGTAAAAATACATTGAGAAAGCAGTGTGAATCATACAGGCAACACAGCACTGTAGGTCAAACTGACAGAGAAAATATAAGGTAAACAGTACCAGGTACATCAGCAGTTGAGCAAACAAGGTAGATAACATTTAGGTAAACAGGGTAAGGTTGCTCCATCATTCAACAAGAGGAATAAAAGTAGTTTCTAGGGACATGGATATGTTGTTCATCCACACTCATTGGCAGGTATCCTTGCCGCTTTAAATCTTGCCGGAAGGTCTTCAAGCTTGCTCCTCCCACCCACCCGGGTGGTATAACTCTCGGCTCCGCCCCATGACGTCAGATCTTCCTTACCGCTTGGAAGCTCAGGTTCCCTCCTTAACGCTCTGCGTTTGAGACTGGTTCCTATTTCTCCGTTTGCGGATTTAAAAATAAATTTTGCAAAAGACTTCAGTCTTCTATCCCTCGCGGCTGCGATGGACAAATCGACTCCCGGATTTCGGAGATGCCCATGCGGGCAGAAGATGTCTCGGACGGATCCACACTCCACGTGTGTCACTGCTTAGGCCTTGAGCACGACCCGCAGGCTTGCGACCTGTGCTCATCTTTCTCGGCCCTCGTCCTCGAAGACCCGTGCTGCCGATTGCAACTGGGCCGTCCCAAGCGCTTCCTCGCGTGAAGTCCAAGGAGGCCTGTTATGTGTCTCACAAGGTGGCTCTCATGTGGATCAGCTCGAGCGGAGGGTCGCCTCGAAGAGGAGGCGGCATCGGGTCAGATCTTTCCTCGGCTGCATTTATCCCGCCTTCTGGTTCTTCCTACACGGCTTCTTTTTAGGAGCTTTGTCTGTCCCTTCCACTAAAGGAGAAGGGCCTCGCCTGCTGGACCTTATTCTCGGTCCAAAAGAGGGACAGGGTAAGTCCTCCGTCGACGCCTTTTGGGAGCGGGAAAGGTCCCCTCTCGGCCGCCGACCGCCGGCTTCGTCCACCGCCGGCTTCGCCACTGGCCTCACGGTGTCCCCTGCCAGGTCAGTTGACGAGACTCCCACCGGCGAAGTCGAGATTTTCTCGACCCATTGGACGGGCTGTCGCCTTTAGCAGCCGAGATTCCCCTCTCCCCGGTTCCCCCGGGAGGAGTTGAGGATCCCGTGGGCTCGCCTGTGCCTCCGGTTCCGGAGCCCTCGGATGGACCATCCGAGCCGAAGGAGTGCGGTTCCGGCCGACACCTCCCGCACCGACCTCGGAAATTCCGGGACTCGGTCTCGGTCTCGGACCTCTTGGCGGTCCAGCCGATCCCACCGTCATGGCGGTCTCGGTCCCGGCACCGCTGTAAGCGGCTGGGCTGGCCCTCGCCCTCCTCTCGATGAGGGAGGCTTCCGCGAATTACGCCGGGACGGTACGAGGACTCATGTTGCAACAGTTTCTCCTGGCGGGAATAAGCCACCCCGCCGCCTTCCCGGCCATTAAGTGGTTGTCACCGAACGGCCGACACAACCCTCGACTTATCCGAGGAGCTTGACACCAGGCCGTTGTTCGGCCAAAACCAGCTGCTCCACCGATTCCGGTGGAACCTCCGCCTCCACAGCCACCTATTGGGGCTCCGACCAAGGATTCTCGGTCGGCTAAGGGTCTACCCCATCGGCTGTCAGTTACCCTCACTCCCGACCGACCTCGGCAGGTGAAGGGTGGCTCAGGCCAGAGGCAGCTCTTCGAGGACTCTTCCGAGTCCGAAGATGATTCCTCCTTTTTCTCCAAGCGACTGGACTTGGAGTCTTCAGGAGGTCAGTCAATGGACGATAGCCCGTCGTCCTTCCTAGGACTGCTTCGGCTCATCTCGGAGTCTACCGGGATGGAGCTCGAACCCGTTTCCAAACGGGCCAGGTATCCCCTCACGGAGATTCTGGACCGAGGGGATTCTCCGACGGAGGCCTTTCCGGTGGCCGAGGCCATAGTGGGTCCGGCACTGGAGCTTTGGCAGCGCCCTGCTTCCTGCCCTGCGCCTTCGGCCAGGATGGCCAGGAAGTATGCGGTCCCCACCGTTCCTTGTCCGTTTCGGAACACCCTCTGCTGAGGGGTTGGTTACCGACAGCGTTTACGGCGCTACGGGCAACGCCAGGGATGTGGACAAACCTCCTGACAAGGAGTCCAAGAAATTGGACTATGTCGGGCGAAAAGTCTCACGCTAAGTCCCTCTCTCGGCCTTCATCAGGCCAGTTCGGCCCTCATGGCACATTTTCTCATGCCCTGTTGGGCTCCTGGATGAGGTCATCCTCATCTTCCCGCCCGATCTGCAGACTACGGTTAAGCAGGTGCGGACCAGGCAGGGCAGTGGCCAAACAGCAGCTCCAGACTGCTTTGGATATAGGGGACTCATGTGCCAGATCGGTGGCGGCCGCAGTGGCTATGCGTCGGCGGGCTTGGCTGAGGATATCCACCTTTACTTCGGATACCCAGCACAAGTTGGCGGATGTTCCCTTTTTGGGGACTGACCTCTTCGGCCCTGGGGTGGAAGGTCACCTGCAGAGGATCGAGAAGTCCAATGCCACCTTGGACTCGGTCTCTTCCGCTCAGAAGGACAAAGGCCGCAAACCACAGCCTAAGCCCTTTCGTCCTTCTGTGCCCCCGGCGCGTCCGGCCCGGCAACGCCAGGGCCAGCAGGCTCGCCTTGGCATCCCAAACCCAAGCCGCCGCTTCTAACAGGAGGCAGGGAGGAGGGCCCAGGAGGTCCCTCGGCCGGTCCCTCCTCCAAGCCTGCCCAGTGACGGGCTGAGGTGTCGCCCCCATTCTGCCACTCTGACCCTGGGTCTCCGTGGGGACGGCCCGCATTTTCCGTTCTCCACCTGGTCCGCTGTTACCACGGACAGGTGGGTCTTGAGGTGGTGGAAGAGGCCTGCCTCTGGAATTCGAGCAGGCACCACCCTTCAGAGCCGCCGCCTCGGGGCTTCGGGATCCCCAGCTCACTGGCGGCTCGTCGAGCCGACACGCTCTCCTCCTCCAGAAGGAGGTGGTAAGAGGTGGTGGACCCTCCTTCAGACCCAGGGTTTGTGTCCAGGTACTTCCTGGTTCCGAGCGGACGGGGCTGGCGCCCATTCTCACCCACACGACCTAAACAAGTTCCTAAGTTCTCGAACCTTCAGGATGGTCACTCTGGCTCAGATAATACCATCCTTGAACGCGTGTGGTTCTGCCTCTGGACTTGCAGGACGCGCTTCACGTCCCTATCCGTCCGTCTCACCAGCAGATTCCTTCGCTTCCGAGCGGAAGGATCCCTCTTCGAGTTCCAAGCCATGCCCTTCGGCTTGTCTCCAGCTCCCAGGGTCTTCACCAAATGCATGGCAGTGGTGACAGCATTCCTGCGGCACCGAGGGGTCCGGCTGTACCCTTACCTGGACGACTGGCTGATAGCAGCTCCCTCCAGGAAGGAGGCGGAGTGGTCCAGAGATCTGGCCCTCCAGGTCTGCTCTCAACTGGGCCTCCTTATCAACGAGGCCAAGTCGGAACTCGAGCCGAAGCAGGTGATTCTATTCATCGGGGCGCAGCTCGACTCTCTTCGAGCCAGAGCGCGGCTCCCGGCGGACAGGGCCGAGGTTCTTTCCTCCTTTGCCCGATCATTTCTGGTTGGGCAATTGCCCTGCCGGGACTTCCTGCGCCTCCTGGGTCTCATGGCGGCCTGCACCAGCGTGGTCCGCTGGGCCGCTGGAACATGCGTCCCTCAGTGGGACTGGCCAGCCAGTGGTCACAACGCCGCGATCCCTTGACCAGCTTGTGTCGGTGACATAGGGATATGGAACGCCTCCAGTGGTGGACCGCTCCAGATCATTTGCAGGAGGGCATCCGTCGTCCGCCCGAGCCGACGGTCTCTCTGTCGACCGATGCCTCTGATGGGTTGGGGTGCCCATCTGGGGAACACGGCTCATGGCCTCTGGTCCCCACGGGAGTCCGGATGCCACATCAACCTGCTGGAGCTCGAGCGGTCCGCCTAGCTCTCACGCCTTTGCTCCGTTCCTCCGGGGTCAAGTGGTCCGAGTCAGGCGGACAATACCCACGACCATGTACTATCTAAACCGCCAGGGTGGGACGCGCTCCATGCTTCTATGCAAGGAAGCTCTCCGCATTTGGTCACTCGTGCGCAGCCTGGAGGCGGATCTCCTAGCCATTCATGTGGCAGGAGCCTCCAACACCCTGGCCGATGCCTGAGCCGGATAGGGCTGCATCCCACGAGTGGTCTCCTGCCGAGGTAGTACAGCATCTGTTCTCCCTTTGGGGCACACCTCAGGTGGACCTGTTTGCCTCCAGGAGAACGCGAGGCTGAGTCTGTTCCATGCCCGCCTCAGCAGGGCTCGCTGCAGGGGATGCCTTCTCGAGGCAATGGACCCGGGCTCTTTACGCCTTTTCCCCATTTCCCTTGATCCACAAGGTGCTTCTCAAGGCGAGGAGGGACAAGGCAGGTGATTCTGATAGCCCCAGACTGGCCTCGCCAGTTCTGGTACCCAGATCTCCTCAGTCTCAGCTCCAGGACTCCGCGGCAGCGCCCAGCTCGCCCGGACCTGCTCTCAGTCAATCAGGGGAAGGTGTTCCATCCGGACCTTCAATCCCTGCACCTGACGGCCTGGTTCCTGAGCGGCTAGAGTTCCAGGCCTTGGGTCTTTCCGATGCGGTCCTCAATGTAGTTGAGGTGTCCCGTAAGGAGTCGACCAGAAAATGCTATGCCTTCAAATGGAAAAGGTTTTCCATTTGGTGTCAGGGCAAGGGCTTGGACCCTTCCTCCTGTTCCTTGGCAAGCATCTTGGACTATTTATGGTCCCTTCTAGTCAAGGGCTTAGGTCGACGACCCTAAGGGTGCACCTGGCAGCCATCTCTGCCAGCGCGGGCGGGAAGCAGTCAGTGGCGCAGGAGAAGGTGGTCTGGCGCTTTTTCAAAGGCCTTGATCACATTTCCTCCAGTGCGGGAACCCCACCTCCGTGATCTACTGCTGGTGGCTGGCAAAGCTCAGGCAAGCTATTCGAACCTATGCACAGGTGTGCTCTCTCACCTGTCGTGGAAGACCGCCTTCTTGGTGGCTATCGCCAGCCAGAAGGATGGGAGAGCTCCAGGCGCTTCCATCGAGTCTCCTTACCTGGTCTTCCACAGGGACAGGTTGTCCTGCGCCCCACCGAAATTCCTTCCGAAGGTGGTGTCGGAGTTTCACCTTAACCAGGTGTTGACTCTGCCGGTGTTCTACCCCAATCACACCTCGGAGGCCGAATATAGGCTCCATACTCTGGACCCTAGAAGGCGCGCTTATTATAAGGGAGCGACGGCTGAAATTCGGGAGAGGTTCGGCCAGCTTTTGTCACCTACTTGAAGTCAGATCTGGCAGACCTGCAGCCAAGGACGATAAGCAGGTGGGTAACCTCCTGCATAGATCTCTGCTATAAGTTGGCGGGCATGGAGCCTCCCAGAGGATAAGAGCTCATTCTACCCGCCATACTGCTGCAACGGTGGCTGCTTCCAGGGACGTCCCTATCCAGGAAATCTGCAGGGCTGCTACCTGGAAGTCAGCAAACACCTTCATTACCCATTACCACATCGACCTTTGAGTCACGCGGGATGCTGGTTTTGGGGCCTCGGTTCTCCAGTCTCTTTCCCAAGTAAGTATTGGGGTGTGCTTGCCTCCTCCCGGAGAACTGCTAGGAGTCTGCCAATGAGTGTGGATGAACAACATATCCATGTCCCTAGAAATACAGGTTACTCACCTGTAACAGGAGTTCTAGGAATGGTATATGTTGTTCATCCACACGACCCACCCGACCTCCCCGGCTTCGACGCACAACCTGAGCTTCCAGCGGGCCAGATCTGGCGTCATGGGGCGGAGCCGAGAGTTATACCACCCGGGTGGGTGGGAGGAGCAAGCTTGAAGACCTTCCGGCAAGATTTAAAGCGGCAAGGATACCTGCCAATGAGTGTGGATGAACAACATATACCATTCCTAGAACTCCTGTTACAGGTGAGTAACCTGTATATTCAGGGTGGGAGAGGAGAGCGGAGCACTAGAGGGGAGGGGGTAAGGGTGGGCTGCAAGGGAGGTGTAGTCATGCTAGCAGCCTGTGGGCAGACGCAGGTCGTGGTGGACAGAAACTGCATTCTTAACAGGGAATTTATTTTTTTATCACAGCTGCTATATTTGCTCCCTACTGCAGCATTCTCCGGCTGAGGCATCCAGCCACTGGCTCTGCCCACCCGGACAGCTGGGTGGCTCATACCACACCTAGGAGGGTCTGGGACGGCTGTTTTGCCATCCCAATGGTGGGCCCCCTATGCTGTGCCAGCCAGGACAGCCCCGAACCCTCCCCGACGGGACTCCACAGCAGTCCTCCGGGCATCGCAGAGTGCGGCCATCAAGCTGCACAGTTGCGCTCAGCTAATTTTCCTCCTGTTAAGCCCCACAGGAGCATGGACATGCAATGACGTCTAGGCACAATGTGCCAACGTCCGTCGCGCTCCCCCCTACATACACCAACACTAGCAGTAACCCCAGGTGTCTCCAGAGATTGCTGCAGCGTGGTGGTTCCTCCCCATCCCACCCCAGGACTAGGACAGCAGTCTGCGGATGCTCGATCCTAGTCCTCCCCTGCCAACCCCTGACGACCCGGGCTCGTTCCCAAACCCAGGTTGCCGGTGTGACACAAGGTGTGGCGTCCAGCGCCTCAACCCTCAGCGCCACCGGGACGGCTGTAACAAGGAATTTAGATTTAGAGATGGGTCTGGGGAACATAGAGTGGGGCGAGAGGTCATTCCATAGTGAGGGTCCGGCTGCAGAGAAGGCTCTTTGGCCCATCCTCGTAGTTATGTTAGGGCATTCTAGTTGAAAGTGTGAAGACTGACATAGATTGTGGCAGTAGGTTCTAGGCTAGATAAGAAAGGATAGTGGCGAGTAGGAGGGATTGTGCAAAGTATCAGCAGCAGTCCAGGCCAGCAGGTAGAAGCGTCGTGCTTGTGAAGGGAGTCAGTTAAGGGACTGGTAAAGAGTGCAGTGGTGAGTGAGTGAGGAGAGGGCGCAGAGAGCAAGGTGAAATATATACGATTGTAGGTAGCATTCAGGCAGTTAACGTAGGTAATAGAGGTGAAGGATTACACCGGGCAGCCATAGTAAAGGAGGGGAAGGAGGTTGCCACGGGCAATAGCAAGGCGGGCTTCCAGTGAGAGGTGGTCAGTCATGCGATAGCAGAGCCCCATCTTCTGGTTGATGCGCCTGATTAGTGTGGCAGTATAGTCAGTGTAAGTTAGGGACAGGTCCAGGATTACCCCCAGATACTTGAAGGCGGGAACAGTGTCAAGGGGAGATCCATCTGGGGATTTGACAGTGAGAAAGCACAGTTGTGGGCTAGGGCAGAGAGTTTCGGTTTGGAACCGAAAAGCATGGCCTTTGTTTTGGCAGCATTGACCAACAGTTTGTTGGTGGAGAACCAACAATGTGCCTTGCAGAAATCATAGTTAAGAATGGCGGATAGAGATGTGGGGGAGGGGTCACTTTGGTATAGTATTAAGTCGTCGGCGTAGAGAAGTGATTTACAGGATAGGCCTTCCGACGGGAGAGAGTTAATGAAGAAGGAAAAGAGGAGGGGGCCAAGAATAGATCCCTGGGGGGGGAGGTGACACCAGCAAGACAGACCATCTGTGTTTACACATGATTCTGCTTATATGTTATAAACTGACTTTATTACACTTCCCTTAGTTCTTCATTATCAGCTTAATTTGCTTGGGAACAGAATGCTTGCCCCTAGGGTTCATTTGCTCCTTCTGCTTAATAATCCTTCACTGGTATCTCACGCATCTATTTGTGACACCACAGTTTGGTGCTCTGACAATGATTATGACAAATTCAGCAAAGGAGTCAGTGGCAGAAGCAGATCAACAGTAAGGGGCAAGGATCCTGTTTCCATGTAACTTAACCTAGCAATGAAGAATAAAAGGAATGGCAGTACAAAAAAAATCATATAGCTGGAATTGTGTCTAAATATTGTGTAACCCCTAGGTGGCACTATCCCAAGGGCTACTACCCCTGCCGGCTTGGCTAGTAGCAGGTTAAGGGGCCTGAGTTCTGAAACGGGTGCCTCCACCTGGAGGTCAGGGTTGGTAGTGGTCAGGCTAACCTGGGCACAGCCATCCGGGACAATGTAACCTGCCTCTTTCCTTACTAGTGGCCAGAACAATACACAATAATTACTTTCACAATACTCCTGATACACCACACAAGCACCCACACTGTTTGCACTTACCACCAGGGCATTCCTCTGGCTCGGCCCTGGGGACCCCCTGTAAAACAAGATTATACACAGCAAATAACAGCAGTACAGTACTCTTGCACAAACTGGAACCACAGTCAGGGTAAATGCAAAAAAAAAGAGTTAGATCTGATTTATTTAAGGGACTTGAACAAGGGAAGGGCATAATCAGGTTAATTTGCTTAAAGGCTGTATCAATCAAACAGTTATGCATGCACTTCAGGGTCCATAAACAGTCACACACCCTGGGTACCCAGATGGGAGAACGGTGGGCTAGCCAGGAACATTGCAGCTGGTTGGGGCCCTGTGATGGATGAAAAACAACATGCACAACACACACTATTTGTAATCCGGAGCCGGAGGGCACAGTTCGTGAAAAGAAAACAACAAGATAATCCGATGACGCACTTTTAGATTAGGCTGTTGTTGCAGGGAGCTACTCTGATTATTTCTCACGATACCTGGCTGGATGAAAATCGAGACAGCAGGTGGTTAATCTGGAGTGCCAGGAGAAGCAGGGCCCACACGAATCGCAGAGGCGTCATTCCTGTTCAAGCATGGAGCAGGGGGCTGAGCCCCAGGCAGGTCTCTCGTCGGTGGCTTTCTCTGTGCCGTGGGGTAGTCTGGCAGGGCCAGCGTGGCATGGCCCAGGCCAAATGGAGATGAACGCAGATTCAGTCCGATTAGACTGGATAAGCTTCCAGCAAGCAGAACACAGTTCACACAGTCGGGAACCAAATCATGACCACTTTCAATACACAGCACATTTACATGTAAAGGATTCCATGGTACCAGCAAGCAGAACACGGTTCACACAGTGGGGAACCAAATCACGACCCACTTTCAATACACAGCACATTTACAACATGTAAGCAAATTCTACTGTACCAGGCAAACCACTCTCCGGTCACGATCGCAGAGTCTCTGCACAAACCAGGGATTCAAAAGCAGCTGGAAATCCTGACAGGCCAATTGCATTCAGCAAAATCTTCAGTCTTCTTCAGGTATGAGCCTGGTAAAAAAAATATATATATATATATATATCAGTGGCTTACTTCGTTCTCACAAACTTGGATTTAGTCTGAAATAATTCTCTTCTCTCCCTCTCAGGGGCAGCAGGCAGACATGCAGGCCATAACTCAGGCCTTTCCACAGTTCTCCCGCGCAAAACTACTCAGACTGACTCAAGTCGTTGCTTGTTCAGCTCCCAAATTAGATCTGGCTCAACTGCCAGCAAACCTGGGACTTTCCCCAGAATTCAAAAGGTTCGATTGGCTGATCTGTCAGTCACAACAAAGGCTCCCCCTTCAGGTGCAAAAAGGCACCAAAAGCCCAAAACTACAGTTCCTACAGATTTTGACTCCAGACAGCTCCTGTAGTCTGGCTTCATTTTGGGTCCCACCAGTACTGATTGGTCCAGTTTGCAGTCCCGGGCCAAAATAGTGGAGATAAATAAAGCAGTCCTTGCTGCAAAGAAGGCAGGTTAGGCAAACTACATTATCATTATCACTCTAAATGATTTTCAGCAAATAGTTACATCTTTCAACAGAGCTCCCTCTCCGATTACTTATGACTGCAAGCCAGCAGCTCTTAGAGAGACAGTACACAGAGGCTATACAGACACTCTCTGGCAATCACATTTAAACTACTAAAACGCAGGACACCAACCTGACAGTGAGCATGTAGGCAAGCTTGAGGAAGACTTTTCGGGAACCCCCATTTGTAGGGGGGTTACAATTGTTTTTCTCAAGTTTTCCCAAAAAGGACACACGCTAAGCATTCTAATTAGGGATGATTGGAATTGGCAGATTCCAATCTGATAGGATGTTTTAGAAATTTAGGAATTTCTGATTCTGAATTGGATTTCTCTTAATATTTCACAGTTGTGCTGTGTTTCCATCATCTCTAAATACTGGGTTGGGGTGGGTCCCTCCCCTCATACCTAGCCTCGCTCCCCTCATACCTAGCCTCGCTCCCCTCATACCTAGCCTCGCTCCCCTCATACCTAGCCTGGGTCCCTCCCCTCATACCTAGCCTCGCTCCCCTCATACCTAGCCTCGCTCCCCTCATACCTAGCCTGGGTCCCTCCCCTCATACCTAGCCTCGCTCCCCTCATACCTAGCCTCGCTCCCCTCATACCTAGCCTCGCTCCCCTCATACCTAGCGTGGGTCCCTCCCCTCATACCTAGCCTCGCTCCCCTCATACCTAGCCTCGCTCCTCATACCTAGCCTGGGTCCCTCCCCTCATACCTAGCCTCGCTCCTCATACCTAGCCTCACTCCCTCATACCTAGCCTCGCCCCTCATACCTAGCCTCGCCCCTCATACCTAGCCTGGGTCCCTCCTCATACCTAGCCTCGCCCTCATACCTAGCCTCGCCTCCCTCATACCTAGCCTGGGTCCCTCCTCATACCTAGCCTCGCCTCATACCTAGCCTCGCCTCCTCATACCTAGCCTGGGTCCTCCTCATACCTAGCCTCGCCCTCATACCTAGCCTCGCCCTCCCTCATACCTAGCCTCGCCCTCATACCTAGCCTCGCCCCTCATACCTAGCCTCGCCTCCCATACCTAGCCTGGGTCCCTCCTCATACCTAGCCTCGCTCCCTCATACCTAGCCTCGCCTCCCCTCATACCTAGCCTGGGTCCCTCCTCATACCTAGCCTCGCCTCATACCTAGCCTCGCTCCCTCATACCTAGCCTGGGTCCCCCATACCTAGCCTCGCCTCCCCTCATACCTAGCCTCGCTCCCCTCATACCTAGCCTGGGTCCCTCCCCTCATACCTAGCCTCGCTCCCCTCATACCTAGCCTCGCTCCCCTCATACCTAGCCTCACTCCTCTTCCCCATCCCCTCCTCCTTCTGCTTCCTACACTCTAGGGAACCTCACACCTTCTCCCCCACTCTCACTCCTTGGCTGGGAAATCTGCATTCTCTTATCTCTTTCCTCCCTCTGAACCAGCTACCTTCCTCCTTCTGTCTCTCCACCTCCCCTCTCTCCATTAGGTGCCAGCTAAAACTTCTCTCTCGCCCCCGCCAACCTTCTATCAGGACCCTTCCTAACCTTTCCCGTGCAATTCTGCACTCCCCCCTAACTGCATGGTTTTGGCTAATTTGTGTGTAGTCCAATCACTCTTTTTCACTGCTCTCTTCAAGATGAGATCAGTCTCCACTTATTCAGGCACTAAGCACTTTTTGATCGTGTCCAGCTGCACAGTTGATTTGTATGCTAATTTATTTGTCCTCTGTTTTATACAACGATCTTGCTTTCTTCTTTGTTCTGCACTCTGTTGTCACTGTCATTGTAACTGCACCATCTGACTTACTGTAATCTTTGCAATTGTGTTCTCACCTTCTTCCTGCCCCAAGTTCTACCTGGAAGCAAGCCTCAGCTCAGTGTGCCTCTCCCGATAACCAATTTTTAAATAAATACATTTCAGAAAGGACCTCTAAATCTGAATTGGATTTTAATTGTCTATGTAAAATTTTAACCATTGATTTCCAAATCTGGATTGTCACACTGCAGTTCTGAAAATCATAATTCCAAAAATCGGGTTGGAATTTGATGAATTGGATTCTGAGAGTCGGAATCCAATCATCCTACAGCTTTGGAGCATTTAAATAAACTTAACACAGGAGAAGGACCAGATGAATTCGATATGAGCCTGTTGAAGGTAGCCGGGGAGGATCTTACCTTACCCTTATGTAAAATAATAAATTTATTTCCAATTGCTAGGGCCAGTGTTTCCCAGATATGGAATTACGCCAATTCCGGTGGTTAAAAATAGGCAAATTCTGACAGTTTTGGATACCATTCAGAATATACTGTGGAACTGTATCTAGGATTAGTGGGTGACCTGATTAGTCAGTAGGGGTGTATCTTGGACTAGTGGGGAACGGTGGCTCACCCAAGAACACCTACTTGGGGGGACCACACATCATTAGGGCCGGCATCTTTGGGAGGGTGGTGGGGTGCACAGGGTGTGGGGCAGCCATGACACTGGACTGGGCTTGGAAGTTCAGTGGTTGCCCAGTGTGCTACCAGCTAGTACAGCTTAGGGAGGAGGTTGCGGGGATTAGGAGACAGCTGGGGGGAGGTATGGTTGGGGAAAAGGGCAGGGGATCTCCCACGGGGTTGCACCAAGCACTAGGGGTGGGGGCATAGGGAAAGGAGTGCAGAAGAATACTCTGGGGTCACATAGGGATCCTGGCAGAGGGGCCCAAAAGGAGGACACTACCAAGGAAGCAGGCAGGTAACTGGGTACCCTCACAAAGGGGGGCCAGAGGGACAACATTCTCAGGAAAGTAGGCAGATAGCTGGAGCTGGACAGAAGGAAGCGGGGGGGGGTGGATCGGACCTCACGCTCAGTAACCGCTTCAATCCTCTTCTTCTGCTTGAAGATGAGGGGGGTGATGTAGCCATGACAGAGGTGGTTAGAGATGGAAAGGGAGTGGGGGGCAGGAGGCAGGGGCCGGATAGCAGGAGGAACAGAGGGGAACCTGGAATGCAGGAAAATGGGGGGAACAGTGGATCAGAGCAGGAGGGGCAGGGGAAGAGGGAGGAAAGCACAAGGAGAAGGACCAGTTGGGAGGAAAGGGCAATGAGAAGGACCAGAAGTACAAGGAGGATACAGTAAAGGGAGCCGAGGGTTTAGGCCACGGGAGCACGACAAGCAAGGAGGGACTGAACGGAGACAAGGAGGAAGAGAGGATGAGCCAGGCTAGTTTAGCGGATGGGGGAGAACGACCAGTCGCGAGCAGTGAGGGGGGAATTAGCAAGGAACAGAAGGATACTCAGGAGGAGGAAAGGCATAGGATTGGAGAGGAGGGTGTGGCCAGGGTAAATGAGGGGGTGGCATGTGGCATCCAGATAGGGGGAAGAATGAGGAGCCGGCTGGGTGGAGGGGCCGTAAAAAGGATGAGGGACATGGAAGGGGGAATGGAGGAAAAGGAGCGGTCAGAGTGCTCCTGTTGGGGATTCTATGATCAGGGATATCAAATGGGATAGGAGGGAAGCCTGGCCAGTTAGAACAAAATGCTTCCTGACTAACGGTGCACAGGGCCAAGCACGAGGTATATTAGCTGGCAAAGGATTGTGGGGGTCTCGACATACTGGTCTACCCGCATAAATGACATTGAGGAAATAGCGAGCTAGAGATACAGGCAAGATTCAGGAGCTCGCAGGGTCTGTCATGACATAGGATGCACAGTTTCCTTCTCAGAAATCCTGCGGTGCCAAGGGCTGTGGGGAACACAAAGGAAAATTAGGGAGATAAACCAGTGGCTCAGGGAGTGGTGTGAGGCCAGAGGGTGTGGGTTGATGGGGATTGGGGAGACCTGGGAGGATAAGGAGCTGTATGCTAGAGATAGGCTCCATCTCAATTTGGAGGAGGGAATCCTTGTTGAAAATAGAGGGTTCATTGGTAAAAGTGGGGTTTAAACTTCTGAAGGGGGGAGGGATGGGAGAAAAGGCTGTCGAGGGGGGTTCGATAAAGGAGGGACTCTGGCTCCACCCCCATGGGGAGCTGGAGGAATGCAGGAAAAGGCCGACTGGTAAAGTGCAGAGCAGGGGAAAACGGAATCCCCATGGGAACACGGGCAGGGGAAATGGAAATATAGGGGAAGAGTGGAAAATAGTCCTGCTAAATGCCAGGAGCTTGGGCAATAAAATGCTTGAGCTCCAGGCGATGCTAATCATGGAGTGGTGGATGTGGCAGCAGTCACTGAGACCTGGGCCACCGTGAGACACGACTGGGACCTGAACCTGGAGGGTTACACTATGTTCAGGAAGGACAGGGGGAGGGAAGGAGGGGGTAGCAATAGTAGTCAAAACTGCATTGGCATAGGGGAGTAGAGGAGGCGGAGGAGCCGTGGAGGCGTTGGGTCTGCTTGATAACAGGGGGCAGAGAGTAAAAATAGGAGTGGTGTATAGACCCCCTGCGCTGGTGGAGGAGCTGGAGGAGAGTCTGGTGGCAGATGTTGGGAAACACTGCAGATTGGGCAGGGGAAGGGTGGTGGTGTTGGGGGACTTAAACATGCCAGGAACAGACTGGGAGACTAAGACATCCTCGGTGGCTAGGGAACAGAGGTTGTTGGATGTCTTTCAAGACGCGTTCCTAACTCAGCAGGTGGGGGAACCGACCAGGGAGGTGCGGGTACTGGATGTGGTCCTGGCAGACAGAGACCAGATTGGGGGCCTGGAGGTAAGGGACCCATTGGCAGGGAGTGACCATGCCACGGCCACGGTCTGGTTCTGCCTGGACCTAGAAGGGGTAGAAGGCTGCACAAAGACGGAGGTAACTGACTTCAGGGGGCCGGATTTTAAGGAAATGGGAAGGATCCTGAAGGAGCATTTGGATGTGATTGGGTCAGACATGGACGCTGACAGTAGGTGGGAAATCATCAGGAGAGGGGTGCAGGATGCTACCAGCACCTGTGCCAGAGTAAGACGAAAATGCAGTAGGGCCCGAAAACCCTGCTGGTGGATCAGGGAGGTCCAGGAAGTGGTGTGGGGAAAGAAGGCAGCCTATAGGTAATTCAGGTGCTCAAGGAGTGAAAGGGATCAAGGGCAGTATGAACTGATGGCTAGAAGTGCCACTAGGGTGGTGAGGGCAGCTAAGGCAAGGAAGGAGCAGAACCTGGCCAGGAAAATTAGGATAGGGAACAAGGGGTTCTTTAGATACATTGGGGAAAATGAAGGGTGAAGGGGCAGATTGGCAGGATTAAAACAGGGGAGAGATGGGCACAAGACCCGGGGGAGCAGGCTGAAGTACTAAATGAGTACTTCACCTCAGTTTTCACCAAGGAAAATGGGGTGCTGCATCTACCATGGGAGGAGACAGTGATACGGGGGCCCTTACCGATCGGTGGGTCTGGGGAGGGGGAGGCATTACTGGCAGGAGGGGGGCTAAGCAGGGAGAAGAGGTAGGAGGTGGAAATCACAGCAGAGAGAGTGAGGAAGCCTCAGGTCCCTTAAGACTGAACGCACTGGGCCGGATAAATTATATCCCAGAGTGCTGAAGGAACTTGCGATGTTGTGGCAAAACACCTGGGAGCTTTTCTCCATCTCTCTCTGAGGACAGGGTGGGTGCCCCAGGACTGGAAGGTGGTGCATATAGTGCCTATCCACAAGGGGGATCAAGGGAGGTGGCAGGGAACTACAGGCCTGTCAGCCTGACATCGATGGTGGGCAAGGTGATGGAGGGCATTGTCAGGGAGAGACTGGGGGGGACCTGGAAAAGTCAGGGTGCCTGGACGATAGACAGCATGGATTCGTCCCAGGGAAATTGTGTCAGACAAACCTTGTGGAGTTCTATGACTGGGTGATGAGTGCCTTGGACCTGGGTAGACCAGTGGACATCCTCTTTCTAGACTTCAGCAAGGCATTTGACTCTGTTCCTCATGAGAACCTGTTGGATAAGCTGGGAGAAATGGGGGTGAGTAACCAGATGATCAGATGGATAGACAATTGGCTCCAGGACCGGAAGTTGGCGGGATAGTCTCATCCCCAAGGAGGGTCATTAATGGGGTCCCACAGGGATCAGTCCTTGGGCCCCTCCTGTTCAATGCCTACATCTCTGACATAAGGACAGGTATCAGGAGTAAGATGAATTTCTTTATGGATGACTCAAACTGGGGCGGTGGTGGATGGGGAGGAGGGGAGGGTGGCCCTACAGGGGACCTGGAGGCTCTGAAAAGATGGTCTAGAAAGTGGAAGCTGAGGTTCAGTGCAGGAAATGCAAGGTACTGCACCTGGGGGCAGAAACTTGGGCCAGTGTACACCCGGGGGGGGGGGGATGCTACAATTCTCGATGGCTGAGAGGGACCTGGGGTGGTGGTGGATGTCAAGATGAACAACTTGGAGACTTGTAGGAGGGCAGCAGCCATGGCCAACAGGATGCTGGGATGCATCGCTAGGAGGATTACCTCCAGAAGGAGGGAAGTGATACTCCCTCTGTATAACTGCTTGGTGAGGCCACACCTCGAGTACGGCGTGCAGTTTTGGAGGCCACACTTAAAGAGGGACATTAAACTCCTGGAGAGGGTCCAGAGGAGGGAACCAAAATGATTTGGGGCTTGGGGACAGGACCTATGGGAGAGGCTCAAGAGCTAAATATGTACACATTGGAAGAGAGAAGGACCAGGGGGACATGATAGAGGTCTTCAGGTACATGAAGGGGGTAAATAGGGAGGAGCAGTCAAGGTGCTTCGAAGGAAGGAGGAGGGGCAACTAGAGGGCATGGGTGGAAGCTGGAGGGGGGAAGATTCAGGGGAGAAAGGAGGAGGTGCTACTTCACTGAGAGGGTGGTGGAGCCATGGAATGCGCTTCCCAGGGGGCTGGTGGAGGCAGAGACGGTGGAGGGGTTCAGGAGGGGGTGGGACAGGTACAGAGGAAGGGTTCTGGAAGCAAAATCCAGTGCAGCGAGAATATCCGGAACTGGGAAGGGAGAAGCCAGAGAAGGCAAGGGGGGCAGCAAGGTCAGCTCCCAGGGTGGGGGCTGACCAAAACGAGCAGACATGAAAGACCGTTAGGCCTATTCTGCTGGCATTTTAGTATGTTAGCATGTAACTAGAGAGTTTTACTGTAAAAGTATTTCTGCTATATTCGTGGATGGGAAGCTTTCCCTGAAGACAGTTTTACAGTGAAAATGTCCATTCATTTGATTCATTTCCTGCCTTCAAATGCCAAAACAGAGTCCCCACTAGCAGAAATTCTGAGTGCTGCTGCTTGTGGTCTGAATTAAATGTCGTACTTCTTCACCACCACCATTCCCAGGTTGTCTCGTAAAAGAATGCCTGACTGGACTGGTGGATTTTTTTTTCCAGCCTGTTGATATTCTAGTCCTTATTCCAAGACTTGCCACACTAGCACTAACCGCAATTTAAGTTTAGTAATGTCCCACAGTGTAGAAGTGTTACCCACCTACTGGCTTCTGCTGCAATGAGCCAAAGTCATTCAACCCCCCCCCCCTTATGACCACACATACACAAAAAGAGTGTATCAGTTTATTTTTTAGGACACTAGACCACCATGTTGTCCCTGATTGCTGAATGAAGTGCTCCAGATTTCCTGCTCTCCGCCTCGCTGACCCTCATACTAACACCATCACTAGCCCACCCCGCACCAGCACAACTACACTGAAAATTACAACCATACATTAATGTGCCCTATGTATTTCGGCTATTTATATTTATTTATTTCTGTTGTAACCCCCCTACAAATGGGGGTTCCTGAAAAGTCTTCCTTGAGCTTGCTTAAATGGTGACTGCCAGGTTGGTGTCTTGTGTTTTAGCAGTTTAAATGTGATTGCCAGGGAGTGCCTGTATAGCCTCTGTGTACTGTCTCTTTAAGAGCTGACTGGATTGCAGTCATAAGTAATCTGAGATGAGCTCTGTTGAAAGATGTAACTATTTGCTGAAAACCATTTAGAGTGATAATGATAACGTAGTTTGCCTAACCTACCTTCTTTGCAGCAAGGACTGTTTTGTTTATCTCCACTATCTTGGTTCTGGACTGACGTATTGGACCAATCAGTACTGGTGGGACCTAAAATGGAGCCGGACTACAGGAGCTGTCTGGAGTCAAAATCTGTAGGAATTGTAGTTTTGGGCTTTTGGCACCTTTTTGCACCTGAAGGGGGAGCCTTTGTTGTGACTGACAGATCAGCCAACCGAACCTTTTGGATTCTGGGAAAGGCCCAGGCTTGTTGGCAGATGAGTCAGATCTAAGTTGGGAGCTGAAGAAGCAACAACCTGAGACAGTCAAGTAGCCGTCTGAGTACTTTCACGCAGGAGAACTGTGGAAAGGCCTGAGTTGTGGCCTGCATGTCTGCCTGCTGCCCCTGAGAGGGGAAGAGAAGAGAATTATTTTGGACTAAATCCAAGTTTGTGAGGACGACGTAAGCCACTGCTTTTTACCAGGCTCATACCTGAAGAAGACCGAAGATTTGGCTGAATGTGATTGGCCTGTCAGGATTTCCAGCTGCTTTTGAATCCCCGGTTTGTGCAGAGACTTTGCGATCATGACCAGAGAGCGGTTTGCCTGGGACAGTAGAATTTCCTTACATGTAAATGTGCTGTGAGTTGTTAGTGGGTTGTGATTTGGTTCCCCACTAGGTGAACGTTGTTCTGCTTGCTGGAAGCTGTATCCAGCCCAAAACGGACTGTATCCGAATTTGTCTCCATTTGGCCGGGGCCTTGCCACACTGGCCCAGCCAGACTACCCACTGCACAAGAAAGCCATTGACGAGAAATCTGCCTGGGGCTTAGCCCCCTGCTCCACGCTTGAACAGGAATGACACCTCGGCGATTCGTGTGGGCCCTGCTTCTCCTGGCACTCCAGATTAACCACCTGCTGTCTTGATTTTTGTCCAGCCTGTGCCCAGTCTTGGGTATCGTGAGTAATCACCAGGGTAGCTCCCTGCAACAGCAACCTAATCTAAAAGTGTGTCATCTCATTGTCTTGTTGTTTTCTTTTCACAAACTGAGCCCTCCAGCTCCGGATTACAAATAGTGTGTGTTGTGCATGATATTTTCTTCCATCACAGGGCCCCAACCAGCTGCAATGTTCCTGGCTAGCCCACCATTCTCTGTATGGGTACACAGAGTGTGTGACTTTTTATGGACCCTGAAGCGCATGCATAACTGTTTGATTGATGCAGCCTTTATGCAAATTAACCTGATTACGCCCCTCCCTTGTTCAAGTCCCTTAAATAAATCAGATCAAACTCTTTTTTGCATTTACCCTGACTGTGGTTCCAGTTTGTGCAAGAGTACTGTAATGCTGTTATTTGCTGTGTATAACCTTGTTTTGCAGGGAGTCCCCACAGCGGGGCCAGAGGAAAGCCCTGGTGGTAAGTGCAAACAGTGTGGGTACTTGTGTGGTGTATCAGGGGTATTGTGAAAGTGATTATTGTGTATTGTTCCAGCCACTAGTAAGAAAAGAGGGGGTGTTACAGTGTCCCAGAGAGCTGTGCCCAGGTTAGCTTGACCACTACCAAACCTGACCTCCGGGTGGAGGCACCCGTTTCAGAACCCAGGCCCATTAACCTGCTACTAGCCAAGCTGGCAGGGGTAGTAGCCCTTGTTGGGATATCGCCACCTAGGGGTTACACTTTTTTTTTTTTTTTCTTATTTTATTTATACCCATGCGTGCAGTCTCGGGGGTCTGTGGTTCATACAGGAGGCGCTTAGGAATGCCAGCAAACTTGCATGTGTGAGGCAGCTATCAAATCTGTCTGGTTCAGTGCAGGACGCTCTAAGTACATAGAAAAAGGTAACTTGAAGGTTCCACATTTTTTACAGCCGTGGAGTTCATGGACCCTACTGATCACGCAAACAATTCCCCAAATTTGGAAACTAGCTAATACAGTTCCAGCTCACAAAGAGGGGTTGCAAAATGTCTGTAAATCATTATAGACTGATTTCTGTGCTCCTTTCCCTGTTGAAACTAATCTAGCATATAATGTATGATCAGGTGTTTGATTACTTAAATATAACATTCCTACTGCAGAACAGCATGGGTTTAGGCACAACTATAGTACCAAGTCTGCTTTGTTGGGCTTAACAGACAGGTGTATTTAAACACTGCTTTGTGTTCTGGACGGCGTGTTGCTTCGATTTTTATTACTTTAATTAAGAGCTTTTGATGTACTTAATCATAATCGGCTTTTGTTAAAATGATATACAGTAGAAGCTACTTAAAGGGGACTTGGTTAAAGGGGACATCCGCTTAATTGGGATGATTCCCCAGGGCACCAATTTATGGCTAATGTTATTCAATGGGACCAGCTTCTGTTCAGTTGGGATGGTCCTGTCACTTAATTGGGATGATTATCTAGTCGCATGTGTACAAAACGGTGCTGAAAATGTAATAGCGCCTCGTTATATGCTCATTAAGTGCCCTGCATTTAAGCTGTTTCACATCTGCTTAGCATCTCTCTGGAGTGTTTGGTTTGCAGGATGGCATCTACAAGCAATAACTAAAGAGTTGACCTCCCACTGAATGAGAAAATAAAAGTTATCAAGGCTTTACAGCTGTCCAACTCCTCTCTCTCAAAAGTTGCCAAGTGAAGCTAAGTGATTTTAATTAAAAGTTCAGTGTGTTGCTTTCACCAATTAAATAAAGATTAAATCAAGAACCAAACCAAACACACTTTTACAAAAAGGAGCTGTAATCATAAAAAGTAGGTATGCAGTACTTCTTGATGTGTTTTTTGTTTTCTCTGTTTTGTTACTGTAGCGTGTGTGTGTGCATGTCTCATGAGCAAAGTCTCTTCCAGTTGTGATGGAAAAAAAGGCTGTTTCTGATAAATGGGAGGGCCGCTTAAAGGGGATGATGGGGTGTCGACGGAGGTGTCCCCTTTAAGAGGCTTCTACTGTAATCTTTGTATTTCAAATTCGGCTTTGAGTCGGTTTACTGATTATCTTCAGGGGAGAGAGCAGAGAACAAAACTAGGGGACATTTATTCCACCGTAAAGCAGAACAGTGTTGAGGCCCTGCAGGGATCCATGTTAGGCCCACTACTCAACCCCTTTGTGAATGAGATGCTGCAGGTTTGGAAAAAATCTGAATTACTCTTCAGAAACCATGTTTGACTGTATTTTGGGAAGAAATACTGTATAATGAACTGAAGGAAACTAAAAATAAGTACTACAACAAAATCATCAATGCTTAGAAATCCAATCTTAGGACCGGCCCAGTGGTGCTGAGGGTTGAGGCACTGGATGCTACACCTTGCACCATGTCGGTGACCCAGGTTTGGGAACGAGCCCGGGGCGCCGGGGGTCGACAGGGGAGAGAGAGGATCGAGCATCTGGAGGACTGCTCTTGAAGGAGGGACTGCCATCCCATTCATTGATTGCCCTTTAGCGGTGGCTGGAGGGCGATATGGGTCAAGAGGCAATCTGCCAACATATGATGTCAGCAGGGAGGTGGGAGGGAGAAAAACTGAGGAGGAAAACTGAGCTGGCAGGCTCCACGATGGCCCAACTAGCACCCATCCAGGCCCCTGGAATCTGGATGTGGTCTTCAAGGGAGAGGAAAGTCGACACCTCCTCGCCTCGGCCTTGTCACCGGGGTTAAACCATGGGGATCACTGGGAGGGTCGGTGGGGAACCAAGAGGCCGGAGACAGAGTCTCCCCCACCTGCGAGAGGGGGTGGCTGGAGCCACCTGTCAGGCTCCCAGAGGAAAAACAGAATCATTAAAAAAACAGAAATCCAATCTTAGGCAGTTTTTCACACCATTAATTCCCACGCCAAACATTACTGTCTTGCACCTGCTTCTTCATTAATTGCCTTTGATCTCTCCACAATTTTTTTGATGCAAGTTGAAATAACTTGGTCCACCACGCACAATCTTAGATTCTCCAGCTCCAGATAACCCTTGTTCTACAGCATACCTGTCCTTCAAACTCCTTACAGAAGATGATAAATTTATTTTGAAAAATTCCACCATAGATCCTGCCCCAACTGGGTTGATCAAAGACTTCTTTCATGTTCTAATTCCCCTCATCTCCAGGGTTATCAGCACCTCTTTGTCCACTGGTGTTCTCCCTGCTTTCTTCATGACAGTGTCTGTCCTACTTGTTGACCAGTTGCCCAACTACTTTCATTTCCAAGGTGCTTGAGAAGGTGGCAGTCCACCAGCTTAAATTACCTCACTTAAGATGAACTCATATTCAAATTTCAGCCTAGGTTTTCGGCGCACACGTAATATAGAAACAGCAGCTTTAGGATGTCTGGCTACATCACAGTTTGTCCTGGTCATTTTGCTCTGAGCAGGACAGAGAGCTGTACCAGTTAATGCAGAAGGAAGCAGGGAGGGAAGTCAGAATAGCAAAGGCCCAAACTGAGGAAAAGATAGCCAACTCGGTTAAGAAGGGGGATAAAACCTTTTATAGGTACATCAGGGAGCGTAGAAAGACAAAGGGAGGGATAATGAGGCTGAATAGAATGGACGGTGGGTGGGCAAGGAGGGACAGTGAAAAAGCAGGGATACTGAATGAATATTTCTGCTCAGTATTCACAAAAGAGGAAGAGGGGAAGGTGCCTAATCCAGTTAACAGAAGCACTCTAAATAGAGGGGTCGATCCCAGTCCTTTCACAGAAGAAAGAGTTCTGAAAGAACTCCTAAACTTGAAGGTGGACAGAGCAATGGGGCCTGATGGAATTCAACCCAGAATTCTAAAAGAATTAAGGGGAGAACTAGTGAAACCACTGACTACCCTTTTTTTTTTTTTTTAATTCTTTATTTATTCCTCCCGAGCTGCCTGCCGCCCGGTATTATCTGCCCAGTCACGGACCACGAGCTTCCACTTCCTCAAATTGGCCGCGAGCCCTCCGAAGCCCCGTGGCTTGCCCCCCACGGCGGGGCTGCGGCACTCCCCCTTGCATGCCACAGTCGTCGGAATAGGTCGGAGGGCTGGCCTCAGTAGCTAATTGAAGCCGTGGCGGGCTTCATGGAAGGCGGCAGGCAGCTGTCTTCTTTTTCCGGTTTTCTGGGGAGGCGGGGTCATGCAATGACGCCTAGCGCCTGCCCCGCCTCCTGAACGTAAGCTGCCGTAGCGCGACTTCCGGCCTCCGCCAGGGGTCACCGATGCTCCGGCACTTCCCCACCCTCCCCGAGGAGGAGAGCAGTCCATGGATGCTTCTATCCATCTCCCTGCCGCCCTCCAGTGCCCCAGGTCCGCTCCCAACCCGGTCGCTGCCGCATGCGGAAATCCAACCGCTGCGCCGACGGGCCGGCCCTGACTACCCTTTTTAACAAATCATGGGAGGATGGTGTGGTACCTGAGGAATGGAGAAAGGTGGATGTGATTCCCCTTCACAAAAGTGGGAGCAGGACAGAGGCAGGAAACTACAGACCTGTCAGTTTGACCTCTGTGGTGGGGAAAGTGATGGAATCACTTCTGAAGGAAAGAATTGTTGAGTAACTAGAGGCCAGTGGGGCACAGGACCCAAGGCAGCATGGGTTCACAGCGGGAAGGTCATATCAGACGAATCTAATTGATTTCTTTGACTGGGTGACAAAAGTAGTAGACCAGGGAGGGGCTGTGGACATGGCATACCTAGATTTTAGCAAGGCATTTAACATAGTCCCGCACAAAAGTTTAATAGTCAAATTAACCAGCTTGAGAGTGGGTCCCAGGGTGGTAGCCTGGGTTAAACATTGGCTGGACAACAGGAAACAAAAGGTAATTGTAAATGGAGTCCACTCTGAAGAAAGAGGGGTTACTAGTGGGGTACCGTAGGGTTCAGTCCTTTTTAATGTCTTCATAAGTGACATGGCGGAGGGATTGGAAGGAAAAGTATGCCTCTTTGCAGATGACACAAAGATTTGCAACAGGGTTGATACACAAGGAGGTATGGAAAGGATGAGAAGGGACTTGGCATGGTTGGAGGAATGGTCAGAAGTATGGCAGCTTGATTCAGTGCAAAGAAGTACAAAATAATGCACCTGAGAAACAAAACCCAGGGAAGATTACACGTGGGGGAGGGGGCAGTGTAGTAACAACAAAAATGGAAAGGACCTGGGGTAATCATATCAGATGACCTTAAGGTTAGCAGGCAATGTGAGAAGGCAGTAGGGAGGGCTGGGGGTATTGGGATGTATAGGGAGAGGCATCACCAGCAGAAAACAGGAAGTTGTTATCCCTCTGTACAGACAGTTGGTGAGACCCCATCTGGAGTACTGCATCCAGTTCTGGAGACCCTATCTCCGCAAGGACATAGACAGGATAGAGACAGTCCAGAGGAGGGCAACTAAAATGGTGCAGGGTCTGCAAGAAAAGCCATACGAGGAGAGACTAAAGGAGTTTAATATGTATACCCTTGAGGAAAGGAGGGAGAGCGGGGACATGATAGAAAATTTTAAGTACCTCAGTGGAATCAACAAAGTCCAAGAGGGTAGCATCTTTCAGAAAAAGAGATGTGCAAGAACAAGGGGACACAATTTGAAGACGGGGTGGTTCAGGGCAATGTGGAGTAGTATTTTTTCACAGAGAGGGTGGTGGACGCATGGAACAGCCTTCCTGAGGAGGTTGTGGGGTCTAAAACTGTGGGAGAATTCAAGAATGCATGGGACAGACATAAGACAATTTTTGTGGGGGGTAGGAAGAAATAGGCTGTTGGTTAGCTAAGATCTGCAGCTTATCCTGTAGGTAGGGGAAATGGGCAGACTAGGTGGGACAGGCAGTTCTTACCTGCCGTCAAAGTTTATGTTTCTATGTTTCTCTGAGATGACTCGCCCCACACTGTCAGCTCTAGCTTCAGTTAGCTCCCACGTCAATTTGTCTCTGGACAATTCACCCCCAGCATAATTATTATAAAATAAATTGCAGGTGGGTGCAGTTTGCCCATCAGGTGAGGTAACGTGCTCGAGGGTTGTCGAAGTGGAAGTCATACAGTAATTGTTTTTGGAGTATAGTAAGTTGTCATGGAGAAAAATGACTGGGGCTAATTGACATGTTCCCAGGGTGTCCATTGACATAACAGACATAGAAACATAGACTCTCTCGGCAGAAAAGGACCACTTGGCCCACCCAGTCTGATCAGATGCTCCCTGCCTAATCTATCTCTGCAGACCCTAAGTGGTCTCTGGCAACCCTTCCTCCCTGCCTATTTTCTAATATACCCCTATGTTTATTGCACGCATGCTTGAAGCCTCCCACTGTTTTTCTCTCCACCACTTCTACCAGCAGTCTGTTCAAGGCATCTGCAACTCTTTCAGTGAAGAAGCATTTCGTCATGTCGTTCTTAAACTCCCCCGCCAGCTTCATTGCATGCCTGCTGGTCCTGATACTCTTATTTATTTGAACAAGACTCCAGTCTCACACCCTCTTCACCCCCGTGAGATACTTGTAGGTCTTTCATGTCACCTTTCTCTCTCTTCTCTTTCAAGGTGTACATGTTGCGATCTCTCACGTAGGGCTTTTTGTGCAACTTCTGCACCATTTTTGGTGCCTTCCTCTGAACTGTGTCTACCCTGTCTATGGCATTCTATTATCCACTGACAAGCACATACCCAGTGTATTGTTGTTGCTAGATCTATATCTTCATCTTTTGACACCATAAATGAAAAGATTCTATTACCCACTTGAAATCTGTTTTCAGCATTTAAAGTATGGTCTTTTATTCCCTGCTGTATCTCTGTACCATTGTTATGTAATTGTAATTGAATTTTGTCTTTTATGTAACTAATTCCGGTTCGCCCCTGAAAAAGGGACGTTTGTCTCAGTGGGCTTACCCGGTTAACAAAATTCAGATAAATAAAGTGTTGGTTCTGCACCTACCTTGCCAGTTGATCACAAACCATCATATGCAACTCTACTACATGCTTATCCAAGCTAGTGACAGCTCGAGTCCCAAGAGGTTCCTTGTGGGTGGCTGTTTTATTCATACTTTACACAGCACCCCTGGCAGATGTTATTAGACACAAGCATGCGGATGGTACTCAGGTTTATGCCCCTGTGATTGTCCCCCTGTAAGTGACTTTTACTTGGATGTTTGATTGCCTTGTTGACATCTAATCATAGGCAAGGCAAGGCTTATTTAAAGGGACGCCCATCCCGGAGGCTGTGGGCGCTGTACATCAATAAAATAAATACAACACAGCACAGTAATAATCAATTATATACACTGCTCCAAACAAATTAAAACAAAATTTACTACAAAATTTGCTATCCTCAACTTCAGCTACATTTAGAATCTCTAAAACTAAATTAAACATCACATTTTTTTTTTTTTTTTATTAAAAAGACAGGTAGAGACTATAAAACATAGTCCGGGAAGGTCTGATTGTACAAGAAGGCCTTGAGGCGGGCCTTAAATACCTCAACAGACGAGGCCTCCCTAACGGCTAAAGGGAGCGTATTCCACAGGACGGGAGTGGCAACACTAAATGCTTTGTCACCAGCAGTTCTTAACCTCTTCCTGGGAATCGTGAGGAGGCCCCTAGAGGAGGAGCGGAGGGAGCGGACCGAGACAGCAGGTGCAAGAAGGTCCTTCAGGTAGCCAGGGCCCAGGCCATGTAGGGCCTTAAAGGTGAGCAAACCCACCTTAAAGAGGACCCTCCACCTAAATGGCAGCCAGTGCAGTTGACACAGCACTGGAGTAATATGACAATATTTAGACTGTCCGTCAACAGCCTCACTGCTGCATTCTGCACCAGCTGCAGTCAGCGTAGGGTACCCCTAGAGACCCCGAGATAGAGTGCATTACAGTATTCAAGCCTGGACATCACGAAGGCATGCACCAAAGTGGGGAGGTCCAGTGGCGGAACTAGGGGCTTTATCCTGGCGATATTCTTCAGATGATAAAAACTGGCATGACAACGGACGCCACCTGAAACTCAAGTGTCAAACCGCTGTTGAGAATAACACCCAGATCACGCACCCTAGAGGAGGCCTTCAAAGGTACAGAGCCAAAACAAAGTCCTGTCTCTGCACCAGAGGCCAACCTATCACGCCCTCTGTTTGACTCCACCACCAGTACTTCTGTCTTACTGGGGTTCAGTTGCAACCAGCTAGAGGCCATCCATTGATTTCAGCAAGGCAGCTGTTAAGCACTTCTACTGTGCAAGATGTTCCAGGGGCAAAGGAAAGGCACAGCTGGGTATCATCAGCATAGCAGTGAAAACCCAGACTGTACTTCCTAATGAGCTCTCCCAGGGGTAGCATGTACACGGCAAACAACATCGGTGACAAGACCGAACTCTGGGGAATTCCGCATGACAGATGGTCAGGGGAGGAGGAGAAATTCCCCATCACTACCCTCTGCCTCCTGTTAGATAAAAAAGACTCAAACCAACAGATGACAGTGCCGGCGAGTCCGCAGAATTCCCTTAGGCGGTCAAGTAACACTCGATGGTCCACTGTGTCAAATGCTGAAGAGAGATCGTGGAGAACAAGAATTGTCCCCTTCCCTCGATCTCTAGCCCTAAGGAGGTCATTGTGCACCTGTGCTATGCCTCGCATGAAACCCAGACGGGAGCGGCTCATACAGATCATGGGCCATGAGATGCTCCTCAAGCTGAAGCGCCACCACCTTCTCAATAATTTTACCCAAAAAAGGGAGATTGGAGATAGGACAGTAATTTGCCTGAACATCTGGGTCCAACTATGTTTTTTTCAGAAGGGGTCTCACCAATGCCTCCTTCAAGACATTGGGAAAGACCCCCTCTGACAAGGAACACCGGACAATCAGGGCAAACACCGGGCCAACGGAATCAACACATCTCATTAAGAAATTAATTGGCACCGGGTCCAGTTCACAAAAGGCGTGCCGAAGCTTGGAGACAATCTCACTGACCTCAGCCACCTCCACCAGTCTAAACTCAGCCCAACCAGGCGGAGTGCTCTCCGGTCACCCATGGCTTGCCTTGCCTTGCCATGACTATTTATTCTCTCTGCCTAAATGCCATAAAGTAAGAACTCTTTATGTAACCCCCTACAAATGGGGGTTCCCAAAAGTCTTCCTTGGGTGTGCCTAAATTCCCACTGCCAGGCTGGTGTCCTGTGTCCTAACCGTTTAAAAGCATTTGCATGTGAGTGCCTTTATAGTCTCTGTGTTCTGTCTCTTTAAGAGCTGCCTATATTGCAGTGTATAATAAATCTAGGTGGGGCCTGAGTGTTTCTGTGCTCGAGTCCTGCCTGGGCTGCCAGATAATTGCTCCATTCTGCTATTGCTAATTGCGCAGAGGGAGTTCTTTTAGAAGTTGTACTTGTTTGCTGATTATCTGTTATAATAGTAATGATATCAAAGTTTATCTAACCTGCCTTCTTTGCAGCATGGACAGTTCTGTTAATCACCACCATCTTGGTTCTGGACTGCGTAGTTTGGACCAACCAGTACCTTTGGGGACCCTAAAATGGAGTCTGTCTCCAGGGGTCTTCTGGGAGTGAATTTCTGTAGGAATTGTAGTTTTTATGTTTGCTTGTACGCATGTGCAAGAAACATAGTGCCATCATCCAAGTTTTCAGAGGTGTGTCACCCCCTCTTCCAATTCAGTCAGTGTGTTGGCAGGCGTGGCCCCTGTCCGCCAGTGCAAGCTGGAGCTGTCTATGACAAGCTCCAAAATGCAGTGGCATACAGTTGAAAAGGGGAGTTACGCTTCAGTGAGCAGCGATAAGATATCGCCTGCTCATGCACAGCTCCCCCTACACACACACACACACATGGCAACAAGCGCGCACGCATACCGCGCTGCTCCCCCACGCACACACCTCTGTAGCCGACGGGTGCCCAATCCCCTGCCGGCTGTGCTGCACCTCCAAAGTCTTTCCAATGCCACGCTGGTACCCACCCGCGTGGCAACTCAGCTCAGATAGCCGACGGGGTGCACAATCCCTGTCGGCTTCACTGTCTCCCCGAGTACAGGGTGCCATGCTGGGAGCCCCAGCGCAACAAATGCCATGGCCGACAGGTGCCCAATCCCCTTGGCTCCCACGCTTCCAGTCGTTTTTCTGCCATCAGCTGAGCCCACCCAGCTGGCAAATGTCCTGCGTCAGTTTTTTTTTTTTTTAAATACCTGTAAAGAAAAACAGTCCCATGCAGTCTTCCTGCCCCTCCCACAACCCGCACTCCACCCACTGTGCACCCTGCCTCCCACACCCCTCACCCCATACTTATCTCCGGAGCGTGGCGCGATGATCTTCCGTGGACCGGGAACACGTCTGCACTCTTCAAAGCCGACCACGAACTGAGGAAATGCCAGTAAGCTGTATAATGGGATAGATAGGGGGTTTTCAACTTTGTTGCATATCTCAGGCATTTTTTGGAATTTTTGCACCAAATTTTCAACATGGGGTTTTTGGGACCCCTTTTCATGAATGCTGTCACTGTCATGGCATTGTTCGGGCCCGAAGGGTGATTTCGCAGTCACTGGCGAAATCACTTCGGGAGGACCAGTGTAACGACACTGCCAGTGTTCATAAGGTGGGCCTCAAGAAGTTTATTTTGAAAATTTGGTGGAAAATTCAAAAGCGACTGTTTTACTTAGCGCGGCGCTATGAGTTCCTACGCACCGCCGAAAGTTCGCGAATTTTCAATATTTTCACTCCAGATTTTCAACATTGCCATTTTACCACACCTTCTTGGCGAGCAGTACAGCTGTCATTTTTCACATCTCACCCAAAACATGTTTCCACCCATGTAGTGCACAATGGCGCAGTCGTGCAGAGAAATCAATGTATGGGACACATTAAGAAAATCACAGTGACACTGTTCATGAGCAGAGGTCTTAAAATGGCTATGTTGAAAATTTGGTGAAATCCTAAAAATGACTGTTTTACGAGTGTGCGTTGCACAGTTCCTATGCATGCTCATAAGTTTGCGAATTTAATATTTTTACTCCAGATTTTCAACATTGCCATTTTATTACACTTCCTCATGAACAGTACAGCTGCCATTTTCATATGCTCATAAATGTGTGTTTCAGACATGTAGCGCACAATGGTGCTGTTGAAAGCAGCAATGTTTGGACAGATTAAGAAAATCACAGTTACACTGTTCATGAGCAGAGGTCTTAAAATGGCTATGTTGAAATTTTGGTGACAAAAGTCCTTAAATGACTGTGTTACAAGTGAGCATTGCGCAGTTTCCACGCACCTGTAAGTTCATGACTTTGTAATATTCTAAGTCCAGATTTTCACCAGTGGCATTTTTCCACACTTCCTTATTTACAGTACAGCTGTCATTTTTCATAACATGGTCAAGTGTGTTTTCACACTTTCAGCGTAGATGCGTGGTCGCTGTGGGAAATCTCATTGTTCGGGACAGATAAAGAAAATCACAGTGACACTGTTCATGATTGAGGCACCAAATGCCTGAGTTGACAATCTGCTGTAAAAAATCCCCAACCTAATTATATTACGGGTGTGCTGTACAGTTTCTATGTACGCTGGACTTCACCATTTTTTAAATATTTTTACTGCAGATTTGCAACATTGCCATTTTTACACTTTCCCATGAACAGTACAGCTGTCATTTTTACATCCTGTTCGAATGTTTTTGCACCTGTGGTGCTAAATGCCGAAGTCACTGTGCATAAGCAGCTGCTAACAAACTGATATTCTCCTGTTCATGAGGTGGGGTCACAAAACCATGTTGAACATTTGGAGTGAAAATACCAATCAATGCCTGAGGTATTAGGGTTTCCAAACCATAACACTCAACCCTCAGTAGAGAATGACAGGCATCAGGGGTGTGACTTGGGATTCTTGCCTGTAATGCTTATACCATTCCACACCCTGCAGCCAGTGAGAGGCGTCGAGGTATGCCTTGGACTCTTCGGCCCCAAAGTTCACCCCATTCTCATATATCGCACCCATCTCACCATATTTCCTAATGGAATGGGGTGTGCATAAGGGCCAAAGACCCCAAGGAACACCGTGACACTTGCCAGTGTCTGCAGGGTGGGGTGTACTGAAATGGCATGGCCATTATGCCTGACGACCCAAAGGCACACCCCAATGCCTGTCGCTCTCTGCAGGGTGGTGGTGGGGTTGGCTTCAGTTCAATACTTCACTGCCATTCCTATTACGCAGCTCTGTAACTTCTACACTACCACTGCCAATGCCAGCAAGCAAACATTCGGCATTGACAAATGCTTGTTCCACTTTGGCACATAAATGGACCTGGAAGGGGAACCCTTGCTGTGACAGATGAATCAACTAATCGAACTTTTTAGATCTCTGGGACAGTCCCAAGCTGCCTGCAGCAGAGGGTCATTCTGAGTTTGGAGTGAGAGGGTGAACAGCTCGAGACATTTGAGTAGCTGCTCCTGCGTAGTCGCACGGGAAACTGGTGGAAAGACTGAGTTTGACCTGTCTGCCTGTTATCCCTCAAAAGGTGGTCTGAATTAAATGTCGTACCTGTTGACCACCACCATTCCCAGGTTGTCTCGGAAAAGAATGCCTGACTGGACTGGTTGATTTTTTTTTTCCAGCCTGTTGATATTCTAGTCCTTATTCCAAGACTTGCCACACTAGCACTAACCGCATTTTAAGTTTAGTAATGTCCCACAGTGTAGAAGTGTTACCCACCTACTGGCTTCTGCTGCAATGAGCCAAACTCATTCAACCTCCCCCCCCCCAAATATGACCACACCTCCACAAAAAGAATGTATCAGTTTATTTTTTAGGACACTAGGCCACCATGTGGTCCCTGATTGCTGAATAGAGTGCTCCAGATTTCCTGCTCTCCGCCTCGCTGACCCTCATACTAACACCATCCCCAGCCCACCCACACCAGCACAACTACACTGAAAATTACAACCAGTACATTAATGTGCCCCTCTGTATTTTGTCTATTTATATTTCTTTTTTTATGTTTTTTTTTTTTATTTTTTTTAATTTTATCTATATCCATGCTGTGCAGTCTGGAGGGCGGTCTGTGGTTTCATACAGGAGGCACTAGGGAATGCCAGCAAACTTGCATGTGTGAGGCAGCTATCAAACCTGTCTGGTTCAGTGCAGGACACTCTAAGTACATAGAAAAAGGCAACTTGAAGTTTCCCAATTTTTTACAGCCCTGGACTTAGATAAAATAGATATTTACACTTTCTGAATGGCCACTATGTGGATTTGTTGCCATAGCAACTCTGCAGTGGAGCATGGCACAGCATTTTTGGAAGAGAGATGAGCAAAAACAACATTTTTGGATTCAGACTGTAATTTCTGCAAAAACTGCTCTAATTTCGGTGATTGCCAGAGTTCATGGACCCTACTGATCACGCAAACAATTCACCAAATTTGGAAACTAGCTAATACAGTTCCAGCTCACAAAGAGGGGTTGCAAAATGTCTGTAAATCATTATAGACTGATTTCTGTACTCCTTTCCCTGTTGAAACTAATCTAGCGTATAATGTATGATCAGGTGTTTGATTACTTAAATAAATACAACATTCCTACTGCAGAACAGCATGGGTTTAGGCACAACTATAGTACCAAGTTTGCTTTGTTGGGCTTAACAGACTAGTGTATTTACACACTGCTTTGTGTTCTGGACGGCGTGTTGCTTTGATTTTTGTTACTTTAACTAAGAGCTTTTGATGTACTTAATCATAATCGGCTTTTGTTAAAATGATATACAGTAGAAGCCACTTAAAGGGGACTTGGTTAAAGGGGACATCCACTTAATTGGGACGATCCCCTGGGCACCAGTTTATGGCTAATGTTATTCAATGGGACCAGCTTCTGTTCAATTGGGATAGTCCTGTCACTTAATTGGGATGATTATCTAGTCACATGTGTACAAAACGGTGCTGAAAATGTAATAGCGCCTCGTTATATGCTCATTAAGTGCCCTACATTTAAGCTGTTTCACATTCCCATCTGCTTAGCATCTCTCTGGAGTGTTTGGTTTGCAGGATGGAATCTACAAGCAGTAACTAAAGAGTCGACCTCCCACTGAATGAGAAAATAAAAGTTATCAAGGCTTTACAGCTGCCCAACTCCTCTCTCTCAAAAGTTGCCAAGTGAAGCTAAGTGATTTTAATTAAAAGTTCAGTGTGTTGCTTTCACCAGTTAAATAAAGATTAAATCAATAAACCAAACCAAACACACTTTTACAAAAAGGAGCTGTAATCATAAAAAGTACTGGTATGCAGTACTTCTTGATGTGTTTTTTGTTTTCTCTGTTTTGTTTTGTTACTGTAGCATGTGTGTGTCTCTCATGAGCAAAGTCTCTTCCAGTTGTGATGGAAATAAAGGCTGCTTCTGATAAATGGGAGGGCCGCTTAAAGGGGACGATGGGGTGTCCACGGAGGTGTCCCCTTTAAGAGGCTTCTACTGTAATCTTGGTATTTCAGATTCGGCTTCGAGTCGGTTTACTGATTATCTTCAGGGGAGAGAACAGAGAACAAAACTTGGGGACATTTATTCCACCGTAAAGCAGAACAGTGTTGGGGTCCTGCAGGGATCCATGTTAGGCCCACTACTCAACCCCTCTGTGAATGAGATGCTGCAGGTTTGGAAAAATTCTGAATTACTCTTCAGAAACAATGTTTGACTGTATTTTTGGAAATGTATCACGGTCAGCTCAAGAAATACAGTGTAAAGAACTGAAGGAAACTAAAAATGAGTACTACAACAAAATGATCAATGCTTAGAAATCCAGTCTTAGGACCGGCCCGGTGGTGCTGAGGGTTGAGGCACTGGATGCCACACCTCGCACCATGTCAGTGACCCAGGTTCGGGAACGAGCCCAGTGTGCCGGGGGTCGGCAGGGGAGAGAGAGGATCGAGCATCTGGAGGACTGCTCTTGAAGGAGGGACTGCCATCCCATTCATTGATTGCCCTTTAGCGGTGGCTGGAGGGCGATATGGGTCAAGAGGCAATTTGCCAACATATGATGTCAGCAGGGAGGTGGGAGGGAGAAAAACTGAGGAGGAAAACTGAGCTGGCAGGCTCCACGATGGCCCAACTAGCACCCATCCAGGCCCCCTGGAATCTGGATGTGGTCTTCAAGAGAGGAAAGTCGACACCTCCTCGCCTCGGCCTTGTCACCGGGGTTAAACCATGGGGATCACTGGGAGGGTCGGTGGGGAACCAAGAGGCCGGAGACAGAGTCTCCCCCACCTGCGAGAGGGGGTGGCTGGAGCCACCTGTCAGGCTCCCAGAGGAAAACAGAATCATTAAAAAAACAGAAATCCAATCTTAGGCAGTTTTTCACACCATTAATTCCCATACCAAACCTTACTGTCTTGTACCTGCCTCTTCGTTAATTGCCTTTGATTTCTCCACAATTTTTTTGATAGCAAGTTGAAACAACTTAGTCCACCATGCACAATCTTAGATTCTCCAGCTCCAGATAACCCTTGTTCTACAGCATACCCGTCCTTCAAACTCCTTACAGAAGATGATAAACTTATTTTTAAAAATTCTGCCATAGAGCCTGCCCCAACTGGATTGATCAAAGACTTCTTTCATATTCTAATTCCCCTCATCTCCAGAGTTATCAGCACCTCTTTGTCCACTGGTGTTCTCCCTGCTTTCTTCATGACAGTGTCTGTCCTACCTGTTGACCAGTTGCCCAACTACTTTCATTTCCAAGGTGCCTGAGAAGGCGGCAGCCCACCAGCTCAAATTACCTCACTTAAGATGAACTCATATTCAAATTTCAGCCTAGGTTTTTGCAGCACATGTAATATAGAAACAGCACTTTTAGGGTGTCTGGCTACATCAGAATTTGTCCCGGTCATTTTGTTCTGAGCAGGACAGAGAGCTGTACCAGTTAATGCAGAAGGAAGCAGGGAGGGAAGTCAGAATAGCAAAGGCCCAAACTGAGGAAAAGATAGCCAACTCGGTTAAGAAGGGTGCTAAAACCTTTTATAGGTACATCAGGGAGCGTAGAAAGACAAAGGGAGAGATAGTGAGGCTGAATAGAATAGACTGTGGGTGGGTAGAGAGGGACAGTGAAAAAGCAGGGATACTGAACGAATATTTCTGCACAGTATTCACAAAAGAGGAAGAGGGGGAGGTGCCTAGTCCAATTAACAGAAGCACTGTGGATAGAGAGGTCGATCCCAGTCCTTTCACAGAAGAAAGGGTTCTGAAAGAACTCCTAAAGTTGAAGGTAGACAAAGCAATGGGGCCTGATGGAATTCACCCCAGAATTCTAAACGAATTAAGGGGAGAACTAGTGAAACCACTGACTACCCTTTTTAACAAATCATTGGAGGATGGTGTGGTACCTGAGGACTGGAGGAAAGCGGATGTGATTCCCCTTCACAAAAGTGGGAGCAGGACAGAGGCAGGAAACTACAGATCTGTCAGTTTGACCTCTGTGGTGGGGAAAGTGATGGAATCACTTCTGAAGGAAAGAATTTTTGAGTACCTAGAGGCCAGTGGGGCACAGGACCCAAGGCAACATGGGTTCAAAGCGGGAAGGTCATGTCAGACAAATCTAATTGATTTCTTTGACTGGGTGACAAAAGTAGTAGACCAGGGAGGGGCTGTGGACATGGCCTACCTAGATTTTAGCAAGGCATTTGACACAGTCCCACACAAAAGATTAATAGTCAAATTAAAAAGCCTCAGAGTGGGTCCCAGGGTGGTGGCCTGGGTAAAACATTGGCTGGACAACAGGACACAGAAGGTAATTGTAAATGGAGTCCACTCTGAAGAAAGAGGGGTTACTAGTGGGGTACCGCAGGGTTCAGTCCTTTTTAATGTCTTTATAAGTGACATGGTGGAGGAATTGGAAGGAAAAGTATGCCTCTTTGCAGATGACACAAAGATTTGCAAGAGGGTTGACACACAAGGAGGTGTGGAAAGGATGAGAAGGGACTTGGCAAGGTTGGAGGAATGGTCAGAAGTATGGCAGCTAGGATTCAATGCAAGGAAGTGCAAAATAATGCACCTGGGAAACAAAAACCCAGGGGAAGATTACACAGTGGGGGGGTAGTAACAACAACAAAAATGGAAAGGGACCTGGGGGTAACTACATCAGATGACCTTAAGGTTAGCAAGCAATGTGAGAAGGCAGCAGGGAGGGCTGGGGGATACTGGGATGTAAAGGGGGAGGCATCACCAGCAGAAAACAGGAAGTTGTTATCCCTCTGTACAGACAGTTGGTGAGACCCCATCTGGAGTACTGCGTCCAGTTCTGGAGACCCTATCTCTGCAAGGACATAGACAGGATAGAGACGGTCCAGAGGAGGGCAACTAAAATGGTGCAGGGTCTGCAAGAGAAGCCATACGAGGAGAGACTAAAGGAGTTTAATATGCATACCCTTGAGGAAAGGAGGGAGAGGGGGGGACATGATAGAAACTTTTAAGTACCTCATTGGAATCAACAAAGTCCAAGAGGGTAGCATCTTTCAGAAAAGGAGATGTGAGAACAAGAGGACACAATTTGAAGATGGGGGATGGTGGTTCAGGGGCAATGTGAGGAAGTATTTTTTCACAGAGAGGGTGGTGGACGCAAGGAACAGCCTTCCTGAGGAGGTTGTGGGGTCTAAAACTGTGGGAGAATTCAAGAATGCATAGGACAGACAAGGCAATTTTTGTGGTGGGTAGGAAGAAATAGGCTGTTGGTTAGCTAGGATCTGCAGCTTATCCTGTAGGTAGGGAAATGGGCAGACTAGGTGGGCCAAGCGGTCCTTACCTGCCGTCAAAGTCTATGTTTCTATGTTTCTCTGCGATGAATCGTCCTGCACTGTCAGCTCTAGCTTCAGTTAGCTCCCACGTCAATTTGTCTCTGGGCAATTCACCCCCAGCATAATTATTATAAAATATATTACGGGTGGGCACAGTTTGCCCATCAGATGAGGCAACGTGCTCGAGGGTTGTCGAAGTGGAAGTCATGCAGTAATTGTTGTTGGAGTATAGTACGATATGTAGTGATAGTGAATTGTCTGGGGACAGATTAATGTAGGAGCCGATTGACGCTGGAGCTGATAGTTGGGGGCAAGTTGTCACGGAGCAAAATGACTGGGACTAATTGACATGTTCCCAGGGTGTCCATTGACATAACAGACATAGAAACATAGACTCTTTTGGCAGAAAAGGACCGCTTGGCCCACCCAGTCTGATCAGATGCTCCCTGCGTAATCTATCTCTGCAGACCCTAAGTGGTCTCAGGCAACCCTCCCTCCCTCCTCTCTGCCTATTTTCTAATATATCCATATGTTTATTGCACACATGCTTGAAGCCTCCCACTGTTTCTCTCTCCACCACTTCCACCAGCAGTCTATTCCAGGCATCTGCAACCCTTTCAGTGAAGAAGTATTTCCTCATGTCTTTCTTAAACTCCCCCCGCCAAGCTTCACTGCATGCCTGCTGGTCCTGATGCTGTTAGTTATTTGAACGAGTCTCCAGTCTGACACCCTCTTCACCCCCGTGAGATACTTGTAGGTCTCTATCATGTCACCTTTCACTCTCCTCTCTTTCAGGGTTTACATGTTGCGATCGCTCACATAGGGCTTTTTGTGCAACTCCTGCACCATTTTTGGTGCCTTTCTGTGAACTGTCTCCACCCTGTCTATAACATTCTATTATCCACTGACAAGAGTATGCCCGAAGTATTGTTGTTGCTAGATCTGCATCTTCTGCTTTTGACACCATAAATGAAAAGAGTCTGTTACCCACTTGAAATCTGTTTACAGCATTTAAAGTATGGTCTTTTATTCCCTGCTGTATCTCTAACTAATTCCAGGTCTCCCCTGAAAAAGGGACGTTTGTCTCAGTGGGCTTACCCGGGTTAACAAAATTCAGATAAATAAAGTGTTGGTTCTTCACCTACTTTGCTGGTTGATCACAAACCATCATATGCAGCTCTACTACATACTTATCCAAGCCAGTGACAGCTCGAGTCCCAAGAGGTTCCTTGTGGATGGCTCTTTTATTCATACTTTACACAGCACCGCTGGCCGTCGATATTAGACACAACTATGCAGATGATACTCAGGTTTATGCCCCTGTGATTGACCCCCATATGTGACTTTTACTTGGTTGTCTGATTGCCTTGTTGACATCTGATCATAGATGACTATAAATTCCCTCTGCCTAAATGCCCTCAAGTAAGAACTCCTTATGTAACCCCCCTACAAATGGGGGTCCCCAAAAGTCTTCCTTGGCTGTGTCTAAATGCCCACTGCCAGGCTGGTGTCCTGTGTCCTAACAGTTTAAAAGTATTTGCATGTGAGTGCTTTTATAGCCTCTGTGTTCTGTCTCTTTAAGAGCTGCCTATATTGCAGTGTATAATTAATCTGGGTGGGAGCTGAGTGTTTCTATGCCCGAGTCCCACATGGGCTGCCAGATAATTGCTCCATTCTGCCATTGCTAATTGCGCAGAGGGAGTTCTCTTAGAAGCTGTACTTGTTTGCTGGTTATCTGTTATAATAGTAATGATATCGAAGTTTATCTAACCTGCCTTCTTTGCAGCATGGACAGGTCTGTTAATCACCACCATCTTGGTTCTGGACTGTCTAGTTCGGACCAGTCAGTACCTTTGGGGACCCTAAAATGGAGTCTGTCCTCAGGGGTCTTGTGGGAGTGAATTTCTGTAAGAATTGTAGTTTTTCCACTTTGGCACCTAAATGGACCTGGAGGAGGAGCCCTTGCTGTGACAGATGAATCAACAGATCAGACTTTTTGGATGTCTGGGAAAGTCCCAAGCTGCCTGCAGCAGATGGTCAGTCTGAGTTTGGAGTGAGAGAGTGAACAGCTCGAGATATTCGAGTTGCTGCTCTTGCATAGTTGCGCGGGAAACTGCAGGAAAGATTGAGTTTGATCTGTCTGCCTGCTATCCCTTGAAAGGGATCTTTAGAGAGTGCTTAAATAACCGGACTTTATCTGAACCAGTTGTGACAAAAGCCGCCAAAGTGTGAGTGTACCTTTGCCTGAAGAAGACTGAAGATTTGCTGTACGCAGTCGGCCTGTCAGGACATCTGAAATTACCACAGAGATCATGGTTTTGCTCAGGAAAGCTAAAATTGCAACTGGACTGTCATCCGACCTGTGGTATTGTGATCTACCTTACTGTAAATGTGCTGTATGCTGTCAGTGGGTTGTGATTTGGTTCCCCACTGCCTAATTGTGTCATGAAGCTGCATCCAGTGTTGACTGGACTGAATCTGAACTGTTTACCCAGCCTGGGCCCTGCCACCTTGGCCCAGCCAGCTACTCCAGGTGCAGAGATCACCATCGACGAAAGACTAGCCCAGGGATCAGCCCCCTGCTTAACCATCACGAACAGGAATGACACCTCGGTGATTTGTGTGGGCCCTGCTTCTCCTGGCATACCAGCTTGTCAACCTGCAGTCTCCATCTCGTCCCTCCTGTGTCTCGTATTGGGTAGCGTGAGTAAACATCAGGGTAGCTCCCTGCAACATCAGCTAAATCAAAAGTGTTGTCATCTGATTCAGTGGTTGTTTTCTTGTCATGAACTGAGCCTCCAGGCTCCGGATTACAATTTGTGTGTGGTTGTGCATGCTCCTTCTTTCCATCACAGGGCCCCGACCAGCTGCAATGCCGGCCTACCCCGGGCAACGTATCAGGCTAACCCACCTTTGTTCCAACTGGGTACCCAGAGTGTGTGACTGTGAAGGGACTCTAAAGTGCATGCATGATTGCCTGATTGAATCAGTTACAGAACTAATCAGCCAAATTACGCCCCCCCCATTCATTTCTTCTGAATAAATCAGATCTAATTCTTTTTGCATTTAACCTGACTGTGGTTCCATTTTGTACCAGAAGCACTGTACTGTTGTTACCTGCTGTGTCTAACCTTATTTTACCGGGGGTCTCCAGGGTCGGACTGGTGGAACCAGCCCTGGTGGTAAGTGCAAACTGAGTGGGGATTTGTATGCTGATTAGGGGTTATTGCAACTGTGTCTGTTGTACATTGCATAGGCCACTAGAGGGGGAAAGAGGGGGTTACAGTGTCCTGGAGGGCTGTACCCAGGTCAGCTACGCTACCAATAACCCTGTCCTCTGGGTGGCGGCACCCGTTTTCAGTACCCAGGCCCCTTAACCTGCAACTACTCATGCAGGCAGGGGTAGTAGCCCTTGGGATAGTGCCATCTAGGGGTCACACTTATATGTAACACAAGAGTAAAGATCAGGGCCCAGATACTCCTGGTGGGCAAAGTGATTGTGCCCTCTTGGCCCGGGATTTGTGTCCGAACACAGTAATCAAAGGGGGGTTGTGGCACGCACTAAAAGGATTAGCAGATGCGCAAAAAAATATATACATGACGAATAAAGGGAGGGAGGGGGACATGAATGTCAGCCTAATGCAGTGTTCAGCACATTAGCGCTGCACAAGGGGAATAGTGCGGACCACCTTGCACTATGCAATTACTGCCGAGAAGCCCGATTTACTCCAGGCAACTCTAGCGGCTGACAGAGGCACTGCAGCCAACAACCACATTCGCAGTTGGGGGAGCACATCTGCTTTCTGGTGCTCAGTGGTCCCCCCCACCACCGTTCCTGTGGAAAAAAAAAAGACATCCCTGGTGCCTAGTGTTCCCCCGCTCACCCTCCAGTCACTGGCTCATGGTGAAAAACATAATGCCCTGGTGCCCAGTGGTCCTCCCTGCTCTTGGATCGCCAGTCCTGGTATAGTAGAAGATATCCCTGTTGCCTAGTGGTCTCCCCCCCCACCCTCCGACCAATGGACCCGGTATACTGAAAGATATCCCTAGTGCCTAGTGTTCCCCCCCCCGCCCTTCGATCGCCAGCCCTGGTATACTAAAAGACACCCCTGTTGTCTAGTGGTACCTCCCCGCCCTCTGATCACCAGCCCTGGTATACTAAAAGATATCCCTGGTGCCTAGTGGTCCCCCCGCCCTCCAGTTGCCTGCCGTGTATAATATATTCACTGGCGTCTACTGTCACTTCTGTTGTCGAAGCACATGTCGGGAAGCACAGGGAAAACCCAGGAGCAGTTGTAAAATTCACCAAAACTTTATTTATAGTAGCAGTAATATAAAAAAATGTTCAGAATAGCTATGTACAGAGGAGAAAATAAAATATTTCTTGTAAAATCTTTCCTGCAGTAGCAGCTTAGCTTTTTTTTTTTTTTTTAAATTACTCTTTATTACCCCCCCCCCACTGGAGCCCCGCTCCGTCAGGAGACACACACACACACACACACAATCCCGCTTCGCTGCCTTACCTTTAACCTGGTAGACCCCCATGGAGCTGTGGCCGTACCCTCCAGGCGGGTACGAGGTGAGGCCCGTACATCCCGAGAATTCAACTTTTTTTTTTCGTAGGGTCCCTTGGTGGTCAGGCAGGCAGGATCCATTAGGGTCTGCTTAGGCGCTTCTTCCTCTCGGTGCTCCAGCATGTTTTTCTCCTGTTCTAGAGGAGTGGCTCACACCCTGATGTCATGGCGGCACCACCGACGTCACCACCCCCCAACTCTATCTGTATGCATCAACACTTGCTGTGCCTCTGGCCTCTGCCAGAGGCCAGTCAAGCGCTGATCTTGGATCCCTCCTCCCTCCCGGGAGAGGAGAGCTGTCCTCCGGATGCTCAATCCTCTCCCTCCCCACTGACCCCTGATGGCCCTGGCTCGTTCCCGAACCTGGGTCGCCAGCATGGCGCGAGGTGCTGCATCCAGCGCCTCAGCGCCACCGAGCCAGAAGCTTAGCTTTTTTATAAGTCTTTTTCAACCCCCACCTCCACAAATATCCTGTCCTTGTATATTTCAGGCAGGATGAAGGCAGGACCACATTGTGCTTCTTGAGGTCCCTCCAGCTTTTGCAAAAGACTCTAGTAACTTCTAGCTTTTTAAAGTCATGTCAGAATACAATTAATATACATTTCAACAGTAATACTAAATATTTCCCAAACAAAAGTGATCCGATTATCAGTTTCATTCCTTACACTGTTTTGCAATTTGTTATATTAGCTAATGTAGATATGCAAGGGAGAAAATCAGATAGCAAGAGAAAACTGAGAGACAGTGAGAGGCAAAGAATTGCAAGAGTATTCAGGTTGATCAAGTCCGAGGTCTCACAGGAAAATTTGGTTGCGCAACCAGACACAGAAGAGACAGAAGGAAAGAATACATCCTTGCATTTAAACACTTTCTCCAAAACAAATAGGACAGGATCTTATTCTACACTGTCACAGCCCCCTTATCTTAAGCACCAGTGACGCATGGGCCCATATGACAACCGTCACAGCCCTCCCCTCACCACCTTGGTTGACTTTTGTATGCAGTGACAGGGAGTGCGCATCCCCTGTACTGTAAAGGGAGCATGCGTATATGAGATATTGTACAGGGTTGGTGATCAGAGGGGAAGGGAACCACTAGGCATCAGGGCATTATGTTTTTCACTCGTAGCCACTGATTGGGGGAGGAACCACTAGGCACCAGGCTATTAATGTTCTCACACGAGGCCGGTGATCAGAGGATGTGGGGGGGGGGGACCACTAGGTATCATGGAACACTTAACTTTTATGGGACCGGACAGTTGGGGGCGAGGCTGGTTGCAGAGGTGCAGACCTGCTGCCACTTCCCATGCAAATGTAACCATAATGAGCATACAGATGTCCCCTTAGCACCTTGATTACCCAATGGGCGGATTCATTTGCGTGCTGCCATCTGAATATAGCGCTGGGAGCTACTAGCACTCTCGGGTCCGGGAGTGGAGCTCCCTGCACTGCCAGGATCCTTGTCACGGCAGTGCTGTTTGGCTTAGCACTGCGCTGACATGCCCCTATATTCAGTCGTTTAGTGCCAATGTGCTGTCTGACTGGATATAGCATCTTCTGGGTTGTGGGCAGTGTGGGCAAGCGCAGTACAAATAAAGCTACCAACAGTCCCTATTTTCCCAGGACAGTCCCTATGTTAGGCAGCATGTCCCAGTGCCTCCACAAGTTTTGCAAAATGTCACTTTTGTCCTGGTTTTTGCTTACTTCTCCCAGTTTTGTCCCCCTTTTTTTTGCTGACTGCTAATCCATGAGTGACAGTTACTTCAGCATCATTGTGGCACCGCTTGAGCTAGACAACAGTTTGCAACTTCAACCCCTGTGCCTACGCTGCACCGCAAGCATGTCAGCGGGAGCACGGTAAAGCATGTTCCTTCCTGTTAGGTTACACTGGGTAGTAGTGCAGACAAGTGCATGTGGATGTCTCCCTGCCAGTAACAGAGATGGACTCCAGACAGAAGAGACCGGCAACGGTAAACTAAGGTACCCGAACCTGATCAGCTGCAGGGAAGTGTGAAAAACAATCTGGTGTGGTGGTCGGAGTCTCTGAAGTGACATTTGCTCAGGAAAGGAGGTGAATGTAAAGTAGTTTGGGATGGGAATGTCAGGAGGAGCAATACATGCAGCTCAAACGTCTGAACCCAATTTAACGCAGGTTTGCATCAAATAACTTGCTGTACATCATGATTTGAAACTTGCTGCAGCAGAATGATGTATTGTTTTAATCTGGATGCTTGCTACTGGTTGTACTGTGTGGCAGCATGGCCAGATCAAGCAGCAAAATGTAATTGTGTGCAGCGTTATCTGCAGTGGTGCTCGTGGGAATGACACTGGGGGGGTGGTATCATGGTCAGGATGGACCCTGTCCCAGTTTTAGGCCTCAGAAAGTTGGTAGCTTTAAGTACAAACCTTTGCGCTCCTCTTTGTCCATTTTTCAGTATCTTGCCCCAGACCCCTTAATTTATCTGACCTTGTCTTACACTGCGGACTCTCTGTCATCCATCCTGCCAGAGCTGTTTCTAGTCTTGGGTTCCTGTTTGATCAGTCACTGCATCTGGAATCTCACATTAGCAGCTCTGTCAGCTCAGCTAACTATCATCTGTGCAGCACTGCCAAGATCTGTCCTTACTCATGTCATGATACTGCCACTACTCTTGCCCAGTGTTTTACTTTTTACTTGATTGACAGTTGCAGTTCCCTGCCAGCTGGTCTCCCAGCTTGAAGACTGTATCATCTTCAGCTTGTTCAAAATGCTGTTTCTTGATGGCGTGTTTAGTGGTTCTAGGAAGTTTGACCATATGTCTCCACTATTGGACAAACTGGGCCGGCTTCCAGTTCAGCACAGAATAGACTACTGTATAAAATAATTTTACTTAAACGGACACTGGTCAAGCAGTGGTTAAATTACATTTTTTAGTTGGAGGAACTCTCACATCTAGATTTCTAGATGGTGGAACTGTCATTTCTAGGTGGTGGAACTCTCCTGTAGTAGTCAGTGAAGAGAGATGACTGAGGTGGTGGAAAAATCCATTGATGTTGCTGGTTGTTTTATCTGCTGCCTTTCTTGGTAGAACTGAAATGCATACTGATGGTGTAATGATATCCAAACTTTGTTTTGTTTGAAATCCTTGATCTACTCATATTGCATACTTTCTGAACATTAGGAGCACCCTCAAACAGTGCAGCCACTTATGGTGCAATAGTCTCTTCTCCTCCCACTGCATTATGAGTGACTAGACGTTGTTGGGGGTGTTCCCAAGTACAGGAAAAATGCAGTAGGATTTGATCAAGGACTGTGCACAAACATGTTGTGGTGGGCAGGGTGTTTTTTTTTCCTTTCAAAAAGGAAATGGAATCAGAATCAGACTACAGTCATAGCACATGTTTTTTTAAACTAGAGACACTTTGAGGCTTAAGGGGGTTGACGGGTGTCCCTTTACGTGCTGTAATGGACCTAACCCTCCATATCTGTCTGAACTACTTTAAAAGGAGGCAGTCTAGCGTAGTGGTTTAAGGCTCTGAGCTGCAAACCTGGAGACCTGGGTTTGAATCCCACAGCCCCCACTTGCATAGTGTATGACCCTGAGCAAGTCACTTAATTTCCTTGTGCTCCCAGGTCGCACCTGTAAACAAGTTTCAGCTTAGTGTGTCTCTCCTAGTATAAAAAAAAAAAGAAATACCATTAACCAATTTGTTGACTTCGATCTTATGCACACCTTCTCAATGTGTCTTCCACCAGATTGGCAACATTTGGTGATGGAGCCTTTTCAGCCTAGGGTCCAAGTCTCTTGAACTGACTGTAATTGGAAATCCAGTCATGGGTTGACCATGAGCTATTTAAAAGCAAACTAAAACCTGTGTCTTACCAACTAGCTTTTAACACCCTTTGTCTGTCACAGTTTGTATTTTGACTTGTTCAGCACCTTGACATTTTAGGGCACCATAAAGTTATAATAATTATTACTATAATGGAAATAAAACTACAACTATTTCCTAACGGACAGAGCAGTACTCGTCCTCCTTTGGGGTCCATTGTTGAAATAAGGGACCCTAATGTGTCCTTCCTATCATTTCCTTTTTTATGTTGTCTTGCTTGCGCAACACAAGCAGCATTTTGTGACAGCTTGCTGGAGTAGCAGATTGTGGAGGTGCAGCTGTGTTGTGGCTAATGGCGCCACTGCTTTTTTGGGCTGGTCTCTGTTGCACCAATGAATAAGCACACTGTCTATGACAGCAGTTCAGAAGCGTCCCAGTTTCCATGCACGCTCGTAACTTCGAGAATTTTTCATATTTTCACTCCAGATTTTCAACATTGCCATTTTTTCACACCTCCTTATGAACAGTACAGCTGTCATTTTCCACATCCTGCCCGAAATGTGTTTTTGCACATCTGGCACACAATGGCGCGGTCACTCTGGGAAATCAACGTTCGGGACAGATTAAGAACATCACAGTGACACTGTTCATGAGCAGAGTTCCCAAAATGCCTATGTTGAAAATTTGGTGAAACAGTTCCACAAAATGACTGTTACGTGCATGCTGCGAGAATTTTTAATATTTTCACTCCAGATTTTCAACATTGCCATTTCTTTACACCTCCTCATGAACGGTACAGCTGTCATTTTTCACATCCTGCCCGAAATGTGTTTTCACACATCCAGCGCAGAATGGCACAGTCACTGTGGGAAATCAACGTCCAGGATAGATTAACAAAATCACAGTGCCACTGTTCATGAGTGGAGGTCCCAAATGCTTTCATGAGGTGGGGTCACAAAAAGCCCATGTTGACTATTTGGAGTGCAAATACCAACAAACGCCCAGGGCGTTAGGGTTTCTAACCATAACATCCCACCCTGTAGAGACTGACAGGCATCAGGGGTTTGACTTTGGATTCTCGACTGTAATGCTCACATCATTCCAACCCCACCCTGCAGCCAGTGACAGGCATCAAGGTGTGCCTTGGACTTTTCAGCCCCAAAGTTCACCCCATTCTCCTATACTGCACCAATCTCAACGTATTTCCTTATGGAATGGGGTGAGCGTAAGGCTTGACGACCCCAAGGCACAACGCAACACTTGTCAGAGTCTGCAGGGTAGGGTGAGGTGAAATGGCATAAGCGTTATGGCCGACAACCCAAAGGCACACCTCAATGCCTGTCAGTCTCTGCAGGGTGGGGTGGGGTTGATGTCAGTTCCATACTTCACTGCCATTCCTATTATGCATCTCTCTAACTCCTGCATTACCAATGCCAGCAAGACATTTGGCATTGACAAATGCTTGTTTTATCTCTCTTTTTTTGTCCTGTACCCCCATTCACCTAGTCCTCGAGCTATATTCTATGGTGACTTCCTAGCCCTATCACAACTACATTTCTGGATAGAATCCCAACAAGGTCCCGTGAGTACTGGTAACTGTGATCTTGCTGACAGTGTTTGTCTCTTTTTTTTTTTTTCCATTTCTTTTTTTTATCCGCCTTCCATCCTCTGCCTTGGTGGCATCCCCCCAGTCCTGTCATTGACCCATCCCGTGGACTTACAGGTTAACCACCACTTACACAGGGCCACGTTTGGCAGATGACCTGCCACATAGGGTTGTGTGGTGCCTGCGAGGGATGCTGAGAAAGTCAAGGCATTTTCCTCCTGATTTTCCTTCCTCTAGGGAGTTGGCATGCAATGTGGTAATGCACTGGTGCATTGCGTGCTGTGTTATCAGACTCCCCCCCCGGCACATCTACAGCTCCTGCTGGCGCTGCCACCTGACCTCCACTGCTCCTGCTGGCGCTGCCACCTGACCTCCGCCAGATAGCAGTCAAGTGGCGGGAGTCAGGAACCCCCTCCCCGAGGGAGGAGTTGTCCTTGAAACACTCAGTCCTCCCTCTCCCAGTGACCCTGGTCTGTTCCTGAGCCCAGGTCACTGGCATGGGTCGAAGTAAGGCATCCAGCACCTCTGCCCTCCATGCCACTGGACTGCCTCCCCCTTTTTTTTACTTATTTTTATTGAAGACCACGTACATCGTTGACAGTACATCTGTTGATTAATTCACATATCCAAGCCGGCCTGGTGGCACTGAGGATTGAGGCACTGGACGCCACACCTCGCGCTGTGCCAGTGACTTGGGTTCGGGAACGGACTCGGGCACCTGGGGTCGGCAGGGGAAGGGTTGAGGACTGAGCTCCCGAGTGGAGCTGTCCTCCCTGGCCTACAGGGGATGGGGTAGCCCAGCGAGCCTGGGGACCCCCCGGTGGAGACCGGTGGTACTGCAGCAAGCCAGGCTAGCACGTAATGGCATGGCCGACGCAGGCAGGGATGCCATGCGCCAGAGCGTCGGGGCATGCCCACGCATGGGAGGGGTAACCACAAGCAAAAAATACCCCTGAGGGCCGGATAGGTGACAGCATCCCAGTGCTCGACCGCCACACGCCAACACTGGCCTCTCTGCTCACTTTGATCTCCCCGCTGGTTTGGGTTAGTCTGTAGGAGTGCTAACGCCTTTAAGGGGACAGATGGTCATAGTGGGCGGTAGAAGTGGCAGGCAAGTGGATTGCCCAAGAGAGTTCTGGTTCTCGGGTGAAAAATAGAGGAGAAAATAGAGTAAAAAAACATGAACATATCCAATGAAACATTCACTGCTAATATTACATTCCTTGGTTACAGAGAGTTCTCGTGTTATTTTTTTTTTATGTGATAAAGCTGAAAAAAGTAACATTTGATTTTTAACAATGCAGTCATGTGTTCCTCTTTTTTTGTGCAGCAAGAGGAAAAAATACATATAACTGTATAAACTTATTCAGTTCACTAACTGGTCATGGTTTAAAGTGTCAGAGTGGAGGGTGCTGCGGAGCCCGAGCTGAGAGGAAGCACATTTCAGCAGTTCCTTCTCCTGGGCCGAGAAGTGCCTTGAAAAAAAAATTGTTATAACAAACTTTTGAGAAAACTGCACTTTACTAGCTGATTTGTGGACTGGTGATCATGGTGGGTAGGGAGACACCACCTACCGATGGCGGAAAGGCAAGAATGCATCTGCTGTTAAGCTCTCGTGGTCTGATGCTGAGGCCATGGCCAGGCAAGGCCTGAAGGAAACGCTTGCTATACTGGGGCTTAAAATTCACTGCCTGATCTCGTCGGTCATGGAACACAACACAAGTATGGATGGATGTAATTCCAGGGTTGCAGTAGCAGAGACGGCTGTGGACAAACTAAAACGAGATATACAGCAGGTACAACGACAAACTACAGCCACCTCAGCTGCAGGTGACTGCTAGTCAAAGAAAATACCTGCCTCAGAGCTTGTCTAGACGCTCTTGAAAATCAAGCTAGATCATTCAACATTCAGATTTTGGGAATCTTTGAGGGGATAGAGGGCGATCATCCTCTGATTTTCTTAAGGAGTGGCTAGCTGAGAAACTTTTGCCGGAGGGTCAAACATTTGAATTTACCTTGTAGAAAGCATGTGAACACCAAGCCGTATTGCCGGTCATGGACAGGGCTGGCACTCAGGATTGGATTCTGCAATTAGCTTGGTGACAGGGATCCAGTATGCAGGACGACAAAAGAATTTATCTAGTCCCTGATATAACTTATGCCACATGGCAAAGGTGCAAGAAATTCAGTGGGATCTGTAAGCAGCTGTGGGAGGTCTCAGTTGTAAATACAGTGATCTATCCAACAAGGTTAAGGATCACCCATGAGCATAAAGTCTGGGTGTTTTGCAACTCCATTGATGGAGGTAAATGGGTTTCCAGGTCCTTTGCAAGCCACCAAAATAATGAGGCTACCCCGGATTACCCTGACCTTGGAGGAGACCTGAAAGGCATGGGGTAAAGAGCAGTTTCATGCAGGTACTGGGTAAGCCTGGTAGGGATATCCTGTGCCCATAGACTTGCTCACCAGTTTTTGTGGACAGACGTTTGAACTATACATTTTGAAATGGAATGGCAGTGTTTCTAGAGAGCAGTTGATTGTAATCTGCTGCATATTACCGTAGGAGGACTTCCATAATTTGAACCAAATAGAAAATACTGGCCTGTACTGCCACAAAGGGGTCTTGATTACATCAGACCTCAAGAGGGAAGCTCAGTAGGTCCGATGCAATCAGAAGCCTGAGGTGGCAGCACGGGCTGCTTGGGCATATGGGTACCCAGCCAGTATTTTTTATAGCGTATAGTTTTTTTGTTTTTTTTTTCGTTTTTTGCTTAAGAGTTAGGGGAACCCTGAGTGAGTGGTGAAAGTGGGAGCCAACTCGGACTCATGCTGAAATGAGTTTAACAACAGTTTTTGAAAAGCAGTGAGATGAAAAACAAAACAAAACAAAAAAAACAAAGTTAACACAGGGCTCGGTTAGTCCAAAGCTGTGTATGGGTGTTCATGTGCGATATGGCTGCCACTTCACATTCAGTCACTTCACTACCAGTCTAGCATTGCTTGTAAAGCACTTTGTGGTACAATGTGTATAAAAGGCACTATATAAATTCTTATTCTTCTTCCTTTCCCACACCCAGCAGCTCAACAGCTTAGTTTAAAAAACAGAACTGTGCACGTAACGGTTCTCAGAGCAGGTAGCCTGTGGATTTCTGATCAGCTGATATGTTGTTATACCACAAAAGGATATAGCCATGTTCTATGCCTTTATACTGTGGTACAACAACATTTCATCAAGGATGGAAATCCATGCTGAACAATGGCCCACTATACACTATATATGTTTTACATTGCAGCGACTGACTGACTTTTTTCTTTCTCTCATAGTTCCACTATAATGGGAGTGAGCCAGCTTTCCGTATTAATAATCAGCAAGCATTCCTAGTTGTAATATGTGATTACCAGCATTATGAGGGAAGTCTGTTTTCCCTCTCACTGATTAGCATGATATTGTTTCTAGTGTGCTAGGTGGTGTAAACTGTTTATTCACAATGTTATTTCCTTGTTTAACTGAGTATATCTTTTATATGGGACTTGATTTCTTCTTGGCTTAGAGTGTGTTAGCTTGGTCGATTGTTGATTTATGCAATTTATAATTTTCCCTGGCATATATATTAAGCCTATGGACACTTAAACTGAATAGTATGACTCCATTTAACACTCTGATAGGGTGCTTTCATAGGGGAACATTTTGTGGGTGTAAGAACTTTTGAAATTAGTCATACTGCTCTTGGACACTACTCAACAAAATACAGTAGCAGGATAAAATGAGGAATCTCCTCGATGTGGTATCAGAATCTTCCTCCTCCATGGGGTTTTATTTCCCTCCTGTATTTGTGCAGGAAACCGTGCTTGCTGTCCTTTCACTCAACCTGTCCAAATGTAGTATCGATGGTCTGCAGCCCAAACTCCTCCATCTCTCAGCTCCTGCTATCACCTTCCCCTCACTCATCTCCTAAACCACTCCTTTACCCTAAGCATTGTCCTGCAAGCTTGGAAACTAGCCGGAGTTCTCCCTCTCCATAAAGGAGGTGATCACTCCTCACCTGGAAACTAAGTTCCTAGCTCCCTCCTTCCCTGTCTTGCAGAATTGCAAGATAAATTGGTCAACTCACGACTATCTGATTTCTTTCACTCCTCCAACTTCTTCTCCCTGTTCCAGTCTGGCTTTCATAAACACCATTCCACCTTTCCTCCCTCCTTCATATCACTGACTGCATCTTCTCTGGGATGGATCAGGGGCACATCACGGCATCCAGTTTTATTGACCTAGTCCAAAGCCTTTGATTCGGTGGCACATCCCCTTCTCATGGATAAGCTGAATTCTGCTGGCTTTTCAGACTCCACTGTTGGGTGGTTTCACTTCTGCCTTTCGGGCCATCAGCAGTCAGTGCAGGGAAGTAACATCCTGTCCCCTCCACTCCCTGTTCAAACTGGGGTCCCACAGGGCTCCATCCTAGGCCCCATTGTCTTCTTCGTCTTACTCAGTGACCACCCCTCAACCTGTGTCAACTCACATATTCACATGTATTGAGACAACAGTTATCTACACCTCAGGCACATCAGCTGATGCTGTCAAAGCCATGCTTTGGCAAGACTTCCACAATGTCCTGCGTTGGTTTCAGGGAAACAGTGTCCATGACCTTTGCTTCCAACCAGAAACTGTCCAGGCTTGCCTTCCTCCTTTCCTTCACTACCCTGGATGGTTCTTCCCTTGATGTGGTCCAATCCTATAAGTACCTTGGTGTGTGGCTTGATAGTAGACTTGACTTCTCTGCCCGCATTGATGCCATCCATGCAAAACTTTCCCCCAAACTTAGAGCCCTCTACCATAATAAAGACTGCCTGTTCACGCATGTCTACCGGGGAACTGGTTACCAAAATGATGCTTCCAGTCTTTGACTGTGCTGGTGTGGTATACTGTATTGCTGCATCCTCTTCCCTTGCCATACGGAACAGGCTCTGTAATGTCTTCTGTACATAGGATTGCAACCATTACGACCTTAACAGTTACTGGTAAGTCCATCATTGTATTAGCAATCTATGGCATCAAGTCCATCTAGTCTGGTGTCTGCTCGTATCAAACATTCAAGCGTAGGTAAGGGAACTAATATGTACCTTATCGTTTAATTAAACAGAACATATGGAGGCAAGAAACTCATTACCTCCTCTAACTAGGCTTTGCTGGTATACAGTAATCTGGCTGTTTCACTGTTATAGTTTCACCATTCTGGAGTTTACTCATGGTATATCATGGATGTAGTGTGGTACACTGCTGTGCTTACTGTTTTTCTAGACCCTTTTTGGGATGCTGTTATACTTACAACAATTTTCTAACATGGGGCACTTTCTGTCTTTCTTTATCCTGTTCTGCCACTTAGGCTTATGGCTCCTGCCAAATACCATGGCTTCAAACACACAACCTGTAGTAGGGAGCTTGCCAGCATGCACCTTCTGCTGAGACAGGAAGGTGAACCCTCCAGGGCCCAACTACCAAGTTCACCGATGCTGTGAAAGCACAGCACCTCCAACCTGATTGGAAACATACTGCTGCTAGTAGCATTTCCCAATCTCAGCCGCCCATTTGTAGTACTACCAGTGGCCATCTACTGCCCCTCCACCACCCCCCCGTTCAATAATTTCAAATCCCAACTTGCACAAAACAGTGGGGTTTAAACCTGCACTCTCTGAGTGATGGAGAGACGTTCATGGGGAACAACACTGATTTTCTCTCCACCACGTGGCCATGCTATGCTGTTTGCTGGAAAGTTGTGAGATGTGTGCACTAAGGATTATTTTATATGTAATTTTTTGTCCTCCAGTGTTGTTCCCTAGCGGCCTCCCAGCTCCATCTGGTGTTATACTCACCTCCCACCTCCGGTGAGGTCAGCATGAAGCAGCTAGTGCTAAACTGTAATGTCAACAGCACCATGGTTGTCCTGGTTTCTCTCAATCCTCCCAGCATCCCATGGCATGGTGCCAGCTGTTGGATGCACGCATATGTGTGCGCATACACACGTGCACCCCCCCCATACATCCCACAGGAAGGCGTAAGCTCCTTGGCCCTCTGCAGGAGTCACGGTGGCAGTAGAATCAAGTGTTGCCCCTCTCCGACTTGGAGTGTGGCAGCGCCTACCCAGCCCGCTGTGCTCCCGATAAGGCATCATGGCACAGCAGCACAATGTGCTGTCATTCAGCCATTTGGCAGCCGAGGCACTGAGAATTTTTAATGCCCAGGTAAGCTTGTTGGGGGTTGCATTGTAGGGTGGCTGTACTTGGAAGGCTAGTTAGGCATCTGGGGGTAAGTGTGTCAGTGGGCTTAGGGGCTTGCTGTTTGATTATTCTTTTTTTGTGTCATTTGTTCTAAACTGCTACTAGGTATTAGTGTGTTCCTGGGTTGTAGGGATTGCTGGTAAACTATTTGCTAGTTACTAGTGTGTGTCAGGGATCAGGGGCTTACTGTTAAATAGTTGCAGGTATATTAGGGTGTAGGGACTTGCTGTAAAATGCTTGCTAGGTATTAGTGAGCTTCAGGGTTTAGGGGCTTGTGGTTACTTGATGGTAGTAGGATAGCACTTCTGGGTCTGGGCAGGAAGACAGGAAGGACAAGAAGAACAGGAAAAAGGAAATGTGGGGAGTGGTACAATGCAGTGGTTGTGGGGTGGCTGTCTACAGGGAGACCTTCCAGAGACTGTGGTGCTGTCCCATCTGCGTGTGCCTCCCTGGGTGGAGGGTACAGGTTTCAAGGCTCCAGGCAGCGCAGGCAGAGAGTCAGGAGAATGTCACTAGCCTCAAAGTCATGTTGGCAAGGAGTCGGGGCCATCTCTCCTGCCCAGAGACCACCTAGCCAGACACCGCTACCTGAAAGGATGCCAGAAGGAAGGAGCAGTTGGACTACGGTGGGCTTAAGGTGGGCAGAGGTGGTAGGATCTGGAAGGCTGGGAGGAGTGGGTAACAGGCACACTCCTCAACCAATGCCACTAAGAAACTCCTACGCCATTCTGGCGGAGCAGGACTGCCAAGAAGGGCACCCAAGGTGGTGGACAGTGAGGATGTGGGAAACCACCAATGGAGTCCGGGGGGGGGGCGGGAAGGAGGCCCCCAGAGAAGAAGGAAGGAAGCAACTTCTAGTGGGGAACTCTATAGTCAGGGGATAGAGTTGGGGAAGGAAAGGGGTTAGAGAGGGAGGTTACGTGCCTACCTGGTGCATCGGCTTGGAGGGATGGAAAGTGCATCCAGCAGATTGTGAGGGCAGTAGGAAGGAAGGGGGAGATGGATGTCATTGTGCACCTGGGGATGAATGACCTAGCTTTGGAAGGGACGGGGCTGTGCAGAAGCAGTTTAGGGAGCTGGGGAAGGGCCTTAAGCAGGTAGGATGCACTGTTGCCTTTACAGAAGTGCTTCCTGTCACAACCGGGGGAAGGAGAGGGAGCTCCGCACTAAGGCCTTCAACTCATGGTTGAAGGAATGGTGCAGAGAGGAAGGGCATGGCTACATTGGGGACTGGGGCTCCACCTAGAGGGATTAGAGCTTGTACCTGGGGAAGGCTGCAACCTTCCAGGAAGGGAATGGAAGTCCTCAGTGGATGGTTTAAGTGTTACTTCGACAGACATTTAAACTAGCCAAGGGTAGTAGCAGAAGGCAGAGGGGTGGCAGATACTGCCTCCCCCACAGGCTGTGGTGGAGGGTTGAGATATCCTGAGGGAGAAGAGTCCCACTGGAATGAAAGACAACCAAGGTGGCAAGGGATCGGTATGGGAGGAAGGGGGGAAGGGAGACGTTGACAATTTGAAATGGAGAGGAAGGGGCAACAGATAGGAAAACCTGGGAAGGGACAAGAGGAGGACTAACAAAATCTGGACTGCCATGTGTGCCAATGCTAGAAGCCTGGGGAATAAGATACCAAACCTGGAGGCCACCATGGCTTGGGCAGACCTGAATATTGTGGCCATCAACGAAACATGGTGCACTGACAGCCATGCCTGGGAAATGGTAATACCTGGCCATAGATGTTTAGAAAAGACAGGGTAGGAAGGAAAGGTGGGGGAGTGGTGCTTTATGTTAAGGAAAACATCAAAGTGACAGAGGTACAGGGAATTCGGGGGGGGGGGGTTAAGTGTTGTGGGACAACCTCTAGTCAGGAAACAGAGCCACCATTTGGATAAGAGTGATACACAGGCATCGGACACAGGGAGAGGACTTAGAAAAAGAAATGTTGGAAGACATAGGCAAAATGGCTAATAAGAGGGAGATGGTGCTGGTGAGGACTTTATGTGCCAGATGTAGAATGGAGCCTACCTCCTGCAGCATCAGCTAGAAGCAGAGATTTCTTGGACTCCTTACAAGGGGGCATTCCTCAAGCAACTAGTCAGTGAACCCACTCGGGGTGGGGCAGTACTGGTCCTGGTACTTACTGACGGGGACAGTGTTGTGGTCTGGACATTAGAATGGGAAGTCATCTGGGGAACAGTGACCATCGCACAGTGTGATTTAATATAAGAACAACAGTGGAATCCAGCCGCACAAGGGCGAGGGTCCTGGATTTCAGAAGGGATGACTCTACAAAGATGGGGGAATGCCTCTCGGATGACCTGGTGGGGAGAGATGTGGTGGTTGGGGGGGGGGGCAAATGGGCCAGATTAAAAGAGGGCATAGTAAAGGCAACAAACTTGTACATCAGGCAAGTAAGCAGAAGGAGGAGGAGACCATCATGGTTCTCGGGGGAAGTGGCAGAAAAGGTAAGGGCAAAAACAGTGGCATTCATAAGGTATAAGGAGACCCAGAGAGAGGAGGACAGAGTAGTGTATCTGGGGAAACAGAGGGAGGCAGGCAAGGCAGTAAGGAGTGCAAAGGTGCAAGCTGAGGAAAGAATAGCCCAGACAGTATTGAAGGGGAACAAGACATTTTTCAGGTATATTAGCAAGAAAAGGAAGACCAAGGGAGGGATTTTAAAGTTAAAAAAGGGGGGAGGGGGCTGTACAGAGGAGGACCAAGAAAAGGCAAACATCTTTAAACAAATATTTCTGCTCAGTGTTAACAGTAGAGGGGGAAGGGGAGGGACCACAAATAAGCACCAAGAGCTTGAAGGGGAGGGAAGTGGACACCAGTTCCTTTGCTAAGGAGAGGGTCAGGAAAACGCTCGCTAATCTGTGGGTGGACAAAGCCATGGGGACAGACAGGGTACAATCCAAGAGTGCTAAAGGAACTCAGGGAAGTGCTAGCTGCACTCCTGGCAGACTTGCTTAACAGTTCACTGGAGACCGGTGTCGTCCTGGAGGACTGGAGAAGAGCGGACGTAGTCCCACTTCATGAAAGTGGCAGCAAGAAAGAGGCAGGAAATTAAAGGCCTGTCAGCCTGACATCTGTAGTAGGGAAACTGATGGAAACACTATTAAAGGAAAGAAATGTTGAACACCTGGAATCCAATAGACTGCAAGACACGAGGCAGCATGGCTTTACAGAGGGGAGGTCATGCCAAACAAATCTAATAGATTTTTGACTGGGTAACCAGGGTGTTGGATTAGGGAGGGCTGGTGGATGTGGACTACGTGGACTTCAGCAAAGCCTTTGACACCATTCCACATAGGAGACTGGTAAACAAATTGGGTAGCATGGGGGTGGGCAATAAGACGGCAACCTGGGTAAGAAACTGGTTGGGGATGGGAAGCAGAGGGTGGTGGTAAATGGAGCTCACTCTGAGAAGGGGACAGTGAGCAGCAGAGTACTGCAGGGGTAAGTACTGGGGCCAGTCCTCTTTAATGTTTTTATTAGTGCCTTAGCAGAGGAGCTGTAAGGGAATGTCTGCTTGTATGTGGATGACACCAAGATCTGTAACAGAGTGGACACTATGGGGGTTGGTGCAGGAAAGAGATTTAAAACGACTGGAGGAGTGGTCAAAAGTTCAGCAGCTAAGGTTTAATGCAAAAAAGTGCAAAATAATGCAACTGTGTCACAGAAACCCAGGGGTGCAGTACAAAATGCGGGGAAAGATGCTAGCAACAACCAAGCAGGGAAAGGGACCTGGGGGTAATCATATCAGATGACCTGAAGGTGCCAGACAATGTGACAAAGTGATTGGGAGAGCTAGTGGGATGCTGGGGTGTATAGGTAGGGGTATCACCAGCAGGAGGAGGGAAGTGTGTTTTGCCAATATATAGGTCATTGGTAAGACCCCACCTGTAGTACTGTGTCCAGTTTTTGAGACCACATCTCAGGAAAGGCATAGACAGGGTGGAGGCCATTAAAAAGAGGGCTACCAAGATGGTTAAGGGTCAAAAGTCCCATGAGGAGAGGCTAAAGGAACTAAACATGTACTCCCTGGAAGAGAGGAGGGAGAGGGGGATGTGATTGAGACTTTTAAATACCTCACGGGGGTGAATAAGGTACAAGTGGGGGGGGGGGAATTTTCAGATGAAAGGGTGCTGGAGGGGGGTAGGTTCAGGAGAGATGTGAGGAAATACTTCTTTACAAAAAGGGTGGTAGATGCCTGGAACAGTCTTCCAGTGGAGGTAGTGGGGGTGAAAACAGTGGTGGGATTCCAAAAAGCCTGGGATAAGCACAAGGGAATCAAAAGGGATAGGTAAGGGGTAGAAGAGAAAGTGCCATAGACCTCTTAGGGTCTGCAGCAAAAGCAGCACAACAAAAAAGGGCAGACTGGATGGATGGGCCAAGCAGCCCTTATCTGTCATCAGTTTCTATTCTTCTGTGTTTCTACCCAATCTCCGCAAAGACATAGACAGGATAGAAGCTGTCCAGAGGAGGGCAACTAAAATGGTGCAGGGTCTGCACCGTAAGACATATGAAGAGAGACTTAAGGAGCTTAATATGTATAGCCTTGAGGAAAGGAGGGAGAGGGGGGACATGATAGAAACTTTCAAGTACCTCAAGGGAATCAACAAAGTCCAAGAGGGTAGCATCTTTCAAAAAAGAGGTGTGCAAGAACAAAGGCACAATTTGAAGAGGGGGTGGCCTCAGAGGTAATTTAAGGAAGTATTTTTCACAGAGAGGGTTGTGGATACATGGAACGGCCTTCAGGAGGAGGTTAGGAGTCAAAAACAGTGGTGGAATTCAAGCATGCATGGGACAGTCATAAGGCAATTCTAGGGGGTTGGGGTAGGAAGAAGTAGGCTGCTGGTTAACTAGGATCTGCAGCTTATCCATTAGGTAGGGAAATGGGCAGACTGGGTGGGCCAAGCGGTCCTTATCTGCCATCAAATTCTATGTTTCTATGTTTATAATGTGTTCAGATGCTGGCTAGAAGGTTTTATTTGTTACCAGAGGATAGGGGGGCTCAGCTAAATTTTATTGCATCAGTCCTACAGAACACAAGAACAGCAGCATCGTCAGCTTGTAAGAGATATTCTCTTTCTGTTTTCTCTCCCTTAGAGGATGCTCCGTCATGCCATCTTGAATGGGGAGCATGATGTCGCTCTGGCATGCATCGATCGAGTGGTAGCAGGTATGTTGATGAAACGGGAAACTCAGAATTCTTATTTTTGTAACTGTTATTATTTCCCACCCCAGTCCATAATGGGGGGCCACTACAACTAAACCCTTCCTTCGGCTGGGAGGGGGTAGCCAGCAGCTGCCCTAACAGTTAACACTTGTATCACTCCTTGGTCATCCAGCAAAGTGTGGGTGAATGCTGGGTGGCCCACATCCCCTCCCTTGGAGCCAAGAACCTCTCCTCCACGACACACCTGGCCTCAGTCTGGACACACTGTGCGATTCCGAGGATTGCAGGTGAACTCTCATCTTCCAGGAGGCAGTGGACTGTGCTGCCGCCACATCACTGACCCTGACCAACCCCAAGTTCTTTCTCTCAGTCTGTTTTTTTCTCTCTCTTACCCTGCCATCAAACCAGGGATATACCCTGTTCAGGCTCTATGAGTCGTCATATAGACAGCAGGGAGTTTTATATCCAGTATTTTTCTCCCTTTACTTAGATTCTCCCTTGTCCCCTGTCGTAAGCAGTACCATAATGACTTTGCATGCACAGCAAACACCTGCAGTCTCCCTGGCCCACCTACAGGGGTCACTAGTGTGCCAGAATCCACCTCCAGCCTTCCTCATCTGAGACATGCAGCCTTTCAGCAGCTGCCTACTGCCCAGCCTGCCCCTGATGACAGCAAGCGACGTCCGCTCCTGAACACCAGTGGCCTGCATGGCTGGGCCATCTGGGTGGTCCCCTCCAACTCTGAATTCCAATAGCGCTTCTGTAGTCCTTAAGTGGGTTGAACTGTTTGCAGGATTAATGGTTTGGAAGGCTTGGTGGCATGAGGGGCCTGGAACTTGAGCAACGTACAGGAAACCTGGTCCGATGCTGTATCTCCAAAGGGTGTTTTAATGACCAAAAGTTTACGGGCAATAAATAAATACAACTATGTCGCAGACTGAGGGGTTTGCACTGGTAGGATGGGCCCAGCACACTACCGTTCAGAGGCATTTCCTCTTTAATGAAGGGCTTGTCTCGACTTTTTGTTTGGGGGGGAGACTGTTTGTTTATTTTATTTATTTATTTCATCATTCAGACATAACCTTTGAGCAAAATGCTCTTTTTCAAAGGTTCCACATCTTGACAGGAGGACAACACAAAAAGGTAGTTACAGAGTATGGGTGCACAAGTACAGAGACAAAATAATACAAGAAATAGCAGTTGGTCTGACTATTTACAATTGTAAGCTATCAGCATATTGTGGTTAGTACAGCCCAGCGTACATGGTTAGTGCTGTGGGTTTAAGAAACTAATTTAGCTGGCGGTAAAGCAGCCAGGGGAGGCATTGTTGTTATTTCATATAAAACCGGGGGACTCAATATAGGCTTTCACACCCTGTATGTTAATGCAGCCAAGAGGAGACTTTGTCATTAATTCTAGTCAAGGGTGGGGGCTGTAATTTTCTGCACAGGACTGACCTAGTAGGAACATACTAGAGAGCAATGTGAGGAAGGACCATACACAGAATAAGCTGGGGGGAAGACAGGTGCTTTGAGACAATCACATTTGTGCAGGATCAGTGGCAGGGGAGGGACTTAAAACAGAGTGCTGAGTTAAAGGGGCACTGTCAGCTTTGCCCCTTCGTTTTGATCCAGCTGTGAAAAGTGAGCCTCCTGGCACACACCTATCAAGCATGTACTGCAAAATGCCCCTACAGGTTTAAAAGTGAAGGCTTTTACCTTTAACAGATATTTTCTTAAAATAGAGATTCCTCGGTCGGTTGTAAAGGCACCCAGCGTCCGGAAGCACACATCAAGGTCAGGAGCAGCGGATCTGCCATGCGAGCATGGTCCCAAAGAGCAAATTTACATGCCACTTGGTCACGAATCGTTTATCTTGTCCGCGGCTGCATGAAAACACTGCTGATATGTTCAGTGAAAGACAGCAAAAGTAACATTTCTACTTTTAAGCGGAGCTGAAATCTCTCGCATACGCGCATTACTCGGCACGCTTCCCGCACATGCGCAGGATCTTTATTCATGACACAGGAGCGCATGCCTGGATTTCAACTCCTTTAAAATGCAAATGTTACTTTTTGCTGTGCTCGGTTTACTTTTAGACATATCAGCAGCATTTTTCATACAGCTCCGGACAAGATAAACATGCTGTTATTCGTGGCATGCGAAAAACTCACACTTCGGGACCGCGCTTGTGGCAGATCTGCATTCCCGACCTGGATGTGCTTCCGGGATGCGGGTGCCTTACAATTAGACCGAGGGAATCTCTATTTTAAGAAAAATATCTGTTAAAGATAAAAAGCCTTCACTTTTAAACATGTAGGGGCATTTTGTAGTACATGCTTGATAGGTGTGTGCCAGGAGGCTCACTTTTCACAGTTGGATCAAAACGAAGGGGCAAAGCGGACAGTGCCCCTTTAAGGACAACAGATAGAAGGCTCATCGACAGGCTGTGGCTATGGAAGGCTCAAGTTCGAGGGCTGGCAAGTAGTAGGAGGAAGTAAGAGTTTAAACTCAGGGTTACCGGGCAGCAGGGTAACAAACTGGAGAATGTAGCCCAGGAGCAGGCTGACTCCAAGGTATCGGGTGATAGTGCTACAGGTTACCTGCAGCTACAGATCTCAGCCTTGGCCAGGTGACATCTTAGTTCTGCCGTGAAGACGGGGAAGTTGTTAATGAGTAAAAGGCATGGTGGGATCTCATTTAACCAAGAAGGAGCCCTGTATGCAAAGGGCCGTAGGCCAAGCACCGTTTTTTTGAAGGGGATGGCAAGTGGGCAGCGAGTCTGCCCTCCAGTGCGGTACCCGGATCTACCTCGCCAGAGCAGTTCTTTGAAGGCCAATGGAGCTTTACCTAGGAGAGATTTCATGCCAAGCAGGCACATTTGGTATTTGATTCTGCTGGCAAGACTGAGCCAGTTAGTGCACTTGTAGATGGAGCAGGTGTGTAGGAGATTAGCAGCCCCTAGAGCCAGCCTGCAGGCCTTGTTGAGGGCCGTGCTTACTCATTTTAGCGCAGTGTTGGATGCCGACCCATAGACCACAAGTCCGTAGTCAATAACAGACAAGATGGAAGAGGAGACTGACAACCTGAGTGCCTCAGGAGTTAGGTACAATCTGTGCCTGTAGAGAACTCCAAGTTTGGTGTTTACTGTTTTGACGACCTGATCGATGTGCTGCTTGTAAGAGAGGGTGTTAACCAAGTATTTAAAAGAGTTGACCTGCTCGAGTGGAGCAGCCTTGTTGTTAGTAATAGTAAGGAACAGAAGAGATCTCTTGTGCCGGTGAGTGGTTATCAGCATCATCTTCGTCTCATAGAAACAGAATTTGATGCCAGATAATGACCGCTTGGCCCACCTAGTCTGCCCATTTCCCTACCTAACGGATAAGCTGCAGATCCTAGTTAACCAACAGCCTACTTCCTTCTACCCCACACTAGAATTGCCTTATGTCTGTCCCATGCATTCTTGAATTCCCCCACTGTTTTTGACTCTACGACCTCCTCAGGAAGGCCGTTTCATGCATCTACAACCCTCTCTGTGAAGAAATACTTCCTCACATTACCTCTGAGCTGTCCCCCCCTCTGTCTTCGAATTGTGCCCCCTTGTTCTTGCACATCTCTTTTTCTGATAGATGATACCTTCTTGGACTTTGTTGATTCCCTTGAGGTATTTGAAAGTTTCTATCATGTCCCCCCTCTCTCTCCTTTCCTCGAGGCTATACATCTTCAGTTCCTTTAGTCTTTCTTCATATGTCTTCCGTGCAGACTCTGCACCATTTTGGTTGCCCTTCTGGACAGCCTCGACCCTGTCTATGTCTTTGTGGAGATGGGGTCTCCAGAACTGTACACAGTACTCCAGATGTGGTCTTACCAACTGTCTGTACAGAGGGCCAACAACTTCCTGTTTTCTACTGGTGATGCCTCTCCCTATGCATCCCAGTATCCCCCCAGCCCACCTTACTGCCTTCTCACATTGCTGGCCCACCTTTAGGTCATCTGATATGACTACCCCCAGGTCCCTTTCCATTTTTGTTGTTGTCAGTATCTTACCCCCATTGTGTACTCTTCCCCTTGGTTTTTGTTTCCCAGGTGCATTACTTTGCACTTCTTTGCATTGAATCTAAGCTGCCATACATTTCTGAGAGCTGAACCAGTCCTCCAAGCTACGAAATGAGTACTGCAAATCATCCTGTAGGTGCTGAAGATGGGCATTACTACTAAGGATGACAGCATCATCCGCATAAAGAATAATGTTGCTGTTGCAGGCCTCTGGAAGCCTGTTGTTGATCAGGCTAAAGAGGAGGGGGCCCAGTATAGACCCTTGTGGGACACCAGTACTATATCCCTAGACGAGGAGATAGCTGTCCCAATTTTTACACTCTGTGCTGTGCTGGATAGGTAATCCTGGAACCAGAGAATGGCTTCAGAGGCTGGCCCGAGGTACTGAAGCTGGTCAAGCTAGATGTGATGGTTGACCATATCAAAGACTTTGGTGAGATCTGTGAAGATAGATCCCACCAGGCTGCCTCCATCCAAGGCCTTGTGAACGTAGTCTGTGAATTCAACTAAGGCTGTAGATGTACTATGGCACTGACGGAATCCGTGCTGTTATGGGCACAGTAGACTGTACTTCTGAAAGTACTCCATGACCTGGTCAGCCACAATCCTTTCAAGCACCTTCGGGGGGTGGGGGGAGAGGATAGATATTGGTCTGTAGCTAGCAGTGCAAGACCGGTCCCCACTTTTTAGGACAGGGGTGACTAGAGCTACCTTCCAGGCCACAGGGAATTTTTCTAGGGTGAGAGATTTGTTAAAGATCTTGGTGATGGGAACCACCAACTCATCCAAGGCAGCTTCCACAAGTTTCATGTCGAGTGAGTCACTACCAAGTCTGGTTTTACCCAGCACCTTAGTAATGTAGATCCTGGCTTCCTTGGTTGTGACACGCTTGAAGTAAAAATTTGGATGGGTCAAATTATCTCAGGCTTTGGGCGGGTGTTGTGGGGGGGGAGGTCAAGGTAGCTGGGCGGGAGGACAGAATTGAGGTCGGAGAAGGCCACATTGAAGGCTTCTGCAACTGTGTGTAGATCTAGGGTGGGGGTGCTATTTAAGTTGAGCATGGAAGGGGGCCTTCTGTCTTCCCTGCCTAGCAGCTCCTTAATGTTATCCCAGAATTGCTTCCCATTGCCCCAGTTATGTTCTAGTTGCTCCTTGTAGTTAGCCGCCTTGGCTTGCCTGACAAGAGCAGTACACTTGTTCCTGGCTGCCTGATGCTTTTGGAAGTCAGATTGGTTGCCCGTGCCTCTGGCAAGTTCCCAGAACTTGTCCCACTCCTTCATCAGATCAAGGAGGTCCCTGGAAATCCATCCATTGGAAGCAGCCCTTATCTTTCTTTTTCTCAGGGGGGCATAGGCATCACAAATACTATTGACTATGGACACAAAGAATTGCAAAGCCTGGTCAATGTCTTGGAGACTGTCGAGAGGAGACCAGTCAATTTTGGCCAAAGCTGTCTTAAAGTTGCATTGGCACTCCTCTTCAGGACTCTGCTAAAAACAAGAGTGGGGGGAGGTCCTTTATTCTCTTGTTAACCCACATACATGCAGCTGGCGAGTGGTCACTGAGGCAATCAGGGAGCACCTGGACATTTTTGATTCTATTGGGGTAGTTGGTCAGGATCCAGTTAAGCAGGGTGCCCTTTCCTGTTTGCGGTTTAGCCTGGAGTCCGAACAAATAATCTGTGTGAGGTACAACTCCGCAACTTGATCCTTAAGATGGTCAGTACCTTTGTTAGTTCAATTAATATTAAAGTCTCCAGTGACAATAACCTCTGAGTTTTTCTTCAGTTTAGATAGGGCCTTCAGGACAACACCTAGCCCCTGGTTTGCCTTTGTGGGTGGTAGGTACACAGAGGCAGTGGGTGAGCATCCTGTTCTGCTTTCCTAGCAAGAGCTGAACTGCTAATAGTTCATAATCAAAAGCATTGCCCGAGATTGGCAGAACACACCCCCTTAAGTTATCCTTCACATATATCGGGCAGCCCCCGGCCCGCTTCCCCAGCCTATCCAGTCTGAAAGAGTCAAACCCTGTTAAAGCAATGAGTGAGTGAGTCCTTGACCTTAGGGGTGAGCCACATTTCAGTCAGGCAGATGACATCTGGGTTGTGCAACCTGGTCCACGCCTGGAGCTGAGTCATCTTAGGGAGCAGACTGCATCTAGATATTCATGGCAACTATCTTTATACCACCCACGTGAACATCCCTTGAGAGGGGAGTAGCACAAGGTCCTGGGTTTGGGTGAATATCTCCATCTGCTAGCAGCAACAGGAACACAGAGATTCTTCCAACATAGTGCATAAGCCTAGTCCCCAGTCGCTTTCACATAGTGGTTCTGGTTTTGGAGGTAGACATCCTGTGCCTCTCAACTGGTGCAGCTAGCTGTGCTAGTATACAGGTGCTGCTACTGACAGTGAACAGCACCACTTGTGTAGTTGGAAGGACCAGAACTGATTGCCGTACATCTTGGCAAGCGGCCATGAAGTGCAGCTCCATATTGTCAGGATAGAGGACCCCGGGCCCAGTATCACTGGAACAGGTCTGTAGGAGATACTGACCCACTTGTGGGAAATAGGCGAGAATGGCGATCCAGGTGAGGAACCGCAAAGGGACCATCATGATAGCAGCCAGGCACAACCAGAAGAGGTGTGATTTGTGCACTCACTGGCTAACCGGCACAGCCCGCCACTGGCAAATGAGGGCATATTATGGGCACTTAAAAACAGAAAGATTGAATGGTTTTAAATGAATATTATTCAGTTCACATAAGGCCCAATAAACATATGAGTTAGTCCACCGCAGCAGGAAATGCCGCAGGGCAAAGCAGAAGAGAGTGCACCCTCATGTTATATCGGTCTACCCTGTTGTCCATTGACCAATCAGGGAATCAGTCCAACGCATGTAACTACAGAACAAACTACAAGGGAGTTGACTGAGAAATATCTTCATACCTCAGTCATGTTACAAAAAAGAACTAAGGGCCCTTTAGTGGCAGAACTTTATAATCTGCTAATGGGAAACAGGACACTTAAAAAAAAAAAAAAAAGTAGAATTGAGCAGCCTTTCCCATTAAAAATAAGCTCACAGAAAAAGGTAAATCTTTGGCAAGCTACACAGTACAGGGCATAGAGAGAAATGCCAATCAAGCCATGAGCTTCAAGCCTCAGAAGTGCCCTTAATTCAAAGTAAGGAAAGCCCTACTGGTGTTCTGAAGTGGGTTCTGCTGTAGTGGAGGAACTTGGATGTACCTGGGGTCCAGAGGATGTGGCTGAAAGTCCAGGGGGGTGGATGGCAGCTGAGATGCTAAAAGTGCCACAGGGGAGATGCAGCACCCTTTCAGCCTGGTCAGAGGTATGGCTGGAGAGAAACAGTTTGGCAGCCTCCCTGCAAGTCCAGCTTGAGTGGCAAGTAGACCTTGAATCGTTTTAAGTTGTGTCTAGTGCTGCACTGCCTATGCAGCCAACCCTACTTAGTCCTGACAGGATTTCCTTCTGAGATATGTTTATCTAAAGTGGTTTAAGTGTAAGTGTAAGTGTAAGTGTGTGTGTGTGTGTGGTAATCGGGGGTGGGCAAAACTTTTCCTGTTCTAACTCAAGTAAAAAAATATTAAGTCCTTTTTTTAACATTTCTTACATCTGCTTTCATGCTCTCATATCTAGGTGCTAAACTGATTGGCAGAAAACTGCTGAAGTGGCACTACGCTGCCAGTCATACCACCAATTCAATGTTTTGTTTTGTTTTTACAAAACAGTGAGTGTTGCTGCCCATCTTACATGGCAATGAGATGGGCCCATGAAAGACCATTCATTTGTATACATATACATATTTAAGGGAACAGTAGCTGTACAGGGTCCCTGAAGGTCAGAAAGCCTATGAAAAACTCTTTTAAACAAAGTACTGGGCTTAACTGTAGGTGGCAGTAACACAGTGATAGCTGTGACTAAGTCAGCTCTATACTGTTTCTAGGCAGCAGCCATTTCATGGACTCTTGAGACAGCAAGTGGTGGCATGGCTGGAGATGATGTGTTGTAGGCATACAGCTTCCATAACCATGACTCCACTTACTGTCTTAAAGGGACACAGTCCATTGACACTGTCCGCTTTTCTGTACTCGTTCTAAATGTACTGTAGCATGCATGCATGCAGTTGGCACTTGTAAGCAACAGAATGCCTCCATGCAACAGGAATGCCATAAGAATGCATGTTTTTCTGTCTTTTTTTTTTTTATTATTAAATAAAAACTTGAGCTGACTGCCTTGAAGTCCACTGGCTGACGTTCCCGCATGTCCCCGAGTGTCATGGTGCTCTCTGAGTCGCGTGTAAATTTGTTCATGAATGAGTCTGACATGTTTTGGCACTTTTTGAGGGGTGTGAGATAATGTGCCTAATAGCTTTTCTGCTGATTTCAGTAAGTGGGTCTATTTTAGAAATGAGGGCGTGACTTTTTCACATGTTGAATATTGAAATCATGACAATGCCTGCTGCTAATGCTCAATGCCTGTAGCTAATGCAGTTTCAGTATTTATCATGTAAAACTCCTAAAAACAAAAGCGTTCAAGCCTCATTTCCCAAAAAGACCTACGCTTATTGAAATCTGCAGAAAAGCTACGACATTACAATATTTATCTCGACCCCTCCAAAAATATCAGACTCGTATACAAACGAGTTTACCAATGTGTCGACGTGACATCATACTCAGTGACGCACAGGAGCATCAGCTGGTGGGCTTCAAGGTGGTAGGCTCGAGTTTTTATTTTTTTAAATTTCTTTTGGAAATTCCGTAGCCTGGAAAAGTTTAAAAGTACTTTCAAAGTGAGCTATTGCTTAAATAGATCAATGATGGTTCACCCACAGCCAGTGTCCCTTTAAAGTTCCTGCTGTCTTAATGTAATTTGGGACTGACTTGGTAATGGTTGTTTCTAGGATCGTGGATATGTTGTTCTATCCACACTATTTGACATATCCTTTCCCTTTAAGATTCTTGCTGGAAGGTCTAAAAACTGGCTCCTCCCACCCACCCGGGTGGTATATGCCTTGGCTCCGCCCCTTGAAGCCAGATCTTCCTTTCTGCTGGAAGATTCAGGTTCCCTCCTTATCGCTCATGTGTTTCTGTAGGCCCTGGCGCTTAAATCTGTGGATGTACCCAAAGTTCGACTCGTTATAGTTTCCTCTAATCGCTTCACAATCTCGACCTCGATAGAGAACAAGTCCTCACCCGGTTTCCGCCGCTGCCCATGCGGGCAAAAGATGTCTTGCACTGACCCACATGCCTCAGGGCAGACAGCCTGGGTGTCAGCCATGACACCCAGGCATGCGAAATATGTTTTGCTTTTCATCCAAACGTTTTGGATGATCGTCTCGCACGACTGCACCTGGGCTGACCGGAAAAGCGGAATACACCGGTCAAATCCAAGGAAGCCCGCTGTGGGGTCTCTGCGTCTACGGGGTCCACCGAGCAGCTTGAACAGATGAAGACCTTCAAAGAGGAGGCAGCTTGGGCTGCGGATCGGTCCTCTTCCATGTCCATCTTTGTCCTGCTCAGTTTGGGCTCCACTTTCTCTGGCTCCTTTCAGGAGTTGTGCCAGTCCCTTCTCGCCAAGGGAGAGGGTCCCTCGGGCACTTGCGTCTCTCGGTACCGTAAAAAGGACAAGGAGCCTAAGGAAACTTTGTCTCGCTGATGATGTTCCTGGAACCGTGAGAGATCTCAGTCCCAGGAATCTGCTGTCTCAACTTTGGTCGAGGTTGTGACTTCGGCCACTGGCTTCACAGTACCTCCATCAGGCCAGCTGGCTCAGACGCAGGACAACGAATTGGTTGAGATTATTCTTGACACTGTTGACCTGTCATCGCTTGATGAGGCCGACGACTCCTTATTCAGGACCCTGTTCCTACCTGCCACCAAGGAGGAGACCCAGCTCGCTGGGAATCCCCTCGTGGTCCTGGTCCCTGACCAGGAAGAGCCGCAGTTCTCCCCTGCTCCTTCTGAATGACCCTGTTGGTCCCCCCCCAACGGTCCAAGTCGCAGTCTCAGACCCCTTCAACCGACAGGCCGAAGAAGATGCATAAGCGCTCTAAGAAGCAGCGCTGCTGCCACTCTTCCCCGTCCTCCTCGGAAGAGGAGAGGCTTCGACGGAAACTCCATTGATGCTACAAGGATTTAATGTGGCAACAGCTAATTATGTCTGGCCAGAAGTCTGCCCCAGCTTCAACCCCGGCCATTTCTTGGCTGTCGCCTCCTAGGCCGACGCCTACTCCTCAGGAGTCAGTCTGCACCATTCCTCCACCCACGGAGTCAGTCAAGACCATCCCAGCTTGGCCAAAACCAGTCTCCACCAATTGTGATGGAACCGCACCAAAGCAGCCTCCTTCAGGGGCTCCTTCTAAGGAGTCTTGGTCTCTTCGGGCCTACCGTATAGGCTGTCCGTCAACCTGATGCCTGATAGTCCCAGGCAGGTTTGGGGCGACTCTGGTCACCGGACAATTTATCTGGACTCTTCGGAGTCTGAGGACTCCGACCTACATTCTCGCCCTTTGGACGAGGACTCTGTCGGTAGTCTTTCTACGGAGGAAGGCCCATCTTCCTTCATGGGCATCCTCCGCCTCATCTCCGAATCCATGGGGATGCCTTTAGAACCCGTTCAGAAATTGGCTGAGTACCCCTCACTGATATCCTCAAATGAGGGGGATTCACTGATGGAGGTCTTCCCAGTAGCCGAGGCCATTGTTGGCCCGACTTTGGAGCTGTGGCAGCACCCTGCCTCCTGCCCCGCATCTTCAGCCTTCATGGCCCGCAAGTATGCAGTGCTCATTGAGTCCCTTTCGGGATTCACAGAGCATCCCTCGGCCAAGGGACTGGTGACTGTGTCTGTGTTCAGGTGCTCAGGTAATACGAGAGACACCGATAGACTTCTGGACAAAGAATCCAAAAAAGTGGACTACTCAACCCAGAAAGTCTATGCCGCCTCTTTGCTGGGCCTCTGTCAGGCAAGCTTGGCCGTCATCATGGCGTATTTATCTCATGCCCTACTGGGCTCTCTCAGTGAGGTTCTACCTCACTTCCCCGCAGACCTCCAGACCACGGTCAAGCAGGTCCACAACCAGGGTTGGGCAGTTGTGAAACAGCAGCCCCAGATGGCCTTGGAACTTGGAGATTCCTGTACCTGCTCAGTGGTGGCTGCAGTTGCCATGTGCCACAGGACTTGGCTGTGGGTTTCCACCTTCACAGCAGACACACAGCACAAGCTGATGGACGTCCCTTTCCTGGGTACCAACCTGTTCAGCCCAGGTGTGGATGGTCACCTCCAACGCATCAAACAGTCCAGTGCCACCTTGGACTCTGTTACTTCTGCTCAGAAGGAATCCCAGGGTTTCAAAAAGCAGAAGAAGAAGAAGCCTTTTCGGCATCCTGTCCCTGTGGCCATGCAGCCCCATTTCCAGTCGGGGGAGCATCAGCAGCAGGCTCAACCTTGGCACCCTCAGCCCAAGTCTGGGCCGCAGGCAGCCTGTAAACCCAGATGACTGGGTTCAGGTGGTCCCCAAACTGGACCCTCCTCCTCCAAGCCTACCCAGTGACGAGATGGGGGTGGCCACCCCCATACCGTCACACCTGCTCTGGGTCCTCCCTTGGGGGGCCGGCTCCACCACTTCCTTTCTGCCTGGTCTGCTGTTACAATGGACAGGTGGATTTTAGAAGTGGTAGGCCAGGGACTGCCTCTGGAATTCGAGCAGTACCAACCAAGCTGAGCCCACGCCCCATGCGAGGAAATGGTGTCTGTACACACTCAGTCGGCTCTCTGAGACATCACCCAACTCTTCTGCAAGGAGGTGGTGGCCAGAGTCGCGGACCCCCCCCCCGTCAACCCAGGGTTCATTTCCAGGTACTTCCTGGTCCCGAAACAGATGGGGGGGGTGCTGGTGCCCCATTCTAGATCTGCGTGACCTGAACCAATTTCTCAGGTCCTGCACATTCAGGATGGTAACTCTGTCTCAGATCATACCATCTCTCAAGCAGAACATGTGGTTCTGCTCTCTGGCTCTTCTGGACGTGTTCTTTCATGTCCCGATCTGTCTGTCTCACCAGAGGTTTCTTTGCTTCCGAGCAGAGGGAGCCCTCTTCGAGTTCCGAGTCATCGGCCCCCCCGGATCTTCACCAAATGCATTGTAGTGGTAGTAGCCCACCTTCAGCATTGAGGGGTCAGAATGTACCCTTATCTCAATGACTGGCTCATAGCAGGTTCCTCCAGACAGGAGGTGGAGAGGTCCAGGGATCTGGCCCTCCAGACCTGCATCGATCTTGGTCTCCTGGTCAACGAGACCAAGTTGGAACTCATACCCTCGCAGGTGATCTGCTTCATCAGGGCAGAGCTCGACTCTTGCCGAGCCAGATCCAAGCTCCCGATGGAGAGGGCGGAGGCTCTCTCCTCCTTTGCCCAGTCATTTCTGGTTGGGCTCGTGCACCCTGTCCGGGACTTCCTGTGACTTCTGGGGTACATGGTGCCGTGGTCCGATAGGCCCCATAGCATAATCTCCCCTTCAGTGGGAGCTGGGCAGCCAGTGGACTCAGCACTATGGTCATTTCAATCAGCTGGTCACGGTGACCCAGAAGATGTGGGACGCTCTCCAATGGTGGACCGTCCTAGCACATTGCAGGAAGGGATCCCATTTGTCCGTCCCGAGCCAACGGTCGTCCTCATGACCGATTCCTCTCTAATGGGCTGGGGTGCCCATATGGGGGAATCACAGAGTCCACAGGCTCTGGACCCCCGAGGAATCCTAATGTCATATCAACCTGCTAGAAGCTGGCCCAGTGGTGCTGAGGAGTTGAGGCGCTGGATGCCACACTGGCACACTGGACGCACTGAAGGTTCGAAACGCAGCCCGGGCCATGGGGCTGGCAGGAGGAGAGGATTGAGCATCTGGAGGACTGCTGTCCTGTCTTGGGGTGGGGGTGGGGATCCAGGGTCAGCTCGGCGCAGCGGCCCCCCTGGTGGAGACCAGAGGCGCTTGCAACGCTAGGACTCCTTAGTGGGATGCAGAGCCGTGACAGACGCCCCTGGCGCCATTGCATGCTCGGCCTCTGCGGGGGAGAGGATGTAACCATCTAAGAAAACCCCCCCACTGACAGGCGAAGGTGGGTCCAGAAACGACGGCCCCATGCCCAATGCCGGGCCTTCAGGAGGTACTCCTCGGGTCCTCTATTGATCCAGTGTCGCCCGCCAGCATTCTAGATAGAGCGCCGGAAGAGTCACGGTCCTTCCCCGGAGGACTCAGACCAGGGGGGTTAGGGCAGCGCTGGTTAAGAGGTGGGGAGTCTGGTGACTGAAGGAATGCCGCCGGAACTTCAGGTAGGCAGGCAGAGCCATAAGCTGAGCGACCTCGCTGGAGAGAGGTTAGTGGATAAAGAGGGGTGAGAAAAAAAGAGTTGTAAAAAAAAATAAATATATCAACCTGCTGGAGCTCAGAGCAGTCAGACTGGTACTGCCAGCATTTGCCCGCTCCTTTGGAGTCACGTGGTGCATGTCTAGATGGACAATACCATGATCATGTACTATCTCAACAAACAGGGCGGCATGCACTCCCGGCCTCTGTGCAGGGAAGCGCTCCGCATCTGGACCCTCATGTGCCAACTAGAGGCAGATCTCCTAGCCATCCACATGGCAGGAGCCTTGAACCAACTGGCGGATGCTCTCAGCTGTGTGGGCAAGATGTCCCATGAGTGGTCTCTCCATCCAGAGGTAGTACACAACCTGTTCTCCTACTGGGGCAAACCTCAGGTGGATCTGTTCCCCTCCAGGGAGAACATGAAGCTGAGGCTGTTTCATGCCCCCCCCCCCCCAAGCAGGGCTCTCTGCAGGGGGATGCCTTCTCAAGGCCATGGATCCCCAGGCCTCTTCTATGCCTTTCCTTCACTACCTTTGGTTCACATGGTGCTCCTCAAGGTCAGGAGGGACAAGGCAAAGGTGATCCTGGTAGCCCCAGACTGGCCCCGCCAGTTCTGGTATCCAGATCTCTTCAGCCTCGGCTCCAGGCCCCCGAGGAGTCTTCCAGTATGCCTGGACCTGATATCAGTCAGTCAGGGGAAGGTATTCCATCTGGACCTTCAGTCCCTGCACCTGACAGCCTGGTTCCTGAGCGGCTAGAGTTCCAGGCTTTGGGTCTCTCTAGGGATGTACTCACAGCCATGGAAGCATTCAGAAAGTAGTCGACCAGGATGTGCTATGCCTTCAAGTGGAAAAGGTTTTCTGTTTGGTGTCAGGGCAAGGGTTTGGACCTTTTGTCCTGTCCGGTGGCTAGTATCCTCGACTACCTTTGGTCTCTGTCCAAAGGGGGTCTTTGGTCCACGACCCTTTAGGTGCACCTGGCAGCCATCTCTGCTTAGCGGGTGTGGGCTGGTCAGCAGAAGGTGGCACAGAAGAAGGTGATCTGGCGCTTCTTTAAAGGCCTCAACCATATTTCCTCTCTGGTGTGTGAACCACCACCACCGTGGGATCTACTGCTGGTACTGGAAAAGCTCATGGGCAAGCCATTTGAACCAACGCATAGGTGTGAGATGTCACATCTGTTGTGGAAGACCACCTTCTTGGTGGCTATCATGTCAGCCAGAAAGACTGGGAAGTTACAGGCGCTCTCTGTTGAGTCTCCTTACCTGGTCTTCCACAGGGACAAGGTTGTCCTGTGCCCCCACTCGAAATTCCTTCCGAAGGTGATATCGGAGTTTCACCTTAACCAGGTGTTGACTCTGCCAGTGTACTACCCTAATTACACCTCGGAGGCCGAGAACAGGCTCCATACCTTGAACCTGAGATGAGCACTCTTTTATTATAAGGAGCGAACAGTGGAAGTTCAGGGAGAGGTTCGCCAGCTGTTTGTCACCTACGCTGAAGCCACACCTGGCAGACCTGCAGCTAAGTGGACGATTGGCAGATGGATTACATCATGCATTGATCTCCGCTATAGGTTGGCAGGCAAGGAGCCTCCAATAGGGATAAGAGCTCACTCTACCTGCCATACTGCTGCGTCGGTGGCTGCTTCCAGGGACATCCCTATCCAGGAAATCTGCAGAGCTGCTACCTGGAAGTCAGCAAACACCTTCATTAGCCGGCCCGGTGGCACTGAGGGTTGAGGTGCTGGATGCCACACCTCGCGCCATGCCGGCAACCCAGGTTCAGGAACAAGCCTGGGCCATGGGGGGTCGGCAGGGGAGAGGGAGGATTGAGCATCCGTAGGACTGCTCTCCTCTCGGGGGGGATCCAGGGTTAAGACCGGCATTGCAGTGACCCCCAGTGGTGACCGGAGGCACTGCAATGCTTAAGGCTCAATAGTGGGTTGCAGAGCCGTGACAGACGTCCCTGGCGTCATTGCACATTCGGGCTGTGCCGGGGGGAAGGGTGTAACCACAAGAAACCCCCCCCTCGCCATTGGTAGGCGATGGTGGGGCCAGAGATCGAGACCCCACGTCACCGCCGGTCACCCGACATCCAGAACTTTTCCCTTCCAAAAGGGTTGCAGCCCACAACACTGTAGATAGAGCACCTGAGGAGTAAGGTGCTCCCTCCCCGGGGGACTCAGAGCCAGGGGGATGGGCTAGCAACCTGAGGAGAGGGTCCTTCGCACTGGAGATGGACGGATGGCGCTTCAGGCAGACGGGAGACAGTCTCGGACCACGTGCCCCGACTGGAGAGAGATCAATGGAGGAGAGGTGAGAAAAATACTTGGAAAACAAAACAGAACACCTTCATCACCCATTACCTCATCGACCTAGAGTCGTGCCGGGATGCTGGTTTTGGGGCCTCCACTCTCCAGTCTCTGTTCCCCAAGTAATTATGGGGGAGGGGTGTGCCTTGCCTCCCTCCTCCCGGAGAACTGCTAGGAGTCTGCCAAACAGTGTGGACAGAACAACATTTCCACAATCCTAGAAGAACAGGTTAGTCACCTGTAACAGTAGTTCTAGGAGTGGTATATGTTGTTCATCCACACAAACCCACCCGACCTCCCCTGCTTTGACGCACAACCTAAGCTTCCAGCGGGCAAGATCTGGCGTCAAGGGGTGAAGCCGAGGCACATACCACCTGGGTGGGTGGGAGGAGCCAGCTTATAGACCTTCTGGCAAGAATCTTAAAGGGAAAGGACATGCCAAAAAGTGTGGATGAACAACATATACCACTCCTAGAACTACTGTTGCAGGTGAGTAACCTGTTCCTCCAGAATAATACCACCTACAGGTAAGCCCCATACCTTTTTTTAAAAGAGCTGTTTATGGTCTTTCATACTTTGTGGAAGTCAGCACACCTGTGTTTCCCATCGATTACATAATTATTGCTTGCATATCAGATCCTTAGACTGTTCATGATGTGGTTCTGTTTGAACTGGCTAGGTTCTAGGGGGTTCTTTGTTTTGTAAGAAACAGTATAGCCTGTCCTTCATTCTAATTTATTTTTATTGTAGCAAAGAGTTCATCCAAGTCAAAGATACTAACAGCTAATTCCAGTTTGAGAGCAGCGCCTGAGGAGCTTGTGATCTACTGTAAGGACTTCCGTGAGCTGCGTTTCTAGTTTGACCAAAGTACCCCTGAGTCTGAAGGTGCTCAGGTGAGAGCCAGTCTGTTGGGTTGTGGGGTGGGAGAGGAGCTCAACAGAAACGTGTTTATGAGGGTCAGTTTTTCCATTTCACCCCAGCTGACTCATTTTCATTTTAGTGCAGCTGTGTCAACCAGCGCTGAATCACGTGAGTCGCTATGGTTAGATGGAAAAGTAGAGGAACTTTCATTGGCTCAAAGTGCATGATCCACAAGTGTTTCTCAGCAAAAAAGTGACTTCCAGTTTATTGGTGGGTGGGGGCATTGTAAGAGTTTCACGAGGTCTTAATTCACAAGCTTGTAGCTTGACTTCAGGTTACTGGTTTTGCAATGAGTGCATGGCTGGCAATTTCCATGTCACCAGAACACTCTTAAATGTGTGGATGATGTCATATTGCAACTTATTCTGAGGCTGGGATGTGTTGGTTCATGTTCTGTTCTTATCTTACACCCTGTACTCCCCCACCCGCAACATTTTTCCTTCTTGTCACTCAGCTGGGGTGGGGTATCATGTCGCTGTGGTATCATGCTTCTTCTGGCCTGGATGAGAGATGCTGGCAGCCTTTGCAGTGGCGCAGTGCTTTTCCATGTCTGGCCAGCAGGAGGTGTTTGTAATCCTGTGTTTTTTTTTAATTGGCCTCCGGTGGGGTTACTACTGAGGGACTGCAGCCACTATGTCCCTCGGCCTTGAACTGGTTGGGCTGTACCTCAGCGAGTGTTACACTATTTTCTCCCAGCCCATTGATTCCCCCTGCATGCTGTTTCGACAGGGCACAGTTGGTGAAATAAATTAGTTTAACACTTTATTTCCCTTGATAGCTCAACTAAGATGCAAGGTCTCGTTTCCCTCGAGGCCCTGCTCTCACCCATTTCTGTAACTGGGTGGACTGGAGCACTAGGAGGTTTAGTGACTTACCCAGAGTCACACACTGAGTATTTGGCTCTAGTGGGGTTTGAACCGATGACCTCCCGGTTCTCAAGCTGGTGCTGTGAAATTACTAGACCACACTGCCTCTAAATTAAAACAATAAAATTTTTGATGATATGCACTGATTCTGGTTGGAGCACCTTATAACTATGGGACATCTGTGGGGAGTGGGATCAGGGGTGCCTGAGGCTGGCGTTGGATGAGTCTGAGGAAGAATGCACTGATGTGAGTGTGGAGCTGGTTATCCTCTCAGCAACATTATGAGTGGAGGGACAGTTACAAGAGACAATTGACACACAAAAAAAACAAATAATTAAAACAATCCTTAAGAAATTATAGGAAATATTCCAAGGTATTTCCCACACTGAATGTTGTGGACAGTTCTTATCTTGGTCTCCTCTCATAGAAAGGGATATTTAGGAGCTGGTCCATTGGCCGAGGGGTAGTATTTCCACTTACTATGCTGGCTGCTTGGGTTCAGGAATGAGCCCAGGATGTCTGGGGCCGGCCATGGGGGAGGAGTATCGAGTCTCCCTGGGGTTGCTTTCCTCTTGGGGGGGGGGGGTGTTGCTGCCCCCCCGAGGGTCCACAGGTGACGCTTCAGCCAGACTCTAGTCTTGTAGGAGGAAGGATGTCAGGCCGATTCTGTGCACTGGCACTTGTTTGATGCATGCACCCCGTAGTCCTTGGAGCTGGCGTCGGTGGGGAGGGTGAGAATGGGGAAAATACACAGCCATGGAGTGCTGGACGGCAGTATTCATGAACCCTGTGCCCATCCACCTCCAAATGACTGGTGACTTTGTTCTAGTAAGTTGCTCCTCCCACCACTGGACCGGCTGTTAAGCTGTGGAAGTGGTCTGGCAGGGATGAATTGACAGGGTTCAAAGGTCACTCAGAGAGGACTAGATGGGGAGTAGCCAGGCTGAACAGAAGGAGGAAACATTGCAATAAAAAAAAAGTAGGCTTGGATTTTGCTCTGAGCAGCTTTTCCCAGATCATGCTACATATAAAGATGATTTGGTGGGATGCAGTGAGTACAAGGGGCAGGCAAACTAAGAGCTGATTGTATGTACCTACTCTTTTGTAGATAAGTACCGTGATCGCCCAGAGCTACCAGGTGTCCAGCACTGAGCATCTGTTAGCCATTCAGAGGAACAACACAGCGCCAAGGAGCTTTGGTACGTTGACTTGCTTGATTTTTTTTTTCAAATCTTTTCATTTTCTACCCCATCACATACCACTTACATCTGGTACCACCTTGAACTCTTACAACCTGATTTCCCCCACCCCCTGCGACTGCTACAAAGGTAGCTCTCTCGAACTCTGTGGGAAGGGTTCTGCTCAAGCCACGACTTAAGTGCCTTCTTTGGTGGGATGTGAGAGCAGCCTGTTGTGGTCAGGTGATGTTCTGCCTTCCTTCTGAAGGACTGGCATAGAGGGGGAAGTCCTTTGCGAAGTGAAGTGGGGTAAAGGGGGAAACATTCCTGGAGCAAGTACAGTTGGCATGACTCCTGTCTGCCCATGCCCCAGCAGCTTGTGGGCCTCCCTGAGAGCTGCCACCCTATTCTTGGATTCTGAAGGATATCACAGTAACAGGCCTTTTGCCCACATGCTGTAATATTGTGAATATGGGGAGGAACATGAGCAACCAGGCTAAAGTACCATAGGAATATCCTACTAGCTCAGCTGGGGGAGCTACCCCAATGTAGCTGCTTAAGGAAAGGATTGTGGAACACTTGGAATCCAGTGGAGCACAGGATCTGAGGCAGCATGGATTCACAGCAGGAAGGTTGTCAAACAAACCTGATAGACTTTTTTGACTGGGTGGCAAAGGAGGGGGAATAGGAGGGAGCAGTGGACATAGCCTGCCTCGATTTCAGTAAGGCCTTCGACACCGTTGAACACAGAAGGCTGGTAAGCGAGTTAGGCAGTCTGGGGATTGGCCACAAAGTGGAGAACTGGGTTAGAAATTGGTTTTAGGACAGGAAGCAAAGGGTTGTAGTTAATGGGATTAAATCCGAAGAGGGGCGTGTCCAGTGTGGTGCCTCGGATCAGTCCTGGAGCCAGTCCTTTTTGATGTCTTCATTAGTGACATTTTGGAAAGACTAGAGGGGAAGGTTTGCCTATTTGCAGATGGCACCAAGATCTGCAATAGGGTAGACACTCCAGAGGGGATTGAAAAAATGAGAAGGGACCTAGGTAAGCTGGAAAGATGGCCCAAAATGTGGCAATTGAAATTCTGAAAAGAAGTGCAAAATCATGCACTTGAGGGTGGGTGGGTGAGGGTGGGGGTTATGAAAGTTACCATGGAAGAAAGGGATTTAGGAATAATCATCTCAGATAACCTAAAGGTAGCCAATCAGTACACCAAGGCTGTGGGGTGGGCAGGTGGCATGTTGGGGTGCATAGGGAGGGGTATCACTAGCAGAAGAAGGGAGGTGGTGATGCCGCTGTACAAAACGCTAGTGAGGCTGCATCTGGAGTACGGGGTACAGCTATGGAGACCGCATCTTCGAAAGGACATAGACATGATGAAGGCAGTCCAGAGAATGGCAACTAAGATCATTCAAGGCTTGCACCTAAAGACATATGAGGAGAGACTGAGGGACCTCAGTATGTAAACATTGGACGAGAGGCGGGAGAGGGGAGATATGTTTGAAACATTCAAGTATCTTAAAGGCTCGAACAAAGTGCAAGTGGGTGACATCTTTCAGTACTGGAGCTGTATAAGGACCAGGGGGCATGATATGAGATTACAGGGGGGCAGCATAAAGAGGAATGTGAGGAAGTTTTTCTTCACGGAAAGGTGGTGGATGCATGGAGCAGCCTACCCCAGGAGGTGGTGTGAGTGAGCACAGTGGTGGGTTTCAAGCATGCTTGGGATAGGCATAAGGGAACACTAGAGGTTGATAAGAGAGGTAATAGCCAATGACCAAGCAGGGTCAACGGTTGCTGATACAGGCAGGGAATTCGGGCAGACTGGGTGGGCCTAGAGGTCCATATCTGCTGTCAGTTACTATGTTACTATGTATAGCTGGCCTATCACAGGGCTATCTCTGGGGCTCTATTACTGTCTCACCCTTTTGTGTACATTCCCTGGTCTCATGCTGAGGTTCTCTGTGGTTTGACAATGAGCTATGCGAGTTAAAGGGTCAGTTCTTGTCCTCCTAGATCTCTCTTCAGTCTTGACACTGTAGACAGTTGGTGGATTGCCTTAAGGAGTATTTTTGACTCACTGACAAGGTCATCCACTGGTTTGAGTCCTACCTCAGGGATAGGATGCAGGATGTGGTAGTGGAGACTTTCTCCTCTTGCCTAATGCCTCTTACCTGTGGTGTACCCCAGGGATAGATCCTGTCACCCATGATCTTCATTGAGGATATCTCCTTCAATGGCCCACCTTTAGAACTGCAAACCGTCAGTGTCAGGAACTTCTGTTAGCTGGGGGGCCACTCACGATGATGTCGGTGTCTATATAATCATGGGCAGCCTCATTGCTCCTCCATTCTTTCTTTCACTGTCAACTGCTCATCGGACCTACAAAGAAACAACACAGTTGTTTCTTAGACCTTATAGTTTTGTTTACTACTTTACTTTAACTTATCAATGTTGTCCTTTACTGCCGCCATTGAAAGAACCTTTATTTAGGGTTATATACCTGGCTCATCAAAATCTGCAAGGACAACACTTGCACGGCTTGTATTTGGGCCTATCCACAATGTCAGGGTCCGCAAGATGTGCAGGGATTCAGCCAGGAAATGAGGAGATGCCGTAAGAAGACTTTAGAAACCTTTATTGCTAACAAGGCCCTGGAAGCTGTCACCAAGGCTGCAGACCCCAAGCCAGCTTCTCCATCTCGCTTGACTGTCTCTGGGAAGGGTTCTCCCTGGCGTTCGTTGACGCTGCTGCCATTGCAGTCATCAAAAACTAAGGACAAGGATAAGTCATTATCAAAGTTCTCTTCTGGCCATCACCACAAGCATAAGGATAAGGTCGAGATTCAGGTCTTCCTTGTTTATTGTCCACTTGAGGGGGCGACGTCTAGAGCCCCCAACCCCCCTCGACCATCAATGAGACACCAAGGTTGGGGTCTAGCTCTGGCACTGCAGTATCTACTACAGACAGTATGCAGCCCCCATCATCAGGTTCTTTCCCCTTCAATGTCAGTACTCCTGGGCCCTTTACAGGGTACTTTTGACTCCCAGGTTGGGCTGTCATTCTCTGAACTATTCAGATGCCTGTTGCCATCGCTCCCATCAATGATAGTGGCTATCTTGTAAACTGAGCCTCCCCATTGGTACCATTGATGTCTTCGAGGTCTAGAAGCACACCTTTCATTCCTCTGTCACAGTCACCACCTCTGTCTGCCCCGTAGATTGCCCCTGCTGTCATTCTAAAGAATGACGAGGTGAAGTATTATCCTGATCTCCTTAATATGGAGGAGGATTTGGAGGATGACGAAAATAATAACATCCAATGGGGGGATTGCCTTCCACCTCAACCCATCTCATCATGCAGTGAGGACTCTGTGGTGTGTACTCCCAGGTGTCCTCCTGAAGAGCCTTCTTTTCAAGCTTTCTTCAGACAAATCCAAATTGTCATAGGGTTTGATGCTGAGGAGGAGAGCTCCAGAAAGTAAAATCTACTGGAGTTTTTGAAGATTCCCACTACACCCTCCATTGTAGTGCTTCCTGTATATCCTGCATTAGGGGATGCTGCCTATACTGCCTGACATTGGCCTAAGACCTTGCCTGCAGTGACAAGGAAGGTTGATAAACATAACCCTGCTCTGTCTGTTAAACCTTATTATGCTTCCCAGCCTGAAGCTGATTCTGTAATTATCAGGGTTGCTCATCACCACTTTAGGTCTCCTAGACACATGAGCACTTTACCTCCAAAGAATCCAGGAAGCTGGATTTTTTTGTCAATTCTCTTTCGCTCTGGTCACCAGCTGCCAGGGACCCCCTCAGGCGAGACTCACTCGAGCGGCCCCTACCGCCCAGCCTGAATCTCTTCGACCAAAAAATCAGGTGCTGGATCCCCTCCCTGCTGGATCCTGTCTGGGAGAGGATCATGGAGAGTTGGTCAGGGTGGGACTGGTGGTGGGCATGTGTGACCGCTCCCTTGGGTCCGCCGTCGTCCCTCTAGCAGCCGGGGTTTTCCACCTTGGTTGTTACTGTTCCCCCTGAGGCACAGACGTGCAATGACATCTGCGCATGGAGGGCGTGTTTCCGCCCCTCCCGCAGATGTCTGCCATCACCTCACCCCTTCACGCATCCCTCCTGGTGTAGTGCTCCCGGTCTCCATTGGGAGCCACTACCAGGTGGGGATTCCCCTGTAACCACCATAGGAGAGGACAGCAGTTCTCCGGATGCTCAATCCTACTCCTCCCCGGCGTCCTGAGTCTGGTCCCAAACTCGGGTTGCTGGCGTGGCGTGAGGTGTGGCGTCCAGCGCCTCAACTGCTGTGCCACCGGGCCAGGAGGCTGGATGTTATGGACAAAAGAACTTGTGCTTCTGCATCCTCTGACTTACAGACTGCTACCAACCAAGCATGCATGGTTAAATATTAGAATAGCCTATGGAAATCTGCAATGTCTACCATTTTGTCTACCATTTAGGCTTTGCCTTGGCTCTGCCAAGGCTGACTTGCTTAAAACTGCCTCAGTTGGTGTGGATACTAACATACTAAAATGCCAGCAGAATAGGCCTAACGGTCTTTCGTGTCTGCTCGTGTGGTCAGCCCCCACCCTGGGTGCTGACCTTGCTGCCCCCCTCGCCTTCTCTGGCTTCTCCCTTCCCAGTTCCGGATATTCTTGCTGCATTGGATTTTGCTTCCAGAACCCTTCCCCTGTACCTGTCCCACCCCCTCTTGAACCCTCCACTGTCTCTGCCTCCACCAGCCCCCTAGGCAGCGCATTCCATGGCTCCACCACCCTCTCAGTGAAGTAGCACCTCCTCCTTTCTCCCCTGAATCTTCCCCCCTCCAGCTTCCACCCATGCCCTCTAGTGGACCCCTCCTCCTTCCTTCGAAGCACCCTGACTGTTCCTCCCCTATTTACCCTCTTCATGTACCTGTAGACCTCTATCATGTCCCCCCCGGTCCCTTCTCTCTTCCAATGTGTACATATTTAGCTCTTCGAGCCTCTCCTCATAGGTCCTGTCCCCCAAGCCCCAAATCATTTTGGTTGCCCTCCTCTGGACCCTCTCCAGGAGTTTAATGTCCCTCTTTAAGTGTGGCCTCCAAAACTGCACGCAGTACTCAAGGTGCGGCCTCACCAAGCAGTTATACAGAGGGAGTATCATTTCCCTTCTTCTGGAGGTGATCCCCCTAGTGATGCATCCCAGCATCCTGTTGGCCTTGGCTGCTGCCCTCCTACAAGTCTCAGAGTTGTTCATCTTGACATCCACCACCACCCCCAGGTCCCTCTCAGCCATCGAGACTTGTAGCATTCCCCCCCCCCCAGGGTGTACACTTGGCCAGGGTTTCTGGCCCCCAGGTGGAGTACCTTGCATTTCCCTGCATTGAACCTCAGCTTCCACTTTCTAGACCATCTTTTCAGAGCTTCCAGGTCCCCCTGTAGGGCTACCCTCCCCTCCTCCCCATCCACCACCGCCCCCAGTTTTGAGTCATCCAAAAGAGACTCATCTCACTCCTGATTCCTGTCCTTATGTCAGAGACGTAGGCATTGAACAGAAGGGGCCCAAGGACTGATCCCTGTGGGATCCCACTAATGACCCTCCTTGGGGATGAGACTATCCCACCAACTACGACCCTCTGGGTCCGGTCCTGGAGCCAATTGCCTATCCATCTGATCATCTGGTTCCCCAACCCCATTTCTCCCAGCTTATCCAACAGGCCCACGTGAGGAAGAGAGTCAAATGCCTTGCTGAAGTCTAGAAAGGGGACATCCACTGGTCTACCCAGGTCCAAGGCACTCATCACCCAGTCATAGAACTTCACAAGGTTTGTCTGACACGATTTTCCCGGGACGAATCCATGCTGTCTATCGTCCAGGCACCCTGACTTTTCCAGGTACTGCAAGACATTTGTTACACTCTGCATATGATGCTTCTGATGCTTTACCAGGGCTGCTGCCTCGAGCATATGCCTTTGGAGATATTCCTGACTTACAGCAGTTGAATTTGCTAGTGTTGTACAGCAGGCTGAGCAGAATGTTCCTTTTAGAGGCTCCACACTGTTCGGGGGGTGATGTTGAAAATGCTCTACCTGAGCTTCAATCCTCCCAAATGACAGTAAGGTCACTCAAATCTCTGACCTCTTAACCTGCCAGAAGATATGGTAGGGGCTCATTTCACAGGCCTGCGGCCCATGGTGGCAGTGCCTCCTGTCAGCAGCCCTGCACACAAAACCGTGGATGTGGTCCCCTCCCTGCTGGAACCCATGCAGAAGCACCCAAAGGTATTGGTCAAAGCGGTGCCTCTGCTGCCCCGGTACCTGCTGACTCCCCTCTTCCTCTCCATTCACTGTTACCCCTGGTGGCAGTTGGAGGGGGGGGTCTCCCTTTATTTGCCAGAATGTAGGTAGATTTTGACAGACAAGTGGGTTCTGGAAATAGTGGACAGAGGGCATGCTCTGGAGTGCTGTCTATCCCTCAGGTTCATCCTCCACCTTCTTCTCATTATCCTCCAGGTTGCTTATACCTTCTGCTAGAGGAGGTTCAGTTGCTGATTCACAAGTGAGCTATAAAACTGGTTCCTCCTCAAGAAGAAACAAAAGGTTCTAGTCCAGATACTTCCTGGTTCCAAACTGGACAGGAGATCTCCATTCTTTACTGAACTTAAGAGACCTGAACCTGTTAATCGAATACAAAAAGTTTTGATTGGTGTCTCTTCAGGCTCTTATCCCCCTGCTGCAAAAGGGGGATTGGCTTTATGCCCTGGACATGAAGGATGCATACCTTTATATCAAAATTCACAAATGACACAGGCAGTACCTCTGCTTCATGCTAGAGGGCAGCCATTATCAGTTCTGAGTCTTGCCCTTAGGCTTATCGTCGGTACCACGGGTATTGCTTAGCAGTTGTGGCAGTGGCCCTTCCGAGAGAGGGGGGCCTTATGTCTTCCATATCTGGACAATTGACTCTCGAAGGCCCCATCCAGGGAAGCAGTTCTGTACACATTGTCCCAAATGAGACAATTGTTCGAGGAACTGGATGTTATGGTAAACATACCAAAATCCATACAAGTTCTTTGTCAACAGCAGTGGGCAGTGGCTTCTGGTCCACAGACAGGGCAGAGGCTTGTGTTGCCTAGGCCCAGCCGATACACAGGAGTCAGAACATGTCCACTTGAACAGTGTTGCATCTCCTGGGGCTGCTGCCATAGTAATGGTTCCCATTTCCCTTCTCCTCATGCGCATACTGCTTTGGACTCTTCTGGTACAGTGGAATCAGTTGGGAGATGAGCTGGAACAAATGGTCCTTGTCATGTCCCCTCTCCACCATGTGCTAGGATGGTGGATGGACCACCAACACTGGTGACAGGGCGTTCCGTTCTTTTCCCTGATTGCTGTGTAGATCCTCACAACGGATGCCTCAGGGTCCGGCTGGGGTGCCCATCTCAGTTCCCAAGGGTCCTGCACTGATGTGGAGTCAGATTTCCATATCAGTGTATTGGAGATACATCTGTTCTACTTGGTCTCCCTGCCTTCCAGGAGCACCTCAGCCCTAGTCCCTTGCGATGCAGACAGAAAATGCCAGTGTCTTACCCTACATAAACAAGTAAGGGGGCACTTACGCTTATCCACTATGCCGGGAAGCAATGTGTATGTGGTACTGGGCAGTGTCGGATGGCCTTCAGCTATTGGTCATGTTTCTCCCAGGTGTCCAGAATGTCTAGGCAGACAGGTAAGCAGGTCTCAGTCCCTTGTATGTGAGTGGGAACTGTTGACTTCAATGGTGAATTTCCTCTTTGCAAGATGGGGTAATCCAGAGTTGGACCTTTTTGGATCCCCAGACAATGCAAAACTGATGCATTTCTGCTCACTTGCTCCAGGGCATGGAGTTTTTGGGGGGAGACACGTTGTCCATCTCCTGGAAAGGGAGGTTCCTTTTTATGTCTTTCTTTTGCTCTCTCATATTCAGAGGGTTCTGCTCAAGCTGCAGGCAAAGATGCCACCCTAATATTAGTGACTCCTTTCTGGTCTCACCAGATCTGGTTTCTGTTGCTGCAGCTACTGGCTGTGGAGCCTTCTGTTCCACTCCCCTTTTGTCACGACCTACTGTCGCAGGCTTAGTGGTCTCTTCCCCTGCATCTGCATGCCTGGCTCCTGAAGATGTAGCCACTGCCCATTTTGGGGTTTCCCCCAGGTGGCTAGTGTCTTGCTTGCTGCTAGAAAGCCTTATACTAGGCACATATTTTTTGAAATCAAAGCACTTCTCCATATGGTGTGCTTACTGTTCAGTGGACCCATTTACCTGTCTTGTCATAGAGTACTAGACCAACTTTTGTGCCTGACTGGTCTGCAGTACACGTCCATTAAGGTGCACTTGGCTACCATTTTAGCTTTCCTTGCCCTTTTTGATGGGCACACGGTAGCACAACTAGAGGTGTCCCATAGGTTTTTGGAGGGTATTCTGCACATGCATCCCCCAGGTCATAAACCAGTTCCACCTTGGGACCTGAATTTCATACTTGAAAAATTGACTCTGGCTCCATTTGAGCCTGCTATGACATCTGACATATGTTTCCTTTCCTGGAAAACACTGTTATTGGTAACCATGACATCTGCTCATAGGATTTCTGTGCTTCAGGCTCTGATGCATGAGCCTCATTATTTGATTTTCCACAAGGACAGGGTGTCTTTGTGGATCAGTGCTTGTTTTCAGTCTAAGGTGGTGTCTGAGTTTACATTGACTTATACCATACCCCTTCCTGTGTATTACTCAGAGCATGCTAATAAGGGTAAGGTATTGCTCTGTGCACTTGATGTACACAGAGCACTGTGTTTCTATCTTGATTGCACAAAGCACTGCAGAAAGTCCTCTTAAGCTTTTTGTTTCATTTGCCCCTGGGAAAGAGGGTGCCTCATGTCTAAACAGTGCCTGTCTAAATGGCTGGCTGACAGTACTGAATTTTGTTATGGGAAGTATGATAAGGAACCTCCTGATGCTGTGCGTGGCCGCTCTGCACGTGGTATGGCCATTTCTGTTGTTTGTTTTCAGAACATTTCTGCGTCTGACACGTGCTGCTGTCCTATGGAACACTGTGCGTACTCTCACTAAGCACTAAAGTCTAGACATCGTCTCTCATTTATGATGTTGCAATGCCTTCTGTCCTGATTGCATGTCAGACTTTACCTTCCTCCCTGAGTGCCTTGTGTACTGCTTGGGTATCGTTCCAAAGGTGTGACTCAATAGAGGAGATATCCTTGATAAAGACGGAAGATCTTTGAGAGAATTTCCTTCATTAATCCACAGTGCATCTAACCTTCTTCCCCCTTTCTGAGGTATCAGCTGGCAGGTTTATCCACTGCCTTGTTTGGAAGTGTTCATAAGTGTCTGGTGTATGTGTTATTTCCACTCCCATACTTCCCCTTGTGTGCCTGGTACTGGTTTGTTCTCCTGGTTCCTCACAGTAAGAGGCCCTCCAAGGTTATCTCTGGTGGGGAACTGAGCAGCTGTGGGGCCACCCAATTTTGCATAGGCACTGATACTGCATGTCGTGGGCAGTCCCCAGCTAGCAGAAGTTTCTGAGTGGTCCTGATGCTGATGGCTTACAGTTCTAAAGGAGTGTCCCAAGGGAGGAGATTCTCTCAAAGATCTACTGTTACAGTGAGTAACTGTTCTTTGTTTGCAGTGTACATGTGCCCCTGAGGTGGATCATTAGATGGTACAGTGTAGTTTTTCACCGCTATGCAGAGGATATCCAGCTATATCTGTCCTTTGCTTCTGGGATGCTGAGTACAGTTGATGTACTATATTTGTGTCTGGCCGAGATCCAGAACTGGATGGTGTCTAACTGTCTGAGACTTAAATCAGATAAGACTGAGGTACTAGAGATCAGTTTGGGTCATAGTTGACATGCAATGCCTGCCGCTGAGGTAGCAGGGCTTTGGCTTGGTTTCTCTAGGCTGGAGGCCTCCGCCAAGGTGAAAAATCTGGGATCATTCTGGATGAAGGCTTGACACCGTTTATTTATTGAATTTTGTTGACCGGGTAGGCCAACTAAGACTAGCAGTCCCTTTTCAGGGCGCACGCTGGATACAGAAGGTAATCAACTGACATTGAACCAGATTAAGCTGTTGGTGGTGTAGAGGCTCAGGTGTCTGCTGTAGTATGGAGTAGCTTTTATCATCTAAGAAGCAGCAACTGGATTAAATCCCTTATCCCTCCCGAGGACCTGGTGGCACAGGTACATACATTTATGATGTCCAGGCTTGATTACTGTAAAGTTCTGTACCTTAGGGTCAAGGTTGGTACCCTCTAGTGCCTGCAGTGGTTATGTTGCTGACAGGCCTTTCAAGGTCTTACCATGCATGTAATCCCAGTCCTGCACGAATGGCAGTGACTGCTGATGAAGTGCCATATCACCTTTAAGGTTGGTTTATTAACCAGTAAGGCCCTACACAGACCAGGCTCGGGCTATCTGTCTGAGCTCTTGACTCCTCATCAGTCCTCTCGCATTCTCTGCTCCACTGAAGAAGGCATTTTGATGGTGCGTAGGGTAAGATTAAAGTTCTTTGTAGGACCATGCATTCGCAGTGGCCAGTCCACTGCGATGGAATTCTGTGCCCAGGGCCCTGAGAGAGAGGTCCCCTCAGTGGAGGCCTTTAAAAGAAATCTTAAAACTGTCCTGTTTAAAGAGACCTTCGACAACATTTGAAAGCTCTCTAGTATGATTCTGAATTTCCTTTCTGATGCTATCTGCTTATTTATTTTAATTTTAATTTATTTAGTGTTACTGATCAGATTTATCTTGCTGTGATCCTTGGTAATAATAATAATAGCTTTATTTGATTGCGCGCCTTTCAAATTGCCAAAGCACTTTACAAAAAGATTGATAGAAACAATAACATAAAACAGCAGTATAAAAGATAGTCAATAAAATATGTTATTAAATATACTTAACTGATGAAAGTTTGGCTCCATAAATAAGTTTTATGTGCCTGTTTAAAGCCCCCCAGAGTCGCGCACTCCTGAAGCTGATGGGGTAGAGAATTCCAAAGGACTGGGGCCACGTACATAAATGCACGGGCCCCTAAAGATTTTAAAGATACCCTTGGAATTCTAGCAACCCCTCGTCAGCTGAGTGGAGCAGTCGCACAGGGCAGTAGGGGGACAGAAGCTCTTTCAGGTAGTCTGGGCCAAGTCTGTGTAGGGCTTTATATGTCAGTAATCCGACTTTGAAGGTGATCTGCCACTGAATTGGCAGCCAGTACAGTTCATGTAGCACCGGTGTGATGTGACATAATGGGGAAGCCCCCGTCAACAACCGGGCTGCAGCATTCTACACCAGCTGCATGCGGCGGATATCAACCCCTGGTAGCCCTAAGTAATGGAAGTTGCAGTAATCAAGGCGCAAGGTCACAAAGGCGTGGATCAGCGTAGGAAGGTTACCGGATGGAACAAGGTGCTTGATCCTAGCGGTGTTCCTCAGATGGTAAAAGGATAACTTGATGACTGCTGACATCTGAGATAGCAGAGTCAGCCCGTCGTCAAGCATCACCCCTAGGTCCCGCACCCGGGGTAAGGAGCTGATATGAACTGTGTATGCTTTGGTACTATATAAGACGCACTGAGCCTCAGGGGAAGGGTGCCATAGAAATAAAGTATTGCTACTCCTTTAGCTTGGAGGTAGAGTCCTAGGATAGGAGCGAGAGGGTTGTAAGTTCAAATCCTGAGCTCCCTGGTTTGGAAATATGAGGCGGCAACGCTACAGAGATTTCTTACTGACATTACCCCTTATTCAGCCACACATCAGTCTCATATCATGCCCTCTTGTTCTGGTACTACTTTTAAACTGGAATATGTTGTCCCCTTCCACCTTGTTCATGCCCTTGAGGTATTTGAACATTTCTGTCATGTCATCTCTCTCCCTCCTTTGGTCCAGTGTGTACAAATTGAGGTCTCTGACTCTTTCCTCATAAGGCTTGTGATGCAGACCCGTCACCATTTTGGTCACTCTCCTCTGCATTGTCTCTATTTTGTCAATGTCCTTACAAAGGTGTGGCCTCCAGAACTAGATACGGTACTCAAGGTGAGGCCTCACCAGGGTCCTGTACAGTGGAACTATCACCTCCCTCCTTTGGCTTGTGATTCCCTTTCTAATATATCCCAACATCCCAGTGGCCTTCCCCCCGCCTTAGCCATCTGCCTTGTCACCTTCAGGTCATCTTTGATTATGACTCCTAAGTCCCTCTCTTTCTTAGTTACTGCCTACAGCCCCCCCCCCCCAACCTGTGGCTTGCTCCAGGGTTCCTGCTACCCACATGCATGATTTTGCATTTCTTTGCATTAAACCTTAGTTGCCACGCATCTGACCATCTCTCCAACCGTTCCAAGTCCTTTCTCATCCTTTCCACCCCCTCCGGGGTATCCACCCTGTTGCAGATCTTGGTGTTGTCCACAAACAGGCAGAGCTTTCCCTCCAGCTCATCTGCAATGTCACTGATGAAGACATTGAAGAGGACCGGCCCCAGAACTAACCCGTGAGATACCCCACTGGTCACCTCCCTTTCCTCTGATTGGGTTCTGTTTACCACTACCCTCTGTCGTTGGTCCTTTAACCAATTTTCAATCCAGTTTACCACCTTGTGTCCCATCCTCAGGCTTCCTAGCTTGTTGACCAGTCTCCTATGTGGGACGGTATCAAAGGCTTTGCTGAAATCTAGGTAGGCAGTGTCTACCCCCGGTCTACTGCTTTTGTCACCCAGTCAAAGAAATCTGTTAGATTAATTTGACAGGACCGTCCTGCAGTGAGCTCATGTTGTCTCGCATCCAGCTTCCCTATGACTTCTAGGTGCTCCACTATTCTTTCCTTGAGGAGTGTCTCCATTATCTTTCCTACTACAGAGGTTAGACTAACTGGTCTGTAGTTCGTTGCATCTTCTTGACTACCGCTGTTGTGAAGAGGGACTTTGCCCTTCTCCAGTCCTCTAGGACCACTCCAGTGTCTAGGGATTCACTGAACAGGGCTGCCAGAGGGGCTGCCAGTTCAATTCTCAGTTCCCTTAAGACCCTGGGATGCATGCCATCTGGACCCATGACTTTGTCCACCTTCAGCTTTGCAAGCTCTTCTAGGACCCTCACATAGAAACATAGAAATTGCTGGCACATAAGGACCGCTAGGCCCATCCAGTCTGCCCGTAGGCCCTATACAGTGTATGTGACCACTAACCCTATGTGATCAATGGCTTTTCTTCGCTCCCTCCCCTCTCAAGGGTCCCCTGTGCCTGCCCCAGGCATGCATAAACCCCTCCACTGTGCTTGCCCCCATTACCTCTTATAGCAAGCTATTTCAAGTGTCGACTACCCTCTCTGTGTAGAAAAACTTTCTCACGATACCCCTTAATCTACCCCCCTCCCCAATTTCATATTGGGCCCCTTTGTTCTAGTACTTTTTCTCCCTTGGAAAAGGTCCCCCACCTGCCCCTTGTTTATGCCCTCAAGGTATTTGAAAGTTTCTATCATGTCACCCCGCTATCTCCTCTAGTCCAGTGAGTATATATTGAGGTCCCCTAGTCTCTCCTCATATGTTTTGTGTTGCAAGCCCTGCATCATCTTTGTTGCCCTTCTCTGGATAGCCTCCACCTTGTTTATGCCCTAGCACAGGTGTGGCCTCCAGAACTGCACGCAGTACTCCAGGTGAAGCCTTACCAATGTTTTATGCAATGGCATCACCACCTCCCTCCTCCTGCTAGTGATACCCCTGCTTGTGCACCCCAGCATGCCACTGGCCCTCCCTGCAGCCTTTCCACATTGCTTTGTTACCCTGGGGTCATCAGAGATGATAACCCTTAGGACTCTTTCCTCTTCAGTGACAGTCAGCCCCCCATCCAGTAGCTCTTCCGAGGGTTCCCTCTACCCCGATGCATTATTTTGCACTTCTTAGCATTGAACCTCCGTTTCCACGTCTCTGGCCATCTTTCAAGCTTCTCCAGGTCCCTTTTCATTTTTTGAACCCCTTCTGGAGTATCCACCCTGTTGCAGATCTTGGTGTCATCTGAAAATAGGCAGATCTTTCCTTGCAGCCCCTCTGCAATGTCACTAATGAAGACATTGAACAGGACTGTTCCCAGTACTGATCCCTGTGGTACTACGCTGGTCACTCCTCTCTCCCTGGATTGGATCCCATTTACCACCACCCTCTGCCTCCTGTCTGTCACCCATTTTTTAACCCAGTGTATCACCTTGTCTCCCATGCCTAGACTTCCCATCTTGTTAACCAGCCTTCTATGTGGGACAGTGTTGAAGGCTTTGCTGAAATCTAGGTAGGCGACATACACCACCCCTCCCTGATTAACTTCCCTAGTCACCTAATCAAAAACATCTATGAGATTTGTTGGACATGACCTCCCTGCTGTGAATTCATGTTACCTCAGATCCTGGGCTCAACTAGATTCCAGGTGTGCCGCTATCCTTTCTTTCAGCAGTGTCTCCATGATCTTCCCCACCAATGAGGTGAGGCTGACCGGCCAGGAGTTCCCTGCCTCCTTCCTACTGCCACTTTTGTGCGGTGGTACTACATGTGCTCTCCTCCAGTCCTCTGGAACCACCCTTGTGTTTAGTGACTTTGTGTACAGGGCCGCCAGAGGTGCTGCAAGTTCTTTTTACAGCTCCCTTAATATCCTTGGGAGTACTCCATCTGGCCCCATGGCTTTATCCACCTTTAGCTTTTCGAGTTCTTCCAGAACTGTCTCCACTGTGAATGGACTGGTATCCACTTCTCCCTCCCTGATTGCCTCTGCTACCCAACTGTGTTCCTTGGCCCTCTCCCTCCTCAGTGAATACTGAACAAAGTATTTGTTCAGTATTTCTGCCTGTCTAGATCCCCTCCTTACACTCTCCCTCCTCCCCTTTGAGCCTCACTACCCCCCGTTTTTCTTCTTCTTCTTTTTTTTTTGCTTTTTACCTCCGCCTCTCGTCTGCCCTTCTGCTCGGTCACGGACCCAGGACCCCGGTCACGGATACTCGCCTAGCTCCCGGTCATCCCTGGCTTGCCCCCAGAGAGTGGGGTGCCCGGACCCTCTCCCACACCGAACCGCTGGCCTAATAACTGGTTGGGGAACGGCTCCGTGACCAATCAGGGCATCCCCAGGGCAGAGCGTCATCTAGACGCTAGGGCGAGAATTTTATGCCCCTTATTCCCACCCCGAGGAGAGGCGGGGACGGCAATGACGCCAGCGCCTGCCCCACCCCTCCCACCCCGGACGTAAGCGCTGCAGCGTGAGTGTCCCCAGCCTCCGCTAGGGGTCCCCATCGCACCGGTTGCTACCCCGACCCTCCCCCCAGAGAAAGAGAGCAATCCATCGGACGCTCGATCCTTCTCCCCCCGGCCAGCCCTCCGATGACTCGGGTCCATTCCCAAACCCGGGTCGCCAGCGTCGCAAGCGGAAATCCCACCACTGCGCCGACGGGCCGGCCCAGTTTTTCTTCTGTTGCTGATGTACCCATAGAATGTCTTGTCCACTTTTTTCACCACCTGTGCTAAACCCTCTCCTCTGTTTGTGCCTTGGCACTCCTTACAACCTTCCCTTAGACATTCAAGGTACACCTCCCTGTTCTCCTCTCTTTGTATTTTCTGAAACTCAGTCTTTTTACCTGTTTAGAAAACCATAGTGGTTTCCTTCTTCTTTTCCCTTTGGCCACTATCGTAACGCATTGGTTTGCCTCCACTGTCGCTTCCTTAAGTTTCTCCCATTGTTCCTCCACACACCCTATTACCTCTCCCTTCCCCAAGACTGTTCTTATACATCTAGCCATTTCTGTGAAATCCACCCCCCTAAAATCTAATACTTTTGCCCTTGTGTGGCTCACTTTAGTCCCTGTCTCCATGCTGAGCCACACCGAGAGAGTCTCTTCTGTGTACGGACTGGTGTTTACCTCTTTTTCCTCTGTTCCTTTAAATTCTAGCTGTGGGCTCTGCCCCTGTGCTTCCACAGTGAAGACTGAACATAAATATTCATTCAGGATCACTGCTTTCTCCCTGTCTCCCTCCACTGTCTGCCCCCTGGCTCCTCGAAGCTTAGCTACTCACCTCTTTGCCTTCCTTCTCTCGCTAAACGCAGAAGCATAGACTTTGATGGCAGATAAGGACCGCTTGGCCCACCCAGTCTACCCATTTCCCTACCTGTTGGATAAGCTGCAGAGCCTAGTTAACCAAGAGCCTACTTCCTCCTGCCTCCCACTAGAATTGCCTTATGTCTGTCCCATGCATTCTTGAATTCCCCCACTGTTTTTTTTCTATTATGTTTTTATCTGCAGTTTTTCCCCGTTTTCATCTGCCCCCTTCCCCGGGCACGCACGTGCACATGTGGAGGCAGGCGCAACCGCGGCTGTCCCGACTGCACTGCCACTGACAGCCACCCGTGGTAGCAGAACTATGGGTGGGAAGGACAACCACCCCATCAGAGGAGAGCTGCTGTTAGGTGCTTGATCCTGCTTTGCCCCCCGGCCGGCACCCCAACCACCCGAGGTAGTTCCCGAACCTGGGTCACCGGCATGAAGCGAAGTGTGGCGTCTAGTGCCTCAACTCTCAGCACCACCAGGCTGGCTTTTCCCCACTACCTACTCAGGAAGGCTGTTCCATGCTTCCACCACCCTCTTTGTGAAAAATACTTCCTCACGTTGCCTTTGAGCCGTCCCCCCTCTATCTTCAAATTGTACCCCCTTGTTCTTGCACATCTCCTTTTCTGAAAGATGCTACCCTCTTGGACTATGTTGATTCCCTTGAGGTACTTGAAAGTTTCTATCATGTTCCCCCTCTCCCTCCTTTCCTCTAAGGTATACATATTAAGCTCCTTTAGTCTCTCTTCGTATGGCTTCTGGTGCAGACTCTGCACCATTTTAGTTGCCCTCCTCTGGACTGCCTCTATCCTGTCTATGTCTTTGCGGAGATGGGGTCTCCAGAACTGCACACAGTACTCCAGATGGGATCTCACCAACTGTCTGTACAGAGGGATAACAACTTCCTGTTTTCTACTGGTGATGCCTCTCCCTTTGCATCCCAGTATTCCCCCAGCCCAGGTTACTGCCTTCTCACATTGCTTGCCTACCTGTAGGTCATACGATATGACTACCCCCAGGTCCCTTTCCATTTTTGTTGTTGTTAGTACCTCCCCACCCCCCAATGTGTACTCTTCCTCTGGGTTTTTGTTTCCCAGGTGTATTACTTTGCACTTCTTTGCGTTGAATCTAAGCTGCCACACCTTTGACCATTCCTCCAACCTTGCCAAGTCCCTTCTCATCCCCCCCCCATGTATCAGCCCTGTTGCATATCTTTGTGTAGTCTGCAAGAGGCATCACGTTTCCTTCAGTCCTTCGCAGTGTCACCTATAAAAACATTAAAGAGGACTGGTCCAGTACTGAACCCTACGATACACTGCTAGTAACCCCCAATAGTGCACTCTGTTTACTATTACCCTCTGTGTCCTGTTGTCCAGACAATTTTTTATCAGGCTACCACCCTGGGACCCACTCCCAGGCTGGCTAACTCGTTTATTAATCTTTTGTGTTGGACCTTGTCAAATGCCTTGCTATAGTCTAGGTAGGCCATATCCACAGCTCCTCTCTGGTCTACTACTTTGGTCACCCAGCCAAAGAAATCTATTAGATCTGTCTGACATGACCTTCCCACTGTGAATCCATGCTGCCTTGGGTCCTGTGCTCCACTGGCTGCTAGGTACTCAGCAATTCTTTCTTTCAGAAGTGATTCCATCATTTTCCTATCAAACTAACAAATCTGTAGTTCTCTGCCTCTGCCTTGCTCCCACTTTTGTGAAGGGAATCACATCCGCCCTCCTCCAGTCCTCAGATACCACACCATCCTCTCATGATTTGTTAAAAAGGGTAGTCAGAGATGTCATTAGTTTTCCCCTTATTTCTTTTAGAATTCTTGGGTGAATCCCATCAGGTCACATTGCTTTGTCCACCTTGAGTTTTAGGAGTTCTTTTGGGACTCTTTCTTCTGTGAATGGACTGGTACTGAGCCCCCTATCCAGAGTGCTTGTGTTGCTTGATTTAGGTACCTCCCCCTTCTCTTCTTTTTTGAATACTGATGTAACCCCCCTACAAATGGGGGTTCCCAAAAGACTTCCAGGAGCTTGCTTGAATGCTCCAAGCCTGAATGGTGTTTGGCATTTAAGCCATTTATCAGTGAGTGTTTTTAGAACCTCTGGTACTGTCTCTTTAAGAGCTGTCTGCTTGCAGACATAATTAGTTGTATGGGGGACTGTGTGTTTCTTTGATTGAGTACCACTCAGGCTGCTGCCAATTCACTTCATTTTTGCAGTCACTAGGAGTGCAAAGGGAACCTATCTGAAAGATGTAACTGTTTGCCAGAAATTATTTAGAGTAATAATGAAATTACAGTTTGTCTAACCTGCTTTCTTTGCAGTCAGAACTGTGTCTGCTAGTTCCCCATTCTAGTTTTGAACTGCTGAACTGGACCAATCAGTGTGGGGTAAGCTAGCTCTAAAATGGTGCCTTGGACGAATCAGAACTTGGACTCATAATCTGAGCCAGCCACAAGAGGATTGTATGGGCAGTGACTCTGGGAGATGTAGTTTAGACTTCAGTGCCTTTTGGACCAACAGCAGCAGTCTATTGTGAGTGACAGCCAATCCAGTCAAGAACTGGGAGGAACTCAAAGGAAGTGCCCGGTTTTGTCGGGTTGGAGTTTCAGTTGAGCTTTGGCAGTGAAGAAGGAAGGAGCCCTGTGCTTTTCAGTGTGCAGTTTTAGTCAAAAACGTGTGTAAGGCCCAGAGTTCGGTCTGCAGCTTGTGTAACAGCTTGTTAGGACTGAATCCATCCTGTGAAAAGAATCAAAGGATCTCTGAAGAGTAGAAACCAGGCTCACCCTGTGAAGACTGGAGAAATTGCTGAAAATTGCTTTCGGTCTGTCAGGAACTGAATCTGCTGTGTGTTCTCGGGTATTGTGCATAATTGCGATCGGGATACAGATGCAGCCTGCCTGGTATAGTGCTTTTTTATATAAATGTGTGAAGAGGTTTGTGTACCTCAAGTGAGCCCTGCTGACATTGAAGGACCCTATCTTATTTGGAGGTCGTGAGTACTAATTCAGGTCGCTCCCTGTTGAATTGCCACATTAAATCCAAATGGAATTACTGTACTGCTGACTGTTTAATTCTTCTTTTCTCTGTGTGAAGGCCTACCAGCTGCCGCGGTTTGGACTAGCCACTAGGGCTTGGGTACCTAGGACAGTAATTGATAGGGATAGGTCTGTGCACAGAGCCATAGGTAGATTATTAGAGTGATAAGCCAATTAACCTGATTTCCCTGTCCTTGTTATATCCCCCTAAATAAATCAGAGCTGCTTGTTTCAGCAAAGTTATACTGCCTGAGGTATTTGTCTATGTTAAAGTACTGTACTGTGATTGTTGCACTGTATCTCATTTCACAGTTGGTCCCAGTGCGGAACCAGACCTGGGAGTAAGTGTATACTGGTAATTCTGATATATTGTGTGGGCCACTAGTGGGAAGAAGGGGTTGCAGTGTCCCAGAGGGCTGTGACCAAGTTAGTTTAACTATTGCAAACCCTGACCTCTGGGTGGAGGCACCGCCATTGGATCCAGGCCCTCAACCTGTTAGTGGCAAATCAGGCAGGGGTAGTAGCCCTGGGATAGCGCCATCTAGGGTTACATCTTGGAGGCTCACCGCTGGGATTGTGTGTCCTCTAGTGGCCATATTTACGAACCACTGTTAAGAAAAAATAGGTACCCGACAGAAGTGGCTGTGCACCGGCTGGTGGAGTGGTGTACTGGGAGGAGATCGACTTCAAAATGCTATTGCTTATCCTGACATCCCCTGGGTATCAATACGACACTGTGCAGGGAGTACTTTCCAAGGTGGAAGGTTTACAAAACCCTGTGGTGGTGGGTCGGCATGCTAATCTGCTCACCCACACTTTCCTGGCCCTAGTAGAGTTTAAGGATCCCATAGATAGCTCCAAAGTGCCACAGACCATTACCCAGAGGAGCCCTCACTGCTTGGAGAGTGATAACTAAGGACAGTAAAGACCGGGGGAATCAGCCCCCACCACTATCTGAAACTTTTGAGGAGAAATTTGCTGAATGGTTGCTGGGAGAGGGAAAACTGTGGAGGACTTGAAGAAACTATTCTTGCCACCTGGGGTGTTCTCCCCAACACCCTCTCCTGCTCCAGTGCCCGTAATGGTGGCTGAACCAATGCAGACTCCTATTTCTGCACCTGCCATTAGTCACGACTCTACCCAGGTTGAGGATCTTTCTGGCACCTCCCACCCCAAGGGAGGATGACTGGGAGACCTGGATAGACTATGTTGCCCCCAAGTGCTAGAATGGCAATGCTGACGGAAGGCTTAAAGAGGGTTAGTGAGAGCCTCCGAGGTCCTGCCCTGGCTACCATCCGTGCTAACGGGCCAAACCCTGAAGCGACTGCACAGGCCTATCTTGAGGCCTTGGAGAATGTGTATGGGCCCAGATTCTGATGAGGACCCATGGTGGAGAGTAAGAAATGCACAACAGTACCAAGGGAGTTGTTGTCTGTGTATGTCTCTCGGCTGGAAAAATTGTTGCAAGAATGCCTCAGAAAGGGTAGTTTGCCAGCGATTGAACTGGACCGAACCAGACTGGACAGAATCCTTAAGTCTGCCCCCTTCTCAGAACTGCTGTTGCTCAGTTACGCCTGGCAAATCGACTGGAACTCCACCCTCCTATGATGAGTTAATGAGAGAAATTGAGGAGTTGAGAAAAGGCGACCTCGGGAGGTACCTGCACCAACAGCTGTGGCTACGCACCGAGTGACTGAGGGTGACCCATCAAGTGAAGTTCAGGGCAGAGGTTGACAGTCAATGAGTGCTCTGACAAGGAAAAGATATGCCACAATGGGATGAACTGTTGAGAGAGATCCGGAATTCAAAAACAGTCCCTTTATGAAGGCCACGCCTGCAATCAGCCCTGACCTATATCCGACTGCATCTGCTATGGGGGTGGGTACCCACCCATGTATCTCCTGCTGATAACAGCTCCAAACTCAATTCCTTGACCATGGAAGTGGAGAAACTGACTAGATGTCTCCAAATGCTTATCACGCCGCAGACAGAGATGGCACCCAGGTTTCCAGTTAGTAATACCCCCGCCTGGCTCCCAGTGTGGCCTCGCCAGCTCAAACTCCAGAAAGTATGTTTTGCTATAATTGTGGAAAGATGGGCACATGAAAAGGAATGCCAGTCTCAAAAGACACTGACAAAGTTGTATATAGGCTACAAGGAGAGCTTCAGAGAACAAATCAGTGGTTAAGAGGTGCGATGCATGATCCCAGTGAGGGCACCAAAATGCTAATTCACGTCCTTTGTGGCAAGGTCAGTTGCCCAGGCCCCCACTACCGCCTCTCCAGACTGGTCCAGAATAGTGGGTCCCTCCATGGAGACCACTGTAAAGGTGAATGGAGTGTCTACAAGAGCTGTATTAGACAGTGGCTCCCAAGTGACAATTATGTTCCAGGATTGGTATCAAGCATTTGTCAGGCGTACCTTATAACCATTAGAAGGACTGCATGTATGGGGTTAAGTGAGAAGGCCTACCCCTATTCCGGTATATCCGATTTGGCTGTCTTTCCGCACCTCCGTGGCTGGAGTGGCGAACAAGTAGAGACCCTAGCCTTGTGTGTCCCCCACTGGACTGTATGATGGTGTCCTTTGTTGATTGGAACAAATGCTCATATGTTCGAAGGCTGGCACAGTTGTGTTATGAAAAACAGGGTCAAAGACTAGTAGAGCTTTAAGAGTTCGGCTTTAATTAAGAAGGCCTATGAGGCACAGAGAGATGCTGAAAAACAGAACCAGAGGAACCGGTCGAATTGTATGGAAGAAGGATCCTGAGTCTCTGATCCTGCGCCAATTGCCCAGTGTACCTTACAGGAGAGGTCCGTATCAGAAAGGATGTTAAGAATAAATATTAATGTTGGATGCACCAGGCGATGGAAAATTGCCAGAGGGACTGCTGGTCAAGCCTAGTATTTTGCCCGCTAGAGCCCATGCTTATGCCAGAAGGGTAATGGTCCAAGTTCATAATGTGTCTGAAAGAGACATTCAGTAAACAGAGGTTGCATCCTGGCTAATGTGCATTGTAGACACTGCAGTGCTACCCAGCAGCAAGAGTTCAAGGAAGAATGACAGAGTAACGCCTGACTTGTTTGATTTCGGACTCCCCGCTGCCAGCTGAATGGAAAGTGAGGATCAGTGAGAAGCTTGCCCAGAGAGACAGGTGTTTTCTTTAAAGGAATGGGATGTAGGATGCGGCAAGGAGCTGAGCACAATATCCGGCTGCATGACGAAGACCATTTCGTGAGAGGTCTCGACGCCTGGCACCTGCTGACATAGATGATGTGAGACGGCATCTGCAAGAGATGTTAGCTGCTGGTGTAATACAAGAATCCAGAAGCCCTTATGCTTCCCCATTGTGGTAGTGAGGAAAAAATGGAACAGTAAGGATGTGTGTGGATTATCGCACTTAAACCGGGCGGACTATCCTGATCAGTACACAATGCCCCGCATTCAGGATGCTTTGGACTGCCTAAGCGAGCAAGTGGTTCTCTGTGCTGGATCTCCAGTGGGTACTACCAGATCCCCATGGCCCCAGAGGACCGTGAGAAGACGGCCTTTATCTGTCCGCTTTCTTCTATGAATTCATGAGGATGCCTCAAGGGATTTCAGGTGCCCCAGCCACTTTCAACGATTGATGGAGTGCAGTGGGGACATGAACTTACTAGAGTGCCTGGTATACCTAGATGATGTTATTGTGTTTGGCAGCTCACTGGAGGAACATGAGAGCAGATTATTTAAGGTATTGGACCGACTGGAGGACTTTGGCCTTAAACTGTCCATTGATAAGTGTCAATTCTTTCAAACATCAGTAAAGTATGTGGACACATAGTATCCACCGAGGAATAGAGACGACCCAAGTAAAGTTGAGGCCTTGACCACCTGGCCACAGCCCAAAAATCTAAAAGAACTGCAAAGATTCCTGGATTCTGTGGTTATTATCGCGCTTTCATCAAGGACTATTCAGAGTGATCCCGCCTTTACTTAACCTTACTCAAGGGTATCCCCAACCCACAAAAATACCAAAAGTCAGCGCCTCAAGACTGAAAGAGTGTATTTTCATCCGAGTGAAGTATTTGGGGCCCGCTGGACTCCTGATTGTGAGACTGCTTTTCATGAGATCATATATCAACTTACCCATGCTCCAGTGCTGGCCTATGCCGATCCAAGAAAACTCACGCCCTGCACACTGATGCTAGCTTGCAAGGGTTGGGGGCTGTGTTGTACCAAGAGCACGAGAATGGCCTGAGACCAGTGGCCTTTGCCAGTAGAAGCCTGACCCCATCCGAAAAGAACTGTCCTGTACATAAGTTAGAGTTCCTAGCTTTGAAGTGGGCTATTGTTGACCAATTCCATGAGTACTTGTATGGGGCTAAATACACTAGTAAAAACTGACAATAATCCTTTGACCCATGTGCAGACCTCAGCTAAGTTGGATGCCACTGGCCATAGGTGGCTTTCTGCATTATCTACATATGACTATGCTCTTGAATACCGAGCAGGTCTGAACCACATAGATGCTGATGTTTCTCCCGGAGGCCTGTTCCCCAGAATGATTGGGTCCGATTGGCAGAACCTGACATTCGGCACTCTGCCGGAAGTTTGACAGGGAGGAACAAATGTCCACGGACGAGTGGACTGCATGGTGGATTGCTTTGGGCCTCTGAGAATTGCATACCTGCTGCTTATTGCCACTTTTCTGCAATAGACATTGGTGCACTGCCTCAGCTGGACAATGACAGTATTCATGGCTCAACTCGCCGATCCCATGATCAAAGCAGCTTTAGAAGCCCTCTATGCAGGAAAAGATGTCCAAATTACGCCCACTGATTTGAGAACTGCACTGTTATACAAAGAAGGTCCTAAGTTGAAACTGATCAATAAACTGTTATACAGAGAAACAGTAGACAGAGGGGACAAGTAGACAAACAACAACCAGTGCTGCCCACTGCTTTTCGAGACTCAGTACTGAGGTCCTTGCACAACCACATGGGGCACCTTGGTATAGACAGAACACTTGACTTGGTGAGATCCAGATTCTATTGGCCTAAGATGGGGCTGATGTGGAGCAACACATTCGAACTTGTAGTCGCTACATAGAGGAAAGCTTTACCCAGAGGGCTGCCCTTGTTAACATCATCACCACCAGTGCACCCATGGAGCTGGTCTGTATTGATTTTCTGAGTTTGGAGTCAGATCAAAGAAATATCAGTAATGTGCTGGTGGTCACTGACCATTTCACGAGATATGCCCAAGCTTTCCCACCAAAGACCAGAAAGCATCCACTGTGGCCAAAGTACTTGTAGAAAACTTTTTGTTCACTATGGGCTCCACAAAGAATCCATTCTGATCAAGGGGAGACTTTGAGAGCTCGCCTGATCAAAGAGATGCTTTCTCTGTGGGAGTGCGAAAGTCCAGAACCACTCACTACCCCCCAGGGGACCCACAGCCTGAACGCTTCAACCAAACTTTGCTAGATATGCTAGGCACCTTGCACCCAAAGGACAAGCCTAGATGGAGCCAACAAATTAGCACCCTGGTACATGCTTATAACTGCACCAAAAGTGATGCCACTGGATTCTCCCCCACCGCCTGATGTTTGGAAGAGAAGCTCGACTACCAGTAGATGTGTGTTTTGGGGTCTCTCCTGATGGGGTTCAAGCTGACAACTATTTACAGTATGTGCAAAAGTTAAAGGCCCAGCTAACTCATGCGCACTAACTGGCTCAAACCATGGCTGCCAAAAGAAATCTGGCCAACAAAGAAAGGTATGATAAAAAAGGTGAAAGCACAGGAACCCAGGAGGGAGATCGGGTATTGCTAAGAAATCTGGGACTGCATGGCAAGCACAAGATTGCTGACAGATGGCACCATCTCCTCACATTGTAGTGGGCAAACTAGATGATCTGCCAGTGTACAAAGTAAGGCCTGAGAATAATTCAAAGATGTAAAAACAATGCATAGAAATCATTTACTGCCCATTGGACAAATCTTAATTGAGTCTGAGCCCTAGAAGATGCCCTCTGGACCAGTGACTAGAGCTTGCTAAGAAAAGATCAAGAAAGTCTGCACCTCACAGAAGCAAAGTTAAAGTGTTCCCTCCACAAGTCCCAGTTGAGCATGACTGTCAGTCCATATCGGAAGAAAGTGAGAGTGACTTTGAATACTATCCTTCTTACGAACTGAGTCAATTGTTTCGGGCAATCCCTTAGTCAATACTGGAGATGAAGCTGGGCCTTCTGGACTGTCTAAGCCCCAGCTTCATCCCTGGAGCCAATGCTCCCAGAAAGTGAAGTGCAAAGCATCAGATCAGATGAAATGGAATCATTGTGCATGGTTGAACTGTTTGAGCTTTCAGGGAGGAAAATGATAGATTGGGGCAGACTGGTGATACACCATCAAGAAGAGTATTTGAGTGCCCTGACAGTCCACTGCCAGTGTCCGGAAAGCTTCCATGTGAGCCAAAATGTTGTGGACTCCAGAAACTGTAACTCTTGGAGCTGAAAGTGCCCCAAGTTCCGCCCTCTCTACCCCATGGAGACTCCCTGACAAGTGAGGACAATGCTGAAAATGAGGCTCAGAGTGCAGAGACTATAACAGTTCCCCTAGAAAGACTGGTCGAGCTGTAAATCCTGTGGTGCACCTCAGTTATGATTCCCTTGGGAGGCCTGTGGATTTGCTCTCAATGTTGTCCATAAAGGAGTGTATGTGTCCCAGCTCATTGCCCAAACTGAGCGTCAGTGCTAACTCCAAGTTACTTGTGTTGCCCCTATATGGTGCCCTTGCCCCGCCCAGTCCCAAGGTAACTGATAGGGAAGGGCCTCCTCTTCAGGTTTCATGTACAAGAGGTAATAACTTGAGTTATGGTACAATGTGTGTGTAATACTGTGTAAAGAGTGACATACTGCAATGTTTCAGAAATGTGTTCTTGGTAAAATGATGTATTGACTGATGATTACATGTGTGAGCCTAATGCAAATGTATATGGTTGCAGTTGAAACTATGGGTACTTGCTTGACGCTGACGCCAAGCTTTCCCAGGCTAGGAAGGTAACCCCCTGCAAATGGGGGGTTCCAAAGACTTCCAGGAGCTTGCTTGAATGCTCCAAGCCTGAATGATGTTTGGCATTTAAGCCATTTATCAGTGAGTGTTTTTAGAACCTCTGGTACTGTCTTTAAGAGCTGTCTGCTTGCAGACATAATTAGTTGTATGGGGACTGTGTGTTTCTGATTGAGTACCACCAAGCTGCTGCCAATTCACTTCATTTTTGCAGTCACTAGGAGTGCAAAGGAACCTATCTGAAAGATGTAACTGTTTGCAGAAATTATTTAGAGTAATAATGAAATTACAGTTTGTCTAACCTGCTTTCTTTGCAGTCAGAACTGTGTCTGCTAGTTCCCATTCTAGTTTTGAACTGCTGAACTGGACCAATCAGTGTGGGGTAAGCTAGCTCTAAAATGGTGCCTTGGACGAATCAGAACTTGACTCATAATCTGAGCCAGCCACAAGAGGATTGTATGGGCAGTGACTCTGGGAGATGTAGTTTAGACTTCAGTGCCTTTTTGGACCAACAGCAGCAGTCTATTGTGAGTGACAGCCAATCCAGTCAAGAACTGGGAGGAACTCAAAGGAAGTGCTCGGTTTTGTCGGTTGGAGTTTCAGTTGAGCTTTGGCAGTGAAGAAGGAAGGAGCCCTGTGCTTTTTCAGTGTCAGTTTTAGTCAAAACGCGTGTAAGGCCCAGAGTTCCGGCTCTGCAGCTTGTGTAACAGCTTGTTAGGACTGAACTGCCCTGTGAAAAGAATCAAAGGATCTGAAGAGTAGAAACCAGGCTCACCCTGTAGAAGACTGAGAAATTGTTGAAAATTGAATTTGGTCTGTCAGAACTGAATCTGCTGTGTGTCTCCCGGGTATTGTGCAGTAATTGCGATCGGGATACAGATGCAGCCTGCCTGGTATAGTGCTTTCTTTTATATAAATGTGTGAAGAGGTTTGTGTACCTCAGGTGAGCCCTGCTGACATTGAAGGACCCTATCTTATTTGGAGGTCGTGAGTACTAATTCAGGGTCGCTCCCTGTTGAATTGCCACATTAAATCCAAATGGAATTACTGTACTGCTGACTGTTTAATTCTCCTTTTCTCTGTGTGAAAGGGCCCCTACCAGCTGCCACGGTTTGGACTAGCCACTAGGGCTTGGGTACCCAGGGACAGTAACTGATAGGGATAGGCCTGTGCACAGAGCCACAGGTAGATTATTAGAGGATAAGCTAATTAACCTGATTTCCCGTCCTTGTTATATCCCCCTAAATAAATCAGAGCTGCTTGTTTCAGCAAAGTTATACTGCCTGAGGTATTTGTCTATGTTAAAGTACTGTACTGTGATTGTTGCACTGTATCTCATTTCACAGGAGGTCCCAGTGCCGGAACCAGACCTGGGGTAAGTGTATACTGTGAAGGTAATTTGATATATTGTGTGGGCCACTAGTGGGAAGAAAGGGGGGTTGCAGTGTCCCAGAGGGCTGTGACCAAGTTAGTTTAACTATTGCAAACCCTGACCTCTGGGTGGAGGCACCCGCCATTGGATCCAGGCCCCTCAACCTGTTAGTGGCAAATCAGGCAGGGGTAGTAGCCCCTGGGATAGCGCCATCTAGGGGTTACACTGAGTAAAAGTATTTGTTCAGGATCTCTGCCTTTTTACTGTCACCCTCTGCCCACTCCCCCACCCGTTCAGTATCTCTGCCTTTTCACTGTCACCTTCTGCCCACCCCTTCCTCTAATGTACCTGAAGAATGTCTCCCTTTGTAACTGATTGAGCTATTCTTTCCTCAGTTTGCACTTTAGCGCTTCTCACTGCATTTTCTGCCTCTCTCAGACACTTTCGGTACATTTCCCTGTCCTCGTCTCTTTGTGTCTCCTTATAGTTCCTGAAGGCTAGCCTCTTGGTCCTTACCTTTTCAGCCACCCTCCTTGAGAACCAAAGTGGTTTTCGTCTCCTTTTTCCCTTGTCTGTTGACCTAACACATTGTTTTGAGACCTCCGCTATGGGCTCCTTGATGTGTGCCCATATCTCCTCAATGTCCCCCCCATCCCCATTTTTTCCAGGGTTTCTCTAAGCTGAAGTCTCATCATGGTAATGTCTGCCCTTCCGAAGTCTAAGGCTCTTGCTGAAGGCTGACTCTTGCCTTCATATGGGTTGATTTTGAATTCCTGTGTCCACTTTGAACCACACCAAATGCTGGTTGCTGGATCCTAGCTGAAGTTCCACTTCGAGCCCTGTTATTCTGTCCCCGTTGATCAGTACCAGATCCAAGATTGCCGAGTCTCTGGTAGGTTCCTGTGCCAGTTGCCTAAGGCCAGCTCCCTCAAGGGAGTCAGTGAAGTCCCATGCCCTGGCTGAGGCCCCTGCTAGGATGGATTAGTCTATTTCCGGCATGTTAAAGTCTCTCATCAGCAGTACTTCCCCCTTTGCTACCATGTCATGCATGTTTTCCAGCAGCAGTTTTTCAGTTTCTTCTGCCTGCACTGGGGGTCTGTAAATAACCCCTGTGCAAATGGCTACTCCATTGCCTGGCTCAAGAGTGACCCAAACTTCCTCTGTTTCCTCATGACTGTTCTGAATTTCGGTTGCCTTGATGCTTTCTTTGATGTAGAGGGCAACCCTCCTCCTGGTGTACCATGTTTCGATTATGGCTACTATGTCCAGATCAGCCTCCATCATTACTGCCATCAAGTGTGGGACCTTGCTCCCCAGACTGCAGGCGTTTATCTGCATGACTTTCCATGGAAGGTGGCATCTTCTCGGCCCATCCTTGTGTTTAGCCCCTGGTTTCATCCTACTATTCCTGGCATATTCTATATGGGGCTTCCCTTTTACTACCTTTGTTAATGATGCTATCATCTGGCCCTGTGTGCAGCCTTTTCTGTCCTGTAGTACTGGTGAATCTGCCCCTAAAATAATGTCCTAAAGAACGTCCGAGTACGTGCTTTCCACTGGCCAGCTTGACGAACTCCTTAAGAACAAGGGACCTGGGCCACTGGACATCTAGAAAACCCAGGGATTTGAACAATACACTTGTATTCCACAGGAGAGCCACTGTACCGTCTCAATGAGCTCAGGGGGAAGAAACAGAATACTTGTATTTCCAAAGACTTGTAGCAGACTGAAGGGCTTCTGAGCTATCACCATGGACCCCAGGAAGAAATCTGAAGAACTGAAGAAATGGATGAAACCTAAAAAGCCTATGGACTGTCACCATGGGCCCTGGGAAAAGATCTGAAGACTGGACCTGGACAAAACTGAAGATCTGGAACACCTTCGGGCTTTCGACCTTGGGGGAGAATCTCTGAAGAACCTGAAAAAAAAGCACTGGGCATCGGATCCCTATCTGTGAACCAGTGCGGTTCCCTGCACTGCCTAGCTTACTGTTAAGGAGGGATTGCCCTGGAGATTCTGAAGAAGGCAGGTGACGAGTTTCTTAGCTGTCTACGCTGTTCCTGTTCTGATGTCTGGCCCTAAATTGTCATGGTACAGCTGGATGGAACAGTCTCTGGATCATGCTGGGTAAATTGTGAACATGCAGTTGGGCAGAAATACAGTTGAGTCTCTAAAGGGTACCATCTTTTCACTTAGTGGTTTCTGGTTTTGGTAGTCTTTGGATCAAGCAACCATCAAAGGGCAATTAGAAACATGTGGAGTAGCCTGCCCGGTGGCGCTGAGGGTTGAGGCGCTAGACGCCACACCTCACGTCACGCCAGCGACCTGGGTTCAGGAATGAGTCCGGGTGCTGGGGGTCGGCAGGGAGGGAGCAGGACTGAGCATCCGGAGGACAGCTCTCCTCTCCCTGGGGTGGGATCTGGGGGCTTCCCAGTGCGGTAGTGGCCTCTAGGGGTGACCGGAGGTACTACCGGTCTAGAAGCGATTGGAAGGCATACATGGACGCCCACTTCTAGTGTGTGTTGACGCTATTGCACAATCACGTAGAGGGTAAAAGGAAAACTCCTCGGTGTGCTGTATGATGGCCGGCTGTGTGGTGCCGCCGACTCCTTCCCTGGATGCTCCCTCTGATCGGGCCCCCCCCCCAATCCTGCGGTGGTGGCTGCATGCCCGCTGTGGCAAAGATCGTTGAGCAGGTAATGAAGGGGTAGAGCTTGGGGTTTGGGTGGTGCAGGGGCTGTGTGGCCGGACTGGACTGGGGAGGAACCATAGGTAACACCTCCCCAGCCGCAGAGGAACAAGAAAATATGTAAAAAAAAAAAAAGAAAGAAACACGTGGAGCAATTTGAAAATTGTTGAGCAGCTGCAATAACTTTTAGAAAAGGGTTCACAGCATGCAAGGGCAGTCTTTCAGTCTCAGAGCATGCAATGACTATACAGGACAACTTCAGGGTAATTGCAGACTGTCTTGGTATGAAACTGAGCAATTACAGGGCAGATAGGGCAAATTTAGTGCATGTATGGCACTTTCACAGTCTCAGACCATGCATTTACTTTGGGCGCTGTTCTTTTAAACAAGCAGTCTTGGAACAAAAGCAATTCTTGCCCTTCACAATTGTTCACAGACAGTTTGTCACTGTCACTTTAAATGCATTAACACTTCAATTTTCAAATGTCCGTTCAAGATTCACCATAGTCACTTTGACTAACAGTTTTACTTGCACTTTAAAATGTTCATTCTAGTGGCCGGGGCCACTACACCAGGGCAGACACTACGCAAGGAAAAACCTGGATTATATGGTTGGGATATACTTAGCTATGCAGGTACCATGGGCTATGCCCTCCCTCCCACAGGCAGCAGTGAAACAGTGGTCCTCCCCTCTTGGCTGAGGGCCGATTAACAGCCTGTGTGCTAGGGGTCCCATGTTAACTGTTCTTCCCTTGCTAGGGGGCTCTGGGATCAGTCAGATACTTTTTAAACAAAAAGTTACTAGCCCTTGGCTTGGGCCATGGCAGCTATTCGGCTGGGATGGCTACCTGGGGCCTGTCCACTCGCTTCCCCTCTCGCCTGGCTGGAACTGGTGTCACAGTACACTTAAATTATTTAATGATTCAACACTAGCCCTTAGCTTGGGCTTGCTTGTGGCTACCCGGGCTATTAGCCCACATTTGTCACTAACCCTACTGGTGCTTCCTGTCAGTTAACTGGGGCTTGCTTTGAGGTAACTGGGGCCTTTCTGCTCCCTTACCCTGCTCACCAAGTACTGATTTATTTAAACAAACACAATACGGGGTTGGTTGCGTTCTACTACTTGCCCTCTGGAGCTTTTATTTTACAAAAGGGCCTTGCCCTGCTCCTTTGTTCCACTTTTTGGGAGCTTAACTTACTGTAATTAAGGCCTCTTGCCCTCTGCTACACTCTGTGGGTGGTCCCTTCCCTTAAAGACTTTGCCTGACCCCCTGTGGACTTGGCTGCTACCCGTGGCACCATCCAGTGCTTAAAATTATTATTCTTTTTTTTTTTTTTTTTTAAAGAAAATAATAGTTCCGGCAAGCAACACCTGCCCTGTGGTACTGCTGCTGACTCACCGTCCCGACCTGGGGTGAAGCTGAGTTGGATAGGGAGACTGAACAGGGTGAGGAGGCTGGAGATGCTGGCACAGCTGCTGGAGTAGCTGACTGAGGTAGGAGGCGACCTCACTGTGTGGGTAGTCCACTGGGCTTGGCTGCTCTACCCTGACGCTCTGCTGATCTCACCGTTGTAGCTCTTCTGTTGCTCCTTTTACTTGGCCCTGCCTCTTAGCGCCATGGCCCTGCTTTAGTCTGCTGATGACGAGGGACCGACTTTAAAAAAAAGAAGGGGACGTACAGAGTCAGAACCTGTTGCTGACTCATTCTGCTTCCACTCGCGATTGCCGACTCTGCTGACTGGGGGATCGAGGAAAAGAACCACCAACTCACTCAATCAGACTGTGGCTCACACGGAGGGGCTCTCAAATCTGCTGCTGCTTCAGGGACAGGAGGAGGAAAACCAGGACCAGTGCTGGAGGAGGGAAAGTCATCTCTGCTCCCTCAGTCCACCATTCCTTCTGTCCCTCAGGCTCTATTGCTGGCCTGCCTGCTGTCTTCAGTCAACACTTGAGCACTGTCATGTCACTTGATGGCCACTTCACTCGACAACCACTTGACAACTCCATTTCCAGCCACTTGGGAGCCAACATTCCAGACACTGAGTCACTGGTAATGTGGGGAGCAACCAGTGGTCCAGCACGAGCTGAACATTCAGATAGTGGCACAAGGCTTGTGCTAAGCTACCTGGGGCAGGAAACTGGCACGGGAAACCGCTGAAACAAAACAAAATTGAAAATGCAGGTAGTAGTTTTCTGTGTGTGGGCACTGGAGCCCCATTTCTGTGTCAGTCTCCTATCCCTACCACCTGTTTTACACCTTGCTAGGGATACTAGGATACCTGGGCTGGGGCACTTTTCTGGGATGTACTGGGAACATCAAAACCTGGGGCATCATGCCTTACTGGGGGAACTGTAGGGTATTACAGCTGTTGCCATGAGCTCCGCCACCTTTGTGGATCCCAACTCTGTTTCTGTGATGTCATGCTGGCACATTATTGAGTGATGACTAGGGTCATACCATTGTAATGGAAGTCATGGATTCCGTGATTTTTCCCGTAAAAAAACTCCATAGAAACATAGAAGTTGACGGCAGATAAGGACCGCAAGGCCCATCCAGTCTGCCCATTTCTTTTTCTACCTTATGAATGTGCCATTGGCCTTTGCTCTGTCAATGGCCTATCTGTTCATACTCATCTGTATTGCTCCCTTATGCCTATCCCATGCCTATTTGAAGCCCTGCACTGTATTCACATCCACCACTTCCTGCGGTAGGCCGTTCCATGCATCGACCACCCTTTCTGTGAAAAAGAACTTCCTCACATTACCCCTTAATCGGCCTCCCTCTAATCTCATGCTGTGTCCTCTTGTCCTGCAATTTTTCTTATATTGAAACATGTTAGACTCTTTCACCTTGTTAATGCCCTTAAGGTGTTTGAATGTTTCAATCATATCACCTCTCTCCCTCCTTTGCTCTAGGGTATGCATATTGAGCTCAGTCAATCTGTCCTCATATGTTTTCTGATGCAGTCCCTGCACCATTTTGGTTGCCCTTCTCTGGACTGCTTCAATTTGCTTAATGTCCTTGTGAAGGTGTGGCCTCCAGTACTGCACGCAGTACTCCAGATGGGGCCTAACCAGTGTCTTGTAAAGAGGTTTTCTAGGGACATGGATATGTTGTCATCCACACTTATTGGCAGGTCCCTTGCCGCTTTAAATCTTGCCGGAAGGTCTTCAAGCTGGCTCCTCCCACCTACCCGGGTGGTAAAACTCTCGGCTCCGCCCCATGACGCCAGATCTTCCTTACCGCTTGGAAGCTGAGGTGCCCTCCTTAGCGCTCTGCGTTTTTGACTGGTTCCTGAAAAGTTCGGTCTTCAAATTTATTAAAGTATCCTTGAATCTTCGATCTTTTCTTCTTCGCTGCGGCGATGGCTTTTTCCGGCCCTGGGAGACGTACGATTAGTTCCTCCAGGAGGGACTCGCATTCCACGTGCTCTTTTTGCCTGGACTTGGATCACAATCCTCGGACTTGCAACCTTTGTTCTGACCTTTCGGTCAGCTCTCCGGAGGACCGCGCGGCCCGTTTGGGGCTCGGACATCCGGTAGTTTTTTCCACTCTGGAGACTCCATCGGACCGGCGGGTGCCCGCTTCAACTGTTTCTCTGCAGTCTTATCCTGCCGGGGAAGGGACGGGGGTTTCCCTTCCCTCTCCTTCGGTTGCAGAGCTTATCCCACTCTCCTTGGATTCCTTACATTCAGCTTCGTTCAGGGAGCTTCGTCATTCCCTCTCCTCCAAGGGAGAGGGAACCTGGCCTGTCTCTCGGCCTATGTCTAAAGGGCCGCGAGCGGGGTCTCTTCGTCGGGAGCGGGAAGTTTTCCCTCCCTCAATGGCGGCAGCTCGACTCGGTCGAGTTTGGCTTGACCTCTGGCCTCACGGTACCCCTCAGGTCAGCGGCCAAACCCCTTCGACGTTGTCGAGTCTCCACTGTCTTTCGGGGTCTGCTGAGGCTGTCTTCCCACCGCCTTCAGCGGAAGTCGAGGCTCTGTCCTCCACTTCAGGTCGACAGTCCCTCGTCCGTTCTTCCGAGCCGAGGGAGGAGCGGGTGCTCCCCGTTTCTCCCAGGCCCGCCCTCGGTTACCCCGAGGATTTGGGTCTCGGTCTACCTCTCGGTCTAGCCGCTCACACCGATCTCGGCGTTCTCGGTCGGAGCACCAGGTTAAGTGGCTTGGCCGTTCTTCCTCATCCCCCTCCTCGGATGAGGAGCGGTTTCGTCGTTCGGCGTCGGTGTTCTGAGAACTTATGTGGCGACAGCATTTGTCTGGGTTTCAGTCATCCTCGATTCATTCTCCAGATAGCAAGCAGTCGCCGCTGGTCGGCAGCCCGCTTTGAACCGGTCGAGGAGCCTTCCAGGACTGGTTGCCTGCTCGACCCTTGCTGCCCCTCCGCCTTCGGCGGAGTCCAGGCCGGACCGTGGCCTGTCCTTCAGGTCACTCGGTCCCTCACTCCTGCCCACCCCGGCGGACGAAGAGTGCCTCGGGCCTGCGGCAGCTTTTTGCAGACCCTTCGGAGCCTGGAGCAGGCTCTGCCATGTTTCCTGTTGGGAGGACCCCGGGTCTTCCCAGGAACATCCAGTAGACGACAGCCCATCGTCTTCTAAGGGTCTACTTCAGCTCATTTCAGAGTTTACTGGAATGCAGCTTAAGCCCGTCTCTGATTGGGCTCCTTACCCCCTTCTGGAGATTCTGGATCGAAGGGGTTCTTCCACGGAGGCCTTCCCAGTGGCTGAGGCTATTGTGGGCCCAGCCTTGGAGCTTTGGCGGTGGCCTACTTCCTGCCCTGCACCTTCGGCCAGGGTAGCTTGGAGGTATCCGATCCTGCCGGTTCTCTGCCTGGTTTCTCGGAGCACCCCTCGGCTGAAGGGGTAATCACCGACGACGTTTTCCAATGTCTTGGAAATGCTGGGGATGTGGACAGACCCCCGACAAGGAGTCCAGAAGGATGGACTATGTCGGGTGTAAGGTTTAAGCTGCATCCTCCCTAGGCCTCCGTCAGGCCAGCTCGGTTGCACTGATGGCACATTTCTCCCTCACCCTTTTGGGCTCCCTGGACGAGGTTCTCCCTCATCTCCCAGGTGATCTGCGGACCACGGTTCGACAGGTGCGGGACCAGGGTAGGGCGGTGGCGAAGCAGCAGCTCCAGATGGCTCTGGATCTAGGCGACTCCTGTGCCAGATCGGTGGCGGCCGCAGTGGCCATGCGCCGCAGGGCGTGGCTGAGGTTAACATCCTTCTCCTTGGAAACCCAGCACGAGTTGGCGGACATCCCCTTCTTGGGGACTGACCTTTTCGGCCCTGGAGTGGAGGGATACATCCATGGGCCCGAGAAGTCCGATGCCACTCTGGACTCAGTCACTCTCGCCCACGGGGTCAAGGGCAGCCGTCAGCCTTTGCGTTAGCCCCTTTGCCCCCTGAGCCCTGGGGCCCCCCTGGCCCAGCATGAGGGCCAGCAGGCATGCACTGGGCAGCCTGTTGCCAAACCAGCGTCTTCCTCCCAAAGGAAGCGGAGAGGCAGGAAACCAAGGGGCTCCTCAGCTCCCATCCCCTCTAAGCCTGCTCAGTGACGGGCCAAGGGGCATTGCTCCGGCTCCATCGTCCCAGCCCGGGTTTCCCGTGGGGGGACAGCTCCGCACTCCATTCTGGAGGCCTTTAGGTGGATCCTGTCGCAAATGTGGAGCGGATCCCTTTGAGCCGTTCCCCACGGGAATTTGAGTTCACTGCCCCTGTGTCGGTCGTCCGACATTCCTGGCTCTCTAGTTAGAGATGATCAGAAAGGCCGTGGACCCCCCATTCAACCCTGGGTTCGTGTCCAGGTATTCCTGGTCTCTTACGGATGGGGCTTGCGCCCATCCTCCCGCATGCCTGGATGGTCTCTCTTCTGCAGACATTCCATCCTCAGAACGTGGCATGTAGCTGTTTCCTGGTCTCCAGGATGTACCTACTCCTCGTTCCGTCCGTTTTTGGGGAGGCTCCACCCCTTCTTGCAGGGGAGCTGTTTACGAGTTCCTAACACTTCCTTGCTCAGCAGTTTCTGTGGCATGGAAGGGTCCGGATGTCACCCCACCCGGAAGACAGACTGGTCTCCCGTTTCGGGAGCCGAGTGAGAACTCGTATCTTAGCGGGGAAGCTTCTTCGGGACCGAGCTCGAGAGTCCGAGCTCAGCTCCGGGCGAACAGGGCGAGGTTCTTCCTCCTTTGCCGGCCGGGTTGGCCGGGAAATTATGTCCTGCCAGGACCTCCTGCTTCTCCTGGGCCTCAGGGCGGCCTTCCCTTAGTGGGAGGGGCCAGCCAGAGGTCACAACGCTGTGTCCCATGGACGAGTTCATGACTTACAGCCCAGGAGTTAGGAGAACGCCCCTTGGACCGTTTCTAACTTGGCAGGAGACTATCCTGCTTGTTCGCCTAAGTTGTCGGTCTTCTCCGACTCACAAGCTTCTCGGATGGGTGGGTGCCCATCTTGGGAATGCAGAGTGCGTCGCCTCTGGTCCTCTTGTGAGTCCCAACGTCCTTCCTGCTCGCTGGAGACAGACGGTCCGATTAGCCGGCACCGCTCGCTCCGCTTGTACGGGGTCTAGTGGTTTAAGTCCAAGTTGGATTATTCCAAGACCATGTGCTACCTACTCTGCCAGGTTCGGTCTATTCCCTTGTCTCGGTGCAAGGAGGTTCTCCGCATTGGGCGGTTGCGCAGTCGAGGCTTCCTAGCCATTTCATGGCAGGGGCCCAATTCTCTGGCTGCGGCCCTGAGCAGGCATAGGCTGCGCCTCATGAGTGTCTCCCTGCCGGGGTAGCACAGGATCTTCTCCCTTTCCTCCGGGAGAATACTAGGCCGAGACTGTTTTGCCCGGCCCTCAGCAAGGCTTGCTGTAGGGGATGCCATCAGGGCCACGGACCCCGGGCCCCTCCGTGCCTCTCCCCCATTTCCCTTGACCTACGGGCAAGACAAGGAGGGATTTGGCGCAGGTGATGCTGGTAGCCCAAGACTGGATGACCAGTGCTGGTATCCAGCTCTCCTCAGTCTCAGCCACAGGCTCCTGAGACGGTCTCTAGTCCGCCGGTCCTGTCTTTTTTTTTTCAGGGGAAGGTTATCCATCTGGATCTTCAATCCCTGCACCTGTTGGCCATCCCCTGTGCGGCTAGGGGCCAGGCCTAGGGTCTTTCGGCAAGGTCCTCGACCTTCGAGGCGTCCTGCTACAGAAGTCGGCCAAGTTGCTTGTCCTTTGGGAGAAGTTTTCCTTCTTCCAATGATGGGATAGGGCGGTGCCCTTCCCTGTCCCTGGGCATAGCATTCCGGACCATTTGCGGTCCATCCTTAGACCAGGGCTTCGATCGACGACCCTCTGGGTGCTTCTGCGGTCACCACTGTCTTCCGGGCGCGGGCCGGAGGGTAGCTGGTGGTACGGAGAAGGTGGTCTGGCACTTCTAGGCCTCGAACACGCCTCCCCCTTTGGGAGAGTACCCCTGTTTTCTGCGAGATCCTTGCTGGTATGGGCTTAGCTCATGAGCAAGCCATCCGAACCTTTTGCACAGGTGCGAGTTTCCCCCACCTGTTGTGGAAGAACACCTTCTTGGGGCCACTCCACCATCCAGAAGGCTGGGAGAGTTCCAGGTGCTCCTTTAAGCTCCCTATCCGGTCTTCCACAGGGACTAGGTTGTCCTGCGCCCCACCCGAAGTTCCTCCGGAGGCGGTGGTGGAGTCTTCCCTTCGGGGGTATTGCCTCTGCCGGGGTTTATCCCCATTCACACCTCGGAGGCCGTATTCAGGTTCCGTGGGAACCGTTTTAATGCTCGCCTCATGAGAGCGTAGACCTTAAGTTCGGGAGAGGTTCACCAGCTGTTCATCACCTTCGCTGAAGCTGCATCTGGCAGATTGCAGCCCAGTGGAAGACGAGCGGGCGGGTCACTCCTGCAAGGTCTCCACTTTAGGCGGGCGGGCATGGAGCCTTCCTGAGGGATAAGCGCTCTTTTTAACCCGTCCTTCCACTGCCTCAGTGGCTGCTTCCAAGGACACTCTGGTCCAGGATATCCACAGGGCTTCTGCCCGGAAGCAGGCTTTACCGTTCCCTTTCCACATCGACCTTGTGTCACGCCGGGGTGCTGGTCGGGGCCTCGGTTCTCCAGTCTTTCTACCTAAGAAGGGGTGTGCGCCTTGCCTCCCTCCTCCCGGAGAACTGCTAGGAGTCTGCCAATAAGTGTGGATGAACAACATATCCATGTCCCTAGAAATACAGGTTACTCACCTGTAACAGGAGGTCTAGGAATGGTATATGTTGTTCATCCACACGACCCACCTGGCCTCCCTGGCTTCGACGCACAACCTGGCTTCCAGCGGGCTAGATCTGGCGTCATGGGGCGGAGCCAAGAGTTTTACCACCCGGGTGGGTGGGAGGAGCCAGCTTGAAGACCTTCCGGCAAGATTTAAAGCGGCAAGGGACCTGCCAATAAGTGTGGATGAACAACATATACCATTCCTAGAACTCCTGTTACAGGTGAGTAACCTGTATTTATTACCTCCCTCTTCCAACTTGTGTTACCCCTACTAATGCACCCCAGCATCCCTCTAGCCTTACCTACTGAATGATGTTTGACATTTAGCATTGCAATCCCATGATTTTTGGCAGTTCCATGACAACTCCCATGATTTTTAGTATGAGTCATGAGAACACTTCATTTGTTGGTGTTTGCAAATGACAGATCCATAATTGTTGTGCTTCACCTTACTAATGCACTGCTTCCTCAGTCAGCCCCAGCGTGGGACTGTGAAGCTTGAACCCAAGTCTCTGTCCCCCAGATGACAGCATAATGTGCTTCTCCCTGATGCTGGATCAGCTGAACAATGAATTTTGTAAAATAGCTACACTTTTACTGTTTTGCTTGTATACATATATGTCAAAATAGTGGTATATTGTTTAACACACAATGGATCCATGACTTTGACTGTAATTCCTGTGATTTTAACGATGAAGTAGCTGACTGAGGTAGGAGAGGGCCTTGCTGTGTGGGTGGTCCAATATCCCCCCCCCCAACTCTGTTTATTCTCTCCTACTCATTAGCTTCTCTCCAGCGTGGTCTCTTGGTGTGCTGGCTCTGCCTGTCCGACCTGAAGCCCAGACGTCCGACTCCGGTTGGAAGGACCCCCACTCCAAGTGCAGCCTTGCTCTAACCCCTTGGATCTGAGTCCCCTGAGGAAGGACCGCCATGCTCCTTACCAGTGCTCTATCTATAGTGCTGGAGGGCTGTTACTACTGGAGGAGGGACTGGAATGGACATCCTGGTGCCCGACGTGGGGCTGCAATCACTGGACTCACCTTTGCCTACTAATGGCGGGGGGGGGGTTCTCTTCCCGGCAGTGCGGACGTGCGAGGACTTCCAGCACAGTGCAGGCATGCTCCCGCACCCACCTGCGGGACATTTTGCCATGCCACTTTCCCCTTTTGGAACGTGCACTGCATTAGTCAAGCCCCAGACTGCTAGGAGCTGCCAAAGCTGCGCAGTGCAAACTTCCCTCACCCGGGAAAGGAGATCTTCCTGTCAGGAGCTCGATCCAAGCCGCACTCTCTCGACCCCCCGACGGCCCAAGTCCGCTTCTGAACCCGGGTCACCGGCATGGCACAAGGTGTGGCATCCAGTGCCTCAACCCTCAGCACCACCTGGCCAGCCTCTGGGTAGTCCAATATTTATTTAAATTTATTTATTTTAATTTTTTTTTTCAAACTGTATTTTTGCTCCCTTCCTTACCCCACTGAACTCTCTCCGATAACCTCCCTGGTCCACAGTCTCTACCTCCCCAAGTGACCCGACTGGTTCTCCACTCTCCCCCCTGGCACCTGGCATCCCCTGGGTCTGCCCTCCAGGGGCTCTTTCTTATAGTGTTGAGCTCTGGGCCGGGGAGGAGGCGGGCGGCGGAGAGAGCCGAGTCAGACTCTTGGAGTGTAGACCGTGGGTGGGAGGCACCATCGCCTATCAGTGGGAGGAGCAGGTATTTTATATTGTGTGAACCCCTGTGTAGTCCCCTTGTCAAGGCAACGTAATGCCGTGGCTCCACCCCTAGGCATACACACTTTGCTACTGTTGACTACTTCCACCCATCGCCAGAGGTCACTCCCTGAGCGAGCGTTTTACCCCAGCCCACCCTGGGATGAGAGAGCAGTCCTCCAGACGCTCAATCTCTTCCCTCCCCTGCTGACTCCCGATTACCCGGGCTGGTTCTCAAAACCAGGTCATGAGGTGTGGCGTCCAGCACCTCAACCCTCAGCGCCAACGGGCCGACTATTTAAATTTAAATTGTAACATCTTTGGCTGTTTGTATAAGCCCCGGGTCATGTATGAAAAAGGGCCTTGGCTCATTACATTTACCTGGTTAACAAATGTTGAAATAAAATAAATAAATTGATCATGCGGCACAATGATTTTCTCCCAGTATTTTCCATAACAAATGTACAGCCCTAGTGATGACTGGTAGCATAGTACCTCCCTGTCATGTTCAGATCCCTTATGGTATGCCCGGTAAGGGAGCTGGAGCTTTAACCTGCTTCAAAAAGCCCTTCTTCTCATGTATTCAGCAGCTATTAGTTAAGTAAATGAAGTCTGTCAGCACAACCCAGAGGTAAATCAGGAGAGATGAAATTTATCTTCCTGACAGTATCATTTATTGAAAACATTCCTACCAGACTTGCCAAAGAAAAAAAAATGCCAAACTTTTCCAAATGCTTGTCCTGTTTAAACTGATGTCCCTTTTTGTGGCTCAGTTGCCTAATTCATCTGAGTAGAAGCATCTGGTTATGCACCTGTACAGATCTTTTTTTTAACCACAAAGAGTGCGCACTGGGAGCGTGGTACTCTAAAAACTCACCCACTCTTCTGTCCAGCTGGTTTCTGGCACACACTAACCCTACTAGAGGGATGCAACAGAAATTCAGCTAAGACTCAAAATGATTACATAAAAAAATTTAATGCCACTCCAAGTGAAGGAAAAATACCGCCTGTCATGTTTCGACCTGGAAGTGTCCTTTTTCAGAGACTAGGGGTTCAGTGCAGACAACCTCAATTTGAATTACAAACACACCATGTGATTTCATGACATCATTATTCAAGGTGTTTTATCATTGTGTAACCTCTAGGTGGCGCTATCCCAAGGGCTACTACCCCTGCCTGCTTGGCTAGTAGCAGGTTAAGGGGCCTGAGTTCTGAAATGGGTGCCTCCACCCAGAGGTCAGGATTGGTAGTGGTCAAGCTAACCTGGGCACAGCCCTCCGAGACACTAACCCCCCTCTTTCCCCTCTAGTGGCCTGAACAGTGTACAATAATCACTTTCACAGTACCCCTGGTACCCCACACAAGTACCCACAGTGTTTGCACTTACCACCAGGGCTGGTTCCTCTGGCTCGACCCTGGGGACCCCCTGTAAAACAAGGTTATGCACAGCAAATAGCAACAGTACAGTACTTTGAGCACAAACTGGAACCACAGTCAGATTACATGCAGAAAAAGTAAGATCTGATTTATTCAGGGGACTTGAACAAGGGTGGGGCAAAATCAGGTTAATTAGCTTAAAGGTTATATCAGTCAAGCAGTTATGCATGTGCTTCGAGTTCCCCCCACACAGTCACACCTCTGGGTACCCAGGTGGAGAAGACATGAGCTAGCCAAGACTGTTGCATGGGGTTGGCCGGTGTTGCAGCTGGTTGGGGCACTGTGATGGAAAACACAACATGCACAGTACACAATATTTGTAATCCGGAGCCAGAGGGCTCAGTTCGAAAAGGAAATGAAGCAACAAGACAATCAGATGACACACTCAGATTAAGCTGTTGTTGCAGGGAGCTACCCTGGTATTTACTCATGATACCAAAGACTGGACACAGGCTGGACAAAAATCGAGACTGCAGGTGGTTGATCTGGAATGCCAGGAGAAGCAGGGCCCACACAAGTTGCAGAGGCATCATTCGTGTGCAAGCATGGAGCAGGGCGCTGATCCCCAGGCAGGTCTCTTGTCGATGGCTTCTCTGTGCAGTAGGTAGTCTGGCTGGGCCAGTCTGGCAAGGCCCAGACCGCATGGAGACAAATTCGGATGCAGTCCATTTTGGGCTGGATACAGCTTTCAGCAAGCAGAACACAGTTCACACAGTGGGGAATTAACTCAGGACCCACTAGCAGCAAATAACATGTAACCCCCCTGCAAATGGGGGTTCCCAAAAGACTTCCAGGAGCTTGCTTGAATGCTCCAAGCCTGAATGGTGTTTGGCGTTTAAGCCATTTATCAGTGAGTGTTTTTAGAACCTCTGGTACTGTCTCTTTAAGAGCTGTCTGCTTGCAGACATAATTAGTTTGTATGGGGGACTGTGTGTTTCTTTTATTGAGTACCACTCGAGCTGCTGCCAATTCACTGCATTTTTGCAGTCACTAGGAGTGCAAAGGAACCTATCTGAAAGATGTAACTGTTTGCAGAAATCATTTAGAGTAATAATGAAATTACAGTTTGTCTAACCTGCTTTCTTTGCAGTCAGAACTGTGTCTGCCTAGTTCCCCATTCTGGTTTTGAACTGCTGAACTGGACCAATCAGTGTGGGGTAAGCTAGCTCTAAATGGTGCCTTGGATGAATCAGAACTTGACTCATAATCTGAGCCAGCCACAAGAGGATTGTATGGGCAGTGACTCTGGGAGATGTAGTTTAGACTTCGGCGCCTTTTTGGACCAACAGGAGCAGTCTATTGTGAGTGACAGCCAATCCAGTCAAGAACTGGGAGGAACTCAAAGGAAGTGCCCGCTTTTCTCTGTTGGAGTTTCAGTTGAGCTCTGGCAGTGAAGAAGGAAGGAGCCCTGTGCTTTTTCAGTGTGCAGTTTTAGTCGGGAAACGTGTGTAAGGCCCAGAGTTCCGGTCTGCAGCTTGTGTAACTGCTTGTTAGGACTGAATCATCTCTGTGAAGAGAATCAAAGGATATCTGAAGAGTAGAAACCAGGCTCACCCCTGTAGAAGACTGGAGAAATTGTTGAATTGCACTCGGTCTGTCAGGAACTGAATCTGCTGTGTGTTCTCCGGTATTGTGCAGTAATTGCGATCGATAGAGAAGCAGCCTGCCTGGTATAGTACTTTCTGTTTTACCATATAAATGTGTGAAGAGGCTTGTGTACCTCAAGTGAATCCTGCTGCCATTAAAGGACTTTGCCTGTTACTGTTCACCATATAAATGTGTGAGGCTTGGTTAGCTCAAGTGAATCCTTCTGCCATTAAAGGACTTTTGCCTGTTGCAGTTTGCCATATAAATGTGTGAGAGTCTGGTGGAGCTCAAGAGTAGCCCTGCTGACATTGAAGGACCCTATCTTGTTTGGAGGTCGTGAGTACTAATTCAGGGTCGCCCCTGTTAAATTGCCACATTGAATCCAAATGGAATCACTGTACTGCTGACTGTTTAAACTAATTTTCTTTTCTCTGGGGAAAGGGCCCTACCAGCTGCCACGGTTTGGACTAGCCACTGGGCTTGGTACCCAGGGACAGTAACTGGTAGGGATAGGCCTGTGCACAGAGCCATAGGTAGATGAGTAAAGTGATAAGCTAATTAACCTGATTTCCCTGTCCTTGTTATATTCCCCAAATAAATCCGAGCTGCTTGTTTCAGCAAAGTTATAGTGCCTGCGTATTTGTCTATGTTAAAGTATTGTACTGTGATTGTTGCACTGTATCTTATTTTACAGGAGGTCCTAGTGCCTGAACCAGCCCTGGGGGTAAGTGTATACTGTGAAGGTAATTCTGATATATTGTGTGGGCCACTAGTGGGAAGAAAGGGGTTGCAGTGTCCCAGAGGGCTGTGACCAAGTAAGTTTAACTATTGCAAACCCTGACCTCTGGGTGGAGGCACCCGCCATTGGATCCAGGCCCTCAACCTGTTAGTGGCAAATCAGGCAGGGGTAGTAGCCCTGGGATAGCGCCCATCTAGGGGTTACATCTTGGAGGCTCACCGCTGATTGTGTGTCCTCTAGTGGCCATATTTACGAACCACTGTTAAGAAAAATGGGTACCTGACAGAAGTGGCTGTGCAATCGCTGGTGGAGTGGTGTATTGGGAGGAGATCAACTCCAAAATGCTATGCTTATACTGGACATCCCCTTGGGTATCAATACGGACATTGTACAGGGAGTACTTTCCAAGGTGGAAGGTTTACAAACCCTGTGGTGGTGGGTCGCATGCTAATCTGCTCACCCACACTTTCCTGGCCCTAGTAGAGTTTATGATCCCATAGATAGCTCCAAGTGCCACAGACCATTACCCCAGAGGGAGCCCTCACTGCTTGGAGAGTGATAACTAATGACAGTAAGACCTGGGGAATGAGCCCCCACCACTATCTGAAACTTTTGAGGAGAAATTTGCTAAATGGTTGCTGGGAGAAGGAAAACTGTGGAGGACTTGAAGAAACTATTCTGCCACCTGGGGTGTTCCTCCCAACACCCTCTCCGCCTCCAGTGCCTGTAATGGTGGCTGAACCAATGCAGACTCCTATTTCTGCACCTGCCATTAGTCACGACTCTACCGAGGTTGAGGATCTTCTGGCACCTCCCACCCCCAAGGGAGGATGACTGGGAGACCTGGATAGACTATGTTGCCCCCCCATGCTAGGAATGGCAATGCTCGAAGGCGAAAAGCTAAAGAGGGTTAGTGTGAGAGCCTCCCGAGGTCCTGCCCTTGCTACCATCCGCAAGCAACGGGCCAGTAACCCTGAAGCGACTGCACAGGCCTATCTTGAGGCCTTGGAGAATGTGTATGGGAGCCCAGATTCTGATGAGGACCTATGGTGGAGAGTAAGAAGGCACAACAGTACCAAGGGAGTTGTTGTCTGTGTATGTATCTCGCTGGAAAAATTGTTGCAAGAATGCCTCAGAAAGGGTAGTTTGCCAGCTATTGAACTGGACCGAACCAGACTGGACAGAATCTTAAGTTCTGCCCTTCTCAGAACTGCTGTTGCTTCAGTTACGCCTGGCAAATCGACTGGAATCCCACCCTCCTATGATGAGTTAATGAGAGAAATTCGAGAGTTGAGAAAAGGCAACCTCGGAGGGACCTGCACCAACAGCTGTGGCTACGACCCGAGTGACTGAGGGTGACCCATCAAGTGAAGTTCAGGGGCAGAGGTTGACAGTCAATGAGTGCTCTGACAAGGAAAAAGATATGTCACAATGGGGCTAACTGTTGAGAGAGATCCGGAATTCAAAAACAGTCCTTTATGAAGGCCACGCCTGCAAGTACGGGCCCTGACCTATATCCGACTGCATCTGCTATGGTGGGGTACCCACCCATGTATCTCCTGTTGATAACAGCTCCAAACTCAATTCCTTGACCATGGAAGTGAGAAACTGACGAGATGTCTCCAAATGCTTATCACGTCAGAGACAGAGATGGCACCAAGGTTTCCAGTTAGTAGTACTCCCGCCTGGCTCCCAGTGTGGCACCTCGACAGGTCAAACTCCAGAAAGTATGTTTTGCTATAATTGCAGGAAGGATGGGCACATGAAGAGGGAATGCTGGTCCCAAAAGACACTGACAAAGTTGCATATAGGCTACAAGGAGAGCTTTGGGACAAATCAGTGGTTAAGAGGTGCACAAAATGATCCCAGTGAGGGCACCAAAATGCTAACTCACGCCTTTTTGTGGCAAGGTCAGTTGCCCAGGCCCCCACTACCGCCTCCAGACTGGTCCAGAATAGTGGGTCCTCCATGGAGACCACTGTAAAGGTGAATGGAGTGTCTACAAGAGCTGTGTTAGACAGTGGCTCCCAAGTGACAATTATGTTCCAAGATTGGTATCAGAAGCATTTGTCAGACATACCTTACAACCATTAGAAGGACTGCATGTATGGGGTGAAGTGAAGGCCACCCTATTCCGGTACATCCGAATTTGGCTATCTTTCCCACCTCCGTGGCTGGAGTGGCCAACAAGTAGAGACCCTAGCCTTAGTGTGTCCCCCACTGACTGTATGATGGTGTCCCTTTGTTGATTGGAACAAATGCTCATATATCGGAAGGCTGGCACAGTTATGTTATGAAAACAGGGGTCAAAGACTAGTAGAGCTTTAAGAGTTCGCTTTAATCAAGAAGGCCTATGAGGCACAGAGAGATGCTGAAAAATAGAACCAGAGGAACCAGTCGGAATTGTATGGAAGAAGGATCCTGAGTCTCTGATCCTGGCGCCTAAATGCCCAGTGTACCTTACAGGAGAGGTCCGTATCAGAAAGGATGTTAAGAATAAAATATTAATGTTGGATGCACCAGGCGATGGAAAATTGCCAGAGGGACTGCTGGTCAAGCTCTAGTATTTTGCCCGCTAGAGCCCATGCTTATGCCAGAAGGGTAATGGTCCAAGTTCATAATGTGTCTGAAAGAGACATTCGAGTAAATAGAGGTTGCATCCTGGCTAATGTGCATTGTGCAGACACTGCAGTGCTACCCAGCAGCAAGAGTTCAAGGAAGAATGACAGAGTAACTCCTGACTTGTTTGATTTCGCGACTTCCCATTGCCAGCTGAATGGAAAGTGAGGATCAGTGAGAAGCTTGCCCAGAGAGACCAGGGTGTGTTTTCAAGGAATGGGACAGGATGCGCAAGGAGCTGAGCACAATATCCGCTGCATGACGAAAGACCATTTCGTGAGAGGTCTCGACGCCTGGCACCTGCTGACATAGATGATGAGACGGCATCTGCAAGAGATGTTAGCTGCTGGTGTAATACAAGAATCCAGAAGCCTTATGCTTCCCCATTGTGGTAGTGAGGAAAAGAATGGGACAGTAATGATGTGTGGATTATCGCACCTAAACCGGTGGACTATCCTGATCAGTACACAATGCCCCGCATTCAGGATGCTTTGGACCTGCCTAAACGGGAGCAAGTGGTTCTCTGTATTGATCTCCGCAGTGGGTACTACCAGATCCCGATGGCCCCAGAGGACCGTGAGAAGACAGCCTTTATCTGTCCGCTGGCTTCTATGAATTCATGAGATGCCTCATGGAATTCAGGTGCCCCAGCACTTTTCAACGATTGATGGAGCGCAGGGGGACATGAACTTACTAGAGTGCCTGGTATACCTAGATGATGTTATTGTGTTTGGCAGCTCACTGGAGGAACATGAGAGCAGATTATTTAAGGTATTGGACCCGACTGGAGGACTTTGGCCTTAAACTGTCCATTGATAAGTGTCAATTCTTTCAAACATTAGTAAAGTATGTGGGACACATAGTATCCACCGAGGGAATAGAGACCCACCCAAGTAAAGTTGAGGCCTTGAACACCTGGCCACAGCCCAAAAATCTAAAAGAACTGCAAAGATTCCTGGATTCTGTGGTTATTATCGGCGCTTCATCAAGGACTATTCAAGAGTGATCCGCCTTTACTTAACCTTACTCAAGGTATCCCCAACCCACAAAAATACCAAAAGTCAGCGTCCCTCAAGACTGAAAGAGTGTATTTTCATCCGAAAGTGAAGTATTTGGGCCCGCTGGACCCTGATTGTGAGACTGCTTTTCATGAGATCATATCAACTTTACCCATGCTCCAGTGCTGGCCTATGCCGATCCAAGAAAACCCACGCCCTGCACACTGATGCTAGCTTGCAAGGGTTGGCTGTGTTGTACCAAGAGCACGAGAATGGCCTGAGACCAGTGGCCTTTGCCAGTAGAAGCCTGACCCCATCCGAAAAGAACTATCCTGTACATAAGTTAGAGTTCCTAGCTTTGAAGTGGGCTATTGTTGACCAATTCCATGAGTACTTGTATGGGGCTAAAATACTAGTAAAACTGACACAATCCTTGACCTATGTGCAGACCTCAGCTGTTGATGCCACTGGCCACAGGTGGCTTTCTGACTATCTACATATGACTATGCTCTCGAATGAGCAGGTCTGAACCACATAGATGCTGTGATGCTCTTCCTGAGGCCTGTTCCCCAGAATGATTGGGTCCGATTGGCAGAACCTGACATTCGGCACTCTGCCGGAAGTTTGACAGGGAGGAACAATGTCCACGGACGCAGTGGACTGCATGGTGGATTGCTTGGGACCCTCTGAGAATTGCATACCTGCTGCTTATTGCCACTTTTCTGCAATAGACATTATAGCACCGTCAGCTGGACAATGACAGTATTCGTGGTTCAACTCGCGATCCTATGATCAAATCAGCTTTAGAAGCCCTATGCAGGAAAAGATGTGTCCAAATTACGCCCACTGATTTGAGAACTGCACTGTTATACAAAGAAGGTCCAAGTTGAAACTGATCAATAAACTGTTATACAGAGAAACAGTAGACAGAGGGGACAAGTAGACAAACAACAACTGGTGCTGCCCACTGCCTTCGAGACTCAGTATTGAGGTCCTTGCACAACCACATGGGCAACCTTGGTATAGACAGAACACTTGACTTGGTGAGATCCAGATTCTATTGGCCTAAGATGGGGGCTGATGTGGACCAACACATTCGAACTTGTAGTCGCTAGCTACAGAGGAAAGTTTTGCTCCAGAGGGTTGCCCCTTGTTAACATAACCACCAGTGCACCCATGGAGCTGGTCTGTATTGATTTTCTGAGTTTGGAGTCAGATCAAAGAAATATCAGTATGCTGGTGGTCACTGACCATTTCACCAGATATGCCCAAGCTTTCCCCACAAAGACCAGAAAGCATCCACTGTAGCCAAAGTACTTGTAGAAAACTTTTTTGTTCACTATGGGCTCCACAAAGAATCCATTCTGATCAAGGAGACTTTGAGAGTCGTCTGATCAAAGAGATGCTTTCTCGTGGGGAGAGAAAGTCCAGAACCACTCCTCACTACCCCCCAGGGGACCCACAGCCTGAACGTTTAACTGCACTTTGCTAGATATGCTAGGCACCCTGCACCCAAAGGACAACACTAGATGGAGCCAACAAATTAGCACCCTGGTACATGCTTATAACTGCACCAAAAGTGATGCCACTGGGTTCTCCCCCTACCGCCTGATGTTTAGATAAGAAACTCGACTACCGGTAGATGTGTGTTTTGGGGTCTCTCCTGATGGGGTTCAAGCTGACCACTATTTACAGTATGTGCAAAAGTTAAAGGCCCAGCTAACTCATGCACTCAACTGGCTCAAACCATGGCTGCCAAAAAGAAATCTGGCCAACAAAGAAAGGTATGATAAAAGGTGAAAGCACAGGAACTCCAGGAGGGAGATCGGGTATTGCTAAGAAATCTGGGACTGCATGGCAAACACAAGATTGCTGACAGATGGCACCATCTCCTCACATTGTAGTGGGCAAACTAGATGATCTGCCAGTGTACAAAGTAAGGCCTGAGAATAATTCAAAAGATGTAAAACAATGCATAGAAATCATTTACTGCCCATTGGACAAATCTTGATTGAGTCCGAGCTCTCAGAAGATGCCCCTCTGGACCAGTGACTAGAGCTGCTGCTAAGAAAAGATCAAGAAAGTCTGCACCTACAGAAGCAGAGTTAAAGTGTTCCCCTCCACAAGTCCCAGTTGAGCATGACTGTCAGTCCATATCGAAGAAAGTGAGAGTGACTTTGAATACTATCCTTCTACGTAACTGAGTCAATTGTTTCGGGCAATCCCTAGTCAATACTGGAAATGAAGCTGGCCTCTGGACTGTCCAGCCCCCAGCTTCGTCCCTGGAGCCAATGCTCCTAGAAAGTGAAGTGCAAAAGCATCAGATCAGATGAAATGGAATCATTGTGCATGGTTGAACTGTTTGAGCTTTCAGGGAGGAAAATGATGGATTGGTCAGACTGGTGATACACCAGAACAAGAAGAGTATTTTGAGTGCCCTGACAGTCCACTGCCAGTGTCCGAAGCTTCCATGCGAGCCAAATGTTGTGGACTCAGAAACTGTAACTCCTGGAGCTGAAAGTGCCCCAAGTTCTAGCCTCTCTACCCCCATGGAGACTCCTGACAAGTGAGGACAATGCTGAAAATGAGGCTCAGAGTGCAGAGACTGTAACAGTTCCCCTAGAAAGACTGGTCGAGCTGTAAAGCCTGTGGTGCACCTCAGTTACGATTCCCTGGGCCGCCAGTGGATCTGCCTCTCAGTGTTGTCCATAAAGGAGTGTATGTGTCCCCAAGCTCATTGCCCAAACTGAGCGGCCAGTGCTAACTCCAAGTTACTTGTGTTGCTCTCTATATGGTGCCTTGCCCCATCCAGCCCCAAGGTAACTGTTAGGAAGGCCCTCTTCAGGTTTCATGTACAAGAGGTAATAACTTGAGTTATGGTACAATGTGTATGTAATACTGTGTAAAGAGGACGTATCATGCATGTTTCAGACATGTGTTCTTGGTAAAATGATATATTGACTGATGATTACATGTGCGAGCCTAATGCAAATGTATATGGTTGCAGTTGAAACTTATGGGGTACTTGCTGATGCGGATGTCAAGCTTTCCCAGGCCAGGAAGGGTGTAACCCCTGCAAATGGGGTTCCCAAAAGACTTCCAGGAGCTTGCTTGAATGCTCCAAGCCTGAATGGTGTTTGCTGCTAAGCCATTTATCAGTGAGTGTTTTAGAACCTCTGGTACTGTCTTTAAGAGCTGTCTGCTTGCAGACATAATTAGTTTGTATGGGGACTGTGTGTTTCTTTGATTGAGTACCACTCGAGCTGCTGCCAATTCACTCCATTTTGCAGTCACTAGGAGTGCAAAGGAACCTATCTGAAAGATGTAACTGTTTGCCAGAAATCATTTAGAGTAATAATGAAATTACAGTTTGTCTAACCTGCTTTCTTTGCAGTCAGAACTGTGTCTGCCTAGTTCCCCATTCTGGTTTTGAACTGCTGAACTGGACCAATCAGTGTGGGGTAAGCTAGCTCTAAAATGGTGCCTTGACGAATCAGAACTTGACTCATAATCTGAGCCAGCCACAAGAGGATTGTATGGGCAGTGACTCTGGGAGATGTAGTTTAGACTTGACGCCTTTTTGGACCAACAGGAGCAGTCTATTGTGAGTGACAGCCAATCCAGTCAAGAACTGGGAGGAACTCAAAGGAAGTGCCCGCTTTTCTGTTGGAGTTTCAGTTGAGCTCTGGCAGTGAAGAAGGAAGGAGCCCTGTGCTTTTCAGTGTGCAGTTTTAGTCGGAACGTGTGTAAGGCCCAGAGTTCCGGTCTGCAGCTTGTGTAACTGCTTGTTAGGACTGAATCCGTCCTGTGAAGAGAATCAAAGGATATCTGAAGAGTAGAAACCAGGCTCACCCTAGAAGACTGGAGAAATTGTTGAATTGCACTCGGTCTGTCAGGAACTGAATCTGCTGTGTGTTCTCCCGGTATTGTGCAGTAATTGCGATCGGGATAGAGAAGCAGCCTGCCTGGTATAGTACTTTCTGTTTTACCATATAAATGTGTGAAGAGGCTTGTGTACCTCAAGTGAATCCTGCTGCCATTAAAGGACTTTTGCCTGTTACTGTTCACCATATAAATGTGTGAGGAGGCTTGGTTAGCTCAAGTGAATCCTTCTGCCATTAAAGGACTTTTGCCTGTTGCAGTTTGCCATATAAATGTGTGAGGAGTCTCGTGGAGCTCAAGAGTAGCCCTGCTGACATTGAAGGACCCTATCTTGTTTGGAGGTCGTGAGTACTAATTCAGGGTCGCCCTGTTGAATTGCCACATTGAATCCAAATGGAATCACTGTACTGCTGACTGTTTAAACTAATTTTTCTTTTCTCTGGGAAAGGGCCCCACCAGCTGCCACGGTTTGGACTAGCCACTAGGGCTTGGGTACCCAGGGACAGTAACTGGTAGGGATAGGCCTGTGCACAGAGCCATAGGTAGATGAGTAAAGTGATAAGCTAATTAACCTGATTTCCCCCTGTCCTTGTTATATTCCCCCTAAATAAATCCGAGCTGCTTGTTTCAGCAAAGTTATACTGCCTGAGGTATGTGTCTATGTTAAAGTATTGTACTGTGATTGTTGCACTGTATCTTATTTTACAGGAGGTCCCAGTGCCTGAACCAGCCCTGGGGTAAGTGTATACTGTGAAGGTAATTCTGATATATTGTGTGGGCCACTAGTGGGAAGAAAGGGGGGTTGCAGTGTCCCAGAGGGCTGTGACCAAGTAAGTTTAACTATTGCAAACCCTGACCTCTGGGTGGAGGCACCCGCCATTGGATCCAGGCCCCTCAACCTGTTAGTGGCAAATCAGGCAGGGGTAGTAGCCCCTGGGATAGCGCCATCTAGGGGTTACAAACACATTTACGTATAAGGGAATTCTACTGTACCAGGCAAAGCGCTCCCTGGTCACAATCGCAAAGTCTCTGCACACACCGGAAGCTTAGGGGTAGCTGGAACTCCTGACAGGCCGATCGCATTCAGCAAAATCTTCGGTCTTCTTCAGGTTGAGCCTGGTCCACTTCAGTAGCTTACTTTAGTCACACAACTCAGATTCAGTCCAAAAACAGTTCTCTTTCCCCTCTCAGGGCAGCAGGCAGACGTGCAAGCCAAAAAAACAGCCCTTTCACAGTTTTCCCATGTGAATCCACTCAGGATTGCTGCTCAAAATCTCTTTGAGCTCTTTCTTCCTCAGTTTTCAGCTTAGATCTGCCATAGACAGCAGGCAGCTTGGGGAATCCCTCAGATCCAAAAACTTTGGATGGCTGATTTGGCTGTCAGTCAAAGCAAGAGCTCCCACTTCAGTTGCAAAAAAGGCACAAAAAGCTCAAAACTACAGTTCCTACAGATTTTGACTTCAGACAGCTCCTGTAGTCCGACTACATTTTAGGTCCCACCAGAACTGATTGGTCCAATTTGCAGTCCAGAACCAAGATAGTGGAGACAAACAAAACAGTCATTGCTGCAAAGAAAGCATGTTAGACAAACTACATTATCATTATCACTCTAAATGATTTTCAGCAAATAGTTACATCTTTCAACAGAGCTCCCTCTCAGATTACTTATGCTGCAATCAGGCAGCTCTTAAAGAGACAGTACACAGAGGCTATACAGGCTCTGATAATCGCATTTAAACTGCTAAAACATAGGACGCCAGCCTGGCAGTGAGCATTTAGGCAAGCTCAAGGAAGACTTTTTGGGAACCCCCATTTGTAGGGGGTTACACCTGGTTACATTAATATAACGTGACTAAATGCAGTGAATAAAACAAGATTCAGATCCTTTAAAGGTGACCTGCAAAGTTATTCCTGCAGCCTGCTCCCGTCCCACATACTTTTGTTAGTGGTGGCAGGAGTCTGGGACTGCTTTCGGTTATATTTTCTGACTAATCCTAACATTTTAAAATACTGCCAAAACTTTTCAACGAATACAGAAGTGTTGAGGTTCAGGCTGAAACAGGCGCAGAGTGGCTGGAGTAGTCACGCAGTTTTGTGGCGTTACAAACACCATAGCTCTCTATGGAGCAGCAGGGAGGGGCTTAAAATGCTAATTTTTACTTTCCTGCGGGGTCTTGATGCTTAAATTAATATCTACAATGGCCCTTTCCAGTATTGCTGTGAATATTAATTTAAGCATCAAAGACCCCTGCAAAAGTAATAAAATGGGCATTTTAAGCCCTCCCTGCCCTGCTGCTCCATAGAGAGCTATGGTGTTTGCAATGTCACAAAACTGGGTGGACTACTGAGCTACACTTGTGCCCGCTCAGTTGCAACCTGCCAACACTTCCGTACTCACCAAAAAGTTTCGGCAGTATTTTAAAATGTTAGGATTAGTCAGAAAATATTACCGAAAGTAGCCCCGGACTCCCGCCACCGCTAACAAAGGTATGTGGGATGGGAGTGGGCTGCAAGAATAACTTTGCAGGTCACCTTTAATAAGCTAAAAACATAATCTCCATAATATGTACAGCATTTTACCTTGAGAAAATCAGGTTCATTCTGAGTCCTTTGTTTTAGTGGTTTGCTCTTGTAACTATCTAATTTTTAACATGTTCACCTAAATTACTGCAGATTTTGCACTCTATGATATGAATGAAAGTAATATTTAGAGCAGTATAGCAATGTAAATGTCAGGAACGTTATTCTTCCCCTTTTCCTCTCTTTTTTTCCCCTTTCTCAACCCCCCATCCCCCGTTTTTCCCATGTCTATCCTAGTCTTTCTTTTTATCTTCCTCATATGAGGCAAATTGCTGTGCAATATTATTGAGATTGTTTTTAGCATATTAAAGGATCTGAATCTTGTTTTAGATTTTTGTATCAGTGGCCTCCATGTAGTACATCTCTATTCTCCTATACAATGTTATTTGTACTATAGCACTTTTTTTTGGGGGGGGGTTATTCACTGCATTTAATCACTTTATATTCATGTAACCAATGATAAGACACTTTGAATAATGATGTAATGAAATCACATGGTGTGTTTGTAATTTAAATTGAGGTTGTCTGCACTGAATCCCTAGCCTTTGAAAAAGGACACTTCTAGTCCGAAACATGTCAGGTGGGATTTTTCCTTCACTTGGAGTGGCATTAAATCTTTTTATGTAATCATTTTGAGTCTTAGCTGAATTTTTGTTGCGTCCCCCTAGAAGGGTTAGTGTGTGCCAGAAACCTGTTGGACAGAACACCTGTACAGATCACTAGTAAGACTTCATCTGGACAGTTCTGGAGGCCGCATCTCCAGAAGGACATAGACAAACTAGGGGCAGTCCAGAAAAGGACAACAAAAATGGTGCAAGGACTACACCAAAAGCCATATGAGGAAAGACTAGAGGACCTCAGTATGTATTCCCTGGAGGAGGGAGGGGATATGATGGAGGCATTCAAGTACATCAGGGGTATAAACAAGGTACAGATGGGTAGCATCTTTCAGAAAAGAAGGTGTACAAGAACAAGGGGGCATGATATGAGGCTAGAGGGGGGTAGGCTGAGAGGTAACGCGACAAAGTACTTTTTCACAGAAAGAGTGGTGGATGCTTGGAACAGCCTCCCTGCGGAGGTGGTGGGGGCAAAAATGGGAGGAGAATTCAAGAATGCATGGGATAGACATGAGTACTCTCACAATAGAGAGGAGGGGTAAGCAGCAGATCAACTTGGGTCTGTGGTAATGCGTTAGGTAGGGAAAAGGGGCAGACTAGGTGGGCCACATGGTTCTTATCTACCGTCACCTTCTGTGCATCTATGTAAGCAATAACATCTGGTAAAAACCATTCCAGCAGAGGCTAAATTCACAGATGCCGCCAACATTTGGGCTGTAGAGTCGAGGTGGGAATGCGTGCGTACCCAGCTGGAGCTTTAACCCATTTCAAAAAGCCTTTCTCTTATCTCAGGAATGAAATAACATAAAGAGAAAAGGGGGTACCCTGATGCTTTCATTTGTTCAAACTGGTGACTGAGATATTCTTTTATTATTGTATTTGTAGCCTCCCTGCTGCTCTCTCCCCACCATTCCAGTCACCCACCATCTCTGGGACTTACTCCTGTTTCCCTCATGACTTACTTCTTGTAACCAGGCCAAAGGAGCTTACCCATACCCCTCCAGTGAAGAATCCAAATAGGTGCCCAAGTTGGTGGTGCTAGGCCTTCAGAGGGGGGACGTCCTTCATCCTGCTGACAAGGGATTTTCCTCCAGAGTTTTTCTGCCCTGGGACGTTGATGTGCAGGGATGCAGAGCATAGGTTCCAGGCTCTTCTAGTCCTCGCAACTGCCTTGACAGCCAGGTGGCAGGCATATTGCAGGAGGCATGACCCAACCACACCTTGAGAGTCTAGCAGTCCCTTGGACGCTCAGTTACGTCACCGCAGTGACTCGAATGCCCTCCCCAACCCAGGTCACCAGTGCAGCGAGCAGTAGCCATACCCTTACACTGCTGGGCGGCTTGATCAGGTTATTTGAATGTTTTCCCTCATTGCACTGTTCCAACCACATTTTTCCATGGCAGTGCCTGACACATGGGGTGGTTGGTTGGTTGCTTGGGGAACGACAGTTTGCTCTAGACACAGCAAGAGAAAACCAAGCTACTCATTGGATGTAACATAGTAATTTAGCAATTCAAGGTTGAAAGGGACTCTAGGTCCATCATATCCACCCTGTGCGTCATAAGCAGGCATGGATAAGTATGCTGTGCAAACTTGTACACATTTAAAGGAGCTTCCCAACTCACTTTACAACCCAGGGTATCCAGTGATTCCCTTGGTAGGTAAAAAGTGATCCAAACATACCGTGAAAGCCTGTATTGTCTTCATGCCTGCTGTCTCCACTGGTAAGTTGTTCCATAGATTCACCACCCTCTTGGAGAAGAAGTGCTTCCAAATGTTACCCGTAAGTTTACCACCTCTTAAGTGTCAGGCATGTCCCCACATCCTGCTGGAGAACACCGAATCAAATATCTCTTATTTCTTTGATCTCGATACCCTTGAGTATGCAGAGGACTCTGAAATAACCCCTCTCATGACCTCCTTTTCTCCAGCGTGTACATGTTAAGGGCCACCAGCTTTTCCTTCTAAGTTCTGTCTTTGATAGCCCTGATCATTTTTATGACCCTGTGTTGCGCCCTCGCAGTTGCCCCAATGTCCTTTTTGTAATGAGGAGTTCAGAACTGCATGCCGTAGTCCAGGTGGTTCCTGACCTGGCCCTTGTTAAAAGGTAGGATTACTTCCTCTGGCCTGCTGGTCACCCCTGCTGTCAGGAAAGCAGCCGCACACTGTTTCATCTTGCTTCAGGTCCTTGACTATTGTAATCTCGGGTCCTTTTTCTTCTCAGCTGCAGCAAGAGAAGCCCCACACAGTATGTAGGTTCTATATTTGTTTTAACCCCCCCCCCCCCGAAAAGTGTTACACGTTGCATTTGGCAGCATTGAAATGGAGACTTCAGGGGTCTAACCAGTCACGGAACTTGTTCAGATCCTCAAGGAAGTCCACCACTCTCACAAGCTTCATGTCATAAGTGAACTTAAGCAGCCTACTAGAGCCCTAGCTTCTGGATTGTTGATGAAAATGTATTTTTTTTTTTTTAATTTTTTTTTTATTTAGTTGTTTAACCAGGTATAGCACACTAAGCTGAAAGCTTTTTTACAGGAGTGACCTGGGAGCACAAGGAGGTTAAGTGACTTGCTCAGGGTCACACAGTATGCAAGTGGAAGCTGTGAGATTCAAACCCAAGTCTGGTCTGCTGGATGTCACCAGATTAGCAGCTCAGAGCCTTAGACCACTGCGTATACTGCCTCCCTACCCATACCCAAAATGTTGAAGAGCAGTGGCCCCAGCACTGATCCCCTGCTGCTGAGTGTCCCCCTTCACTCAGAGTAGTGCTGCCTGCCCACCACAACTCTCTGCTTTCTGCTCCAAATTCAATTAGCAGTCTACCTTTTTTTTATTCTTTTGGTAACTGGGTAAGTAAGACCCACTGGGCACAAGCACGTGTTTTCAGGGGCAACCCAGGAGCACTGGGGAGGTGAAGTGACTTGCTCAGTCACACAACATGCATGTGGAGGTTGTGGGACTCAAACTCAGGTCTGCTGCATGTACCAAGCTCATTCACAGCTCATTATTCTAACTTCTAGGCTATACTGCCAGTCCGGGTATTGCACTGGCATACATTGCCCAGAAACTTGTCATGTGCTGGTGTTAAAGGCCTTGTTGAAGTCCAGATAGATTATGCCCACAGCCCTACCTCTGTCTGCCTCCCTGGTAATCCCCTCAAAGAAGGTGATCAGGTTTCTTTGGCACGATCTGCCCCTCATAAAGCCATGCTGAGCAAGGCAAGAGCCAAATTCTTTATTAATCTGTCCTTGATAAAGGTTTCCAGGACCTCAGGGTCGGGCTAGGGTACAGGGGGCCCACCTGGAAAGTTGATACAGGGGCCCACCTGGAAAATAGTAGGGGAGGCCCAGGGTGACACACTCATATCCAGTATTCCACTTAAATTTGATGTACTTGCTTTGTGTGTGCATCTTACATTTACCTAAAGTGCCCCAAATACCTTATTTAATTAGAAAAAAGATGAAAAATGAAAAGATTTTCAGAGTTCAGGATGTGGGCATGTACCCAACAGAGGAGGGGCCCACCTGAAATTTCTTTGTATCCTGGTGGGCCAGTCCAAGTCTGCAGGGCCTTGCCCAGCATTGATGTCAGTTTCTTAGATTTCTAGTTGCCAGGGTCTGGTCTTGCCCCCTTTTTGAAGAAGGGACCACACTGGCCACTCTCCAGTCCTCCAGCACTTCACCTATCTGGATATCTTGCCATTTAAAGTTGTGGTCTGGAATCACTTGTAACATTCTAAAACAATGCCCTGTGGATGTTTTTAGGAACTGTGGGGTGGTGGGATGCGAAGTGGCAATCACTAAAATCCCCCCCATTTCCATGCTTTTTTTTTTCATTATTAGACTGTGCTCCAGTGGTTGGTAAGGATGACTTTGGGACGCAGATGTTTGAAATGATCTGGGACTGGGACGAGGAGCTGAAGCGGATGGGAGCTATTGGTTGGCGGGTCAGTCCTGTGAACGAAAGGCTCGACATGTCCACAAGGTGTGAACACTTTATATTGACATCTCTCTCTATTTGTCTAATGTCTGTATAACACAAGACAAGGTGACATACTCTGTTTGATCAAATATAATCTGTGATGTACTCTCCAGTGCAGGTCAGTACATCTCGTGACTTAACCCCTGAAATGTATGTATAACAGAGTATATGTGCATATCCTTGGAGTGTATATATTTTGTGATACTGCCACCAGTAGAAGTTATTACATCTCGTGACTTAACCCCCGAAATGTGTGTATAACAGAGCATATATGCGTATCCTTGGAGTGTATATATTCTGTGATGCTGCCACCAGTGGAAGTTATTACATCTCATGACTTAACCCCTGAAATGTATGTATAACAGGGTATATATGCATATCCTTGGAGTCTATATATTCTGTAATGCACCCACCAGTGGAAGTTATTACATTTCTTGACTTAATCCCTGAAATGCATGTATAACAGAGTATATATGCATATCCTTGGAGTGTATATACTCTGTGATGCACCCACCAGTGGAAGTTATTACATCTCGTGACTTAACCCCCATAATGTATGTACAATAGAGTATGTATGTGTATCCTTGGAGTGTATTATCATGCTTTTAAAATGAGTTTAGGTGGCCAGAACTGGAATTGTCACATGTCCGTGCCAACTGGACTGGGATTCTGATATGCAGCATGTACTTGGAGAACACTGCATGCCAGGCATGCGCAGTAACAGTTTGGCTGTCGGGAGCTTGGGTAACAACACTTCAGTGTCATTCCTGGTTTCCAAATCGCACACCTCTCTAACCTCTTTGTTACTGTGAAACAGGTTATTTTCACTTTCATTTTATATTCACGGACCGTGCTCCTCAATGGAAAATAGAATGAAAGTAAATATGTCCCTTTTGCCTCTGAAAATAATACAGTACAGCCGATTCCTACAGCAGCCAACTGGGGACTCCAGCAATCACGTCTAATATTTTTGTTGTGAACGACACATTAGACACTCGTGGCAAGATCTTGGCTAGAGAAGTGCGCAGAGGAGTGGAAACTAGTTGAAAGAGATTGAATGTCCTCCAGTCGTAAACTCATTAATCTAGCACATGGTAAATCATTCACCTACTTCCTCAGCTGTGGAGTTCAGCAGAATTGCCCAGCAGTGAGGGGGAGAAAGAGAGAGAAGGGAGCAGCAAGGGGGCAGCTTCCAACTAATGCAAACTACTAAGTGCCCACGCCACCTGCGTGGTTCAGGCAGGGATGCCATCCTCCACTCACTCTTCCCTCCATAAATACATGAACTATTAGAACAATGATGGCAGATCACAAGCAAGGGCAGTGCTGAAGACACCAGCTCCAGACTGCAACTGGAGACACCAGTGTGAACCTTCACATGCCCTCTCTCAACTCCATGCATGCCTGCTGATGGGAAAGTAGAGAATAAGAAGGAGCAGCAGTTGGAACAGCACTGGACTCCTGCACTATACACAAGCACTGAAAGGGCCATGGACTGCAAAATAAAATTGCCCTACTACAACACCACGAATGGTTCCTGTTAGCAAAATAAACTTAATGTGAAAATAACCCATTCTACAGTAGTAGGTACTATTTTCTTACAGTGAAGCTCACTTAAGTGCACATCCCGCTTAAATGCACATTTTTTCCATATCCCGATTTTTTTTTTTTTTTCTTATTTATCCAATGTTAAATGTACTTCTTAAGTGCATTACATGTAAGTGCACATTTCGGTTAAATGCACATTTTTTTTTTTACTTTTCCTGTTGATTTTCAGTCCAGACCAGCTTTTAAGTGCACATTTTGTACAGTGCCACCTTAAATAGTCCACCTTAACTGCAGCCGTGGTGCTGTCTAGCATGGCCACAGTAAGAAAATTCATTTTCTCAAAAGAAAAGACTGTCTTTAGCCTTCTGTTTAATTTTGAATCCTACACTGAAACACATAAAGCAAAAGAATATTACTGATTTTTTTAAGTAGTACTGTGTTGTAGGGCAGTGCAGTAATGTCATTTTAACTTGAGCGCTTGGTATTTAATAAAGCACATTACAGAAACAGTGAAATGTGCCTGGAAGTGATTTTCTGGTTAAATAAACAGCCCGCTTAAGTGCACAAAAAACTTTTATCCCGAGGGTGTGTACTTAAGAGGGCTCCACTGTAGTTGGGTCTTTCACAGTTTTTGTCCTTATGCTATTACCTACATTGACTCCCGGTAGGAGACACTGGACTAAAGGAGTTTCAAGCTCCACCCTTAACCAGTGCTCTTATACCACTGCCTAGAGTGCCTCCTGCAGAGAGAGGCTGGGACTGGAGTTTGCCATGAACTCCCTCAGTGTCACTGTGCCTGAATCATTGCTTACTGCAGATTCTGCTGGGACCCCTACCTCTCAACTGCTATGCATTTTGAATAACTTTATGTACAGTATTTAACACTCAAATTTCTCCTTGCTCCACCGGAATTACTGATGTTCATCATATATCTTTACCTGTAATTAATTCCAGGTCACCCCTGAAAAAGGTACTATATTGGTTCCAGTGGGAACTCAGTCACCAAAATTAAAATAAATAACATTTCTGGAAACACAAACCGTTACAAAATTAAACTAACATGATAGAAACATTCCTTACTACTAAACATACTTGGCCCACTATTCGTAGCGGTATTATGCTTATAATAAGAAAGTGCTACAGCTATGGTCATTTGCTCTGCATTTTGAAGGCTGGTGCTATACATATTAATGTTGACAGGCCGAGAGCTACGCTGGTAGCGGTTGGGTCTGCACTGTACGTGCTGTCCAGACCTGCCACCCTTTGTTAATAAATGTTAAAATGGGACGATACTGTGATCTTAGCCTTATCATACTAGACAGGTAAGAAATCTTTGTGAAAATAAACACCAACACATCTGACACATCGAACACACTTGAATCATCTTTGTAATTCTGCAGGTATCTTTTTTTTTTTTTTTTTATTTCCCAGCCTCCCGAAGTACAATGTGGTTCCCAGCACGCTCCTGGACATCGAGTTACAGAAGACCTTTGCTCTCTTTAATGAAGGGCGTATCCCAGTGAGTAACTCTTATTTCTGTTTTTCTGTCGGCAGATTTGGGATCATTTGGTTGGATGGGTGCACTGCCAGTAAAGAACACAGTGACTTAATGGGAAAAGGAAGCATTGCTGCATTACAGATTCATATCTTACACCCTGTTCTTTCTGTGCATGTCTCTCTTTTTTTAATAGTTTTATGTTTCTGCTTGATCTTTAAAACCCACTCTGTATGTAGTGCCCTACTGTGCAGTTACTGCTCCAGCCAATTACATCACAAGTTGTAATCAGTCAGTGGATTCGTTCACTTATATCCCTACTTGTATGTGCTGGTATATTGATGAAATGTAAACACCTTGAAGAGCTGCTCCATTTTCTTACCCCCCAAAAAAATACAGCTCTGTATCTTGCCTCTTCCCCTTCCCCATTTGCTCCATTGTAGGTGTTCCAACCAGTGATGTCATCGGTTCACATCCGTCATTGGCTCCTAATGCTGACGCTGCTACTTGCATGAGTTGCTCCTTTGATGGAAACTGAGCGCTTTGAGGAGCAGCTTCAGTTTCATCAGTGTTGCAGCCAATGCAGGTAGTTAGAAGGTAGGTAGGTAGTGCTTATTGCAAACAAAGGTTGAAGTTTACACAATAAAATAGTTATCAGCAATATAATCATACAAAATGTTGTAAGATAAATACTGCTGTTACATACAAGTCAAAAGAAAGGGACATGGGCTGAGCTCTGAGAGCAGGGGCAGCACTGCCTCCATGATACTGGTGAACCAGGTTCACTTCCCAAGCCTGAACCATCAGAGTGCTGGCAGAGGTAGGAACTTTGAGGGAGGGCTCTGCGACCTGCTGCTGAACTGCCACCTAGGTAACCACAGATGCACTGCAGTCTGTGGGGCCTGCAGGTTGCATGGGGGGAGAATAACGTGTGAGACAAGTGATGCAAGAACACTCTCGATGGGTGGTAAGAAGAAAAGAAAAACAGGGCCACCAGTTGGGCAGGTGGCGCACTGCCTGTCCCCTAATAGGGCTCCTTCACCTTGACCCATTGGATGGCCTTGTGACGACCTCCATTGTGAGTGACTACTGTCATTGAGGCACAGGTCAGGAAGCATAGGAAAACCAGGAGCAGTTTAAAAATTCGCAAATAGCGTTTTATTATTAATAACAGCAAAAAAAAAATTTGTTTTCAGTATAACAATTTACAAAGGCAGTACAAACACAAAAAACAAAGTCCTTCGTCTGAGGGTATCTCTTAATTCCAAGTTTGCCTCCCTGGCAAAAGCATTGCTGCTCTTTTTATAAGTCTTTGGGAACTTGTTAAGACAGCCTGTTTCTCCCTGAATGTTGTTATAAGTTTACAGAATGTTCTTGTCAATTTCATTCCTTGCAGGTGCAGCGAAACAGTACATAGTGACCCAGAACTAACCTCTTGTTTACAGCTCTGCAGAAGGCTTAAAGACTGCACCTCAGGTTGACCCCTTGAGTTCCAAATAGCTTTTTGCAATCATTTCAACAGTAAAACTATATACAGTTTTAAACAAAGGGGATCCCAGTATCAATGACATTTCCACATCCATAAAGATTCATATATGTATTGTTTATAACTACAGATATGCAAGGGGGAAGAGAAGACAGAAATAGCAAGGGAAGGCATAGAGATAGCAAGAGATGGAGAATTGTGAAACCACTGGAGTGATCAGTTCCTAGGTCTCGCAAGAAAATTTGGTTGCGGAACCAGACAGACAAGAGATAGAAAAGGAGAGGATAGAACAGACCCTTGTGTTTAAACTCATTCTGCATAACAAATGGGGCAGGGCCTTATTCAACCCTATCACATACCCCCTCTTTAAGAGGGAACCTGTTTTACAAAAACAGGTTTCCAAAATGTTCTGTTACATTTCTGTCTAACTTTAGCTTATAACCTTTACAGTTCAGTACATATGCAGCATAGCAAACAGTGAAATTTAAACTCACACATTTTATTTTCAACCTTTGGAATTCTCAATTCCTGATCCATATCTTGACAGAAAATCAGCATTGACATTCTCTTTCCCAGATTTGTGCATCACTTTCAATTTAAATGGCTATAGCGCCAAGTACCACCTTGTGATTCTGGAATTTTTATCCTTCATTTGGTTAAGCCAACAGAGAGGATTGTGATCTGTTACAAGTACAAAGTCAGATCCTAGTAAATAAAACTTAAGGGACTCCATGGCCTACTTTGCCGCAAGGTATTCCTTTTCAATGGTGGAGTACCTTTTCTCTCTGTTGTGCAATTTCCTACTTATGCATAGAATATGATGTTCTTTCCCATCTATATGCTGACCCAAGACTGCACCTTGGTGTGCCTCTGAAGCATTAGTCTGTAACAGAAATTGTTTCTCAAAGTCTGGGCTTCTTAAAACAGGAGCTGAACATAATGCAGCCTTAATGGCCTGAAAAGCCTCGTCACACTCTGGGGTCCATTTCACGTTATTCGGGAACTGCTTCTTTCTGAGTTCAGTGAGGGAAGTAGCTAACTCAGCAAACTTGGGAACAACTCTCTGATGATAACCAGCCAGCCCTATAAATGACCTGGCATGTTTCTTGGTTTTGGGGACAGAGCTGTTAACTACAGCTTCTATCTTGGAAACCTCTGGCTTGATTTCTCCATTTCCCAAAACAGCCCAAATATCTGGTTTCCTGCATGCCCAATGCATACTTGATAGGATTAATTGTCAGACCCGCCCCTTTGATAGATTGGACAACTGCCCGTAGGTGTTCCAGGTGGCTTTTCCAGTCTGGACTAAACACCACAACATCATTCAGGTACACAGCACAATAACCAGTGTGAGGGGATAAAATTAATCCGTGTACCGCTAGAATGTAGCTGGTGCATCATGTAAACCAAACAGCATGGTGGTGAAGTGATAGAATTCTATAGGAGTGGCAAATGCAGTTTTGTCTCTGAATTCTTTAGCTTGGGGGATTTGCCAGTAACCCTTGGTGAGATCGAGGGTATCGACATACTTGGCACTCCCCAGTCTGTCCACCAAATCATCTATTCTGGGCATAGGATAACTATCAAATTCGGATACTTGATTAAGTTTCCTAAAATCAAGGCAGATTCTTACACTCCTTTCTTTTTTGTTTGCAGTCACCGTTGGTGATGGCCAAGCACTTTTTGACTCTTCTGTGATAACCGAATCTTTCTTTTTTTGTATTTCCTTAACCATGTCAGCTCTGATAATCTGTATGTCTTTTGTCTAATAGGGTGAGCATTCCTTGTCACTATTACGTGCTCAACCCCTTTTGCTTGGCATGGTACTGTGGTAAATGTACTGTTAAATTTCTTTAGCAAGTTATACATTTCTGCAGTTTGTTCGGCTGTTAAGGAAACATTCACCTGTATAGCATCAGCAGTTACAGTTTGTTCCAATCTATCATAAGCTACATCAATATCTTCTTTATCAGGTTCTGATAAAACCAGCAGAACATCTTTTGGTGTTTTTGCAACCCATTTGTTGAGGAAGTTAGCATGGTATATCGTAGTAGGATTTTTCCTGTCAGGGGTCTCAATCTCATAGTTGACTGTGCCAGTATATCGAAGCACTCTGTAAGGCCCTTGCCACTTCATTAACAGTTTATTTTCTGTAGTGAGTAACGGTAGCAAGACCTGTTCGCCTGGCTCAGAAACCTTTTCTTTTACCCCATGGTCATAATACACCTTTTGCTGGTTTTGGGCCTCTTCCTGATTACTGTGGGTTATTTCAACATATTTTGCCAGCTTCTTTCTCAGGGCACACATATAAGATGTAATAGATTGTTTCTGACTGGGGTTATCGTCCCATGTTTCTTTTATTACATCTAGTGGCCCTCTAGGTTGTCTACCACACAGCATTTCAAATGGTGAAAAATCTGCTGATACCTGTGACACTTCTCTGTAAGCAAAAAGCAGGTAAGGTAAGTACTGGCCCCAGACTTTCCCTTCCCCTTTACAAACCTTTTTTAACATGCATGTCAGGGTTTGATTAAAACGTTTAACAAGACCGTCTGTCTGAGGGTGATAAGGGGCGGTTCTTATGGCAGTGATACCTAGTAGTGAGTACAGCTCCTTCAGTAATGCAGCACCAAAATTGCTACACTGACCAGTAGTAATCTCTTTTGGTATGCCCACCCTGATGAAAACTTTGGCAAGCTCTGCTGCCACTTTTGGGGCTGTGACACTATGCATTGGAACTGCCGCTGGGTATCGAGTAGCATAGTCACATACTGCCAAAATGAATCGATTACCTTTTTAACTTTTGTCTAAGGGGCTAACCACATCCATTACAATTCTCTCAAAAGGCACATCTGTCAAGGGTAGGGGCACTTTCTTATTTAGTCACTGGGGCTACTTTCTTACACTCAGCTCAAGAACTGCAATAGGGAGCAACATCTTCATAAATTCCAGGCCAGTAAAGTCTACAGCAGTCTGGCAAGGGTGCGATCCCTTCCCGAATGACCAGCCATAGGACTATCATGTGCTATCTGTAACAACTCAGATCTATACTTTTGTGGTATAACCAGTTGTTCTATCTGGTCCTGTGTCTGAGGTTTACCCAAACTCTGTACAGTAACCCATTACATTTTTAAACATAGGTTCACCCTGTTTTGGTTTCACCCCAGCTGCTTAAAATAACCCTGGAGAGAAACATCATTAGCGTGTTCTGAAAGATTATCACAATCAGTGATCAGTTTAGTTTCAGTATTTTCATATGTTAACCCCTTATGACCTTCAGTCTTTTGTTGCTACTGTTTCTTCCGGCATCGTCTTTCTTTCCTGGACTTCCGGATCTTGGAGCTGTGCTCAAACAAGTCTGAATCAAACTCACTGAAAAGAAGAGTCCCCACTATCTGAGATTTTCTTTTCCTGAGCTCTTGTCATCACAGCTGCTGAAACATCAGGATTTACTCCCTCTTCGATTACCTCAGTAAATCCTGGAAAGTCATTTCCAATAATCACAGGTACAGGTAACTTAGGTACTACCTGCACTTTCATTTGGTGCGACACGCTCTTAATAGTCAGAGTCACTTGGCTGGTGGGATAGTATCGAGTGTCCCTGGTGATGCAGATGACACCAGTACCTGGTTCTTTTGGACATTGTTTTCCCAACACTTTAATATGCACTAGGGTCTGTCTGCTTCCCGAATCTATAAGTCCTTTCCCAGTCTTATCTCCCACTTTGACATTTATGTACTTGCCCCTATTTGCTAAGGACATATCAGCTCCAGTGTCACTCTTACTACTGCAATTTCTTGCAATATGACCTGGCTTATTATAGTTATAGCAAATAAAGTCTTTGGGCACAGATTTGTTACCCCCACCAGAGTTCTCATCAGACTTGGAGTTTAAATGGGAAAAAGAGTGTCTTACTAGTACTTGGCTGTTACCTCGCTGCTGTGGCATCTGCCTGGCCATTTGGTAGTCTTCAGCCAAAGAAGCAGCTTTTTCGCCACTTTCTGGTCAGTGTTCTTTCACCCAAAGCTGCATGTCTGTAGGGAGAATGTTGATGAACTGCTCCAGTACAAGTGTTTTGATGATCTGTGGGAGATTTTTCCCCTCTGGTTGGAGTCATTTAATAAGGAGTTCTCTGAGACGGGTGAAGGCTTCTCAAGGATTGTTAACTGAGTTGTACTTCAGGGACCAGAATCTTTGCCTGATGTCTCTCCTGAGATGTCATACCTTTTCAGGATTTTGCTTTTCACTAGGTCATAGTTTTCTGACTGTGCAGTGTTCATATTGCTGTAAGCAAGTTGGGCTTTCCCTGTCAGGTAAGGTACCAGTCTGATTGCCCATTGCTGCATTGGCCACTGACAAGCTGTAGCAACCCTTTCAAAAGTTGTCAAGTATGCTTCGATATCATTGGAGGGACACAACTTTGTAAGTTTAATGTCTTTTAAGTTGTTGGTGTTTTGTTGCTCTGCTGGACCAGTGCCAGATCCTCCAGCTTTGATAACTTGCAAGGCATCCATCCATCGCTGCATCTCTTCTCTTCTTTGCTGCTCCTGTTGCTGCATCTCTTCTTTTCTCTGCTTCTTGAGTTGTTGCATTTCTTCTTTTCTCTGTGTCTCTAAATGTTGAATCTCTTTTTCTCTCTGCTGCATCTCCTCTCTTCACTGTTTCTCCATCTCTGTTTGTTGTATAGCCCACCATTTGAAAAAGGCAGTCAGGCTTTCAGGTTCTGTCACTGCCTGTTCTTTTTTTTCCATTGCTGGTGCTGGCTGTACAGTCTGTTTGGACATTTGTTTCTGCTTCTCTTTTGGCTGCAGTTCTTCTGGTAATCACTCCTGGACTTGCTACTGCAGAATCCATATATTTCTGCTATGCTTCCCTGGTACTAGGTCTAGTACCCACGTACAAAACTCCTGGCTTAGAGTATGCACGGTGTAAACCCACTTAGGCTGACACCATCTGTCATTGAGGCACAGCTCAGGAAGCATAGGAAAACCAGGAGCAGTTTCAAAATTCGCAAATAGCATTTTATTATTAACAGCAAAATAAAAAAATGATTTTTTCTGTATAACTATTTACAAAGGCAGTACAGACACAGAAAACAAAGTCCTTCATTTGAGGGTGTCTCTTAATCCCAAGTTTGTCTCTCACTCTCCTTGTCTCACTGGCAGAAGCATTGCTGCTCTTTTTATACGTCTTTGGGAACTTGTTAAGAGAGCCTGCTTCTCACAGAATGTTCTTGTAAGTTTACAGAATGTTCTTGTCAGTTTCATTCCTTGCAGGTGCAGCAAAACAGTACATAGTGATCCAGAACTGACCTCTTGTTTACAGCTCTGCAAAAGGCTTAAAAACTGCATCTCAGGTTAATCCCTTGAGTTCGAAATAGCTTTTTGCAATCATTTCAACAGTAAAACTATATACAGTTTTAAACAAAGGGATCCCAGTATCAGTGACATTTCCACATAAAGATTCACATATATGTTTTTTATAACTACAGATATCCAAGGGGGAAGAGAAGAAAGAAATAGCAAGGGAAGGCATAGAGATAGCAAGAGATGGAGAACTGCGAAACCGTTGGAATGATCAGTTCCTAGGTCTCACAAGAAAATTTGGTTGCGCAACCAGACAGACAAGAGACAGAAAAGGAAAGGATACAACAGACCCTTTTGTTTAAACTCATTCTGCATAACAAATGGGGCAGGGCCTTATTCAACCCTGTCACAACTGGATCTAGTTGGAAAGCTGCAATAGAGCTTAGAATAGGACACCATCCCGGGATCTTGGTGGGTGGGTGGGGGAGTGGAAAGCTGAGTGGGCAGTGTAGTGGTGTTTTGCCGATGCTCCTGCAGAGATTTGACAAAGAGGAGCTCTGTGGATGGATAGGTGGCACTGGCAGTAACTGAAGGAGGTCCTGGCTGGTGCCAATGCCACCTGTGGCCACCCAGGAGTAGAGGTGGGCGAAGTGGCTGAGATTCACTATGCGTAGTATTTCGCATAGAACCCGAATTTCGCGTAATTTTCCGAGTATTGAAGCGAAAACTTTGCATCCAGTAACGTGAAGTTCCCAATATTCTATATGGACTTCACATTACTTCGCTTTGTTTTTTTTTCTCTTTAAGGCACATTTTGCAAGGATTTATGGGATTTAAGGTCACATGGGCGCTTTATTGTTTTGCACAGCCTCAGTCCAGCATAGTGTGTATAGTGGAAAGCTGGAGATAGTTTGCTCTCAGAGCTCTGAGATTCAAACCATGGAAAAATCTTTAAAAATGCATTTTTGCCAGAAAATTCTGTGTCAAAATTTAGTACATCGATTGTAGGACACCCTTGTGTGTTTATATCATTGAGCGTTTATTGATTTTGTATGAATATTTAATGTTCATTTAATACATTGTCTCTGTAGTGACAGACACTGTAGAAGTGTGCCTCGTGGGAGGGACGGATCTGTGGTGTAGAAGGGAGATTAGTGAGAAAGGCAGTTTTTCCAACTTTTGTTGGCTAGTGTTTTATTATTTGTGTGTTTCAGTACACACAGTACAACTTCACTTAATTTTTTTAACGTTTTTTTCTGTTTGCTGGGCATTTTTTCAATCGTTTTGAAGGACTGTCTGTATTATAGTTTACTGAACAATTAAAGTTTCTGCAGCTGGGGGGGGAGCGCTGCGGAGCCCGAGCAAGATGGTGGCATAGGAAATCACTCTCTAGACCATGAGTGAAAATCATCCAACTTTAACATACTTTGGGGACACCAAACTCTATCTTTTACTGACATAAGGGTATAAGAACGATCGAACATCAATATGGGGAATCCTCGAAAGGATAGACAGCAGCAGCAACGAGAAAAAAGCAAAACTCTTCCGGGTCCTCTAACCAGGAGGCCGGCCCTGGGAGACTCAGCCACTACAGAGGACAGAGAGGAAACGCTCCAGAGTCTGGGGCAAAAAATCACAATTCGCTCAGTTGCCGGTTTATCAGACAAATTTGATTCATTAACTAACAGAGTGAGCAAAGTGGAAATAGATATGGTGGCTGTGCAGGCGGAAACAGTGGAAATCAAAAACACTCTGAAGCAGCCCTCGGAGCTACAGCTAATTTAATTAAAGAGAACGTCCACCTAAAAGCTAGGCTGGAATCCTTGGAAAACCAAGCAAGGGCAAATAACATTTGGATGCTGGGGGTACCTGAGCGCAGCGAAGGAGATAATCTTGTTCTCTTCTTGAGAGACTGGTTGGACTTGCAGTTTGGAGACTCTTTGGAAAATAGGGCGTTGCATATACAAAAAGCCTATCGGGTAGCAATGCGTGGACGACCGGTGAATCCAGAAGCCCCTAGAGCAATAGTGATGGTCCTCAATGGAGTGGGTTCAAGGGACTGCCTTCTTGGCCTGGCCAGGCAGAAGAAAGTCTTGCTGTGTGAAGGGCAGCAGGTGAATCTTTATCCGGATCTTAACTACGCGACGAGGATGAAAAAGAAGGGGTTTGACGGAATTTGGGCACTTCTTCGAGAGGCTAGGATCCCGCACGGCCTGATGTTTCCAGCTCGCGTCCATATAGTGCACCAGGGAAGATATTCATATTTTCGGATCCTACAGGGGCATTAAAATGGACCTGGAAAAACACCCCAGATTGTGCTCTCAGAATGGAAGCGACAGACTCTGAGGAGGAGGAGGAAGAAGAAATTTCATGAGGACTGTGGGGATTAGACCTATGGTTTGCCTTTTATACCACTCTAGAACACTGTTTATTCCTTCTGTCAACAGTGTACCTGTCTAGTTTATCGGGTAAAAGTTTGGAGGTTTAAAATTTCTAGCAGAGTTAAATTGTTGGCAAAACTATTTTGGAGGCAGTGTGTTTAACTGCTTTGCCACAAATCTTTTGGGTTATAGCCTAAATAGGCTGAATTACTAAGTTATTGCATGTCCATATCGGTTCCAGACAGGAATCAGAGACTTTGAAGACAATATTATTAAATTACTTCGACTTATAATATACATGCAGCTCATGGACTCAATTACGTAGCAATGCTTTTATGTTCATATTGTTAGGATTGTTTCTCTTTTTTTGGTAGTACCTCCCAAAGACGTGTCTTGTGGATGCAGCACATTTACCAAACCTTATATTTAGTTTTCTTGTATTAAGAGGAGTGGCACCCTCATTGTAATGCATATCCTTACGTGTTGTGTCAGAAATTCAAATGTATGTTTTGAAGAAACCTAATAAACATAAAGTATAAAAAAAAAAAAAGTTTCTGTGGCTCACTTTCAGTGTGTTTGTGTTGTGTAAATTGATACGCATGTTATTGCAGCACCACAATAGCAGTACTCTGAATTTCTCAGCCTGTCTGGGATTTTTTCCCTATTTCTGTCTGTGTAGCTAAAGCTGTATCCCCCAACAAAATAAGGTATTGTTTTGTGACATTTGGATTTCTGAAGACTGGTTCAGATCTTGTGTTACTTGTGCCCGTGCGGCTGCATCTCTTGCATTTTTTGGTTCCCATCCCCCAAAACAGCCGAAATAATAAGTTGCTGCTATTTGTCTGTGTAATCTTAAAAAATGCCAGCGAAGAGACATTCATGCTAAGCTGTTTCTGGCTGTGGCGCTGCTGCCAATAAGACTATTAGCAGTGGAAGTAGTTGTGATGATGAGGCAGGTTCATCAGGGGCTAGTAGCAAGTCTAGCAGTGTTTAAAGATAGTGGCCGTGGCTGTGGTAGTACGCAGCAGAAGGGAAAGGTAGCAGTTGCTGCAAGTAAAAGGATTTCTCCTACTCTGTTTTTTACAGCGAAATCAGTCGCTTCAGTGCTGGTTGGAGATGCTGTCGTCCATGCTGGTAGTAAAGTTAGTGATGGCATGGTTGATAACAGCATGAGTATTGCTACAAGTTCAACCCGGGCAAACTTATCAGGTGGGGAAAATGTTGAATCTGCAGACTTGTGTGTCGTTGATGTCCCACTCCCTGCAGGAGTTGAACATGATTCTGATCATGCTAATGACTCACAGTCTCATGTTTCCACTGAGCTTGAGGTTAGGCCATACAAGCATTCAGATGTTGATGAAAAATGTGTGGATAGCAGTAACCAAAGTAAATTTGTGGATGATGATGATGTTGCCGTTGACCCCATTTGGGAACTGGACAAAAAGAAAGTGAAGGTGGCGCTTTGTAAACAGTCTGTTCGTCAATCCCCTCCTCCTCAAAGTTCTGATGTAGCTGTATCTGTTGCTGACCCTGAAGTAATATTCATCAATTGTGATGTTCAGTCAAAGTCCAAGTGTGCACAACACCAGAATTCGTGCAGTACACCCCCCATTTCATCGCCACCAAAACTTCCGTTCCATATGCAACCCCAGAAGCGACATATGAAGAGTAGGGCATCAAAATCCCTAGTTTGGGATTTTTTCATACATGATGGTAGCGATGAAACAGTGACGGTCTGTCAGCTTTGCCAAGCATGTGTGAAGCGTGGTAAAAAGGGTAGTCATTTGGGCACTGGGGGCCAGCATACTCCTCTCAAGAGCAGGCACATGGCACTGTGGACTCTGCACCAGAGGGGAGCTAATGCCGTAGTGGGGCCTTCACCCTCAGCCACCTTAGTGAGCATGGTATCCCCTTTCTTTAGTTTAAGTAGCCAAGTCGGTAAAAGTGGTGAAATAACACTGGAGGATTACTGCAGGCATGAGGAGGATTTTGAATGTTCAAGTAGTGGTCAGAGTAGCAGTGGTCCATGTAGTTATTCTAGTACATCAACCCCTGTGCTTAAAACAGGTAAAATATCCGCATTTATTGGCTTGTCACCTGTGCACCCACATCACACATCAAAGGCACCCCATCCATGTCAGTTCGCAGAGAAGAGCCATTTGGCACACCACGTGCAAAACACCGAACAATACAGCCCACATTGCACAGCCTTTTTGCCCAGAACAGTAAATACCCACCAAATCATGCAGTTGCTCATGAACTCAGTGCTGCAGTAGTGAAAATGCTGGCAGTTGACCTTTTGATGTTCTTCTTTGTGGAGAATGTGAGATTCTAGCGCTTTGCGGCATGTGCCTGTTCTAAATGGAAGATCTAGTTCAGAATCTACTTTTCCACCCGTGCTGTCCCTGAGTTATGTCCGATGGTGACAGAGTCTGTAAGACACACCCTTCAACATTCCGCATCACCTTACATTCACTTAAGCATGGATATGTGGACAAGTGGCAAAATGGCGAGTAGTTCCTATCTGTGTATTACTGCACATTGTGCACCGCTACCTGGGATTGTCTGTGATAGTGGGATGGAAAAACAGTGTAATAAGTAAACTGTGGTGGTAGCAACCTTCATGGCATTAGACATCTTGCCATGCTTGCAATGCATAGTGTAGCAGGGTCACATACAGGTGAAAACATGCTAGACTTGCTACTGACAGAAACTGATGAGTGGCTGCACCCCCGTCCCTAAAAGCTGGCTTCATAGCTAGTGATAATGCATCAAACGTTGTTAAATGTGTCAGCAATGGTGACTTTTTGAGGGTTCCCTGCATGGCCCACTGTTTAAATCCTGTGGTACATCAGTTTCTGCAGTACCCTGAAATAAAGCAAATGCTGACTGTTTCACGCCACATATGTGCCCACTTTACATGCCGTGGAAAGGCCCATGACCAACTTGGGGAGCTGCAGATTCAAAACAGCCTACCTCAGCACCGCCTCAAGCTTGAAGTTGTCACGAGATGGAACTCGAACCTTTACATGGCAGAGTAGTTGTATGGGCAGTACAAAGTCATCTGCGAGTACCTAGTTATGCACACTAGCCATGACAGTTCAGGGGCCTCAGTGTCTATGACAACTGAACAATGGAGACTCATGGACTCAGTAATATTAATTTTGAGGCCATTTAAACATGCCACACAGGCAGTCAGTGGTGAGACGGCATCCGTTAGTCAAGCCACTCTACTGCTACGGGTGCTGAGGTAGACTTTGTTGAAAGTAAAACACTGACTTCCTGCCTATTTGACTGCCTCCCTGAATCATGTGGCCTGCAGACCTGCAGAGACAGTCAGGCATGTGATCAGTGGCCTGTTTCTTACCAGCTTCGCCTTATCAAACTGGAACTCGAAGTGGACAACGCGAGGTAAGGCGAATTTCATTTTTTAATGAACATTTCGTGTTGTGATATGAGAATTTGAAGTGGACAACTTTGCTTTCACTTCGCCAGCAAATTAAAACTTTGCTGCATCTCTACGCAGGAAGCAGTAGTGCAGCAGGTGATGCCATTCTCCTGCAAGAATTGGTCTAGTCCTCCTTTGAAAGCCTGCACTGTGCTAGCTTCCATATTCTCACCAGCGTGCTTATTCTACATGTTTTTTTTTTTCCCTATAGATCTTTTTCTCACTCCAGTCACGTTCGACCTTCTCAAGGACTTTTCCCACTATAGATGTTTTTCTCACTCCAGTCACGTTCGACCTTCTCAAGGACTCACTGGTTATACACTACTTGTCAAGGACCATTGTTTGTGTGAGCACGAGCAGCATGCCCTCTCTCCACCCCGAGTAAGGAGAGTTGTCCTTGGGATGCTTTGTCCTCCCTCCTTTAGCCAGTCCTTAATGACCCCTGCTATTTCATGGATTCGGGTCACCAGCATCTCAAGCGGAAGCACTGCAGCTGTACCAGCAGGCTGGTTGCTGTTCTACATATCAGCCAGCATATGCGTGAAGTAGTGCTATTGTTTCCCCTTTTCCTCCCCCCTTCCCAGTTTGAGTACATGTTCTCTGTCTGGTAGCACTCACCAGTGAAAACATCTGTGTATACTCCATCCTGACCATTCTCTGTTGTATTTGGACCACTGTAACAACTTAATCAGTCTTAGCTCCCCCACCTGCTCATGACCCCCAATTTCTCGATAAAGGCTGAAGTTGACAGCACCATGCTGTCAGATGGTTAATCCTCTTTAATCTTTTTTCTCTATATATATATATATTGTATCCTCCTTGGTCGGGGGTGGCTAGTCAGCCGTGCCCCATCTCCCCCTTCCCCGGAGCCAGCTCCAGCCTCACCTGCTACTCACCACAGTCAAGTTCATCCCTCGAATTCCTCCTCGTGGTAGGGCTGGAAGAGGGAGGGCCATCCTCCCCTTGTACAGAAGTCCAAGGTGGACCAACAGTGGTGGTGGTGGGGGCCCGAGGAGAGGCGGACAGAGCTTTATTGATCCCTCTGACATTTTCTTTTTCCATTTTCTCCCTGCCCCTCGCTGCAGAGTCAGACTCGTGTGTGGAGGCACACCCATTTGACCTTCCCTACAGGTCCCTTCTTTATTTGCCACCTGCGCTGCATCCCACCAGCCCTCCACCTGGTGGCAGTCTAAGGCTGGGCAAACATGCCTCCCCAGCCTGGGAGAGGAGAGCTGTCCCTAGGATGCTCAATACTCTCCCACCCTGGCCAAGCCCCGATGACCCCAGTCTGTTCCTGAACCCGGGTCGCCAGCGTGGCAGGAGGTAAGGGGCTGGTGCCTCAGCCCTCCATGCAACCAGGCCAGCCCATCCCTCTTTAATCTTAACTGCTGTCCAGCCCATTCTGTTTCTTTAGCGGCAGTTTGAGAGCAAGCTGTCCCTTGCTGCTGTGGGCAGAAGTTGCCTTAGTCATTAGCCTCTGCTGGAGCTGGTCCACTATCTGGTGCACTAGAAACTGTACCCAAAAGGAAAAAAGAAGAAATAAAATCTGTTGACATATCCCACTTAGCTGGTAGGCGTTTCCTGTCAGTGGCTCAGCACGTAGTGAAAGTTTGTGGTACAGTCAGGGCTGGGGAATTTTCAGCTCTGTCCAGAAGTGGTGGTGGTCAAGATAGAAGGGGCTTCATAAACTCCAGCTCTTTCCAAAACAGAGAACATTGCGCCATCCATCATTACACTTTGTAAAAGCGGGCTCACACCAAAATAAGGTGCATAAATAGATTTATTTATGGTCTGTGGATCCAGCACCTCTCATGGGAATGCCAGACTCCCTGATGACACATTCAGTAAAACTGGTCGGAGGTTTGGTTGGTGTGAGAAGCTCCTGCTGACATTCCCGTGAGAGGTATTGGATCCACAGACCATAAATAAATCTATTTATGCACCTTAGATTGATGTGAGCCTATTTTTACAAAGTGTACTGGTAGATGGTGCTATGTTCTCTGTTTTGGGTTACTGCTTTACTGTGGACATCTAGTCATGGGTGGCTTTCTTTTGTTCTCCAGCTCTCCCCAGTGTTGGAAGTATAAGGGGGGCCCACAGAGGATCAGCCTCCGTAGCTGTGAAGCAAACCCCAGTAGCTCATATGGCACTGTTATTTTTATATAACTGGTTGTGAGAGGGGTGGTTCTCCATTCTAGCACGCTAGTGTGTTGAGTTACTCCTCTGTGTCTTGCATTGGAAGGTCACAATAGTTAGAAGAGGGCCCTGCAATAGTGCACTGGTGGTTTGAGCAGCAGTGGTTAAACTGGAAATATTTAGGTGGGGGAATGCTTATTTCTAGGTAATGGAGCTGTCATCTCTAGGTGGTGGAACTGTTATACAGTTTTTAAGAAGTCTTAGAACTGCATCCCTGTGGGCTTCTGCCCAGTTTAACCCCTGCTGAGCAGCCCCACTGGCTGAAGTAAGCTTCATTGCGATTTCCTTTGCTCTAGGACATCAAGTTTTCACTATCTAAGATGTCTTTTAAAGTGACCTTTTCATAGTTAGTGTTGTACTGAACAACCTTGCAAACCTGTCTTTTTTTTCTTCTGTTAACATGAATTTCTACTTCCCTTCCTTAGAGACTGTGCTGGCACCATCCCAGAGGCAGCGATTTTTTGAGAATGGCCCACTTTCGGACAAACACAGATCCTGAGAAGGATGACATGAGGTAAATGGATTATTCAAGCTACACAAGGACGATCATAATGATTAGATTTTAGGATCAGGTCAGAAATATGGTAGTGTTGTGTCAAGCTGAGAGCAGGTCAGGTGTTGATGATGTCATCGTGTTAGAGCCTTCAATCAATTGATCAATCAATGTTTTATTGGGTAGGCAAACTGAGGGCAGACCCCCTCATTTACAGTTGTGACCAAACAAAAAATATTGCAGCAACATGTAATAAAACAGTGAGGTGCAGCAGTAGCACTGTTGCTTCCGTCCCTGACGACTGGGGTTCGGGAACGAGCCCAGGGTGTTGGGGTGTCAGCCAGGGGAAGGATAATTGGGGGTCCATCAGACAGCTCTCCTCCTCCGGGGTGGGAGGGTATGGCACTCTGCCACTAGTCTGACCCCTAGCAACACCTGGGAGTTCAGTGCCCTAAGAGCCTGTTACAGCTGTGGGATTGGTGGCGTGGTGGACGTTGGCATGTGAGGCACGGGAGTGCACCTGATGTTACTTATGATATCACTGCATGTCCACATCACCAGGGGAAACCTAAGCAGAAGCCCCCCCTTGTCTGCATAGCATGAAACTGGTCTCTCCTCTGCCCGCCACCACCGACTGCAGATTCTGCACCCAGATTATCATAGTCTCACCTCTCTCTGGAGGGCCCACCGGATGGGTTACTCTGGTCTCCCAGGGTGCGGGTAAGTCCATGGGTTGATTGGGGGGACCATCAGGCTGAATATGGGGCACATCCCTGCCAGGCTCAGGGAGCCCAAAAAAGAATAAAAAAAAAATGAATGAGAAAAAAAAAAAAGTAACAATACAAAAGCTACATGGACCGGTGATGATATCATGTTGGCACCAGCCATATGGGTTGATGATGTCATTGTGTTGAAGCCTGCTTCATGGTTTGATGATGTCATCATTTTGGAGCCAGCTACATGGATAGATGCATACAGATACATAGAATTTGTCAGCAGACAAGGACCGCTTGGTCCACCCAGTCCGGTCTGCCCATTTAACCCTACCTACAGTATCCCCGCAGACCCTACTTTATTTCCAATTCTTTCACTTGTCCCCCATTCCTTTCCCCTAAGATTCTCTTATGCCTATCCCAAGCTTTCTTGAACCCTTCTACAGTTTTCTTCTCGACCACCTCAGCTGGTAGCCTTTCCAGGAATCTACTGCTCTTTCTGCGAACAAAAACTTTCTTATCTCTCTCCTGAATTTGCCCCCCTCCAGCCTCATATCATGCTCCCTTGTTCTTGAGCACGTTTTCTTCTGAGAAATACTCCCAACTTGCACCTTATTTATCCCTCTATGTATTTAAATGTCTCTATCATACCCCCCCCCCCTTCTTCCAGGGTGTACATACTGAGTTCCCTCAATCTCTCCTCATAGGTCTTCTGTTGAAGACCCTGCACTATTTTAGCTGCTCTCCTCTGGACCATCTCCTTTTTATGTCCTTTCGTAGATGTGGTCTACAGAACTGTACACAGTATTCCAGATGAGGTCTCACCAATGACCTATGTGAAGGTAACACCACCTCCTTACTTCTGCTGGTTATCCCTTTCCCTATGCAAACAAGCATGCCACTAGCCTTCCCAAGTCCCTTTTCACACTGCCTAGCTACCTTTAGGTCATTTGAAATAATTACACCTAGGTCTGTCTCCTGCTTGGTTGTTGTCAGTATAACTCCTCCTATTTTATATTCACCCACTGGATTGATGTTGACATGATGCTGAAGGCTGCTGCATGGGTTGTTGATGTTATCGTGTTGAAGTCAGCTATATGGGTTGATGGTTATAATGAATAATCTCTTGCATTTAAGGATGTTCCCTGGTGTTTCAAATTCCCATTTTTCTGATGTACCAGAAAAAGTTTTCAAGGCTGCTTACTGGCACAAACACATTCTTAAATATATGGAAGCATTATTAGAATAATGATTTATGTTGTTATGTCATGTCTGTCTAAGAATATATACAGGATGGCAGCAAGGAAATTAGCTCCCACAGTTGCGGCCATTGGCATCATTCAAGGCATTTTACATAGATGTCTGTCTTTGGTTGCTCTATTTCTTTCATATTAAAATACTTGTCATTATAGATGTACTTTTGAGTTGTTAAAGTAGCTTTCTGGCAAGTTTCAGGTTTTTTTTTGGGGGGGGGGTCAGTTATTTTTGTCCTGAGTTGACCACCTCTGGAATGACAACTTTGAAAGCAGGTACAACCAAAACAAGCGTGGCAACCCCTATATTTCTTCCTTTTGCTATAGTCACAAGCATATTCTACTTCTATCAATTTTTTTAGGAAAATGACATGGGTTTGAAATGGTGTTGTCCATTAAAAATATAAATATGTCCCCCAATTTTTGAAATGTTGGTTCAAGAGGATGTCCTAGTATATTAGTAATTTACTCTTTATTTTTGTATTTGTGGAAAAAATGAAGCAAACGTCGTGACAAAGGGGCATGTCCTTATTTCACTTTTTCTTTCACAATCATGTTGATGCCTAAGACGTTGATGTTGTAACTACATAAAACAGTCTCACCCCTTACAGATTTTTTTCCATAAAGAGGGACTGAGTCTCACCATGTAACTTAAAAATAAGTATGGCAACCCATGTTTTTTGTTGAAGATTTTAAAATGTTTAGGTGCCCACCATGTACTGGATAAAAATTATGAATTTTGCAAGGGGTTGCTGAAACAGCAGGGAATATCCTTAAAGGGCAACGGCACTTACATTTTATACGTTAACTGTACAGTACATTGAGTTTCGGTAGTCTGTAAATATGGCTCATATAGACTACAAACAGGCAAATGGGCAAATTTGTTCAACAACTTACTGATTTCAGGAGTTGTTGTGGGGGCTGGTGGAAGGCATGTGTGGTTCTGCTTCATAAGGAGTTGGACAAAAGCGGATACAGGTAATTACAGACTGGGTAGCATGACTTACTGTTGATAAACTACTCGAGACCATCTTAAAGAAGAGGTTAATGCAATTTCTCAAGGGAAAAGGACTGCAAGATTTGAGGCAGTATGTCTTTGTTAAGGGGAGATCTTGCCAGACAAACCTCATTCAGTTTTTAATATGGTGACTAAGGCAGTGGAAAAGGATCACTCAGTTGATGACCTATACCTGTATTTCAGCAACACCTTAAACGCGGTCCCACACAGAAGACTGGTGCTGTTTAAGACAGTTAAAAAACTGGATGCTTAACAATCCCTGGGAAAATGGAGTTAAGAGCTGTGGGCAGAGGCAGGCCGGAGGCCATTGTCAGTGTAGAGGGACAGGGGGCCCGGTTCAAGTACAGTCGCAGTCACTTGTGGACCGAAGATGGGTCCTAAGGTGCGTTTTAAAATGACCAATTCTTTGTTCAAAAAGCAAGGAGGAGGGTAGGTTATTCATCCACAAGGGTGCCCTGTAGCAAAAGGATCTTTGGAATTGAGCTGTGCGACAAGAAGAGATGGAGAAAAGATGGGTGTCAGAGCTACGGGTGTGCTTAACGTTTGAGTCCGAGGTGATTAAAGGGGTGAGTGCCGAGGGGGAGAGGCCAAGGGTGATTTTTTTTGCCAGGACACAAGTGTGGAATCTGATTATGTTATCAAGGTTAAGCCAATTGGTGTCCTTATATAGTGAACAGGTATGGGTGAGTCTATCACACCCTAATATAAGATGACAGGCCTTGTTTAGGACAAGTCTAAGACTACCAAGGGCTGAGGAGCTTGCCCCTTCAAAAGTCAGAAGGCCATAGTCGAGCAGGGAGAGTGCCGAGGAGGAGATAGCAAGCTTAAGGGCCTCAGGGGTAAGGCAATATTTATAGTGGCGCAAAAGCCCTAGCCTAATATTTAGGGCCTTAGATAATTGATGTATATGCTCATGATAGGTAAGACCAGTGTCCAGAGTATAGGCAAAAACAACCCTAAAACTGAATATTGACTGGAGGAGTAAAACTGATGAAAACAACTGAGTAATGCTAGCTGGGCATAACCATTGCAGAGGATTTTAAAGTGCAGGCATAATGTAACAAGGCATACATGAAGGCGAACAAAATGCTGGTCTGTATCGCCAAAGGGTTCACCAGTAGGAATGAGAGGATGATCCTTGTACAGGTCTGTAGTGCAACCACACCTGGAGTACTATGTAGAGCGTTGGTGCCCTCAGCCTTAAAGTGTATTCATTGGAGTCCAGGAGGGAAGTCGGGACATAATTGAAACCACCTGATGCCGGAAGCAACCGTTCATGTGCTGTGAGGTGTTGACCACAAGGGGGCATTGGTATACACTTACAGGGTTATGTTCAGAAGAGACCTGAGAAAGCATTTCTTCACGGAAGGGGTGGGGGGGGGGCAGCTTGCCAGCAAAGGTAGTAGATGATAAAAACTGTGGAGGGTTTCAAAAGGGGGTGGGATATATTTTAATGACCTGATTAAAATTGAGGGGTATCAAGAAAGGGAAGAGGGTCCTGCACTACAGTTAGGGGATGCAGCAACCTACACACAGCATTAGGCTGATGAGGATGTGGGTTAGGTAGGAACAGAGCAGACTTGATGACCCAGGTCTTTTTCTGTCTGTAAGTTTACTGTGTTTTCTATGCTGTACAAATACAGTACTTTTAAAAGGTAGCCCTCCCCCTCCAGTTCTGATATTATATATTCTTTTGTCTTGATTTGCTGCTTTTACATCGTGCCTTTGGTTGACTGAGCACTTCATCAGCTGACCATGGACCACTCCCAACCTGTAAAACTGCTTCACCATCCAGGGACCTCTGCTGACTCTATTGCCTCCACAGATTTTTCCCCATCGGCAGACGTGCTTGTCTGGTACAGGGGTTTCCTAGCTGAGATAGGGTTCTGGTGAGAGAGAGCCAGTGAGTTCTTTGCTTGAGAGGAAGGAGTGGGGTGGAGTGGGCCCCACTGAACATGTAGGATGAGGCACATAATCCTCTTAGGCCACTCTCTTATATCCTCCCTCCCTCCCTCTCCACCCATTCTTCTGCCTGGGCATAATCCAGTTCCACTCCAAACCACAACTTCCTGAATGTAGCATTCAACTCTGCTAGCACCGTCCTCCTGGAGCTGCAATTTCACCTGAAAAACCTGACTAGGGGAGCGGAGGTAGACTCATAGAAACAGAACACTGATGATGATGGCAGAGAAAGTCTGATGATCCATCTAGTCTGTCCATAATACCCTATCATACACCAGGATCTATCATTTCTGTGGCGTCTTCGCTTACTCTCTTCCCTCTTCAAACCTCAGGAATCCCTCACTTATGCTTAACAGCTGCAATCATTCCCCTGGAATGAGCCGCGCCGGAGCTTTTAGAATGTTATGCTAATTATGGAACTTAGAATGAAATTCAAACTCTGCTGTGTGGTCACTCCTATACTCTACACCCTTGGACAGTTGCATGAACCGGGTTTATGGGAAGGGTAGTGTTAGCCAGGACACTGGGGAACTACTCTTGCGAAAAGTGTCTTGTGTTCATTTCCTTCCACCTGGATATCCACCAGGGCAACACCAGAGATGGGTAGAAGGGACCTCAGTATAATGTCTCATTGAAGAATGGCACACTCCAACAGTACAGCACCCCCCAGTACTGCACTCTGGTGCCAGCGTTTATGGTTTGAGCCCAGTCCCAGAGTGGGATGAGAACCTATGACTTTCTGGCCCAGAGGTGGCTATGCTGCCAGCTGTTCCATACTGACAACCTGCCCCTCAGGTACAATCTACTGACATTGTCTCAGGGCATGATAACGTTCCCAGATCTGAGAACTCTGTGTTTCAGTGCATGGTTCTTGATGAGCTAGAGTTCTCTGGGCTAAATCTCTCTGAGAAGGTGATAAAAGTACTTAAGGTTTCCAGGAAACCAACAACGAGGAAATATTATGCTTCAAAGTGGAAAAGATTTTCCTTTTAGTGTTGCCCTAGACAGAGCACCCATTGCAAGCGAGTCTGTCTACAAGCCTGGACTACCTAGTCCATCTCCAGTCCATGGGCCTCAGGCCTTCAACCCTGAAGGTTCATTTGGCAGCAGTATCAGCTTACACTTCAGCTGACAAAGATAGGTTAGTGGCCTTACAACTCACTTTCAAAGGCCCATCACCTGTACTCTCCAATAAGAGATCCTGTCCCTCCATGGGACCTGAATATGTGCATTGCTCAACTGATGGAGGTTCCCTTCTAGCCTATCGCAACTGCTGGTTTGAAGTGTATCACCTGGAAAGCAGTTTTCCTGGTGGCAGTGACATCTGCCAAGAAGAGTGAGTGCACCGCAAGCCCTCTGTACAGATTCTAACTTTATCATATTCTACAGGGACAAGGTGGTCCTAAGAACTAACAGAAAAGTCCTCCCCAAAGTGGTGTCTGACTTTCATCTGAATCAGTCAGTTATACTTCCAGTTTTCTTTACAGTAGAATCCAGCTCAGGAAAACAAATGCTCCACATTCTGGATGTTAAGAGAGCTGTGAGCTATTTCTTAGACCAAACAAAGGATGTAAGGTCAACTAACACTCAGTTATTTGTCACCTGTGGAGAAGAAGGGGAGACCAGCATCCAAGAGAACCATATCTTGTTGGATAGTTTCCTACATACAGTTCTTTTATGACAAAGCTTGCAAGTAGAGATGGGTGAAGTTGGTAAAATTTGCTCCACGAATCAATCCTTGAATTTAGCATAATTTGCAGAGTGCGGATCGATCCGCAAAATGCGGAATTTCGTCCACGAAGTGTGGAATTTTGCCTGCAATGGCAGAATCTTACCATTCGTGGGTGAAATTCTGCCATTTGCGGCGAAATTCTGCACTTCTTGGGGGTGAAATTCTGCCGGTCGCGGGCAAAATTCTGCACTTCACATTGAAAACTTTGTGATTCGGGTGTAGTCAAAATCGCTGAGGGCAGGGAAAACTTTGCGAATCTCCACAAATGCGAATTTAGGCCACTTGGTGGTAACTGCACCAGCGAATTAAAACTTCAGCACATCTCTACTCACAAACTGCCAGCTGAAGGGCCTTAGGGTGCACTCTACAAAGGGCACCACTGCCTCTGTGGCAGCATCAAGCGGTATTCCCCTGCAAGAAACTTGTAAAGCAGCTACTGGAAAACAGTGCACACTTTCACAAAGCATTATTCGTTGTACATACAGTCCAGAAGGAATGCCAGCTTTATCATTGCTGTCTTGCGGAACCTTTCCCTAGGTAGGATCCTGTACCCAGCCTCCTAAGGTACTGCTATGGAGTCTGCAGTTTTAAGCATTAGTGAGCGATTCCTGGGGTTTGAAGAAAAAAAATTACCGTAGTAATGTTGTTTCTTCCAAAGGGATCCCACAATATGCTTAACAATCCCTAATCCCTGCCTCCCCTTTCAGAGCCTGGTAAAAGGTTCAAACAAGAATCTGTTCTTTCTATTTGCTTGAGCATTACTTGTTATGGTGCTTTTACAATGGTTACTCCGTAGTCTCGGTTATCTGATTTTTCATAATTAAAATTGTTATGCTATGTTTAAGCTTTTTCCAAATTTTGAAACAATTTTAGTATTTTTTGTAGTCATTTAGCTCATTTTAGTGGTCACTGCTCACCCTAGCTTTAGAATGTAGTGGTGAGTGTGATCACACAGCAGAGACACAGAATTTCCTAATTTAGCCCTCTGCAAATCTACTTATACTTCCCCTCTTCAGCTACCCCCCTTACTCCTCCTGTCTTATCTTTACCCCCTTCCTCTGCTCCTTCCAATTTCAATCCTCTGTTGTCCCTCCTTATCTCTAAACCCTACTTGTCCAGGTTACCAACCCTTACTACTCGCACACTGTCCCATGCCCCTCACTACCTAATCTGCCACCTCACATTTTATATTCTCTCTCTCACTTTTCCTTTGCACCCCTCACAGACTCCTTTTCCCTTCTAGCCCTGATGCCATTTTTTTAAGCACTTCTAGCACTTTAGACTTATGTCCTATGATTGTTGCACTTGCTAGGTCTCTGTCACAATGCTTTAATATTGTAGTTTCTTTTTTCACTTAGTATAAGTTAAGTCTTGTCATAAATGTAACCAGCACTGGCGTACTCTCTCCCCCTGGACGTACCGAGAGACGAGCAATCCTGATTGTTTGGTGTGCTTTCCTGGTGAAATGTTTCAATAAATAATAATTTCATTCTAAGTTCCATAATTACCATACAATTCTAATAGCTCTGGGGCGACTCATTCCAAGGGAATGATTGCAGTTGTTAAGCACAGTGAGGGATCCCTTTGGAAGAAATAACATTACTACAGTGAGTACTTTTTCTTTTGTTATCCGTGTTTTCGCCCCTCCACATCCTGCTGAGTAGCTAATATCCCCTTGACTGCCATGTTTGAAGCCATTTATGTTTTTGGCACCCACCACTTTTGCTGGCAGACCATTCCATGACTCAACCACTCTTTCTGTAAAATAATAATACTCACATCCTTTTTTAAACCTTTCACCCATTAACCTCCACTCGTAACCCCTTGTCCTATCTTTTCTCTTCCTGTTAAATAACTCCCCACAATCCAGCTTGTTAATTCCTTTCAGGAACTTAAAGGTCTCTGTCATATTGCCCCTTTCTCTTCTGGTTTCGCGTGAATACATCTTCAGTGCCTTTGGCTGATCATCATAGGGTCTGCCCTCCTCCTAGCCCTGAATCATCTTGGTCATCCTACGTTGTACCTTCTCTAGCCTATCCCTGTTCTTTTTTAGGTGGGGACTCCAGAACTGGGCACATTACTCAAGGTGTGGCTTCACCAGTTACCTGTACAGTGGTAACAGTGCCTCCTGCCTTCTAGTGTCTAACCCTTTCCCGGCGCACCCTGTTAGCCTTGTTGAAGGCCTTATTACATTGGCTGGTTCATTTAAGCAAGTCACTAATAATGACTCCTAGGAACCTTTCCTCTGAGTCAAGCTTAACCCCCATCCGATACTTTGTTCTGGGGTTTTGTTACTTAAGTGCATAATTTTGCACATTCTGGTATTGAATTTCAGTTACCAGGTTTTGGAGCAATTTTTAAGCCTTTGCAGGTCTCTCTACAACTCGCTTATCCTCTCCACATTGTCAACCCTGCAGTAGAGTTTAGTTCCATCTGTGAAACAGACACAACCTACCCTGGATTTCCTCTCCCATGTCACTGATTAACATATTGAAGAGGACTGGTCCTAGAACAGACACCTGTGATACTCCACTAGTGATCTGTCTTTCCTCTGATCTGACCCCACTCACCACAACTCTCTGCTGCCTCCCCTCCAACCAACTCCCTACCCATCTTACTATTTCCCTAGCTGTTCCCAGATCCCCCATCTTCCTCAGCAGACTTCAACGTGGCACTGAGTTGAATGCCTTGCTGAAGCTGAAGTAAAGTTAATCTACAGTGTAGCCCTGATCAGCTACCTTGGTTAACCAGGCAAAGAATACTAGCAGGTTGGTCTGGCAAGACCTCCCTGTTATGACTCCATGATGATTGAAGTCCATTTTTCTTCAGGTATTCCACTTGATCTTCGTTGCCATTAGTTTCCCTACCACAGAGGTAAGGCTGATGGGCCTGTAATTTCCTGGCTGTTCCTTGTTCCCTCCCTTGTGCAGTGGAACCATGTTTGCCATCTCCCAGTCCCTGGGAATTATCCCTTGCTGCATAGAGCTATTGAGCAGCCCCACTGGGGCTCAGCTAACACCAGTGCCAGTTCCCTTAGCACCCTTGCATGCATCCCATCCAGACCCAGGGCCTTGTATTCCTTTGGGGCTGCTAGCCCCTTTTAAACTCTTTTGCCAGTAAATTTCTGCAGTTTTATTACTGGGACCCCCTCTATCAGCTGCCTTTATGCCACACTCTGGCAAAGGCCCTGCTGTTCTCCCTAGTGAATACTGAGCAAAAGAAGATGTTTAGCACAGCTGCTTTCTTTCTGTCCCCCTCTATTACCTTGCCCCCGTCCATTAGCCTGACAGTTCCTCCTCTGGTCTTTTTTTCTCTTATATATCTAAAGAACTGTTTTTCCACTCCCTTGCCCCCTCTGCAGTATGCAGCTCTATGTCTGCCTTTGCTATCCTGACTGCCCTCTTGGCCTCTCTAGTTTTCTTCCCCCTGCTTTTCCTCCTTGACCCTTTCAGAGGAACAAATTTGTCTCTTATACTTACTTCTCTTGATAACTGTTCTTATGCAAGTTATTGTTGCCTTGCAAACAACCTCTTTTGTAAAACCCATCTTTCCTCCACTCTTCTGATGCTGTCTATCCCAGCTAACCTGTTCAACACAATTTCCCTCATATGCTTGAAATCTTCCTTCCTGAATTCTAGCACTCAGCATTAGGCAAGGGCTTACAGATGCCCAGGGCCACCTCTAACCATATAGTACTGTGGTCACTAGACCCCAGTGATTCCAGGACCTGCACTCTGCTTACTCTTTTGGAGTTGTTGAGTGCCACATCTAGAATGTCTGACTGTCTAGTGGGATCTCTGACCTGCTGTACCAACATGCAGCCCTGCAAGACATCAAGCAGGGCCTGGCTTCTGGCCACTGGGATGTCACAGTAGATGTCTGGGCAGGTTGAGATTTACCACAATTACAACCTATCTCTTTGCCGCCCCCCCCCCGTACTTCAACAGCCAGTTTCTTATCTTTCTCTTCTCTCTCTGCCCATGTGGTCTGCAGACCACCCATGTGCAAGTCTTCCTACCCGAAACTCTGTGAGCTGAACCCACAGTGATTTTACCTCACCATGAAAACATAAGAATTTGCCGGCAGAAGAAGACCGTGCAGTCCATCTAGTCTGCCCAAGATGTCTATCCCCTCCCCATCTACTGCTCTTGTTGAGGTGACTACATTAACTGTCCCATGCCTGTTTGAATTCTCTGACAGTCTTAGCTGCCACCGTCTCAGGTGGCAGGCTGTTCCAAGGGTCTATGACCCTTTCTGTGAAAAAGTACTTCCTAACATTGGTTCTGAATTTACCGCCGAACAGGCATAAGTTGTGCCCTCTTGTACGCGCAATCCTATTTTCCTGAAAGAGGTTACTGGTATGTACTGCATTTATCCCTTTAACAAATTAAAAAATGTTTTTATCATGTCTACTCTGTTCCTTCTCTGCTCTAGGGAGAATAGATTTAACTGGTTGAGCCTATTTTTGTAAGGTTCGTGGTGTAGTCCCTGCACCATCTTGGTGGCTCTCCTCTGCACAAATTCCAGACGGTCTATGTCCTTTTTTAGGTGTAGCCTCCAGAATTGCACAGAGTACTCCAAGTGAGGCCTCACCAAGGACCTATAGAATGGGATAATTACTTCAAGCTTTCTGCTAGTAATACCCCTACCTGTGCATCCAAGGATACTGCTTACCCTTAGTGCTGCTTTTTCGCATTGCTTTCCTACCTTTAAATTAGCCAATATCATAACTCCTAGATCCCGTTCCATCTTTGTCTTTTCCAATTGCTGCCCTTCCAGGACATAGTTTATTCCCTTGGTTCCTCTTACCCAAGTGTATTACCGTACACTTTTTGATGTTGAATCTCAACTGCCAGTTCTTGGACCATTCCTCCAGCTTGTTTAGATCTGCCTCCATTCTTTGGACCCTTTCCTGTGTGTCCACCATGTTGCAGAGCTTTGTATCCTCTGCGAACAGGCAGACTTTCTCTTTCAATCCCTCAGTGATGTCGCTGATGAATATGTTGAAAAGAATTGGGCCAAGCACTGATCCCTGTGGAACCCTACTGGTTACTCTCCTCTCCTGCGACAAGGTGCCATTTACTATAACTCTCTTGAGTCCTGTCCTGTAGCCAGATTTTTATCCAGTTGACCTCTTTCTGACCTACGCCTGTTTGCTGCAGTTTATTTGCTAGCCTTCTGTGTGGAACTGTATCAAAGGCTTTGCTAAAATCCAGATATGCCATTTCCACAGCTGCACCTTGGTCCACTCCTCTTGTAACCCAGTCGAAGAACTCTATCATATTTGTTTGGTATGAGTGTCCTGCCGTGAAGCCATGTTGCTTTGGGTCAAGTTTCCCACTTTCTTTCAGGTACTCCACTACCCTTTCTTTAAGCAATGTCTCCATTACTTTACCCACCACTGAGGTCAGGCTGACTGGGCGGTAATTTCCTGCTACCTCCCTGCTACCACTCTTGTGCAGTGGCAGAACTGTGGCCCTTCTCCAATCCTGTGGCACTATGCCATCTTCCAGTGACTTGTTAAATAGTTTGACTAGTGGGGCTGCAAGTTCCTCCCACAGTTCCTTCAGAACTCTTGGGTGTATTCCATCCGGCCCCATTGCCTTGTCCACCTTTAATTTAGACAGCTCCTCAAGGACCCTTTCTTTTGTAAAGGGGCTGGTGTCTACTCCCCTTTTGTGGAGTTGTGCCTTGGCTAGTGCTGGACCAATACCTTTGTCTTCATGGGTGAAGAATGAGCAGAATTCATTGAATACTTATGCCTTGTCTTTGTAATTCTCCACCAGTTGTCTCTCTTTAGTTGCTAACTTGGTTTTTCCTCCATTACTCTTTCTTTTTCCCCATATATAATGAAAGAATGTTTTGTCGCCCCCCCCCCTTCACTCCCTGCGATATTCTTTCCTCCATCTGGGCCTTGGCTATCCTAATTGCTTTTCCTGCTTCCTTGAGTTTAATCCTGTATTCTTCTCTGTCCTTCTTGGATTTGGTCTCCTTATACTTTCTATAACCTTTTTTCTTATCTCTAATTGTAGTCGACACCTCTTTGGAAAACCAGAGTGGGTTCTTTGATTTTCTGGATTTGTTTGTTTTGAGCATTGTGGCATGACTGTAGTTATAGCTTTTTTCAGTTTTATCCAGGTGTCTTCCACATTCCCTGTGGCATCGGTTACCAGTGGTGCTTCAATACTTTCCCTCATTCTTGGGAAATTTGCTTTTCTGAAATCGAGCACCCTGAATTTGGTGTGACAAGGGTTCTCTGTGTTGTTAATCGAGAGCCAGACTGACCTGTGGTCCCTGGTGCCCAGGTTGATCCCCACTTGCACGTCTGACACCTTGGCACTGTTTGTGAGTACCAGGTCTAGACCAGCAGATTTCCTAGTGGATGACTCTACCAGTTGATCGTCCCCCCAATGGTAGCATCGTTTGCTGACTGGCCACCCCTCCACTTCTACTTGTCCCTCTATCACGCCTGTAGTAGGTATAGCCCGGGATCGCCATGCCCCAGTCGTTAAAACTGGGCCAAGTTTCTGTAATGGACACTAGATCCTGCCCAGAGTCTGACACCAAAGCCTGGAGCTCACTAATCTTATTACCCAGACTCCTAGCATTGGGGCATACCATCCTCCAACATGCGCTCCCACTGCTGTTGGTTCTCTAAACACGTCAAGAGCTTGGGTCAGTGGAAGTGGATGGAGTGTTCCATGTCCAAAGATGGAGAGCAGGAGAAAACTGACAGCCTGGCTTATTAACCCCTGCTGCTCAGTCATGGAACTACACTGGAATCGACTGAGCAGCTCTCTGCTCAACCATTTGTGCTCCTGGTCAAAGGATCAGTTTCACCATTCACTTTCCTGCAAGAGCTTCAGAAGTTTATCCTAGTGTGAAAGATTAGACAGATGATGGACAGATAGATAATATCCTACAGGATAGACAAAATAAAATGCAACAACTCATTATCATTGTGGTTCTGCTGCTATACTGCTTCACAGCTGGGTTGGACTGAAGGAGTCCGTATGGTTTGGTAGCTGGTGTACTGGCCTGGGAACTAAGTGACCCAGGTTCAAAATCTAACATAGCCAATTACTCAATATATGAGCTATCACTTAACCTTCCTGTTCTGCGGTCCTTCCAGCTGTAAAAATGGGTAAATACAGTACCCCACTGAGTTTAAGATATTGTATCTCAGCTAGGTGAACAGGGAGGTCAAGTGGCTTGCATGAGGTCACGCAGTGAAACAGTAGCAGGGGTGGGATGGGGCGGGAATTGAGCCTGGGATTTCCTGGTTCCCAGTTCGGTGTTCTAGCCACAAGACCACGTATGCCTTCCTAAAATGTTTAGTGCTAGATTTGTCTACTTTCTGCTTCCACATTTCAGTGGACTCACAAACTGTCTAAAATGGTATTCCCTAGGGCAGTTGAGATGCTGATGCTGGCGTGTCATTCCCAGTGTGTGCTTATTGATGTGACTGATGACCTTCCAAGTCCTTCCGAGATACAGTCATCCTATCTGAAGCTTAGAAACCTTTGCATGGGATGTAAGTAAACCCTTTTCAAAATATTTTTGTACTGAATTCAAGTGCTTGAGAAAGGTGTTAAATTGACAGCTCTGGAGTCCAAAGTCCTCTACTGGAATGAAGGGAGGGGTACCTGGGGTTCAGAAACAGGAATAAATAGACTAAAAATAAATCACTTCAAAATGATGGTGCTGAGCACAGAAGGGGACCGTTCTGGCATGCTGACCAACTGTGCTTGCAGCTTAAGCAAAGGACAACAGGAGCAGAGGCTGTTTAGGAAGGGCAAGCAGCATCCAAAATGGTGCTCTCCTCCCAGGGGTTGGTTAAGCAGCGGTCCTCTTGGATAGTGATTCCTGGAGGTGGTGCTGCCCCCCACCACCACCACCACCATATGCTGTAGCATTTATGCACCCACGCTACGATGGCAGACAGAAGGCTAAGAGAAACATGGCAGTCCCTGGCTTGGCATGCCAGAAGATGACTGCCATGTCCTAAACACCACCCAGCACCTCAGTGCACAGGAGTGCCAACTATGACTCATCTCCACAGGCCAGGGTGCTCTCTTACCATCCCAAGGGTAGCAGCAGGAGCACTTCACTCCCCCATAGGGACACTCTGGAACCCGGAGATGGGTAACCAGTGGTGCCTAGAGGTGTCACATGGCGGCAGAGACAAATCTGTCGGGCAGCGTGCACTTGGGGAGCCTGAGGAAATGGTGTGTCAGGCAGTAGAAGCAGCAAGAAAATGCAGCTAGCATGAAATTGATGTGGAATTTTATACAGACTATGGCAAACTACTAGGGTTAAAACACAATTTAGTAGTACTAGTAGTACAGATCTTTATTTTTATACAGGAGAGGAATGATGGTACACACCATTCGTCAAGACCCTTTTAGAATCTTTTGGAGTTCAAGTAAGCACCAGAAAAGGTTTGCCCAGTCATTATGCACTATGTTCCATCTCCATACCATGCACTTGGGGTGAAATCCCAATACCGACACTGTAGTGCATCGGGGGGCACTCCTGAGGTGCCAACTTTCAGATGAGATGTTAAACTGAGGTCCCATCTGCCTATTCTGGTGGTTGTTCAGGTGGATGTTAAAGATCACATTGCACTTCTCGAAAACAGTAGGGGAATTTTATTAAACAAAAAATATCAAACAAGCAGTATACAGAAAGCATAAAGAAATCAGAATTATAACAAATAAAAAATTACACAGTATCAAGTGGCTAACTTAAATTAGTAGCATTCTAACCAGAAAGAAAGCATCAAGTAGGGAAAAAGAAAGAAAAAAAATTGAAAGGGGGCCCACACAAAAAAAATAACTTCTCCAAACGCCACTTTGAAGGCCTTCTATATGGAGAAAAAAAAAGGGTGGAGGAGGGGAAACGACCAGTAATTACAACGGGCAACTAAAACATTGAGAAAGTACAGGCCTGCTGGGTCTCCAGGCAAAAAGTAGAAATCAGACAAATATTCTGTGAAAACCAGACCACAGTGTATTAAAATTCACTGTGACCCAGCCTTCCTTTATCCTGGACATAGATGCAGGAAAGGGAGTCTTGAACCATACAAGCAACTACGGCAGGAGGAATCTGTCTCAGCTGCATCGTGTAGGCACATCTCGCCTGCCAAAAGTAGTATTTGCGTATTGCAAAACACACTTGCAGGGTAGATACAGAATAGCAACTCCAAACAGGGGGGAAACAAACTGAGAACAACAATTTCATAAGTCACAGTGGAAAAGGCTGGAAAAAGTCACTTGCTGCTTACATGTTTCCAAAAGTTGTTACTCGTAGGGGCAGCCAAAAAGAAAATGGGACAGGGTTTCTTGACATCCGAACAAGTTGGTTAGGGACACAAATGCTCAACCAGAACCTTATGTTCTAAGGAGGTGTGCACCGCCAGTCTGCCATGTAAGCTGAGTCATAGGACATCCCATATATGAAGAGGGATTCTAAGGTTTACCAAAGGCGATAAAGCAGTATCCACCAGATAGTGAAGACAGTTTTCGAGGCAGACCATCACACTCAGCAAAAGTAATTTTCCAAGAAAGCAATTTCTTCAGGGATATCTGGATGTATGCAGGGAGGACATGGAAATAGTCCCGTCCATACCCTTGAAAAAGGGTAGTGGGCAGGGTGGCCAAGAGAGGTAAGACCCGGTCAGTAACCAAAGGAACCCAGGTAGCCATTGAGTTACCCATCATGGGGGGAAGTTAACAGTAAAAAATGCATGTAGTAAAACACCACTGGGTTCAGTCAAGTCTGGTACATGACATCACGTTTCACAGGGTTGAGGCATGAGCCTCACAAGCCCTGAAAAAACAAGTTTCCTTTCCGCCTTAGTGAGGCAAGTTTCCCAATTAAAAATTGCTGCCTCAGGATGATTGAAATATATTCCCAGGATGTGAGTTGGCATATCACATACAGCAATGCCTGAAGTTTTTGAAGGGAGGTCATTTGTAGGAGAGCCCAGCGATGCATCCATGCTTTTAGCATAATTAATAACTGATCCCGAAATCTGAGAATACTGCCGCAAAAGGGAAGATAAAATTATCCCCCGCTCAGAGTCCGAGAGCAGGAGGCAGGCATCATCCACATAAGCAAGGTCTCAAAGGTCCATTAAATCAGTAGTGGAGATAATGCCTCTCGACCTAGGAGAATGGTGTGCCAAGCTTAAAAGGGGGTCTAAGGTAAACACGTATAAAAGGGGGCTGAGGGGGATAGCCTTGCTGTATTCCATGATGTAGTGGCGGGGGTCCCAGATACAAGTTTTCAAGAGGGATAAGACTAGCTGAAGAACAGAGTAATCAAATCCATGCTATGAAGGGAGCGGGGAGGCCAAACTAAAGCAAGAACATCAAAAAGATAGTCATGCCCTACCCAGTCATAAGCCCCTCTTGCCCCTTTCAAATAGTTCCCAGAGAATTATTAAATTATCAGATATGTGCCAAGTAGCAACCAAACACATCTGGAATGGGGGCAACAGTATATCAGCCACAGAAGACAAGTGACTAGCCAAGAAGCATGCCAAGATTTTATAGTTTGTGTTCAGGAGGCACAACGACCTCCAGTTTTGCAAGAGCATCCTGTTATCCTTCAAATAGAGCAGGATCAGCAGAGCTTGAGTTAGTGATGGGGGTAAAGAGCCAGTCATCAGTATCTGATAGTAAAGAACAACCAATGTAGGGTCCAAGTAGTCAAAAAGAATGTTGTAACATTCAGGGGAAAGACTATCAAGGCCAGGGGCTGTGTTGGTAGGTAGACCACGTATTGCAGTGCAGACCTCTGAAAGGTGTACTGGACAGAGCAGGGAAGCCGACAAATAGGGAGGTAGAGAAGGATGGAGAGGGAATAGACAATTGTCTGAGGGCAGAATCAGCAGAGGAAGACATGCCAAAGGTTTCTTGGGCAAAGTCATGTACTCATTCCAACAATGCATCTTTGTCAGTCACTAGAGGATCCTGCGGGGACAATCGCAGTGACCACATATGCCTACTCTGCAATCTGTCCAAACATGCTTTAAACATATCCCTAGATTGCCTCCTTCCTTGAGCACCAAACTTACTTTCTTGGGCTAAAGATCTTGCCCAGTCATATTGGTAAGTGGCCATTTTAGAATAGACAGAGTCAGTTTCAACCTTAAAGACCAGCCCAGTCATACGCATTTGAGAGATTAAACCATGTAACCTGAAACGTAGGTTCAAATAATGGAAATACGAAGTCATATGTAGCTGTCTGGCACAGCGACTGAAGAAGTGTCGAAACTCCATTTTAGAGGCTTCCCACCAAACCCCAAAGTCCTCATACACACTGAAGATTGGCCATCTATCAAAAAATACCTGAAGCCACGCTTTGCACACAGCTGGGGCCGTTAGTAGGGAGCTATTAAGCCGCTATGACCTATCTGGAGGGAAGTGTATATGATCCCGACACACAAATGCAGTGCACTGCCTGGCGCTCTGAGGTCTCTACTGGAATAACTTGTTTCTTAGTCACAAGAAGACCACTGGATAAGAACAGAAAATCAATACGGGTCTGCAGTTTACCCTTGATAAAAGTAGGACTAGGTGGCACAGGTGACACATGATGGCTGTCCTGCAAAGGAGCTGAAGTGACTGTGTCTCGTAAAAAAAACGTAGTCACAAAAAACCTTTGTATGCCCTCCATGGTCAGAGGTGCCCAAACCACAATTGAAATCACCCCCTAACAAGAGAAGCTTAGAAGTAGAGAGGAAAGGCTGTATTAGTTGAAACAATTTAACATGCTATGACTTCTGCTGGGGGGCGTAAACATTAGTAACTAAGTGGGAGGGGTCTAAGGGTCAGATTCAGCAGCAAAGCATGACCAGGAGAGACATCAATCAGTCTTTGTACCTTGAAGTCATACCCCCTGAACAGTACACCAACACCATCACAAGTGTCGAGTCCTTGAGACAAATAGGTAGGACCACCCATAAATTCTGAACAGCAGACAGCTCAAAGGCCGTTTTTAGGCATGTATCTTGCAGCAAGAAAATGCTACCAGAAAGAGTACTGAGAACAGAAAACATTAACATAAGTTTCCAGTGGGACTCCATGCTATTGACATTCAGCATCAGTACAGATAGTGAGATCTGGGGTACTGTATATGCAGAAGAACTGAATGTATCTCCCTATATCTGTGAGTTTTTTACTTGACTATGTATTGTACTGTTTCATGTGCTGCGACACATATACGACTTTGTATTCCTAAAACTGTATTCTCCCGGGTCGTGCCTGAAAATAGGCATCCCTATGCCTAGTGCACCCACCCGGTTACCAAAAGCAAATAAATAAATAAATTACAGAAGTGTACCATCACCCTTCCAGGTTTGGGAGTGAGTCCAGTTATGGACATGTTTGCCAGTATGTTTCTCTGCTGGAATATCCACCTCTAAAGGAACATCCTTCTGGGAGGAGCACACAGAAGAATCAGAGCCGGCCCAGTCATCCTCATCATCACCCCACTGGGAAGAAGCTCCCAATGCTGCATAGGCTTTCTGGCCATGAGTCTATGGCTACGATTTTTTGGGGCTGGGACCTGGAAAAGATCAGTTTCCATTTTAGTGACAGGAGCAAGAGGGGAGGGCCTAGCAGAGGATTCCTGACCCACCTCAAGGGGTGCAGGCAAAGGGGGAATTTGGGAAGCACGGGGGGGGCAAATCAACTACAGAATCCTTACCCTCAGCAACTTCTTCCATAGGCAGGAGGGCTCTGGGGTCTTTGGGGGGGGGGGCCCTCATCTGCCACTAGCATAGCACGAGATGGGATATCCCTGTCTTTAGCTGCCAAAGATTGCCCCTTAGCTATTAAACCGTCCTGATTAAGACCATCATTCCAGTTGGGAGATGCCCATGGACACTGGCAAAAGGCATGGCCCAGCTACTCACAAAGGTTACATTTATTCGGATTAGGGCAAGTGTGAGTGATGTGACCAAATTTAGGCAACAGCCACCGTGAGCAGCGTCACACATTAAACTAATGTGGGGACGAGACCCACACTTATGGCATGTCTTAGGCTGTCTCGGGTAGAAAAATATGCCCTTGTTCCACCCGACATAGAAGTTGTCAGGTAAACGTTTAATTCCAGTAGCATCCTGAGGTAACTTAATTTCAGTCTTCCAGCACCCTGTACAGACTTGTTCACGATCTATAATCAGGACAGGGGTTTCCAACACTTTGCATCATTTGTGAATCCAATAAAGTACATCTGTAATATTTACACGTTCATTTTGGAACAATAAAATCACAGTCTTCAAGGCAGGTTTGGACAGTGGGATGGCCATAAAGGAGGACCACAAAGGGGTCAATTTCAAAGTCTCAAACCAAAACCTGTCCAAGGAAGAAGAAGAAGTACAAATGTTGACTTCGCCAGCAGTGTGGATGACAACATAGAGATCAGCTGCCAGGAAGCCCATAGAGTCTTTCTGGAGCTTCCTAATTACATACAGTAGGTCCTGTCCAGGGGCAGGTCCAAACCACCTCTCTAGCGAAGGAGGACTACATTATGATGCAGATTAGGTTCTCTGGGTGTTGTGAACAAATCGGATATCTTGAAGGAGCCTGAGGGGCCATCCTGGGATAGAGAGGTGGAAGTTGAGTGAGTAAGTCCACCAACAGGTAATGAATCAAAACCCGATAAGTGCTTTATAGAAACCTGAATCTGGCAACTGAAGAAAGATAACTTTGAGCCCTGTCCCCCAGGGATGTAGATGGGAAAGCAGCAGGGACACGGGCTGGGGGGGTCCCCATACGGAAATCTGGGTGATACTGGTCATTAGGAGTCCATGAAACCCCATCCACTGCTTTACACCACCTGGCGTCAAGGAGCACTACCTTAGTGGTCCATTTTGGCAGCTGCACTGCCACAGATGAAGCAGCAGTCTTGGGTAAAAGCTGGGGTGTAATCTTGGTCCCGTTACCAGAGTTAGGCCCGGAAAGCAAAAGAGCGTCCACAGCCTCTGTGAACTTCATGGAAACTTGCAACTGCAGTGTCTGAGAGGAGGTAGCAAATAAAGAACAGGACTGACCTGAAACATCCTGGGCAGAGGACTGAATTGCAGAAATCAAAGGTGTCATTACTGGGTGTTCCAGTCCAGGGAGTAGTATGTCCTTCAAGGCGAACCTCTCCTCCACCACGTCAGAAACCATTTGCTCCAGCAACAGAGAAGCGTAACATCAGTGGGAGAATCTGGGGCAACCATCCCCTCCAGCGGCAAAGTATTAACAGTCAGTACCTCCGGCACAACAGGCAAGGTTCTGGGCTTCATGGGAAGGGGAGATGGGTGGAAAACTCTAACTCAGCTGTGGTTTTGGGAGTTCACTGGGTCTTCGGGTGTAACGCCGCACTAAGACAGTTCCATTTTATTTGATAGGCTTTTTCTTCCTCCTCAATCAGCTCTAAAAGAACTTTCTTTCGCAACTTCATTTCTTGAAATATTCTCTGTTCAGCAGCCAATAGATCAACTTCAGTTGCTAATCCTTGTCGTTGGAGTACATTTGACCCGGTCAACACAAGAACTTCATCCTGTTCACTAGTGGTAGTTGTCATCATCGGTGAATGAGGAGCCTCTAACAGAAGAGAAACGGGAGAGGAGACACTCTCTTCTGAGTCTAGCACAGCAGTGCTCGCAGCTTCCATTGGTTCGGCCATCCTGGCAATGCCAAGCAGCCTTGGGACACCTACAGAAGAGTAGGGAAATTTCCCTGGTGTCCTGGCCAAATTTACGCTATTCACTAAAAATATCACCAACAGCTTAATCTGGTTCAGTTTCACTTGGTTACTGTCTGTATCCACCCTTACCCCTGGATGAGACTGAAAATAGGCAGAACTGCCTAACCCTCCTTTCCTGGTCAACAAAAACTAACTGAAACACAAGATTTTTGTGAGACAGTTGTTTCCGTAATCACACAGTTTTACGAACATGCAAAAATAAATTTGTGCAATTTACCTCAAATCATGCAATTTCAGTTGTACAGCATTTGGATTAGGGCACTAAGGAAGAACTGGTTCCACCATGCTGCAATGACACGGAGCCCAGCGACCGTCGGTAACAACGACTGCCCGCCCAACTAATTGCTGTGCACGCTGGAAATAAACTGTGTTTTCTGTGGGGGTTTCTGCCCCTGCACCCCTGACTTAAAATAACCAGCTCCGAGTTGGAGTTGGTTCAGGAAGTGGGCAGCACCAGAGGCAGCCAGTACTGGGAACCCAGCAGACCATCACAGCGAACTGTTGGAAATGTTGCTGTGATGGTCTTTGCTGTATTCCCGTTGCTGGTGCGATGTGATATCGGAAGAATCTGGGTAGGCTGGTAAAATGATCCTAGATCTGGCAGCTGAGTTTTAACATGAAAACATGTAAGATAATGCACATCGGCGGGGAACAGAACCTGAGAACGCAATATGTGATGAGGGGGAGAGGGAATGGAAAGCACAGCGGAAGAAGAAGACCTACAGGTAATAATATTGAACAATCAGAAATCCACAGCACATTGCAGCAAGGCAGTAGGGAAGTCGAACAGGATACTGGGGGCATACGGAGGGGGATCAGAAGCAGAAGCGAGGAGGTCATCCTTCCACTATACAGATTGTTGGTGCACTCATACCTGGAGTACTGCCCAAGGTTCTGGTGTCCATACCTGTGTAAGAACTGCGAGAGGGTGGCGGCACTGCAGTGAAGGGTGACTAAAATGATCCATGCCCTTGGGGAAAACATGTACGAGAAGAGGCTGAAGCACCTCAGCATGCACAGCACAGCCTGGAAACTAGAAAGGGGGGGCCTGGTAGAAACATACAAATACCTGCACATGGTAAGTAGGGGGGTATGCAAAGACATAATGGTCCTAAGTGCGAACACGGGCACACCAGGGAATTTGCTGAACCCAGCAGGGGAAAGATTCAGGAAGGACGTCTCCAAGCTCTTTTTTTACTGAAAGGGTGTTCGACAAGTGGAACATACTGCCAGAGGAGGTGGTGACAGATAAAATAGTGGGGGTTTTCAAGGCAGGGTGGGACAGGCATATGGCCACAGTAAGAGGGTAGTGGGCAAGGTAAAGGTGGAGACGGCCACGTGGAACATTTAGGTGGGGTGTGCCACAGGACCTTTTTCTGGTGTCATTTTTAAAGTTTCTGTGCATTAGATGCTAATTGATTAGCACAACATAAATAATGAGCAATTTTGGCCAAACTGTGAGAAGCGTAAAATTTAATTGATGTAATAATTTTCTGGTTTACAAACTGTACACTGCTGATCCTGGAGCAAGTGTTCAGTCCCTAGCTCTAATCTCTCTGTAAGGCTGTTTGTTTTTCTATTCTTGTTTCCCCCACCCATGGTTTTCAACCCAGACAGTGAGGTCATCACTGCGGCACCCTCTCTTTGGATGGGAGGGCAAGCTGGCAGGTGACAGCTGTCACAGCTGATGCCAGTTCCTCTGCATGATCAGTTCGCAGTGCATGTTTAAATGCAGGGTGGCCCACACCTTCTCTGGTAGCTGAACTGCGCACCTTCATGATGTGCTCAACCGCCAGCTGGCTGCAATGTGGGATTCTGGAGTGCGAGCATGAAATAGATTGCCTCTCAACAGGCTGCCACCATGCCATCAGGTTGGCCTATAATGCAGCACTGAAGCTTTTTTTTTTTTTGTAAACATGTTCAGTGCTCTTTGACACTATCTGCAATCCAAATTATATGCTTTGGCAAATGTAAGGAATAATTTAAAACAGCTGGTTTTATTTATTTTTTATTGCTGTTGTTAACCAGGTAAGTTCAGTAGGCTATATGCCTATTATCTGGAATGACCTGGATAAAGTAATACAATAAAAAATATACAAGAAAAGAAAAACAATTACATGTACAATCGGGCAGTATCAACATATGATTCATGAGACTAGTTTTAAACATGTATTTTGTAGCAGAACGTCTCATATCACTTGGTAGCAAATTCCAAGAAGAATGGTTAATATAAGAAAAGGCCGTTGTCCTTTCTGACGTTTTATGAGAGGAACAATAAAAAGATCACTATCAGCTAGATTGCTAGAACCTAGCCAATGAAACGGGTTGAAACATTTGTGCAAAGTATTTTAGGCTGTGATTATGTAGATTGTAGTAAGTAAATAAACCAAGACTGTAAGATGGTTTTTGACGTAGCGGAGAGCCATTTAAAGGAAAACTCCATGTTAAAATTAGAAAAAGATATATAGTATTCTTTTTTTCTGTGTATAACCTCTTCCCAGTGTCATCTTTTCCTCTGGCTGTGAGAGTTGTTTTTTCTAACTTTCCCTGGCTGTTTTATTACCCCTGGAGGTTGCCTTTCTGGTTTTTTTTTTTATGGCCTCTTGTCCCAGACAGTCTTCCCAGAGTGCCCTTTGGTGTGATGTCTAATCGCCCCTGCAGGAGGCCAGTGTCTTGTTACAGGGTCTGTCACAGCTCAGCCACAGAGAGAATACTTATTCCAGAGAAGATACACTGCTAGAATTTGGGTGAGTGCAATCATTATTATTTTTTGATATTGGTACCTTGTCCTGCTATGTTACAACCTATAAGGTGATGTTCAATGTTTGCTACTTAGTACTGGTGCAAAAACTGAAAGGGACTGAGAGGAATAGCCAGATGAGTTCAGACACAACCACTGTAAACAGTGACATGATTAAAACACACACACACACACACAGCAGAACATAGCAAGACAAGGTACCAATATCAAAAAATAATAATGATTACACTCACCCAAAATCTAGCAGTGTATCTTCTCTGGAAGAAGTATTCTCTCTGTGCCTAAGCTGTGACAGACCCTGTAACAAGTCACTGGCCTCCTGCAGGGGTGATTAGACATCACACCAAAGGGCACTCTGGGAAGACTGTCTGGGACAAGAGGCCATAAAAGAAACCAAAATGGCAACCTCCAGGGGCAATAAAACAGCCAAGGAAAGTTAGAAAAAACAACTCTCACAGCCAGAGGAAATAAAAAAAAACTGGGAAGAGTTTATAACACAGAAAAAAAAGAATACTACATATCTTTTTCTGATTTTAACATTGAGTTTTCCTTTAAGCTCTTGGTAAAGGTTACAGTGGTGAGTACATCACTGAGACTGTGTTAACAAACCTATATGAAATGCAAAGTTATGCATTTGGGAATTCACAACAAACAACATGTGTACAAATTAGGGAACGTAGCTCTCCTTTTAACCAAACAAGAAAGAGATCTTGGAATAATTGTTAACCCCGATCTGAAATTCAGAACCCACTGCAAGACTCAAATAAATAAAGCGAATCAAAACCTTAATTGCATATTTAGGCACGTTTCCAGTCATAGGAAAGAAGTAATACTCCCCTTGTACATTGCCCTTGTTAGGCCACATCTTGAATACTGTGCTCAGGTGTGGTCCCCATATTATAAGGAAGATATTATAAAAATTGAGAGAGTACAATGAAGGTTTACTAGATCCATTATAGGGATGGCAAATAAGGCATATGAATCCAGATTGAAATTGCTTAATTTATTTACGCTTCAGTATAGAAGAATGGGGGGAGACATGTGTCTATTATTTAGAGCATTAACAGACCCCACCCTTAGTAAAGAATTAGGAATTACTCTCACAGATAATAGAGTAAGTAATAGAAGACACTCAGAACAACTATACATGTCAAAATGGAATACTCTGCGTAGAAGGTATTGGTTTAGTCACAGGGTCGTGTCTGCATGGAACCACCTACCAGCTGAGGTAGTAGACAGTCCAAATATGGAAACTTAGATTTAGTTATCAGAGATAATGTAAAATTCAGTAATTATTGACTTTCTGGCAAGCACCACGGACGCAATGTCCATATTAGCTTGATGTACCTATGATGATACCATATATCTTGTATTAGAAGCCACCCTCAGTTAACAAGCTGCATGGGAAAAAAACAGACTTGTACTAGAAGCTGCCCTATTATCAGAAGCTGCGGCTTGTAATCGAATACAATCTACTGAATAGAGTCTCAGGCTGAGCTCTTAAAATGACCAGTTACCTCCCCAAACCCACCCACACACACACACCCACACACATTTATTGTCAATTTGCTACAGAAAGGCAACTCGCACGCACTCTATCTCAGTGAAAACAGTCTCTGGTACTTTTAAGGTTGAGCTCTCGGTAAAAAGCTATCAGTGTTTCCGAACTGCTCAGGGGAATGAACTTAAAATATATGGTAAATATAGCACTTACTTACATATAGTACAGAAATACCGGTACAGCGCTTTCTTGTCGAACATCTGTGCTTTCTGTACTCAACGCTGAATGCCATTTCAACGACCACATGGTTTCCCCACTCCCTGACCACCATACCATAAATGCTATTACAGGTACAGAATACAAAGGAATATTCAAAGTAACATTACTGTTCCTTTGCTAGTGGACATTCTCTACATCTGCGTTTGAGAGAATAGCTGCTTATGCTTGGAATACTGGTACCCGGTATTGGGTAAGAGACATAGCAACCACGGTGTAAAAAAACTGTACTGTTTGAGCACAGTACCACTGGAACCTTGGTCCGGGTGAAGCATACAGCTTAATTAAGTGTAAAAGGTACAAGCTTTTAGTTGAGTTTAGGTCATTAGTGAGTATCTGTATGTAACCCCCAACCCTTGCCTTTTTGCAAGTGACAGGTGGTATGCTGTTGAAGCTGACAGCCGTACCAGGTGAGGGACTGGGTTCGGGGAGGACTAGGTTACTCGGCACAAGGGCTAGGTTTGGCTGCTCTGCACAGGGGCACCCAAGTAAATCCGAACACAAGAAGCAATAACTGTAGTGTCCAATACCAGGAATGGGATTCTAAAGTGTGGCTTTATTCACATCCAAACAGAACAAAACAAAGCATAGACGGACCCCCACAGGGCTACATTTCTGGTAATGCAGATTAAGAATCAGAACACTTCCTCAACACTTCAGCCCTCAGGCTCTGGACCCACCAGGCACACAGCCCGGACTTGCACGCTGCTTTGGGTACACAGCCCGACTTGTACACTATTTGGGGTTTCCCTGGCTTGGCTCCTCTGCCGGCCACTCGAACACCTTCCATTTGACATGGACACATTTTCCGGTGGCTTCCTAAACCACCCTAGAGCCTTCAACTCCATAAGGGAAATTTCCTTTTAATCCCACGTCTGGGTACTTTCCTCAGCACTGGCCAAGTGCCTGAGGGAAAGTAAAAGGGCCACAGAGCAAATCCGTAGAGGTGAATTTGGTTACTACTGATGGGGGGTCTCCCACATCTCGCTTCCACAATTCATACCCGGCCATTTCTCTGGACATTAAACATCTCTTTCTGAAAAGCTTGGCAATGTCGATTAAAGGGTAAATGCATAGCACATTTCCTCTACATGTCTTGGCTTTCCCCCTGTGCTAGACTTGAACATACTTTTACATCTCTTTCTGAAAAGCTTGGCATTGTAGATTAAAGGGTAAATGCATAGCACATTTCCTCTACATGTCTTGGCTTTCCCCTTGTGCTGGACTTGAACATACTTTTAATTGACTTGGCCCATTACTCTAGGCCTCTCACTTAAGCAGTCCAATCCCCACTTTACAACAGTTCAGGTGAAACATGAGCCCTATGTAAGAGCAGACTCACCCTTTGGTTGCAGGTGCCCCACAGGCGATTCTTGACAGCTTCTGGTGCCGCAGCACAATCTTGAAAAATAAGGCAGCTTCTTCCCTAGCTGGAACCAGGAGGGTTGCCCCTGGAATGACAGACAAACCTTTTCACCCCCATCCCCTCAGAGATGGGGCACAGAGACCAGTAACAGCAGTCTCCACCACTTCATGAACAGCTTACTGTGTTCTCTTTTGGCGGAAACACACACCTCTCCCTTAAAGTAGCTCTAAATCAGAGCTTTAGGCTCCAAGAGCTTGTGCAGGCTGTTGTGCTCCTCTCTTCAAGACTGCTCACACACAACTCCTTTCAAAAACTCTCAACATTCTCACCTAACTCCCAACTGCAGATTCCAATGTGGCTCATGCAGCTGCGAAAGTTCTATGGTGATGTCATCCTTCAGTCTCAGCTGAGACTGAGAACAGAGTGAGACAGTATTAAATCCATTTAACTGGAGTTTCACAAGCTGCCTTCCCTGCCTACCACTAGGTCTTACTGGGATTCTAGTAACTCCGGATAACAGGGGGGGGTTACACTCGCCTTGGGCCAGGAAAATGACTGTCCGCAGTCATTATTTACCCGGCTGAGGCCATCCCACCCTATGTGCTACCTGCGGAGGGGAGTGATCAGGCCCCCTCCTACCATGTGCTAGCACAGGCAGGCAACACTAAGGACCCAGATGCCTTTGGCTGACATATCAGCCTCTCCTCTGCCCACTAACTATGGGTGCCTAGTGGCTCTGGTAGAACTGCCCAGAGCATAGCCCTCATAGATCAGCACTGCAGTCCCTACGGCCATTCAGGACCACAGCCTGTCTATCCCCACTAGCCCTCTAGGGAAAATCTGTCTGCCTCTAACCCAAACCCCAAAACAAAACAAACCGGGGACCTCCCCGACCTTGGGCACCTTGCAACCACACACTAGGAGCTAATACCAACCATTACATTACTCCCTCACTCCCCCACAACCACACCTGTGGAAGGAAAAGGTTACTACACAGTAACAACAACAATAACAACAACAGTACTTTAAACACTACACACTAAAGTACTAGTGAGGAACTCCAATGAGCCCCTCCGCCTCTTCTTGTCTTCTCTTCTATCTTCTTCCGGATCATCTGCAAGAAAAAAGAAAGACAACACACACTCCTAATCTGCATACACAGTCTATCTAAACTCCTACCATCAAAACACTGGAGAATCCCAAAAAGATTTTTTTTTTTTAATTTTTTTTAGAAAAAGGTAGAAAAACAGTATATACACTAGAAAATGGTGGAAAAACAATGACATTATTTACAATACACATTTGGGGGATGGAGTGCCCTAAAAGTCCCATCTAGTGACCAAAGTGCCCGAAGGCTAGTCCATTAAAGAGTCTCTCCTGGGCCGGAGCCATTGTGAAGCACAGTTCTAGCAGGCCAAAGTCCCGAAGGGGAGAGTCTTTGAGGACAGTTCACACATTCTGGAGTCTGCTAGTGTAGGGTGTGTACTGCAGTGCCATAAGAATAGAAAAGTTTGGACTTACCAGCCCCTTGTAGAATGAACAATGGCACCGACCTGCTCCTCGGCCAAAGACTCTCCCTGGCAGCACTCTTCCGATGCAGCTGGGCGGACATCTTCTGGGAACTACAGGAGGGCACATCTGGAAACTGCTGGGGTGATGTCATCTCTGGAGATGGAACCTTGGAACAGGAACAAAGGAAAACAGCTGGTCTGATGTCATCCGATTACCAGGCGATGAATCAGGATACAGCTGGGCTGGCGTCCTCTCTGGATCTGAAGTCATCTGGTGGGCCAGTCGATGGATTCTGGAAAGTCAGTACACTGTAGAACTGATGAATGTGGGGCATCTGAGTCCTGGATGTCCATACTGGCAGAACAACAAAGGCACTGCAATGGCTGGTGTGGCAGCATTGACTACCACTGCTCTGCTTTCCATCTGGTAGGCACGGGCACATTTGCAGGGAGGTCTTTGCATTGAGGCCAATAGCACAACAGGTCAGGAGCTTGAATTATTACCCCGTCTGGGTGCACACAATTCACACTGTGAAAGGTTTCACGTCCCTCTCCATCCACTATTCGAATAGTGTCCATAAACAGTGTCCTGCCTTTTTTCCACTGGCTGTATTTTTCATGAAACATTCTGTTCCTGACATGCTTGTTTGCACCAGGATGTACACATTTCATTGCTTCAGCCCAAATCCAGGATTTCCTACTGTTTTCAATCTCCTCCCAGACTCTCCGAGGAAAGGTAGGAAAGGACATCCCATAGATTTCATACGCCTTCCTATGAACCAGTCTCTCCTCTCTACCAGCTTTGGTCAACCTGAGACTGCTGGCCTGGCTTGGGGGCAGCCAGTCCTGGTTCTGCCAGCTATGCATTCTCAACGAGACAAAAAATGGATCCCTGGCTTCTTCTTCTTGCACAGCCAGGGCAGTGGCATCACCACTCTCTTCCATGCATTCCTCTGAGGCAAGAGCTTGAGGCTGTGTACCCATTCCTTTTTCACAAGGCCACATAGGTTCCCCCTCTTCTCCTCCTCACTGAGAATCTGTGCCAGGAGTGAGCAGTCGTCCCTCACTCCTGAGACTATCCATTCTTCACTGGACGCAGAGGTCGATACCTCCCATTCAAAGGCATCCCTCATCTCATCTTCTCCTATGAGACTTGGGCTAGGCCCCCCTCTCCAAGGGTCTACTGATGCTCTGTCTGAATTGTTTCTCTTCGATCCAGCATCCGAAACATCAGCATGTTGTTCTGTCTGCAAATCTGCATCCTCTAGCTTTGTGCCACACTCCCCCGAGGGACCTTCTCCAATAGGCTCCGCCTGGTGCTGTGTGCTGCCAACTACAAATTCTTGAACTTTTGTCCATGTGGGAGCCAAACGAATCTTGGGCGCTTTAAACAAGCCATATTTCTCTAAGCACCCCGAACAGTGAGGTACCATGAAGACGTCCTTTCCAGCATTTAAGCATATTAAACACACTTGCACTGGATATCCAGGAATCACCACATGAGGAGGCAGTTGTCCTCCACAGTAACACCTCTCAATGTCCCTTAACTTGTTTACTTTTGCTGCTACCACAGCCCGGGCATGATCCAGGTAGCGGGCTGGTCCTGAGGCCATGACTGCAGAGAAAAACAAACAAACGCTCACTGTTATTGAAAGCCCCATCACTGAACACTTTCTTTTACTTTCAAAATGGCTCCTCTGCTTCCGTGTTTACATTACTACCCCACCCTGTAATGGCAGCGGCAGCACTCCTGTGCATCAACATTTTGAAATTGGGTCAAGTCACTTCGCATCCGATCTACGCACACTACTAATAACTTTGCTCAAAACTGCACAAACTTGCACTGTTCTTTTTCCTAGCACATTTATATGATTTGCCACGGACTTTTCACTTGCTGAAAACATTTCTTTAGTTCACAGTCCCTTGAAGCCTCAGAATTTCAAGCACAGGATTGCCTTTAACTAGTGCTGCATATCTTGCTACAACTCACAATCTCTCTACTGGCTTTGAAACTTTATTCTGATGCTGAACCCATAACTATGCTCACAGTCAATGGCTTAACAGACTTGCTTTAGCTGGTAAAACTTGACACAGTCTTTATTTGCAAAGCGACTACACTGTTGCACACAGATTCAGTTGGCTTTTGGCAAAATTCACTTGTTTGAGCAATTATTACTGTTGGTACTCACTGTTATCAGTAGCTGTTTGCTGCAATGGAAAAATGGCCTGCAGCCAGTCTTGGAGGCTTCAGAAAGGAAGCGGGTTGGCAGTCCGGCCGGTCGTCCCTCCGATCACCACACTCACAATCCAGTTGATCGAGATGTGGGTTGAGCCCGATTTTAAACAGTAAAGTCTACTTTTTGAAACTTTTACAGCGCTTTTTAGTCACCGTGACGCTCCTCCACTAAGCCAGTACACGCACTCCACTCACATTCCCTCTCGAATGCTGGGCAGTTGCTGTAGAGCTGGCTTGGGAGGCAGGACTGATTGCAGTCTCACCAATCACACAATGCCATGCAAATGAGCCTCTTTCCCTCGCGAGTGCTCTTCTCCTCACGGCGATCATTGGGCAGGCAAATTTAATCTGCAGAAACCATTTTTTTTTTTCTTCGAACTGACTCCACAGCGAGAGCCCATTTCAACCATTTATCATGGCCATTAACACAGCAAGTCTCTCAGTTTACTAAAAAGCATTTCCAATGTCCTGGGCACAATTTTCCTGTTGCTACCCCTAGTCTTCCACACTTTTCTTTGTCACACAATTTTTTAAAAGCTGGCAAAACGCTGTAATTTTTTGATGCAGGACAAGGGCATACTCTTTCAGGCTTTACAGCTCCTTGGTAAACAGTTGACATTTTAACAGCAGCATATGGACAACAGCACACAGTGACACACTAGTTAACCTTCCTTCCGATTTTTTGGGCTACCCACTGCCAGATAACCAAAATGCTAGCCCCTTGCCCAAGCACCTTTCCTCCCTAAATTTAAAATCCAAAGCGGTGCCTCCATTTTGTAACCCCCAACCCCTGCCTTTTTGCAAATGACAGGTGGCATGCTGTTGAAGCTGACAGCAGTACCTGGTGGGGACTGGGTTCGGGGAGGATGAAGTTACTTGGCACAGGGGCCTAGGTTTGGCTACTCTGCACAGGGGCACTCAAGTAAATCCGAACACAGGAAGCAATAACTGTAATGTCCAGAACCAGGAATGGGATTCTTCAGTGTGGCTTTTATTCACATCCAAGCTGAACAAACAAAGCATAGACGGACCCCCACGGGGCTGCATTCCTGGTAATGCAAGTTAAGAGAAACAGAACATTTCCTCAACACTTCAGCCCTCAGGCTCTGGACCCACCAGGCACACAGCCCAGACTTGCACGCTGCTTTGGGTACACAGCCCGACTTGTACACTATTTGGGGTTTCCCTGGCTCGGCTCCCGTGCCAGCCACTCGAACACCTTCCATTTGACATGGACACATTTTCCGGTGGCTCCCTAAACCACCCTTGAGCCTTCGACTCCATAAGGGAAACTTCCTTTTAATCCCACATCTGGGTACTTTCCTCAGCACTGGCCAAGTGCCTGAGGGAAAGTAAAAGGGCCACAGAGCAAATCTGTAGAGGTGAATTTGGTTACTACTGATGGGGGTCTCCCACCTCTCGCTCCCACAATTCATACCCGGCCATTTCTCTGGACATTAAACATCTCTTTCTGAAAAGCTTGGCAATGTAGATTAAAGGGTAAATGCATAGCACATTTCCTCTACATGTCTTGGCTTCCCCCGTGCTAGACTTGAACATACTTTTACATCTCTTTCTGAAAAGCTTGGCATTGTAGATTAAAGGGTAAATGCATAGCACGTTTCCTCTACATGTCTTGGCTTTCCCCTTGTGCTGGACTTGAACATACTTTTACTTGACTTAGCCCATTACTCTAGGCCTCTCACTTAAGCAGTCCAATCCCCACTTTACAACAGTTCAGGTGAAACATAGGACCTGTGTAAGAGCAGACTGACCTTTTGGTTGCAGGTGCCCCACAGGCGATTCTTGACAGCTTCTGACGCCGCAGCACAATCTTGAAAAATAAGGCAGCTTCTTCCCTAGCCGGAACCAGGAGGGTTGCCCCTGGAATGACAGGCAAACCTTTTCACCCCCATTCCCTCAGGGATGGGGCACAGAGACCAGTAACAGCGGTCTCCACCACTTCACGAACAGCTTACTGTGTTCCTCTTTTGGCAGAAACACACGCCTCTCCCTTAAAGTAGCTCTAAATCAGAGCTTTAGGCTTCAAGAGCCTGTGCACAGACTGCTGTGCTCCTCTCTTCAAGACTGCTCACACACAACTCCTTTCAAAAACTCTCAACATTCTAACCTACAGTAACTCCCAACTGCAGATTCCAATGTGGCTCATGCAGCTGCGAAAGTTATATAGTGATGTCATCCCTTAGTCTCAGCTGAGACTGAGAACAGAGTGAGACAGTGTGAAATCCATTTAACTGGAGTTTCACAAGCTGCCTTCCCTGCCTACCACTAGGTCTTACTGGGATTCTGGTAACCCCGGGTAACAGGGGAGTTACATGTATTTACCAACTGTTCTAGTATTAGAGGGTGACGTTTTGACACGGTTTAAATAGAAGCTGCTATCTAATACTAGCTGCCCTCGAATAGAAGCCATAGCTGAAAACAGCCATTTGCTAATAGAAGCTGTGGCTTCTGTTCTATGATATATGGGTTAATATAAGCCAAGGAGCAGTAAGTAAGTTTGGGCTGGAGCAGAACCCTAGCTATAGCCAGTCTAGCTTGAGGGGTCAGTTGCTGCCGACCCCTGTTAGCTATAGTCAACATACAGTTGACCGAACGACAGACTTTACTTCTGTTGGTAGAGAAAGTTAATGAGGGGTTGAGAGTTGCATCTCTGTATTTAAATGAGTCTGCTGGTTGTTTTTCTGTTATAGCCCAAGGGAGTGTTCTCAAGCAATCAGAATGCTCCTTTTCCCTGTGTGAAACATTTTCATTCTGTAAAGAGTGTCTCACATGCAGCTGCCATGAAAACAGGCACATTTGGGGAAATGTTCTTAATTTATAGTATATCATTGATGAGCTTTGATCAGTAATATATTAATTTATGGCAAAAAACAACATTAATGCACATCAGGGTTGCTACTATGCAAAACGCAAACCACTGAAAGTTGGAAATATACTATTAGGGTTGCAAACACGATGGTCACGAGCCTTGGAAATGTGCTGATAGGGTTTTATCTCTAACTCCCACCCACCCTACCATGTTCCCTACCCTCATGACCCAAGTACACTCTACAGGTACAGAGTAGTACATCAACGGTATTGCACCTCATACAGGGTAAACACAGTAAAATTGGTATACAGCAACCCTAATCCCCAACCCTTCCCCACCCTTCACGACTAGGGTAGGACAAATCAGTTAGTCAGAAGGCCAGTGGTTAGCAAAACAGTTCATTTTGCTACCACATTTTGAATCTTACTAGCTAGCTGGCTACCTGCCATCGAAGGAATGTTTGAGCCCTGGAAAATAATGACCACTAAAATGGCTAACACATTTTCAAACCTACTAGCCAAAGGAACCACCAGCTCACAAACTAAGTTCTCCCACAATGTTGGTGACAAAACATTAAGCTAAAGGTCTAATACCATTCTGCAAGGATGTACTGAGGGTTGCTTAACCCTTGCAGGGACGTGGACTGATATATCGGTTCAAAATTCCTGTACGTTATAATTCTGTTGGCAGCCTAAGGGTTAATTAAAGTGCAACAAGACCCTGCATAAAATAGTATGAATGTCCAAAACATATAACTTGCTTTGACTATTTCTAAGTATAGTACGTGTCTTAAAAAAAAGCAACTCACAAGTATGCAAGATGTGTATCAGTTTCAAAATTGTAACAATTATGTTGATTTCTGAAGGGCCTACAATACTGTGTGCCAGGTAAGGCAGAGGTTGTAATGGATGTAAACTTTTGCAGATTGGCACCCCAAAGTACTGTGATTGCATATCTATGATGTGTATAAAACATCAAACCTGTGTTGTGTGACTCTGGGACATGTATTTTGCCTATTTGTGTAGTAAGATCATTTCAGCATCCTTGTGTCCAACCATTATTTTACATGTGCTCACATACTTATAACATACAGCTTTAAAAATTCACACAAAGTAGCAAAGCCACCCTACAGCAATAGTTATAAATATCCATACTTTGTAGAGGTTTAAAAAGAAACACAATATATTCCTTTGTGACCATTTGTATTTTTACTTACTTATAAGAAATTAGTAATTAATTTAAGCAGCAAACTAAATTTGTAAACCTCCTAGTACCCCTCCCTTATGAACACTTACATCTTACCCTCTACTTTAATATTATAAAAAAGTTATATTAGCTTAAAGTTTCTGTTCACGTAGAACTTTAACACAGAAAAAAATCAGAGTAGTTCTAGCTGTTTTTCTCTGATTTTTTTTTCCAGCGCTCATGAATCAATCAAACAAAATCTTTTTATTTAACCAGATGAACACCATTGAGCAAAGCTCTTTTTCGAGATGGACCTGGACATATACATAATTATTACATAAATTAGAGGTACATACACAATAGGTTTACAACAGAACCATGATACAGATTTCAATTGAAAAAAAAAATAGCAACATACAGTACACAGAAAGAGTGAGATATTCACGTACTCATTGTTCAACATATACAAAATATACATGGAGCTTGGCAGTAGGTATAAGTAAGAGGGGCTTGAAATAGGTGTGAAAGTAGAGGGTTACCTCTAGTAGGGGAAGTGGGTTAGAAAGGTGGAAGCATATGAAGGCAGGGGTGCCCAAGACAGGCCATTGTTAGCTAGGGACAGGTGGCAGCAGCTGAAGAGATTATATACGGGGCTCCCAACTTGCAGATGGTGGAGGAAGGCATAATGGGGCACGGAAAGTAAAGTGAACTCGGGGGGGGGGTCCCAATGTGACCTACACTATAATCTGGCCATACAGCAGCAAACATGGAGTAAAACAGTGTTCCAAGGTACGGTGAGAGGAAGAGGAAGTGGAAGTGAATGGGAATGGAATATTAAGAAGGTCAGGGGAACATGGTGTGTAGAGGCCCTAAAAGCTTGAGAAAGGCAAAAATCAGGGGGAACAGTTACAGGATTCCTTAAGTGAACGATCATAAAGTGGTTTGAATGCTGATAATTTGATAGGGTGGACCAATTTCAATGTTTTTTGCAGCTCGGTCCAGAGCAAGGGTAGGACATAACTTAAGGATGACCTGCCAGAACATGAGTTGACCTTAAGTACCATAAGGGAGACATAGGAGGCGCTCCTCAGGACGTACTTACCTACCGTTCATAGTGGAAGACCATCCGAGATATATTGAGGCAGATTCTTCATGATAGTTCTGAGTGTCCAGAGTGCGGCGTTTCTCTGTCTTCTATAATTGAGTGTTGGCCAACCCACAGCAGCATAGAAGGAGCAGTGATGCGTGGAGTATGGTAGACCAGTAATAGACCTTATAGCTCTGTGATAATGTGTCGAGTTTGACTAGCGCAGAGGCAGGGCCCTGGCTGTAGAGGAAGTCTACATAGTCCAGTAATGAGAGGACAGTTGCTTGGACCAGTCTCTTCTTGGCATCCCATGTAAGTAGGTGTTTGATCCTGTAGAAAAGGCCAAGCCTTTGCCCTAGCTTTTTTGTTAGTTCTTTAATGTGGTCTTTAAAGGGAAGTCTGTGGTCTGTCCAAACCCCCAGGTATTTGAACTTGGTTACATATTCCAATGGTTCACGTAGAAGTGTAGTGATCTGAGGTAAGGTACCTTGGGTGACAGGGTTATTTGCATGTACAGAGGGAGAAAATACATTGCCTTTGTATTTTTTTTGTGTTCAAAAGAAGTTTCTGGTTCAATAGCTGATGTTGTAGCTGATTAAATTCATGCTGAAGATCACTACATGCTGCCTTGGGTATTGGTCTGCTAATGTATAATACCATATCATCTACGAAGAGATGTATATTGACAGATTTGATACTAACATCGATTTTATTGATATATTTTGCGAAGAGCAGTGGACCCAAAATGGAGCCCTGTGGTACACCCCTCAACAGAGGCTTTAGTGGTGAGAATTCCCCTTCCACTTTTACCTGCTGCTGGTGACCAGTAAGGTAATTAAAGAACCATCTCAGGGACAGGGGGTCCAGGCCAATGTTACGGAGGGATACAAGAAGCAGGTCAAGGTCAACAGTGTTGAATGCCTTGCTTAGGTCCAGAAATACTACGCAAATGAAGTTCTTGGTATCCAGGTCACACTGCCAATCATTAGTCACCTTTACAAGTGCCAAAATGGTGCTGTGACATGGTCTAAAGCCTGACTGTAGTGGGTTGAGCAGATTTGCAGATTCTAGGTATTTCCTAAGCTGTGTACTCACTATTTGCTCAAGCAATTTAGATAGGATGGGGAGTAGGGATATTGGCCTATAATTATTGAGGTGCCTAGGGTCACCGGATTTGAAAAGAGGGATCACATAGGCAGTTTTCCATAAAGGAGGAAGATCACCCTGTGAAAGGGATAAGTTAAATAGATGCGTAATTAGCACAGCCTACCTCAGGAAGTGGTGGATTTGAATACAGTGCAAGGCTTCAGACAGGCATGGGATAGGCATAAGGGAACAATAAAGATGAGTATGAATAGATAGGCCATTGATAGAGTACAGGCCTATGGCACATTCATAAGGTAGAAAAAATGGGCAGACTAGATTGGCCTTGCGGTCCTTATCTGCTGTCAACTTCTATGTTTCTATGTTTCTGTGTTACAGCCAGGACATGATGACTAAGTTTCAGGAAAAATGGATCTAAGAGGTCTGCACCAGCACTCTTCCTGGTATCCAGATGTAACAGTAGGTCCTCAACTTCTTTCAAGGTAGTAGGCTGAAAGGAGAACGCATCACTGATGATGGGAGCTTCTGGAACCTGTATGCCAAGTTGAGAGCGGAGGTTACTGGCAGGGAAGGTGTCAGAGGCTAACCCTGGAGTAGCAAAGTGGTTGTTGAGAGAGTCATGGATTATTGGTTTATCTGAAACTGTGTTGGCACCAATATTAATTTTAGTGGGTAGGGAAGATGGGGGTGCATGACCCTTGATATCCTTAAGGGCTTTCCAGAATTTGAAAGAACACTTAAAGGAAGATTCAAGTTCAGTATGGAAATAGTTAGCCTTAGTCTCTCTAACCATCTTGGTACATAGATTTGTAGCCCTCCTGAATGGAATCCAGTCAGCTGGGAGCTTTGTTTTCCAAAGCGAATCTCTGTTAAGCAGGGTGGCTTTCAAATCTGCCATAAACCACCGGCATGATTTTTTCCTAGAGCAGACTTTGACCAAGAGTGCATGCTTATCCAGTGCCCCTAACACAATTTCCTGGAAGATGTCATACACAGTGTTTACTGATTTTGCTAGGTAGAAATCCTGCCAACTCAAGGAATCCCTCAGGTCAGAGACAAATGCATAAGGGTCAAAATTACGATGATTCCTCTTGATGGTAAATATTGACGTGGACGGCAATTTCGAAGTGGATCTTACACAGACAGTGAACCAGTGGTCACTGATGTCGGAGAAAAACACACTAGCATGAGAAAACAAATGAGATTTGCTTACTAAAATAAGATCCTATAATGTGTTGTTATTTGGGTTCTTCTTATTAGGGCGTGTTGCTTCAGTAATAAATTGTGATAATCCAAAGGAGTCACAAATAGATTTAAGGGGTATGGGGACACTGGAGAACCAGTCCAGATTAAGGTCTCCTAGTATAAAAATCTCAGATGGTAGGGATCCTAGTGTGTTGCTAAGGTGGTCTAAAAACTGTAGTCCCACTGACGGAGGCCTATAGCATCATGTGACACAGAATGAGACAGAGGAGGAGGAGGAGAGCTCAATTTTGAGAGTCAGGCTTTCAAACTCTTTGGGAATCGAGATAGACTCGACTGAGGCAAAAAAATTATCTTTAACGTAGATGGCAACTCCTCCTCCTCTTGCCTGCCTATCAGTTCTGAACAAGTTATAGGATGGGATATTTACCTCACGGTCTGCGGTACCTGGTCTAAGCCAAGACTCTGTGACCACCAGGACATCCGGCATTGTATGACAAATCCAGGCCTGAATAGAGGCGAGCTTCTTTAATAGGCTACACGCATTGACATGCATAAAGCTTACACCTTTAATACTAGGTAGGTCGGCAGGAGACGAGATCCCTTCCAGGGGGCCAGGGTTAAGTTTGACATTGCCAGAGCACAACAAAAGAAGCAGCAAAAATGTCTTAATAGCTCCTAAGTGTAGCCATTGTGTTCTAATCCGTTCTCATTTGCAGGGATTATTAAGTGATGATAAGTACCCTGGTCATGTATAGCAGGGAGAACAGAGAGACCTGGGCAAACGAAGGTGGGGTTGTGCCATCTAAGGCCCTATCGGAAGCAATTCCGGCCACCATGATAAATATATTGCAGGTTCTAATTTGGGAAGCTCAACAGCCCATATGCAGAATTCTGGGTGGTCAGAAACGCACTGGTATTCCATTGCGGTTCTTGGCCCGAACACACTACTGGATGATTGATGTAGAGTAGTATAAAATTCTAGAGAGCAAAGCAGGATGAAGGATAAGCAGGGGAACAAGTAACAGGCCCTCATTCTAAAGCCTGGATACAATAAAGGCAGAAGATTTACTAATCCTAAATCTGTTGGCAGGAGAATGGAGGCAGGCTACAGCAGCTCTCGATCCAACTTCCAGTAAGAATAGAATAGGGTAACCAATGCTTGCTGAAGGGTTTTACTAATCCTAGCTTTTAGACAGGAAAAAGGAATGTGAGCCACGGCAGCTCTCGGTTAGACTTTCAGTACTATTTGAAGGGGGTGGCCAATGTGCTCACAATAAACACTCAGTTGGGTAGATAGCTGTGTGTCCCCTTAAGAGATTGCAAGCAAAACTGTTGACCAGTGAGGGATATGTTCAATAGAGTGGGAGGGGTCAAAGTGTATTTAAGGAGGCCGGGAGGGGCAAAATCCTGTTCACAGTTGCATGCAGTATAATGGTCAGAGGGCTTAGGCGGCAAATAATTTGCAGGGTGTAAATTCTTAAAAAGGGCAGAGAAAGTTAATACGAGGCTAAGGCTCTTACAAAATTAAATTAAGCACGGTTAACTTCTGGTGTGGCCAATTCAGTCTTAGTCTCCAGCAGCTTAGCCAATCGTAAAAGAAGACACCAACTTTAAAACTTCCTTTCTTCCTCTAACAGCTAGCTCAGGACTCCGGGCACAAAATCCGTACCTGTTTGAGTCCTTCGGACGAGATTCGAACCACCAGGGTGGTTCAAATCACTGGATGGCGATTCGGCGGTCGCTTATCAGGGCAAGAGCGGCAAGCTGCATGGAGCGGGACTGCAGCTTCACTCTGTGGAGGTCGGGTCAGTTTCCAGACCTAGAAGGGCGATGGAGCCTGTTTGAGTCCTTCAGCCAAGATTCGAATCACCAAGATGGTTCGAATCACTGGATGGAGATTTGGCTGTCGCTTATCAGGTGAGAGCGGCTAGCTGCGTGGAGCTCATGCGCAACCAAATAATTCCAAATTTAAAGACTAATTAATTTTAGTTTTTTCACAAACAACCCAAAAGGACCGATTCTTATATGTGGACTACAAAACCGGCAAGTTTCATACCTCAGCTCTTTCCCTTTTTTGAGCTATCTGAGTGCAAAAATTAAAGTTGCATATCAGGTACAAATACAGAATTTCAGCCCTCAATATCTAAGAAACTAGAAATCCAATTTTCCTGGTATTTGGAAGGCTAAGAGACTCTAGGACTGAGAAGCTGCATACTATATTTGACAGTCCTAGGGTCTAAGGCTTTTGAGATATAAGACTCTGAATGTGGCCTTTTTTAATAAAACTGCAACGCAACCCTAATATACAGGCACTACCGCACCTGTATAATACTGTCACTGAAACCACTCTTACGGTTGTAAGACTGGTCTATTACATTCCTAGGGTATCAGAACTACTCAACTGCAGTTTGCAGTTCTCAAACCCTAAGAATACACGTGAGACTACTCTTATAACCATAAGAGTGATCTCAGCTGTATTATTCATGTGCATTTTTCCTCCTTACCTATTGAATCTAGGACCTCCATTGGCCTGTCCGCCATCCCCTAGTCTGTCCCTGTAGAGAACACCACCCCCAGTTTTACCTGGATTCCTACATGTCCCTGAGCCTCTGAAGTCCTATTTCTGATGCTGGGGCCAAAAGTGAGTGGAGAAGATGGCCCGGGATCTGCCCGGGGCACTGAAGGAGTGGTCCTTGACCTAGTAGTAGTGTAACATGAATCATGGACCAATCAGCGTCTGCTCTTTTCAGCAAAATACACAGTCTCTTGTTGTACTCATCTCTGGCCACTAGAAGGTAGCCAAACAGTGGACCATCAACTCACTGACTGTGACAGAAGTGGAGAGTAACGTCAGAGGTACTGCAGCAAGGGCAACATGTGCAGTGTTTAAATAAGAGGAATGTTCCATTGTTAAAACTGGGGTGTTCCTTGTATTGTTTTTTTAAAGCGTTTCTTACACTTTATACTTGTTTTTAGTCAGGAAATATACCATATTACAAAGCGTAGAAGCCAGCCCCAAACTGAAGCTGTCCCTAAATAGTTGCTGCATGCCAGAAAAAAATTTTATTTTCTTTTAAAAGTCACCCCCAAAAGACTGGCTCTGTGCACAGCAAATGAGTGACTACAGTTTGTGGGCTTCTAGTCTGTGAGAAACACCTCCGCTGACACCCTTCCTCCTGCCTTGCAGTGTACTCATTTGTTGCTGCTCCTGCTGTTTTGTTTGTTTTATCCCTGCCCTAGTCCCAGTCTTCAGACACTGGCGTTGGCTCTGCGAATGTTCCACGATGCTGGTCAACAAATGGACAAACTGCAGAATCTGGTCTGAGCCGCGTCTGTTTCTTCTTTGTGCCGGTTTTCCAGTCATGCTAATTCTGTTTCCTCAGTCCCATTCCCGATCGTCTTTCCCGAGACCGAACCTGCTACAGCTACCGGGTCCAACATAGATATGCACATGTATTCATGCCACCATGGCTGCTGCATTTCATCTAGGTTCTTCTCCGTTCAGGGTATATCCTCTTTAATGAAGGCTTCAACCACCATTGTGCAACATGCAACGTGTAACGCTGAATGCAAGGTATTTTAATCAAAAAAATTGTTATTTTTATACAGGATAAACACTGTTAGGACAAAAGTCCTATGCACAAAGTCATCCTGTCACTGGTGTCTGGTTACGGAATAAAAACTATTTACCATCTAAAATAAAATTAATATAATTATATGTAACTACCCCTACCCTTCTATCTGCACACCCACTCGCAAGTGGTGCTGCCTAAGGGATATAGGTTGGCACCTGGGTTCATGGTTATAATTGGCTTGGCAAGTGGCGCGGTGCCTTCACCTATGGGGATCCTTATAGCAGCGTACTGCCAGTGTGCTTCCCCCCAGGAAATAAAATACAGCCCCTCCCTTGGTGACAGGTAGAACAATACACAATTCCCCCCTACTTATCAATCTAAGCATGCAAATATTACACTATACATTAATGCATGTACTTCAGCAATTTGCAGGAAAATAACCAAAGGGGTTTATTTGGGGTCTGGATAATGAGGTAAGGAACAAAGGATGCAAAGGGTAGTAAAACATTCAACAAGTTTATAATAAACACTGTAAGCAGGCAGGAAATTCAGATACCACAGTACATTACAACCCAGTATTCCCTGTTCCAGTCCCCCACTGGTGCACCAGTTAACCCCACAGTCCCTGTGGGAGCTCCCAAATACCTTGTGTGCACACTGAGGAGTTGCGGACCTGTGACTAGTAGACACTGGGGGCAGTACCATTGCAATGGTTGGATGCTGCAGATGCAAAGTACAAACTACACCAGAGGGTGTAGGAATACAGTTTATCCTGGCTGTAAGTGTTGCTGTGGGCATAGTTAGGGTCGTGCAGAAAGCCCAGATGGAAAGTTAACTAGCTAGCTAGCTGAACAGTTAGAAATGTATTTGGTTGGGTAAAACCCAGTACTCGTGACTTTTTAGTGAATAGGAGATGCAGGAATTGGGGGACGTCTCCCCTTGCAGGCAGTTTGGAAGAACAGGTTGAACTGGCATGGATGCAGGTGATCATTCTCTCCCCCCCCTTGGCAGTAGGCAGGCCGTCGTCGTCTTCACCCCACAGAGGGACTTGTCTTCACCCACCTTGCAGGTAGGCCAGCAGTTGAACAGGCAGGCAGGACCTCAGAGCTTAGGGCCCCTGGCAGGTATCACAGTCTCTTATGTCAGGACAGTGAGGCGGTGGATTTTACCACCTCATTCCAGCTCGGATAAACTACTACTTTCAGCAGTCAATGATATCTGGATTGCCAAATATCACTAGTCCAGGCAGGCTGAGGTAAATCCCCTTTTCTCTGGGATTTATCAGAACATTGGCAATAAATTCTGAAGTCCTCAGTTTGATTTTACACAAACTAAATGTCTCTTGGCTATGACAGCCGCAGGAGCTTTAAAAATCAGTTGTTTCTTCTTCAAAACTCTCACAGAAAAAGACCCAGGGCCAAACTGTCAACCCCAGAATATTTAGTTTGAATCTCGACACCTCATTGGTCCACCTTAGTCTCTATCTCCACATCCTGACTGGATGTACTGCAGCTACCAATAGGATTCCACGCTGTCTTTAAGCAGACTTCGGCAAAGATGGCCGCCCCAGACAGCACTTGCTCATCTCAGTCCATTATAAACAAAAATGCACAGTCTTGGCAGTATCTGGCTGCATGGCTAAGACCCTCCTGGTCCCGGACCCATCTGGTGGTCGCTAGGGCCAGGGGGCACTTTCAGGGAATAGGAGCCCTGTTGGAAGCTCTGTTTTGTGGGCTCCCCAGGAGGAGCTGTGCAGAAAACGGCAGTTTTGGCCGCTGAGCATCATGGGACTTGTTGTCCCAGTGGCCATGTTGTCCCCAGTACACCCACTGGAGGCATGGATTGGGTCGGGGAGCCTTTTCAAAAGTATTTTTTTGTGTGGATTTTGTTTCCCCCCCAGCCCCTGCTGGTGTCTGATGGGGCTGGGAGATGAGTTCCCTAATGGTGGCTTCTGCTGCGTTAGGTATTGGGGGCGCTTGAGGTGCCAGGAATAATCTTGCGGCCCTTTCTCACTCCTCTACTGTGCGGCAGTTCGAGGGCAGGGAAGCAAACTTTCTGGTGGCTCACTGGCCGCTCCACATCGGGTGCACTGAGGTGGCAAGGACAGTCAGTACACTCCTGGCAGCCGTCCAAGAGGTGGGCCAGGGGCAGCAGGAAGCTAAGTGTCTCGCATGCCACAAGGAGCTTTGCAATTGTGGCCAGAATAAGTTATTCTGCCCCGGTCCTGGTTGCAGTCCAGGAGCAGGCTGGGTAGCGAAGAGTCACTGCGCTGCAGGAGGCATTGGGAGGCAGCTACAGGAGGCAGCAGGAGCACCTGGTAAGCTCCCGACTTGGGAGGGGGCTTACATATACAAATCCAATTACCTCACATAGATACAAACACAATTAGAAAAACAACATAATCAGCTTCCTAAATTATATCACACTCCTCAAGTTTCAGTTGCAGTCACAGTTGTCTATAAATGCATGGCTTACGGCATGGACTGGACAAATTTCTTAATTGTGTGGTGAGAGCCTTCCATATTTTGGGCATATTTTTCAACTGCTGTGGCACAGCATCTGTGGGCTTGGTTGTGCCCTGCAGGAGAACCACTATGGGCCGATGCTCATTTACCTATAAAGTGGTTGAAGCCTGGAACTCATGTTCACCAACGGTAACTGTACCCTAAACCTTCCATTCCTTCAAACCACAGGTGGCAAACCTTTTTTTCTTCCATTATCGCAAATGCAACTGCCCATAGTATTAGTCTCAAACTTTTGTTACTCTGGAAACCCAGTCCCTCCTACAGCGCCACCCTTAGTATATTATCACATAGTTGGCCTGACTGCTCATTCTCCAGTGATGGACCCAGTTCTTCTACGTGTGCCTAATTTTGGAAAGCTCATGTCTGATATTATATATTTTGGGTCTGGTTTCATGGATTTGCCTGCCCTTCATGTTTTGTGATGTTTTTACTGACATGGACACTTTTGAAAAAGTTATCTTGAGCGTGAAGGTCCTCAGAAAATAAAATAAAACATTGTATTTTGGCTTGTATTAGTAGATGAGCCCATACTGCAAAAAATATTTAATAATAAAAAAGTCAGTTTATGGGACACCCCCGTTCAGTAGCCATGGCTGAAACTACTTAATAGCAACTGCGACTACCAAAGACAGAAATGTTTATGATTTTTATTGTTTACATGGAGCCCAGAGTATCTCTTACAGCTGTGTGTCACCTCTTGGTTCTTTAGGGTGCCAGAACTGTTTCTCTTCCATTTGTGGTTCTCTCACCGCAAGAACACATGCAAGCAGAGATGCACTTACAGACATAAGACACTGTTTGGTCGCCATATAAAAATATGGACTACAGCAAGCACAGATTTACCCAGAATATATCCTAACAAGTGTGGGGACACACTACACATTTTGGACACTTAGATTTTTATTTTAAAAACTGGTCCCAGATTGCATGCCCGGTTTAGTCAAAGACTAGAAATTTATTTTGGGGGGGGGGGATATCTGGTAGCCATTTCCTCTGAGAACATTGTGTTTGAAAATTAAAACCAACTTTAGACAGTTGAAGTATGCATTGACATTTGTGAGATCTCCTAAACACTAGATTGTGAGAGTTTCTGAACTGATCCTTGTTTCACAAACGCCACCAAACCTCGGCTTTACGCCTGCAGTTTTAAAAGTGAAATGTGACCCTTAATACCTTTTTTTTATGGTTTTGTTGTTTTTTTTTCCTTTTTGTTACAGTTGAGTCTACAGCCGTTGGGTCAGATGAAAAGTGGCTCTCCGCCCTGGAGAACACCCGCTGGTTAGAGTATGTGAGGTAAGAAGTGGACACAACATCTTTCCAACCTCCCAGCAAAGATGCATCCATTCTCGACGAGGCCAAGAGCTTAGGATTGGACACACTCAACCTTCTGTGACAGAAAATATATATAAAAAAAAAAAGGAGTGTGTCTTGGTGGGTAGGGCACATATTTATTTGCCTGGAGATCTTCAAGGGAGCTCCTCCACTGAGCGACACTTTTGAAACTGTAAGCTGTCAGCATCAGGGCCACTTAGGCCCTGTACACATTAAAAAGTGTGCTGTGGTTTGTTTTTAAAAACATTTTAGAAATGTTTTTGAACTCACCACAGCAGCCTGTCCACATCAGTCTTCAACCGAGTTTTAACTCGATTATCCCACAGCCGACTCCCGTGTGCATCTGTATCCAGTAAGGTTTTTAAAACCGAATGATTGCTTGGAAAATGAAGGACCAACGTCAGCAAGATGGCACGGTCACGGAGCAAGATGCAGACACCCATCCGCATTAATAGGTAACATGCTTTCACATTCTAGACTGTTTTTAAAAATGGGTTTAAGACTAGCTTTCTTCAGGGTTTTAGCACGGTTTGTTAACACGGTAAAAAAAACATGTTTTAATGCGGACGGGAGCCATGTTTGCGCCAGTTAAAACATTTTAAGCACTTTAAAACATTTTAACTAGCCTAATGTGTACAGGGCCTTAGAAACATTTTTCTAGCTGAGGCTTTGAATCCCAGCATAGCAGTTGGTTACTGTGACCTTAAGCAAGTAAATTAGCCTCCCTGAGCCTCCTTCCCTTCCAGCTGTAAAACAAGGCTGCAAACCAGATGTTGCATTTCTGTTGAACTGTCCCAGGGGAATAAAAACTGCAGAAACAACACAAATATAACCCCTAGGTGGCGCTATCCCAAGGGCTACTACCCCTGCCTGCTTGGCTAGTAGCAGGTTAAGGGACTTGAGTTCTGAAACGGGTGCCTCCACCCGGAGGTCAGGGTTGGTACATCAGCATGGAGAGACACTGACCGCATTGCTAAAATTGTTCACAAAGCAGGAGAAAACATTGATGTCCTAGTACACATAGGGACTAATGATCTCGCCAGCCGGTCAGTTGTGGAGACCAAGGAACACCTGACTAGGCTGGGTGACAAACTATCATCTATTTCGTCCGCATCTCCTTCTCTGAGATCCTGCCAGTCTGGGAGAAGGGAGCAGATGGACGGAAGGTCAGAGAAGGGAGATAGGGAGCTAAACACGTGGCTCAAGGACTGGTGCCAGGAAAGGACACAGATTTGTAGGAACTGGCAACAGTTCTGGGAGGCAGTTCTTTAAATTTGATGGACTGCATCTGACTAAAGAGGAGTCAGTGCATTGGGGCAAAGTTTGACGTCTTGCAGAATATTTAAACTAGCAAATGGGGAGAGGTGCAGCACCCTCGTCGAATGGGAAGAACACCCTCCCCTCAGCTAGTGGTCAAACAGGAATTCAGCGTTTTGCCGCTCATTTGCATCACCAGGTAACAAAAGGTTTGTCTCCCCATACGATGCACAGGGTAATGCCAAACTTCACCCAACAACTAACACACCAAAATCTGGCCAATGGAAAATCATGTAATAAATGCTCACAGCCTGGGAAATAAGATCCCAGACCTGCAGGCAATAATGTCAGAGCTAAACTGGACATAGTAGCAATTAGTGAGACGTGGTTTACCAGTAACCACACTTGGGAGACTTCAGTACCTGGCTATGTATTGTCAGAAGAGACCGAGGTGCAAAAAGGGGGAGGAGTGGCCCTGTATGTCAATGAAAATATCAAAGCTACAGAAATTCAGAATACACATAAGGAGCCAGAAGAACTGTGGGTCACCCTGGAAACAGGAAATTGGACAGCCATAAGAACTGGGGTTGTCTACAGGCCCCCAGACCAGGGGGAGGACATAGACACATTACTGTTAGAAGATATACAAAACATGACAGCTAAAGGGAGGTTCTGATAATGGAGACTTCAACATGCCAGATATAGATTGGTCAATACCAGCAGGAACATCTGCCAGAACTAGACTCATAGTGGATTCCCTGCAGGGAGGGCCTCAAACAACTGGTACAGCAACCCACAAGAGACAGGGCTATCCTAGATCTAGTACTGACTAACAAAGAAGGGATCATAGATCTCCAGGTAGAAGGTCACCTGGGGCCAGTGACCATCACATGGTATGGTTCAATTTGATTACTACATCTAAATCATCCCATTCCAAGGCAAAATATGGGACTTCAGAGGAGCTGACTTTGATAAGATGGCCAACAGAGTTAAGCTAGCCCTGGCAAAAAGAAACACAGGTGAGGAGGTATAGGCAAAGTGGGCAAGCATTAAGGATACAATACTTGAAGCAACATCCCATTGTGTTAGACAGAAAAGGAAGTGCAAAAGAAGAAGGAAACCACTTTGGTTCTCAAATACAGTAGCAGAAAAGGTCAGAGCCAAAAGGCTGGCCTTCAGAAAATATAAGGAACACAGCGGGATGAAGATGGGAGGCATACCAAACTGCCCTAAGGAAGCAGGTAAGGCAGTAAGGCAGGCAAAGTCCCAAACTGAGGAAACACTAGCACGAACAGTAAAAAGAAGGTGACAAGACTTTCTATAGATACATTAGTGAAAGGAGAAAGTCCAGAGGGGTATTGCTAAGCTTAATGGAGAAAAGGGAGCATGTGAGGAGGAGGACCTGTAAAGGCATCTATCCTAAATAGATACTTTTGCTCAGTATTTACTGAAGAAGGTAGGGCAGGGCCCACAGCTCAGACATCATGGACACAGCGGGGAGGGAGGTGAGCACTACCCTTCACAAAAAGAAAGGGTCCTACAAGAGCTTGCTAAGCTCAGGGTGGATAAGCAATGGGACCTGATGGCATACATCCCAGGGTACTTAAGGAGCTAAAGGAGGAACTAGCAGAGCCATTAGCAGAATTGTTTAGTGAGTCTCTGAGCACAGGAGAGGTCCCAGAAGACTGGAGAAGGGCTCATGTGATCCCACTCCACAAGAGTGGTAGCAGGGAGGAGGCGGGGAACTACAGACCGGTCAGTCTTACCTCAGTAGTGGGCAAGATTATGGAGGCACTCCTTAAGGAAAGGATAGTGCAACACCTGGAATCCATAGGGGCACAGGATCCAAGACAGCATGGGTTTACAAAGGAAGGTCCTGTCAAACTAATCTCATAGATTTCTTTGACTGGGTAACCAGAGTGTGTGGACCAAGGGGGCAGTTGATGTCGCCTACCTTGACTTCATAGAAAGCTTTTGACACTGTTCCACATAGAAGATTGATAATAAGCTAGGTAGGCTCAGGGTGGGTCAGAAGTTGGTCAACTGGGTGGCAAACTGGTTGACTGGCAGAAAACAGAGAGTGGTGGTAAATGGTATACAGTCAGAAGAGATGCCAGTCACAAGTGGGGTACCTCAGGATCAGTCCTGGGGCCAGTCCTATTCAACATCTTCATTAGTGACCTCATGAGATGGACTAGAGGGTAAGGCTTGTCTGTTTGCAGATGACACCAAGATCTGCAACAGAGCAGATGATCCAGATGGGGTGGGCAGAATGAGAAGAGATCTGGATAAACTAGCAGAATGGTCAGAAGAGTGGCAACTGGGATTTAATGCAAAGAGTGCAAAATCATGCACATAGGGAAGAGAAACCCTGGAAGCCACTTATAGGCTGGGAGGGGTTGCTAGCAGTCACAAAGGAAGAAAGAGACTTGGGCATCATCATCGCTGATGACCTAAAATCATCCAAGCAGACCTCTAAAGCAGTAGGTAAGGCTAGGGGGGTGTTAGGGTGTATTAGTAGGGGTATCACAAGTCGTAAGAGGGAGGTAATAATCCCTCTGTACAAGACATTGGTTAGGCCCCATCTGGAGTACTGCGTGCAGTATTGGAGGCCACACCTTCACAAGGACATTAACCAAATTGAGGCAGTCCAGAGAAGGGCAACTAAATGGTGCAGGGACTGCATCAGAAGACATATGAGGACAGATTAACGGAGCTCAATATGTATACCCTTGAGCAAGGAGGGAGAGAGGTGATATGATCGAGACATTTAAACACCTTAAGGGCATAAACAAGGTGAAAGAGTCTAACATGTTTAAATATAAGAAAATAGCAGGACAAGAGGACACAGCATGAGATTAGAGGGAGGCCGATTAAGGGGAATGTGAGAAATTTTTTCACAGAAAGGTGGTAGATGCATGGAATGGCTTACCACAAGAAGTGGTGGCTATGAATACAGTGCAGGGCTTCAAACAGGCATGGGATAGGCATAAGGGAGCAATACAAATGACTATGAATAGATAGGTCACTGACAGAGCAAAGGCCGATGGCACATTTATAAGGTAGAAAAAGAAATGGGCAGACTGGATGGGCCTTGCGGTCCTTATCTGCCGTCAACTTCTATGTTTCTATGTAGTGGTCAAGCTAACCTGGGCACAGCCCTCCGGGACACTGTAACCCCCCCTCTTTCCTTACTAGTGGCCGGAACAATACACAGTAATCACTTTCACAATACCCCTGATACACCGCACCCATACCCACACTGTTTGCACTTACCACCAGGGCTTTCCTCTGGCCTGGCCTTGGGGATCCCCCCTGTAAAACATGGTTATACACAGCAAATAACAGCAATACAGTACTCTTGCACAAAGTGGAACCACAGTCAGGGTAAATGTAAAAAAAGGAGTTGGATCTGATTTATTTAAGGGACTTGAACAAGGGAGGGGCATAATCAGGTTAATTTGCTTAAAGACTGTATCAATCAAACAGTTATGCATGCACTTCAGGGTCCATAAACAGTCACACATTCTGGGTACCCAGATGGAGAATGGTGGGCTAGCCAGGAATGTTGCTACTGGTTGGGGCCCTGTGATGGAAGAAAACAACATGCACCATACACACTAATTGTAATCCGGAGCCGTAGGGCTCAGTTCTTGAAAAAGAAAACAACAAGACAATCAGATAACACAATTTTAGATTAGGCTGTTGTTGCAGGGAGCTACCCTGATAATTACTCACGATACCCAAGACTGGACACAGGCCAGACGAAAATTGAGACTGCAGGTGGTTGATCTGGAGTGCCAGGAGAAGCAGGGCCCACACGATTCGCCGAGGCATTGTTCCTGTTCAAGCGTGGAGCAGGGGGCTGATCCCCAGACAGGTCTCTCATCGATGGCTTTCTCTGTGCAGCGGGTAGTCTGGCTGGGCCAATGTGGCAAGGCCAGGCCAAATGGAGACAAATTCGGATACAGTCCATTTTGGGCTGGATACAGCTTCAAGCAAGCCGAACACAGTTCACACAGCGGGGAACCAAATCTCGACCCACTTTCAATACACAGCACATTCACATGTAAGGAAATTCTACTGTACCAGGCAAACTGCTCCCCGGTCACGATCGCAAGTCTCTGCACAAACCGGGGATTCAACAGCAGCTGGAAATCCTGACAGGCCGATCGCATTCAGCAAAATCTTCAGTCTTCTTCAGGTATGAGCCTGGTAAAAAATCAGTGGCTTGCTTCATTCTCACAAACTTGGATTTAGTCCAGAATAATTCTCTTCTCTCCCTCTCAGGGGCAGCAGGCAGACATGCAGGCCACAACTCAAGCCTTTTCACAGTTCTCCCACCAAAACTACTCAGACTGCTGCTTGACCTTCTCAAGCTCTTGCCTGTTCAACTCCCAACTGAGATCTGACTCATACTGCAGCAAGCCTGGGAATTTCACCAAGATCCAAAAGGTTCGGTTGGCTGATTCATTTGTCAGTCACAACAGGAGCTCCCCCTTCAGGTGCAAAAAGGCACCAAAAGCCCAAAACTACAATTCCTACAGATTCTGACTCCAGACAGCTCCTGTAGTCCAGCTCCATTTTAGGTCCCACCAGTACTGATTATTCCAATTCAGCAGTCCTGGACCAAGATAGTGGAGATAAACAAAACAGTCCTTGCTGCAAAGAAGGCAGATTAGACAAACTACATTATCATTATCACTCTAAATGATTTTCAGCAAATACTTACATCTTTCAACAGAGCTCCCTCTCAGATTACTTATGACTGCAATCCAGGCAGCTCTTAAAGAGACAGTACACAGCGGCTATACAGGCTGTTTGTGGCAATCACATTTAAACTGCTAAAACGCAGGACACCAGCCTGGCAGTGAGCATTTAGGCAAGCTCAAGGAAGACTTTTAGGGAACCCCCATTTGTAATGGGGGGTTACACAAAGAAGATGAGTACAGGCTCTGGCTGGCATGTGGTGTCTTGGGGAAACCCAGGTCCAGGAATGTCTTTAGGTCTCTCGCTCCATGGGCCATGACCAGTGTGGAGCCAGTGTTGCAGCTAGCACTGGAATGTGGGGGATGGATGGTGTGTGTGTGTGTGTGTGTGTGTGTGTGTGTTTGTGTGTGTGTATGTGTGTGTAGGCCAGAATGGGAGGAAAAGAATGAATGTATGCATATCTACCTACCCCTCTCTCTCTGTATATGTATCTGATATGCCATGGCTCTAATGAAAATATTTTTTTGGAGTGCAGTTTGACCTTTTGTCAGCACAAGGAGTAGTGAATCTAGAACATGAGGACAGGAGTGGAAGCTGGTGAGAGGGAGGTTCAGGAGGGACATCCGGAAGTCTTATTTTATAGAGAGAGTGGTTGAGCCATGGAAGAGTCTGCCATCTGAGGTGGTGGGTGCCAAAACCAGTAATGGTTTCAAGCATGGCTAGGGCCCAGTAGTTATTCAGGGGGCAATAATAAGATGGGCACAAGGGGATGGATAGTGTAGACAGAAACCCCATATTGACAAAAGGTCTCTTGGTATGGTAGGGTGTTACGGGCAGACTGGATAGACCATTGGTGTTTTTGTGCTGTCATTGTCTGTGTTTCTTAACTTAGACCCATTACCCAGCATATTGAATTGGGAAAGGTTATTTTTTTGTAACAATTTATTTTCTGGGGTGGCCCAGCTGAGATGCAGCATTTCCATTTCAGTGGGGTCCAGTGATTATACAGTCTGACAATTGGTTGGGATTGAAGTGTCAAGAGGTTGTGACACACTGAGGGTGACTCAGTGGGCCAGTGGCTATGGTGAGTTTTGAACCTTGGATCTCCCGTTCCATGGAGCTGTGTGGCGTTGGGCCCAAGGGTGCCTGCAGTCATTATACAATAGGGATGAGATTATATGCCATTCTTTAGTTGAGCATAAAACCACCACCATGATTAGTGCAGGTTTTCTACCTAAACCCCTTCCTCTAATTCTGCATTTAGCTATAACTACTAGAGGAGGCCAACTTTGGCCACATTTCATAGGATTACTTTATAAGTCTTCCGGAAATGTCTAGAGAATCCACTAGAGGTATATTAGAAGCTTGGAATAGAGAGGTTCTCATGCCAGTCCAAATAGATGAATGGGAAAAATATACTAAGCTTGCTTTCCGCCTTTTAAATGCACCCTATTGGAGGGAATTTGCATGGAAAACCAGAAACAGATTTTTTTATCCCCCTGCCAAATTGTCTAAATTTACAACTACCGTCACCGGGGAATGCTGGAGGAAATGTGGGGCTCAACAAGCAGGTCATACCCATATATTCTGGTCATGCCCAGTCCTGAGAGAGTTTTGGTGCTTGATTTCACAGGCCCTGATTGAATTAGTTGGAGAAGAAGCGGTTTTAACCCCAGAATTGGTTCTTCTGACAATCCCTCCGGAGGGTTTACGTATTTAAAAAGGCTGCTTATTGATAACTTATATACTGGTGGCAAAGAAAGTTATTACCAGGAGATGGGGCAGAGATTCCCCCCCTACATTACAGGAATGGCATGGGATGCTTAATTATACCTTTGAATGGTTGATTGCCAGGGCTGGAGATAAAGTGGATCTGTTTGAATTAGGATGGAGAAAATGGATATTTTATATAACTCCTTTGGATCCTTCTTTTGTTCCATGAAAATTTATTTAAATATCTACAAGCGAGCACTTAAGAAGCATTCACTTATTGTATGGACTCAACCAGAAAATTGGACATTTAGCACTTGTCTATATAGGAATAATGGACATTCCTCTGAATTGACACTTTATATATTTGCACTATGTATGATTTTACCCAGCATCGAATTGCACTCTCATCTGTATTTATTGGCTGTAACCCTTAGTGAACTATTTCGATATGCTTTTTTTTAATTAAGCTATGGGAATGCTCTTTATATTTCCAGATGTACCTCATTACAGATTTTTATCTGAAAAAAATCATAAACAATTAAAATAAATAAATAAACCACCATGAGATATCACACTCTGCTGACATCACCAGTGTGTGATAACTGGAGATCTTACTTTGAGAGGGTTCCTGCAGTAGGTCTTCACATATAGGACTGCCCCCCCCCCTCCACCGGCGTCAGGTCCGCACGGCAAACTTGTAGATAGCAATCATCAGCGGGGACCGCCCCCGATGTCAGGGCGTCATGACATCAGCCTGACTATAAAAGGGGCAGTCCCGCACCCACTCTCCAGTTCTTTCCCGCCGTCGCCTCAGTCACGTTTGGCTCGCATCAGAACAGCAATCTAATGTCCGCGTTATATTTTTCGAAGTATTTCTTCACCTCTTGTAAAATTCAACAACATTTTTCTTCAACTGATGTCTTCTAGACAGAAGAAAAAGTGCTCTAAGTGCGGCGCTCAAATCCCACACAGGGACGAGCATTCCTGCTGTCTCCTCTGCCTCGGTTCGAAGCACGACGTCCAGGAGTGTTCCATCTGCCAGGCCTTCAACCAGGCAACCAGAACCAGGCACAGGAGGCCCCTTGAGGCCCATCTATTGACCCGACACTTGGTGTCTATGGAAAGGGAGCTTCAAAAACTCCGGGAAAAGTCGTCATCGCTGGCCCCGAAGAAAAAGAAAAGTAAGGAGAAGCGTCGGGACAGGAGTCCGTCACCATCTGAGAGGCTGGCAACAGTGAGTACTTTTTCAGGCACCCCGTCCGCTTCTTTGGGCTGAGCCCCTTCTCCCCCTCTTGCCGAGGTGAGCGGGCAGCCAGGGGTTGCCTCTTTGGATGTGGTAATTCTGTCGACTGATCTTACTAGTAAATCACCCCTCACCTCCGGCGAAGGGTGCACGGCCTCCGCCGATCAGCCTAGTGGCGGCCTCCCAGCTGTCTCTAGCCCAGCCGGATCTGTTCCTTCAGACGCCGGCTCCTCCAACACCTGAATAGATCAGTCCACTCTCCCGTCAGGCTCCAGTTTGTCCCCTGACGTTGGACAGAGTGAGGGACCAGTTGACCCGTCGTCTCCCAGGGTCCTCCACCCTAGAGACTCGCCACCCAACCCTTTGCTGTTTGCCTTAGCAAAGTCGCATTCAGACCTGCTGTCAGGGGCCCCTTGTGCTCTCCCCCCTCGCCAGGCCTTCCTCCGTCGCCGGAGTCCATTTTTCTGCCGACAGAGGACCCGGGTATGGAGCCTCCACCCCCCCAGTACTTTGGGCGCGCTCCAGGTCCCGATGCCCCCTCCGGGCTCCACGGCATCTCCCCCAGTGGGTCCTTCATCTGGGTTCGTACACCAGGAACCCTCCTTCCCGCCTGCGGGCGCCCCTCCGTCGGTCACCCATTATCTGACGTCGGGCCAGGTGCCTCCATTGCCGGGTTTCCCGACACCAAGGCTATCCGACGCCGGGTTTTCAGATACCAGGCTTTCCAACATCATCTTTCCCGGAGACGGGTTATCCTACTACAGGACTTCCCACGCTGGGTTACCCAGGGTACTCGTATTATCCATCTTGGCACTATCCACAGTACCCGAGTTATCCAATTTATCAACCACCATCTCCTCCTCCTCCTCCTCCTCCGGTGCCAGAACTTCAGTCCATCCCTCGTTGGTGGAAAGAGGCTAGAGCTCAGCTTGTGTCAGAGTTACGACCACCAGTGAGGGAGACACCCTCTGTTACGGTGACCTCTCCACTGCCTCCGGTCTCCAGAGTCCCTACCTCTATTTCGGTAGGCATTACTGAACCAGATCCTTCTCTTCCTTCTGGCTCTGATTCCTCCGACACTAGTTCCGACTCGGATGGGTTGGACACCAGCTCTCCAGTGGAGGTTCCTCCAAAAGACTCTCCAAAGTCCCCTTCAGAGGATCCTTCCTTCGGAGACTTGCTATGGTCAGTTCAAACGGCTGGTGGTTGGCCGTCCAGAGAGGTGGATCCCCAATGCAAACGTCTTGCGGAGCACCTGGATCTGGCCACCTCAGACTCTATCCCCATTCAGCCGTGGATGGGACCTCATGAGGACCTAGTTACCACAGTTTGGCAACAACCGTCCTCCATTCCAGCGGTCTCCCACAAAGCTGACCGCACCTGTTATCCCCCGGAAGGGATTTTTCACTTGAACTCCCATCCCAAGGCTGATTCTATGGTCATCCTGGCAGCTCACGACCGCTCAGCTCAGCCCAAGCATCTGAGTTCTTTGCCTCCCAACAAGGACTCGTGTCAACTCAACCAGTTTGGGCCAAAAATGTATTCGTCTTCTTCGTGTGCGATTCGTTCCCTCAATTACGTCTAGCACATGGTTGCCTTTCCAAAAGCTTCTCTCATTGACCTTGAAAGGGACCTCCAGGATGTTCAAGATGAAACCCTGAGGAAGAAGCTCTTGGATAAAATAAGGATGGGGAAATCCTTATGTCACCACGCCTTTCGGGCTACTTACGACTCGGTGGATTCAGTGGCGAGAGCAGTTGCCATGGGGATCTGCCTCCGTCGCCTTTCCTGGCTCCATATAGCGGGACTGGTGCAGGACGTGCAGTCCTCCCTGCTGGATGCCCCTTTCAGGGGTTCCGTCCTCATTGGCGGCGACGCTAAAGATATTATTACTAGGCTGCAGGAAAGCGGACGCTCCGTGAGGGACGTCCGTTCCTTATATAAGACGGGACAGAAAAAGCAGCCTTTTCACCGCCAAAGAAGGTGGAACAAATCCCAGGCTAAGCACCAAACAAAGAAATGCACACTTGGATCAGGAGCTCAAACCCCACAGCCTAAATTTCAAAACAGGCCTCTGGGGCTAAAGCTCGCCTCCCCTAGGCATCCTGACTCCTTTCCCCTCCTTCCGCTACCTCCAGTACTTCAGGAGGAACCGGTCAGAGGGAGGTTCAGCCTCTATCTGGAAGGTTGGAGGTCCGTCACTGCAGAAAACTGTGTGCTTCAGCTCATCCAGCGAGGTCACTCGATAGAATTCAGCGAAATTCCAACCCCTCAACCTCCAGGACGGTCCTTCTATCCTTGGGATTAGGTCCCCATAGTCTCTCAAGAGATCCAGGCACTTCTCATAAAGAAAGCCATAGAGCCTGTCCCGTTAAGCCAAATAGGAAGGGGATTCTACTCCCACTTCTTCCTAGTTCCAAAGTAAATGGGCAACCTGAGACTGATCCTGGACCTCAGCACACTAAACATCTTCGTCGAACGCAAGAAGTTCGTATGTTGACCCTTCAGGGGCTCCTTCCCCTGCTCCATCAAAACTCTTGGTTGTGCTCCCTGGACATGCAGGATGCATATCTGCATATCCCAATCCTCCCGGCCCACCAACGCTTTCTCCGCTTTGTTTTCATGGAGAAACATTTCCAGTTCCGAGCACTCCCGTTTGGACTTTCTTCGGCCCCCCGAGTCTTTACCAAATGTCTAGCGGTGGTGGCAGCCTTTCTGCACTGCCAGGGCATTTATGTCTTCCCGTACCTGGACAACTGGCTCCTCTCAGCACCCTCTCCTACCCGCCTGAAAGAGGCTGTCGCTTTCACTCTGAGCTTGTTTACTTTATTGGGCATAACGGTCAATTTTCCCAAGTCCCAGCTAGTACCCTCACAGGGACTCCAGTTCATTGGAGCTGTACTAGACACAGTTCAAGGCAAAGCTTTCCTACCACCAGATTGGGCCGAGACTCTTGTTTCTCAAGCCACTCTGGTGGCACAGGCCTGATGGATCCCTGCACACTTGGTGCTTCGTTTATTGGGTCTGATAGTGGCTGCCATTTCAACAGTCCCAATGGCCAGGCTTCATATGAGGGTGACCCAATGGTCTCTTCGAGTCCAATGGGACCAGAGGATGGACGACATGAAACAAAACATCATGATCTCCAACAGCCTCCAGAGAGATCTCCGCTGGTGGCAGGATCTCTCGAATTTGTCCAAGGGGGTCTCCTTCCTTCTGACAGTTCCAACTCAAATTCTCACTACGGACGCCTCAGATCTGGGCTGGGCTGCTCATCTGGGGTCTCACAAGACACAGGGGTCTTGGTCCGATCAGGAGCTGATGCTCCACATCAATGTTCTGGAGACCAGGGCAGTTCTTTACGCACTCCAGGCATTCCAGTCGCTGCTGGTTCCGGGACCTATCCTGGTACAGACGGACAACATGTCCACTGTCTGGTACATAAACAAGCAGGGGGGAACCAGATCTTACCCTCTTTGCCGAGAGGCCATAAGGGTGTGGTACTGGGTGATTCAGCACAGCCTTTACCTGACAGCAGTTCACGTTCTGGGAATTGACACTTAATATATTGCAGTATGGATGATTTTACCCAGCATCGAATTGCACTCTCATCTGTATTTATTGACTGTAACCCTTAGTGAACTATTTAGATATGCTTTTTTAATTAAGCTATGTGAATGCTCTTTATACTTCCAGATGTACCTCATTACAGATTTTTATCTGAAAAAAATCATAAACAATTTAAAAAAAAAAAAAACACCACTATGAGATATCACACTCTGCTGACATCACCAGTGTGTGTGATAATTAGAGTTCTCTCCAGTTATCACGTCCCTGTTGTACACAACGGATACATTATGTGCACTCGTGTAATATGGAAAATATTTTCACCCCTGCACAGTGACCTCTGGATACTCACTCGTGGCTTTGCCACTTGTGAATATACAGAGGTCACTCTAAAGGAGTGAAAATATTTTCCATATCACACTCATGCCCATCATGTATCCCCTTATTATCCAGCCAGGGATTTAAATTTTATCCCTCGTTTATAACCAAGTGTCCTCCCTCTTTCCCTTAGCATGGGCACAGCTGAAAATGGCACACACTTGACTTGCCCCTGCAGAAGAAAAGGGCTGCTGTGGTGCCAGAACATGGCCACCATCCCAGCCCAGCTGAGGCACACTGCTGAGCAGCAACTGCTTCTGCCTGGCCCATCTCCCATGCAGCTTCCAAAGTTCATTCCTGAACCTGGGTCACCAGCTCGGCAGCACAATGCACTACCACTGAATCATTAGGCAACCTCCTTTTTTATTTTTCAAGTTATGTTTTTTTCCCTTATACCTTGTTTTTTTGCGGTTCCGTGTTGCTGCGGCGACAGGAATGTCGGCGACCTCCCATACAGCAACACATGGTCGCTGACATCCCTGATGCTGCCGACTCCGGTTCCTGATGAGAAAATGCACCAACACACTATTGGTGTTCATGCAGGCCCCGCCTCCCCTGGACTTAAGGATTCCAACTCGGGGGATCTGGAAAGCGGCCAAACTCCAGAGTCGATGACTCTTGCATTGCTCCAGCAACCCTGTTGACACTGCGGGTGTCAGCGGGTTGCTATCGCTGTAAGAGCATTGCTGTTACAATGGTATACCTTTTTTTTGCCCCTTTTATCCCATGTTTTGCTTATTTATCCCCTGACTTGTTTAACCCTTTAACCCCTCTTCCTTCCTACTGTAGTCAAATGTATAAGAGTCTGGATCCACTTTATCATTGTTTATTTGTAATCCCCTCTCCATAGTCTCCTTTTTCTCCATCCTTCTTCTTTATTTTTTTTTGGGGGGGGGGATTCTTTTTTCTGCTCCATTCGCTGGAGCCCTGGGCATCTCTCCAGCATGGTCCCACTCGGTTGCTGCCTCTACTGCCCGCCATGCCCCTACCCCCAGCCAAGGAATCGGGTGCTAAGCCCACCCCCTTCCCATGCAGCCCAACCAGGAAGGGCGAGTCGAGCTGGGATCAGGGCTGGCATTGGGCGTGTGGGCAGCACCACTCGGGACCCGCCTTCACCTTCCAGGATCCCGGGGGTTTCCATCTTGAAGTTTCCCCTGGGAGTGTGGATGTGCAATGACACCCTGCATGCGGCAGGCGCATTCCCGCACCCATGCATAAGGCATCTGCTGCCACTCCCAACTCGGAAGAGCGTGCCATCAGTTGCACCACCCCCGGTCACCACCAGGAGCTGCTAGCACCGTGGCAAGCATCCCAACCAAGCCCCAGGAAAGAAGAGCAATCCTATGTATGCTCGAACTTTTCCTGCCCCTGCTAACCCCCAACGGCCCGAATTCACTTCCGAGCCTTGGTTGCTGGCGTGGCACGAGGTGTGGCACCCAGCACCTCAACCCTCAGCGCCACCAGGCCGGCTTTCGCCATCCTTCTTACAGAAAATTGTGTTTGCTGTGACTGGACCCTTACTCTTACCAAGAGGGCAGGTGAACAGCTGATGCCAATCTTACCCCTCAGCCAGCAGGCATTGGTGAGCCAACACCAGGTAGCCCCCCCCCCACCAGAAGCATCTGTGTACATCCCCTCCATGGCATTCTCAGCCCCCAGCCAGCCCTACCATTCGATTCCAAATCGCTACCACCGTACCACTGGACTAACCATTGAGCCATTTACTACAGACTGCAGTGACATTTAAAATGGGACTGATCATGGCGGCTTAATAGTAAAAGTGCTCATCATGTTTTTATACCTCTCTTGATTTTTGCTTCGGCCACTCAGTCATTTACTTATTTTTGAAAAATAACCTCAGTTGAAAAAAAAATACATTTTCTTAAAGAGGTATGTCATGTTGGTATTTTGTTTTTCAATTGCAGACTGTGTCTGAAAAAGTCTGGGGAGGTCGCGTCTCTACTTGCAGATAGATGCCTTTGTGCTATCCTTCAGGGTAAGTGTTCCTCATTTCTTTAAGAAGTTTATTTAATATTTTTTAGTACTTTTTCCCCCTCTGACCCTTTGGAGTCCCTAAAGCTCATGTCATTACACTCACCCTCACCCCACTCTCTGGCAGCTGCTGTGGCTTATCCCCCCCCACCCAAGAAACACACAAACATGGGAAACCCTGCTTCCCAGGGCCAGCATCATGTGCGGCTGGGACAGGAGATTAAGGCAGATTCACTGTGCCATCAAGCTAACACTTTGCAGGGCCTGTATTTTTTACCCATGCTTATGCCTCAGTCCCAAGAGCACATCTTTTTAATTCTGCTTTTAATAAGTTTAATTGTGTGTCAGATTAAGTGCATTGTGTTTTACTGTCACTTATGTGACCTGAGTAATTTGACTATCTGTACAGTTTTCAAAGCTCTGCAGAATGCGAGCTTAATAAAAATTAATTGCCCTGCCTTACCCAAAGAAGCGCAGGCCCACAATGGTATGTTTGTGCGTGGAACCATTAGGGACCTTGTCTCTCCTGATGACGACAGGAATGCATGCTGTGTTTGCTTCTGTGGGTCAGAAGGGGAAACACTGTGCCCGCCCAGCTCCACCACACTCCGGGAAGGAGAACATTCTCTTAGATCCTTCCTCCTGCCGGCCCATCATTATGGCCAGTGATGGCAGACCTGGGCTTGCGGCAGTAACATGGGTTTCTCACATGGCAGGGTGTCTACACTGTGGCCTGAGCAATCGGAACAAGCCATTCAGTATTTTTTTTTTTTTGTAGACTAGACCACTGTGTGGTAATTATAACATCTCATGTTTCTCACTGATGGAGAGCTAGCCTTGGAAAACCACCTTTCTTTTTCCCTACTACTTGGTAGTCTCCCAACAAATCAGCTTGGGTCACTTCTGGGACATTTCAAGTTGTGGCTAGTACCCCTCTGCCATGTAGCCTACCATTCATTCTTTTTTACATTTGCTGTGTTTACTCCCGCTCAGCCTGCTGCCTCTGTCTGCCTCCCCCATCCCACCACCTGCCTACCTGGGACTAATGCAGTTGGCATGTGCAGGAGCATGTCACACGTCCATCCTCCTGCTTCCAAGTCCACCTTGCCTTATCTTACCAGCTGTGGTACCCAAGGGGACACAGATGCAGCAGACTACAGACAACCTCACCTACCAGAGGAGGCAAGCGTTCTCTGGCATCGTCTGGGGGGGCAGTCTGGTGGCCGAGTTTTTTGCCAAACCCAAGCTACCAGCATTCCAGGCGGCAGCACTGCCACTGCGCTGACTGGCTGGTGACCACCTATCTTTGTGGATATTACGTCATATCCAGTTGTCCAAGGAGTCCTCATTTCTGGTGCGTCGCATGTGATTGGAACACAAGCAGTTCAAACAAGATTGAGAAAAATTACCTATAGACTCGCTTAGTAAGCACATGAAAGTTTAAAGAACTCTTTCATAATGTAACTGTTTTTCTAAAGGAGGAATGCTGAAACCAGGAATGGGAAATCAGCACTGACGAGAAAACATTCCAAATAAAAATATACATATATATATAAAAATTTTTTATGTAGATGTTAATCCTTCTTGACCATGGCGGAGGAGGCTCCCTTCTTGCGGCCTCAGCACTCCCCTCCAGCGTCCATAGCCTCCCCAGGACTTACCTTGCAGTTTGGGGCCCCCACGGATTGCCCCTGTGGTGGGGTCAGGAGGGGCGAGGGCCATCCTCCCTCCCGATGCCTGAAATCCAATCTGTCACTGCAGGTTACCCTGGTGGCTAGGCAGGTGGGGGAGCAGTGGGTGGATATCATATGCCCCCGCTGTGCTTACCATTTTCCTCCTGGGTGTCTTCTGCCCTCCTGTCCCCATCCACAGCTTCTTCGAGGAGCGCATGTGCATGGAGGCATGCATGGGCCTCGAAACCACACCTTTCTCCCGCTCCCTCTGACTACTGTCTGCCTCCTAGTGCTTCTGTGGGCTTAGCACAAGGCCTCCACCTGGTGGCAGTCAGGAGCTGGTGCAGCCAACCTTCCTGATCCGGGAGAGGAGAGCTGCCTGGCGGCCACTCAGTCTTCTCCCAGCCCTTCTCCCTCCCCCAGCCAATGCCCAGTAGTCCGGACTCATTCCCAAACTCAGGTTGGTGGGATGGCAAGAGGTAAAGCGCTAGTCACCTTAGCCTCCATGCCACTGGGCTGGCCAAATAATAATTTTTAGTCATAAAGGATGCTTTGACTCTCTACCCCACATCTGATTAACAGGCTCAATACAGTATTTTAAGTCTTTGGTATTGAGCAAGCATTTAAAGGTAGGGTTTCAAGTTAGGACAACATTTTTTATTGTTTAATCTTGATGTTTCTCACCCACTGACCGCAACCATCCGATGGGCCTCTGTCCCCGTGCCCATAGGCAGCGTTCCAGACCAACATAGCCGCATCAAGTGTCACTACATTGGTGTGGGGTGCTAGGGTACTGGGGAGGCATAATCTGTGCATCCCATGGATGTGTTTGTCTAGTTTATTTGCCCTTCCCTCCCACTGCCTCTCACATCTGCAGCTGTCCTGTGGCAGAGGTGGATAATGCTTGCTTCTGCATCATCTACTTGGCTCACTACCAGGGTCATTGCAGAGTAGCAGTGGTTGTGCTTCCTCCCTGACCAGGAAACCCTGTTACATGCAGCTCTGCTGGCCATGGTCTTCAGGAGACCAAGCTTGGTCCTGAACCCAGATCACCCGCATGGTAGCATTACCTGCTAACACTGAGACATCAAGTAGCCCAAGGACAAAGTTACCAAAAAATGCTGAAGTTTATATCCAGAACCTTTACTCTCAAATTTGCACTGAAACAGATATGCTTTTCTCTATATTGGACATCACAATTTGTCGCCATGGAAACGGATGTGCTTACATAAACAAAGTGCTGTGTCTTTACAGTGTGCCTAAGGTGAGTTGTGGAGAGGACAGATCTGGGAGTTGACCTGAACATGGTCAAAAAATTTACATGGGGACCCGACAGAAATTGGAATAATGGAATTGAGTCCTGTAATTTGTTCCACATTCTCCTTGGTTTCTTCTTTTTGTAATTCTCCCACCCCCCTATACTTCCCCATCCCCTGCTGCCATTGCGACACCCTCCTCTCAGACATGAAGAGGGCCCGCAAGAGGTGCATGAGAGTCAGGCAGCCTCCACACCTTCCCTCAGTGATGTGCCTAGCTCCTGTTTGACCCCAAACTGGGATTCTGGGTCTCACAATTGAATTCCATTCCTCCCAGGTGGCAGTGCACCACGTGCCTCCGTGACACTTGACTGGGTAGTTTCCTTGATTTAAATGGACACTGCTCCCACCACCACCACCCTCCACCCCTCCCCACAAGTTGATTTAAAAAAATGGTCTGACAATTTGAAACAGAGAAAGAATTTGGTGTTTCATTTTAAAGGAAAAAAAAATAATTTTGTAGTTTGTTTATTAGGGCACAGTTCGTCACTGGTGTCAGTAGTGGTGGGTGACTGGAATAGGAGTTGGGGGGAGCCCCAGTGTCTCTTAAGGCTTCTGAGATCGTAAGTCTAGATTTCATATTAAGGTGCAGAAAATGCAAAGGTTTGAGCCCCAGGCCTTTACTTTAGCAGAGTTTCTGTGTACTGATACAGTGAACACTCTGCAGAGAATCTAAGTCCCAGGCCCATATTGTAGCAGAGTTTATCTGCACTTGTACCCTGGTGAGGCATCAATCTGGGAATGGAAGTCATAGTCCCTTGTTGTAGCAAGAGTGTCTTGACATTATTAGACTAGTGGCGTGAAACACCCTGCAGGGATTCAGATTCCACACAGGAAATTCTAACATCATGTCATGCTCCACTACAGTGAACCACCTGCAAGGGGGCATTGAGGTTTCCTACTGTGAAACTCACAAAATCTCTTGGTGTTTCGATTTCAGAGCCAGATGACCGTGATTTGAACTGTCTTGTGGCATCACTTGTGCAAGTGATGTCAGACCAGCACTGCCGCACCATCAGGGGGTTTCAGAGCCTTGTCCAGAAGGAATGGGTAGCAGCAGGACATCGGTTCCTCCAGCGATTCAACTTCCTGCGGGAGACAGATAAAGAGGAAGTAAGTAGGGGGACTGCACGTTCTACTGGTTAGAGGATCTATGAGCTAAGAAATCCCATACAACTACCATTAGCTTGTTCCCCTCCAATCATTTAAAATATTATTTAATACACAGGTTGTGTCTGTACCTGTCTTCGACTGCGGTGACATTGTTAATGGTTCTGCTCCCAAATCCACCCTAGACAGACTGGACCAACTATTTGACTCCTTCTGCCACAGTGCCCTTGATTGCCTCCTATAACCCACCGCTGTTCTCTATATACCCCTCCCTCTTCTTTCCCTCCCTTGTCGCCAGGCTCATTGTGCTACTTTCATTTCCAAATTCTGGCTTGGGACTCTACCCCCTTACCTTTCCTCCCTCCTCTGTCTCCCCCCCCCTTCTACCTCCTAGTTCATTGGGTGGACACCGTTCCACATAGAAGACTGATAAGCAAGCTGGGGTGCCTAGGAGTTAGTACTAAAGTAGTAAAATGGGTAGAGAGTTGCCTGGGCAATAGAACTCAGAGGGCGGTGGTAAATGGCATCCACTCTGGAGGAGGCAAAGTAACTAGTAGTGTGTCACAGGGATCAGTGCTGGGCCCGGTCCTCTTTAATGTCTTTATTAGTGACATTACAGAAGGATTGGAAGGGACAATGCAAAACTCTGCAACAGAGTGGACACGCCGGTGAAGGGGGTGAATAGAATGAGGGACGATGTAAAAAAGCTGGAGAAATGGTCAAGGGATTGGCAGCTGAGTTTCAACACTAAAAAGTGCAAAATAATGCACATTGGGCACAGAAACCCAGGCACAACTTACCAACTGGGAGGGGAGGTATTAACAGGCACAGAGCAGAAAGAGACCTGGGGGTAATCATTTCTGATGACCTGAAGGTGGCTAAACAGTGTGACAGGGGCAGTGGGGAAAGCTAGCAGGATGCTGGGACGTATAGGCAGGGGCATCACCAGCAGAAGGAGGCGGGTAATAATACCCCTGTATAGATCAGAGGTGAGACCACACCTGTATTGTGTACCGTTCTGGAGGCCCCATGTTCAAAAGGCATAGGTAGAGTGGAGGTGGCTCAGAAGAGAGCAACCAAAATGGTGCAGGGCCTGCATCAAACACCCTATGAAGAAAGGCTAAAGGAATTAAATATGTACTCTCTGGAGGAAAGGAGGGTGAGGGGGATATGAAAGAAACATTCAAATACGTCACAGAGAAGAACAAGGTACAGGAGGGGAGCATTTTCCAAAGAAAAAGATGCTCAAGGATGAGGGGCCACACTGTGAAGGTGGAAGGCGTGAGGTTCAGAGGAAATGTGAGGAAATACTTCTTCATAGACGGGGTGGTGGATGCGTGGAACAGCCTTTCAGCAGAGGTGTTGGGGTGGAAATGGTTATGGGATTCAAGAGTGCAGGGGATCTTGGAGGTAAAGGGGGGGGACTGGAGACAGTAGGGTCTGTGGAGTCATTGTAGGTAGGAAAAATAGGGCAGATTGGCTGGGTCAGGAGGCCCTTATCTGCCGATAACTTCTATGTTTCATTTGTAACTCTGGTCCTCACTCTCTTGTGTTCCCATCTGTAAAATCCTCCGCCGGTCAAGCTGTCTTCCACTTCCCCAAAATATAGCGCACTCCTCCCATTTCCGTTCATACTGCTCCTTCCTCCCACTCACTCAAATCTCTGCTCCTTGAGTTCACTACTCCTGCAGTTATCTCTGGTTACGAACATACGAAATTTGCCAGCAGATAAAGGCCTAGAGGTCTATCAAGTCTGCGCGAATGTGCAGCTAGCACCCCTTATTCTGCAGCTGCCCCTCCCTTCCACCCTTCCCCTTCATTAACCCTCCCCCTTGTCCTGTCCCATCCTCGTTTGAAGCAGTCCACTGTTCTACTGCATACCACTTCAGCAGGTAACGCATTCCACCCAGCCACCACCCTCTCTGTAAAAAAGTGTCTCCTCATCTCCCTCGTGAACCTTCCTCGCTCCAGTCTCATATCATGGCCCCTTGTGTCCCTCCCCTCCCTTACTTTGAACAGCCCCTCTGTACCTGTCTTGTTTATTCCTTTCATGTACAGTATTTAAAGGTTTCAATCATGTCACCCCTGTCTCTCCTCTCCTCCAGTGAGTACATGTTCAACTCCTTCAACCTCCTCTCGTATGATAAGTCCCCCAGCCCCTTGATCATCTTTGTCGCTCTGCGCTGCACCCCCTCCAGTAACTTAATGTCCCTCTTCGGATACGGACGCCAGTACTGCACGCAGTACTCCAGGTGTGGTCTAACTAATGACCTATACAGTGGCAGAATCGCCTCCTCCCTCCTCGAGGATATACCCCTTGCAATACAACCCAGCATTTTGTTGGGCTTTGCAACTGGCTTCCTACATTGTGCCGAGTTGTTCATTGACCCTGTAATGAGCACACCCAGATCCTTCTCCTCCTCTGTCTGGGCTAGCTGCACTCCCCCTAGCTGGTAACTCCTCCTTGGGTTCTTCATCCCAAAATGCAGCACCTTGCACTTTTTGGCATTAAAGCCCAGTTGCCAGGTGTCTGACCAGGTTTCAAGCTTTGCCAAATCATCCTGCAACCCCTGCCATCCCCCTAAGTCATCCACCACCGCTCCTACCTTGGTATCATCAGCAAACAGACTGATCTTGCTCTTGATGTCCCATGATATGTCTGCAATGAATATCCCAAACAACACTGGTCCCAACACCGAGCCCTGTGGAACACCGCTCATTACTGCCCTTGGGTGTGAGAGCTCCCACCCACCACCACCCTCTGTTGCCTTCCCTGCAGCCAGTTTCCTACCCATCTCACCAGCTTTGCACCCGCCCCTGTGCCTACTAACTTCCTTCCCAGCCTTCCATGTGGCACTGAGTCGAATGCCTTACTGAAGTCCAGATACAGGACATCCACTGCATGGCCCCTGTCCAGTTGCCTAGTTACCCAGTCATAGAACTCGACCAGGTTGGTTTGGCAGGATCTGCCACGTATGAAGCCATGCTGTCTGCTGTCCTGTAGTCCTTTGGCCTCTAGGAGGGTCACCAGCCTCTCCTTCAGGATAGTCTCCATTAGCTTACCCACGTTCAGTTCAGTGTTGTATTTGGCCACCCTGCAGTCCCCCCCAACTGCCTCTGCCCTAATTAATTTCCCCTTGCCCCCCTACTTTAATCCATCCTTCTATGCTGTACAGTGTGCCAACTGCACTTAATTCACCCTACAAATTGCTGCCATCTGCATTTTAGTATAGTACCTAGCAGTGCCTTGTTCGTACTCCAGTTGTGTTCCAATTTGCATTTAATATTACTTGTTGCTCTTCAGATGCTCTGCCTAGCTCATCTTCATTTTGCTGTGCTTAATTGTTTAAACTTTTATTTTTAATTTGTGTAACTGACTGTTGTAGCTTGTTGCTATAGTCTCCTCATTTCCCCGTCCTCAAAGTCGCATCAGAAAACAAGCTATCCTGTGCAAAATCAACCTCCTTAAAGCCTGGGTCTTGCTAAACAACCCGACATACTCTCTGTCATTGAAACTTGGCTATCTCCCAAAATACCAGCTGCAGCAGTTGCCATACCTAGCTACACTACCTTCAGATTGGACAGATCGACTAAGTGTGGTGGTGTTTGTGCTATCTATCTAAAAGACACTCTAAAAGGACTGGTCTTGCCTGTTGCTGACCTTGAGTGCCCCACCCAGGTACTAGCGATTAAAGTGCTACTGGGGGGCCTACCACAAGACTCTCACAATCCTATCAGTTTACATACCTCCCACCGACCCTACCACTGGTCTTCCTAAAGTTCTGGACTACCTGAGAGCCCAAAATCACATCGCTGAGACAGTAATACTTGGTGACTTCAACATAAACTGGCTGTCTGCCTCCAGTGGACCCGTAAAGGATGCACTGGCAGCTCTGCACCTTACTCAGCTGGTCAGCTCTCCCACTAGCATTAACTATAAGACTGGGACAAGCACCATTCTTGACTGGATAATCTCTAATCGCCCTGACTGCGTCGCCAACGTAAGTGTGCACCCTGACTCACTCAGTGACCACTCCCCTGTTACTTGCAATTGGACCAACAAATTCCATGCCCCACTGCCTCTAACTATTTAGAAGAGAGTGCTAAGATGTGGCCACCTGGAACTCCTAAAACAACACTTACACTGTCAGGACTGGTCGCTACTTAACTCCCCTACAGACATTAATGTATCACGCCAACATTTTATCATTATATTCAATGCTGCCTGTGATGTTCACGCACACCTCAAGAAAATGAAGGTGCATGGCACTGTTCATCCCTGGATTACTCCTGGGCTGATAGACAGCATGAAACGGAGGGACCACCTCTGGCACTATGCTAACTCTTCTGGCAAGCTACAGGACTGGCAAGCCTATAAAGCTACAAGAAACTCCTGCACGCAGGAAATCCGTAAAGCAAGAAACAATCACCACAAGGAGCAACTTACCAATACCTGGGGTGACAGCAGGAAATTCTGGGCAAATATCAATGATGTTCTGGGGAAAGACTCAAAAAAGACTCCCACAACGTTAAACCTTTATGGTACCCCCATACTTGACCCACTAACAATAGCAAATACCTTTAATGATGCTTTCACTGACCTAAGTAGTGTGCTACCACAAGACTTCTTTGATGATACCACCTTAATGGCAGCACGTCATCCTGAGACCAAGACAAATCATCACTCCCCCTCTACTTTAAACGTGTCTCAGTGGCCCAGGTCAGGAAACTACTAAACAATGTTCTGGGCAAGTCCAGGCACAGTGGTGACTCTTTAGACCTCAAGCTCATCGCACTTACCATGGAGGAAGTACTTCCACCTATTACTAAATGACTTAACCTCTCTCTAACCCCTCTCACAATTCCCACAGGTATGGAAAACAGCCATTGTTACCCCAGTTCAAAGATCTGGAGACCGTGCACTACACAGCAACTATAGGCCTATATCAATCCTCCCACCCCTCTCTACAATACTGAAATGTATTGTTGCCAACCAACTTGTGGACTGCCTCGATAGATACTCCCTACCATGTGAACAAGAGCATGGCTTTCGGAAAGGGCACAGCACCACCATCGCACTCTTAGAATTCACCAGCTACGTCCAGCAATCTATTGACCAAGGCAGTCTTGTGGGTGCAGTCTTTATAGACTTAACCAAGGCCTTCAACACGGTTAATCACCAACTCCTCCTTAAACAACTCTCACAAACTGGTCTCTCCCCTGATACACTGCCTTAGATACATAGATACATATACAGTGTCGGCAGATAAGGGCCTATGGCCAACCCAGTCTGCCCATTTGAGCTTGTAAGTTCAGTTTATGTTTTCCTAGAAGTCTGTTGCCCCTTACCCCTGACCTCCAGAATTCCTTTATGTCTATCCCATGCATTCTTAAATCCCGTGATTGTTTCAGCCCCCACCACTTCCTCTGGCAGGGTGTTCCACTTGTCCACCACCCGTTCTGTGAAGAAATTCTTCCTCACGTTTCCTCTGAATCATCCTCCCTCCAACTTCATCGCATGTCCTCTAGTCCTGGAACATCTTTTTCGCTTAAAAATAGTGTATTCCTGCACCTTGTTCCTCCCTGTAAGATACTTGTATGTCTCTATCATATCCCCCTCTCCCTCCTCTCCTCCAGGGAGTACATATTCAGTTCCTTCAACCTGTCTTCATAGGACTTGTGATGCAATCCATGTACCATTTTTGTTGCCCTCCTCTGAACCTTCTCTACCCTGTCTATGTCCTTATGTAGGTAAGGTCTCCAGAACTGTACACTGCCTTGGTTTAGAAGCTATCTTGGGGACATATCTCAATGCGTGAAGATTTCCAATGCTATCTCTGACCAGAAGCCTGTTCGGTCCGGGGTACCCCAGGGCTCAGTCCTGGGTCTACTCCTTTTCAGCATCTTCCTTAACAATCTACCGACTGCCTGCCACCAGCGAACACTGCTTTACACAGATGATGCTGTCATTTTTGCAAGTCACCCTGACCCTTACCTTCTTGAAAGTAACCTTCAAAAGGGCTTCACGGAAGTTGAGCACTGGTTCCACAACCATAAACTAGTACTAAACTACAAGAAGACAAAAGTCATGTTGTTCTCCTCAGCCCGCAGTCAACATAAAGAGCATGCTCTTACCATCCAAAATTCCCAAGGTGACCCCCTTGAACAAATACAGCACTTCAAGTACCTAGGGGTTACCCTTGATAGACACTTCACCTATTCACTGCACATTGAAAATGTTGCCAGAACCGTCAATACCAGGATTGGGCTCCTCTATTGACTGAGAATGTCTCTAACACCTGAAGCCCTAAATCTTGCTGTCCACAGCTCGGTACTCTCCTTAATCGACTATGGCCTTATCATTTACGGAACTGCTTCCACCACTGCACTCAAAAGGCTCACTGTGGCACTAAACAAGGCCTGTAGACTCCTAATTGGTGCACCACTCCTCACCCACACCTGCGATGTCCATATGCAGGCTGGGTGGTTCAACTTGCATGGGAGAATTAAATACCACACCTGCTTACTTGCCAAAAAGATTCTCCTTGGACTCATGCCTTCGGGATTAGGATGCTTACTTCACAAATCCCGCCCAAGACCCAACATACGCGCACCTCATCTGCCGCACTCCTACTAGTCCCGATGTGCCGGACTGCCCAATACCAACGCTCCTTTTGTATCAAAGCGCCATACTGGTTAAATGGCCTCCACAATGGTTTGGCTAACCTTACTAGTCTCGGTGAATTCAAACTCAAACTTCGTCAGCACATCCTAACTGAAAACTCCTGTGATTGCACCACTTAACATCCTTGTCTCTCTTCCCGTGACCTCAACCCCCCCACCGTTCTTTCACTGTTCTCTCTACTTGTCTTGCCCTCTCCTCTCCTCTCCTTCCTGCCCTCCACCCCTTTTCTCCCCCACTGTCTTCCTTGCTTTTCGTCCCTTACTATCCTCGCTGCTACTTGACAATGCCGCCTGGTTGCTCTCCCCTTCCTTGATCTGACTCCCCTCCTAATTCCCTCGTCTTCTCACTCCCTGCCTTGAATCACGTGTTAAACTAATGTGTATTTGTTTGCTGTTCTCTCATTCTGTATTTTGTAATACAAATTGCTTAATTGTTTGTGAAACCAGTCTGTTTTCCATTATGGATCTGTACCCCCCCCCCCCTCAACTGACATGGCACCTTTGTAAATGAGCTGCTTGGTGCTCAAAGGTACTTGTAATCCTAGATTGAATAAATAAAAAGAATAAATAAATATTTCAGCTCAATATGTCTTTCCTGGGAAATCTTTTGAAATAACTAAGTCAAGTCAGTCAATAAATAGCCTGGTTCGATGACTAGCAAGGTGACTCGGGTCCCTAGTGCTCTCACCAGTCACACTTTTTTAATATTGTTTTATCGACGCTGAAGACATACTGTCCTGTTGAAGGAAACATAAACCTCGTTGCTTACTTTTTTAATATGACATTTGAGCATGGGGTAAGTCTGTTTAATACCCTTAATGTACTATTTAATGTGTCTGTTTTAACACAGTCTTAGATTTGGTTTTTTTTTTTTTTTGCTTTATTTAGGGCCCCTTGTTACCATTGCCTTTTATCTACCCAGTATTCATTTTGTAATTACGTATGAGTTCAGAGACTCAGTAACTTCAGTTGAGCGGAAGCCTAGAGGAAAGTTTTCTGTGCAAGATATAAACTCAACTGATGTCACCAAGCCCCAGATTACAGCATTAGCAAAGGACCCTAAAAAAAGGCTGTTTCCACAGAAACACACAGCAACAATGCACTGGTAGTACCAGACAGACTTTCTTCATACCCAGATTTCCAGTTTTATTAAAAGTATGTAAAAAAAGCAGGCTTCTCCATTATGGAAATTGTTCCAGTAAAGTGTTGTTAAATGAGCTGCTCTGGGGGCGGTTAATCAGCTGTCTGTTAGAGCCGTCCATTTGTCACAGTTATTTTGGAAGCAGTCTGTTCAGTGAATGAGTATGTAGGTTATTCTTTCCATTTGATGAACGTTATGGATCTTCTCTGCCCAATCGGTGGGAACTGGGAGTCAAGAGAGCTGGCCTAGTGGTGTGGAGAGCTGAGGCACTGGATGCTTCATCTCCTGCCGCACCGGTATCCTGGTTCGGGAATGCAGAAGGGCTGCTCTGGGGCTGGCCATGGGGATAGAGGATTGAAGGTCCACAGAATAACTCTCTTTCTTTAGGGAGGGGGTTGGCCAGGGGAAGGGAAGAGGATTGAGCCTCCACAGGACAGCTGTCCTCCCATGGGGAGGGGGTTGGCCAGGGGAAGAGAAGAGGATTGAGCATCCACAGGACAGTTCTCCTTCCTCGAGGAGGGGATTGGCTGGAGGGGATAGAAGATGATTGAGCATCCACAGGACAGCTCTCCTCATTTGAGGAGGGGGGTTGGCCGGGGGAGGGGAAGAGGATTGAGCATCCACAGGACTGTTCTCCTTTCTCAGGGAGGGGGTTGGCCGGGGAGGGGGAAGAGGCTTGAGCATCCACAGGATGCCTGTTCTCCCTCGGGGAGGGGTTGGCTGGGGAGGAGAAGCAGGCTGAGCATCCACTGGACAGCTTTCTTCCCTTGGGAGGAGTTGGCTGGGATGGGGAAGCAGACTGAGCATATACAGGACAGCTCTCCTCCCTCAGGGAGTGGTTGGCTGGGGAGGGGAAGCAGACTGAGCATCCACAGGACAGATCTCCTTCCTCGGGGAAGGGGTTGGCTGGGGAGGGAAAAAGGATTGAGCATCTACAGGACAGCTGCCCTCCCTCGGGGAAGGGTTGGCTCAGGAAGGGAAGAGGACTGAGCAATTACAGGAGAGCTCTCCTCCATCAGGGAGGGGTTGCCTGGGGAGGGGAAGCAGACTGAGCATCCACAGGACAGCTCTCCTCCCTCGGGGAGGGGTTGGCCAGGGAGACGAAGAGAAACAAAACAGCATCAACAAAACAGCTATCCACCCTTGGGGAGGGGGTTGGCCAGGAAAAGGGGAAGAGGATTGAGCATCCACAGGACAGCTCTCCTCCCTCAGGGAGGGGGTTGGCCGGGGGAGGGGAAGAGGACTGAGTATCCACAGAACAGCTTTCTTCCCTCAGGGAGGTGGTTGGCCAGGGGAGGGGGGAGAGGATTGTGCATCCACAGGACAGCTCTCCTCCCTCAGGGAGAGGGATAACTTTGTCTCACTGCTCGTCTGCCAGTTGAAGCAGTCTGGGCAACAGCACAGAAAGACCACACAGGCAGTATAACCCCACCCGTAGGACATCAAGGGTGTCTCCGCAGATGTGAAGGATGCACATTGCATCTATTGCACGTGTGGTGGGCCTGGGGGAGAACATGGTGGAAACCCCCCTGACTGCAGGATGAAGCCCCATCCCCCGCAGGCCCTGCATCAGTGATCGGGCTCCTCCAAAGAAGGTCCTATGGTGAGAACAAAAAATACGGAGCAAGGTAAACCCCCCCCCCGGAGAAGTCAGGTGACAGGGAAGGGGCTGGTTTGATGGGGGCTGTTGGATAGAATGGGAAGCAAACACTATATCAAACAAAGAAACAACAAACAACTAGGAGTTGAGGTTTCAAGGTTATAGCCGTATTTTTGCCATAGTTGTCATGATCGGCAAAAGGTAGATTTTGTGCTTGTTCTTCAGGTCTTTCAGACCGGAGCCAAGAAGTGCTGGATCTCCATTCTTTACCGTTGCGTGGGCTCAGATGTGCGTATCCAAGTTCTGAGAATTTGGATCAAAACGTCCCAGCTGTGGAACTAGGCTGGCACTGGCTACTCCACCGGAAAGGTTATTTCATCTCAGTTGGGCTGTCTTAGGGTAGAAGAAATAAATTGTACATTTTACTGACTTGACTGCGTCTAGCAGGGGTGCCGGGAGAGGACTAAAGTGGTGGTGGTAGGGACTTAAAATTAACCATCTGTGTATCTTCACAGTTCCTTGCTGATCCAAGGTGGAACATGTTATGATCTGGAGAAGACTGTACCTTCTTCAGACTCCCTTCTCCCAGGTGGTGGTGGTGGTGGTGGTGGTGTCTGAAAATTAACATGGTGGTGGGTAAGCCAGCGGGATGGTGGTGTGGGGTAATACATTGGCAGGTTATTATGATGGTGTGTCCTGGGCTGCTTAGGGGGCCAACTACTGCATAAGCTCCTCCAGCTGGGCAGAGGCACTGGCACTGCCCTGTAGAGGAAGGTCCTGTGGAAAGAGGTCCTGCCCAAGTCCAGAGGATGACAAAAAGATTAAATGCAGCTCACCTTAACTGGTGGTGGCTGACGGCCTTTTTTTTTTTTTTTAAATACAAATGCAACAGTTGCAGCCAAACACGATACGGTCCCAGTAGCCACCGACGTTTCACACATAATGACATGCACTTTTTCAAGTTGAGCCACCAGTTGACTTGAGCTGCATTTCGTGTTTTTTTTTTTTGTTTTTTTTTGCTGAGAGCCAAGCTATTGTTTACACTGAGACTGCTTTGATGTGCTTTGGCATCCACAGGACTTTCCCTGAGCTACCTTTCACTGTGCTAGAAGATAGAAAGAAACTGAGAAAAAAAGGATAATAACATAGAAAATAATTCTCTTTCTTTAAAGTCTCCAGTGTTTCTGCTGTTCCTGGACTGTGTGTGGCAGTTGCTCCAACAGCACCCAGCATCCTTTGCGTTCACAGAGGCTTACCTACTGGCCCTCCATGACAGCTGTCACATTCCACTCTTCAGCACCTTCCTGTTTGATAGCCAGTGGGGGAAGGAGAGGATGAGCCAGGTGAGTAGAAGTCGGCTTTGTTCTTCACAAGAGAAACCCACCTACTGTGTGCCAACAGAGGGTTGAACTAACGTTTACTTTGACAGTCAGACGCCATGGGTAGGAGACAAGCCTGGTCTGTGTGTCACAGTCCCGTGGTGGCTACCAGAGGTGGGCAGATAGCTGCAGACCCTAGCACTGTGAGGGAGAGGCAGCAACCGGTCCTGCAGTGACTTGCTAGCACTTGAGATTTTCAGCCTCTCTGCAGGAGTGGTGGGACAAAAATGAAATGTGACAAGGGCTCAAGAAGACTGCCAGGACCCTTGGGATCTGTGCTCCGCCTCCACTGGCACAGGATACAACAGAATAAAATACAATTAATTGTTACACTGCATCCTTTATACAGGGTATCCATAAATATTTAGCAGAGTAACCGGAAGACAATTTGCAAATTAAAATGACAAGCAGTAAAATCAAAAGCAGTATACGATATACAAAATATAGTGACTGGCTACATATTTTAGATAATATAAAATATTGTCACTGGTAGATAAAATTGACTTTAACTAGCATACTATAGTAAAATTATTAAACCCTTGAATTTTTCAGGCTGCTTAATAACTAATTATAGATTACATGACATTGTATAGATTGTACATTTGTCCTCTTTCAGGGCTATATTTTTCTGCGCATGCTCCGTGTGATCTTTGAGACAGTAGTAGTTGTCTGAGTGTGCTCTGTGTATCCCTTAACCTTTTATTTTATTTATTTATTTTATTTAAAATTTGATAACCGGGAAAGGCACCATGAGCCAAGGCTCCTTTCCATGTGCAACCCGGGGGAAGGGGTACAAAACGACAGAGGATAAAAATAAATACGATTTTACCTGATGAGCGACAAACAATAAAACATTGCACAGAACAAACAGGTAACATGTATTGAGCAGTGGATATCTACGTAATATACAATGAAATAAGTATTTAAATATAATTATATATACACAAGTATAGGATACGTAGGAATAAAAGACTGCAGATAGTAGGTGCATAAAAGATAAGATAAAGATATAGATGAAGAGGATAAACCTTTATCAGAGGAGTACAAAGTCCCAAACCAGCATAGAGGATTATAAGGAGCTGTGAACAGTTGGATTCAAACTGTGAAAAAATACATGTTCTTGAAAAGGCTAACTTCCAATTAAAAGAAAAAAGGGTTTTGTAATGCATGTACTGAGGCCAGACAGGAGAGGGGAGATATGACAGAGACCTTCAAGTTCCTGAAAGAAATGGACACTGAACTGTGAGGAACTATTCTTCAGGAATAGCGGATCAAGAACATGGGGGCATGAGTGGAAGCTGGCAGTGGGGGAGGTTCAGAGGAGATGTGAGAAAGTTTTATTTTACAGAAGAGGGTGGTTGAGCCGTGGAACAATCTGCCATCTGATGTGGTGGGTGCCAGAACCATTAATGGTTTCAGGCATGGCTGAGACCGAGTGAAAGGCTTAGTAGTTGTTCAGGACGGTAGCTATGAAATGGGGAGCATGGGGGTGGATAGTATGGGCTAAAACCCTATATAGACAAAATGTCTCTGGGTATGATGGGGTGTCATGGGCAGACTGGATGAACAAGTGGTCTTTTTCTGCCATCATTATCTATGTGTCCATGATTCACTGCAAGAGGCAATAATCTGATTGTGGAGTGGATAAAGAACGAAGCCCAAGGCTGATTATTGCTGAGGACAGTAAATCCGCTGTCACATTATTCCTGTGAGGCTTGCTGTTCTGAATGTAAGGTCCCTGTAGGGTCAGCATGCTCCCCAGTTGGCTACAGGATAGTGTTGCTCAGATAGTATCCTAGAAACTAGGATACCAGCAGATACCTCCCATTTGGCCAGATAGTTGCTGTGGTAGGATAGCTGTGCTATCTGACCATGGATCCCACCCTACAGACGTGGATCCTAGCAACAAACATTGTGGATCATGTGGATCCTAGCAACAGATCCAGCTCAGATCCTAACTATCTGCCCTAGGATCCATCACTGTCTGACCCCAGTTTCTAACTATCTGACCTAGGATCCCTGGATCCTAACTAGGATCCATCACTGTCTGACCCTGGATCCTACATCTGTCTTTGGTAGGATTTCTGGTAGGATCCTAAGTAGGATACCAGCACTATCTGACAGGTAGTGGTAGGATCCACAAAAGCACTATCTGAGCAACACTACTACAGGAGCAAGATGCCACTACCTTACGCTGCCACCGGGCTGCTGTAAGTTTTTTTGGTGATTCCTGGGTTACATAGAAACATAGACTTTGATGGCAGATAAGGACCACTTGGCCCACCCAGTCTGCCCATTTCCCTACCTACTGGATAAGCTGCAGATTCTAGTTAACCAACAGCCTACTTCCTGCAACCCCCCACTATAATTGCCTTGTGTCTGTCCCATGCAAGTTTGAATTCCCCACTGTTTTAGACCCAACAACCTCCTCAGGAAGGCTGTTCCATGTATCCACCACTCTCCGTGAAAAAAATGTCTCACATTACCCCTGAGCCGCCCCCATCTTTAAATTGTGCCTCTTGTTCTTATACATCTCTTTTCTGAAAGATGCTACCCTCCTGGACTTTGTTGATTCCCTTGAGTTACTTGAACATTTCTATCATGTCCCCCTGTCCCTCCTTTCATCAAGAGTATACATATTAAGCTCTCTCAGTCTCTCTTCATATGGTTTCTGCTGCAGACCCTGCACCATTTTAGTTGCCCTCCTCTGGACTGCTTCCATCCTGTCTATGTCCTTGCATAGATGAGGTCTCCAAAACTGCACACAGTACTCCAGATGGGGTCTCGCCAACTGTCTGTATAGAGGGATAACCACTTCCCTTTTTCTACTTATGATGCCCCTTCCTATGCATCCCAGTATCCCCCTGGCTGTCCTTATCGACTTTTCACATTGCTTACCCACCTTTAGGTCATCTGATATGACTACCCCCAGGTCCCTTTCCATTTTTGTTGTTGTTAGTACGTCCCCTGCTATTGCATACTCTTCTCCTGGGTTTTTGTTTCCCAGGTGCATTACTTTGCACTTCTTTGCATTGAATCTAAGTTGCCATATGTCTGACCATTCCTCCAACCTTGCCAAGTCCCTTCTCATCTTTTCTACCCCCTCTTGTGTATCAACTCTGTTACAGATCTTTGTGTCATCTGCAAAGAGGCATACCTTTCCCTCCAGACCCTCTGCAGTGTCCTCTATAAAGATATTAAAGAGGACTGGACCCAGTACTGAGCCCTGAGGTACTCCACTAGTAACCCCCCTTTCTTCGGAATGTGTTCCATTCACTATTACCTTCTGTGTCCTGTTGTATAGCCAGTTTGCTACCCAGGCTACCACCCTGGGACCCACTCCCAGGCTGGCTAACTTGATTATTAATCTTTTGTGCAGGACTGTGTCAAATGCTTTGCTAAAGTCTAGGTAGGCCATATCCACAGCCCCTCCCTGGTCTATTACTTCGGTCACCCAGTCAAAGAAATCAATTGACATGACCTTCCCGCTGTAAATCCATGCTGCTTTGGGTCCTGTGCCCCGCTGGCCTCTAGGTACTCAACAATTCTTTCTTTCAGAAGTGATTCCATCATTTTCCCATCATTTTCCCTACCACTGAGGTCAAACTTACAGGTCTGTAGTTTCCTGCTTCTGCCTTGCTCCCACTTTTGTGAAGGGGGATCACATCTGCCCTCCTCCAGTCCTCAGGTACCACCCCATCCTGCCATGATTTGTTAAAAAGCGTGGTCAGTGGTGTCACTAGGTCCTCCCTTAGTTCTTTTAGGATTCTGGGGTGAATCCCGTCAGGCCCCATTGCTTTGTCCACCTTGAGTTTTAGGAGTTCTTTCAGGACTCTTTCTTCTGTGAATGGACTGGTGTCAACCCCCCACCCAGAGTGCTTCTACTGTCTGGTTTAGGTAACTCCTCCTCATCTTCTTTTGTGAATACTGAGCAAAAGTATTCATTCAGTATCTCTGCCTTTTCACTGTCTCCCCTCTGCCCACCTCCCCTCTCCTTTATTAATCTTCACTGTCCCTCCCTTAACCTTTCTATGCTCCCTAATGTACCTATAAAATGTTTTATCCCCCTTCTTAACTGAGTTGGCTATTTTTTCCTTGGTCTGGGCCTTTGGTAGTCTGACTACCTTCCCCACTTCTTTCTGCTTTAATTGATACAGTTCCCTGTCGTGCTCCTTCTGTGATTCCTTATACTTTCCGAATGCAGCTTTTTTCTCCTTAACCTTCCTTGCCACCTCTTTTGAGAACCATAGTGTTTTTTTACTCCACTTTGTTTTCTTTATTTGTTTCACACAAAGGCTTGTTGCCTCTATGATGGCAGTTTTGATTTTTCTCCATTGTTCTTCCACCCCTCCTTTTTTGGTCATTTGCTACTGCATTTTTCAGGTATTCATCCATTTTGCCAAAGTCAGCCCTTCTAAAGTCCAGTATCCTTGTTTTTGTATGGCTTATCTCCATGGTTGTGCTCATTGTGAAGCACACTGTGCAGTGGTCGCTTGTTCCCAGATGTCTACTGACTTCTAAATTTGTGATTCTCTCTCTCCATTTGAGAGTACCAGGTCTAGTATTACTCCCTCCCGAGTGGGTTCCAACACTAGCTGTCTAAGGCCTGCCCCCTGCAGGGCATCGAGAATGACCCTGCTCTTGGATAAGTACATGTTATCCAGTTAACATCTGACATATTCAGGTCCCCCATCAACAGTATCTCCCCTTTTTCAGCCGTTTTGAGAATGTCCTCTATCATTTTGTTGTCCATTTTCTCCCCTTGAGACGGGGGTCTGTATACAACCCCTGTGCGGATTGTGATGCCATTCCCTGTCTCCTAGGTGACCCAGAGTGCCTCTTGTCCTCCCCCTTTACTTTTTAGTTCTGTAGCTTTGATCCCTTCCCTTATGTATAGAACTACTCCACCTCCTCTTTTACCTTCCCTGTCCCTTCTGTAGATTGTGTACCCCTTGTATGTTGACATCCCAGTCATGGTTCTCGGTGTACCATGTTTCCGTGACTGCCACAATATCCAATTGTTCATCTTCCATCAGGGCTACTAGCTCAGGAAGCTTGTTTCCCAGACTACGGGCATTGGTACTCATTGCCCTCTATTTAATGTTGGCTTTATCCTTTTTCCCCCATCCCTGCTCTTATTGTCCTTGTCTATTTTTCCATTTACCCCTGTTCTGCCCTGTGTTGAGCTCTGTACCTCAGTGTTTACCTTACTACCCCAAGTGTTTTGTGGGGAGGCTTGAAATTTCCTGCCTTTTATCAGCGCCCCTTGGCTAGTTTAAAAGCTTGCCAAGGAAGCATTTAAACCTATCACCTAGGAGCTTGGTTCCTTCGGTGGACAGATGCAAACCATCATGCCAGTATAGACCTTTATCTCTCCAGGTGGCCCCCAGTCCCCAATGAAGCAAAAGCCCTGTGCTCTGCACCAGTTTTGCAACCGTTCATTAAACTGCATGGTGTGCAGTACCCTAGCCTCACTCCTGCCATGGACTGGTAGCACCTCTGAGAAGGTTACCGTGCTTGCTACCCATCTGAGGCCCCTCCCCAACTCCACAAATTCATTCTGCACTGCACTGATCCCATGCCTAGCTAGGTCATTTGTCCCAAGGTGGACAATGATATCTAGTTCTCTCTCCTGTGATGCTGCTTCTGCAATCCTGAGGATTCGCTTCCTGTCCCTCCAAGTCATGGCACCAGGCAGGCACCTTACTTCCTTCTCCTCTCCCTTTCCCAGTTTTAACCCCCTAACAATAGAGTCCCCTATCAGAAGCTGTTTCCTTCCCCTGTGGTGTCCCTTGCCACCCTTTTGTGGGTCTCCCTTGTGGATGTCCTCAGCATTCTTCTGGGTCTCCACTGAGGGTACCATCATAGAGGAACCTTGCTCTGCCAGAATGGCATATGATTTGTGTAGCGGTACAACTAGGGGGGCTTCGCCTGTGGTCCACCACCCGCACCCTCCCAGAACCCAGTGTGGTCCAACTGCTCTTCATACTTGGCAACCTCTGAGGCAGTGGTTGTGGCAGTGGTGCTCTTTGGAAGGGGGAGGTCTCCTTAGTCCTTGCTAGTTCAGCCTTGAGGTGAGCAACCTCCTCCCTCAGAGCTGACAGTTGCCTGCAAATAGGACAGCAACACAGTTTCTAGAATGTCTCCCGGAAAACTGCTGCCCCACAGCCAGTGCATTGCACCACTCCCTTATAATATACAATATGTAATATATATATATTTTTTTTATTATTATTTGTGGTGTGTACCTACCCTTGTTGCACTGTGCTGAGTTATTAAGGATATGACAGTTCTGCCCCAAGACCTGTTGAGGAAGTGATGTCAGAACTGTGGCTATGAAGGAAATGCCACGCCTGGGGGTGGGGGGGGGTGGGTGGGTAGTCCACAGCCACTGGTGACTGTTAGAAACAATCAAATACACAACTGCTCCACCACCCTGGTGAGTACTGCCCTTTGTAGTAATTCAACTAATACCACAATTTACTAGGCCACGGCTCCTGCACAAACCACTCTACTGAGTCCAGGGATAAAAATGAACTCACTCCTCAGCCAGCAGGACACTTTTAAAATGTTGCAAAAATATCCTTCCAAATCCTAGGTCTCAACCCCAACAATCAAGCAAATTCAGTTGTATCTCACTCCCTCTGGTTATAAAATTACTACACTTTTAATGGAATCCTGCAATTCTCTGCTTAATGCCAATAAGGGGAAAAAAATGAAACTTTTTGTAGAAAGCGTAGCTCCCCTTCTTAACATGTCCCACCAGTATTATGCCTTACCAGGTTTCCAGGTCCTAAATGGAGTTATATTTTTTTCTTTGCAGTGTAGCAAGGTTCTCAGCTTCCAACAGACAAATCAAAGTCAGTCTGACTCAGCAGGGAAGGGGGGTTGTATCCCAAAGAAAAGAAATGGTGGTGCCTCCACTGAGAGAGAGAGAGAGAGAGATAGATATTTAATTGGGTCTGATGATGTGACTCTGTGATGCTGCACCAGCCTAATTCCCCACTTTGGTCACACCTCCCAGAGCCCCCAAGTAAATACAACAGTTCCCCCAAGTAAATACAACATTTCCCCCAAATAGCATGCACACAGTTAAGGAAGTTAATACTTAGACCAGGTTTTAACAGCCAGAACACAACATAATCAACCTTGGGACCTGCAGGGGAAAATTAATGGTTAAAGAGCAGCTGACACTTCCAGGAGAACTTTAACAAAACATAATATTTAGACACAGTTCAACCTGTATCTTGTATTAGTTCTGTATTCCTCCTCCCCATTATTTATTACTGGTGCAATTTGCAAGGAAACAGTATCTTTGTTTGTGAAGAGTTCATCTATTCCTGTTGCTTTCTCCCTACTTGAGGTCATAATGCACTCCTTGTGACATCACAGTTACTCCCATGGCAACAGATTGTGATGTCACGACACAGGATTATGACTTAAAGTAGGGAGCAAGCTAAGAGGCAGATGAGCTCTAAGCTATAAAGATCATGTACTCATGCAAATTTTCTCAGTTATAAATAATGGGGAGAAGAAATCTATAGAATAGAAACATAGAAACATAGAATTTGACGGCAGATAAGGACCACTTGGCCCACCCAGTCTGCCCATTTCCCTACCTAATGGATAAGCTGCAGATCCTAGTTAACCAGCAGCCTACTTCTTTCTACCCCCCAACCCCTAGAATTGCCTTATGGCTGTCCCATGCATGCTTGAATTCAGTCACTGTTTTGACTCCACAACATCCTCGAAGCGTTCCAGCCATCCACAGCCCTCTCTGAGAAAAATACTTGCTTACATTACCTCTGGCTGCCCCCTCTATCTTCAAATTGTGCCCCTTGTTCTTGCACCCTTTTTTAAAGATGCTACCCTCTTCGACTTTGTTGATTCCTTGAGGTACTTGAAAGTTTCTATCATGTCCCCCTCCCTCCTTTCCTCGAGGCTATACATATTAAGCTCCTTTAGTCTCTTCATATGTCTTCCAGTGCAGACCCTGCACCATTTTAGTGCCCTCCTCTGGACAGCTTCCATCTTGTCTATGTCCTTGCGGAGTTGGGTCTCCAGGACTGCACAGTACTCCAGATGGGGTCTCACCAGCTGTCTGTACAGAGGATAACAACTTCCTGTTTTCTACTGGTGATGCCTCTCCCGCATCCCAGTATCCCCCAGCCCTCCTTACTGCCCTCTCACATTGCTTGCCCACCTTTAAGTCATCTGATATTACTACCCCCAGGTCCCTTTCCATTTTTGTTGTTGTTAGTATCTCACCCCCCATTGTGTACTCTTCCCCTGGGTTTTTGTTTCCCAGGTGCATTACCTTGCACTTCTTAGCATTAAATCTAAGCTGCCATACATTTGACCATTCCTCTAACCTTGACAAGTCCCATCTCATCCTTTCCACCCCACCTTGTGCATCAACTCTGTTGCAGATCTTTGTGTCATCTGCAGAGAGACATACTTTTCCTTCCAGTCCGTCTGCAATGTCGCTTACAAAGACATTGAAAAGGACCAGTCCTAATCCTGAACCCTGCTGCACCCCACTAGTAACCCCCCTTTCTTCAGAGTGGACTCCATTTACTATTACCCTCTGTGTTCTATTCTCCAGCCAATTCTTTACCCAGGCTATCATCTTGGGACTCACTCCCAGGCTGGCTAACTTGTATATTAATCTTTTGTGTGGGACTGAGTCAAATGCCTTGCTAAAGTCTAGGTAGGACATGTCCACAGCCCCTCCCTGATCTACTACTTTGGTCACCCAGTCAAAGAAATCTATTAGATTTGTCTGACATGACCTTCCCGCTGTGAATCCATGCTGCCTTGGGTCATGTGCCCCTCTGGCCTCTAAGTACTCGACAATTCTTTCCTTCAGAAGTGATTCCATCATTTTCCCCATCACTGAGGTTAAACTAACTGGTCTGTAGTTTTCCGCTTCTGCCCTGCTCCCACTTTTGTGAAGGGGAATCACATCAGCCCTCCTCCAGTCCTCAGGTACCACCCCATCCTCCCATGATTTGTTAAAGAGGGTAGTCAGTGGTGTCACTAGTTCTACCCTTAGTTCTTTTAGAATTCTGGGATGAATCCCATCAGGCCCCATGGCTTTGTCCACCTTCAGTTTTAAGAGTTCTTTCAAGACCCTTTCTTCTGTAAATGGGCTGGTATCAACTTCTGGATCCAGAGTGTTTCTATTGTTTGTTTTAGGTACCTCCCCTCTTCGTTTGTAAATACTGAGCAAAATATTTGTTTAGTATCTCTGCCTTTTCAGTCACCCTCTGCCCACCCTCCCTTTATTAAGCCTCACTATCCTCCCTAGTCTTCCTTCGGCTCTCTGATGTACCTAAAAAGGTTTTATCCCATTCTTAACTGAGTTGGCTATCTTTTCCTTAGTTTGGGCCTTTGCTGTTCTGACTGCCTTCCCAGCTTCCTTTTGCTTTAACTGATACACTTCTCTGTCCTGTTCCTTCTGTGATTCCTTGTACTTTCTGAATGCTTTCTTTTTCTCATGAACCTTCACTGCCACCCCTTTGAGAACCATAGTGGTTTCTTACATCGTTTTGTTTTGTTTATTTGCTTCACACAAAGGCTTGTTACCTCTGTGATGGCAGTTTTTATTATTCCCCATTGTTCTTCCACCCCTCCTTCCTGCCCATTTGCTAGTGCATTCCTTAGGCACTCACCCATTTTGGCAAAGTCAGCCCTCCTGAAGTCCAGTACTTTTGCCTTTGTATGGCTTGACTCTATTGCTGTGTTTATTGTGAACCATACTGTTCGGTGGTCACTAGTTCCCAGATGGCTACCCACTTCTACATCTGTGATCCTCTCTCCATCTCCATTTGAGAGGACCAGGTCTAAGATTGCTCCCTCTCGAGTGGGTTCCAATACTAGTTGTCTAAGGCATGCCCTGTAGGGCATCTAGAATAACCCACTCTTAAGAGCGGCTGCAACTGCACTCCAGTTAACATCTGGCATATTCAGATCACCCATCAGCAATATCTCCCTTTATCTGCCATTCTAAGTATACTTTCTATTATTTCCTGGTCCATTTCCTCCCCCTGAGAGGGGGGTCTGTATACAACCCTGTGCGGATTGTTGTGCATTGCCTGCCTCCAAATTGACCCACAGTGCTTCTTCTCCTCCCTGTTTACCCTTTTGTTCTGTTGCTTTGATTTCTTCTCTCATGTGAGAGCTACCTCCTCCTCTTTACCCTCCCTGTCCCTCCTGTAGATAGTGTATCCTGGTATGTTTACATCCCAGTCATGGTTCTGTGTGTACCATGTTTCTGTGACTGCCACGATATCCAGATCTTCCTCCTCCATCAAGGCCACTAATTCAGGAAGCTTGTTACCCAGACTACGGGCATTGGTACTCATTGCTCTCCATTTTTGATGGCTTTACCTTCTGTGGCGTCCCCCACTGACCTTTCTACCTTGGTCTTTTCTCATTTAGTACCCTGTTTTTGTAGTGGGAGGCTGGGATTTTCCTGCTGCTTATCAGTGCCTCCCCCTTGACTAGTTTAAAGGTTTGCCAATAGAAGCATTTAAACCGATTGCCCAAAGACTTGTTCCTTCCTGGACAGATGCAGACCATCCTGCCAGTATAGGCTGGTGTCCTCCAGGTGGAACCCCAGTCCCCAATGAAGCCAAACCCTGTGCTCCACACCATTTTTTCAACCATTTGTTAAACTGCATGGTGCAAAGTACTCTCGCCTCACCCATGCCACTGACAGGCAGCACCTCTGAGAAGGATACCTTGTGTGCTACTTGTCTTAAGCCCCTCCCCATGAAGCTCTACAAAGTCCTTCTGCACTGCTCTAATCTCATGATGAGCTAAGTCATTTGTCCCTAGGTGGACAATGACGTCCAGCTCAGACTCCCTTGCAGCTGTTCTCGTGATCCTAAGGATGCGCTTCCTGTCCCTCCAAGCCATGGCACCAGGCAGGCACCTTACTTCAGTTTTCCCTGCTCCCCCCAGTTCTATCCCCCTAATAATTGAGTCCCCCACCAGGAGCTGCTTTCTTTCCCTGTGGTGCCCTCTGCCTCCTTCCTGAGGGCCTCCCTTGTGACAGTTGTCTGCACCCTCCTTAGTCTCTTCTGCGGATGCATCCATAGGGGAACTATGCTCCCCCAGAATGGTGTATGGATTGTGGAGTGGAACAACTGACTGGGTGTGCCTCTGTTCCACCACCCTTACCCTCCCTGAGCCCACTGTGGTCCAACTGCTGTGCTTTCTTCGCAACCTCTGAGGTAGTGGTGGTGGCTCTGGTGCTCCCTGGATGGGGGAGGTTCCCTTGCCACTGTCCAGTGCGGCCTGAAGATGGGCAGCTTCCTCCCTCAGGGCAGATAGTTGTCTGCAAACAGGGCAGTATCTCAGCCTCCAGAAAGACTCCCGGAAGACTGCTGCCCCACAGCCATTACATTGTACTACTCCCCACATAACTGTCTACCTTTTTTTTGTGTGTGTGTGTGTGTGTGTGTGTGTGTGTGTGTGTGTGATTGGTGCGTTATATAGAAATATATGTATTTATATAATGTGTATGCTTATATTGTCAGTGCAGTGTGCTAGACAGGATATGACAGTGATATGTACCTTGCCCTCTTGAGGAAATGATGTCAGAACCCCAGGTATAAATGAACTATTTCCAGGGGTGGGTGGGGTGAGGGTGGGAAGGGGTGGTTGGGCCTAAACTGTGCCCTCACGAAACAATCAGCTAAACGCTCTGACCTACCGATGCAGTGAGTGCCTTCCTGTCAGTAAGATGCCATACACGACAATTTGTAATACTGCTTCAAACCAATTTGACAGAGAAAATACCCTGCTAATCAAACAGAGAAAAATCCAAACATCCAAGTCAGACACAGGTAAACCTCCCCAGCCCCAAAAGAGCCTGGTGACTTGTGCTCTGAAAACAGTCAGCCCCAAACACGTCAGCTGTGCAGAAGGGCAGACACAGAAAACAGTATTCAGCCTATGTGGGTTTAAACTCTTCCTGCACTGAAAACCTTAACACTTGTAACAAAAGTAGGGAATGCAAGCTGAATTGTACCTAAATATCATGTTTTTCAAAGTCTTCTTTGAGGTGTCAGCAGCTCTTTAAAGCAGGCACCAACTGAATGGCCCCTTCTGGTGTCCTCCTAGGAAGGGTCAGGGTAACCACTCTACCACTAGGCTGTAACTTACGCAAGCCCTTTGAACCACTTTTCTGTAAATTTGTTTGTAACTCTTTGCACATGTTGTACTTTGTATTCTCAATCTATGTATGTATAACTGTCTTGGACAACAGCAGGTCCATCTTGTAAATGAGCTTGCTCAGTGATGATCGCCTGGATAAATAAAGATTTGATTTGATTTGATACACAGGTGACATAGATTGCCTGCCCACACACAGCAGAACAGAACAGTGGCCCTTCAGTCCCCTTATACTGGAGTGTCGTTACTCTCTCCCCCCGCCTGGTACCAGATCTTAACAGTCTAGGATCTCCCTCTACACAATCCCTGGGTATCTCAGGTGTTCAGCCGTGGTAGGCCCGGTGATGTTGCCACATGTCAGCTGGTGTTGGTGCACTTTAAAATAACAGGAACAATGTGCAGAAATTAACATTCTCCCAAAGGCATTGCATATGCTTATGTAGCCCCTCTCCGGCGCCATCCGGGAGAGTGCCACTACCCCAACCTGGGTGGCTACTAGCCAGGTTAAGGGGGCTGGTTCCATAGCCAAGGCCCTGGAATTCTCTTGATTCTCTTGATTCTTGAATTTGCTGCAGAATTTGCATCATGCCGCAGAATATATATAGTGCCGCAGAATTCATTGTTTTTGGTGAATTTTAATATAAATGTACTGTTTTTCCATAGTGTCAGGCTTTCTTTCCCACCTCGTTTATCCTAAAGCCCCTCCTCTATGCTCAGCATATGATGTCATCACATCATATTTAGCCAATGACAGGTCTGCATTCTGCCAGAGAAATGAATAAATCATGCCGCAGAAATCAGAAAATGCTGCCACAGAAGTCAAGGAGCCCTGCCGCAGAAATCAGAAAATTCTGCCGCAGAACACCAGGGGCCCTGCCCATAGCTAACATAAACGGGGGTTCTTTCCCAAAAGTTAAAATAAAATGGCGGTGCCTGCACCCAGAGTACATATTAGTGGGTCTGATTACCGGCAGTACAACCCCCTGCGATGTCGTACCAACTTACCTCTCCAACAATTACCCCAACATGGACTTACCAAGATCCGAACCTTCCCACCTTTAGTTATACCATTTTCCTTTTCCAGTTCATCCAATAACATGCTCACTAAAATTAGCCTCTGGATTCATCTCTGCTGCAAAACAATAACTTCATGGTTTATTTACAGGGGGAGGGTTTAAGATGGGGTAAGTGGAACAGAATTCAAGCATTTCTAATATTTGCATTTCCCAGTAATCACGTTCCCCTTTGCTTCCCCCATATTGCAATCAATGCAGCCACCAGGTCTATCTAATCTAGCCAACTGCTGCAGATGTACTCAAACCCAGACCCGCAGGTCCCAGTCCATTTCAAACCCCAAAGTCCTGTCATTGGGTACCCAGATTTTAGTTGCAGGCCTGAGGTGTAGCTGGTAGCCGGCATTGGCATGCTTTCTTGAATTAAATTAACTTTTTACATCTCCCCTTCACTTTTCCACCCACCCTGGGGGGCATACTTAAACTATATACAGTCCTCAGGTGCAGGGCAAAATTCCTGCTGTTTACTCATGGTTCTGCAGAATCAGTCCTTAGATGGCACAGTTCACCGAAGTCCTGGGGATGGATAGCAACACAGTCAGAACCGGGCTCAATGCTTGAACAAGGGGCACAGAGGCTGCAGCTTGCTGTCTCTTTCTCTTGCAAGCAGATTTTGCAGCTTGTCCCCCATCGGCCCATTACAGGCCCCGTTGCAGGGCATGTGCACAAGGCCTACCATCACAGGGGACCCAGATCTGGGAGTGGCCCCATGGCCCGGCTCCCTTCTATCAGAGCACCTTAGCACTCTGGTGCAAGACCCGTGATCCCCTGCAGTGGCAGACCCCACTTGATGGGGGTTAGTGAGTTCCCCACTTGGCCCTGGGTGTCAGCAGAAACATTCAGCACATTCTCTTCTGCTCTTTTTCTTTCTCCTTCCTGCCAAAGTGTGTAGCCACAGCAATCTGTTTATTTTCCTTGCTGTATCTCAGGAGCAGACAACAGGTACCCATCCCAGAAAGGCACCTGTCCATCCTTCTGCTTTCACAGTCTCTCAACTTCAGTACAGCCACATTCTCACTCTGGCTCACACATATCACCTGCACTCAAAGTCCCTTTTCTCACCGTGCAGGTACTTCACAATTTTCCAAATGAAGAGGCTCACTCTTCCTTTTTCTTTTCTCAGCATATTTATATTCTCTTGTTCCTCATCCTTTGTATTCCATCTTTTTTCAGTTTTAGATGCAGCCTTTGTCCTTTTACCTGGCTCAGGACACAACTGTTGTTCTTTTTCCAGGCTCAGAATGCAACCTTTGACTTTTTGCAGGACCAAGACATAACCTTTACCCTTTTCTCAGGTTCAGGACACAACCTCTTCTCTCTTCTGCTTTATCTCACTGCTGTGGTGCAGTTTCAGAGCAACACAGAACATTCAGCATCCTGCAGCTTTCCTTTTCTGTCTGCCAAGCTGCTTCTTTATCCTCTTTTTCTTCCAGCTTCTCCTTTCCTGATGGGACAGGTGCTCTCTGCCCTGGGGGACAAATTGCTGGCAGCCCCCAGGCAGGCCCATTCCGCAGCCCCATTCTCTCCAGGGATAAGAGCCCCCCTCCTCCTGAAGGAGTTTCCACCGAACTGACTCAAAACTCAACAGTCCTTGCTTTATGGTGAGCCCTTTTCTCACTCCCCATTGGCTGGAACCACAGTCCTTAGGCAAAAATTAATATGTATGAGGCTCCTTTGATGCCTCATTGGTGCAGAAAATGGCACCTAAACTTTCCTCGGTATTTTCCCCCAAAAGTCCTTTCACTCAGTCCCAGAGTCACTGGAGAGAATCCTGGCTCAGTGGTTGGCTGGCTGATGTCACATGGCTGCTTAATATGGTGGCTGTGATAAACACCTGGGCATCAGCTTTGATGATACACTAGCCTTCTCTGGCCATATAGACTCCATTGTCAAGTCAGATAGTCAAATACAAAGCTTGGGGTCCTCTACCACCATAGGCACTCTACGACATCTGATGCTCTGAAACTTGCCATCAAGTAGTTCAGTACTGTCCTCCATTGATTATGGGCTGCCTATCTATGAGGCAGGCACTAAAACTGCCCTAAACTGGGTCAGCACACTACTAAATAAGGCCTGCCAACTGTCAATAGGGGCTGCTCAGGACACCCACACCTACACGCTCTACACTGAAACTGGGTGGCTCCCATTCCATCTTGGAGCACAATACCAAACCTGACAACTTCTGAAAAAAGTGCTTCTTGGACTTACCTCCCCCATACTGAGTTACCTCTTTACGCCAGCAGTTCCTACCAAATCAACTAGAAGCACGGCTATAGATAGGCTGGTGATTCCCTTCAAAAGGATGAAACTCGCTCTGAACTCCCATCCTGTACCAAGGATCAAAATGGTACAATGAGCTACCTGCTAACCTCACAGAATCACCCAAGATTAGTACCTTCAAATCTGGTCTCAGATCCCTTCTTGACACAAAAAGGAGCTGTGCTTGCCTGCACTAATGTGGCAGGATTTGTGCCCCCCTTATCTCCTCAACACCCCTCCCCAAACAAGGCCCACTTGGCTGACAAACCACTCTGATGATGCCGCCATCCCTGGCTGACCCCCTACCCCCTTTTTTCCACCTAGACTTACCTACAGACTAGTGAACTACAAGGCTGAACCCTTTTTGACCCTATCCTCTTCAGCCTATGGTTCGATGTTTATAATTACTTGGTATTTGAATGCCTGTGTAACTGTTTTCTGTAAACGCTATTATATTTGTAATGTAAACACTGTTATTTTTGTAATGTTTGTACAACAGTGACCTGGAACCTTTGAAAACAAGTACTGGACTCAAAAGTATTAGTCCTAAACTGAAATAAATAAATAAATAAATAAACAGTGTTCACAGTTTACACAGAGTCCCAGACTTTGTGTCCCTGCAGCCAAATCAATTACTTTTATTTAAACATTTCCCCACACAGCTAAAGCCACCCCTGTGCCCTGTTAAGTGATTGCGCATTTTACCCTGTTGCATTAACCCTCTTGCAGTCGCTGATGCAGTTTCCTAGTGTCCCTAGGCAGCACACACACATAGCCCCACTTTATTCCCTGGCTGCAGTCTATGAAGACCCTTTTGCTTAATTACACACCTACGGACTGATAGCCTCTCCGTTTCCCTTGCACACTGTATCTTTATTTATTTCATTTATCTTCCTTTCCCCTGTCCTAGCGCTGTCTCTTCATTTTGCCCCAGCGCTGGACAGGACCCGCTATTTCAAAGGGATGCCACCTCATTATTCAGTCAATCAATGCTTTATTTATAAAAGGCGCCTCTCCAAAACCAAGGCGCCTGTACAATAAAACCACACACATTTTTATAAATATCCAGATAAAATTAAAACTAATAAATACAGTAGCAGCTTTAGTAGTTAGAAAATGCCAGGCTAAAAAGATACATTTTCAAAGCAACTTTAAAACTTTGAACGGTCAGGCAATCTCGCACCCGATGAGGTAGAGAATTCCACAGGTTCAGAGCCGCAAAACTAAATGCCCTTGCCCCAGATGTTTGTAAACGAACCCTGGGAATCTCTAGCAGTCCCTCATTGGTGGATCCAAGAGGGCGGAGGGGACAGTAGGGGTGAAGGAGATCTTTCAGGTAACTGGGACCCTGATTGTGTAGGGCCTTGTAGGTTAGTAAAGCAACCTTGAAAGTGATTTGCCACTGTATCGTCAGCCAGTGCAGTCCGCAGAACACAGGCATTATATGACTGGTCCTAGAGGTACCAGTCAGAAGCCTGGCTGCCTCATTCTGCACTAGCTGCAAGCAGCAGATATCAACCCCTGGTAGCCCTAAGTAAAGGGCATTGCAGTAGTCAAGGCGGGAGGTAACGAAAGCATGGACCAACGTTGGAAGAGTATTGGGAGGAACCAGGTGCTTTACCTGGGCAATATTCCTCAGATGATAAAAAGAGGTTTTGACAGCTGCCGACATCTGCAATTGTAGGATCAGGCAGTCATCAAACATAATGCCCAGGTTCCGCACCCAGACTGAGGTAGTTAACGGGACACCTCCAAGCCATAGACACGAAGGAGAACCTGCCGTATTGCCCGCCTCAAGACGACCTGGGTCCACAACCAACACCTCAGTTTTTTCTGGGTTTTACCACAGCCAGCTCACATCATCCAGTCCTGTATGTCAGTAAGACAGCTGTTAAAGACCGAGACAGCATCATCCTGACCAGGCACAAAAGACATGTACAGCTGAGTATCATCTGTGTAGCAATGAAAACTCAAGCCGTACTGCCGAATAATCGCTCCCAATGGCAGCATATACACTGCAAACAACATGGGCGCCAAGATGGATCCCTGCGGTACCCCGCAGGATAAGGAAAATGGAGCTGTGGAAAAAACCCAGACACCGCCCTCTGAGTCCTACCCTCGAGAAATGATCGAAACCATCTGAGGACCGATTCCAAAAGTCCACAGATGAGCCGCAGGTGATCCAACAGCACGTCATGGTCCACGGTGTCAAATGCCGCAGAGAGATCAAGAAGGACCAAGATGGAATGAGTTTTTCGATCTCTCACTATTAGGAAGTCATTTAGTACCCGGACAAGTGCTGTCTCGGTACTATGTCTCTTCACAGCAGTGTCAGTGGCTCAGTAGGTAGCACACTCGGCTCTGAGTTCGAGAGATCGGAGGGCTGTGAGTTCAGTTCCCACATCTGGCACTTGGGTTAATATCCCAGTACTGACACTGTAGTGCAGCATGAGGTGCCGTCTGTCAGATGAGACATTAAACTGAGGTCCCATCTGCCTGGATTGGTGGTAGTTCAGGTGGATGTTAATGATCCCTTGGCACTTATCGGAAAGAGTAAGAGAATTTCCCCAGTGTCCTGGCCAAATTTCCCTCATTCACTAAAAACATCACCGACAGCTTAATCTGGTTCAAGGTCAGTTGGCATTCATCTGTATCCCTCTCCCCCGGGGTCATGCCTGAAAATAGGCAGGATTTGTTTAGTGCACTTACCCGGTCAATAAAAACTAAATAATAAAAAAAAAATAAAAAAAGACTGGAGAGAATCATAAATATTGTGGCTGGTCAAATGGTCATCCAGCTGTGATGCCACCACCTTCTTAATAACCTTACCCACAAAGGGTAGGTTAGAGACAGGCCTGTAGCTGGCCAGACAGTCCGAGTCCAAGGAGGACTTCTTAAGAAGGGTCCGAACCACAGCCTCCTTCAAGGGATCTGGAAAGATCACCCTCTCCAAGGACATCTATACTATCTCGGCAAGGACCGAGCAGATGATATCCACACAGCCTACTAAAAGGCGCGTGGGGCCTGGGTCTAAACTACAGTTGGTCAGATGTAGTGACTGGATAACCATCACAATATCATTGATTGTGGACTGGCCAAAGTCACACCACACAAACTGGGCATCCAACATCTCCTGCCGACCACCGCTACTCCCTTGAGAGAGGGTCAGGTGAATGTCAGATCTGATCGTGGCAACCTTAGCCACGAAGAATCAAGCAATCTCCTCACAATGCTCTTGTGAAAAAGCATTTCTAGGCTGAAGGCAGAGTGGATTGCACAATCCGTCCATGGTCCGGAAAAGCTGGGCTGGTCAATTCTGCGCAGCAGCAATTTCCCTGGACAGGAATTGTGCCTTCTTGTGGGTAATTGCTGATTGATTGACCAAATAGTGGTCCATCAAACTAAGTCTGTCACACATCAGGCCCAACCTCCGCCAGCGCCTCTCTAACCTTCATCCCACTCTCCTCAACTCCCTCAAGGCCTCATCAAACCAGGGAGACCTGGGGCGAAGAGTAAGGGGGCGAACACGAACAGGAGCTATGGAATCCAGGACCTCTGTCACCACCTTGTTATAGGCTAGTACCAGATCCCCTGGATCCATGCATTCACTAAGCATACCCGATAGGTTCAACACCGCCATCAGGAGATACATCCCTCAAAGGGCGGTATCAGACCATCTTCATAGGGGCAGGCCTACTGGGGGGCCACGAAACTGAACCCGATGGTGTGATGGTCAGACCACCCGACTGGTTCCACCACCAGGTCAGATATCTCCATCCCCAGGAGAAACACCAAGTCCAGTGAATGACCTCCAATGTGAGTCGAGGAGGAAATGACCTGTGTGAAGCCCAGCAAACTCATTAACTGGAGGAAGTCCTGTCCAAACTACGAGAGTTCATCGTCGACCCAGGCATTGAAATCCCCCAGGATCAGCCATCTGTGGGATCCCAATGTCAGGTTGACAATGAAGTCCATGACTTACTGCAGGAAAACATTCCCGTCTCCTGGTGGAAGGTAGATGAGAAGAATCCTGCACCCCACACCCTCGCCCACAATACATTCAGAAGAGTTGGTGGCTCCCACTGGTATTTCCATCAGGTTCAGTTCTGATTTAAAACAAATGGCCACACCCCCGCCCCTACGATCCATCCTCTGGTGGTGTATCATTGAGTACCCAGCCAGATCTGCTGAAGTCAAAATAGGACCAGCATTTTCATCCAGCCAGGTCTCAGTGATGCAAGCCAGGTCAGATGATTTAACAAGATCCGCTACTGTAGTGGTCTTGTTTTTAATAGACCTGGCATTGCATAACACCAACTGAGTTTCCTGCCCGCTATAAGCAGAGCCCTTGGGTATGGGAACCAGACAGGGGGGGACCCCTTTCCTGGACCCATTTCACCCCAGGGCATCTCCTTGTCCCCACTATCGCAATCCGCCCACTCCTTTCCATTCCCCCAATAGGCCGAGCCCTCACCCTTGATCTCCTAGCTATCCCCAGTGCCCTACACCATCTGTACACCTCTGGGGACAGGGCAGGACAAAAGAAAGGGCAGATGTTCCTCAGCTTGGAGGGGGAATAATGCTTGACCATCATTTTACCTGCCTAACACATCTTCACCACAAATCACAAACACTCAGTCAAATAACATTCAACACAACAAACTCCAGAAACTCTGAAACTTCCACACCACTCCACACAACAACCACACACACAGCAAACAATCAACCAAAAATCCCAAACCCCAACAGCAATATAAAATCAATTATATAACAAGGTGTGAAAGGGTTTTTAAGTAGCAGAAAATATCACAAATTTTCCCAATTGAATGTTTAGTTTCCTCTGGGGAGCTCCCACCTTTCCAGTAATGAGAATTATTGCGCGCCCTCCCCCCGACACTATCTCTCACATAGGCCAGGAGAGCAGTCAACAAATTAATATGAAATTTAGTCAGTTACTAGGCACTATCACTGCCAGAAAGTCTCCAGATGATGTATCTTTAAAACTCACAGATTTACTTTAACATTTGGACAGTCATAGGGCTCTCTCACTGCCCATAAACCAAAAATACAGCCCAATGTAATGAATAAGGAAATAATAAGGTCAAACCAGGCTGTGCACCAATCCAGATTCTCCAATCCAAGTTCTTCTTTAGGGTTCCGAATCTCCAGCTCAGACTCCAAGAATAAATATCCAATAGGCCACAGGATATCCCCCCAGTGCTCCGGAGATGACCGCCCCCGCCGGCTCTACCAGCGACCCAACACCTCAGCTCCCATTTGAATCAGCCCACCAGCTGAATCTCTAGGGAGCCTAGTAGTAACAGAATCAAAGGACCAACCCTCCAGCAAGCCCTACTTCCGACCCTTGTGCGGAACGTAAGTTAAGCACACACCAAGTGATCCCCCCCTCCCAAAGCCCAGGAGGTACAAGCAGCTCCAGCCAACCCAGCAAGGCAGTGAAGCCCCCAGTTCGAAAGGCCAGCACAACTCCACCGAACTCTCAGATCGAGAACCAGCACAAAATTAGTTCACAGAAGCAATTCCACAAAGAACGAGATGGTCCAGTGTTGACCTCAATCCAGCAACGCACGCCTGACCCTGTTCCCCAAACGACAGTTCCAAAACAGGATTCACTCCCTCGTCCGGGTGCACAGCTCCCTCAATCCTCCAGGCAGTAAGGTCACACCACTCAAACCAGGCCGGGAAGGTAAGGGTCTCAGTTATTCCACTTCAATATTTTGGACCAGATCGAAAGACAATGTTCCATGCCTCCCAAGAGTCACAACCGTACACTTATAGTGACTCTGGTGCCCCAGACTAAATTTTCTCTGCCACCTAAATCCTGATATGCACCTAGCAGTAACTAACTCACTTAAAACACCTTCTCTCGCTAAACGATAAACTGTGTCTGACACTACTAATAAAACTAAAAATAAGCGAATTACTAAATACAACTAATGAAAGAAAAAAATAAAACAGTAAAATATACTCTACTCTACTTTAATTCTGCTGTAAAGAGGTCAGCCCAGTGTGGCCACCATCTTGCAAACTGAGCTATGCTCATAGCAGCAACACATGAGGTGGCTTCCAAATGCTACACCACGATTGGCGCTTACTAAATCTGCTCCTGTTTCTTTCCTGCTACCTTTGCAGTCTTGCTAACAGTCCTGGTCCCTCGCTTGACTTTCCCTGAGACTGAGACCACCAGAGAGGACAGCCAAAACGGCCATGGATGGCCACATGAAAATGCACTACAGCACATGCATGGAGCTCGCCAGCACTGCTGTGCCATTCCTCAAACTGGCGGCTCTGCGAATTTGCTCCTCCAGCCCCGCTGTCTCTGCAAAAACCATGCAGGGCCAGCAGGAGAGGCAGAAACACAGGGGGCAGCAGCCAGAACCTGGAAAAAAAGATGGGGGGTGGAAGCAAAACCCTGGTGAAACTAGCCTTTTTCGGGGGCTCACAGGTAACCCCCTGACAGGGGGTTACGCTTACTTAAATGCAGACCCCAGATGCTGGGTATTTGTAAGTCTGGCCTCATGTCCAACTTGCAACAGAGAACTCCCAATTCAGTCACCAAAAGGGGTTTCCTTTTGAAGCAGAGCTGCCCCGGCAGTGCACTTATGGTTCCCTCGTCCTGACCAATGGGCTTCTCCCAGCTCAGTAGGTCACTGGATCTTCGCTCCACCCAGGGTGTCTCCATTTTGCTGGGCTCCCTCTTTGGACTTCTCTTTCTCTCTTTGAAACTGCTGTCTTCAGCTTCCTCCCAGAGGTTCTGCAGCTCTCACTGTGGCTCCTTCAGCTACTAAGGCCACATGTCAATCAACTTGTCCTGGCTTCTAGACCCTCAGGGCAGCAGTAGCCCAGCACATGGCTGAAGTGCCTGCTACGGGACCTAAACCAGCAGCTCTGGAATCCTCTTCGTGCTTTCTCAGCAATGTGTCACACTGGCTAGCGTACGATTGCCTCTCTCTTCTCAACAGAATTTGCAGCAACTTGCAGTTCAGGCCTTCTCTTAGATGTTCAGACTAGTGGCACAACTCATATCTCCCTGGATAACAAGTACAGCTTGCCCACTGAGATCTCTGGCAGATCTGACAGCCTCCAACACAGCTCCCCCCTCTTGCAGCACTAAAGTGGAGTCAGCCTCCACTGGTTCAGCTGTCTGTCATTCAGCAACCTCAACACCCGACCTTATAGGTCCAGGAAAGGGTGTCAGACTCTAATCCATCCCTCTTCCTGAGGCCTTCACAACCTTATTCTGGGCTTCTAGACCCTTGATTGGCTGCAGGTACAGCTGGGTTAGGGGTCACTGGCGAAAAATATAAAGTCCTGGCGCAACAACTTGATTCGTATGATTTTCTAGCGCTCTTACCTTCAGTTGCAGCCACCAGGTCCTGTTTCAGGTGGCAGGGGTAGGTGATGGTCTGCAGTTGCATAAGGGCAGCAATTCGAGTAGTCTTGCGGTGACCATCTGCCATTGATGTGTGGCAAAAGCAGCACTGTTTCCACATGACCCAGGAGGTGCCAGTGAACCATGGCTTCTGCCAGTTCATGCTAGCTCTTGTCAGTCCCCTATCTATGGAGTCCATGTCCTGGGGCCAGAAGAGGCAAGTGGAAGGGTGCAGCTTGATGGCACAGATTTGGGGAGGGCAGGAAGCTCTACCTTTTTTTTGGGGGTAGAAAACATTTTTTTGTGCTTACATCCCACAATTACGAAATGAGCAAGGCAATTTTTTAAGTGCCTTTCCCCAAGGCTGATAGTGTTGTACAAAAAACTATACAAAACCAAAAAAATTCAAAGAACAGTATAGATTAAACAGAAAAGCAAAATAAAAGCTTCATGGAGTGAAATACCTTCCACCTAGCATCAGTTTGATAAAATTAGTAAGATTAAATTAGGCAGTAGGCTTGATTAAAAGGATGGGATTTCATGGCCCATTTAAAGGCCTCCACCACTGAATTAATGTGGAAATGTAGAGAATTCCATGGTATAGGTGCAGCCACAGTAGAAGATCTGTCCCTAGATGACATAAGCCTGGAACAAGGCCCAGACACTAGGCCGGCATCGGTGGAGTGGAGAGGGCCAACAGAGATGTGTGGAGTCAGGAGATCTTTCAGCTAACTAGCTCCCAAATTATGTAGGGCCTTGTATAACAACAAGCAGATCTTGAAATTTATGCGCCACCTAGTGGGTAGCCAGGGCAGTTCGTGCAGCACTGGTGTAATATCTCTACGAGATGTCCCAGAGCTCAAACTTGCTGCCATGTTCTGCACCAGCTGTAGGTGGCATACCAAACTACCCGATAACCCTAGGTAAAGGATGATGATGATGATGATGATGATGATGATGATGATGATGATGATGATGGTTGTTACTGTTATCATTTTATTGTCACTACAATGACTGTTATGATGTTGCCATTGTCATTTTATTGAGAAAAAATATTTTGAGTGTGCTGTAGGATACATTGTTTCTAGCCCTGTCTTCTGATTGCAAAAGAGGGTCTACATACAGTGTGATACAGCATAAAATATTTATTTGGCTGTGGAAGGGTCCCCAGCTGCCCTGAAGGCATGCCATGGTGGGTATGCTATGCAGCTGTGACTGCAGATAAGGGGTGTTGGAGCTTGAGAGCTTATTGAAAGGCCAAAAGTGGGAGGTGCTGAAGATAAGGAGGAGGAGAACCCTCCCCCCACAGAATGACACGGATGCGGCGGGCTTGATTATAGTGCGAGTGGGATTGGTTTGCCATGGCAGGGACAAGGAAGCCATTTGCCATGCCAGGGATTGGGGAGTCATTTGCAATGGCAGGGACTGGGGAACCATTTGAAATGCCAGGGACCGGGGAGCTGTTTTCCATGCTATACACCGGGGAGCCATTTGCCATGTCAGGGACTGGGGAGCCTTTTGCTATGCCAGGCACTAGGAAACCATTTGCCATGGCAGCAACTGGGGATCCATTTGCCACACCAGGGACCAAGGAGCCACTTGCTGTGCTGGAGACCAGGGAGCCATTTGCCATACCAGACACGGGGAGCCTTTTTTTTTTTTTTTTAATTCTTTAGTAACCTGGTAAGGCCCACTAGGCACAAGTGCCTGTTTTCAGGGGCAACCCGGGAACACTGGGATAGTTAAGTAACTTGCTCAAAGTCCCACAGTGTGCAAGTAGAGGTTGTCAGAATAAAACCCAGGTCTGCTGGATATACCAAGCTCATTCACAGCTTGTTACTCTAACCTCTAGGCTATACTGCCAGCCCATTTATCATGGCAGAGATGGGGAGCCATTTGCCATGCCAGAGTCCCAGGAGCCCTTTACCTTGACAGGCACCATACCAGGGAATGCTGAGTAATTTGTCATGCCGGGGACTGGGGAGCAGTTTACCACATCAGAGACCGGGGAGCAATTTGCCAGAGACCGGGGAGCAATTTGCCACTCGAGGGATTGGGGAGCCATTTGCCATGCCAGGGACTGGGGAGTCATTTTCCATGTCAGGGACCAGGGAGCGATTTGCTATGGCAGGGACTGGGAAGCCATTTGCCATACTAGTGACCTGGTTAGCGCTTCAAGCTCAGATTGTCGCAGCAGGGTTGCAGGATAATTTAGTTCTTATGGTCGGGTGGTTTCTTGATTCAGCGGACGTAGTGGCAGCTGCAACACCTTGGTGATGGATGAAGGAAGATTTCAAGTGGTCCCTGTGATGACACACCATTGCACGCACGCATTCGGGCCATAAGTGCTACCATCTGTTGAGTAGCTGAGTATATTATGTATGGCGGAACATGGCAAGCCTATGAATGGCAGCCAGCGCTCTCTGGCCCTGTCCTCCCTGCCTGGGCTGGGGACAAGGATTGAGTTCTCCAGAGGTCATTGCCACTGCCATGGAAGCTGTCATTTTCCAAGTAAGGGATGGTTGCTACTGGCAGGTCACTCGACTCTGATGTGCTATTCATGTAGGATAGGAGAATAAGATGTCATTATAAAACATGTTTGAAACAAATTACAGTGATGCTGATATTTAATAAAGATTTCCCTGTTACAGTGTGTGTGCACTGGGCATACTTGTTACAGGAATGCAGTGTTGCAGCATACCACTCTTTCTCAGAATGGACTGTAGTACATGGTTACAGTTTATTGCGTATATTAATCCATACACTAAAAAATGCTGTTGTATCACAGTTTAAAAGGTCATAGAATGTTGTTGCACCACTGTAGTGACGTCAGTACTGTGGTACAGCAGCAGCTAGAAATACCTCATGCATTGCTCCCCAATCACTAAACTAAATTTGACTTTTTTTGGGGGGGGTAATTTACCAAAACAAAACTTGCTCCCAGCTGACAAAATCTTATCAGAACCCACATATGAGACCATGTAGCATTGACATATTTATATTTTAGGTCATTTTAATTAGGGTTGTCAGAACCCTCTAAAGTTCTGGGTTCTAGTTCTAGTCTAGAACTTTTGGAAAAGTTCTAGGGTTCTAATCTTTTTTAGAACTTTTTAGAACTCAACCCCTATTTTTTTTAATTATGCTGCCAATAATGAAGATAATAATAAAATCCATGTGAAATCGAATCATGTGTGACTTTGATATGACTATAGCTAGATGTGTCTATGGTTTCCTGATCCGTTTGCTAAAGCCAGAAACTTATAGGTGTTGACTGCTAACGAGCCTACCCTCCCACCCATATGTTAAACGTTTTCCTGCTGCAGCTGCATAATAGCTCCTCGGTGAAAATAAACTGACGCATTAGCCACTTATGTACTCAGTTATATAGTCTCATCATCATGAATTATGGAAAACAGTTACTGATATTACCTTATCTTAGCTGTTTGCTGCTTTCTCTTTTAAATAAATAAATCGAAAGTTGCTATGTTTAAAAGAAAGTTTGTATAACAAAGTCAAGGTACTGCAGCCACAGCACATGAAACTGGTGCAAGACATTATGTCATAATGTAGTAAGTCAAGACATTTGAATACAAAAAAATACTAATCATTCTTGTTGGCAAATAATATATGCAATTTTCTAAGATAATGCGCACATATACCAACATTCTTGCTGGCAAATTGAAGTAATACGTGCAACTTTCAAAGATAATGCAACGACTTTCCAGCTGATACATAAATAAAATGGGTATTTCAGTCACATAAAGAAAAAAGAGGTTTCCTCACCGCATACTGTCCTAAGGAACGTTTAATGTAGCTGCAGCAGTTGGCACGTGATGTTTAAAGGACAGTGTCTTGTCGATCCCTGACCCTTATGCACCAAATGATCACTATTTGTAAAACACACACGCACTTAATGATTGGTCACATTCTGTAAAAACTGCTGATGTCGCTGTTTTTTTTTCTGATTCCTTTCTTCTTTTTTAAAGGGGATAGGAAATTTGTGCTAGGTGGCAGCAGTTTGTAATGTCCTTAAAAGAAATGAAAGTCCTGTCTCCAAATGAGCCATCGTTAACTCTTCCTTAATAAACACTTGTGTGAGAAACTGTCTTTTCAATTGTTTTCTTCTGATGGATGACATTTTGTGCAGTTCTTTTTATGTAACCAGTAATTTAAGAGTTTTACTATTATGCCATGGTTTGTGTACAGCTGTGCTTACAGTTTGTGCTCAACCATGACATAGGTAAAACTCCAGATCACTGTTTTCCTGAAGAGATCTGTAACAGAATGCTGCCCACAAAAACACAACCATACAAAAATACAGTTTTCCCATCTTTTTATTCAGTAAAGTTACATAATGGATCCTTTTGGTTTATGGCTAACATTTCTATAATTGAGAAAATAATAAACAGCTACCGATTAGAAATTATTTTCTGTCCTGTTGAAAACTGAAAAACAGATGCCCCAAGTCTCGGCCCACACTGATGCACCTAAAAGTCAGACTGTTTGGTTGTAGCACAGTGTAGCCAATCATGATGCAGTGGAGAAGAGAGAAGACAGCAACATGAGTGGCTTTCTTTTTGGAGGGGGTCTTTGCATTGTTCAGGAGCTTGGAATTGGAATTACTGTTGAGCAAGGTAAGATTTGCCAGGCATAATAATATTTTTCATTGCATTGCTGCCTTAAGTAAGTGGTACTTACTACTAAAAGGAAGCAAATAAAACAACCAGCAAAATAAATTTTACAGACATTAAATCCTAAAATATGTGTTTTAATTTCATCTAGAAATAATATGATACAGAAAAGGTTGACAGTGTCCCTTTCATGCCAAATTTGGGCCTGTTCCCACTGATGTTAAAATTTTCCTGTAAAAAAAACAAACAAAAAAAAACCTTCTAACTTTAGACCCTAGCTACATAGCAGTTTGCCACGGGAATGGTGAAGGTTTTGGGGGTATATAGTCCATGGTAGGAGCTCGAGAGAGAAGAGAGACAACCCACAGTCTATACATTTTCTTTTTTTTGTCCAGAGAGACTCTGTCCCACACAGTATTTACCAACCACCACCATCTGAGTTGTCATCACCATCAGCATCCACAACCTCTGTCACTTCAGGATCAGTTTGTATACTCTTGTAGGGATATGGAAATCTTGACTTATTAACTTTAATAAAAGTTAACGTGTGTACGTTTTCTGGCAACAACCTATTTCTGGTGTCTGTCACAATACTGCCAGCTGTACTAAACATGAGTTCTGAAGAGACACTTGTTGCAGGACAACCAAGATACATTGCCTTCAGAAAGTATTCACCCCCTTGGATTTTGTCACATTTTGTTGTTACTACCAGAATTTTTAATGCATTGAAATGATTTATTCCCCCTTGATTCACACAGCATACTCAACAATTTAAAGGGGCCAAAATATTTTTATTGTGTAACAAAAATGTATGAAACATTAAAAACTGAAATATCTTGTTTACTTAAGTATTCACCCCTGAGTCAATACTTTGTAGAAGCGCCTTTGCAGCAATTACAGCTTTGAGTCTTCTTGGTATATCTATATCAGCTTTGCACATCTGGATGTGGGGATTTTACCATTCTTCCTTGCAGATTTGCTCAAGCTCTGTCAAGTTGGATGGGGAACGTTGGTGAACCGCAATCTTTAAGTCTTTCCACAGATTCTCAATAGGATTCAAGTCTGGGCTTTGGCTGGGCCACTCAAGGACATTCACCTTCTTGTTCTGAATCCACTCCAGTGTTGCTTTGGCTGTATGCTTGGGGTCGTTGTCCTGTTGGAACATAAATCTTCGCCCCAGTCCAAGGTCTATTGCAGACTGATGCAGGTTCTCCTCAAGGATGTGCCTGTATTTGGCTCCATTCATTGTTCCCTCTATCCTGACAAGTGCCCCAGTCCCTGCCACTGAAAAGCATCCCCATAACATGATGATGCCACCACCATGCTTCATGGAAGGGATGGTGTTACACGGGTGATGAGCTGTGTTCGGTTTGCACCAGGTATAGCGCTTTGCATTCAGGCCAAAGAGTTCAATTTTTGTTTCATCAGACCAGAGAATCTTTTGCCACATGGTCTCAGTGTCTGCCACGTGCCTTCTTGCAAACTCCAGGCATGCTATTATGTGGACTTTTCTCAGGAGTGGCTTCCATCTAACCACTCTCCCATAGAGGCTACATCCGTGAAGTGCTGCAGAGATTGTTGTCCTCTGGACAGGTTCTCCCATCTCAGCCATGGAACTCTGTAGTTCTGTCAGGGTGGTCATTTTGTTCTTGGTCACTTCCCTGACCAAGGTCCTTCTTGCCCGGTTGCTCAGTTTGAGAGGACGGCCTGCTCTAGGAAGAGTCTGGGTGGTTCCGTAATATTTCCATTTCCTAATGATGAACTTGACTGTGCTCCTGGGAACTTTCAACACCCTAGAAATGTTTTTATACCCCTCCTCAGATCTATGCCTCCTCACAGTTCTAGCACGGAGTTTTATGGACAGCTCATTGGTCTTCATGGTAGAGTTTCTGCTCTGACATGCACTGTCAACAGTGGGACCTTATATAGACAGGTGTATTTCCTTTGAAATCATGTCAGCCATTTGAACTGACCACAGGTGGACTCCATTCAAGTTTTAGAGTGATCTCACAAGGAAATTGGATGCACCTGAGCTCAATTTGGAGTGTCATAGCAAAGGGGGTGAATACTTATCAAATCAAGACATTTCAGGTTTTTATTTTAAATTACATGTACAAAAATTCCAGAAGTTTCATTCCACTTTGACATTATAGAGTAATTTGTGTAGATATGTGACAAAGAAATCCCATATAAATGTATTTAATTTGAGTTTGCAACATCACAAAATGTGACAAAATCCAAGGGGGGGGGGGTGAATACTTTCTGAAGGCACTATATTTACAGGCTTCATGATACTGCTCAGTCCAAATTGACTTTTTTGATCTCCAGTATTCAAAATGGCATGCATCAATAGACATAGGCAGTTCTTGCAGGTAACTGGCTACCATGATGGACAGAGAACGTCCAGAAGCTGGTATGGCAGCAATTTGGGAAAGGTTTTGCCACAGATTTAGCTTGCTACTAAGGAGTGAAGAAGTGGCAGTTGTGGAACTACTGTTAATGTTTGGTGACTTTCCCAGTTCTGTATCCCTTTGTGAAGGTGAACCTGCATGTTGTGGTGATGACAACCTGAATGTACTGTGTGTGTCTGTGTTTGACTCCTGAGTGCTGCTGCTCATCTAGCAGCAGACATTTGTAGTGTTCTACAGCATCTGTTTTTGGAAGATGTATAGCCTTGAACCTGGGATCTAAGAGAGTTGCAAGGATGTAGTGTTTTGATTTTGTCATTGCAACTAATCTGTGATTGGTTTTGAAGCACGCTCATTCTGTTTACGAGATTCCCATGATACAGCCAACATGTTGTCTGAGCTTCAGATCTGTCTTTTTCTATCTGTAGAGTTAGAACACTAAGATGATGAGAAATCAGCATTATGAGTGGAATAACCTGACTCACAGATGTACCTTCAGAAGACATGTCCCTTGTAGCTGTCTCAAAAGGAGCTAGGATGCAGCACACTGTCTCCATTAATTTCCACTGCAGCTCAGACAGCATAATGCCATCTCTAATAATGTAACTGGAGCAATATTCATGTACAGCTTGCTTTTGTTCCAAGGGGCACTGCAGCATATAAAGTGTTGAGTTCCAATGAGTGGAAACATTTTGAATCAGCTTTTGCTGGGGCAGCTTGTGTGTTTTTTTGCAGTTCGGACAATGTCAGTATAGCCTTGGTTGAATGTGAAAAGTGAGTCACAATCTTTTTGCAAACAGCAATCATACCATCCACTTGTGTTTCATTGCTGAGAAACCCCATGACAATTAAATGTAAGCAATGCGCAAAGCAAGAAGCATGCATAAATCCTCCATCCTGTACTACTTTCAAGCTGTTGGCTCCATTGTCACTTACTATGAAGCCACATTTTAGACTGTGAGAATAAACCCATTCATCAAGGGAGGTCATTTAGTTCCTGCAAATGTTTGCAGCTGTATGACTTTGCCCAAACTTCTTTATATGCAGCAGCGCCATCTTTCGGGGTGTCTTTGTAATCTATGTTTTGACTGCTGGTCCACATATCTGTTGTGACATAAATAACCCCACCCTCTGCAGTTTTAAGTGAAAGCATCACTGTCACTTTTAAAGCCTGATAAATGTTTGGTATTTCAACACAGGTAAAGTTCCTTCGATGAGGAACATTGTAACGAGGCTCTGCAAGTTTCATGAGCTCCCTAAAATCCTCATGATCTACCAAAGAGTATGGGAGAAGGGCTCCAGCTAACAGTTCACCAATTCTGTGATTAAGATGAAGGGTCTTTGGATGATGTTTGGTAAAGGTATTCTTCCTTTCAAATGCCTGAGACAGTGTTAGCAGTTTACAACATGTCCCTGCCGGTTTATTATACACTGCTTTGATGGGCAGATGGACGCTGGGACGGTGGACGTGGACTTATACATTCAGTGCCATCACTGGATATGCAACTGGTACTAATGGTGCTGGCGTTTGGGGTAATGGTGATCCTAGGACTGGCAGTGGTTCTGTCCGCATCAAGTTCAGACAATTCAGTATCCGTTTTGGATTCCTGACCCTTCTCATGTGTGGACTGGAAGATGGAGGACATGAGTTTTGGGCGATCAAGCAAAACTGAATGTTTTTTCAGATGGCGTTTAAGAGCTGTAGTGCCAAGGCATGATGCAACTATACCATGGCTTACACTCTGTTTACACAGGGAAAAAAATTGCTCTGCATGGATCACTTTTACTGACAGAGAAATAATTTTACACTTCAGATGTGACAGATTTTGTTTGAGTGCTAGGAAGATAGCTAAAAACTGTTTGTGTTTTTTCGCCTGTCCTAACAGAACCCGGGACATGCTCCTTGGTGCTAGAAGAGTGGGCAGGGGACTTTGATGGGTTTTCATTGTTGGCTGACATAGAAGTGGTGGATTCACTGGATAATATGTCCTTTTCATTGCCAACAGTGGTGGATGTATTTGCAAGTGCACTACCTGATTCCTTGTCAGCAGACTTGCTCATTTCACTTCGTTGAGGAACTTATGGTACATCACCAGACACAACAGTGTCAGACTAAGACAAAGAGCTACTGAGTCAGAGAGGGACTCATTGTCACTTGCATTATTACTGCTAGTCACAGGGATTTTAACAGCGTGAACGGCATACCTTATGGTGCCTCTCCGCGTGACCCCAGCAGCATTGCAAGTTTTCTTAAAAGGTCTCCCTTTACCACCCTTCATTGTTGCTCTTTTGCTGTTTGTTGAATTTTTATCACGTGAAACACTTTTGTTATTTTTGCTAGCACCAGGATTACCACTACCACCAACACCTGCTCTACCACAAGCACCAGATGCTTCTTCTATGTTGGTGTCAGCCATAAAAGTAGCAGTATACTGCACACAGTCACACTCACAATTCCTGTGTAAGTAAGCAATGTGATCTGTGATTGTTGGCTTCAACTCCAAAACTTGACGGTTTGCAACTAAAGAATCAAGGCTTACAGAATGATTGGGCTGCTGGGCATAGGCATACGTAAAGCAGGCCAGGCAAGGTGAAAGGTCAATAGTTGTAATTCTAAATCCAGTTGAACCACCACACAACTGGCCACCGGGCCTCTCTCGGTAACACACACTGGGTAGGGTACAGGACAGTTAAAGGGCACACAGCAGCAGGGTGATTGACTGACCACAGGAGATGGCATCACACACACATATACATGTGATATCTCCCTCTTTACGCAGGAGACTTCTGTTTTTTTTGACTGAACTCCCTCCCTCCCTCCTGGGAAACAAAATCTCCTGCGTAAGTAAAATTCTGTCCAAAATATCCATCTTTTTTGGGTAGATAAAGACACATAAAAATTAAATCAGTGATGGACAATGCATCTGATAACTTTATATAACTAGTTGTTTATTCTTTTTAGTGCTTATTCTTGACAAAATGAAATGCATTACATTTTTGTAATGACTTTTTTCCTATGTTTTTGACACCATTTAAGGACAAACGCACAACGTTACAGCATCTCCCTACTAGCAGGCCAATCTCCCTCCTAATTTGACCCAAATCTCCCTCTTAAGCAAGTTGGCAGGCCAATCTCCCTCCTAATTTGACCCAAATCTCCCTCTTAAGCAAGTTGGACATATCACATGTATGCACACACACACACACACACACACACACAACCCAAGGAAAGAGATTTTTCTCTCTCTCCTCCCAACAGTAAAATTTAATAGGCTTCTGTCATGTATTTAAGTATAATGCCACCACACAATTGTCCAATACTGGGCTTCTCACAGTAACACGCACTGGGTAGGGTACACAGCAACAGCAGGGTGATGGGCTAACACCACAGGAGATACAGTAGAGTCACATGCACAACACACAAGTAGCGAGTACTGTGTCAAAAAAAACCCCAAAAAAACAGCCTGGTGTTGTTCTATCAGGACTTTTTAGGGTGGAAGAGATTGGAGACGAACCCTCCTCAGCACAGTACAGTCCTTAGACAGAATCCTGTCCTCCTGACAATTTTGTCACTTTATTTTGTGGAGTAGGGTTTAATTCTATTTCCCGTGTAACCCCCCTGCAAATGGGGTTCCCAAAAGACTTCCAGGAGCTTGCTTGAATGCTCCAAGCCTGAATGGTGTTTGGCGTTTAAGCCATTTATCAGTGAGTGTTTTTAGAACCTCTGGTACTGTCTTTAAGAGCTGTCTGCTTGCAGACATAATTAGTTTGTATGGGGACTGTGTGTTTCTTTGATTGAGTACCACTTCAGCTGCTGCCAATTCACCCCATTTTGCAGTCACTAGGAGTGCAAAGGGAACCTGTCTGAAAGATGTAACTGATTGCCAGAAATCATTTACAGTAATAATAAAATTACAGTTTGTCTAACCTGCTTTCTTTGCAGTCAGAACTGTCTGCCTAGTTCCCCATTCTGGTTTTGAACTGCTGAACTGGACCAATCAGTGTGGGGTAAACTAGCTCTAAAATGATGCCTTGGACGAATCAGAACTTGGGACTCATAATCTGAGCCAGCCACAAGAGGATTGTATGGGCAGTGACTCTGGGAGATGTAGTTTAGACTTCGGTGCCTTTTTGGACCAACAGCAGCAGTCTATTGTGAGTGACAGCCAATCCAGTCAAGAACTGGGAGGAACTCAAAGGAAGTGCCCGTTTTTGTCTGTTGGGAGTTTCAGTTTGAGATCTGAAAGTGAAGGGGAAAGAAACCCTGTGCTCCTTCAGTGCACAGTTTCAGTCAAAACGTGTGCAAGGCCCAGAGTTCCGTCTACAACTTGTGTAACTGCTTGTTAGGACTGAACTCCGTCGTGAAAAGAATCAAAGGATCTCTGAAGAGTAGAAACCAGGCTCACCCTGTAGAAGACTGAAGAAATTGTTGAATTACACTCGGTCTGTCAGGAACTGAATCTGCTGTGTGTTCTCCTGGTTATTGTGCAGTAATTGCGATTGGGATACAGATGCAGCCTGCCTGGTATAGTGCTTTCTTTTTACCATATAAATGTGTGAGGAGTCTCTTGGAGATCAAAAGTAGCCCTGCTGACATTGAAGGACCATATCTTCTTTGGAGGTCGTGAGTACTAATTCGGGTCGCTCCTGTTGAATTGCCACATTAAATCCAAATGGAATTACTGTACTGCTGACTGTTTAATTTTCCTTTTCTCTGTGTGAAAGGGCCCCTACCAGCTGCCACAGGTTTGGACTAGCCACTAGGGCCTGGTGCCCAGGGACAGTAACTGGTAGGGATAGGCCTGTGCACAGAGCCATAGGTAGATAGTAAAGTGATAAGCTAATTAACCTGATTTCCCTGTCCTTGTTATATCCCCTAAATAAATCAGAGCTGTTTGTTTCAACAAAGTTATACTGCCTGAGGTATTTGTCTATGTTAAAGTACTGTACTGTGATTGTTGCACTGTATCTTATTTTACAGGATGTCCCGTGCCTGAACCAGCCTTGGGGTAAGTGTATACTGTGAAGGTAATTCTGCTATATTGTGTGGGCCACTAGTGGGAAGAAAGGGGTTGCAGTGTCCCAGGGGCTGTGACCAAGTAAGTTTAACTATTGCAAACCCTGACCTCTGGGTGGAGGCACCGCCATTGGATCCAGGCCCCTCAACCTGTTAGTGGCAAATCAGGCAGGGTAGTAGCCCCTGGGATAGCGCCATCTAGGGGTTACATTTGGAGGCTCACCGCTGGATTGTGTGTCCTCTAGTGGCCATATTTACAAACCACTGTTAAGGGAAAAAAAATAAATAAATAAATAAATGGGTACCCCGACAGAAGTGGCTGTGCACCGGCTGGTGGAGTGGTGTACTGGGGAGGAGATCGACCCCCAAAATGCTATGCTTATCCTGGACATCCCCCTGGGTATCAATACGGACACTGTGCAGGGAGTACTTTCCAAGGTGGAAGGTTTACAAAATCCTGTGGTGGTGGGTCGGCACGCTAATCTGCTCACCCACACTTTCCTGGCCCTAGTAGAGTTTAAGGATCCCATAGATAGCTCCAAGTACCACAGACCATTACCCCAGAGGAGCCCTCACTGCTTGGAGAGTGATAACTAAGGACAGTAAGACCGGGGGAATGAGCCCCACCACTATCTGAAACTTTTGAGGAGAAATTTGCAAATGGTTGCTGGGAGAAGGGAAAACTGTGGAGGACTTGAAGAAACTATTCTTGCCACCTGGGGTGTTCCTCCCCAACACCCTCTCCTGCTCCAGTACCCGTAATGGTGGCTGAACCAATGCAGACTCCTATTTCTGCACCTGCCATTAGTCACGACTCTTACCGAAGGTTGAGGATCTTCTCTGGCACCTCCCCACCCCCAAGGAGGATGACTGGGAGACCTGGATAGACTATGTTGCCCCAAGTGCTAGAATGGCAATGCTCAGTCAAAAGCTTAAAGAGGGTTAGTGAGAGCCTCCGGGTCCTGCCCTGGCTACCATCCGTCTAAACGGGCCAGTAACCCTGAAGCCACTGCACAAGCCTATCTTGAGGCCTTGGAGAATGTGTATGGAGCCCAGATTCTGATGAGGACCTATGGTGGAGAGTAAGAAATGCACAACAGTACCAAGGGGAGGAGTTGTCTGTGTATGTCTCTCGGCTGGAAAAATTGTTGCAAGAATGCCTCAGAAAGGGTAGTTTGCCAGCGATTGAACTGGACCGAACCAGACTGGACAGAATCCTTAAGTCTGCCCCTTCTCAGAACTGCTGCTTCAGTTACGCCTGGCAAATCGACTGGAATCCCCACCCTCCTATGATGAGTTAATGAGAGAAATTGAGGAGTTGAGAAAAGGCGACTCGGGAGGGACCTGCACCAATAGCTGTGGCTATGACCCTAGTGACTGAGGGTGGCCCATCAAGTGAAGTTCAGGGCAGAGGTTGGCAGTCAATGAGTGCTCTGATAAGGAAAAGATATGCCACAATGGGGCTTAACTGTTGAGAGATCCGGAATTCAAAACAGTCCTTTATGAAGGCCACGCTGCAAGTACGGGCCCCGACCTATATCCGACTGTATCTGCTATGGGGTGGGGATACCCACCCATGTATCTCCTGCTGATAACAGCTCCGAACTCGATTCCTTGACCATGGAAGTGGAGAAACTGACGAGATGTCTCCAAATGCTTATCACGCCAAGAGACAGAGATGGCACCAAGGTTTCCAGTTAGTAATACCCCGCCTCTGGTTCCCAGTGTGGCACCTCGCCAGCTCAAACTCCAAAAGTATGTTTTGCTATAATTGTGGGAAGGATGGGCACATGAAAAGGGAATGCCAATCCCCAAAAGACACTGACAAAGTTGCATATAGGCTACAAGGAGAGCTTCGGAGAACAAATCAGTGGTTAAGAGGTGCACGAAATGATCCCAGTGAGGGCACCAAAAATGCTAATTCACGTCCTTTTGTGGCAAGGTCAGTTGCCCAGGCCCCACTACCGCCTCTCCAGACTGGTCCAGAATAGTGGGTCCTCCATGGAGACCACTGTAAAGGTAAATGGAGTGTCTACAAGAGCTGTATTAGACAGTGGCTCCCAAGTGACAATTATGTTTCAAGATTGGTATCAGAAGCATTTGTCAGACGTGCCCTTACAACCATTAGAAGGACTGCATGTATGGGGTTAAGGAGAAGGCCTACCCCTATTCTGGGTATATCTGAATTTGGCTGTCTTTCCCACCTCCGTGGCTGGAGTGGCCGAACAAGTAGAGACCCTAGCCTTAGTGTGTCCCCACTGGACTGTATGATGGTGTCCTTTGTTGATTGGAACAAATGCTCATATGTTCAGAAGGCTGGCACATTTGTGTTATGAAAACAGGGTCAAAGACTAGTAGAGCTTTAAGAGTTCGGCTTTAATTAAGAAGGCCTATGAGGCACAGAGAGATGCTGAAAATATAGAACCAGAGGAACCGGTCGGAATTGTATGGAAGAAGGATCCTGAGTCTCTGATCCTGGCACCAAATGCCCAGTGTACCTTACAGGGGAGGTCCGTATCAGAAAGGATGTTAAAATAAAATATTAATGTTGGATGCACCAGGCGATGGAAAATTGCCAGAGGGACTGCTGGTCAAGCCTAGTATTTTGCCCGCTAGAGCCCATGCTTATGCCAGAAGGGTAATGGTCCAAGTTCATAATGTGTCTGAAAGAGACATTCGAGTAAATAGAGTTGCATCCTGGCTAATGTGCATTGTGCAGACACTGCAGTGCTACCCAGCAGCAAGAGTTCAAGGAAGAATGACAGAGTAACGCCTGACTTGTTTGATTTCGCAACTCCCGCTGCCAGCTGAATGGAAAGTGAGGATCAGTGAGAAGCTTGCCCAGAGAGACTGGTGTTTTCTTTAAAGGAATGGGACGTAGGATGCGTGCAAGGAGCTGAGCACAATATCCGGCTGCATGACGAAGACCATTTCGTGAGAGGTCTCGGCCTGGCACCTGCTGATATAGATGATGTGAGCGGCATCTGCAAGAGATGTTAGCGCTGGTGTAATACAAGAATCCAGAAGCCCTTATGCTTCCCCATTGTGGTAGTGAGGAAAAAGAATGGGACAATGTGATGTGCGTGGATTATCGCACCTTAAACCGGCGGACTATCCCTGATCAGTACACAATGCCCCGATTCAGGATGCTTTGACTGCCTAAGCGGGACAAGTGGTTCTCTGTGCTGGATCTCGCAGTGGGTACTACAGATCCCGATGGCCCCAGAGACCGTGGGAAGACAGCCTTTATCTGTCCGCTTTGGCTTCTATGAATTCTGAGGATGCCTCAAGGATTTCTAGGTGCCCCAGCCACTTTTCAACGATTGATGGAGCTGCAGTGGGGACATGAACTTACTAGAGTGCCTGGTATACCTAGATGATGTTATTGTGTTTGGCAGCTCACTGGAGGAACATGAGAGCAGATTATTTAAGGTATTGGATCGACTGGAGGACTTTGGCCTTAAACTGTCCATTGATAAGTGTCAATTCTTTCAAACATCAGTAAAGTATGTGGGACACATAGTATCCACCGAGGAATAGAGACCGACCCAAGTAAAGTTGAGGCCTTGACCACCTGGCCACAGCCCAAAAATCTAAAGAACTGCAAAGATTCCTGGGATTCTGTGGTTATTATCGATGCTTCATCAAGGACTATTCAAGAGTGATCCGCCTTTACTTAACCTTACTCAAGGGTATCCCCAACCCACAAAAATACCAAAAGTCAGCGCCCTCAAGACTGAAAGAGTGTATTTTCATCCGAGTGAAGTATTTGGGGCCGCTGGACTCCTGATTGTGAGACTGCTTTTCATGAGATCATATATCAACTTACCCATGCTCCAGTGCTGGCCTATGCCGATCCAAGAAAACCTTACGTCCTGCACACTGATGCTAGCTTGCAAGGGTTGGGGCTGTGTTGTACCAAGAGCACGAGAATGGCCTGAGACCAGTGGCCTTTGCCAGTAGAAGCCTGACCCATCCGAAAAGAACTATCCTGTACATAAGTTAGAGTTCCTAGCTTTGAAGTGGGCTATTGTTGACCAATTCCATGAGTACTTGTATGGGGCTAAAATACTAGTAAAACGACAATAATCCTTTGACCTATGTGCAGACCTCAGCTAAGTTGGATGCCACTGGCCAGGTGGCTTTCTGCATTATCTACATATGACTATGCTCTAATACCGAGCAGGTCTGAACCACATAGATGCTGATGCTCTCCGGAGGCCTGTTCCCCAGAATGATTGGGTCCGATTGGCAGAACCTGACATTCGGGCACTCTGCCGAAGTTTGACAGGGAGGAACAAATGTCCACGGACGCAGTGGACTGCATGGTGGATTGCTTGGGACCCTCTGAGAATTGCATACCTGCTGCTTATTGCCACTTTTCTGCATAGACATTGGTGCACTGCCTCAGCTGGACAATGACAGTATTCAGGGGCTCAATCCCGCGATCCTATGATCAAATCAGCTTTAGAAGCCCTCTATGCAGGAAAAGATGTGTCCAAATTACGCCCACTGATTTGAGAACTGCACTGTTATACAAAGAAGGTCCTAAGTTGAAACTGATCAATAAACTGTTATATAGAGAAACAGTAGACAGAGGGGACAAGTAGACAAACAACAACTGGTGCTGCCCACTGCCTTCGAGACTCAGTATTGAGGTCCTTGCACAACCACATGGGGCACCTTGTATAGACAGAACACTTGACTTGGTGAGATCCAGATTCTATTGGCCTAAGATGGGGCTGATGTGGAGCAACACATACGAACTTGTGGCCACAGAGGAAAGCTTTGTCCCAGAGGGCTGCCCCTTGTTAACATAACCACCAGTGCACCCATGGAGCTGGTCTGTATTGATTTTCTGAGTTTGAGTCAGATCAAAGAAATATCAGTAATGTGCTGGTGGTCACTGACCATTTCACGAGATATGCCCAAGCTTTCCCACCAAAGACCAGAAAGCATCCACTGTAGCCAAAGTATCAGAGAAAACTTTTTGTTCACTATGGGGCTCCACAAAGAATCCATTCTGATCAAGGAGAGACTTTGAGAGTCGTCTGATCAAAGAGATGCTTTCTCTGGGGAGTGAGAAAGTCCAGAACCACTCCTTACCACCCAGGGGACCCACAGCCTGAACGTTTCAACCGACTTTGCTAGATATGCTAGGCACCCTGCACCCAAAGGACAAGCCTAGATGGAGCCAACAAATTAGCACCCTGGTACATGCTTATAACTGCACCAAAAGTGATGCCACTGGGTTCTCCCCCTACCGCCTGATGTTTGGAAGAGAAGCTCGACTACCGGTAGATGTGTGTTTTGGGGTCTCTCCTGATGGGGTTCAAGCTGACAACTATTTACAGTATGTGCAAAAGTTAAAGGCCCAGCTAACTCATGCGTACCAACTGGCTCAAACCATGGCTGCCAAAAGAAATCTGCCAACAAAGAAAGGTATGATAAAAAGGTGAAAGCACAGGAACTCCAGGAGGGAGATCGGGTATTGCTAAGAAATCTGGGACTGCATGGCAAACACAAGATTGCTGACAGATGGCACCATCTCCCTCACATTGTAGTGGGCAAACTAGATGATCTGCCAGTGTACAAAGTAAGGCCTGAGAACAATTCAAAGATGTAAAAACAATGCATAGAAATCATTTACTACCCATTGGACAAATCCTGATTGAGTCTGAGCCCCAGAAGATGCCCCTCTGACCAGTGACTAGAGCTGCTGCTAAGAAAAGATCAAGGAAGTCTGCACCTACAGAAGCAGAGTTAAAGTGTTCCCCTGCACAAGTCCCAGTTGAGCATGACTGTCAGTCCATATCAGAAGAAAGTGAGAGTGACTTTGAATACTATCCTTCTTACGAACTGAGTCAATTGTTTGAGGCAATCCCTAGTCAATACTGGAGACAAAGCTGGGCCTTCTGGACTGTCTATGCCCCCAGCTTCATCCCTGGAGCCATTGCTCCCAGAAAGTGAAGTGCAAAGCATCAGATCAGATGAAATGGAATCATTGTGCATGGTTGAACTGTTTGAGCTTTCAGGGGAGGAAAATGATAGATTGGGGCAGACTGGTGATACACCCGAACAAGAAGAGTATTTTGAGTGCCCTGACAGTCCACTGCCAGTGTCCGAAAGCTCTCCATGCGAGCCAAATGTTGTGGACTCAGAAACTGTAACTCCTGGAGCTGAAAGTGCCCCAAGTTCTAGCCTCTACCCCATGGAGACTCCCCTGACAAGTGTGGACAATGCTGAAAATGAGGCTCAGAGTGCAGAGACTGTAACAGTTCCCCTAGAAAGACTGGTCGAGCTGTAAAGCCTGTGGTGCACCTCAGTTATGATTCCTTGGGAGGCCTGTGGATTTGCCTCTCAATGTTGTCCATAAAGGAGTGTATGTGTCCCGAGCTCACTGCCCAAACTGAGCATCAGTGCTAACTCCAAGTTACTTGTGTTGCCTCTAGTATGGTGCCCTTGCCCATCCAGCCCCAAGGTAACTGATAGGAAGGGTCCCTCTCTTCAGGTTTCATGTACAAGAGGTAATAACTTGAGTTATGGTACAATGTGTGTGTTATACTGTGTAAAGAGGACGTACTGCAATGTTTCAGAAATGGTTCTTGGTAAAATGATGTATTGACTGATGATTACATGTGAGCCTAATGCAAATGTATATGGTTGCAGTTGAAACTTATGGGTACTTTGCGCGGACGTCAAGCTTTTCCCAAACCAGGAAGGGTGTAACCCCCTGCAAATGGGGTTCCCAAAAGACTTCCAGGAGCTTGCTTGAATGCTCCAAGCCTGAATGGTGTTTGGCGTTTAAGCCATTTATCAGTGAGTGTTTTAGAACCTCTGGTACTGTCTCTTTAAGAGCTGTCATCTGCAGACTTAATTAGTTTGTATGGGGACTGTGTGTTTCTTTTGATTGAGTACCACTCAAGCTGCTGCCAATTCACCCCATTTTTGCAGTCACTAGGAGTGCAAAGGAACCTGTCTGAAAGATGTAACTGATTGCCAGAAATCATTTACAGTAATAATAAAATTACAGTTTGTCTAACCTGCTTTCTTTGCAGTCAGAACTGTCTGCCTAGTTCCCATTCTGGTTTTGAACTGCTGAACTGGACCAATCAGTGTGGGGTAAACTAGCTCTAAAATGATGCCTTGGACGAATCAGAACTTGGGACTCATAATCTGAGCCAGCCACAAGAGGATTGTATGGGCAGTGACTCTGGAGATGTAGTTTAGACTTCGTGCCTTTTTGGACCAACAGCAGCAGTCTATTGTGAGTGACAGCCAATCCAGTCAAGAACTGGGAGGAACTCAAAGGAAGTGCCGGTTTTGTCTGTTGGGAGTTTCAGTTTGAGATCTGAAAGTGAAGGGAAAAGAAACCCTGTGCTCCTTCAGTGCACAGTTTCAGTCAAAAACGTGTGCAAGGCCCAGAGTTCCGGTCTACAACTTGTGTAACTGCTTGTTAGGACTGAACTGTCCTGTGAAAAGAATCAAAGGATCTCTGAAGAGTAGAAACCAGGCTCACCCTGTAGAAGACTGAAGAAATTGTTGAATTACACTCGGTCTGTCAGGAACTGAATCTGCTGTGTGTTCTCCTGGTTATTGTGCAGTAATTACGATTGGGATACAGATGCAGCCTGCCTGGTATAGTGCTTTCTTTTTTACCATATAAATGTGTGAGGTCTCTTGGAGATCAAAAGTAGCCCTGCTGACATTGAAGGACCATATCTTCTTTGGAGGTCGTGAGTACTAATTGGGTCGCTTCCCTGTTGAATTGCCACATTAAATCCAAATGGAATTACTGTACTGCTGACTGTTTAATTTTCCTTTTCTCTGTGTGAAAGGGCCTCACCAGCTGCCACGGTTTGGACTAGCCACTAGGGCCTGGGTACCCAGGGACAGTAACTGGTAGGATAGGCCTGTGCACAGAGCCATAGGTAGATAGTAAAGTGATAAGCTAATTAACTGATTTCCCCTGTCCTTGTTATATCCCCTAAATAAATCAGAGCTGTTTGTTTCAACAAAGTTATACTGCCTGAGGTATTTGTCTATGTTAAAGTACTGTACTGTGATTGTTGCACTGTATCTTATTTTACAGGATGTCCCGGTGCCTGAACCAGCCTTGGGGTAAGTGTATACTGTGAAGGTAATTCTGCTATATTGTGTGGGCCACTAGTGGGAAGAAAGGGGGGTTGCAGTGTCCCAGAGGGCTGTGACCAAGTAAGTTTAACTATTGCAAACCCTGACCTCTGGGTGGAGGCACCCGCCATTGGATCCAGGCCCCTCAACCTGTTAGTGGCAAATCAGGCAGGGGTAGTAGCCCCTGGGATAGCGCCATCTAGGGGTTACACCCGTTTGCTGACTTTAAACACCATCAGATTCAAAATGTATCCGTTCATCTTCACATTAAATTAAATTCAAGTTTTTTTTTTTTAAACTTCATTTCCTCACACACAAGTAAATCTGATGTTTTATTTTCTTCACTGCTCCCCCAGCCGGGGTGATCTCTCCCTCCCAAGTGTGCCATGAGTCACGCCAGACAGAGAGAGATGAACTGTGTTGAATCTGAATTGAACTTGAGATCAATGCAGAATGTTCTCAGTTTCTCACAAATGATTTGGTTTTATTCAGCAACTAGCAAGCTGCAGTGCAGCAGACTAAGCACTCAGACACAGGCATTGTTAATCCTCTTTAATTTCCCTCCTGACTCAGGCCGTCACCTCACCAACTGCTCCTTTTGGCCCTTTCTTTCTTTCTTTCGTCCCACTCCCCCCTACCTTTTCACCCCCACCCACCCTTTAGCTTTTTTATTTTCTTTTTATAATAACTAAGGAGGCAGTCATCAACTATTTATGAAAAGCCAGAACAGTTTTAAAAATTTCACCCGAGTCGCAAATAGCAGAGATGGAGCGTAGCAGCACAAGCTGCAAATCCTTTTCCGCCATGGGACTAAATGAACGGAGCAGCAGCCACACGGTTTACTAACATACTCAACTCGACCACCACCACTTGACTGCAGAGCAGATGGTCAGGTGCTAACACTACTGGGATCACCAAATACGCAGGCGTGATCTCACTGAATGGCAGCCAGCCCCACACCATCCACCAGCCGCCCCCAACTACAACACTAAAAATGGGGGATTAGGTACAAATTCTCGACACTCACAAGCATGCCTGACACAGACACAACACAATTGCCTGATTCCTAAATTCTGAATCACGTACTGCCAGGGACAAAAAGCTGACTGATAAAATCCTGACAAAAAACAAAACAACCCAGATAAAACTTCCTTGGACTGTATGATACAAGGAAGTTTTATCTGGGTTGTTTGTTTTCCCTGGTGTTTTATTTCACATTGCAATTTCTATTTTAACAACCCTTTTTATTTGAGTTCGAAGGGCTGCAGTAGCACATTTTTGTGTACTAGTAGGGATATCCCTGTCCCTTTTATCATATATAAGGGCGCTCCTTCCTTCCTATTTAATAATTCAGGACAGCTTCGGCAAAAGTGAAAATTTTGCTGCCCCTTTGAGAACTGTGCTACAGCTCATGGAGATTGGAGAGGGAGAGAATGAGAGTGAAAGAGTGAGACTATAGAGAGAGAGAGAGAGAGAGAGAGAGAGAGAGAGAAGCGTTTGTTCTACTCTTACATATTTTTACTTTTGTTACCACTTCTCTCTCTCTCTTATTTAATTAATTTCTTTTAAAAAAATTATTTTATTTAAATTTTGATGACCGGGTAGGCCCACTGAGACCGTAATGGTCCTTTTCAGGCGACCAGGGTTAATTACAGTCAACAGTACAATAAGAAGTAGGAACAATACAAGGGAAAGTGTGCAAATACAGACATTACAATCAGGACATATAGTACAATCACAGGCAGGTTAGGTAACGTTGAGAATAACATGGGTGTAAACACTAGTTTCACAAAAGTGGCGGTTACATAAGGTTCTTTTATCAGGTCAGTTTACAGGTTACAATTTCAAGTGTTTCAAAAGTGATAAGATTCGACTGAAATAGGATACCAACATGTTAGGTGGCAGGTTTTTAGTATCAGAGGTGGAGTGCTATTATTGGTCCTCAGCGGTGGCATGCACAGAGGCTTAGCTCTAGAAGGTGCGTTTTTAGGCCTTTTTAAAATCCCCAAAGGAGCTGCAGTCTTGAAGATTGCTAGGTAGGCCATTCCATAGGGACGAATGTAATTTTCGAACGACCGAAGACCTTGGCATGTTCGGACTTTTGGGACATGGAGGAGTCGACGACACGAGGATCTAAGTGTTCTTTTAGGCTGCTTGAGTACTAAGGTACGACTCAGACTGGGAGGAGCATTCATTTGTAGAAGCTTGAAAGCCAAGCATAGGGAAGTGTAAGCCAGTCTGCCCTCCAGGGAGGGCCAATTTAGTGAGTGGAGTATATTACAATGGTGTTCTCTCGGCTGGGCTCCCAGGGCAAAGCGTCTGACTCTGTGGTACAGTTTTCCTAGATTTCGCATCTCTGTGTTTTGCATTGAATGTAACACTGGGGCACCATAAAATATGGTGGGCAGGAGCATGCCCATGGCTATCTTTAGCCTGGATGCCTGAGTGAGAAAAGGGGTTAGACGGTACATGAGCCCAAGCTTTTGATTTAGCGCCTTGGTTAATTGTTCAACTTGAACCTTGAAAGAGCAGTCTTGATCGATATGTACTCCCAGGTATTTGATGCAGTCCACCACCTCAGTAGGATGGCCACTGGACAGATAAGGGGATAGTAAACATGTTCTGTTGGGGCCCAGTTTATTTAGGACTAGCCTATTTGTCAGGAACCAGGTTTCCAGTAGGGAGAGAGATCGTGGTTCAGGAGTTGGTTTAGCTGCGCAGCATTTGAAGCGGATCTGTATAGTACTGCAGCATCAGCATACAGGGTCACTTTGGCTCCGCCGCAGTGCTTTGGTAAGTTATTGATAAACAGGGAGAATAGAAGGGGCCCAGTATTGAACCTTGGGGCCACTCTCCGCAATGGAGCGCTTGCCTGACTCCACTCCTTGCCATCTGATTATCTGAGATCTGTCTTGCAAGTAATCTTTAAACCACTGTGTTGAGTGGTTGTCCAGTCCGAGAGAGCTAAGCTGCTGGATGAGTAATTTATGGTCTACTAGATCAAAGGCCTTGGTAAGGTCTATGAAGACCGCACCAGTAAGTTGGCCTTTGTCTTGGGCAGCAGGGGATGTCAGATGTTAGACTCACCAAGGCAGTATCAGTACCATGTTTTCTGAATCCATGTTGTCGTGGAGTGAGGAGGCTATGTTGTTCAGCATATGCCTGGACTTGTTCATATACAGTTCTCTCAAGCATTTTATTTAGTGTGCAGAGAATAGAAATCGGTCTGTAGTTTTCTACTAGCTCACTGGGTCCTCCCTTGGGGATAGGGGTAACCAAAGCTGTTTTCCAAGCTGAGGGGACTTTGCCTTCCACCAGCGACCTATTGAACAACCACGACTGGCATGGCAATTTCTTGGTCAGCCAGTCTGAGTAACCTGGGTTCAATCTTGTCATAGCCTGGAGAACCATTTGTCTTAATGCTCCTAATGAGTTTTAGGGCCTCAGTTTTTGATGTTAACCTAAGGTGGAAATTAGGTGATGAAGGGAGCTTCAAAGAGTCATCTGAAGATGGCTGTTTTGGGCTGCAGGGATGAACCCTGTACATGCCAAGGTCAGTGAGGAATTCATTAAAAGCATTTGCAGCATCTTGTGGGTTCGTGTGGAGTACATCCCCCATAACAATGTCACAGGCAGTTTGCGTGTGGTGGCCTTTCAGGAGTGCATTTATTTGGGACCAGAAATTCTTGGGTCACCAGGGCATAAAATCCAAGGCACGGACTCGGAGTGGTGGCAAAGAAAAGTAAATATTTTGCTGCTTCAGCCTCCGTGCAGTAAGTCCTAATTCGATTTAGGATTCTTTCTTTCCTTCCTCCCTTTTTCAAAAGCTCTGCTCGTCTGCTCATTCTTTTACTGCTGACTCCTCCATGGCTTGGCTGGCAGAAATTGCAGAATCATATTTTATTTTTTTAAAGCCAGGAGTATTCTCAGTCTCAGCCATTTCATTTGGGGATCAGGCAGATTTCACTGAGTGGCGGCAAATAAACTGTTGCTTTTGTAGACCGAAGCAGGTTTACTAGTTTTGAAGCCTTTGCCAGACTGAAACAGGATTTTCAGAATTGTGATGTTTTTAGTTTGGATTTAAAAAGCAGGTTCAAAAGCTGGAAGTGGATTTGCTTTTAGAAGTGGGGATGGTCATCATTCATGACATGAATCATACTGGAGCAGCAGAGCTGGAGCGGGACTTGGAGCTGACAGTTTGCAGCATGCATTGCCGACAGGAAAGTGAGATTTTTTTCACTCGGGGGCTGCTAGTTTGAAATCTGGCAGGATGCTTGCTTAATGCATTCAAAAAAACTACAATTTTTTTTCATGTTGATTCGAACCCTTTTGCAAACCCTCTAGTTTTCGAGTTCTGAATTAGGACTCGAACACCAGGGTTCAAGATGGGTTTGAATCATTCCCGAACTAGTTCTGACAACCCTAATTTTTATGTCCAGAGCTGCACAGCAATTCTTACTCTCTGCATTTGCCCTGCTGAACCCTGCTGGTTTATTGTACAGCAGCGCTCAGTTGGACATAAACACTGACGGAATGTGAATTGTCACGCTATGTTGGACATTAAAATAAAGTGAAATAAAAACATTTAAATACAACACTGTCTTGTTTGAGGACTCATGTTGGGGTTTTTTTTGGCAGCAGGGTGCAGTTTTTTTTTTTATTGTATTTAAAAAGTGGCAAATTGTGTTAGGTTGGGGAATGCATCTAAATCACAAAGCATTACTTTGTAAACCACATACTATAAAAAAGATGGATAACAACAGGTACAATATGGCTTAAGTTTATGTCTTGGAACTTGATTAACATTGGTGACATCCCAAGCTTCAAGACCCTCAGTGGAAACACAGCCAGGTTGGACATGGTTAAACATGGAGGCAGTATAGTGTAGTGGTTAAGGGCACTGAGCTGTAGACCTGGAGATCTGGGTTTGAATCCCAAAGCTGCCACTTCCATATTGTGTGACCATGAGCAAGTCACTTAACTTCCCTGTACTCCCAGGATGCACCTGGAAACAAGCCTCAGCTTACTGTGCATTTTTTGGCCAAAATTGTAACCAAAAATTAAAAAAAAACACCCATTAATTATTCTGTTTCTAGTGTATGACTGGTCTCTTGGATGCACCTTTTTATGTTAAAACTAGAGTCTTCTGCTGTGCTCCTAACTCTCCTGTTGGTGTTGGTAGTCATTATTAGGACTCCTAGGGTTGCTTAGGGAACTCACCCTTATTTTTGAGTTTGAGTTCTCTTGTCATTCTAATTGTTACTACAGTTTCTGGACTGATTCCCTGCTGCTGTGTGTGACTTGAGCAATCAGGGATAGTAGCTAATCCCTATCCGGGTATCCAGATTTGGCTATCTTTTCCTCAGTTTGGGCCTTTGCTGTTCTGACTGCCTTCCCTGCTTTCTTCTGCTTTAACTGATATAGTTCTTTGTCCTGCTCCTTCTATGTTTACTTATATTTCCTGAATGCTATCCTTTTCTCCTTAACCTTCCCCGCCACCTCTTTTGAGAACCATAATGGCTTTTTCCTTCGTTTTGTTTTGTTGATTGGCTTTACACAAAGGCTTGTTGCCTCTGTGATGGCAGTTTTGATTTTTCAGCCATTGTTCCTGTTGCTTTTGTAGGAGGGTACCACTTGCTCCTCAGTTGAACCTTCCTACCACTGTCCTGCCTTGCTGAGCTACTGGGGTTAGCTGCCATTCCTGTCTGGGTTCATTGCAAGTCTTTTACAGTATTGGTAGTTCCCCCTCTTCTGGGTACCCTCTCTCTTCAAAGCAGGACGTGACTGCTTTGCTTTCAGTTGCTCTAGCAGCTGGTGCTGCCACCCCGCTCTCAAGGTAAGATCTGCACAGAGGAACGGTAAACTGTATGGCAGCTTAGACCAATGCAAAGAAGTGCTGGTCCTTTTCTAGTTGAACCTTTTGTCAGCCCTAATGTACTACTTACAGTTGCTGCTGCCCTGCTCTGTTGAAACAGTAGGTTCAAGGCTAATCCTTATCCGGGTCTTACTTTAATTTCAATGCTCTATTGAAACACTAGGTTTGAGTCTGGTCCCTGTATGGGTGCCCTAGTTGTTTTAACCTAAGGTTCTACTATAACTGTGCACCTGGTTAGATTCGTAGTAGGAGGGTACCACTTACTCCTCAGTTGAACCTTCCTACCACTGTGCTGCCTTGCTGAGCTACTGGGGTTAGCTGCCATTCCTGTCTGGGTTCATTGCAAGTCTTTTACAGTATTGGTAGTCCCCCCTCTTCTGGGTACCCCCTGTCATCAAAGCAGGATGTGACTGCTTTGCTTTCAGTTGCTCTAGCAGCTGGTGCTGCCACCACGCTCTCAAGGTTTTAAATGTTGCATGGTTTTTGTACATCTCTTTCCACAGTGTTTCTGTTTTTGGGTATTGCAACCTCACAATTCACATGACAGGCCTTCTGGTCCCTCCCCTAAAAGTATTGCTACCTTCCTCCTCAGTCTCTGACCCTGGCAATAAATTCATTTTTTTCCAACATGTGTGTGTAACAATGTGCCTGAGTTGTCCAAAACCAGATGACTTCATCACCACCTTTTTTTCTGCCACTGGTTCAGCACCTTAAGGACAAGCTGCACCTGCCCTACAGTGCAGTACAATGTTCTTTGTACATTTTTCTCCTGTGGCTGGCATGCCTTCTCCTCTCACTTGCAGATAACCTTGCCCCAAACCCAGGGCCCATTGGACTTAAGGAGGGCTGATTTTGGCAAAATGAGAGAGTGCCTCAGAAAAGCACCAGCAAACAGGTAAGAAGGAGGGGTGGAGGAACAATGGGGAAAAATCGAAACTGCCATCACAGAGGCAACAAGCCTTTGTGTAAAGCAAATCAACAAAATAAAATGAAGGAAAAAACCATTATGGTTCTCAAAAGAGGTGGCGGGGAAGGTTAAGGAGAAAAGGATAGCATTCAGGAAATATAAGGAAACATAGAAGAAGCAGGACAAAGAACTATATCAGTTTAAGCAGAAGAAGAAGGCAGGGAAGGCAGTCAGAATAGCAAAGGCCCAAATTGAGGAAAAGATAACCAAATCTGTTAAGAAGGGGGATACAACCTTTTATAGGTACATTAGGGAGTGAAGAAAGACCAAGGGAGGGATACTGAGGCTTATTAAAGGGGAGGGAATGTGGGCAGAGGGTGACAGTGAAAAAGCAAGGATACTGAATGAATACTTATGCTCAGTATTCACAAAAGAAGAGGAGGGGGAGATACCTAAACCAAACAATAGAAACACTATGGATAGGGGGTCGATACCAGTCCATTCACAGAAGAAAGGGTTCTGAAGGAACTCTTAAAACTGAAGGTGGATAATGCAATGCAGCCTGATGGGATTCACCCCAGAATTATAAAAGAACTAAGGGGAGAACTAGTGACACCACTGACTACCCTATTTAACAAATCATGGGAGGATGGGGTGGTACCTGAGGGCGGATGTGATTCCACTTCACAAAAGTGGGAGCAGGGCAGAGGCAGGAAACTACAGACCTGTTAGTCTGACCTCAGTGGTAGGGAAAATTATGGAATCACTTCTGAAGGAAAGAATTGTTGCGTACCTAGAGGCCAGCGGGGCACAGGACCCAAGGCAGCATGGATTCACAGCAGGAATGTCATGTCAGACAAATCTAATCAAGTTCTTTGACTGGGTGACCAAAGTAGTAGACCAGAGAGGGGATGTGGACATGGCCTACCTAGACTTTAGCAAGGCATTTGACACAGTCCCACACAAGCGATTAATATACAAGTTAGCCAGCCTTGGAGTGGGTCCCAAGGTGGTAGCCTGGGTAAAAAATTGACTGGATGACAGGACACAGAGGGTAATAGTAAACAGAGTCCACTCTGAAGAAAGGGGGTTACTAGCGGGGTACCGCAGGGTTCAGTAGTGGGACTAGTCCTCTTTAATGTCTTTATAAGTGACATTGTGGAGGGACTGGAAGGAAAAGTATGTCTCTGTGCAGACAACACAAAGATCTGCAACAGGGTTGATACACAAGGTGGGGTGGAAAGGATGAGAAGGGACTTGGCAAGGTTGGAGGAATGGTAAACTGTATGGCAGCTTAGACCAACGCAAAGAAGTGCAAAGTAATGCACATAGGAAACAAAAACCCAGGGGAAGAGTACAGTACAAGTCACATTAAACTGTTCCTCCAATGAGTTGTTTTAGCATTTCTGATTGAGTTGCATAAGTGTTGCTGGATTCAACACAAAGCCCTACACAAATTGTTTCTTAAGAGTTGAAATTCAGTTTTGCATTACATTGTGACAGGACTACAGATGCATTCCAACTGAGCTGCAAAGGCATTTTACAGACATTGCTCTTCAGCTGGATAATCATTGAAAAACAATGCAGTACGAGTTGCCAGTGCATTGCCAACTGTAAAAAACAATGCTAAACCAACTCATTGGTGAAACAGTTTAATGCAACTTGTACTGTACACAATGGGGGTGAGATATTAACAACAACACAAATGGAAAGGGACCTGGGAGTAGTCAATCAGATGACCTGAAGATGGGCAATCAATGTAAGAAGGCAGTAAGGAGGGCTGGGGGGATACTGGGATGCATAGGGAGAGGCATCACCAGTAGAAAACAGGAAGTTATTATCCCTATGTACTGACAGTTGGTAAGAACCCATCTGGAGTACTACGTGCAGTTATGGAGACCCCATCTCTGCAAGGACATAGACAGGATGGAGGCTGTCCAGAGGAGGGCAACTAAAATGGTGCAGGGTCTGTACCAGAAGACGAAGAGAAACTAAAGGAGCTTAATATGTATACCCTCGAGGAAAGGAGAGAGAGGGGGGACATGATAGAAACTTTCAAGCATCAAGCCGAGGGAATCAACAAAGTCCAAGAGGGTAGCATCTTTCAGAAAAGAGATGTGCAAGAACAAGGGGCACAATTTGAAGATGGGGGGGGGGACAGCTCAGAGATAATGTGAGGAAGTATTTTTTCACGGAGAGGGTTGTGGATGCATGGAACGGCCTTCCGGTTGAGGTCGTGGAGTCAAAAACAGTGGGGGAATTCATGAATGCATGGGACAGATGTAAGGCAATTCTGGTGGGAGGTAGGAGGAGGTAGACTGTTGGTTAACTAGGATCTGGAGCTTATCCATTAGGTACGGAAATGGGCAGACTAGGTGGGCCAAGCAGTACTTATCTGCTGTCAAATTCTATGTTTCCATGCATGTGCTCACCTCAATTCCACCTGGCTAGACTCTTTGCAAAGGTTTAATGGTTTCCCATTTGAATATCCATAGCTTGAGTACCAACAAAGTGGAATTAACAGTCTGGGTAAATAACTACCAACCTGTCATCCTGCCCTGCTGAGACACCTGTTGAGTGCTTACACACCATGCTTCTCCTGGAGGACACCAAGAAAATCCACCTTCTGTAGGTGTATAACCCTCCCACCTGTTACCATAATGGCCTGTCACAACTCCTTGTTCCTGATAGTAGCTCAGTGGGGTCAAAAGAAGGTCTTATCATGGGTGACTTCAACCTGAATTGGGTGGGGTCCAGTGACAGCCTCTTTGAAAATATGCTTTCTGAACTTGGCCTCACTTAGTTCATCTCTGAACCAACCAGGCTGTCTTTGAGGGGAGCGTCCCGTATTCTTATTGACTGGACCTTAAAGGGGAACAGTCAACATAAAGTACCCCACAGTCAGGTGTGGGGCTAGTCCAAATGGGCACTTCGTGGGCAGAAACATTTTGGTTTACTTACTGTTTACGTAGTGTAATAGATTACATCAAACTAATTTCGCTTAGTTGTAGGCTTCATCATCTTTTACTACAAATCCCAGAATCCCGTGCAGCTGACAGAGCAGTAGGCAGCAGTGGGAGATTCAGTAAACTGCAGTGCTTGTTAGAGCTTTTATAATCTCCGATCAGATGTTTTCTGGGCCTGCTTTTCTACAGGGGCTTTGTACTGTCTTCTGTGACTGTACGTAGTCCATGGAGGACAGCAGGACCAGCAAACAAAAGATCAGAGCTTATATAAACTCTTAACATGCACTGCAGTGTACTGAATCTTCTCACTGCTGCCTACTGCTCTGATGTCATCTGCAGGGGATTCTGGGATTTGTAGTAACAGAAGATGTCTGCCTGCAGCTAAGCAAAATTAGTCTGATACAACCTACTATACTACAGTAAAGAGTAAGTGAACCAAAATGTTTTTGAACAAAGCGCAAATTGGGACCAGACCCACACTTCAGTATGGGGGCCCTTGGTGGTGCCTATTCCCCTTTAACTAGCAGGCCAGATCAATTTTGCAAGCTGGCGTGCTCCCTGATGCCATCTAAGATCACTCCCCAATCCACTTCATCTGGAAATTTAACCAACCTAAAGTGCCATCCAAAATCATAAGCCTCAGAGACTACTTGAAGTTTGACCCAGGGCTCTTTCTCTCAGACTTCACTAACACCGACTGGTCCTGTGTTTACTCCTCCCCCTCTGTTGTCACCGCCCTGGATATCTTTACCCAGGTCTTTGTCTCCCTTCAGGAGGCTCATAACCCCTTTATCAGAAGGAGGGTAAATAGTGCAAGCAACAACATTTTTATTTATTTATTTTATTTATTGAAATGTTTCACCAGGAAAGGCACACTGAGAAACAAGGATGCTTGTCTTACGGTGTGAACTGGGGATTACAGAAGGATAGCAGAGTATATACATACAGTAGTGTGTCAGGATTAACTGTTACAATGTCAACACTTGTAAATTTTGGTTACATACATAGGGTTAAATCGATAACAGGCACAAAATACAGTGGTGTACAAGACTAGACAGCAATAGTACTCTGAGGAGACCAGTTGGAGACAGTGACAACAGTATTTAAGTGCAAGTCAGACAAGTGTGCAGGTTGGGGGTATAAGGCAGCATTCATAGCAGTTGCTGCACGTCACTGGGCAGGCCATTAAGGAATGGCAGAAATGCCGTGGTAGGGGAGCAGTGAGACAATGGAGTCATTTATATAAGCAATTTACTGTGTAGAAGTTAGACAGGGCAGCGGATAGAGAGTGGTTAGAGGATGAGTGATGGATTTAGGCCAGAAGGTCGTTCCAGAGTTTGGGGAGGTGGTAGGAGAAGGCGGATTGGCCCGCTGAGGCACTTTGGTAAGGAATTGACAGTAGTCTGTGGTCAGTTGACGTGAGGGCATGAGAAGGGGTAGGCAGAGCTGCTAGAGAGGAGGCAAGGTACTATGGAAGGGAACCGAGCCAGAATTTTGACGTAAATTTAGCACTATGGAGCAAGTGCCGGTTGATAAGGGAGGGGAAGGCCAGCGACTGGTAGAGCTTGCAGTGATATGCGCAGGTGGGGGCATCAAGAGCGAAGTGGCAGAAAGCATTGAAGAGGGGGCCAAGTCTGGATAGTGTGGACTTTGGGGTGGCACCATAGACTATATCACAGTAGTCGAAGGTTGGTAAGATAATTTTCTGCACAATTTCACGTCTGGCAGGAAGAGGGAGGCTACTGTGGTTTCTGTAGAGAGCACCAAGCTTGGGGCAGAGTTTCTTCAGGATGGCGTCAACATGGGCAGAGAAGGATAAGTGTTGATCAAGCCAGACCCCTAGGTGCCTAAAAGTAGTTATGTCCCCAAGGACTGTCCCATCCAGGGTGTGGAAGTTTGGGAGGGTGGTGAGCCTGGATAGTCTCTGCCTGGTGCCAAAGGTCATGGATACTGTCTTTTTGGCATTGAGGGAGAGTTGGTGGGAGCTAAACCAGAGCTGAACTTTGTTGAAGTCAGCCTGAAGGGTGGTAGCAACCTCCACGGGTGTCCGTCCAGAGGTGAACAGGACCATGTCATCTGCGTAAATGTGAATGGAGGATGATGAGCAAATTTGAGGCAGGTCATTGAGAAGGATGGAAAAAGGAGAAATGCTATCGGAATCTTGTGGGACAATTGGTGTCAATAGGAGTTGAGGGGAGGTGGAATCTGCGATTCTTACAGATTGAGTTCTGCCTAACAGGTAGACTCTAAACCAGTTTGTGGCAGGCTCAGATAGGCCAGCTGCAGAGAGGCATGATGATAACAACAGGGGATGAGAGACAGTGTCAAACGCTTTGGCTAGGTCAACAAATATGGCTGAGGTGATAAGGCCTTTGTCCATCCCAGATAGGATGGAGTCAGAAAGCCTTAATAGGGAAGTGGCCGTAGAGTGGTTCTTTCTAAATCCAGACTGGTAGGGAGTGAAGAAGTTGGATTCAGTGAGGAAATTAGAGAGTTGGGAGAGTACGAAGTGCTCCTGGAGTTTTGGAAGGGCAAGGAGGAGAGAGATGGGCCGGTAGTTAGCAGTGGAGGCAGGGTCACCACCTTTAGGCAGGGGTATAACAGTGGCATGCTTACAAACCATGGGAGCAGTTGCAGTGGCAAATGAGTGGTTTAGAAGGTTTGCTAAGTGGTGAAGCAATGGTTCCACAGCGATCTGCTTAAGCTTCTGAAGCAGAGAGACAGACAGTGGCACTGCTACAAAGCATCTCAAACCCTGTCTGACCAACATGAATATAGATGGCTTCAGAATATTTGTGGAGTGTGAAATTCACGCTACCAAAAGTTATTTTTGCCATGAAGCCCTACTTGCTTCTGCAAAGGATCATAGCTCATTCTGGAAAAATGTCAAGGGCTTGGTAGGGGGTTCCTCTAAGCAGCATTCGTCTGACATACTGTTAGATGGTGTAAACTGCAGAAATGCAAAGACCATTGCTGATGCTTTCAATCTTCACTGATCTTACTGCTTGCTCCTCCCTGCTCCCATCCTCTGGTGAGGTGGACTCCTGTCTGCTCTAGCCCCTCCCAACCCGGTCCCTTCCCACACCATCCCCCTTTTTAGCTTAAGGTTGTGTTGATCCACATCATATTAAAGCTTCCAGCTAGCCTGTCTCCCTATGTGAGTGTTGGATGTGATGGTTTTGAGTGCAAGCCCCTGAAAATTGGTGTCCCCATCATAAGCGATCAAGCACATCTTTTTTTTTTTTTATATATTTACTATTTTTCTGCCCCCTTCTCTCCACCTAGGCGGTTTCCTTCTGGGTACCCTAGGCTGGTGATCTTCTAGCCCTCCCCAGGTAACTCCCTGCAGCCACCAGACCTACCTCCATACTGCCTCAGCCTGTCCCCTGGGAGGGAGAGGGATCTCCAGCCCCCCCTCCCAGTCCATTAGCATGTGCATCAGGAGGTCCTGGTGGTCTCCATTGGGTGCCCAGTTATGGAATATGGAGCATCTGGGTCCCTTCTATGACTGCCATGGTCGGATATTTCCTTTGTTCTGGTGGGGACGTTGGCACGCTAGGGGAGCCAAGGGGTGGAGCACGTCACAGCGCGCTATCGCTCCAGCTCCCGGCCGACATCCTCACACCCTGCTTTTGAGCCTTCCTGCTGCAGCTCTACCTGTGGTCACCCAGTTGGCGATAAAACAGCGAGACAGGCAACCCACCCTCCCCGGAGGAGGAGGAGAGCAGCCAGTGGGCGCCCGATCCTCCTCTCCCTGGCCAGCCCTCCAGCACCCTGAGTCCATTCCTGAATCCAGGTCACTTGCATCGAAAGCAGTAGCCCTACTGCTGCACTGGCAGGCTGGCCCATCAAGCACATCTTTAACATATCACTTGTGTCAGGCACTGTTCCTGACAGCTGGAAGCTTGCCAGAGTTGTCTCTGTCCTAAAGGCTGGGGACTCTAAATGTCTTGAAAACTATCGCCTCATCGCGATACTCCCTTCCCTTAGCAAGCTACTTGAGTGTGCTGTGGCCGGTCAACTTACTGAACATCTCTACTCCCCAGTATCTTTTTTGTAATATATATTTTATCGATTTTCAGGGTTACACACTGTAACAGACACACAGGCATATGTAAGGCATTACTTGTACATTCATCAGCATTAGCTTGATCCACCCTTTGATATGTAATATACAGTACAACCTTCAAAGGGGATTGTAACCCTTTTATTGATTTGGACCCGTGTATTTACTATCAGTTTGGGTATTTTTCTGGTTGCACACTTCACAACCTTAGGGACGGACATGAGGTTAAACGGGCCCTCTATGTTAGTATCCCAGTTGTAATTCAATGTATGCTAGTACATGCATTTATTCTTGGGTGATATCTTTCAATGTAATGTAATGACCCCTGACAAACATACATAAAACTCTAACACACAAAAAATTCATGTACTTTTCATATGTTAATTGAAACTCATCCTATTGGCCAACTGGGCCTGGGTATCTTTAACACACTGTGTGTAGTACCTGTAGTGACTGAACTCGGTGCCAAAGGGTGTAGTTAAGTGAAAAGTTGAAGACAGTCAGGGTGATTATAATGGTATGGTGTGTGTTTATCCTTTATTTGTGGAGGTTAGGATTTAGGGTGTTGCTATTTTTGTATCTTGGGCATGCAGACTTCTTTTTCATTTGGGATCATTACAAGGGCATCCAAATGTCCACATTTTTTAAGATAAGCTTGGTTGGCGTCACTGATGCCATGGGCTAATTTTTCCAGTCTGAGGTGCTCTAGGGTGTCAGAAAGCCACTTTTGTATGTGTGTGGGGGCGGGGGGGGGCTGAGCATCTAGCCAGAGGTGAAGAATGTCTTTTTTTTTTTTCTGTATATATTTTATTGTATTTTGTCCTGTTTTTCTCCCCGGTCCTGATCTTCTGCCTTAGATGTGTGCGCATGTGGAGGCATGTGCACACCGTGTCTCAAGGCACCCTCCCTGCATGTCACCCCCTTCGCCTATGTCAGCCACTGGATCTCCACCCAGTGGTAGTGGGACTTTGGAGGGGAGGTGACCACCCCCAGGAGAGGAAGCTACCTTCTGGCAGCTCAATGTGGCTCCTACCTCCCCCCTGCGGCCGGCACTCCGTAATGACCCAAGTCCATCCCTGAACCCGGTCGCCGGTGTAGTGTGAGGTAAGGCGTCCAGCGCTTCAGTCCTCAGCGTCACCCAGCCAGAATTAGTCTTTTGGCAGTGTTGCTCACTAAGTATATTTTGTTTTGTCTGCTGGCTCCTACCCTTGCGTGACCTATATTGCCCACCACACAGACAACTGGTTCAAGTTAGGCATGAATAGCTAAAGAGGGTGTTGAGCTGTGATTTATTCCTTTGCCAGAAAGTTTGTATAAGTGGACATTACCATAACAGGTGTATTAGGGTTCCTTCTGGATGATCACATTTGTAACACTTAGCTGTCGGTATCATCTTCATTTTGTGGCTTTTCTTTGGCGTATAGTACATATTAGCCTCAGTGGCTCAGTAGGTAGCACACTCGCCTCTGAGGCCGGGAGATCAGAGGGCTGTGGGTTCAGTTCCCACATCTGGCACTTGGGTTAATATCCCAGTACTGACACTGTAGTGCAGCATGAGAGGGGTGCTGCACTTCTGAGGTGCCGTCTTTCGGATGAGACGTTAAACTGAGGTCCCATCTGCCTGGATTGGTGGTAGTTCAGGTGGATGTTAAAGATCCCATGGCACTTATCGAAAAGAGTAGGGAATTTCCCGGTGTCCTGGCCAAATTTCTCTCATTCACTAAAATACCACCAACAGCTTAATCTGGTTCAAGGTCAGTTGGCATTCATCTGTATCCCCCTCCCCCGGGTCGTGCCTGAAAATAGGCAGGATTTGTCTAGTGCACTTACCCGGTCAACAAAAGCTAAATAAATAAAATAAAAAATAAATATTATTTAGTATTTTAGATTGTTGGGTTTTCATATCAATCAGAGATGTTGCTTTTCTGGAGAAGGTCCACATTTTTTACCAGTCCCATCCTGAGGTGTCGGTGCCAAGCTCCCTACTCCACCATGTTTTCATTTCAGTGGCTGCTTCTTGTATGTGAGAGGTCAGCATGTTAAACCATGTTCATACTGAAGTGGGACTATGCAGTTGGGCTGTCAAGGTGTTCTCCCACTCCTTGTTTTGGTCCCTGGGATATCTGGCACCCCAGATTTGTGATAGTGCATGTTTTACTTGGATATATCTATAAGGATCTGCAGGTCTTAGGTTGTACTGCTGTTGCAATATTTGATAGGGGATATAGCCATTAGGTTGTAGTACACTACCGGTCAAAAGTTTTAGAACACCCCCATTTTTCCAGTTTTTATTGAAATTTACGCAGGTTAATGTCTCAATGTACTCTGAAATTAAAGCATAGAACAAATAAACAATTGGAGATAAAAAAGAAATCATAGAATCATTTTGTTTAACAAAATTTAATCTAAATTCACTAAAAATACCACCAACAGCTTAATCTGGTTCAAGGTCAGTTGGCATTCATCTGTATCCCCCTCCCCCGGGTCGTGCCTGAAAATAGGCAGGATTTGTCTAGTGCACTTACCCGGTCAACAAAAGTGAAATAAAATAAATAAATAATAAAATTTTGACTCATCAAAGTAGCCACCTTTTGCAGATATACTGTAACCGCCAAACACACTCGTGGCATTCTTCCTACAATGGACATCAAATATTGTTCGGGAAGTTCTTCCCAACACTGTTGCAGAAGTTCCCACAAATGTGTTGCACTTGTAGGTTGCTTTGCTTTCACCCTTCTGTCCAGTTCATCCCAAACCAGCTCGATGGGGTTTAAGTCTGGAGACTGTGCTGGCCATTCCATGATTTGAAGCCTACCGTCTTGTTCTTTTTCTCAAGGTAGTTCTGACATAGCCTGAGGTATGTTTTTGGGTCATTATCTTGTTGTAGGCTGAACCCCTGACCAACTAGGGCGTAGACCAGAGGGTATTGCATGGCGCTGCAAAATGCTGTGGTAGCCCATTTGGTTCAGGGTGCCAGTCACTTGTGCTGTTGTCCTGTGAGCCGCCTATCACGCAAACTGTTGACTCTCAGAAACTTGTCTTCTGATTCTGTTGTGGCTTTGGGTCTGCCAGACCTCTTCCTGTCAGAGTTTCCTCCAGTTTCCAAGTGCCTTTTGATGGTGTAGGAAACTGTACTCACTGACACCTTGGCTTTCTTTGCAATTTCTCTAAAGCAGTTTTTGCTAACCTAAACTTTTTTTTTAACCTCTAGCAGTTTACCGCTTACCTTTGTACCATTTCAGGTTATTCACTGGACTTGAATTGCTTAAATTTCAATAAAAACTGGAAAAATGGGGGTGTTCTAAAACTTTTGACCGGTAGTGTAGGTCTTTGACCTGTCTGATCCCTGCTGTTTCCCAGCAGAGCCATAGAATGTGGGCACCTGCAGTCATGATGCTAACATTTCCCCATATTGGTTGTTCCACACTTCTGCTAAGGGTTCCATGTGTTCGTTTGAGGACTTTGGTGATCGTGCGCTGTGTACTGCCCATGGGGTTTCTGGTAGTGAGTGTGGGGTAGGTCCAAAAACTAGACCTGTAAGATCTGTGTCAGCTTGACTGCTCTACCCATTCCGGTATGTGTTCTGCATTGTTTAGCTTTCGTACTTAGCCAGTATGAGGTGTTCCTAAGTTGTACGGTTCAATAATATAGGTTAACATCTGGGACCTTTAGGCCACCCTTCTCAGTGAGATGAGCTAGTCTGAGTAAGGAGCCTCTTGGTCGCTTGTGGGCCTGCATGAATTTTGATATTAATCTCACAAGGTCTGACAGGGATTTTTTGTGGAATCATAGTATGGAGCATAGATATACTGTATTAACCCTTGCAGGGCCGCAGACTGATATATCTGTACAGAACACCAATGCATTGTAATTCTGTTGACAGTCTAAGGGTTAACAAGGCTTCTGGGCAGGACATTAATTTTTATGGAAGAAATTCTCTGACCCATGGAAAGTGGAAGGGCATGCCATCTATTTAAGTCTGTCTGGATTTCTCGTTACATATTTTGCATGTTCTGTTTTACCATGTTTTGAGCATGTGAATAAATTTGAGATTCCAAGGTATCTTATGTGGTTGGGTTTCCAGATCATTCCAAATTCTTGTGCCATATTCTTGGTGCATCTGGAGTTAATTGGGAGTACTTCGGATTTCTCCTTGTTTAACTTGTAGCTTGATCATTTTCTGAAGTCTTGTATACATTTCAACACCGGTGGTACTGAGGTCATGGGGTTTTTAATAGTAAGGAAAACATCATCTGCGTAAGCTCATAATTTATATTGGGATGCCGTGTATCTGGGTTCTGCCTGTATTGTGCATAGTAAGGGCTCCAAGGTTAAATTAAAATGTGTGAGGGACAGGGGTCAGCCCTGCCTTGTGTCTCTGTGCATAGTGAATTCTGGAGATAGCAGACCACTGGGGCATACCATAGCTTTGGGGTTGTTGTATAGCATCCAGATATGTGAAATGATGGTTGGAGGGAAGTTGTTGATTTCTAGTACTTCAGCAAGTACTCCCATTCAGTTTGATCGAATGCTTTTTCGATGTTTAACATGATCAGTAAGGCAGAATCCTAAATTTTCTTAGCCTCCTCCAGTATGTAAATGAAGTCCAGTTGGGTGGTGCTAATCAACGTCAGAAGAACAGATAGGATTCTGTTGGCTATTAGGTTCACAGACATTGTTTCATCAGTGTTCAGTAAAGTGGTTGGTTGACCCCCTGCAGATGTAGTGTAGTCTTTGTTAGGTTTAGATAAGAGGGTAATAATGCCCATCATCATTGTTCGAGGAAGTGTGCTTGTGTCAATCATTTGCAGGTATATGTTATGCAGTATGGGAGCCAGTATGCCTGCCAAGACCCTGTAGAAATCTGGGGAATATTCATCACTGCCTGTTGCTTTCCTTTGGGGAATGACTAAAGTATTTCTTTAATTTACATTTCTGTAATTTCCCAGCTCAGATGTTCTTGTAGTTCTTGTGACATTGTAGGAAGCTGGATTCCCCCCCCCACACACACACACACACACACACTCCACCAAAATTGTCAGATGAAGGGATTTCCAAGCTGTACAGTTGTTGATAGAACTGGCAGAATTCCTTTTGTATGCAGTCATGGTCAGTGAGAACTTACTATGAGCTGTTCTCCATAATTGCTGTGATGTATGACTTGGATTGCTTTTGCTTCAGATGTAGAGCCAACATCTTCATGGTTTTTGGACCACTAGCTATATAATTCAGCTTTGTCTTCTGGTATAAGAATTCCGTGGATTTCCATAATTCTTCATTATGCTTATTCCTTTTCTTGTCCATTCTTTCCATAGCTGCTCAGAGCTTGCAGTGCCAAGATCTCGCTCAACTCTTTTTTTTATGTTCTCTAGTAATTTAGTCTTCCTTTCTCTGGCTTTATTTTTTTCCTTCTGTGCACATGGATATTAGTTTGCCTCTTAAGGTACATTCTAGGACCACTCATGATCACACAGGCCCTGTTCAATAGTTGATTGTGAGTCAGAAATTGGTTAATAAGTCTATTATCTCTACTTTGCATTGTTCATTTGAGAACATGGAACTACTAAATTTCCACCCGGCTTTGATGTGGAGATCTCCCGAGTTTGTTTTTTCCCCCCCGGCATCTTAGTTTCCCCTTCAGCCGCCCACCACTGCCACCAGACCGGGGATCCCTCTCTCCTCCCCCCGATTGCAGTGCCCCCTGGATTACCCCCTCACAGCCCCAACGAATCTCTATCACGGATGCATTGGGGGGGGCAACTGGATTCACAGCGGGGGAGAGAGGCTTCATGGTCACACACCAGAGGTTATTTTTGCTACTTTTCACTGGGGGCAGGGACATGCAATGATGACCCACGTCTGCCCCGCCCCCGCAGGTAACGGCGCCGGCACGAAGGAACCCCCCAGTCTCTACCAGATGTCCATGGTGTGCCAGACACTCAACCCCCCCTGCCCCCTGGAGAAGAAGAGCAGTCTCTAGGACACTCAATCCTTCTCCCCCTGGCTGGCCCTCTGATGTCCGGAGTCCTTTTCTGCACCAGCGGGCCATCCATCTCCTGGGAATTTTAGATACAACCTCACCAAGGCATGATCTGAAATAGTTGTCAGGAGAATTTAGGCATCCATTATGCCCGACACTAAAGTCTCTGATATTAACCAGTAATTTGTTCTGGAGCTGGTGAGGTGTACTTTGGCGCAGAACATAAAGGCTGAGTCCTGGGGATGCAGAAGTCACCAGGCATCTATTAGTGTACTGTCATGCATTACTTCTTTTGACATCTCTTGCTGCTTGTGTATGCGGTCTGTTAGGATTCAAGCGGTCCATGGTGGGATCCAGGCATAAGTTGAGATCCCCTTCAAGCAGTATATAATGATCAGAGTAGTTTTTTAGGAGGGTTTTAGGAGGTGACAGTTAGTAGGTAACATTGACAGGCTAGGTGGGCCAAGTGGTCCTTACCTGCCATCAAATTCTCTGTGTCTGTGTTTACAGCTCAGTAAACTGAGCGGGGTTAGCTGTGTTTGGTCCATATAAGTTAATAAGAGCTGTTTTATGTAGAAACATAGAATGTGTCGGCAGAAAAGAACCGGTAGGCCCATTTAATCTGCGCTATTGTCCTTGCCTATTCCTACACTCTGGACCCTATTTGGCCCTCCCTTTTGTCATCTTATTATACCCATGTGCCTATCCCGTGCATGCTTGAAGCTCCTCACTGCCTCCCTCCCCCACCACCTCTTCTGGCAGGCTATTCCAGACATTCACCACCCTTTCTGTGAAGAAGTATGTCCTCACAGCCCTCTTAAACTCCCCCCTCATCAAGTTTCATAGCATGCCCCTGTATTCTGGTGGTTCTCCTGTGAAAGAGACACCCTTCCTGCACCTTGTTTACCCCCGTGAGGTACTTATAGGTCTCAATCATCTCCTCCCTTGTTCTCCTCTCCTTCAGGGAGTACATGTTAAGCTCTCACAGCCATTCCTTATATGGTTTCTCATGCAGCCCCCACACCATCTTGATAGTCCTGCTCTGGACTGTTTCCAGCCTGTCACTGTCCTTGTGGAGGTGGAGGTGGAGCCTCCACAATTGGACACAGTACTCCAGATGGTGTCTCACTAGTGAGTAATACAGTGGTGGCAACGCCTCCATGCTCCTGCTAGAAATCCCCTATGCAGTGCACCCCAGCATCTGGCTAACCTTGCCTGCTGCCTTAATGCACTTACCTGCCATTTAGAGATTGTCAGATAAAATTACCCCAAGGTCCCTCTTTTGCTTAGTAACAGTAAATACCTCCCTGCATCTCATACACTACCCCCAGGTTTCCCCTACCCCAGGTGCATGACTTTGCTTTTTTTGGCATTAAAACTCAGCTGCCACACCCTAGACCATGCCTCTGGTTTCCCCAGATCCCTTTGTATTCTCTCCACCCTTCCTGGGTGTCCATCCTGTTGCAGGTTTTTGCATTATCTGGAAAGAGACATGCCTTCCCCTCTAGGTTCTCTGAAGTGTCACTCATGAAGACATTAAAGAGGACAGGACCCAGTACCGATCCCTGTGGTACTCCACTGGTCGCTCTCTTATCACTAAGTGACTGCCATTTACCACCCTATGCCTCCTATCTTTCAACCAGTTAGATACTCACATTACCACCTTCTCCCCCCAACCCCAGGTTGAGCAGTTTTTTAATCAGCCTCTTGTGTGGTACAGTGTCAAATGCCTTACTGAAGTCCAGATAGGCCGCATGCACTGCCCTCCCCTGATCCACCTCTCTGGTTACCCAGTCAAAGAAATCAATGAGTTGGGGGGCGGAGTCAGCAGCCAGAGGAAGGATGTGCTTCCCCAGGGCTCTGATGGTTTCCCACTAAATCAGTTTTAATCTGCTTGACTAAAATAACCTTTGGCAAAGAATGTTCACTAAACTGATAGAGCGGGTTATTATCCGAGCCTTTCAGTGACTTTGACTGTTCCAGGGAGATGGGGAGCCTTAGAAAAGGCAAAGATGAGAGCGGAGGCAACAGGGGACAGCAGGCTACCATGGCTGCAGCATCAGAACCAGCCACTTCAACAGCCAATCAGTTGGAGTTTACCTTGCATGATGTGTTCCAAGCAGTGAAAGTGCTGGACATGAGAGTAGCTGCCCTCGATCAGAAAATCGCCAACTTTCAAAATGGAATAATGTAATGTGAGCAGCAGTCTACAGCCACTGCTGCAGAATCAAAGGAGGTAGCAGGAGCAGTGCTGAGGGCCGCCACTACTGCCACGGGACTTGTTACCAAAAAGAAGGCGTTCTGTTACAGATTGGAAGCACTAGAAGGTTTCTCGAGAGCAACCAATTTGTGTATACTGGGGACTGCTGGAGGCATCAGAAGGGGAGTACTCACTGTTTGCAGCAACCTGGCTACTGGAAACCCTACATTTGGACTGTGTACCCGCAGTCTTGAAAGTGTATCGAATCGCCCCATGAAACTGGTGAACAACCACTCTCCACGGACTTTCCTGATTGTTTTGTTGGGAGCATCAGACTAGGTCAAGATATGGAAAGCTGCAAGGAAAAATGGATCCATCACCCTGGAAAATGACTCCAGACTTTTTGATTTACCTGGACCTGAGTTTTGCAACTCACAACCGTAGAAAATCCTTAGATGGGCTGCAAGCCATGCTCAGATCTCTTGGTGTGACACACGTGTTACAGTACCTGGCAAAGTTAGAGGAAAACTACACCCTCATATCATTTAAATGTTATTTGTTTCCATGTCAACAGACAACTCCTTTCTGGTAGCTGTTAGGGCTATATGTGTTACCTTTAGTTTATTTTCACTGCTCATGGTAGCCCCTTGTGACTGCCCCGGGGGTCTCCATTTCATGGTTGTTGAAATCTTATTGTCCATGAGCGCTGCATTAGTATACAAGAACACGATGTTAGACCAACCATTTCTATCATGTAGCTCTATGCTAAAAGAACAAATACCCTGCAAAAACTCTCTGGAAACACATAAACTGAGTGAAGTTTAAAGGGAAAAACCCCGCTTTACAACTCAGATAGTTTGCAAAGCTCACTGAAGTTAAATGTGATATTTCACACCTTCTTGCAGCTTGTTTCTTTGAAGACTAATTAAGCAGACAGGCATAATGGGGAGTTTAAAGGTTGATCACACATCATGTTCTCATTTTCTAGTGCAACTGTCAGTGACAATGAGATTTCAACCACCACCAAATGGAGCCTCCCAGGACAGTGACAGGGCCTAGTATGAACTGTGAAAACAGACTAAAGCAGTTGCATACATCTATAACAGCTACATGAAAAGAGCTGTCTGTTGACATGGAAACAAATAAAATTTAGAAGATATGAAGGTGTAGTTTTCCTTTAAGAATTATTTTATTCTGGTAAAGTCTATTTATTCAGTGACCTGCGTGATGCTAACAAGCTTGTTTCCAAAATTTCCAAGGACTTTGGGACTTCAGCACAGGAAGCTGAAATAGACTCAGACTGTGAATCTGAAACTTAACATCTGTGAGTACTGACACTGAATTCCTAGTGGCTGATGTAGTGGGAAGTAGGTCTGACACCATAATTATGGGCTCACTATGCTGTCCCCTTTGATAGGGAGGCAAATATCATCTTTAACATATTTTTACGCACTACTGAAATGTGTTTGGTGCTCGGGTGGTACTGATGAGAAATCAGTGATAATGATGCTAACCACGTGGCTCCCACTGCATGAGCACTATCTGTGTGGCTAGAATCTAACTCCAATTATTTGGGACTTATGGGCACATGATTTGTTAACAGCCCACAAGGCTTTACGGTTTTATATTACAGTTTCTGTGTGGTACTCCAGTCAATATTTTTATCTCAAGTTCAGTTGCGAGGTCTTTAAATGTGATATTACATTGAGGTTACGGTATCATGAATTCTTATAATAATGTACTAATGATGCTCTGTAATATGCTTTCTTTCCTTGTTTTTGTTCATGCAATATAGTGGGAATGTATTTGGCTAGAAAGGGATACATTAATCTATATCTGCTTTATATTTGAATATTAGCTAGACCACAACAGTTCATATGTGACTGTGGATAAATATTGGTAAGTGTTGTTATTTCAGACTCGCCCTAATCTCATTATGGCAAACGCTAACTAAATGCGTTTTCAATCTTGTTACAATCAAATAACTTGGTATGTGGGCCAGCCTCTTGATGTAAAGAAATCCTGGGTTGCACATATATGTACTCTATTCTAATGCTGTGTAATAATGTTATGTATTATAAAACTGTGCCAACTGTGGTAACGTTTTGTAAGATGCTGTCTTATAAAATCAATTTAACATCTTATAAAATCAATAAAGATGGCTACTCTGTAGAATTTCCTGCGGGGCAACTTGAAACTTAAAAAAAAAAAAAATCTGAGATTTGTTTGACGTGACCTCATCCCACTTTGAAGACATGTTGGTGGTGGTCCTTCGGCCCATTAGCCTCCAGCTACTCCATCAGCAGGTCTCCATTAATTTCCCCACCACTGATGTGAGACTGATTGGTCTGTAATTGCAAGTCTCCTCCCTGCTGCCGCTCTTGTGTAGAGGGACCTCATTGTTCCTACTCCAGTTCTCTGGAACCACTCCCGTCTCCTGTGAGGTGCTGAATATTGTTGCCAGAGGGGCAGCTAGCACTGTATTCAGTTCTTTTAGTACCCTTAAGTGGATACCATCTGGCCTCATCGCCTTGTTTTCATTTAGGGCTTCCAAACCTCGGCGGACTCTCTCTTCTGAAAATGGAGTTGTGTCCACTCCCCTGATGCCTGCCTAATGCATGCTGGTCTGTTCTCTCCCTCCTCCATTGTGAAGACTGAGCAGAAGTATTTATTTAAAATTGTGTCTGTTTCTTGGGCTTCCTCTGCACAGTCCTCACTATAACACCCCTTGCCTTCCTCCCTTTTTTTTTAAATTTGCAAAGCTTATTAGATATTTTTCAGATTACACCATTAGAACAATAATAAATACTGAGTTATAACAGTCATAGACAATGGGATAATACAAAACAGATACAGTACAACATATTTACCGTGCTTTCTAACTGCTATTCTTTTGTTACAAGGTGTAGTGTTACATTTCAAATCTCTGTAAAAGTCATATTCACCATTAAAATTACCACTGGCACGTACTGCATGGGTTTTAAGCCTTGCATGTTAAAGAGCCTGTGTCAACCAGCAAGTAAAAATAAAATATTTTGTCAACCCTTACCAAATTGCTCTGTTATCTTATTGTGGAATGTTCCTTTTTTTATCCCCTTTCCCCTACATTCCTAGTTGTCTACTTCCATCCATTGAGAAGCATAAATGTTTAGAGGGGATAGAAGATAAAGGAAAGACTTTGGTTAGCACACTTACACCAATAATTATTTTAACACCATAATATCCTCCTGTGATTCCCTGTAATGCAATTAGGGTTGCCATCTTGCATTATATTTATTTGTCTGCAGCCTTAGCAATGCTGTGATAGCTTCCATATTTTTAGTATTGCAGATATTCTTATGCCATTGCTGAATCTGGGACTGATGTTACTCCGCCATCGTTGAGTGATGGCCTTCCTGCTGCTGCCACCAGTATTAAAAATACATGAATATATTATCTTGTAGCGCAGGTATTCCTGGGGACCTACAATTAAATTTTCAAAGGTTAGTGGTATGGAGAGTTCCGGAATATCTTGTGTTGTCTGGACTTCCGTTCAAAATGGTTTCAACACTGGGCATTCCCCAAAGATGTGATACTGCATTCTTCTATATCCACATCCTCTCTAACAGAGGTCAGATGTTCTTGTTCCCAAATATGTAGAGATCACAGGAGTGATGAAAAATCTAGCTACCATCTTCCACCTGAACTCCCGCTAGGATTGTGCTGTAGTAGTGCTATGAATTCCCTGCCAAATTTTCACCCATCTGGATGGGTCCAGGACCAGGTGGACTGCCGCATCTCCCTCCCATTTGCTCTGTAATCACACAAATGCCTTGGTCCCCATTTCTTCTCTTACCAAGGGGTATACAGTAGAAATGAAACCAGGTTGATCCGGCATCTGTGCCCCATCTTTTATCAGTGCAGTCCCTATGGGATGGGGGTGTCTGCAGGTTTGCTATGGAGGTCATTCCTTCGATGTAATCCCTATATTGGAGGTACCGATGAAAGTCGGTTCTGTTACGGCCGAATACTTGTGCCAGCTGAGGGATGTTCTTGTCGTACCTGCTTCTGTAATAAATTGCCCTAAGTAATGCAGTCCCTTCCTAGCTCACCTCATGTACCCGTAATCCAGCTGTGCAGGAGGGAAAGCAGGAAGCCATTGAATGGGAATCTGTTGCCACAGTGCTTCTGTCACTTGCCATCTGCTTTTAAGCTGAAGCCACACACGCATAGTATGACAGGTCCATTGGTTCAAAATAGTAGATAATTCCTGCCTGTTTACACTTCAGGGTTAGCTACCTTAGGGGTATTCTGGAGTGTGCCCTTCTTTTTAAATGAGTCCATCCATTATCCTCACAGTCTCTCAGAATTTTCACCAGACAATTTACCTGTACTGCCTCATAGTAATTTAGAAAACTTGGAAGCCCCATCTCTCCTTTGTGTTTATGTTCTGTTAGAATGTCTCACCAAGGCCGGCGCGGTGGCACTGAGGGTTGAGGCGCTGGACACCACACCTCGTGCCACACCTGTGACCCGGGTTCAGGAACGAGCTTGGGCTGCCGGAGGGAGGGCGCAGACTTGTATTGAGCTGCCGACTGGCAGCTGTCCTTCCCCAAGGGAGGGTTGAAGGCCTCGTGCAGCTTTGGCGACTCCTGGTGGTGACTGGGTGTAATGGCTCTCAGGGCTTGTGGAAAGGGGTATGAGAGCTGCAGCAGATGTCCTGCAGGTGGATGCAGGAGCATGCCCATGCTGCGCTGGTAGTCAGTGGACATCCACTCCCGGGAACTAGAAGAAATACGGAAAAAGTATCCTGTCCCCTAGTAGGCAAAGATGGGTCCAGTGGCCTACTTCCACACCCAACGCCAGGTCTTCCGGCCTGCCTCCAGTGCTTCCTTGCTCCCTGGTCCTCTGTCTAGATTTCAGAAAGGTCACCAGAGGAGTCGGCAGTCCTGCCCCGGGTGGCTTAGATCTGGGGGGGGTTGGAGAAGAGTGAGGTGGAGTCCCCCGGAAGGTAAGGGTGGGACAAGATTGTACCGAGAGACCACACTAGAGAGAGTCTGTGGGCCGGTGAAAGGAAGGAGGTAAACAGAGTTGGGGGGGGGAGAATGTCCCACCAAATATGGGGTCTGTAACACCCCCCCCCCTTTATAAATTTAGTGAGCGTCTTTCATAACTCTTTCCAGTCTGAGTCTGGGATTGGAATTGGTAGGGTAGAATAAAGAAATAAAAACCAGGGGAGAAAATTCATTTTAATTGTCTGTGTCTGACAGTGTTAATGGTAGGTGGGTCCGTCTATTAAGCTCTGCATAGACCGCTTGTATTAGGGGGTTGTAGTTGGTGCAGTATAATTTGGAGAGCTTCACTGATATCTGTGTAACCCCCCTGCAAATGGGGGTTCCCAAAAGACTTCCAGGAGCTTGCTTGAATGCTCCAAGCCTGAATGGTGTTTGGCATTTAAGCCATTTATCAGTGAGTGTTTTTAGAGCCTCTGGTACTGTCTCTTTAAGAGCTGTCTGCTTGCAGACATAATTAGTTTGTATGGGGGGACTGTGTGCTTCTCTGAGTACCACTCGAGCTGCTGCCAATTCACTTCATTTTGCAGTCACTAGGAGTGCAAAGGAACCTATCTGAAAGATGTAACTGTTTGCCAGAAATTATTTAGAGTAATAATGAAATTACAGTTTGTCTAACCTGCTTTCTTTGCAGTCAGAACTGTGTCTGCTAGTTCCCATTCTAGTTTTGAACTGCTGAACTGGACCAATCAGTGTGGGTAAGCTAGCTCTAAAATGATGCCTTGGACTAATCAGAACTTGACTCATAATCTGAGCCAGCCACAAGAGGATTGTATGGGCAGTGACTCTGGGAGATGTAGTTTAGACTTCAGTGCCTTTTTGGACCAACAGCAGCAGTCTATTGTGAGTGACAGCCAATCCAGTCAAGAACTGGGAGGAACTCAAAGGAAGTGCCCGGTTTCGTCAGTTGGAGTTCAGTTGAGCTTTGGCAGTGAAGAAGGAAGGAGCCCTGTGCTTTTTCAGTGTGCAGTTTAGTCAAAAACGTGTAAGGCCCAGAGTTCCGGGTCTGCAGCTTGTGTAACAGCTTGTTAGGACTGAATCCGTCCTGAGAAAAGAATCAAAGGATCTCAGAGTAGAAACCAGGCTCACCCTGTAGAAGACTGGAAGAATTGCTGAAAATTGCACTCGGTCTGTCAGGAACTGAATCTGCTGTGTGTTCTCCCGGTATTGTGCAGTAATTGCGATCGGGATACAGATGCAGCCTGCCTGGTATAGTACTTTCTTTTATATGGATGTGTGAAGAGGTTTGTGTACCTCAAGTGAGCCCTGCTGACATTGAAGGACCCTATCTTATTTGGAGGTCGTGAGTACTAATTCAGGGTTGCTCCTGTTGAATTGCCACATTAAATCCAAATGGAATTACTGTACTGCTGACTGTTTAATTCTCCTTTTCTCTGTGTGAAAGGGCCCTACCAGCTGCCACGTTTGGACTAGCCACTAGGGCTTGGGTACCCAGGGACAGTAACTGATAGGGATAGGCCTGTACACAGAGCCAGGTAGATTATTAGAGTGATAAGCTAATTAACCTGATTTCCCTGTCCTTGTTATATCCCCTAAAAAATCAGAGCTGCTTGTTTCAGCAAAGTTATACTGCCTGAGGTATTTGTCTATGTTAAAGTACTGTACTGTGATTGTTGCACTGTATCTCATTTCACAGGAGGTCCCAGTGCGGAACCAGACCTGGGGGTAAGTGTATACCGTGAAGGTAATTCTGATATATTATGTGGGCCACTAGTGGGAAGAAAGGGGTTGCAGTGTCCCAGAGGGCTGTGACCAAGTTAGTTTAACTATTGCAAACCCTGACCTCTGGGTGGAGGCACCGCTATTGGATCCAGGCCCTCAACCTGTTAGTGGCAAATCAGGCAGGGTAGTAGCCCCTGGATAGCGCCATCTAGGGTTACATCTTGAGGCTCACCGCTGGATTGTGTGTCCTCTAGTGGCCATATTTACGAACCACTGTTAAGAAAAAAATGGGTACCCCGACAGAAGTGGCTGTGCACCGGCTGGTGGAGTGGTGTACTGGGGAGGAGATCGACCCCCAAAATGCTATGCTTATCCTGGACATCCCTCTGGGTATCAATACGGACACTGTGCAGGGAGTACTTTCCAAGGTGGAAGGTTTACAAAACCCTGTGGTGGTGGGTCGGCATGCTAATCTGCTCACCCACACTTTCCTGGCCCTAGTAGAGTTTAAGGATCCCATAGATAGCTCCAAAGTGCCACAGACCATTACCCCAGAGGGAGCCCTCACTGCTTGGAGAGTGATAACTAAGGACAGTAAAGACCCGGGGGGGAATCAGCCCCCACCACTATCTGAAACTTTTGAGGAGAAATTTGCTGAATGGTTGCTGGGAGAGGGGAAAACTGTGGAGGACTTGAAGAAACTATTCTTGCCACCTGGGGGTGTTCCTCCCCCAACACCCTCTCCTGCTCCAGTGCCCGTAATGGTGGCTGAACCAATGCAGACTCCTATTTCTGCACCTGCCATTAGTCACGACTCTTACCGAAGGTTGAGGATCTTCTCTGGCACCCTCCCCACCCCCAAGGGAGGATGACTGGGAGACCTGGATAGACTATGTTGCCCCAAGTGCTAGAATGGCAATGCTCGGAAGGTGAAAAGCGAAAGAGGGTTAGTGAGAGCTCCGAGGTCCTGCCCTGGCTACCATCCTGCTAGCAACGGGCCAGTAACCCTGAAGCGACTGCACAGGCCTATCTTGAGGCCTTGGAGAATGTGTATGGGAGCCCAGATTCTGATGAGGACCTATGGTGGAGAGTAAGAGATGCACAACAGTACCAAGGAGTTGTTGTCTGTGTATGTATCTCGGCTGGAAAATTGTTGCAAGAATGCCTCAGAAAAGGTAGTTTGCCAGCGATTGAACTGGACCGAACCAGGCTGGACAGGATCCTTAAGTCTGCCCCTTCTCAGAACTGCTGTTGCTTCAGTTACACCTGGCAGATCGACTGGAATCCCCACCCTCCTATGATGAGTTAATGAGAGAAATTCGAGGAGTTGAGAAAGACGACCTCGGGAGGACCTGCACCAATAGCTGCGGCACGACCCGAGTGACTGAGGGTGACCCATCAAGTGAAGTTCAGGGGCAGAGGTTGGCAGTCAATGAGTGCTCTGACAAGGAAAAAGATATGTCACAATGGGGGAACTGTTGAGAGAGATCCGGAATTCAAAACAGTCCTTTATGAAGGCCACGCCTGCAAGTACGGGCCCTGGACCTTATATCCACTGTATCTGCTATGGGGTGGGGTACCCACCCATGTATCTCCTGCTGATAACAGCTCCGAACTCGATTCCTTGACCATGGAAGTGGAGAAACTGACGAGATGTCTCCAAATGCTTATCACGCCGCAGACAGAGATGGCACCAAGGTTTCCAGTTAGTAATACCCCCGCTGGCTCCCAGTGTGGCGTCCGCCAGCTCAAACTCCAGAAAGTATGTTTTGCTATAATTGTGGGAAAGATGGGCACATGAAAAGGGAATGCCAGTCCCCAAAAGACACTGACAAAGTTGCATATAGGCTACAAGGAGAGCTTGGAGAAGAAATCGGTGGTTAAGAGGTGCACATAGATCCCAGTGAGGGCACCAAAATGCTAATTCACGTCCCTTTGTGGCAAGGTCAGTTGCCCAGGCCCCCACTACCGCCTCCAGACTGGTCCAGAATAGTGGGTCCCTCCATGGAGACCACTGTAAAGGTGAACGGAGTGTCTACAAGAGCTATATTAGACAGTGGCTCCCAAGTGACAATTATGTTCCAAGATTGGTATCAGAAGCATTTGTCAGACGTACCTTACAACCATTAGAAGGACTGCATGTATGGGGGTTAAGGAAGGCCTACCCCTATTCCGGTATATCCGATTTGGCTGTCTTTCCCCACCTCCGTGGCTGGAGTGGCCAACAAGTAGAGACCCTAGCCTTAGTGTGTCCCCCACTGGACTGTATGATGGTGTCCCTTTGTTGATTGGAACAAATGCTCATATGTTCGGAAGGCTGGCACAGTTGTGTTATGAAAACAGGGTCAAAGACTAGTAGAGCTTTAAGAGTTCCGCTTTAATTAAGAAGGCCTATGAGGCACAGAGAGATGCTGAAAAACAGAACCAGAGGAACCGGTCGGAATTGTATGGAAGAAGGATCCTGAGTCTCTGATCCTGGCGCCAAATGCCCAGTGTACCTTACAGGAGAGGTCCGATCAGAAAGGATGTTAAGAATAAAATATTAATGTTGGATGCACCAGGCGATGGAAAATTGCCAGAGGGACTGCTGGTCAAGCCTAGTATTTTGCCCGCTAGAGCCCATGCTTATGCCAGAAGGGTAATGGTCCAAGTTCATAATGTGTCTGAAAGAGACATTCGAGTAAACAGAGGTTGCATCCTGGCTAATGTGCATTGTGCAGACACTGCAGTGCTACCCAGCAGCAAGAGTTCAAGGAAGAATGACAGAGTAACGCCTGACTTGTTTGATTTCGCGACCTCTGCCAGCTGAATGGAAAGTGAAGATCAGTGAGAAGCTTGCCCAGAGAGACCAGGTGTTTTCTTTAAAGGAATGGGATGTAGGATGCGGCAAGGAGCTGAGCACAATATCCGCTGCATGACGAAAGACCATTTCGTGGAGAGGTCTCGGCCTGGCACCTGCTGACATAGATGATGTGAGACGGCATCTGCAAGAGATGTTAGCTGCTGGTGTAATACAAGAATCCAGAAGCCCTTATGCTTCCCCATTGTGGTAGTGAGGAAAAGAATGGAACAGTAAGGATGTGTGTGGATTATCGCACCTTAAACCGCGGACTATCCCTGATCAGTACACAATGCCCGCATTCAGGATGCTTTGGACTGCCTAAACGGGAGCAAGTGGTTCTCTGTGCTGGATCTCCGCAGTGGGTACTATCAGATCCCGGTGGCCCCAGAGGACCGTGAAAGACAGCCTTTATCTGTCCGTCTGGCTTCTATGAATTCATGAGGATGCCTCAAGGATTTCAGGTGCCCCAGCCACTTTTCAACGATTGATGGAGCGTGCAGTGGGGACATGAACTTACTAGAGTGCCTGGTATACCTAGATGATGTTATTGTGTTTGGCAGCTCACTGGAGGAACATGAGAGCAGATTATTTAAGGTATTGGACCGACTGGAGGACTTTGGCCTTAAACTGTCCATTGATAAGTGTCAATTTTTTCAAACATCAGTAAAGTATGTGGGACACATAGTATCCACCGAGGGAATAGAGACCGACCCAAGTAAAGTTGAGGCCTTGACACCTGGCCACAGCCCAAAAATCTAAAAGAACTGCAAAGATTCCTGGGATTCTGTGGTTATTATCGGCGCTTCATCAAGGACTATTCAAGAGTGATCCGCCCTTTACTTAACCTTACTCAAGGGTATCCCCCAACCCACAAAAAATACCAAAAGTCAGCATCCCTCAAGACTGAAAGAGTGTATTTTCATCCGAGTGAAGTATTTGGGGCCCGCTGGACTCCTGATTGTGAGACTGCTTTTCATGAGATCATATATCAACTTACCCATGCTCCAGTGCTGGCCTCATGCCGATCCAAGAAACCTTACGTCCCTGCACACACTGATGCTAGCTTGCAAGGGTTGGGGCTGTGTTGTACCAAGAGCACGAATGGCCTGAGACCAGTGGCCTTGCCAGTAGAAGCCTGACCCCATCCGAAAAGAACTATCCTGTACATAAGTTAGAGTTCCTAGCTTTGAAGTGGGCTATTGTTGACCAATTCCATGAGTACTTGTATGGGGCTAAAATACTAGTAAAACTGACAATAATCCTTTGACCTATGTGCAGACCTCAGCTAAGTTGGATGCCACTGGCCATAGGTGGCTTTCTGCATTATCTACATATGACTATGCTCTCAATACGAGCAGGTCTGAACCACATAGATGCTGATGCTCTCTCCCGGAGGCCTGTTCCCAGAATGATTGGGTCCGACTGGCAGAACCTGACATTCGGGCACTCTGCCGGAAGTTTGACAGGGAGGAACAAATGTCCACGGACGAGTGGACTGCATGGTGGATTGCTTGGGAGCCTCTGAGAATTGCATACCTGCTGCTTATTGCCACTTTTCTGCAATAGACATTGGTGCACTGCCTCAGCTGGACAATGACAGTATTGGCGGCTCAATCCCGCGATCCCATGATCAAAGCAGCTTTAGAAGCCCTCTATGCAGGAAAAGATGTGTCCAAATTACGCCCACTGATTTGAGAACTGCACTGTTATACAAAGAAGGTCCTAAGTTGAAACTGATCAATAAACTGTTATACAGAGAAACAGTAGACAGAGGGGACAAGTAGACAAACAACAACTAGTGCTGCCCACTGCCTTCGAGACTCAGTATTGAGGTCCTTGCACAACCACATGGGGCACCTTGGTATAGACAGAACACTTGACTTGGTGAGATCCAGATTCTATTGGCCTAAGATGGGGGCTGATGTGGAGCAACACATCTCGAACTTGTAGTCGCTACTTACAGAGGAAAGCTTTGCCCCAGAGGGCTGCCCCCTTGTTAACATAACCACCAGTGCACCCATGGAGCTGGTCTGTATTGATTTTCTAAGTTTGGAGTCAGATCAAAGAAATATCAGTAATGTGCTGGTGGTCACTGACCATTTCACGAGATATGCCCAAGCTTTCCCCACCAAAGACCAGAAAGCATCCACTGTAGCCAAAGTACTTGTAGAAAACTTTTGTTCACTATGGGGCTCCACAAAGAATCCATTCTGATCAAGGGAGAGACTTTGAGAGTCGCCTGATCAAAGAGATGCTTTCTCTGTGGGGAGTGCAAGTCCAGAACCACTCTTACCACCCCAGGGGACCCACAGCCTGAACGTTTCAACCGCACTTTGCTAGATATGCTAGGCACCCTGCACCCAAAGGACAAGCCTAGATGGAGCCAACAAATTAGCACCCTGGTACATGCTTATAACTGCACCAAAAGTGATGCCACTGGATTCTCCCCACCGCCTGATGTTTGGAAGAGAAGCTCGACTACCAGTAGATGTGTGTTTTGGGGTCTCCTGATGGGGTTCAAGCTGACAACTATTTACAGTATGTGCAAAAGTTAAAGGCACAGCTAACTCATGGCGTACTAACTGGCTCAAACCATGGCTGCCAAAAGAAATCTGGCCAACAAAGAAAGGTATGATAAAAGGTGAAAGCACAGGAACTCCAGGAGGGAGATCGGGTATTGCTAAGAAATCTGGGACTGCATGGCAAGCACAAGATTGCTTGACAGATGGCACCATCTCCCTCACATTGTAGTGGGCAAACTAGATGATCTGCCAGTGTACAAAGTAAGGCCTGAGAATAATTCAAAAGATGTAAAAACAATGCATAGAAATCATTTACTGCCCATTGGACAAATCTTAATTGAGTCTGAGCCCCTAGAAGATGCCCCTCTGGACCAGTGACTAGAGCTGCTGCTAAGAAAAGATCAAGAAAGTCTGCACCTACAGAAGCAAAGTTAAAGTGTTCCCTCCACAAGTCCCAGTTGAGCATGACTGTCAGTCCATATCGGAAGAAAGTGAGAGTGACTTTGAATACTATCCTTCTTACGAACTGAGTCAATTGTTTCGGGCAATCCCTAGTCAATACTGGAGACAAAGCTGGGCCTTCTGGACTGTCTAAGCCCCCAGCTTCATCCCTGGAGCCAATGCTCCCAGAAAGTGAAGTGCAAAGCATCAGATCAGATGAAATGGAATCATTGTGCATGGTTGAACTGTTTGAGCTTCAGGAGGAAAATGATAGATTGGGGCAGACTGGTGATACACCAACAAGAAGAGTATTTTGAGTGCCCTGACAGTCCACTGCCAGTGTCCGAAAGCTCTCCATGCGAGCCAAATGTTGTGGACTCAGAAACTGTAACTCCTGGAGCTGAAAGTGCCCCAAGTTCTAGCCTCTCTACCCCATGGAGACTCCCTGACAAGTGAGGACAATGCTGAAAATGAGGCTCAGAGTGCAGAGACTATAACAGTTCCCCTAGAAAGACTGGTCGAGCTGTAAAGCCTGTGGTGCACCTCAGTTATGATTCACTTGGGAGGCCTGTGGACTTGCCTCTCAATGTTGTCCATAAAGGAGTGTATGTGTCCCCGAGCTCATTGCCCAAACTGAGCATCAGTGCTAACTCCAAGTTACTTGTGTTGCCCTCTCAGTATGGTGCCCTTGCCCCATCCAGCCCCAAGGTAACTGATAGGAAGGGCCTCTCTTCAGGTTTCATGTACAAGAGGTAATAACTTGAGTTATGGTACAATGTGTATGTAATACTGTTAAAGAGTGACGACTGCAATGTTTCAGAAATGTGTTCTTGGTAAAATGATATATTGACTGATGATTACATGTGCGAGCCTAATGCAAATGTATATGGTTGCAGTTGAAACTTATGGGTACTTGCTTGACGGGACGCCAAGCTTTCCCAGGCCAGGAAGGGTGTAACCCCTGCAAATGGGGGTTCCCAAAAGACTTCAGGAGCTTGCTTGAATGCTCCAAGCCTGAATGGTGTTTGGCATTTAAGCCATTTATCAGTGAGTGTTTTAGAGCCTCTGGTACTGTCTCTTTAAGAGCTGTCTGCTTGCAGACATAATTAGTTTGTATGGGGGACTGTGTGCTTCTCTGAGTACCACTCGAGCTGCTGCCAATTCACTTCATTTTGCAGTCACTAGGAGTGCAAAGGAACCTATCTGAAAGATGTAACTGTTTGCCAGAAATTATTTAGAGTAATAATGAAATTACAGTTTGTCTAACCTGCTTTCTTTGCAGTCAGAACTGTGTCTGCTAGTTCCCCATTCTAGTTTTGAACTGCTGAACTGGACCAATCAGTGTGGGTAAGCTAGCTCTAAAATGATGCCTTGGACGAATCAGAACTTGGACTCATAATCTGAGCCAGCCACAAGAGGATTGTATGGGCAGTGACTCTGGGAGATGTAGTTTAGACTTCAGTGCCTTTTGGACCAACAGCAGCAGTCTATTGTGAGTGACAGCCAATCCAGTCAAGAACTGGGAGGAACTCAAAGGAAGTGCCAGTTTCGTCAGTTGGAGTTCAGTTGAGCTTTGGCAGTGAAGAAGGAAGGAGCCCTGTGCTTTTTCAGTGCAGTTTTAGTCAAAACGTGTGTAAGGCCCAGAGTTCCGTCTGCAGCTTGTGTAACAGCTTGTTAGGACTGAATCTGCCCTGTGAAAAGAATCAAAGGATCTCTGAAGAGTAGAAACCAGGCTCACCCTGTAGAAGACTGGAAGAATTGCTGAAAATTGCACTCGGTCTGTCAGGAACTGAATCTGCTGTGTGTTCTCCGGGTATTGTGCAGTAATTATGATGACAGATGCAGCCTGCCTGGTATAGTACTTTCTTTATATGGATGTGTGAAGAGGTTTGTGTACCTCAAGTGAGCCCTGCTGACATTGAAGGACCCTATCTTATTTGGAGGTCGTGAGTACTAATTCAGGGTTGCTCCCTGTTGAATTGCCACATTAAATCCAAATGGAATTACTGTACTGCTGACTGTTTAATTCTCCTTTCTCTGTGTGAAAAGGGCCCCTACCAGCTGCCACGGTTTGGACTAGCCACTAGGGCTTGGGTACCCAGGGACAGTAACTGATAGGGATAGGCCTGTGCACAGAGCCATAGGTAGATTATTAGAGTGATAAGCTAATTAACCTGATTTCCCTGTCCTTGTTATATCCCCTAAATAAATCAGAGCTGCTTGTTTCAGCAAAGTTATACTGCCTGAGGTATTTGTCTATGTTAAAGTACTGTACTGTGATTGTTGCACTGTATCTCATTTCACAGGAGGTCCCAGTGCGGAACCAGACCTGGGGTAAGTGTATACCGTGAAGGTAATTCTGATATATTGTGTGGGCCACTAGTGGGAAGAAAGGGGGGTTGCAGTGTCCCAGAGGGCTGTGACCAAGTTAGTTTAACTATTGCAAACCCTGACCTCTGGGTGGAGGCACCCGCCATTGGATCCAGGCCCCTCAACCTGTTAGTGGCAAATCAGGCAGGGGTAGTAGCCCCTGGGATAGCGCCATCTAGGGGTTACATCTGTAATCCCAGATACTGTATCTTACCTTACTGGATACCCATTAGAAAGCGAATTGTGTTTTGAATTTATGTGTGACACACCCACTTACTAATAATACTTCCAACTTATTTGCATTCATTTTAAAGCTAGAGGCCTCACTAAAAGTATGCAACAAGTTAAGCAGAGTAGGAACTAACCTCTGGGGTTTCTCTAGATATATCAGAGTGTCGTCTGCATAGAGAGAAATGTGGTTATCCTGTCCATCCACCCATATACTCCTATATGTTTCTGCCTGTCTAACTGCTGCCGCCAAAAGGTTCCATGCTCAGGGAAAACTGATGGGAAGGGGGGACAGAAGGCAGCCCTGTCTTGTTCCCCCTGCAATTTTAAAAGAATCCGGTATTGTACCATTCACTCTGACCCTAGCAGTGGGTTGGTGGTAAAGCATCTGCATTCTTCTTTTCGCTCACGTACCTGAAGAAAGTCTTATCCCCTTTTTTGACATCCTGGTTGATCCTCTCCTCTGTTTGAGTCTTTGCTGTCCTTGCCCTCCTTCCTGCCTCCCTTTGTTTATCTAGATATACCTTCCTGTGCCTCTCCATTTGGGTCTCCTTGTACTTCCTAAAAGCTGTTTTTTTTTTTCTCCCTTAACACCTTAGCCACCTCATTTGACCTATTGTGCCAGTCACTACCAATATCCTGCCTTTTTCCTGTCTCCGTGTCATTTTTGGAACAAACCAGACCTTTCTGGATGAGTATTAAAATGTCCCTTCTACCATTATTGTTACCTGCTACAGTGGCCAGACCCACCCACTGCCTTTTCCTTTTTTTATGGCTTCCTCCTCTTTCATATGGGTCTTTTGGATAAAGCTGTTTGTGCCCCATTTCCTTTTGAGATGGTGTAGCACTTGTCTCCTATTCCCTGTTTGCATGCCTTTAAAGAGCACCTTTTCTGGTGCTCACACCAAAAACCTGGAAGGACGCTTACCTGCCCCCAATTCCAGTGGTGGCAAAATCAGAATTTTTATATACCCCAAATTTGGAAGGGAAGGGATTGTACTTTGGCTCTGTGGATCCGAGCCACCAGTGCCTTCCATTTCCTGATACTGACAGCCCCCCAACATGTTTCGTGATGTCATTATATGGAGAGCATGGGACCATAGACCTTAATGGGGATGTTTTTAAACTCCAATTTTTATATTTTAGATGGCCATTCAGAACAAATCAAGGCCACCACTTAACTAACAAAACCTTGTTAACTGTGCAGTAGCCTTGATTTGTTCTTGATGGCCATCTAAAATATGAAAAGCAGAGATGAAAAAATGGCCCAGTTAATGTCTGTGGAATGCGTCCCCATGCAGTCCATATGACATCATGAAAAGTGCTAGCATGAGGGTAGCTCTCAGTATCAGGAAGTGGAAGGGATTGTTGGCTTGGCTCCATGGAGCCAAAATCTGATTTCTTACCTTCCAAAATAGGGGCATATAAAAATTCTGATTTTGGCACCATTGGAATTGGGGGCAGGCAAGGGTCCTTCGTTGTTTTTGGGGAGCAATTTTGAAAAGAGCAGGAAATGTGCTCTTTAACATTCCACGTAATACACGTCAAATGTTTATCACCCATAATCATCATGAAGTATGTTAACGTTCTCTTCCTTCATATGTATCAGAAAATGCGCCCTCATATTGTTGTTACTGTCTTCACCCACAATCAAATAACATACAGTTTGGCTGAACATTCTGCTGTCTTATACCTGTCTTGCTGGTGCATGACTCCCCAAGCAAAGGTTTCCCCCTGCGAGTCTGAACCACCTCCTCCTGTATGGAGTAATTAGGCTACTATAAAACACTATTTTAAACTGTAAACAGAACATAACATTGAACCACTGCAAATAACATTAACCTTTGGTGTAAACTAGGCAACTCATATTATGATCATTTAGTCATCTCTGGTCTGGATTTATATGCAAGTCTTTTATTAGATGCTTCCCAACTGCTGTACCTTAAATTGCCCTGGTGCTTATAAGGGGGCCCCCTGTCATCAGCCCTCCTTCATTCAGCTTATCTCCATCACATTAGTCCTGAGCCCCAGGGCTCCAGAGGGCTGTGTTCAAGTTGTTTTGAATTACCTTGCAGAACCACCATCAAGTCCCCAGGTGGAGGCCCAGATTAAGGACTTAACATGTTTTTTTGGGGCAACACCTTCGATTTTTGCCTGGTGCCATTGAAGGGGGTGCTTTATAGTTCTGGGCAGTATTGTTACAACCAGTGTCCACTCTCCCTTTCCACAAAAGATATTGAATGGTGGTAGTGGTGTTGGGGCACACTCAATGTCCAAACGAGTTGAACTATACAGGTTTAGTATTCCCAAGTTTGTATGGCACCATCATCATGTTGTTTATCCCTCCCTGCTAATATAGCTGATAGCTGGGGACACCACCAGTGCTCAGTACCCAGACTGAATCGGGCTTTCCTGAATGAAAAAGCCAAACATTTAAACATGCACTATCAGGGACTGTGACTAAGCAATGTTTTACATGTCCTCCATTCGCTGTCTTGTTAACATCTCTCCCCCACTAGTAATAGCCCTCTGCTGGTTCCTAACTTGATGGTGCACTTTGTAGTCTGTGGATTAGGGGGTATCAGGGTCTAGTTCAGTCATGGGGTGAGGGATCCCAGACCATGTCGAGAAACAGACTGCTGTGCTGGTTTAGAGATGCTGCACCTCATGCTGCTCATCACCTGTGAATAGGCCTAGACTTCGTGGCCAAGCCGCCAAGGACCTGTTCTTCCCTCCCTGAAACTCTCCACATCCCTGGTATTCACTGCGGCTGCCTTGGAGTCCATTATCCATGTAAAAGAGATCGGAAGTTCATACCAGCACTTATGTTTGAGAGGGCTAGGTGGTGGCGACTTTCTTAGCGGCTTGTGTTGTGCAAATAGTGTGTTGCAGGTTTGAGAGGGAAATAATGCATTCTGCAGAGGCCTGGTGCTCAAGCTGCTGGTTTGCTGTGCTGGGTTGGGGATTTGCTGCATCAAGGGGGTAGATTCTAGGTGGGTCAGAAATCCACTTTTAAAATAGAGGGCTTATTATTTCCCTTCTCCCGTCATTTGGGACCAGTCAGGTGTTGAGCTGATTTGTCTGGGTGGCATTAGGGGAAGGTATTAAGAAATTCCTTTGTTAGTCCTTGTTTGGCTGCTTCAAAGGTTAGAAAGGTGTGCTTTCCCATTTTGAGCCATATCGTGAGTCTGGTGGGGAACACGAGATGAAACCGGGTCCCTGTCTTATTGAGCCCGGCACTGATGTCTGCTTGTTTCTCTTGCTGATCATGCACCCCGGGGCTTAAGTCATGAAATAGCCAAGTCATAAAGGTCTGGTAATTGAGGACTGTTACTTGCCTGGCACTTGCATGAATATCTTCTCATGAAAGTTCAAGAAATGAATGATGAGCATCCTCTGTTTCTGGCCAGGGCTGGTTTCGGAGCCAATCTCCGGTGCGCCTGTTCAGTTTGGTACTCTGTGTTACCCGGGGAAGGCTCGAAGAGTTTGAGCAGCATGTTGTTTGAGAATTTAACTGAGTCTTCTGTTTCTTTACTTAAAGGAATACCAAAGGCCAGGAGGTTATTCCTCCTGGAGTAGTTCTTCTGCTATTCTACCGTCTCCTCCAGTTTTTTGATTTGGCGAATGTCCTTGATACGTTCCTACTTTTCGCATTCCAGGGCATCCTCAAGGCTTGAAATATGAGGTTTAGCATCCGTGATCTGTCCGATGCTGGTGGCCACTGTAGTTTTAATTTATTCCCCCCCCATCGCTTCTGTCATACTTTAGCACAGGGCTGCCATCTCCTCAAGCAAACGTGTTACTGTTCTGTGATGGCCAAGACTTCTCCTGATGGTGTGGCCTGCAGTGCTGTGAGGTGGGATTTTTTCGTTCACTGTTTGACCAAATTGGGACCGCTAAAATCTTCCAAGTCCACATCAGCTGTCGTTGGATCCATATCTGCCTCAGATGTGAGTGCTGGTTAAATGTAAAATGCTGATTTTTAGTTTTAAAGGAGGTTCTGGTCTCAGAGCACTTGCAGGTGGTTGCTTCTCACTAGAGCTGTATCAGGTGACCTTCTCCCTCAATATTTTAATGCCCGAGCAGCATGGTTTCTGTTAGGCACATAGCACCTCCTGTGGACTCACAGCTGTGGTCACCAGCATCAAGTCTGTCATGGATCAGGGACAGCTCACTGGGGGCATCTATGTTGACCTGTCCAAGGCCAGTCAGCTCTTCTGCACTGTGGACTGGTTAATTTCTCCTCCCTGTCTACAGTTTGGGGGAGTGTTATCAGAAGAAAAGTGTGAGGAGTTTTGGTCTTTCTGTCTGGACGAAGTGTCCTCCATTTGAGCCGGCATCTCTACAGGTGGCCCATCGTGGGCCAGCAGTGGTGCAGATGAGAGGCACGTTAGCACTCCAGGGGTTTGGAGTAAGTTCTGATCATTTATTATAGAGGAGGTCCTCGAGATGACTGTGATGCTGCGCACCATCTGCTGTACTTCGGATCCGAGGGCTACGCAGCTGTTGGCGGATTGCTGCGAGGCCCTGGGTCCAGTGTTTGCTAGCATTATCTGGTGCTCCCTTTCGGAGGGTTGTTTTTCCTCTGCTCTTAAAAAAGCTATGCTGAGACCCTTCCTGAAGAAATCATCATTAGACCTGGATGTGTAGACTAATTACAGGCCTGTCTCGAACCTTCCTTTTTTAGAGAAGGTTATCTTGCAGGTGGTGATGACACCACTGGAGGCTCACCTTGAAAGGTATGACATCTGTGAGCCATTTCAGTCAGGTTTCAGGCTTTATCACAGTACAGAGACCGAGCTTATCAAGGTCTTTGATTACCTGCTCTTGGTGAGGGATAGGGGGAACATTCTATTCTCATTCTCCTGGACCTTTCCTCAGCATTTGACACTGTTGACCATAGGGTTTTGATACAGCATCTTGGGAAGAATGGGGAACTTGCTGGGATGACTTTAAAATGGTTTGATTCCTTCCTTTCTGGAAGATTGCAGCAGGTTGTGATGGGTAGTACTCGTCATGGCTGGCTGTGGTGTGATGGGTTCCTCAGGGTTCGATTCTGCCCCCTATTGTTCACAGTGTATATGCTGCCATTAGGATGGGTTATCAGACAGTATGGTGTTAGTTTTCACAGCTATGCAAATGATACTCAGCTATACCTGTCATCTATGAAAGATGGGCAGAGGTGGTTGCTGTACTGGAGCAATGCCTTAAAGAAGTCTCTGATTGGATGGCCTCCAGCTGGCTGAGTGTCAATCCAAACAAGATGGAGTTCATGCTGGTGGAACCAGGTCCTCGAGGGTCAGCTGGAAGTTTGTTTTGGGTGCAGTCAGCTTACCATCTCTGAATGGCACCCTTCTGACAGCTGTGGATAGGGTGAAGAATCTGGGCGTCATTGTGGATTTAAGGCTGACACTAGTACATCAGGTGTCAGCCGTGGTCTGCAGTGGATTTTTCCATTTAAGGAACATCTCCCAGGTAAACCCTATCATGGGCAAGATGATCCGGCAACCCTGGTGCATGCATTTGTGACCTAGAGGCTGGACTACTGTTATGCTCTTTACCTGGGGCTGTCTGGAGGGTTGGTGCCTCACCTTCAGCTAATTCAGAATGCTGCAGCCGGGTTGATATTGGGGTATTATATAGGGATCACAACTTTCCTGTGCTGTGGCAGCTGCGCTGGGTCCCAGTTAGGTGGCGCACCACTTTCAAGATTGCTTTAACTTATAAAGCTGTGCATGGATCGTGCCCTGCCTATCTGAAAGACTGCCTGGTCTGGTATAATCCCAGTGGCTCTCTCTGCTCCACCAAGGAATTACTGTTGGTCCTCCCAGAGTCTCACCTTAAACAGTCATTGGATAGAGCATTCTCATTGGTGGCCTCAATTATTTGGAACTCCATGCCTTTCCATCTAGGAAGTTCCCCCTTGGTGGAGGCAGTTAAAAGGGGATTAAAAGGTTTATTTGACCACACTTTTGGGATGATAATTGATTTTATTTAGTAGTACTTTGTCTTTTTAGATCTGTTGTTGATTGTGTTTATTATGTAGTCCATGGGTATTATCGCATACTTATTTATTTGCCTGCGATGCATGTATGTCAAGCACACTGAAACCTGGGTATAGGGCACTGTAATAATAACATTGCCTTTGACTTGGACCACCACAGTCTCCTGTGTTCCACACTGCACACCATGGACGTGTCCACACATGCTGTCTACTGGTTCAAGCACTGCCAGTCAAATCATTGGCAGGTAGTAATGTTCAGTGGGCCCATCACAGAGTTGGTCCTTGTTAAGCTGGGGGTTCCCAGGGCTCGATTCTCAGGCCTGTTCTTTTCCCACTGTTTATAAACAACCTCCCTGCTGTTATCACTTCTTGCAGTAGCACACCGTATGCTGATGGCCTGCTGCTCCTTTACAGCTCAAAGAGCGCAAGTCTTTTCAGCTCGCACCTGACAGATGACTTCCATAAACTGGAAGCCTGGCTTATCAAAAATAAGTTGGTAATGAATGCAAAGAAGACTAAAACTATGCCTCTTGGGTTCCCTGCCAAACTAAGAGCCTGTCCCACAGCCCTGTCCATCAGGTGCACTGATGGGACCCCACTGAAGGTCACACAGCGATAGTGGAGAACATTGGACCACTATACATATTTTTTTATGAGAATAAGAATCCTGTGACGTAGTTGCATACCGTAGTAGCACAAGAGCGGACTTACAGCTAGCGTTACGCTACTCTCTCAGAACTACAGTTCGGTTATTTTTTTGTATTATTTTATTTGAGTTGGGGGGCTTCGGCCGCCACATCCCCCTTTAAAAAAGAAAGGGGGTGTGGGGGCCAAGCCCCAACTCAAACTAATACAACATTTCACCCAACTCTATGACTACAAGTGCTACTGAACTCAATCGTGAGATCTAGCACCGAGTTTGATTCAGGCGCGATGTCTCGCACACATCACCTTCGGCTTACACCTGTTCTTGCACAAGCAGTGGTGGTCCAATGTTCTCCACTATCGTCAGTCTCATCATACTTTAAATACCTTGGGGTCACACTCGATCCACATCTTGATTTCTCCCTCCACATCCTCAGTGTTCGTAAGTCAGTAAATGCCAGACTTAGTCTGGCATATCGGGTTATACATTGTTTTACACCCAATGCCCGTTTAGCCCTCACCGGGAGAGTCTTCATTCCCCCTTCCTCAGCTACAGGTTTATATCTTTTACTAGTGTCTCCAAGTCTCCGCTCTTCAAATGGGAGACCACCTACAACATTTGCAGATTTGCTCTCTTGCTGAACAGAACGACCCATTACTGTGACCTCTAGACACCAGGGGTGGCGATCTCCCTCAAATAGGTCGCCATTTTGCTGTAGGTTGCTTCACTGAAAAAATAATTATGACAGACACCCCTGCTTCCAGTGCGGCTCTGCTCAGTTTCTTCCACCTATCCTGTCCCCTGAGATCCAGTGATAAATCCCTCCTTATTGTCCCTAAAACATCCACCCTCATGGGGGAACAGGCCTTCAGTGCTGCTGTGGCCAGACTTTGGAACTCTTTGCTGCTTTCAGTCCACTGCTCCTCCTCCCACTTTGTTCACCCTGTCCCTGTGGGCCCATCTTAAGGCGAACTGTAGATGTGTCTTCACATGACTTTCAGACGTTTACCTATGTCACCTGCCCTCAGGATGTTCGTTTTGTCCTTAGCATTACCTACTCTGGACCAGCTGATGCATATCTCATTCTTGCTTAACTGTAAGCAGCTATGCTGATTGTATGCCTCACCCGCCTTCCTCAGTTTTAAGTCTGTTCACTCGGGCTGGAATGTAGCCCACCAGCTCTGCGTTCTTGTAATTTATACTGTGTTTAAATGCGCAGCTGTGTCTAGTATACTTACCTGGTCAATAAAAGCTAACAGATAGATAGAGAGATAGAGAGAGAGAGAGAGATAGATATTTTTTTCCACGTAGTGAAATAGTGACATCACAGCCTTTGTTGCACCTGATGGGTTTCATATTTAGGAGGGATGTCGGAATGTATTTTCTCATGTTGGGGGGGTGAAGGAGTGTAATAAATAGGCTGCCAGAAGAAGCGGTCTGTGGGAAGTTGATGAGAGGGGAGATTCAAAACTGGGTGGGACAGATAGATGAGTCTGATAAAGACCCTGTCAAAAGTGGAGTGGGGAGAGCAGCAGGAGTGAAGAGCCACTAGGGTTCTCGCGTTTCTCATTAGACAGATTGGACTGGGCAGATCTGATGGGCTGTTAGGCCTTTTTCTGCTGGTAACGTCTTCATTTTTTTTTACTCTATTATGCAATGCATTGTGGCCAAGACCTCCTTCAGCTTCTGCCATCACCACCTGCTATCCGTCAAGACCTCTCTTACCTGGGCATCCAGGGACTCTATGGGCCACCAGTGACTCACTGCTGTGTTGCCTCATTGGCTTGAGCCCCTTGAGGTGGGACTAACCTTTCTGCTCCTGTGGTAGACTAACCCCTAAAATACAGTCACCCACAGTGGAGATGAAGCCTGGGACAGTCCCGGGAGCCAGGAGGAGTTAGGCCAACCAAAGAGGTGAGAGGGTGAGCCAGGGAGTCATCTGCTCAGCTGGTTGCAATTTGTCCCTGCTTTTTTTTTCTCCCCAGGAATGCTGTAGTGCAGTGCCACTCATGGGTGAGCACCAAACATCCTGATAGGTCCCAAGTCATGTTGCCACTCAGCCTTCGCTAGTTAGCAGTCGGATGGAGGGATGCGCAGCTCTCCCTCGGCAATGAAGGAGAGTTGTCCTTGGGATGCTCAATCCTCCTTCCACTGGCGACACAAACTCACTTCCAGACTTGGGTCAGTGGCATAGAGAACATCAGTGCCACCGCTGCACAACTGGGCCAACATCGTCAACCCCTTATGTTCCTGTGCTGCCATCGTTCTAACATCAGTATGTTGTACAGTCATTCTGACGTCAGATTGAAGGCACATCATCCTGATGTCTGCTTCAGTCTCATTTGTATGAGTTCACAAAATATGGTTAGAACCTCATAAACCCCGGAGCACTTCCTGCTATCTGTAGATACAAACTTACTACATACCACACAGAGTGCCCCACAAATACCTGAGCCACCTCCATTACTCCATATATTTATGGGCATATTAAAAGGAGATTATTGGCAGCATTTATTCGTCCATGTGTGTAAAGGGCTACAAAATGTTAGGGCTTATAATGTTTCATATATCTTAATGGGAATCAAGAACTGCAGACTTTGAGGTATTACCTCTCTGCTCTAAAAGCGATAGCCTCAATAATATGTTGAGAAATCAAATGAAAATGTTGCATTGGCTTTTTTTCGCACTCCTAATATTCAAGTGAAATGTATGGGGGACAGTTATGGAATCTGTAGGCAAACGTGCGGAGAGCCGAATGCTGACCAGACTCATATTTTCAGGGTCTGTCCAGCTCTTCAGGCGTTCTGGCGAGACCTGGAACAACAATTTTGGTCTCTTTCTGTGGCCCCCAACTGCTTAACCTTCGTGGTACTGCTGTCAGTTCCTGCTTAGTGGGACTGAGGCTAGGATCAAGATCCCTTGTTCTTGTGTTACTGTTGGCAGCTAAAAATGCAATAACGAGATAATAGCTTCAATTTACTATACCTTTTACTGCCCAATGGCAGCAGACAGTATCTACCACATACACTTTTGAGAAACTTTCCTATACACTGCTTGGTAAGCAGTCCTGTTTTCAGGAGAGTTGGCAACCCTGGGCTGTTTATTACATGTCTCAGAATAAACTTTTTTTGTCTCATAATGCTGGATTTGTTCATTTAATCTATTTTTTTTTTGTTGTAGTTATTACTTTTTTCTCTCCTCCTTACCGCCGGCTTGCATCAGGAGGGCGTCCCCAGCACCGTCCCCTGGCGCCCAACAACTGACGCTGACCTGGCCCCAGGGCTTATCCCCCGGGGTCATGGGAACAAACCCCTCCTGAGGACCGGATTAGGTGGCCAGCGCCAGGCGCGGGCCGGGGCGGAGCTCACAGGTGCCTCCGCCATCCTGCACGGCAGTACTTTCTTCTGTTCTCCCAGGAGTTGGGACCATGCCATGACAACAGCGTGTAGAGCGTGCATGCGCCCCTCACGCGCTCCCTCCAGACGTCTGGCCCAACTCCTCCCCTACTTGTGGTGCGGCACCCTGTCCTCCAGCCTCCGCCGGGGGGCGAACAAGCGCCAACCACCTAGAACCCCCCCCTCCCCAGAGAAGGAGAGCAGTCCATCGATGCTCAATCCTTCTCCTCCTGTTGACCTCGATGGCCCATGCTTGTTCCCGGACATGGGTCGCCGGCATAGCACGAGGTAAGGCGCCAGCGCCTCATCCCTCAGCGCCACCGGGCCAGCTATATTTAATCTCATTTTAGGCTGCTGTGACAGCACAGAACTGTTGATATATTGCTCTATGTACATATTTTGGGGATGTGGAGGAAGTTTAGGAGCTCTACCCCCCGCCTTTACTTCTGGCATCGACAATAACATAGGGGCTCATGGCTCTCTTATTGGCCAAATTAATTTAATTTTATTCTTGGTAATCAGGTAAGGCCTACTAGGCACAAGTGCTTGTTTTCAGGGGGGACCTGGGAGCACTTGGGAGGTAAGATGACTTGCTCAGAGTCACACAGTATGGAAGTGGAGGTTGTGGGAATCAAACCCCAGTCTGCTGGATGTATCAAGCTTGTTAGCAGCTCGTTACTCTAACCTCTAGGCTATATTGCTGTAACTTAGGGATTTAAAGCCTGGACCACTGTACTGACAGTCAAATATGAGCTGCACTTACCTGCTTGTACTACGACCTGGTTTATTGATTATTTTTATTTATTTATTTATTGAGGTTTCAGAAAAGTACCTTTGAGTCAGAGACTCTTTTACAAAGGTTCCACATCACAGAAATCAGATACAAAAACAGACATTACATGGCAATTCACCTTCACCAGGACACAAAAGTAAGCAGTAAACATAGAGCAGGGAGAGGGCTAACAGTTTGATACTAGGAATAATAAGCACAGCTCTTAAACAATACGTTAATACTACTCAGAGAACCAGCTGAAACTGACAGATTTAGGCTGGAGACTCAATGGGGGTGGAAATAAGCCAGCCAGGGGCCTTAGTCAGAGAGGGGAAGGTATTCAGTGGCAATCATAATAATTAGAGGACTGGCGGTGTTCCTTAAGCTGAGTTTTGAAGGCGCCAATTTGGTTTTCTTTAGTAAGGGAGGTGGGTAGGCCATTCTTCCAAGAGGGGGCTCTGTAGCTAAAGGACCTTTGGAATTGGGAAGTACAGCAGTGGGGTACTGTGAAGAGCTGCTTAATAGAGCTTCGGGTGTGCTTAAGTGCTGGGGCCAATGGATTAGAGGGGCGAGGCCAAGGGTACCTTTTTTGCCATGAGGCAGGCATGGTACCTGATTCTGTTTTCGATGTTGAGTCAGTTGGTGGTAATGTGAAGCGAGCAAGTGTGGGTGAGACGGTCACAACCCAGGGTAAGGCGGCAGGCTTTATTAAGGGCAAGGCATAGTCTGGATAGGGCTGAGGTGCTCGAGCGCTGTAGATAAGTAAGCCATAGTCAAGTCGGGAGAGGACCGAAGAGGAGACAGCGAGCCTAAGGGCGTCTTGAGTAAGACAGTGTTTGAAGTGATGCAGCATCCCAAGACGGATGTTGAGTGTGGTGGATAGGTGTATATGCTGGTGGAAGCTCAGCGCTGGGTCTAGGGTAATGCCCAGGTATTTAAAGGAGTCCACTAGTTCGAGAGGGGAATGATTGACAGTTAGTAGAGGGGGCCAGTGCTCCCTCTGGGAGTTCTGTGGGTAGGAGAAGATCATAACTGTCATCTTCTTATTGTTCAGTATGAGGCACTGTGAGAAGAACCAGTTTTCAGCATCACTAAAGGAGGTTTGAAGGGAGTGATGGAGTTGAATTGGAGGAGTGTAGGACAGCATCGTCCGTGTAAAGTAACAGGTTGTCTGTGCAGGACATGGGGAAGGAGTTAAGGAAGAGGCTGAACAGCGTGGCCTGAGAATGGACCCCTGAGGGACGCTGGAGAGAATGGGCAGTCTACCAGATAAGGTGTTGCCTATCTTGACCTGCTGGAATTGGTTTGAGAGGTAGTCAGTGAACCAGCAGAGGGCGTCCCGGGAGAAACCAAAGTTGGAAAGTGTGGTTAGTAAGAGAGAGTGGTTGATGGTGTCAAATGCCTTAGCGATATCAATGAAGACAGCACCAGTGATATGGCCCCTGTCTAAGGCGATGTGAAAATGGGCAGTGAACTCCAGGAGGGCAGTAGTGGTACTGTGCCCCTTGCAGAAGCCATGTTGCTGTTTGCAGAGGAGGTTATATTTGTTGAGGTGGTCGGTAAGCTGATCGGAGACAATCCGCTCTAGGGCCTTGGAGAGGGGATGGAGATGGGGCAATAGTTGTTGGTGCTGGTACGGTCCCCACTTTTAAATACCGGTGTAATGGAAGCAGATTTCCACCAGGAGGGAAATTTACCCTGGCACAAGGAGCGATTTAGAATATGTGTGAGGGGGTTGAGTACCTCCTGTACTTTATGTCTATTTACTTGTAACCAAACACCTCCTGTACCCTTCTGCTCCCTATATGTGTGCAGAAATTGAAAATCTTAAAATATAAAACAAACGCATAAACCACTATTATACTACCGTCACCAGTTGCATGGTCATGTGATTGGATTCTGCCAATCACAGAACAAGATTTCTCTGTGCAACTTCATAAAAAGAAACACTGGAACCACTGTAGGGATTGGTTAAGTAAACCACATTAATGTGGCCCAAAGTAACTCAAACAGTGTGTTGTAGTCAAATAAAACCAACATTTCAATATTAATGACATTTTTCCAACTCCTTTGGTTTCCAGCAACCCTTATTTGCACAGAGCTACACCCCCATGAATGGATGGCGTAACACCGTCACCGAAGACACCCTGATGAGAGGAAGTTACTTGCTGATGGACAGGGGGAAGGCGTTCTTTCCCACCGTCTGGGAGTGGTCTCTGCAGTATGATGACCAGCAGCGAGCGCTGTTCAGAAATCCTCTCTACAGCAACGTGAGTGGCAATGCAGTCCTGAATGGAAACACTGAGCTTCACGGCACAGTGAAGGTAGGTCTCATGGAACCAACTATCCTAACAAAGAGTCCTTGTCGCAGACACAGTTACTGAAGTCATAATCCCATGCCAGCAGGCTTCGCCTTGCAATAGTGCCTGTAGTGGACATTAAGTGATGTGACCACTTTGATGACCAGTGAGGGATTAATTGACTATTGCACGCAGTGAGGTTTGATACTCAGTATGGTACCGATGTAGGGGTCTCTTATGTGTCTCACCATACATGGGGCTTCTAACACACAGTGTGAACTAGAGAAAGGTAAGACAGAAGATGTTGTTTGTCTTGTGAGAGACATTGAATCTGATGTCTTCCTTCTTTCTGAGGTTTGGAGATATCCCTGACCAAGTGCCGCACTATAGCACAGCACCAAGGATGCGGATCATTGCAGTGTTATGGACCCATTCTCTCTCCTAAGTCCAGACAGTGGGATCCTCCCCCATTTTTGTCTCTTCATTGCCTGCCTCCTCCTCCTCCACTGATGCTAGCCAGCCTTGCCCCCTCAGCCTTGAGCAGTGATGTGAGCAGTCTCCTCTGACACATGTGCCATGTCTTGCTAGAGGAATGGCCACAGTGGGTGCTGTGTAGCAACGTTCCCTAGGTCCTCCCTCTGGAGGGGAAGCGCCTCACTTATGTGACTCATCTACATGCAGTCAGTCGGGGTTGGGAGTGGGGGACACAACGCTCTCTAGGTCCTCACTGTGGAGGGGAAGCACATCACCTACATGACTCATCTACTTGAAGCCAGTTGGCGTTGAGGGTGGGATATATTCGAAGGCACTTCAGAATCTAGGGCTTCTGCACTGATGTTAATCTACCTTTAAGCCTCTTGGCTATCTGACTGGTCATTGCAGCATGCATCAGATTCTGTTGACTATATTACTGCAGTTTACATGGTCTGATATTGTTGGTTATTGTATCACCAAAATGTACCTGATTTTGTTGGTAAGAAAGGTAGGAAGTGTCAGCCAAGGGCCTTGTCAAGCTGGTGTGGGAGGGGTAGGGGCAGGGGGTGAGGTGGAAGGGGGGTAGCCAGGGCCTTGTCAAGTGCGAAAAGGGGGGTAGCCTCGGAATTACAGAGGTGACGGCAGTGGTGCAGGGTTATCCAGTTGTGAGGAGAAGATTGAATGCTAGTAGATGGGAGTCTCAGATGAAGCAGTCACAAGAACTGTTGGCTGTGAGATGTCGGCGTAACTTCAGTTTGAATGGTCCCAATTTAGGTAGGGTAGTTATTTCACTATGAAGAGTATTAAACCAGTGAGCTGCTGGCCTGTCGGCGCAGCGGTTGGATTTCTGTCTGCGACGCCGGCGACCCGGGGTCGGGAACCGACTCGGGTCGCCGGAGGGCTGGCGGGGGGGAGAGAAGGATGGAGCATCCGGGGACAGCTCTCCTTCTCTAGGGGGAGGGTGGGGATGCGCACCGGCACATGCTGGCTCCTGGCGGAGGCTGGGAGCATAGCAGTGACGGCCAGGCTCGATGTTCAAGGGGAGTGACAGATGTCGGCGTATGCCTTGACATCAGGACATCACTCCCCACAGAAAAAACAGGAAAAATGCTTCCTGGCTGGCCGGATGACGGTCTCTCTGTCCTCCGCTGCCGCCGATCCCACGACCGACACACCTCAGCAGTACCCCAAGCCAATGAAGTAGCACCGGTCGCCCCCGCTGGTGCCTTCCCCCTCGGAGGAGGGGACCCGTCCGCCAAGGGACGCCTGGTTACTGGGGGGTGACCGCCATATGAGGTTGGTAGCCGTGTGGGAGTCGTGGGCAGGCACGAGAGGGGCAATGGAGACCTGAAGGAGGGGCAGCCAGGAAGAAGGGAGGTGCAAAAACAAAACAGTGAGGTGCTCTGTAGGCAAATGAGCGTTGTCCCTGGGCTGTCTGGAATTACAGTGAAGTACAGTGGGGACTTAGCAAGTTCACGGTGCCTGGTGGCAGGAGGTCGAGAAGTACTTTTTGGGGTAAAAGACAGGTTTGGTATTGGATCCTCCCAGAGAGCTGTAGCCAACCAGTCTCAGCTTAAAGATCGCAGGTGTGGGTGCAACGTGTGGACCCCGTGAGTAATACATAATCAAATAAACACTATGAATGGGCATGCTTAGGTGGGCAACCAATAGCAGAGCTCAGGAAAGTGCACCCAAAAAAGGAGGGTCAAAAAATCAAGTGTGACACTTATTTGGAGACCCTGTAGCATCTTAAGTGCAACTGCATGCTGAGGAGAGCAGCAAGTGATCCCAAAGGGAGTTTCAGAAACAGGTGTGGGAGGAGGTAGTATGAACATGGGCAGGAAAGGAATTCCATAGTTTAGGTGAACATATAGCAAACGCATTTTCACCCATTTCCGTGCAGGTATTTGGAGCCTGAAGTACTGCAGAACCATGTGACGCTGGGGAATAAGAGGAGTAGGCAGGTTTAAGGAGCTCCGCCAGAACAGGAGGGGTGGTTGTTGTGATGACATTGTCAGTAAAACACCCTAGGACAAAGTTCCGATGATAGCCTGGGGAAGAGCCAAGTAAGTTTATTGTGAAGGTCACAGTGGTGGATGAGACAAGGGGCTGCAAGGGCAAAGCGGCATATGTTGTTATACGCCACGTCCCAACTGGACAGGTGAGCTTCAGCAGCTTGAGCAAATGTGATGAGTCCATAGCAGAGCGATGGGAGGAACACACCTCAGCCAGGGCAAGACGAGCGGCAGGTGTGAGATTGTGTTTCGCTCTGTATGCCAGGCACAACTTACTATTTACTGCCCTACATACGTTATGGATATGCTGGACAACGTCAAGCTGAGGGTCAAAGGTAACTCCCAGATATTCAGTAGAGTCAACAACCTTCACGGAGGAACCATTGGAGCCAGTAATAGTCAGGGGTACAGGGAAGGGATGCTTTTAACTTAGCCTGGGATCCAAAAAGCATGGCCTGGGTTTTTTTTTTAATTGAGATTGAGTACGTTTGTTTGCCTTTAGCCAGGATTGTATCTAACAAGACATAAGACAAAGACCAGAATAAACAATAGCTAACAAAACAAACTACACAATGACTAAAATATATAAAGGCATTAATATATATATACTGTATATATATATATATATATATATATATGTAAACACACACACACGCAAAATACACAAGTGTATCTAAAAACAGCAGCAGCGTGGATTGTTCATTAGATAGTTTTTGTATTACATTTTGAAATGGTACAGATTTTTGGACTGCCCTATGTCAGGATTTATATCAGTCCAAGTTTTAGCCGCAGTATTTGAAAATGCTTTTTACCTTTTAAAGACTTGCATGGTATTGTGACAGCCATGCCATTGTGGAAATCATAGCAAAAGTCATACAAAACTATAGATCTAGTGTGTGTTGAACAAATGACCTCTATTTTGACGATTTTTTTAATACATATAAATTCTCAAAGAGCTCCAGTCATGACTTAGTCACTTCTCGTGAGCCTCCGCCCACAACTTCACTGGACTGTCTCTGATTTTCAGGCAGTAAGGCATGACCAGGGGTTATGTTAATGGTCTGTTAATTACTCTCTAGAGTTGTAATGTAGCATGAGGCATAGCTGAGTGCCGCATGTCCCTAGAGGGTGATTAACTGACCATTAACATAACCCCCTGGGAGTGCCTTATTGTGATGATAATTAAAACAATGTCTTTAAACCGTATTAAACCTTGTTCAGCATATGATTAGGCTCTACATGTATGTTAATAAAAGGTTTGACGTAAGGCTGACAAGAGTGTTTACAGCCAATCAGGAAGCTCTATTTTTTGGACCCTTTTTGTAATATTGATCACACTGCATTGTGTCAGATTTTGCTGGTTGTTGCTGTACTGGACTGGTCCTGCTTTGATTCATTATTACAGAACCAGACTGTGCCTGAATTAGTTGAGTATTGGTGTACTGACCAGCACCTCACCTTCTTGTTTGTTTTTCTAACTCAGTGTTAGTCAAGTTTGACATGATGCATGCATATAAATAAATGTGTGCAGCTATTGACATTAACTCGTACTTTTCATCAACACTGTGTTGTACGATCCTATTGGTTATCACAGCACTGGATTGTGCCCGAGCCAGTTACTGCATATTGCTCGGTTGTTACCATGTGCTTTTTGTTTTAGGACTATAGGATCTCCAATCTAGTTGCTAATTTTTCATTTTCCTTGGCAGTCTGATCCTGGATCTGTGGGGACCTGCTCGGTGTACTTACTTTCCAAGGGGCTGCTCTCTCTACAAACTCAGTATCTTCCCTGGAAAACTGGATCATCCCCAAAGAAGGGATCGAGGAGGGCCCAGTCGGTAGAAAGCTTATCTGAGCTGGGGAAAGCTCTGAGGAAGAAGTCAGCTGTGCCCCTATGCACTGAGGGAATCTTGCTTCCATTACTCATGGGACCTTTTATCCGACTGTGGAGACGTTGCTACCTCCGTGGCAGCCCCAGTGCTCAGGTATAATGGGCTGAGAATATTCAGTGCTAGAGAATTTCACCTGTCACATTGAGATCACGCTTAGTCAATACTCGGTAACATTTGTATTATTTTTTGCTTTGTTTACCACGCTTGTTGGGTCCCAGGATGCGGCATTCGACCTCCATTTTCCTTGCTGTGCCTTAGCCCCATTATAGAAATGGAAATTCTCAGAGTGGGGGACTGCTAACAAAGGCAGTAGCTGTTGTTATTTCTGTAATGTTTGCTTTTTATTTATTTATGTATGTTGATCTTCCTGGACCTAAAGTCTCCATCACTCATTCACACTGATGGGACTATGCCAGAGGTGCTAGGACCCAGCAGGAGCCAAAAATTTTCAGGAAAGTCAGTGCCTAGGTAGGACCATGAGGAAGCGGCACTGTAAGCTCTGCTCACGCCGTATAGGCTACCTCGGCATTGACCCTCCAACTGCCTCAGTTCCTTTTTTCCTGTCATCGACTGCACTTCATTGACGATGGTGCTCACCTGCTGGGAGTCAAAACTTCTTGTCTACATGACAGCAGCTATAGTCTTTCAGTTTCGATTAGTTTTTTTTTTTGTATTATCTTTTTATCCTCCCCTCGTGCCGCACGACGCAGCACTCCTTAGGGCTGCCTAGGTCCCATCCGCTCCGCCTGTCCCTTCCTGAGCCATCCAACCTCAAATCGCAGCCATCCCTGGGGTAACCCAGACGTAACCCTTCACGGGGCGGGTCCCCCTCCTCCGAGGGGGATGGCACTGGGGGGGGGCACCCAGCACACATACTTGGCCCCAGGGTGCTGCTGAGGTGAAGGGTCATCGGCGGCAGCGGTGGACCGGCAGCCGTCATCCGGTCGGTTGCAAAGCAGATTTTTTCTGCTTTTCTATTGTTCCCTCCTACGTGCATCTGCAGAGCTCACGGTCTCCACCAGAGGGCGCTGCAGCGTGACGTCAACCCACAACCCACAACCCACCCCAGGAGAGGAGAGCAGTCCTACGGATGTGCAATCCTCTCCTTCCCCTGCCAGCCCCCGGCGTCTTGAGTCCATTCCCGAATCCAGGTCGCCGGCGTGCTTTGAGGTAAGGCACCAGCGCCTCAAACCTTTCGATTAGTTTTAGTAGTTTTATTATTTTCTTACCAGTTTAAAAGGAAAATAATTTCTTAAGTTTATTAAGTAGATTTTTCGTCGGAAGAAGTCTTTAGCCCTCCTTCGACGGAGTTGACTATGAATGGGGCAGGTGACGGTAGGGGGACCGCATGAAAGCTGTTAGGTCAGCAAAGCTGGATCTGGTCTGCCGCCCTCTACGGAGGGAGGGGTTCTGACTACAGGCAGTCCAGTGCTCGCGGGGGGATGGGCGGTCTTCCTGAAAGCACAAACAGAAGCGGTCCCATTCTCGATCCTCGTCAAGGACTCAGCACTGCTTGACCTTGAGTTCTTCTTTGGCCTCCCAGTCAAAAAAGAAACAGACTGCTTGAGGTCACCTTCTGGTACGTCTGCGCGTCGATCATCGGTTACTGGCAGCAGAGGCCAGACTCCACCTCTTCCAGGGTTCCCTCCAGTCTCTGTCCCTGGTGGCCAGTGTCCTCGACTCCGGAGTCCCTCCTCACCCACTGGGGGGTCCTCCAGTGAGCAGTTTCACCATTGGGCGGCTCTTATGGAGAAATGGGTTCGACGGTTGTCCCGTCTGCCCAGGCCGGTGAGTCCGTCGTTGGGGTCTTCTGGTCTCTCGGTTTCGGACCTGCGGGTGGGGCAGTTGGGGCTTCCTAGTCAAGCGGCGCCATCTCCGGTGCCGTTGACACCACGCTCTGGTGTTTATCCCCCTCATATGGCTGTGGCGCAGGAGTCCACTCCGGTGCTTTTATCTCCTGCTGAATTTCTTCATTTTTCCTCAGCGAGTCAGGGATTGGGAACTTCTGGTTTGGCGCCACCAGCTTCTCCAGCACCGGCGCCGTGCTCGGTGCCGCATCCTGTGCCGGCGCCACCTGTGTTTTCGGCGCCACCTCCTGTAGCAGAGCCGAGAGCATCTGCTGTGACTCATGGGATACAGGGGTTTTCGACTTCGATTCGCTCTGCTCCTCCTCCTTCTTTTCCTCCTTTTCCTATCTATACAGTCCCTTCTGGAGTAGGAGGAGATGATGTTGAGCCCGATCCTGATCTTCGATTGGGGGACGACTTCGACGATGATTCCTCCCTAGGGGCAGTGAATAAACCTCTTTCAACAGAGCCTTTGGTCGAGGACCATTCTTTTAAGTCTGTGCTCAGAAATTTAAACGCCACTCTCTCTCCAGACATCGGAAATCGATCCTCGGAAGTTGCTGCGTCTGTAGTAACTGCACATTCCGGACATTCCTGTGGAATTGACTCCCCTGTGCAACCCTCTTTTGAGACACTCTCATAGATGGTGTGGGATAATCTGGCACTTATTCCCTCTGTGGCTAACTACATAGACAGGAAATTTGCCCCTCCTAAGGATCAACCCATTCTGGCCTCTCAAGCCTTTGTTGATGCCATTGTCGTTCTGGCAGAGAATGACAAAGCTGTTCTTCCACAAGAATCTATGGCACATCCAATAAACAAAGAATCTTGCAAGATCAACACCTTGGAAAAGTGAGTCTTTGCTGCTTCTACCCTGGGCATGTGTATTGCTAGCTACCAGGGCTACTTCTCTCAGTATGAGTATACACTCTGGCATTTACTCAAGGCTATGGTAGATGCTCTTCCAGATTTGGAAGTTAACACAGAGCTCCTTCTAGAGGTATTGAATCCAATAATCAGCAGCTCAAAGCTGCCAAGGATGCCTTTGACACTGCCTACAAAGCAGCGGCAGCCGGTATTTGCACCCATCGCCACTCTTGGTTGCGCACCTTGAGCTTCACAGATGATGCCAGCAGAGGGTTATGGCCCTGCCTTTTGATGGTACATATCTCTTTGGTCCTCAGGTCGAGCAGGTGCTAAAGTCCACTTGGAAGACTAGAACGGCCATCAAAATGGCCAGACTACCGTCCGCAGCCCCTCAAAGAGGCGGGAACAGGTGTCAGTTTCATAACCGTCAGTCCTTTAACAGAAACCAAACCCCTCAACTGCAAAAGAAAATGCAGCAGAAGGCACAGGGCCCCAAAGCACCTAGTGCCACCCTCTGAGATTCCGGCCCAAGGCCCACCTCAGCTGTCCAAGGGGGACTCTTCCTTGGCAGTGGGAGGGTGTCTGACTCAGTTTTACGACTGGTGGAAGTCGATAGCATTAGACAAATGAGTGCTTAGAATAATCCGTGAAGAGTACTCTCTAAATCTGTCAGAAACCCCTCCGGATCATCCACCCAAATGATAGCCCAGGCTGTCTGTCTCTCAGTCAGACCTTCTTGCTTCTGAGATCCAAGGCCTTTTGAACAACAGGGCAGTAGAGATAGTTCCACTGGATCAGCGGAACATAGGTTTCTACTCCCATTATTTTCTTGTTCCAAAGAAAACAGGCTGCATGCGCCCCAATGTAGATCTCAGGAAGTTAAACAAGTTCCTTTTCAAGGAAAAGTTTAAGATGATATCACTCGGTACACTCTTACCTCTGATTCATCAACACGATTGACTAGCCTCCCTGGACATGCAGGACTCCTACCAACACGTTCCCATTCACCCAAACCACTGCAAATATCTCAGATTCATGGCATTGGGTCAGCACTACCTTCAGAGTCCTACCCTTTGGGCTATCCTTGGCGCCTCAAGTTTTTACAAAGTGCTTTGCAGTTCTCGCAGTGCACCTGAGGAAGCTCAGAATTCAGGTGTTCCTGTATCTGGACGATTGGCTTCTTGCAAGCCCCTCCAGACAAGAAACTCTACAAGCCGTAGCTATGGCTTCAAAATGACTCGCATCCATGGGAGTCCTGCTAAACTTGGGAAAGCCACACCTGCAGCCCTCCCAGCAGCTCCTCTTTATAGAAACCCTTCTAGATACCTCCAGCATAAAAGTCTTTAGGCTTTAATCTACAGATTAATGGAAACTTCCCAGCGACAGCTTCCACTTCATATGAACCTGCTGACCCAGGCCCCTGTGGTCCATCCCAACCTGAAGTCCCTTCACCTCCACGCCTGGCTCCTGAGAAGATAGAGGTGAACAGGTTTAACGTGTCATGTAGGGTCTCAGATATTCTGTTAGCTGCATGCAAACCAGCTACTCGAAAAATTTATACGGCTAAGTGGAAGCGTTTCTCCATCTGGAGTGCAATATTCTCCTGCAATCCCTTTTCCTGCCCACCAAACAAAGTCCTTGAGTATCTTCTAGATCTCTGAAACACAGGCCTGCAATACTCAACTGTTAAAGTATACCTCTGCGTAATCTCGGTGTACGATGAGCCCGAACACTCCATGTCTCTGGCTCAGCTTCCTGTGGTCAAGAGGTTTCTTAAAGGCATTCTACATACCAGGCCACCGGTCAGATGACCAGTAGCAGCCTGGGACATTAACCTTGTGCTAGACATGCTCACTCGTAAACCTTTTGAGCCCCTAGCTACTTGTGACCTAAAATTTCTGACTTGGAAGATGGTCTTCCTTGTAGCCATCACTTCTGCCCACAGAGTGTTGGAAATGGATGTGGTCTAAAAGAACTAAGGGTAGAACTAGTGACACCGCTGACTACTCTCTTTAACAAATCATGGGAGGATGGGGTGGTACCTGAGGACTGGAGGAGGGCAGATGCAATTCCTCTTCACAAAAGTGGGAGCAGGACAGAGGCAGGAAATTACAGACCAGTTAGTTTGACCTCAGTGGTAGGGAAAATGATGGAATCACTTCTGAAGGAAAGAACTGTTGAGTACCTAGAGGCCAGTGGGGCACAGGACCCAAGGCAGCATGGATTCACGATGGGAAGGTCGTGTCATACGAATCTAATAGATTTCTTTGACTGGGTGACCAAAGTAGTAGACCAGAGAGGGACTGTGGACATGGCTTACCTAGATTTTAGCAAGGCATTTGATACAGTCCCACACAAAAGATTAATACACAAGTTAGCTAGCCTTGGAGTGGGTCCCAAGGTGGTAGCCTGGATAAAAAAATTGGCTAGACAACAGGACGCAAAGGGTAGTAGTAAATGGAGTCCACAGTGAAGAAAGGAGGGTTACTAGTGGGGTACCGCAGGGTTCAGTACTGGGACCGGTCCTTTTTAATGTCTTTATAAGTGACATTGCAGAGGAACTGGAAGGAAAAGTATGTCTCTTTGCAGATGACACAAAGATCTGCAACAGGGTTGATACACCAGATGGAGTGGAAAGGATGAGAAGGGACTTGGCAAGGTTGGAGGAATGGTCAAATGTATGGCAGCTCAGATTCAATGCAAAGAACTGCAAGGTAATGTACCCGGGAAACAAAAACCCAGGGGAAGAGTACACAATGGTGGGTGAGATACTGACAACAGTAAAAATGGAAAGGGACCTGGGGGTAATTATATCAGATGACCTAAAGGTGGGCAAGCAATTTGAGAAGACAGTAAGGAAGGCTGGGGGGGATACTGGGATGCATAGAGAGAGGCATCAATAGTAGAAAACAGGAAGTTGTTATCCCTCTGTACAGACAGATTGTGAGACCCCATCTGGAGTACTGTGTGCAGTTCTGGAGACCCCATCTCCGCAAAGATATAGACAGAGTGGAGGCTGTCCAGAGGAGGGCAACCAAAATGGTGCAGGGTCTGCACCAGAAGACATACGAAGAAAGACTAAAGGAGCTTAATATGTATACCCTTGAGGAAAGGAGGAGAGAGGGACATGATAGAAACTTTCAAGTACCTCAAGGGAATCAACAAAGTCCAAGAGGGTGGCATCTTTCAGAAAAGAGATGTGCAAGAACAAGGGGGCACAATTTGAAGATAGAGGGGGGACGGCTCAGAGGTAATGTGAGGAAGTATTTTTTCACAGAGAGGGTTGTGGATATATGGAACAGCCTCCCTGAGGAGGTCGTGCAGTCAAGAACAGTGGAATTCAAGAATGCATAGGACAGACATAAGGCAGTCCTAGTGGAGGGTAGGAGGAAGTAAGCTGTTGGTTAACTAGGATCTGCAGCCTATCTGTTAGGTAGGAAAATGGGCAGACTAGGTGGGCCAAGCGGTCCTTATCTGCCGTCAAATTCTGTGTTTCTATGTTTAAATACATGCTTTGGTCACAGAACCCCCTTATACTGTATTTCACAAAGACAAGGTGATTCTCAGGACCCACCCCAAAGTTCTTCCCAAGTTTGTCTCAGAATTTCATCTGAATCAGCCCTTGGGCCTTCCTACCTACTTCGCGAACTTCCAGAATGAGGGAGAGCGTACCCTATACTCCCTGGATGTGAAGAGAGCCTTGTGGTTCTACTTCGACAGGACTAAGGAAATCCGCACTTCTAAACAATTGTTTGTTTCCTTTATCATGGCCCGGCTGGGTCAGCCTGTTGCTATCAGGTATATTTCAGCATGGCTAGTGGCATGCCTCCATCACTGCTACTCCATGGCACAGGTCAAGCTAGAAGGTGGAGTATACACCTATTCTACCAGAGCAGTCGTGGCATCTCTGGCAGAAATCCGTAATGTGCCCATTGCGGACATCTGCAGTGCGGCCACTTGAAGCTCCGTGCACACATTCATAAAGCACTATGCCTTGGATGTCCATGCCAGACAGCATTAGTCCTTTGGCAGGACAATCCTTAATGGACTTCTGTTCTAAGTGAGCTCCTGTCTCCTGCCGCCTGTCTCGGGTGATTATTTTAGCTCGGTACTCTCCCATCAGTGTGAATAGTGGTGGAGACTTTAGGTCCAGGAAGATATGTAAATTACGTACCTACCGTAATTCTTGATCTTCTTGGATGAAGTCTCCTCCACTCATTCACACGCACACCTGCCATCCCCCAAGCTCACTTATCTGTTTGTGGTCTTCATTTCATCGATGGCTGGGCTGTGAAGACTCTGTTGTTTTGACCCTTCTTACACGAGTCATTCGGACTATCTTATGTCTGACAATAGGTTAGTTTCACTAGGTTAGTTTACGCTTCACCTCCTCGGTAAAAAAGGTACTGAGGCAGTTGGAGGGTCGACGCCATGGTAGTCTATATGTCGCGAGCTGGGCTCGCAGTGCCACTTCCTCATGGCCCTACCTAGGCGCTGACCTTCCTGAAGATTTTTGGCCTCTGCTGGGTCCTGGCACCTCCGGCATAGTCCCATCAGTGCGAATGAGTGGTGGAGACTTTGTCCAAGAAGATCAAGAATTACGGTAGGTACGTAATTTACATTTTTTTGTTTTGACCAGGAAAGGAGGGCTAAGCAATTCTGCCTATTGTCAGCCTGGTTTGGGGGGGGGGGATACATATGCAAACTAACATATTAAATCAGGGTAAGCTGTTAGTGTATGGGGGAAATTTGGCCAAGACACCAGAGAAATTCCCCTACTCATTTTTGAGAAGTGCCATGGGATCTTTAATGCCCACCTGAACAACCACCAGAACAGGCAGACAGGACCTCGGTTTAACATTTCATCCAAAAGATGGCACCTCAGGAGTGTAGCATTCCCCCTCATGCTGCAGTGCAGTGTCAGTATTGGGATTTATCCCAAGTTCCCAGTGTGGGGCTAAAACCCACAACCTTCCAATCTTCCGGCCTCAGAAGCAAGTGTGCAATCTGCAGAGCGATTATTGTGTATCATGTTGTATATAGGATGTTCCTTTAAATGAGACCTCGGTCTCAGTGAACTTATCCTGCTCCAGAACTTTAAATAAATCTTGTGACTGTTTGCCCCTGATTTCTTCCATACCCCCCCCCCCCAACTCATGATCAGGATTGCCACGGCTGCACCATTGCTCTGGGCAAGAGTGCAGGTCTGCACCTGTCTTCACAGCCAACGCCAGTGCCTCTTCCTGGTTGACTAGCAGCGTGTGCACAATTCTTTACATAGATACATAGAATGTGTTGGCAGATGGGGACCAGTGATCCATCTAGTCTGCCCGTGTTTCTGACTACTGACACATTCCTACCTCAGTTGCTGAGCACCTCACCACCACAGTTACCCTGTTTTCATGCACTGTTTAGCTCAATTACTGAGTAATCAGTTACTTAGTAATCCAGTATTTAGTGCATGTAAATGCCAGTATCGAAGATCCAGGAACCGAATTGTAATCCGGTTGAAGTGCATCGATAAAAATGCACCTTGCAAATGGAATCGGTACACTGTATCTATTCTTCCCACGTGCAGAATGGCAACATTTTAGTTTGCTCATTGTGCCCCGTTTACATGCACCACATAACTCAATTACTGAGTATTTGCTCCCTCAGTAATCTAGTTCAGTGGTGCTTGTAAACAGAACTGGATTAAAACCCGAAACCTAACACTGGTTGCCAGGTAACTGAGGTTCTATACATGTAAACATAGCAAATGTGCTCAACCCCCAGCCAGTGTCAACAAGAGATTATGGTCACAACGCTACTAGGACAACCCAGGATGTAGTGACCATGGTTAAAAGGGAGGGCTACTGATGATAACCCCCAGACCCCTATCTTCAGCTGTACCCCTCCCATCTGGGTCTCTGTGCGTGGGCTCTTCTTCCCAATGTACGTCACATTGCACGTGTTGGTGTTGTACCTCTGCTGCCATAGAAGGGATCATTCTTCCAGTTTCTCCAGGTCTCTCTGTAGTTCCCTGATCCCCTTCCCACTACCCACTCTACCGCAGAGTTTTGTGCCATCTGCAAAGAGACGCATCTTGCCCTGGAGACCCTCCCTGATGTCCCTGATGAACATTTTGAACAGAACCAGACCCAAGACTGGTCCTTGTGGTAGTTACAATGTCCCATTATTAGTTCTATTGATGGGATTACGTTAAAAATTATTTACAGTTTTTAATACCTAAGGTGAATGGCTTGAATGACATGAAGCTCTCCAAATCCTGTCTTCTGCTGTCGGCTGCTGTGACAACACAGACCAGTCAGCAGTTACTACTCACATCAGCACTGATTCATTCAGTTTGACTGAATCAGTACTGCAAGAGGATGGCCGCCATCTGTGGCATTGTAACCAGCAGTTTACAGGATCCAAGGCAGCATGGATTCACTGGGGGGGAGGTCATGTCAAACAAATCTGATATATTTCTTTGACTGGGTGACCAGGAAGGTAGGTTAGGGTGGAGCAGTGGATGTGACCTACCTAGATTTCAGTAAGGCCTTTGACACTCTTCCACATAGGAGACTTGTAAACAAGCTGGGCAGCTCTGGAAGGGCTCCAAAGGTGGTAAACTGAGTAAGGAATTGGTTGGGGAACAGGCATCGGAGGGTGATGTTAAACAGAGGTCTCTCAGAGGAAGGGAAGGAGGGCTGACCAGTGAGGTGCCACAAGGATCAGTACTGGGACCGTTCCTCTTTAAAGTGATCCACCAATATACCTGGCAGTGCCCCTGCACCCCATGTATGGGTGCCTTACTGCCACAGCAGTTCTATAATTCCGAGCTGAGCCCCAAAAAGTAATCCATATAAAAGTAATTACACTCGTAAAACCAGTACACGGGTCCCAAAGACTTCTGTTTTTTTTCGCCTTCGCGCCACTAGCATGATGATGAGATGTTAGAAGAGTCGAAGGGTGTTCATATGTATGCAGTTATTTTCATTTTAATCTTATAATACTATCAGTATAAAGCAGAACGGCCCACTAACAAGGCCCTTGTTAGTCGACTATTGCCCACGTTTTATTACATAGTGGCCATTATAAGATTAAAAATGAAGCCCAAAGCTGGCGCCCGTTGACTGCAATGGAGCGTGCCCCCGCGTTCTTCCTAGCATCTTGTCATCATGTTAGTGAGCGCAGGTTTTACGAGTGTAATTACTTTTATACAGATTACTTTTGGGGGTGCAGCTTGGAATTATAGAACTGCTGTGGAGGTAAGGCACCCATACATGGGGTGCAAGGGCAAAACTTGGTGGATCTCTTTAATGTCTTTATAAGAGACTTTGCAGAGGGGCTAGATGGGAAGGTATGCCTTTTTGCAGATGACACTAAAATCTGTAACAGGGTAGACACTCCAGGGTGGGTGGAAAAAATGAATAGAGATCTAAGAAAGCTTGAGGAGTGGTCAAGAGTGTGGCAACTAAGTTTCAGTGCAAAGAAGTGCAAAATCATGCACTTCAGGCATAGTAACCCAGGGGTGGAGTACAAGATGGGAGTGGCAGTGACGACCACCAAACAGGAAAGAGACCTGGGGTAATCATCTGATGACTTAAAGGTGGCCAAACAGTGTGACAAGGCAGTGGGATGCTAGGATGCAGAGGGAGGGGTATCACCAGCAGGAAGAGGGTGGTGGTGGTGATACCGCTGTATGCATCATTGGTAAGACCTCATTTAGAGTACTGTGTCTAGTTCTGGAGACCACATCTCCTGAACGACATAGACAAGGGTAGAGGCGGTCCAGAGGAGGCAACTAAAATGATGCAGGGTCTCCACCAGAGACCCTATGAGGACAGACTAGAAGACCTCAATATGTAAACCCGGGAAGAAAGGAGCGAAAGAGGGGATATGGTAGAAACTTTCAGATACCTAACAGGTATAAACAAGGTACAGGAGGGGAGCTTTTTTCAGAAAAACAGATGCTCAAGAACAAGGGGGCATGCTAAAAAGCTGGAGGGGAGGAGACTCCAGGGAAACGTGAGGAAGTACTTCTTCACAGAAAGAGTAGTGGATGCCTGGAACAGCTTCCCAGTGGTGGAGGAGGAGGTGGTGGTGGTGGTAAAAAATGGTAACAGGATTCAAGAAAGCATGGGATAGGCAAAAAGGGACCTTAATGGTTAGGGAAGGAAGGGCTACGCCAGAGATCCAGTAGGGTCTTCTGTATTTCAGTAGGTAGGGAAAATGGGCAGACTAGGTGGGCCAAGCAGTTCAACCTGCCTTCAGTGTCTATGTTTCTGCTTTTCATTTGTTTATTTATTTGAAATTTAGTAACTGGGAAAAGCACACTGAGCCAAGGTTCATTTCTAGGTTTGATACGAGGGGAAAGGGAATACGATCAGAAGCATACACAGCAGTAATGAAACCATGCAAAATAAAGTGTGAACAGTATACAGTTCAACATGGTGCAAGTAACAATAAAATGTGTCATTAGTTGGTGCTCTGAGCAACTCCAATGCCCAAATCAAATGACAAAGAGCAAGATGAAGGTTGATAGTGCATCGGTTGTAGGAACAATGACAGCCCCCAGGAGGAGGCCCAGCAACAGAGGCTGAAAGGGCTACAAGGGGGAAGGTCAGGTATGGGGGTGGGGAGGAGTTTAAGCTGGTGCCTAAGGGATATGGTGGGAGGGGGAAGAGACAGAGCGAGGAGAGTAGAAGCTTCCAGAAGGAAGGAAGGTGAGAGGAGAAGGCTGACTGCCCAGCAGAGGAGTGAGGGTGGGGAATGGAGAAGGTGTGAGGATCCCTGGAGCGGAGGGAGTATGAGGCAGAGGGAGTGAGTGAGAGGAGTGAGGCTAGTTAGGAGGGTAGGGACCCAGACCAGTATTTGGAGATGAAGGAAGCACAGTGGGACTGGCGATGTGAGGGTATGGGGAGGATGGCTAGGGAGGAATAGAGGGAGCAGTGGTATGTACGGGGGGGAGTTGGTAGCAGAGCGACAAAAGGCATTGTAGGGAGTGTCCAGTCTGGCAAGGAAGAGGAACGGGCAGTACCACAGACCACAACTGCATAGTCGAAGACCAGTAGTACCATTTTGGTAACCAGCTCCCAGTGCACCTGGGTGATGAGCAGTCTTTGTTATGGTACAAAGCACCAAGTTTGGGGAGGAGCTCGGAGTGGATGACATCGATGTGGGCAGAGAAGCCTACTATCAAACTACACTCCAAGATACTTGAAGGAGGAAACCACTTCAAGAGGGGTGCCATCCAGAGTTGAGAAGACACGGAGAAGAGTTGAGCCTGTCCAGTTTCTGGCTGGTACCAAAGGTCATGGACACTATTTTTTTAGTGTTGACCTGGAGTTGTTTGGAGAAAAACCAGCACAGGACATTGTGGAAGTCTTGCTGTAGCAAATCTTATACCGCTGTTGTCAAGGGTCTGGCAGTGTAGATAACTGTCATCTGCATACATATGAATAAGCGAGTTCGCACAGGCAGAAGGGAGGTCATTCAGGACAGTGGAGAAGAGGATTGGACCCAGGATGAAGCCCAGTGGGACTCCAGCCTGGATTGGTAGGGAAGCAGACAGGACACCTCCTACCTGTACTGACAGCTGACAGCCTGAGAGGTAGCAACTGAACCATTCATCAATGGGGGTAGAGAGGCTGGCAGAGCTTAGCTTATCCTGGAGGAGTGGATGGGCCACTGAATCAAAGGCACTGGCCTGATCGATGTAAACCGCCACCATGGTGTGCCTTTGAACCATCCCAGTGAGGCAGGAGTTAGTGACCCATAGCAGGGAGAAGATGGTGGAGTGCTGCTTCCAGAAACCAGACTGGAAAGGGGAGAGGAGGTTGGAGGAGTGGGGGAAGGGGACAGGGGGCATGGCAGGAGCTGAGAGATGGAGAGGTTTACGGTCCAGGCCATCAGAGCTAGATTTGGACAGGTTGAGTGAGGAAAGGGCAAGCGGGGTTTCCTGGGTAGTGACAGGGGAATGAAACTCTAGGGAATGGAGGAACGAAAAGGAGGGTGGAGACGGAGGGAGAGGAGAGGAACTGGGGGGGGCACAAGTTGTGAAAAACTAATTGAAGTGTGCAGCTATATAAGGAGGGTCAGAAACAGATAAGTTAATAACCATGAGGACCGGGAGACTGGACTGAGCAGGAGGATCAAAATGGGAGTTAATCACCTTCCAGAATTTGGTTAGGGAATAAAGGAGGTTGGCTTAAAGTAGAGGGATTTAGCAGTGTGGACAGCCTTTGTGCATGTGTTGCTAAGCACCCTGCAAGAGAGGAGGTCAGACGGGGAGCGGGATAATTTGAACCGGGCCCAGGCTTGATCACAGGACTTGCACATACTGTATGTGATTCAGGGGTGGTGGGAAGACTTAACCCTGGACTTTCTGATGGGGGCATGCTTGTCCCAGATGGAAGTACATTTTGTATGGAACAGATAGAGGGACATGTCATTGTCAGGGGCTGACATTATGGGGGACCACTCCTTTGCAGCATGGCTGCTCTGTAGGGAATTTATTTTAAGTGGCCGGAGGGACCTGGACCAGATGTGCTTGGGGGGAAGAGAGAGGGCTCTGGACTTTCCTGACACAGAATGTCATGCAGTGGTCACCAAAGGCATTCAGCATTATGCCTGCTGCAATGATGCGGTGGGATGGGGAAAAGGACCCATTCCAGGAAGGAATGGGTGGAGGAGTGTGGAATTGGCCGAGTGGGTTCAGTAATGACTTGGGAGAGATTTAGGGACTCAGTCATGAGAGGCCAGCCTTGAGCTTGGGGAAAGCCAATTAATACTGAAGACCCCAAGGAGGATGAGTTCGCCAGATTAGTGTGAGGTAATGGCAGAGGGTGAGTCAGTCAGTGAGGAGGGGGAGATTTTAGGTGAAGCATAACCCCCCCCCACCGTGAAGATGGGTAGTGTGGGGGAAAGGAAGATTTTTTTCCAATTGTTTAACCAGGAATGGCACACTAAGCTGAAAGCTTGTTTACAGCTGTGACCTGGGAGCACAGGGAAGTTAAGTGACTTGCTCAGGGTCACACAGTATGCAGGTGAGGGCTGTGGGATTCAAACCCAGATCTCCAGATTTGCAGCTCAGAGCCTTAAACCACTGCGCTCTAGATTTAGCAAGGAGAAACCTCATGGGAGGAGGGTACAGCCTCCTTGAGAATTATGGTCCAGGAGAGGCTCTGGTGGGCACAGAGGGCAACATCACCACCATGTTTGCAGTGGTCCTGCCTAAAGAGGTGACTTTCAGGGAGGCCATGATAGAATCCAGAATTCTGGAGTAGAGACAGGATTCAGGGATACAGAGGAGGTCTGGAGAGTGCTGCGAAACCAAAATATTAGGGAGATCCATTTTAGGGAGGAGGCTCCTAGCATGGAGGTGGAAAATGCTAAGGTCTCTAGGAGCTGGGGAGGGGGAAAGAGAAGAGGGACCAGGATTAGTTTCCACATCACCAGAAAGGAGGAGGAGCAAATAATGAGACGGAGGATTGAGTCGGACTTACCTCCCCTAGGCCTGGGGAGGATTGGGGGACAGGGAAGGGACAGGATAGTTCGACAGAGGATCTCCTGGTTCAGGAAGGGGGAAGGAAGGAAACCAGGGTGAATGGGAGGGAGAGTGGAAAGGGAACGGGACAGGCGGGTGGGGGGAGGAGGGGATTGGGGTACGATGTGAGAAAGGAGACAACAAAGAAGGTGAGTAGGGAGCATAATTGATGTGCGCAACTGGTAAAATTGTGCTAAGCAAACATTTTGTAAGGAAAAATAGGAATAAGGCTGTACCCAGATAGGGTGTTATTAGGTTACCTGAATATTAGAAATTAGCAAAAGCAGTAGGCAAACAGTGGTGACAACAATTGAATAAATCAACAATGCAAAAAGTTTGTAAGGTAAATAGTAATAGGCTGTACCCAGACATATACCTGCTACCCTACCTCTGTGCTCCAGGGACTCGTGCTCTTTCTCCCTGCCTCGCCCCAGCTCAATTTCCAGTCTGCCAGCTTTCTCCTGCACACTCCCCTCCCTCTGGAATCGGCACTTCCCAGCCACTCGCCATTCACCCTGGCTTCCAGCCCTAAAGCATCTGCTTCGACACACTCCTTTCCCTCCTTGCTCCTGCGCTGCCTCCTCCCCAGTCCCTCAACCTCAGCCTCCTTGCCCCTTGACAGCCTCCTACTCTCCTCCTTCTGGCACATTATTTGATTTGTTGACCTGCCTACCCTGCTTGTTGGTGATGATTTGCTGTAGTTACTGGATGCGTGATTTGATCCTAGTCTTGCTCCATAGCACTTGACGCTGTTATAATTGCAGTTACTGTTCTCTCCCTCTGTTTGTATTGTAAATCCCACATCCCCAGGTCACACCTGGAAATGAGCCCCGGCTCAGTGTGCCTTTCCCACTTTCCCACTTACCAAAGTTTAATTAAAATGATACAAGTAGGATACCTGAATGTTAGCAAAGGCAACAGGCATTCAGCAGTGAAAGCAACTGATAAAACCGTGCAAGCAAAACCGTTTTGTAGGGAAACTATTTATTATGGCTGCACTCAGATAGTGTGAAACTAGGTTAACTGAATATCAGCAGTTAGTAAAGGGCACAGGCATTCACTGGTGGCAGCCACTGAGTAACTGAGCAATGCAGGTACTAATGACCTGGCAATGGGGAGCCAAAGGAAGTTCAGGAAGAGTTTAGGAAACTGGGGAGGGGTCTCAAGCAAGTAGCTACTTCTGTCATCTTCTCAGAAGTACTACCTGCGAGAGGCATGGGAGAGCATAGGGGTGCATGCACCAGGAACTTTAACTCATGGTTGAAGAACTGGTGCTGTGAGGAAGGGTTTGGATTCATTGGTGACTAGGGACCCGCCTCGAATGATGGAGGCTTGTTCAAGCCTGATGGCCTGCATCCATCCTGGAGGGAAATCCAAGCACTCAGTGATAAGTTTAAATGCTACATTGACAAGCATTTAAACTAGCCAAGGGGTGTGGCAGGCCAGCAAGGAGGATATCTACTTGCCCACCCCCCACAGCTAGCAGTGGAACCAGTGAATCGGAGGAGTGGATATCTCTACAAAGCAGTGTGCAAAAGATGGAGATTAGCGCCCAAGAGGTGGATAGGCAGAAAAGGGGCAAAATTCAACAGAAGGGCAGACAGCAAGGAGAACCAGGGATAAAGGACAACCAGGGAAGGGACTGGAGTAGAACAGCTACACAGTCTAGGGAGGTTAAATCATGGAAAGCCATGTGTGCCAATACCAGGAGCCTTAGCAACAAGATGGAAGATCTGGAGGCTGTCATGGTGCAGTCAGACCTGGACATTGTGGCCATCACAAAAACCTGGTGTAATGATAACCACGACTGGGAGATGGTCATACATGGCTATAATATACTCAGAAGAGACAGGGCAGGTAGAAAGGGAGGAGGAGTGGCACTCTGTGAAAAATGACATAAGGGCTGGAGAGATACTGTGGGTTAAGCTGGAAAGGAAAATGGGGCCGGCCATCCACACGGGGTGGTCTATAGACCACCAGCCCAGGAGGAAGAAACAGATAGGGAGCTGATGCTAGCCATCCAAAAGATGGCAGGCAAGGGTGAGGTAGTGCTGGTTGGAAACCTCAATATTCCAGACGTGGACTGGAGCATCCCAGCAGCAGCAGCAACTTGAAGCAGATTTATCCTGGACTCCCTTCAGGGTGCCTTCCTCAAGCAACTGGTCATGGAACCAACTCAGCAGAAGGCAATACTGGACCTTGTGCTCACAAACAGGGACAGTGTGATGGGGGTGACAGTGGGGAGCACCTGGGGAACAGTGACCACCAGTCATTGTGGTTTGAAATCACAGAAGGAGCAGAACCAAACCACACAAAAACATGTATCCTGGATTTTACGGGGGCAGACTTTGGGAAAATGGGGAGATGCTTGAAAGAGGCATTAAGGGGTATGGGGCAGGAATCAAGGGTTGAGGAACAGTGGGCAGTGTTTAAAATGGGGATTACAAGAGCAACAGAATTATGCATTAGGCAGGTTAGCAAGAGGAAAAGGAAGAGGAGGCCATTATGGTTTTCCAAAGAGGTAGCAGAGAAAGTGAAAGCCAAAAAGATTGCATTCAGGCAATACAAAAAGACACAGGCAGAAGGGGATAGGGAGAAGCACCAAGAGAAGCAAAGGGGGGCAGGGAGGTCAGTAAGGGAAGCCAAAGCTCAGACAGAACAGCACATTGCAAAATCAGTGGGTAGAGGGGACAAAACCTTTTACAGGTACATAAGTGAAAAAAGAAAGGCAAAGGGAGGGATAGTGAGACTGAAGGGGGAGGATGGGGTCCGCGTGGAGGATGACAACAGTAAAGCTGACATACTGAACAGGTATTTCTGCTCAGTCTTTACTGAGGAAGAGGAGGGTAATGGGTCTGAAGGGAGTACAAGGGGTGGTAATGGTGCAGAAATGGACACAAGTCCCTTTACACGAGAAAGGGTCCTGAAGGAACTGGTAGTAATAAGAGTTGATAAAGCAATGGGGCCAGATGGGGTGCACCCCAGGGTCCTTAAAGAACTAAGAGAGGTGGTGGCTGAACCTCTGGCAGTCCTGCTTAGCCGATCACTGGGAACAGGGGAGGTATCCAAAGACTGGAGGACAGCAGATGTAGCCCCTTATACAAAAGTGGGAACAAAGAGGAAGTAGGGAACTCTAGACCAGTCAGCCTCACCTTGGTAGTGGGGAAGATCATGTAAGCAATACTGAAGGAGAGATTGGTGGAACATCTGGTTGTCAATGGACTACAGGCCCCAAGGCAGCATGGTTTCACCAGGGAGAGGTCATGTCAGACCAACCTCGTTGAATTTTTTGACTGGGTGACTAGGGAGGTTGATCAGGGGAGGGCAGTGGACATGGCCTATCTGGACTTCAGCAAGGCCTTTGACACTGTGCCACATAGAAGACTATTACACAAACTGGGGAATATGGGTGTGGGCAGGACAGTAGTGTGGTGGGTAGGTAACTGGCTGGGCGGCAGGATACAGAGGGTGGTGGTAAATGGCTGTCACTCCACAGAGGGAAGAGTGACCAGTGGGGTACCACAGGGATCAGTGCTGAGACTGGTCCTATTCAACATCTTCATCAGTGACATTGCTCAGGACCTAGAAGGCAGAATTTCCTGTTCGCTGATGACACAAAGCTCTGTAACAGAGTAGACACACCAGAGGTATAGACAGAATGAGAAGGGACCTGCAGAAACTTGAAGAATGGTCAGGGGTTTGGCAGTTGAAATTCAATGCAAAGAAGTGCAAGATAATGCATATGGGGCACAAAAACCCTGGCACAATATATCGGTTGGGGGGTGAGGATATAGCATGCACCAAGCAGGAAAGGGATCTTGGGGTTATCATCTCTGATGACCTCAAGGTATGGAAACAGTGTGACAAGGCAACAGGTAAAGCAAATAGGATGCTGGGATGCATAGGCAGGGGCATCACCAGCAGGAAAAGGGAGGTCATAATTCCACTATACAAGACACTAGTGAGGCCCCACCTGGAGTACAATGTACAGTTCTAGAGATTTTACCTACGTAAAGACATGGACATGGTAGAGAAGGTTCAGAGGAGGGCAGCAAAGATGGTACATTGATTGCATCACAAATCCTATGAGGACAGGTTGAAGGAATTGAATATGTACTCCCTGGAGGAGAGGAGGGAGAGATGGGACATGATAGAGATATAAAAGTATCTTACAGGGAGGAACAGGGTGCAGGAATACACTATTTTTAAGTGAAAAAGATGTTCCAGGACTAGAGGGCATGGGATGAAGTTGGAGGGAGGACGATTCAGAGAAAATGAGGAAGAATTTCTTCACAGAACGTGTGGTGGACAAGTGGAACACCCTGCCAGAGGAAGTGGTGGGGGCTGAAACAATCACGGGATTTAAGAATGCATGGGATAAGACATAAAGGAATTCTGGAGGTCAGGGGTAAGGGGCAGTAGACTTCTAGGAAAACATAAAGTGAACTTACAAGCTCAAATGGGCAGACTGGGTGGGCCATAGACCCTTATCTGCCGACACTGTCTATGTGTCTATGTATTTTGGAAGGTAACTGGAAAAAGGCTATATACCTAGATAGGGTGTAACTGGGATACCTGGATATTGGCAAAATAGCAAAAGCAATAGGAACTCACTGGTAAAAGCAGCTGAGTAACTGTAATGCAGAAATTGTGGAAGCAAACTAGAAATAGGGATATATTCACAGAGGTTGTTACTAGGTTACCTGAATATTGGCAATAAGCAAAAAGCAGCAGGCAAACCATAATGAAAGCAACTGAATAAACCACCCATGCAAAACGTTTGTTAGATGACTAGAAATAGGTTATACCCAGACAGGGTGTAGCCAGGAAGACTGTTTTCTTTATTACAGGTACTCACTCAGGTATACTTTGGGGCTGAGGGGGAAGGAGGGTATTGGGAGCCAGTGGGAGTGGGGTGGGGGGTACTGATTGAATGGAACCAGAGTGGAGAGAGTGACCATTGGACACCAGAGATTATTATAATATATTGAACGGGAATTGGGTGGGGGGGCCACTGGACACCATAGATTATTATAATGTGTGAAACGGAGATTGGGTGAGGGGACACTGGACACCAGGAATTATTATAGCATGTGAAATGGGTATCGGGCAGGGGGCCAGTGGACATTGGAGATTATTATAAGGGTGATGATAGGGTATAATATATAAACAAGATACAATCTGTGAATTGGGGATCAGTTGAGGGGGTGCCATTGGACGCCAGAGGTTTAGGCAGCTGGGGGGGGGGAGGCTGCAGACCTGTGCTGTGTCCTGGGTTGGACCAGCACCACTGTCGGCTACAGTGTGGAGCACTGAGCTGGCACAGGTTTGGGGGAGCAAATGATTTCTCCTCCTATTGTAATGAGGGTATCTTGACATGCAGATGTCCTCTTTACCCCATCTGTGAGCAAAGTGGTAATTTACATATCACGGTTCCATCATGGGGCAGTGTGTCCCAGGAGCAAACAACTTTTCCCTGTGCAAACCCCTGTTTGCTCCTATAATTATGTGGCCTTCCTATGCCTTTCCAGCAGCTGATTTTGCTTTGTAGGCCATCTGGGGTCATTGGATGCACTTTGCTCCTTTTTTGTCCTGTGTTCCCATGGTGGTATAATGGAACAGACTTTGCATGTGCAAATTTGGCTCTGTACCTGTTCTATTATACCGCTTTGTGCAAGTCTGGCAACTTTGCTTCTTATAGGGGATTTAGCCCTGTGCATTGCTCCAACATTAAAAATGCTGCCCTAGGTGTTGCAGGCAATAGCCAGTTGTGCCAAAAGCTGAAATCTGTAAATTTGTCCCGCCTTTGACTCTAGTGAAAACATTGTCCCCACTTGCATTTTTAGCAGCATGTGGGTTAATCTGTTTGTTTCTTGCTCTCTCCATTCTAGGTTGTTACGCCTGTTCCAATGATGGAATTTCTGACAAAGGAGCTGGAGCTCCTCCAGGCACATCTCGTCCGGCTACAGGCCAGCCCGGATCACAAAGGTGGCAGAAAACATTCATCGGCAGAGACCAATGGCGCTTTCAGGAACCATTACCGGTCAGGCCCTCCCTAACTGCTGCTCTGCTGGAGAATATTCTGGATATGTGACCTTCTGGAGTTGCGTCCCAAGTGTTCAGTATCATGTTATTGAAATAAATGATGAGTTTTTGGGCGCATTAACAGTGTTCGACACACATATCACTGCTGTGCAGCTGGTAGTGGAAGCTCTTCAGCTGGTGGTCAGTATTCGGGACTAAATGCCACCCTGGTGGCTAATATCTCAGACTTTTATTTTTGCAGCTGTAGAACAGTAAGGTTACAGTTCGAGCTGCTTACACAAGCATTCCTACAACTGAGGCGGAGCTCGTGCACTTTAGATAGCTTGGTTTTTTTACCTCTTTTGCACTTCAGCCCTCTGCCTTGCAGAGTTGACAGGAACTTTCTGTGCCTTGGTTTAGAATGGGGTTGCTCGCTGGCTTAGAAGCCACTTTGCATAGGAAAAGGTCTCCTGTCCCCACAAAAAACTTTTCAGCTATATAAATCCTCATAAAGCATAGCCATAATTTCTGTTTCGTTTCCTAACAATAACTCTTTGAATTATTTTTAAATAATCATCCCCCCATTTTTCCCTTGCTTCCCTGTCTTTCACCTCGATTGATGGTGTTGCCATGGCTGCACTGGTCCTCCATTATTATGGCTGATGAGCATTTGCTTTCACAGCTGATGTCAGTTCAGCTCTTTTATCACTCAAATGCCAGGCATCCCACGTCCTCCTCCTGGAGCTGAGCAAATCACTTCTGCAATGTGCCTGGTTTCCAGTCGACTTTCAGGGTGGATTTCCATGGGCTGGAGTGTGAACCCAGTCTCCCAGGTGGCAGTGCAGCAGAGTGCCTCTTTACCACTGGGCCCCTTCTAGCACGTTAAAAGTTGATAAAGCTACAAGTCTTCATGATTACCTCTGCCAAGCAGTATGCAGCGTTGTCAGGTTTTCTCTGTTAGCTAAGGCCACTGACATAATTTGAACACAGTAAAATATTATTTTGGTGATGGAAGGGAGCTAGGGTCCAGCTTACCCACTCCTTCTGCTCACACGGCTATGACTATACCTAATTTGAGTCTGGGCACACATCCATGTTTATGAACTAGAATACTACACACACACACACACACACACACACACACACACACACACACACACACACACACACACTGCTGTTCTCCTGCAGGAATCTGTCTAGTCCTGTTTTGAAAGACTGAACTGTGCCTCACTGGGTAGGGTATTCCACGTGTTATCCACCCTCTGTGTGAAGTATGACTTTGAAATGTTTCACTTTATGTTGCCCCCGCCGTATTGAGAGCATGTCCTCTAGTTCTGCTTGCATCCCTGAACTGAGAATGACTGCAGAGGGCAAGTCAGCATATCAGCGCCACAGTGTGACTTCAGCTGCTTCTGTGCACAAGACACTCGAGGTTTCTCCTAAACCCATCTCTTGCATGGCACCGCAGTACACCACCTGTCCTGCCAGCGGTCTCTATAATTTTTCTTTTTCACTGAGAATAGGATTAACTCGGACATGATCCCATGTAGAAATGGACATTTCTTCAGTCGCATTTAAAAAAAAAACAGCAGATAAATGAGGATTTAAATCTCTGATTAGTTTACAGAAGTAAGGTTGGCCGGGACCAGATATCTTTTTTTATATCTGTGGTACAGAAGTTAAAAACCTTTGTTACACTCCTGCCAAAGCACAGGTGACTTTATTTATAATAATAAAATGCAGAAGTGAATAAACTCCTTCAGTTCAGTGTAGCGAAAAACTTGCACAGTAGATTTGTTTATTGGGGTTTTTTATCAGTTGGGGGTTGGGACTCCAAAATCTCAATAAGCCAGTAAGAGGGCAGCATTCAGTGTTTTGTTTTCCTATCTCTCTCCGCCCCCCCATTATCCATGCCTTCCCTCACCCCATGTATTACATTCACCACAACTGTACCCTTCTCCACAGCAGAGTTTCCAGATCATAGTCTGAAGGCCTGGGCCTTCATTTTCACTGTTAAAGTTTGATTATTGTGACTTAACCCAGTAGGCCATGATACCCAGCTCACCCCCTTTAACTGTGCTTGGGCCGGCTTCAATTCCCCAAATCCGTCTGACTCCCGTACTCTAATGGGGATGATGGGTGAGCAGCTACTGCCACAACTGTCACCATTCTTGCACTGTGACTTGCTGGCAGGGGGTGCACATGAATGCTAGTCGGTCCGCACCTTCCTGCCCGGTGAGATGGGTGTGTCACCTATACGATGTGCCTGGCCCCCAGCTGGTTCCATTCTAGGATTCCAGGGCCTGCATGTGAATCTCAGTCCTTCTGCATCTGCCCCACGGGACCAGCTTAGTCAGTGTGGTTTTCATCATTTCTTGTTTGTAGGTACACTTTGGTTAACCTTTTGTTGACATCACACTTTTTTATAACTGAATATGGCAGGGAGGCAGAAATGCTATATGAAGTGCTTCTACAGACAACAAATAAATTAAAACCTCAATGCTGCCCGCTGTACATCTCTAGAATCTTTGTTGTTGCTTTCTTGTATCCCGTCATCATTCCCACCATGGTGCAAAATACACAAAACTGGAATTCCAGATTTGACTTATTATAGGAAAGCGGGGACCTTGAGGTGTTCAGGCTCCCTGCTGTATGGGGGAAATTGTTACTTAAGGCAGATGTGAAAGCCAGGCCGTGCAGGAAAAAAAAAAACACAAATCGAAAAGTAATTTCTGGGATCATAATTTGTTTTACTTTACCAGCAAAACCAACTAATTGGATTAAAGACCCTCTTTTATAAGAGTGCCCTGCCCTGGTGTAGTAGTAGTATACAGACTTACAGAGACATACAGTGTAATATAACTCATAACTGTGCCATGTGATGCTTTGCTTAAAGCAGTAGTGCAACAAAATTGAGCAAAACATGTATCCCTACCTTTTGTCACTATTAAAGAGTCCAGGAATCTTCTAGTTTTATTTGGTGGTAAAACATTCTCGTTCCACCAAAATGTGAGTATTTTTATAAATATATATGTATATATTTTTTTTTCAAGAAAAAAAGATGGCCACTGCCCACCACATTTTGCTTCGAAACAGCACTGTGGAACTCACAAAGGGTAGGATTGAGAAAATACAAAAATAAACTCATGATGCGTAGCATAGGAGGTACCTGGACAAGAAGATTTGATAGGTACGCTAATACTTTTATTAACTGTACTTGAAACTAGCTTTTTGAAAAAATATTGTTGGCTGCACTGCTGCTTTAAGCATCTGGTTCAGATTGAATCCCTGGGACTATAGATTTTTTTATGGTCGGTACGTATCAGAGAGGGTTTCACTTGTGTGTATAGGAAATGTCATTTATAGAGAAACCACCATGGAGTAACATGGGTGGGGTGGGGGGAATGGTACACAAATCTGGGAGCACTGCTACTGCTGCTTCTCCTGGGCATCATCTGTTTCTGTGTCTGTGCAAATCCAGAGATGAGGACAGAGTGGTTATTAAACGTGGAGCTGTGTGCACTAAGGCTGTATGCTTGGCTAGTGTGACCCCAAATGGTCTCTGTGTTTAAACTTTAGAACAACATCATTAATAAAACTTTGTTCAGTGTTAAAAAAAAAAAAAAAACGTATTCCTGATGTTAGTGGCAGAAAGAATAAATCAGTTTCTTGTTTGATGAGTACATGGCCATGAGACCACCAGTTCTAGTAGCCAAAACTAATGCTATGGAGTCCATTGCACATACTGTATTTCTGCAGGATAGGGGTTCAAACAGTAGCCTTCCGTTCACTTAACTGTATTTCTTTGTTAGCTACTAATAATTTTAAGTGGCCACTTGGCAACTGGATTTTTCACACCGTGCCTAGTTATGACCATCGTCCAAACCACAGATTGTAGGACTTGGGATGTACCAAGTAGGGAAGGGGTGAAAGATATCACAGAACAAGAAAGCCCTTCTTATTTATTAACAACTTCATGCTGAATGAGAAATGTTCTGGCTTTCAGTCAAAAATTCACAGCTGGCATCAGTAGAACTCTGTTAAAATAATGAAGCAGTTTTTATTAACACTGGATCTTAACTGTCCCTGTGGCGTTGAGCACTGGGGCATCCATTTGGTATGGTGGTGACACAGGTTTGTGCCTTAGGCCTGGGACAGTCAGTGTGGAGGCTGGCAGGGAGGGTGAGGCAGTGCAACACTCATAAGGCAGCATAATGTGGTGCATTGGATAGCATTGGTAACTGCATGTCAGCCAGGATTTCCCCCCCTCGCACCCTGAATGGTGACACATGCACGCTGCTAGGGGAAGAGAGGGAGACCAGCATGTGAAAACATGGTCCTGGCCTGGCAGGCCAAAGGATGGCACTCAGGTCTCCACCCCATCCATGCGTCGCCATGGTTTCCACCACAGCCAGCTTCCCAGTAACAAGGCACTTCCTCTCTTTTTTTGTTGCAAGGAGGGTTGCTTTGGAAAACAGGGGCAGCAGAGGGCCTGGGGAGCCTGGAGATTACATGAAACAGCGTGGGGAGGGTGGCAAAGTCCAGTGGCAGTGGATCGCAAGGGGATTTGGTGCAAGGGAGTAGGGAAGGAACAAAAAAGGATCTCTTTTCCTTAGCTTTCCTCTGTTCACACTGCTTGTACCAACCCTGAAGTCATAAACCTCTGTGAATGACATCACTGCCTGTTGCATTAGAAATTATTCTGATATCACAGGCAGAGGGTTATGGTTTAGGATATACATGGGCAGTAAGTAACTGCACTCACTAGGACAGATGAGGATTATGGCAGAGCAGAAAACAGTACTGTATCAATTTAGATCCATTTTTGCCATAATCCACAAATGCAAGCTTTCTATGCAGAAACAAAGTGCAACATTGCAAAATCCAGGAGCCTCAGACCAAACACTCCAGTGCTTCGGCCCAGCTGTGCCTTTTTCAGTAGTGAGTGCGGATACTAACTGTACAGGTATGTCTATTGTTTGGGGCTAGCCACCCCTGTAACTGCACCATTTCCTACTTCTGAGTGTGAACCTGTTTTGGACTCTCCTGATTATGATGACTTAAAGAGCTGGTGACATGATTCGGACAGGCAACTCATTCCAAAGTTGGCTGCCCAGTTAGCTAAATAAAGTAGTACTAAAATTTTTCCGGCCACAAAAAAGACTTAAATTTTAACTTACAAAGCCCGGCTCATACCATCTGTGTACAAGCCGAGCGGCTGTCTCTGCACTGCAGCCCTGCCCCGAAAATCAGCTTTTTGATGATGCGAGGTATGGACGGGGCTGCAAGCGTGCTATGTAGGAAGTAATATGATGAGAATAAGATCTGGGGAGGGGGCTGTCTAAATGTATTAACGTTATCTTTGCTGGCAGTTCATCATGTATGGGTCTATGATGAGCCCCATACCTGAAGAACTGCCAGCAAAGATACGCAGTAATCTATAGACAGCCCCCTCCCATCCCGTTCTTATCATATTACTTCTTACAGTGCACCTGCAGCCCGTCCATACCTTGCGTCATCAAAAGCTGATTTTGGTGGGTGGGGCTGCGCGAGACGTCACTGCTCGTACATGGACGGTACGAGCTGGGCTTTGAAAGTTATCATTTAAGTATTTTTTGTGGCCGGAAAACTTTTAGCACTAGTTTATTTAGCTAATGGGGCAGGCAAGTTTGGAATGAGTTGCCTGTCCGAATCATGTCACCAGTTCTTTAAAGGGGAATGGTCAGCACAAAGGAACCTCACTCAAGTGCAGTGCTGGTCCCAATGTGCACTTGGTGGGCAAACATTTTGGTTTACTTACTGTTTACTGTAGTATGGTAGATTATATCAGACTAATTTTGCTTAGTTGTAGGCTGACATCTTTTACTACAGATCCCAGAATCCCCTGCAGCTGACATCGGAGCAGTAGGCAGTAGTGGGAGACTGAATGGCCTGCAGTGCATGGTATAGCTGTTACAATCTTTGTTGGGATGATTTTGGGTCTGCTTTTCTCCACGGGCTGCATACAGTACTTTTAACCTGGGGAGGACAGTGGGGCCAGCAAACAAAACATCAGAGCTTATATAAATTCTAACATGGCAAAGCACTGCAGGCTGTTGAATCTTCTCACTGCTGCCTACTGCTCTGATGTCCTTTGCAGGGAAGTCTGTGATTTGTAGTAACAGATGTTGGCCTACAACTAAACAGAATTAGTCTAATACAGTCTATTGTACTAAACAGTACTGTAAGTAAACAGAGGGGGGAGAGGGGGATATGATAGAGACCTTTAAATACCTCACAGGAGTAAATAAGGTACAGGAGGGAAGTGTTCTTCAGAAGGAAAGGTGCTCAAGAACAAGGGGACATGCTATGAAGCTGGGGGGTGGGGTAGATTCAGGAGAGATGTGAGGAAGTACTTCAAAGAAAAGAATAATGGATTCCTGGAACAGTCTTCCAGCAGAGCCGGTGGGCCCAAAAACAGTGGTGGGGTTCAAGAATGCCTGGGACAAGCACAAAGAAATCGCAGTGGAAAGGAAAGAGGGAGGGAGAAAGAGCTGTCGGTTGGATATGGTCTGTGGTAATAGTGTGTGTAGGGAGAAATGGGCAGACTGGATGGGCCAAGCGGTCCTTATCTGCCATCAAATTCCATTTCTGTGTCAACCAAAATGTTTTAGCACACAAGGTACACAGTGGGACCAGCCCCACACCTGAGTTTGGGGGCCCTTGGTGGTGACTGTTCCTCTTTAAAGGAAAACTGCATTTAGCCTGCAAGCCCATGTTTTCTGAAAAGTTTTTTTTTTCTTGGTCAAATACGGGTTCCCATTCTGTTATTGATTCATATTTACTAGCCATTTAATGAATTTAGTGGGTGTTTCTGATTCACACAGTGGTGGTCAGCACCATTCTTTTCTTTACATTTTATAGGTTTTTCTTCCATTTTTTTCGCCCACGCATCCCTGGTGCAAGAACGCACATGTGGAAGCATGCGCACGCCTTGCACTACAGAATGCTCCACCCTACCATTCGCCTGTACCCGCTTGCGCCACCACTGGAGCTCCACCTGGTGACAGTGGGACTATGAGAGGGCGATCTCCCACCCCTGGAGAGGAGAGCCACTAGGCTCGATCCTGCTGCACCCTCCCCCCTGCCAGCACCCCAACAACCCAAGGTCGTTCCCTAACCTGGATCGCCGGCGTAGCACCAGGTAAGACAGAGATGCCTCATCCCTCAGCGCCACCAGGCTAGCTGTGGTCAGCACCATTTTAAGAACTGTGTGATGCAGTTTATGTCCCCTGCTGAGCTCTTCCATTGTTGCCACAATCCATCTGTATTCTGTTATAGAACCCTGCTGCTAAAGGGGACATGAACCATTGGGGTCCTACAAGGCTCAGTACTCAGCCCAGTGTTATTCAATGTCTTCACTGGAGACATAGCAGACGGGATCAAGAGTAAAATTAGCCTTTTTGCTGATGACACTAAGATTGGTGGAGTGGTGGACAGTGAGGAGGGGAGACAGGTTCTGCAGGATGATCTGGCAAAGCTTGAGCACTGGTCTGACAGTTGGCAGATGAGATTTAGCACTAAGGAGTGCAAGGTCACGTACTTGGGAGTCAGAAACCCTAGGTATGGCTGCTAGCTGGGGGAGTGAAGTTACCCACGTCAGTGGAGGAGAAAGATCTAGGGGTACTAATTACAGGGGACATGAATCATTCTGTGCAGCGCAGGAAGGTGACAAGTAAAGCTAATAAAATGCTGGGGTGCACTGCCAGAGGGATCACTTCTCGAAGGAAGTCATCTTGCCATTGTACAGGTCACTGGTGGGACTGCACTTAGAGTACAGTGTGCAATTTTGGCACCCATACTTAAAGAAATACATCAGTCTATTAAAGGGGGTACAGCAAAGGGCAACAAAAATGATTGCAGGCCTGGGGAACATGCCATATGAGGAAAGACTGCGGGAGCTCAACATGTGTTCTCTGGAGGATAGGAGAGACTGAGGTGATATGATTGAGACCTATGAATATTTAAAGGGCATAAATAGGGTAAGTTCTGAGGACATGTTCAGACTAAGGAGGAGGAGGAATACGAGAGGGCATAGTCTGAATTCAAGAGGGAAATGAGGCACTATTTTACAGAAAGGGTGGTGGCAAAGTGGAACCAACTGCCAGAAGAGGTGATTTCGCTGGCAACTGTGAGCAGTTTTAAGGGGGTGGGACAGGGTCAGAAGTAAGGTCATAATTGAGGGGAAACGGGGGGGTGAAGGCAGTCTGTGGGGATAACACAGGTGTTTTGGGTGGGGGCAGCTGCAGTAGATTAGACTGGGAGCTGCGCACTCGAGCAGACGCTATAGACCACTATGGTCTGTATCTGCTGGGATTTTTCGTATGTTTATGTAAACTACATCATACGGTTCTGAAATGGTACTGACTACCAGTGTGTGATGCAGAAACACCCACTGAGTTTACTGTAATGCCAGTCAAGCTGGAACAGTAACAGAAATGGGTCCACTGTTTTAAACAAAGCTTCTGCAGAAAGAAATTCCTTACAGGTTCAACACAGATCTCCCTTAAAGCAACACTGTTTGCTAGCCACCATATAGTGTTTTTCAGCAATAATGCTTGCCTGGCAAAGATATAAAAATACCCATTTTATTTTAATTTTCTTTCATTACTAAACTATGATACAGGATTTAGAAGTTAGTTCCCAGTCCCAGGCCATGCATGTCCTGGAAAAAATTAAATATCCTTGGTACACTGCTGTGCTGTTTACCATCAGAAACAATGTGGTAACACCATTCTAATACAGCCACAGTATGAATCTGGAAAATACAGTCAACAGGTAACTTCATCGGAAGAGATTTAAAAAAAACTGCGAGTGGCAGCCATCTTTAATGACATGGGTCATTAATTACAAAATTAGCTATAAAGCTGTTTTAACAATATCTGTGAAAACTAGAAATGTATTGCGCATGAATCTTATGCTGTCAGAAAAACTTTCTTTTTTTTGTGTAATCTATTTTTCCGCCCCGTGCTCGCTGGTCCACCACTGCGTCGGGCTCTACCAAGTCCCCCCCCAGCCCCTACTGTCCTTACCCAGCCCTCGTCTGATCCTCATATTGCAGCCAACCCCCAGGATATCCTGGCGTATCCCTTTGTCGGGTGGGTTCCCCTCTTCCGGGGGGGATGGCACTGGGGGGCAGAGGCGTGACCCCAGCACATGCTCCTAGGGCCCGGGGATGCTGCTGAGGAACAGGAGGCCTTGGGAAGGCACTGGAAGCCCTCAGGGAACAAAGAGCCACCATCCAGTGGCCAGGGAGCAATTTTCCTGGCTTTCTTAAAGTGCGTGATGTCTGGACACCAAGGCAAGAGCCAATGTCTGTCATGCACCACCCAATGACCCTGACGTGTTGCTCTACCCCTGGCCTCTACCAGTGGTTGCTTCAGCACTGGGTCGCAGCCCCTTCCCTCCCTGAAGACAGCAAGCAGTCGTGGGATGCTCAAGCTGCCTCCCCCGGCCGGCCCTCCAGCGACCGAGACTCGCTACCGGTACCTGGGCTGTTCGCCGCAAGCCGGAAATCCAATCGGCTGGCGCTTGATGGGCCGGCAGAAAAACATTTTTATTAAAAAAAATAAATAAATACCCCAAACTGTACGATTTCATTTTTTGCTGACTAACAAATATGGCTGATTTACAGCAGGAAAAGCAGCAGTTACCAGGTACAGATGAAGTCTAAGGGTACAAATCCTGGTTTCCTGCGAATGTCTTTAGTAATAAAGAATGTGCTGAAATTCAGATTTTTGGGGAATGTTTTTGAAATTTGGCCCTGTTGATGTTAACTTTGATTAGTTTTGCAGGAAACTTGAAAATCACTTTAAAGCTTTTACCAGCAAGTGAAATCCTTCTGGAAGTTTCATGTTCCTGAGGGTGCAGCTTCTGTTTGGCAAATGTTGTGCACTGCCTGAGCCAACTGAAATGTTGGTGTGCACTTCGTTCGGTCCGATTGCTTACCCTAGTAGTCTATGTTCTCCTGAAGAACACCGCTAGAGCAAAGAACGCTATTGTCACAGGGATCTTAGATCTACAGGGATTCAGGAGTTTGATAGGAAAATGCAGTGGCCTACACGACAGAACACGCAAATTACTTACACTGGAAATCCAGAGAAATACAGGGTCCGTAGGAATTCATGTAATTTACAAGAAAATGCAGGTTACATGACAAAAATGTGTCAAACTGATCTGGGAGTCCCTTCATTCTATGTCTGAAAAATAGAAAAAGGAACATAAGTTATTTAGGTCTTAACCAACACAGTTACTATATCAAAGCAGGCCTCCATTGGGGGGTGTTTCTTTGGGAGGGAAGGACTATCTGAATTATTTTTTAGAAGTTACCCAGGTTTGCCCAACTGTGATGCAGTACCTCATTTTCAGAGGGGTCTTGCAGGTCTTTATTAATCTTTGGAAGATGCCTCACCCCCACCACCATGTTGGTTTGTATTGCTTAACCACCAAGGTACCAGAGGACAAACAAGAAAACGTCAGTTGTTTAAAAAAAATATCTATCTATCTAGCTATCTATCTATCAGTGTATTTAAGATGAAAAACAATCCAAGAACTATGGGGCACAGCTTGAAACTAGAGGGTGGTCAATTCAGAGGTAATAAGAGAGAGCATTACTTCACTGAGAGAGTGGTGGACCCCTGGAATGGGCTACCAGAGAGGATGGTTGAAGCATTAACGGGGGGAGGGGGGATTCAAAAGTGCATAGGATGACTACATGGGATTAAACAAGAGAGGGAGGGAGGGATCGATACCCTGACAGGAAAAAATGGGTTGGGGGGGACACTTAAGTGGTGTGTAGAGTGGTAGAATCAGGGCTACCTATGGGGAGGGAACAATGGCAGACTAGATGGGCCAATGGGGTCCTTCTCTGCTGACAAACTTCTATGATTCTATCACACAGCCCATGCCTTTTAAAACATATAATTAAAGGAACAGAGGGCCCCCCGAGCCTGGTGGGGACAGCCCATGCATTTAAAACCATATTTGAACCTATGATCTTCTGGTTCCCAAGCCTGTGCTCTAACAACTACACCACTTCCTATACAGTGCATTTCCAGTGTGTCTCCACAACTGAGAAGGCAGGACTTTAACTTACAAGTGGCAGAGCCTCAAGTGAATTATGAGAATCCTATCCTTTTTGACTTACTTCTTTGGCCTCCACACTTTGGGTCCTTGGAAGTATTTTTGCTTCCAAAAAAACTGGAATGACGAGTTAAGGTTTTGACATCCATTCATTAACTGAACCTTTCTGCCTGTAGAGTAGGGTGAGCTTTGCTTCCATCCTGCTCTCTCTAGTTGCTGCTTCTGGAACAGAGCTGAAGTTTGGTTCTTGAGGGGGAGGAACTGCTTGTTTGCCTACTCAGGATGGGGTTGAGACGGGTGAAGTCCTCACCCACCCTTGGGAGGGCTCAAGATTGGGGCCCTTTTTGGGATGATGGCACAGCTTTTCTTCAAGCAGGTCAAGGGTCAATGCTGTGGACCCTCAGTGGCAGGGTCATCCCATCCAGAGCCATCAGTGGTGGTATCGTGGGAAGGGAAAGGGGGCTTGCGTAAAGGAGATGGTGAATAACAGAATAACAATAGGTCTGTAATAAGCCAAACCTTTTCTTTACCCATGATGTCTGTGGGTTGCAATCCCATGTGAGAGACAAAACTGGTCAGTCAGATGTAAGCAACCTGCCCTGTTTTATAACGGGTTCTTTCTCACCTTTCACTTATCCAGTAGGAGTGCTCCACATGCAACTGTCACTCCTGCTCATGGGCAGTGATACTGCATATTGGAAGGTATCCGAACCCCTGTTCCGGTGTGTGTGCAAGCCATTGCAATGTGACTTTGCTGCCTAAGTTCATCCTTGCCTGCCATGTGGGTCAGGTCATCCCATCTATATATCATTATCTGTTACAGAATGGCCAAGAAAATATTCTGAAAGTTGAAGCCCTTCTAGGAGCAGTTCTACCCTAGCTTCATTGGGCTAAGGTTTTCACTTTTTGAAGATAAATTAAGAATCAAATTGCTAAGAGGGGAAGGTAGGGGCCATCCTGCTGACATGTTGAGTTGCCAGTTGGGAGACTTAAGGCGCTTTTACACGGCGCCTACCTGAAACGCTTATTTCGTGACCAGTTTTGTTCCACTCCCTGTGGTGTGCTCACAGTCCACTTTTAGACACGCTTCCTTGTACCACTTTGGTCGCCCTTTCAGTGTTTTCATGGCAAGAGGTGTAGAAATTAAACTCTTCAAACAGACACCCCCCCCAATAACTCACAGCTGCCAACTGCTGAACCACTTACTAAGTGACACTGTGATAAAAACTATGCAAGCTTTATTCAGTATGGTTCTAAAAGATGAGTATACAGTAAGGGGGTGGTGATTATTCTACCTCAAAGACATCTTACCATATACACTCCCATTAGCCTTCTTCATTCCTCTGAGCATTTTGAATTACCGCTCCTGTGGTCTGGATCACAGTACACCTACATGTGTGAGGCCTCCCCCTCACTGGAGACTTCTTAAATCCTTTTTTTAAACTCATTTCTTTAATTGTGTTATGGGTCTGGCTGATTTTGATATACTGATTTCATATTTACTTCTGTATTGCTGAATGTGCAAAGTTCCCAGATTCTCTTGGATTGGGCATCCTAGAAATAAAATTGCCTTGCCTGGACTAGTATTATTTCATACAGAGGCCAAAGTAATCAAGTATTGAAGTGCTGTTGGGGGCTAGGCGGCGTGTTAACTGCAGGGTAGTTTTTTTTTTCCTTGTCTTGGGTCAGTGTGCGATTTGTCCAAAAGTGAGCAGAAACTGATGTATATTTTGTCTATTTCAACTGTGGCACTTTTCAAGCCGACAGATGAGAAGAGAGTAAGTCTGGCAAGCAGCCATAATGCAGCGTGCTGGAAACTTGGTCTGGAGGGGTGTTCCATCCATGGCTGTATGAACGTACATGCTGTGTATGCCATGGCTTTCCAGTTGATTCTTTTGGGGCAAGGGCAGTATTCTATGCCCTGGCCATCTGTTCTGGTTTCCCCTTACATCTGATTGCCACGGATGTTTTAATACAGCTGTTGTGCTCTTTGTGACCTAAAGATAATGCTAAATGCGTAAAACTAAGTACTGCTGTCATTTTTGGTGCAACATAGGATGTACAAGGGGGCAAGACAACAAATAGCTATGTATACCAAGTGCAAAAACAACAGATGGACATGCTACAGGTGTGTGAAGGTATTGGCTGTACATCGCCTGCCAGAACACAAAGCGGACGCAGCCAAAGGGCACACTCCTATCCCCAGAGTGAAGCACATAAAAATGAGTTGCCAGTAATGTAGGTTTTTGCTGTAGTCCAAACATACCATCCATGCAAAACCTACAGAAACACAAGGTGCCTGAAGAAGTGTCGGTGTGATGCGAAACGGAGACAGCCACATGTGCCTTTGTATGCTTTTCACAGATGGTATGTTTGAACTACAGTAAATATCTCCTTTGCTACTGGCAACTTTTTTTTTTTTACATGTTTTACTCTAGGTGCAGGAGTGGATGCGCTACTGTTTTCTGCTTTGTTAAGGCTGTGTATGCAGCTGTGGGAGGGGGGCTGCCAAGATGGTTCTGGTGCGCACATTTTATTTTTGGGTTCTGCCACAAAACTATGTCTAATGGAGCGTGCAGTGGAAATCCCAGGTTCCCTGCATCGGAATTTGGGACACCTTTCCTGCAGGTGGTTGACTGCTCTTTATTTTGTTTAGCTCAAGAGCAATGACCAGATGGTCAGAAGGCTCAGTCGGTGACTGTCTGTGATGAGCAGGCGAGCAGTGCTGTTAAGCTACTGCCCACATCCGTTGTCATAATCCCACCCTTTTGAACCAAGACTGTGAGCAGCAGTGTCAAATCCCCTGAAACCAGTGTCTAAGGAACAAGAAAGGGACTTGCTGTCATGCCTCTGCTGCCTATAATATAATCTTATGTCCGAATGTTTGCACAGTTTCAGTGGAGTTTGTTTTTTTCATGTCATTTGTATAGCATCCAAGCAAGAGTTGGCTTAATATAGAAAACCTCGAGTGCTTTTATTTTTTCTTTTAAATATGTTATGTTTAAGCCATAGAGTAATGTTAGTTTGAAAAAAAAAAAAAAAATAATGATTTTGAAGGTACGGTCTGTAATTTTGTGACATGAATGCACCAGTGTGAACGTGTGTAGCCCCCCCAATAGTGTCCATAAACTGGTTAATACTGGGTGTGCGAGACACAAGGGAACACTTTCAGGCTTCTTGGGGGGGGGGGGTTCTCTTTAGGTGCTGTTAAATGCAAAGCATTTGTCTGTATTAACTTTGATCCTGTCTAGAATTATAGAATTTCATAAAGCACTTTTAATGTTGCACATCAAACACCACAGTACAGAAATAAATAAAAAAATGAGAATAATTATGTGAATAAAAACCATTATGAGTGCTACATTTACAGCACTGCAAAACATGCATGTTCCTAGCTGATTATTAACTCCCCCATATGCATGTTATCCCTCACTCTAGGCACGTCTGTATGCTTCACGTAAGTTATAAAGATTTTCCATCCACTCTACTAGAATTAATGTGAAGGATTTAAGGCGATCGTGCTGTTTAAGTACTAGATATCCTAAAAATGTTTTAGTACAAGAGTCCCTCTTTAAAGGAAAGGTCAAGTCTTCATTTTACTGAATTAACATTCCAGTCCACCACAACTTTAAAAAGTGTTCTTCCCCAGTTGGGACTGCGCCTGTTTTCACCACCCAGGGACTGGCTACTTGTGTCCACTCTTGGGCTAACTGCACAAATAACAGAAATCTGTATTCAGTGTTTAGAATGTCTGTGTGTATGTGTATATATATATATGTGCGGATTACAATTTGTTGTTGTAAAATGATGCACTGTTTGATGGCATAATTTCACATCCTCAGAGTGTTATGGCCCAATGAATTTGTATATTTTTGTAGTGATGTTAATGTATCTGTTGAACAGCCACTTTAGATGCAAATAAAACATATTTTTTAAGATTGCCTTGTACATCTGGCGTGGGGCCTTGATTCTTTCTTGCCAGGATTCCTGTGAAGATTCCCAGCTCCGATCGCAACTGCTGGGGGAGAACTCAAACAGCAACTTAAGTTTTGGATATTTACTGTGAAAATTATTAACCATTTTTATTTTAAGTATGGTAATTTGTTTTTTTCAAATCTGTTGGTTTCCTTTTCCCCCCACTAGAGCAGAATTCTGTGTATTCCAAATGACCAGATGCACTGAAAGGAAAGCGGTCACAAACAGAATCTCCCCACCCACCCCGAAAGCCTTACCCCCACAATTCGTCTTTTTGCAAGCTCAAACATTTTTTTACCTCTTTTAACTTAATTTCTCTTTGTTTTTGTTTTTTTTTTACAATTTCTGTTTATCTCCTCCTGCCTACCCTCGGAGCCACTCCTTCAGGCCGCTCATCACCGTCTCTGCCCCCTACTTGGGATCTGCCCCTAGAATGCCTCACCTGTCACTTCCTCCTGCACAGCAGGGTCTGTCCAGAATTGGTGGTCTTGGATGGCCCGGAGCAGTCGTCATCTAGGACCGCCGAGGAGTATTTTTCCATTTTTATGTGGTTTCTCCTGTCCCAGCCCCCTGAGACGCCGGCGCAAGGACGGCAAGCATCCAGAGAGGAGATGTGTTGACACACGTCCCTCCCAAGCGCCTACAGACATCCCCCCTGACTCCGTTAGACGGAGTTGCCAAACCCTCAAGAGTCCGTGTTCCCACTGGCTCTCTCAGGACGTCAGGTGCGTACTGCATCCCTGGTATCCCACCCCAGAGGGAGAAGAGCATCCATTGGGACACTTAATCCTCCCTCACCCCTGCTGACCCCCGCTCGTTCCCGAACCCGGGTCGCCGGCGTAGTGCGAGGTGTGGCTGCAAATGCTTCAACCCTCAGCGCCACCAGGCCGGCCTTAATTTCTCTTTGTAAAGTCCGGCATGAGGGAACATGGTGGATGCCTTGCAGTGCCATTTCACATGAAAGTGCAGCGCTGCAGCACTCGCTTGAATGCTTTTCAATACAAGTGAGTGGTGCAGTGCCACACTTTCACATGAAATGGCACCACACAGCATCTGCCATGTTCCCGAAAGCCAGACTTTACAAAGAGAAATTAAACTAAGTTAAAAGAACTAAAAAAATGTTTGGACTTGCAAAAAGCTGAATCGCAGGGTAAGTCTTTGGGGGGGGTGGTAAGGGGGAGATTGTGTTTGTGACAGCTTTTCCTTGATGGGAAACTATGCAGACATACATCGTAGTGCATGGACCACAGAGAGTTCATTTGTTTGCCTAATTTTCCCCTTCCCCAACCCTAGTTGGTGTCAACATGGCATCACCCTACCTGCAGAAGGGAAGGGCTAGCATTAGTGATGCCCAGAGTGCTTTCTGACTGTCCTAATGGGATCTGACAGATAGCCTATCTGTCTGAATCTAGATCGGAGATCCTAGCCGGTCTCATTCAGATTCAAGGTCAGATAGTGGGATCTCAGGTCGGCTAGTAGAGTCCTGTGTCAGATGTCAGATTCCAGATAGATAGTTGGTATCCTGTTGAATCCTAGGTAATGGGATCCAGTAATCAGTTACCAGTGGTATCCGATGCCTTTGGGTATCTGGGAAAATCGGTGGTATCAGATTCCATTGAATACTATCCGAGCAACACTAGCAAGCACCTGCCTTTCTTGGATGGTCGAAAGGGGGAGTGTGTGTGTGAATACCAGGTGGCCCATGTCTTGACTCCACAACAGGTTCAACCCTCAGAGGCTCACATGTACACCCTGGGTGCCCAGGTGACAGCATGATGCACTGCTGTTGTGCTACTGGCCCAATAAAGATTTCGTGTATAGCAATCTTGCTTTGTTCTTTCACAGCATCCACTTTGTTGCTAGGGGGACATCTGGCATAGCAACACAGTAGCTGACTGGAACTAACACAAAATCAAGCTGGAAACTGAAAGATATTACTGCAGAATCCATAAATATGATCCACAGATTATTTTTTTATTGGATTTGGGGGGGCACGGTTTGAAAAATAGTGGTGCAGACAACTGGCTTATATGTTTCTTCCCCTGCAGTTTTTAGGGTTCAATATTTATGTGATAAATTTAAAGTTAACAAAAGCTGAGGCTGGGAATTTAGGAAAGGGTGTGTTCTAGTGAATAGTAAAATGGAAGACCCCATGTTCGAATCCCACCATAGCCATCGGCTCTTTGTGTGACCTTTATTAAGTTACTTTACCTCCCATCATTCCAGTCCAGCCAGTCTTGGTCACTGAACCAGATCAATACCTGGCTTTGGTTGCATTTTACGGAGCTTACTGAGTATAATCAGGATTGGGTTACTGTAATGCTCTATATCGTGGAGTATCCACGGAGTTGCTGCAGCACTTGCAGCTGGTTCAGAATGCAGCGGCCCAGCTGATTGCTGGCACTTTCTGGTTTGAGCATATCATGCCAGTTCTGTGTGCTCTGCGCTGGCTGCCAGTGTGGTGGTGCATCAGCTTCAAGGTGTGCTTGTTAACTTACAAGGCCCTGCACGGTCTGGGTCCAGGGTACCTGAAAGACCTCCTGCCTCCCTACTCTTCTGACTGCCCCCTTTGGTCAGTGGAGGCTGGCCTTTTATCTGTTCCAAGATCCCATTTTAAAGTCCACAGTGGATAGGGCATTCAGAGTGGCTGCCCCAGTTCTCTGGAATGCCCTTCCCCCAGAGGTAAGAGGTGCTTCTTCCGAGCCATTTTCAAATCACGTTTGGAAACACACCTGTTTGCATTATGTTTTGGGCTTGGTGCTGCTGTTTAATCTTACTGCTGAGTTTATTTATATTTTAATTAATTTATTTAGCTTTTGTTTACCAGGTATGTGCACTAAACAAAAAAATGCCTATTTTCAGGCACAATACGGCAGAGTTACAAAGCAGGTAGCAGCAAACAAAACAATAATATACAAATCAGCGCAATGTACAGAAGGTACAAAGAGTTTCTGAACAGCAGCCACAAAGAAACAGGCAGTAGTAAGATACAAATACCTGCATCATTATATTATTTGTATTGTGTTTTATTGAATTCTTATCTATGTATCTAGCCCTATAGTTTGGGGGGGCTGAGTGGGTTGGTGCTAATTGGCTGGCCTGAGGCCTCAGCTACTTGATAATTGACCTCCCACAGCCGATAGCACGCCTCCAGAAAGGGCACAAGTTCTGCATAAAAGCAGCCACTTCGAACTTGTCCCACACGCTCATGTCCCAGCGAGTGAGTGGAACAGCGAAAGAGTGGAACCAGGGAACTGGTGTCATAGTCGTCGGCAGCCATCAGCAGAAGGAAGCGGAGAAGTGGGGACTCTGCCGGGCTACTAGGGCACGGCACCTGTTCACTTCTGTGTAAAACTCACTGCTGGGAATGGTGGAAGGTCAAAAGTGGGTCAAAACTGGGAATAGGAGCAACTCCCTATCTAGGGTAGGCATATATAAAGATTTAAACAAGGCACGGGGGAAGGACCACAAATAGAAATAAACAAAAAAAGGGGAAACTAGAAACAACCAGTCAGGGTTAAGGGTACAAAATATCTCCAGTTAACACAGGGAGACTAGATCTTGAGAATGGTGCAGTGCAGTAGCTGTTGGGTGGCAGTTTTAAGAGAGACCTTCTGAAGACTGTGGTGCTGCTTCATCTGTACACACCTCTCTGGGTTGAAGGAGGCAATAAGCAGAGTGGAATCAAAATCTGGAAGGCCACGATTGCAAATGCTAGATGTCTAGGAAATAAAGATTCTGGACCTAGAGGCCATCATGGCAGAGGCAGAACTGGATATTGTGGCCATTACTGAGTCATGGTGCACTGAAAACTATTACTGGGACATGGCCATGCCGGGCTATACTCTGTTCAGGAAGGACCAGGTGGGAAAGAAAGGAGGAGATGTGGTCCTTTATGTGAGGGAGAGCATAAAAGCCATGGAGATACAGGGAACACAAGGGGCGGCAGAGGTAGCATGGGTCTCTCTGGAAATGGAGAATGGAGCCATTATTCGCACTGGCGTGATCTACACACCTCCAGCACGGGAGGGAGGGGAGAGGATTAGATGAAGTACCTGTGGAAGCCACTGGCAAGATAGTAGAAAAGGGGGAGGTGCTGCTGATGGACTTCAACCTGCCAGATGTGACTTGGAGCCTTCCAGCAGCAGCTTCAGCTAGAAGCAGGGACATCCTGGACTCTCTGCAGGGGGAATTCCTCAGGCAACTAGTCCATGAACCCACTCTTGATGGGACAATACTAGACCTGGTACTCACTATCAGGGACAGTGTTGCAGATGTCAAGGTGGGAAGCCACTTGGGGACCAGTGATCAACATACAGTGTGGTTCAATATAAGGAAGGCTGCAGAATCAGACCACACAAGGGTGAGGGTCCTGGACTTCAGGAGGGCAGATTTTAGAAAGATGAGTGAATGTCTCAGGGATGACCTAGCAGAGGTGAGTTACCTGGGCAGGGTGGAGGAGCAGTGGGCAAAGATAAAAGGCAGCATAGTAAAGGCAACAAACCTCTGCATCAAACAGTGAATAAAAGCAAGAGGAAAAAGAGACCGTTATGGTTCTCGAAAGAGGTAGCTAAAAACGTAAAAGCTAAAAGGGCAGCAATCAGAAGGTATAAGTAGACTCAGAGGGAGGAGAATAGGGAGGTGTCACGGGGAAACAGAGGGAAGTAGGGAAAGCAGTAAGGAGGGCAAAGGTGCAAACTGAAGAGAGAATAGCCCGGGAGGTAACAAAAGGGGACAAGACATTTTTTTAGATATGTAAGCAAAAAGAGGAAGACCAGAGGTGGGATTGTAAGGTTAAAGGGGGGGGAGGGGACAAGGAAAGGCAGACATCCTGAACAAATACTTTTGTTCAGTGTTCACAGAGGAAGGAGAAAAGGAGGGGCCAAAAAAAGTAACAGAAGCTTTGGATGGGAGAGAGGTGGAGACGATTCATTTTTTTGGAAGAAAGAGCCCTGAAGGGACTTGCTAATCTGAAGGTGGACAAAGCAATACGGCCAGATGATGCATCCAAGGGTATTGAGGGAGCTCAGGGAAAAACTGGCTGCACCTCTGACACTTTCATTTAACAGCTCACTGGAAACAGGAGTGGTTCCGGAGGACTGGAGGAGGCCAGATGTAATCCCACTGCACAAAAGTGGTAGCAGGGAAGAGGCTGCCAATTGTAGGCCAATCAGCCTGACATTGGTGGTGGGAAAGTTAATGGAATCACTACTGAAGGAAAGGATTGTGGAATATGTTGAATCCAGTGGGTTACAAGATCCAAGGCAGCATGGTTTCACAAGGGGGAGGTCATGTCAAACTAATCTGATAGATTTCTTTGCACCCCAACTTTTACACCAAAGTTACTCCACTGTTTCTTTGACTGGGTGACCAAGGAACTAGGTCAGGGTGGAGTGGTGGATGTGGTCTACCTAGATTTCAGTAAGGCATTCAACACCAGTGCACATAGGAGACTAGTAAGCAAGCTGGGTAACTTAACAGTGGATCCAGAGGTGGTAAACTGGATAAGAAATTGGCTAGGGGATATGCGAGAGGAGGTCCTGGTAAACAGAGTTCATGCCAAGGAAGGAAGGGTGACCAGTGGGGTGCCTCAGGGATCAGTGCTGGGACCGGTCCTCTTTAATGTCTTTGTAAGTGCAATTGTAGAGGAGCTAGAAGGGAAGGTCTGCCTGTTTGCAGATGACACCAAAATCTGCAGTACGGTGGACACTCTGGGGGGGGGGGTGGTGGAAAGGATGAGCAGAGACCTGAGAAAACTAGAGAAGTGGTCAGGGGTATGGCAGCTGGGTTTCAATGCAAAAAAGTGCATAATAATGCACTTAGGGCACAGAAACCGGAGCAGAGTACAAAATGGGTGGAGTGGTATTGATGACCACCAAGCAGGAAAAAGACTTGGGGGTAATCATATCAGATGATCTAAAGGTGACAAGGCAGTAGGGAATACAACTGGGATGCATAGGGAGGGGTATCAGCAGCAGAAATAGGGAGGTGGTGTTGCCTCTGAATAGATCGCTGGTAAGACCCCACCTCGAGTACTGCATCCAGTTTTGGAGACCACATCTCTGGAAGGACATTGAGTGGAGGCTGTCCAGAGGAGGGCAACTAAAATAGTGCAGGGTCTGCATCAAAAACCCTATAAGGAGAGACTAAAGGGCCTCAATATGTGCACCCTGGAACAGAGGAGGGAGAGGGAGATATGATAGAGACCTTTATATACCTCACAGGGATAAATAAGGTACAGGAGGGGAATATTTTTCAGAAGGAAAGGTGTTCAAGAACAAGAGGACATGCTATGAAGCTGGGGGGAGGCGTAGATTCCGGAGAGATGTGAAGAAGTACTTCTTCACAGAAAGAGTGGTGGATTCCTGGAACAGCCTTCCAGCAGAGGTGGCAGGGGCAAAAACAGTGGTGGGGTTCAAGAATGCATGGGCTAAGCACAAAGGAATCATAACATGGGGACCAGTGTGAAGGTCACCACTCCCCATAAAACTACTTAAAATGGGCCGGCCCTGTGGTGCTGATGGCTGAGGTGCTGGACGCTTTACCTTGCACCACGCTAGCGACCCGGGATCAGGAACAGACTCTAATCATTGGGAGCCAGCACGGGGGTGTCAGAGCAGGACTGAGCAGCTGGAAGGCAGCTCTCTGAGGGTGTGTTACCCCCATAGTCCTGCTTGGTCAGCATAGGTGACGGATGACATGTACTGGGTGGGTACCCCCGAGACATGGTGTGTGCATGCCTCCACATGTGTGTGCACATCCGAGGTAGGGGACTGGGTTACGGGAAGAAAACAAAAAATACCATAAACTACATATCAAAAAAAAAACCTACTACAAATGCATTGCAAAACTCTCAAGGAGAGGACAGTAAAACAGGGCCACAAGAGGAAAAGACACAGCACCATATAAAAAGGGAGAAACAGTTATAGAAGGCAATGGTTGCAAATGCAAGAAGCCTAACAAGCAAGCTTCCTGACCTCATGGCCACCATGGCCGGGGGGGGGGGACTGGACTGGGTGGCGGTGATGGAAACCTGGTTTACAGATAACAACTAGGACATGACAATTCTAGGGTACAACCTCTACAGGAAGGACAGAAAGGGAAAAAAAGGGGGGGAGTAATATACGTACAGGACGATATAAACACCACAGAGATACAGGGGCCGCCCAGCAAAACCGAGGCACTGTGGTTGGCAGCTGACACCGGAAATGGGACCATCAGAATATGAATTGTATATAGGCCCCCTTCGCAGGGAGAAAATGGGGACAAGGAATTACTTGAGACAATCTACAAGATGGCAGACAAGGGTGAGGTGATAATAGTTGGGGATTTCAACCTTCCTGGCATAAATTGGAAAACAAACTCTGCAACATCAAGAAGAAGCAGGGACTTTTTAACAGCCTTGCAGGGAGCAGGTTTGAGGCAGCATGTAGATTCTACAACAAGGGATGAGGCCATACTTGACCTTGTTCTCACAAACAGAGAGAGGGTAAAGGAGACTGAAGTAGGATGCCACCTAGGGAATAGCAACCATTGTGTGGTCAGTTTCAACATTATCACAGCAGAGGACCCCAGTCACCCCAACATTAGGGTCCTAGATTTTAGAAGAGCTGACTTTCAGAAAATGAGAAATGACCTGGCTGAAATCTTAAAAGAAGGAGAGGTTGAAGAAATCTGGGGAAACATTAAGGGTGCTAAAAAGAAGGTCACGGACCAATACACCAGAAAAATAAGTAAGGCAAAAAAGAAACGGAATCCACTATGGTACTCCAAGGAGGTGGCAACTATAGGGAAAGCAAAAAAGGCTGCCTACAGTAAATTCAAAGTAGCGAATAAGGAAGATGACAGGGACACTTGGGTTAATATCCCAATACTGACACTGTAGTGCAGCATGAGGGGGTGCTGCACTCCCGAGGTGCCGTCTTTCGGATGAGACGTTAAACTGAGGTCCCATCTGCCTGTTCTGCTGGTACTGTAATCTAGGTGGATGTTAAAGATCCCATGGCACTTCTTGAAAAGAGTAGGGGAATTCACCAGTGCCTTGGCCAAATTTCCCCCATTCACAAAATACACCAACAGCTTAATCTGGTTCAAGGTCAGTTGGCTTTCATTTGTAACACCCCAGGTTGTGCCTGAAAACAGGCAGAATTGTCTAGTGTACTTACCCGGTCAACAAAAACTAAATAAATAAATATACAAAGAGAAGCTTAAGGAGGCCTGTAAATTAATAAAGAAAGCTAAAGCCCAAACGGAGATAAAGATAGCAGAAGGTGTAAAAAGAGGGGATAAGACCTTCTTTAGAATGGATCCCCGACGTGCAGGTAATGAACATTACTGTTTTGGATACGTACCTGAGTCGGACAGAACTGGGCGCCTAGGACCTTTTCCAGAAGGTTGATCTGGCCTCTGTCGTTGGAGGAATCTGAAGACATTCAAGGTCCGGGAGACCTAAAATCTTGCCTTTTTATTAGTAGGCCAAGACTATCGATTAGGAATTACCCTCACCTAGGATCTGTGCTCAGTCTGGACTTTCGATCCTTCTGTTGTATATTACCATGAATTATTATACCCACACTGAAACTGCAAATGTATATCTGCATGAAATTACTCTCGTTGGTCTGGATGACATGTCTGTAAATATGTTATAAAACCTAAATAAAGATGAAATTAAAAAAAAAAGACATTCTTTAGGTACATTATGGAAAAAGGGAAGATCAAGGGTGGAATAGTAAGACTAAAGGCTGAAAGAGGTAACCTAGAAGACAGGGATAGGGAGAAAGCAGAAGTCCTAAACAGGTACTTCTGCTCAGTATTTACAGAGGAGAAAAAGGAATGTGGATCAAAAATAAGAAGGAACAGCACCCCTGGACTAGGGGTTGATATAAGTCCCGTCACACTGGACCAAGTCTTGATGGTGCTGAACATACTAAACGTGAACAAGGCCATGGGACCAGATGACATCCACCCCAGAATCCTAAAGGAACTGGGACAGGAACTTGAAGCACCCCTAGCGGAACTCGTCACCAAATCACTGGCGAGTGGAGAGGTCCCTAATGACTGTATGAGGAGAACAGTGGTCCCACTTCATAAATCTGCTAACAGGGAAGAAGCAGGAAACTACCACCTGGTAAGCCTCACTTCTGTGGTGGGAAAACTGATGGAATCATTACTCGGAAGATAACAGCATTCCTAGAAGTCAGCGGACAACAGGATCATAAACAACATGGGTTCACAGCAGGGAGGTCATGCCAAACTAACCTAATCGAATTCTTCAGTTGGGTCACTAGGGCAGTGGATAATGGAGGGGCTGTAGATGTAGTCTACCTGGACTTTAGCAAAACCTTCAACTCTGTCCCACACAGAAGGCTGTTAAAGAAGTTAGACCACATGGAGATGAGACAGGAGGTAGTGTTGTGGGTGAAAAACTGGCTGCGAGGTACAAATAAAGGGTGCAGGTAAATAGTACGTTATTAACAGAAAGGAAGGTTACCAGCAGGATCCCCCAGGGTTCCATGCTGGGGCCTCTACTATTCAATGTATTCATAGCTGACATTGCAAATGGGCTCGAGGAGAAGGTGTGTATTAGCGGACGACACCAAGATATGCAACAGAGTGGACTCCTCAGCAGGTCAAATGAAAATGGAATCGGACCTAAAGAAACTGGAGGAGTGGTCTACAGCATGGCAGCTGAATTTTAACGCTAAAAAGTGTGAGGTCATGCACATAGGGAGAGGAAACCCAAAAAGGGAGTACTACCTGGGGGGAGAAGAACTAGCAGTGATTAGCCAAGAGCGTGATTTGGGGATTTTAATATCAGACAACTTGAAAATGAGCAGACAGTGTGGGAAGGTAGCACTGAAGGCCAGCGGCATGCTGGGACGCATTGGGAGAGGAATCCTAAGCAAGAGGAGAGAGGTGGTACTGCCGCTGTATAGAGCTCTTGTCCATCCCCACCTGGAATACTGTGTCCAGTTTTGGAGACCACACCTCAAAAAGGATATTGACAGAATGGAGACGGTGCAAAGAAAGGCAACAAAGATGGTACAAGCGGTACATCAAATGCCATATGAGGACAGGCTGAGGGAACTGAACATGCACACCCTGGAACAAAGGAGGGAGAGGGGTGACATGATCAAGACTTTCAAGTCCATTAAGGGTATAAAGGTACAGGTACAGGAACTTTTTGATTCCAAGGAGGGTAATAGAACAAGGTGTCATGTTCTGAGATCGAGAGGAGAGAAATTCAGGACCAATGCTAGGAAGTATTTCTTCACGGAGAGGGTGGTAGGTGCCTGGAACAGCCTACCCTCAGAGGCTGTGGAGGCCAAAATCGTTGACGGGTTTAAAAACACGTGGGACAAGCACAAAGGAATCATTCAAAAAAGGGATAACAGGATGGGGGGGTAGTTAACCATACACCATGGGCAGACTAGATGGACCCTGAGGTCTCCTTCTGCCATCAATTTCTATGTTTCTATGTTTGGAAATGAAGGGTGGAGGGAGAAGGAGCTGTAGATTGGGCACAGTCTGATATAATAGTGTAGGCAGGGGGAAATGGGCAGACTTGATGGGCCAAGTGGTCCTTATCTGCCATCAAATTCTATGTTTCTATTTTATTTACTGTGATGCGTCCAGAGCCCCTAGGATTGGGCTCCATATATAATAAAATTGGGCAAGAGGAACATCCTTGACCTTAACTGTAACTCCATTCCCATCTAGACGTTGATGTCTCTTAAGTTGAGACAGGGTGGCATGGGGAGCATAATAAAAATTGTTTGATGTATTTATGGACTTGCCATCAGTATGACAGCTGGACACAGCACCTAGCATTGTTTCAGTGTTGAATGCTGCACCTCTTCACTTTACGAGAATAGCCTGTTCCTCTCAGCAATCAGGCTGTAAGGTTCAGGCTTTCTGGACTGAAATGTATTATTGGTTCCTGGGACCAGAGGTCCTCTCACCAGGGTAGATTTGAGGGGCATTTCAAACTCTGATGTACAGTACCTATTGGTCCCTGGAACCAGAGGTCCTCTCACCAGGGTACATATGCGGGGCATTTCAAACTCTGGAGTACAGTACCTCCTTTTAGTGAGCCTTACACTAATTTGTAATTCCTTTAGCAAGTCTGGCATTAGGAGGTGAGGTATCCATATTAAGAAACCTCAAGGACTTACTCTTGCCTAATATTGAAATGAAGGGACATCTGGAACAGCATGGACTAAATATATTGGGCTGTGACGTCTCCCATTGATTGGGGACTATGAGGAAATGTTTGTCGGGCTAGGAGGTAGCTCCTTTTGTTTATTTAGTCACAGGCAATGAGACTTGGTGTCATCCATTTCCGTGGTGTTGACTGTATACCACAGCCATGGATTATTTTGTGCTGGGGGGCCTAGAAAGAGTTAGTTTTAGATTTCCCTCACACAGAGCCATTATTACATCGATCTCTATAGGAGTGGTGTTGGGTATTCCACTTCCCACCTTGGAAGTAACTGTAGATGGTGTATCTTCTGATTGTTCTCTAGTTCTGTTTTCTTAAGGGTTTCCTGCCCGGGCCGCAGTCCAACTGTTACATGTTTATGTCATGCTTTCAAGTGTAATGCACTGGTACATTTCATAAACTTCCTGCCTTTGGGTACTACTAGAAAAGGTGGTTATATCTATGTAATCAAGGCGACTTTTAATCTGTTGGGGATCCACATTACTCCTTGTATAGTTACACAGTACTGCATGGCACTAACTAAACTTATGCAAGGTATGGGACAAATGCCCAGCCCACTCTTGGGTGGACATAAAGATTTTGCAATTATTTGAAGGGTCACTTTTCCACCGCCTTTACGGATGAATACCTTAATGACAAAAATCTTACCCTATAATGCTAACGGAATCAATAATTCGATTGAGGTCAAAACTTTTGCAGATGTTTCTAAGGGGAAAATGACATGATTCCTTTTGTATTTTTAATAGAGCTTTTTACCTTACATAGAAACAGAGAAGTTGACAGCAGATAAGGAACGCAAGGCCCATCCAGTCTGCCCATTTCTTTTTCTACCTTATGAATGTGCCATTGGCCTTTGCTCTGTCAATGGCCTATCTATTCATACGCATCTGTATTGCTCCCTTATGCCTATCCCATGCCTGTTTGAAGCCCTGCACTGTATTCATATCCATCACTTCCTGAGGTAGGTCGTTCCATGCATCCACCGCCCTTTCTGTGAAAAAGAACTTCCACACATTACCCCTTAATCGGCCTCCCTCTAATCTCATGCTGTGTCCTCTTGTCCTGCTGTTTTTCTTATATTGAAATGTTAGACTATTTCACCTTGTTAATGCCCTTAAGGTGTTTGAATGTTTCAATCATATCACCTCTCTCCCTCCTTTACTCTAGGGTATACATATTGAGCTCAGTTAATCTGTCCTCATATGTTTTCTGATGCAGTCCCTGCACCATTTTGGTTGCTCTTCTCTGGACTGCCTCAATTTGGTTAATGTCCTTGTGAAGGTGTGGCCTCCAGTACTGCACGCAGTACTCCAGATGGGGCCTAACCAGTGTCTTGTAAAAAGGGATTATTACCTCCCTCTTCCGACTTGTGATGCCCCTACTAATACACCCCAACATCCCTCTAGCCTTACCTACTGCTTTAGTGGTCTGCTTGGATGATTTCAGGTCATTGGTGGTGATGATGACCCCCAAGTCTCTTTCTTCCCTTGTGACTGCCAGCAACTCCCAGCCTGTAGGTGGCTTCAGGGTTTCTCTTTCCTATGTGCACGATCTTGCACTTCTTTGCGTTAAACCCCAGTTGCCACTCTTTTGACCATTTTACTAGTTTATCCAGATCTCTTCTCATTCTGCCCACCCCATCTGGATCATCTACTCTGTTGCAGATCTTGGTGTCATCTGCAAACAGACAAACCATACCCTCCAGTCCATCTGCAATGTCACTGATGAACATATTGAAGAGGGCTGGCCCCAGGACTGATCCCTGAGGTACCCCACTTGTGACTTGCATCTCTTCTGACTGTATACCATTTACCACCACTCTCTGTTTTCTGCCCGACAACCAGTTTGCCACCCAGTTGACCAAAGTTGACGCCCCCAAGCCTACCCAGCTTATTAATCAATCTTCTATGTGGAACAGTATCGAAGCTTTGCTGAAGTCAAGGTAGGCGACATCAACTGCTCCCCCTCGGTCCACCACTCTGATTACCCAGTCAAAGAAATCTATGAGATTAGTTTGACAGGACCTTCCTTTTGTAAACCTATGCTGTCTTGGATCCTGTGCTCCTATGGATTCCAGGTGTTGCATTATCCTTTCCTTAAGGAGTGTCTCCATGATCTTGCCCACTACTGAGGTAAGACTGACTGGTCTATAGTTCCCACCCTCCTCCCTGCTGCCACTCTTGTGAAGCAGGATCACATGAGCCCTTCTCCAGTCTTCTGGGACCTCTCCTGTGCTCAGAGACTTACTAAACAGTTCTGATAATGGCTCTGCTAGTTCCACCCTTAGCTCCTTTAGTACCCTTGCCACCCCATGCCTTTGTTCAGGCCATGTCTCAGGTGCCGTCATCTGCTCCCCCAGTGGATCCTGCCGACTGGGATTGGCACAGCCCAGGACCTGAGAGATCTTACTTTGAGGGGGCTCTTGCTGCAGGAAACACCGGTAGGACTTAAGCCACCAGGTGCCAGGAACACAAAGAAAACTTCTAGGTAGCAGTCTCTCACAGGGGACTGCCCCCACTGACATCAGCACGCTGACGTCTGCCTATCCTATAAAAGGGGCAGTCCCCCAGACCTACCTCAGTTCTTTTCCCACCATCGACCTGCGCACGTCAGACCTCCACAGATGCCTGCTTCAGTCGACCGCCATTTTCCATGTGTTTTACCCGCGTTATATTTTTTCTCTTTCTACCATTTGTAACATCGAATTTTTGGTGTTCTCTTCATTAGGTTTATGTCTTCTTCTGCAGCCTCATCCTCTGATCAGTCGATGAAGTGTTCATGTGGCAAGCAGATAACCACCCAGGGTGATCACTCTTACTGCTTGCTCTGCTTAGGCCCCAGCCATGACACTGAAGCCTGCCAGCATTGCCAAGACTTCAACCAGGCCACAGGGAGAAGCTGCTTGAAGACGTTGGAAAACTATATGCTAAATCAGGAATTGGCCAAGATATTGGTCAGCCCGGTGGCGCTAAGGATTGAGGCGCTGGACACCACACCTCACCCTACACTGGTGACCCATGTTCAGGAATGAGCACGGATTGCCGGGGATCGGCCAGGAGGAGGAGGATTGAACGTCCCATGGACAGCTCTTCTCCTCCAGGGAGGGTGGGTATGGCAGTCCGCCAAGATGCCGGCTCCTGGCGGCGGCTGGGGGCTGATGTATCCTCGGGGCCAATTGGATGGGGTGGCATGGGCGGCATCTGACATGTAATGTATGGCAGCATGTGTTGCAGCATCATTGACGTCACTGCACGCCCATGCTGAGGGAGGGTGGGAATACATAAAAAAAAATCCCCTTGGCAGCATGACGGCTGCCCTGATGGCACTGCCATGGCCGCACCCAAGTCCACTCCCTCCTGTGCCCGCCCTTCAGGTCTCCGCAGTGGTGGGGTAAGTACCCAATGCAACACAGCCTGGAAGGGCTGTGGCGGGGGGGGTGAGCTCTGGCTGCGACTGGGGTAGTGGCTGTGAAGGCTGGCTGGAAGGGGGAACCAAAGGCACAACCCCCCACTAACTGAGGAAAAAAAAATTGGCCACGATGGAGAAGGAGCTTCTGGTCAAAGGTTCTTCTATCTCCCCGCTCAGTCCTCCAGGGCATCATCTTCTTCCCAGAAGGAAAAGAAGTCGAGTGGGAAGCATAAGCACCGGGACCCTTGTCTGTCAGCCTCTCATTCACCACACAGACAGGCCTCCACATCTGGGCCTTCCTTCTGCGGGGGGTCAGACCCATCTTCCTCATCAGTCCTCATTCCATCCAGGCTGCCAGTGGTTCAGCTGCCTGCCCTCATCTCCATTTCGGGTGGAGGCTCTTCAGGGCAATGGACTTTGTCCCCTGCCCCCAGCCCCTGATGCTTAGGCCCTTAGCATCCATAGGGCCTCAGCCAGGTGGCTCGGCTGGGGTTGGAACCTCTGGTGGTGGATCTTCGCCCATCGCCCCCCCCCCCGGCCATGGCATTGCCTTCATCGGTCCCCGACTCCGGGGCCGGCGCTAGTCCTTCCAGGCATTGCCCAGAGCAAGCGCTCACCTCCTCCTCCAAGCAGGTGATGCCTCTGCCCCTGCCTCGGGGGAATTCTCTCCTGCAGGCACCACCTTCACCATTGGGGCCAACATTGTCTGCTTCACCAGACTGACACCAGCCTTCGCTTCTTAGGCCAGTGCCAGTGACCCCCTCAGTTGTCGTCGCCTCAGCCCCTGCCAACACCAGCAGGCCCTCTTCGAGATCCTCAGCCGGTGCTAGGTGGTCCTACGCCAGAGTACCCTACAGTGGCTCCTCCACCGACATATCTGCACCCTCCTCTTCAGTATCTTTATCGCCCCTATAATCAACTCCCACTGGTGGATTATAATGCTTTGTTTAATGCCTAATAGTCCTTCATGCAGAATAAGGATGCACCCAGACAGCCCTTGCCCTCTCCTCCTCCCTAAGATCCCCCTCTTCAGGACTCAAACCAGGCAGGACCTAGCGACTCCCATACCACTGGGTCCTCTGGGGGACATACTGAGAGCTATGACCAGCGTATGGATGACCGTTGCTATCAAGATGCCAGTCCTGGACAGTGAACAGTCTGGAGAGGACTCTTCTTCTGCCTCTTCAGAGTTGTCAGAAGGCTCCAGGGACTCCTCTGATGGTCATGGGCATGCCATGGAGACCTCCAAGTCTCCCCCTGATGACCCCTCTTTCCTTGACGTAGTGCATTATATTCAATCCCTCATAGGATGGGAAACAGAGGAGCTCCAGCTAGAGTGCCACTGCCTGGCTATATACACCTCTGGAAAAAGGAACCCCTCCCTTTGGTGGTGCCTCCTTTAATTGATTACTAACATACTAAAATGCCAGCAGAATAGGCCTAACGGTCTTTCGTGTCCGCTCGTTTGGTCAGCCCCCACCCTGGGTGCTGACCTTGCTGTCCCCCTCGCCTTCTCTGGCTTCTCCCTTCCCAGTTCCGGATATTCTTGCTGCATTGGATTTTGCTTCCAGAACCCTTCACCTGTACCTGTCCCACCCCCTCTTGATTCTTACGAGGATGTTACTAGGGCCGTATGGAACCACCCTTCTTCCACCCCAGCCTTACCCAAGAAGGCGGATCGCTTCTGTCATGTGCCAGTGGACAAGCCTTTCCTTGGTGAGCACCCCACAGCAGACTCAGTGGTCATGAACGTGGCACATGACCATACAAAGAGGCCCAAACATCTCAGTGCCCACCCCCGATGAGTCTCATCAACTGGACCAGCTGGGCAAATGGATGTTTGCCTTTGCCACACTGGCCATTCAGGCACTTAACTATCTTGCCCATATAGTACAGTACCAAAATGCCCTCTGGGATCAGGCGAGGGATCTGGTTCAAACCCTCCCTGAGGACTCTACCAAAAGACAGTTGGTCCCACTCCTTAAATCCGGGTTGGATGTGGGCAACCATGTACTGAGAGCAGCATATGATGCTGTTGACACCTCCGGGTCTGGGGAGGTGACAGGAATCTGCCTTCGCTGCCATTCATGGCTTAGGGTATCTGGCTTTGCGCTTGATGTTCCGGCCAGAATACTGGATGCCCCTTTCAGGGGTCCCATCTTGTTTGGGGGGATGCCCAGGACATTATCTCCTGCCTCCAAGAATCAGGCAAGACCCTAAGGTCAGTGCATTCCCTCTACCGGTCCCAGCCTCGGCCTTCCCAGCATCAGTCCTTTTGTCAGTCCCCTCACCAGCCCTCCAAGGGCCAACAGATGAAAGGACCCTTCAAGTGCAAGGCACATACCCCACCAGCCAGAGCGGCTGCCTACCCCCGACCCTCTGCCTAACTCATTGTCCAACCCCCCCGGCCCCAGTAGAGGCCTTGCCATTGGGTCAATTCTTCCTCTACCTCGATGTGTGGTGAACAGTGACCTCATATAAATGAGAGTTGCAGCTTATCGAGCGGGGTCACACCCTCAAATTTCTGAAGCCCCTTTGGAAAACCCTCCCTTGCTGTCCCATTACCCTTAGGCCCACATCTCCCTCATCTAGAAAGAGATTCAGGCACTCCTGCACAAAAAGCCCATAGAGCCCATCCCTTTGGCTCAAAGAGGAAAAGGGATTCTAAACCCACTTCTTCCTCGTCCCCTAGAAGACAGGGGATCTGAGACCGATCTTGTACCTCCGCTACTTGAACCTCTACATAGAGTGCAAGTGCTTCAGGATGGTCACTCTACAGGGGCTGTTGTCTCTCCTTCAACAGAGGGACTGGCTGTGTTCCCTGGACATGCAGGATGCCTATGGTCATATCCAGGTTTTCCCAGCTCACCACCGCTTCTTCCATTTCTGTTTCCAGGGGGACCACTTTCAGTTCAGGGCCCTCCCTTTTGGCCTTTCTTTGGCACAACGGGTCTTAAGTGCCTGGTGGTGGTGGTGGCCACAGCTTTGAGGAGACAGGGCTTCTATGTGTTCCCTTACCTGGACAACTGGCTGTTGACAGCCCCTTCCAGGGACCTTTTGCTGCAGACCCTGGAACGTACCTTTCGGCTTTTCCATGCCCTAGGGATCACGGTCAATCTGCTAAAGTCCTGTCTCTCTCAGTGCCAACATCTCCAGCATATTGAGGCGGTCTTGGACTCGTCCCAGGGCAGAGTCTTCCTGCCGGTGGACAGAGCAGAACGCTTGATAGTGCAGGCTCGGCTAGTATGCTCCAGCTGACAGATACCAGCCAGAGCGTTCCTCTGCCTGTTAGGGCACACGGCAGTGGCTATAGCCACAGTTCCCCTGGCCCGTCTGCATATGAGGGTTCCTCAATGGACCCTTCGGGTTCAGTGGGATCAATGCACCGATGACCTGGATCAGCCAGCAGTGGTCTCCGACTCGGTGAGGAGGACCTTAGAGTGGTGGCAGAACCCTGCCAATCTCCTGTGAGGGGTCCCCTTTCCAGCTGTGCCCCCTCAACAGATCCTTACCACAGATGCCTCGGGTTTAGGTTGGGGCACCCATTTAGCCAGCTGTCAGACCCAGGGGACCTGCTCTGAGTCGGAACAGCATCTCCACATCAATGTGCTGGAGATACAGGCAGTTCTTTATGCTCTGCAGGCCTTTCAGACCCACAGTTTTCCCGGCCCGCTACTAGTGCAGACAGACATGTCCGTAGTATACTATTTCAACAAGTAGGGGGCACCAACTCATAACCCCTTTGTCGCTAAGCAGTGAGAGTTTGGTACTAGGCCACTGAGCACGGCCTGGAACTCTCTGCCGTCCATGTTCCAGGTGACCAAAATGCCTTGGCTGACAGTCTAAGCCGGTTCAGGTTGAGGACTCACGAGTGGGAACTCCTGTCTTCAGTGGTTGAAGATCTCTTCAGCAGGTGGGGCCGCCCAGAGTTAGATCTTTTTGCATTCCCACTCAATGCAAAACTGCCACTTTTCTGCTTGCTCAATCCAGGGCTTGGAGCTTTCTGGTGTGATGTGTTGTCCCTCTCCTGGAAGGGGAGGATCCTATATGCCTTCCCGCTCCTGCAGAGGGTTCTTCTCAAGCGTCAGTCAGAGGGAGCAGAGATGATTCTCATAGCTCCCTACTGGCTGTGTCAGATTTGGTTTCCTCTGCTGCAGCAGCTGGCAGTGGAACCTCCAGTACCCCTGCCCCTGCCTCTGTGCACTGGCTTACTCTCCCAAGAACAAGGCACCCTGGTCCATCCTGACCTCATATCTTTGCATTAGAAAGCTATACAGATAGACAGAGAGATAGAAAGAAACGTTTATTTTTTAACAGGAGATAAACTCTTAGGACTGCAAGGCCCTATTTTACAAAGCTGTCCTATATAAGCAAACGGTTACATATGATAGAAGAGTGCAAAACTTGACAGTGTATCATAAAAAAGAAACTTGCAATCAGAAAAAAACACTTTCAAAACACATTTAACTTTGCACATACAAAAAGAATTATAAACAATACAAGTACAGGTGTCTTAATTTGATATTGTATGGAAGGGCAAGGATATTTGTGTTACACTATGGAGATGTTTCCCCTGAACATACACAAATAATTTGAAATTGCTATAAAATCAACATTGCTGAGACAAGACATCACGCCAGGTCAAATTGTTCACAGGTTTACAAACATAATGTGCAACAAATAGTCTATAATTTAAGCCAATCCATTTTTGACACAATTTCCTAGGGCCTTTGGTTATCCTAAACGATAACAGTTAACTTTCCACATCATATCTAAACCTTTTCTGAATTCTCTTAAATTTCTTGCCTTTCTGATCTCTGGGTTTAATTCATTTCAAATTTTTGGGTGGCTGCTGCATCTACATGTGTGGCTCCTGCAGACTTAGCTATCGCCCGCTTTGGGGTTTCTTCCATGTTTGCTGATGTCCTAGTGGCTGCTAGAAAATCTTCCACTAGAGCCACCTACGCCTTGAAGTGGAAGCACTTCTCCCTGTGGGCCGCTGCTCACCACCTGGATCCCTTCACCTGTCCAGTGAATCTGATTTTTGAGTACATGCTCTCTCTTTCAGACTCAGGCCTGGGGTACTCCTCTCTTAAGGTGCACCTTTCTGCCATCTCTGCGTACCATGCATCTATGGATGGCAAAGCTGTTGCCGAGCTGGAAGTATCCCGCACATTCTTGCGGAGTATCCTACATTTGAAGCCTCCCATTTGGGACCCCGTCCCTCCATGGGACCTTCTTTTCATGTTGGAAAAGCTCACTCTGCCTCCCTTTGAGCTGGACACGAGTTGTGAACTGCGCTTTCTGTCATGGAAAGCGTTATTTTTAGTTGTTGTTACTTCTACTTGGACGATTTCCAAGCTTCAGGCTCTGATGTGTAAAGACTTAAGAGTCTTATTTGGTTTTTCACAAAGACAGGGTGTCTTTGCGTACTAATCCTGAGTTTTTACCTAAGGTGGTGTCTGGTTCATGTTAAACCAATCCATCCAGCTTCCCGTTTACTTCCCTGAGTATTCTAATAAGTGGGAGGCCTTACACCATACTTTGAACATCCATCGGGTGCTCCAGTACTGTATTAACCGGATCCAGTCTGTTTGGAAAACTGACCAGTTGTTTGTCTCATTTGCCCACAAGGGAGAAGGGGCACCTGTTTTGAAACAGTGTTTGTCAAAATGGTTGGCTAATTGCATTGTTTACTGCTACCGTAAGTACAAGCCCCTACCTAGGGTGGTTAAAGGCCACACCCCCAGAGGTATGGCAGCTTCTACCACCTGCTTCAAGAATGTCTTTGCTGCGGACATCTGTGCAGCTGCCACTTTGGAGTTCTGTCCATACTTTCATTCGCCACTACAGTCTGGACATTGCTTCTAGGCAAATTTTGGACTTGCCGTTCTTCAGGGCCTTCTTTCTTGATCCTTCTGCTGTTGCCTTCTGCCTCCTCCCGACTGCCCTTTTGGTCAGTCCTGGTACTGCTTGGGACTCAGTCCTACTGGTTTTGCCTGCTGCAAGTGCCCCCTCGAAGTAAGAGAGTACAGTTACATAAGGACTTACTGTAACAGCAGATCGTCGAGAGGCGCTCTTGCAGCAGGCGCTGCTTTCCCTCCCTCCCCCTTGATAGTTTCTTCTCCTTCACACTTGTTCTGCTTTTCCTTGGCTCTGAGGAACTGCCTCGGTTTTCCCGTTTACTTACTGCACTGGGGTCTCTGGTGGGAGAACTGAGGTAGGTCTGGGGGACCTCCCCCTTTATAGGATAGGCGGACATCAGTGTGCTGACATTGGCAGGGTGGTCCCCCATGATAGACTGCTAGCTAGAAGTTTCCTGTGTGGTCCTGGCACTGACGGCTTCAGTCCTACCGGTGTTGCCTGCTGCAAGAGCTCCTCTTGAAGATCTACTGTTACAGTAAGTTCTTATGTCACTGTTCTTTCCTGAGGGCCACTATATATGGCAATGGAGGAACTTTTTTCTGGTTTTCTCCCCATTACTCACTGGGGCCTCAGTGACACAGAAGCACACGTGCATGGAAGCATGCATGTGCTCTGGAATTGGTGACCCCATTCCACCATGCCCCGGCCTAATGCTAACCCTCCATTTGCTTGGTGCTTACACCTCCACTTGCTGTCAGCCAAGAGCTGGGAACAATTGCCTCCCCAATCTAGGGGAAGTGAGTTGCTAAGCAGCCACTCTGTCCTCTCCCAGTCTGCCCCCTTGGCCTATACCCAGCAACCTGAGCTCATTCTCAATCTTGGGTCACCGGTGTGGTAAGAGGTAAGGTGTGCAGTGCTTCAGCCTTCTACACCATTGGACTGGCCCCAGATATGATTCTTTCCCTGAAAACCCATATATCACGAGATGAACACAACACATTTGAAAGGTTTGTTTTGACAGTGCATCTTCCTATAAAAAAGGGAATCTAAAAGGGACAGCAGTATTCATTGCAGGACCTGGGGGCAGGTGACAAGATGACTAAATAGGTGGCAAACAGACTAGGGGAGAAGACCTAATGGGTGGTGGTCAGAGGAGAGTTCTTGGGGATAAGGGAGGCCACCAGTTGGGTTCCACAGGGTAAGTGCTTGATCTGGTGCTGTTCAATGTGTTCATTAATGACATTTGGGATCACATATAGGGTAAAATCTGCCTCTTTGCAGATGACACCAAGCTCTGTGGGAGGGTAGACATGGAGGAGGGAGTCAGGGAATTGCGAGAGGACCTTATTTAGTTGGAAAGGTGGTCCCAAATTCGGCAACTAGGGTTCAGTGCAAAAAGGTGCAAGGTCATTCACGTAGGAAGCAAGAACCCCAGGCAAAGTACAGATTAGGGGTGTGACCGTCGCAGTGTCCAAGGAAGAGAAGGACCTGGAAATTGCAATCTTGAGCAATCTAAAACTGCCTATGCAATGCAGCAATGCAGTGACAAGGGCAAGTAGGATGCTGGGTTGCATAAGTAGGGGTTCACCAGCAGAAGGGAAGAGGTCATAATGCCGCTGTACAGATCAATGGTGTGGCCACACCTGGAGAACTGTGTGCAATACTGGAGCCCCTACCACAAGAAGAACATCAACCTGCTGGAGGCGGTACAGAGAAGAGCCATGAAAATGACTCAGGATCCACGGAGACTCTCATACATGCAGAGAGGCTGGAGAACTGTAATATGTATTCACTCGAAGAAAGAGGGGAACTTGAGGACACGATAGAGACCTTCAAGTATCTCAAAGGTATAAACAACGTGGACCCCACTGAACATTTTAGATCAGCGACAACACAAAGGGTCACGGTTACAAACTTGCAGATGGGAGGTTCTAGAAGGAGGCCAGGAGGTACTTCTTCACTGACAGCGTAATGGCAGGGTAGAACAGGCTACTGAAGGAGGTAGTGAACCAAAAATAGTTGGAGGACTTAAGGGAGGTGGAGTTACAGTCAAGGGGACGGTAAAAGCGTCAAGGGGGAGTGGAGTGCCATATCATGAAAGATGCTTGAGCTCCACATGTGGCAGACACAACAGACCATAAGGCCTTCTTCTGCTGGCATATTTGTATGTTCATATATACACATATTTTCTGGAGCTGCCCAGCACACCTAGAATATTGGGAAAAAATGGGCCACCAAATATATCAGATTTTTTTTTTTTGCAGTTAATTTCTTTCTCCTTGCCCCGGGCGGCACTCCTTCATGCCTGATCCCCAGCTGCGTCCCCCACCCACGGCCTACCTTCCGCTGTCCTCCATGGCTTGCCCCCATGGCGGTGGGGATCCCTCAACCCTCCTGAACGGATCTGGTGCAGAGGTTACTGCTATTCGTGGGAGCGGGGCTTGCGGGGATTGGTTGTCATCTTACCGCACCCAGGACTCCTTCCCCCCCCCCCTTTTTCTCACCCTTAGGAGAGGAGGCATGCAATGACACCTATGGAGAGAGCACACATGCATCTGCATGCACTCCTCCAAGCATCTGCCTCCTCTCCTCCCATTTCTAAGCATCAGTGTGCTGTCCCCCAGCCACCGCTAGGGGCCAGCCGACGCCGACTGCTGGTGTCCCCCCTCCCTGGAGAAGGAGAGCAGTCCCTCGGACCCTCAGTCCTTTTCCTCCCCTGCCGACCCCCGGCCCGTGCCTGTTCCCAAACCCGGGTTGCCAGCATAGCACGAGCTAAGGCAAACAGTGCCTCAGCCCTCAGCGTCACTGGGCTGGCAAATAGATCAGATTTTTATCAGAACTAGGGCGGGTACTGGCATCCATGGTTTTATTATTAGTTCCTCTGCAGGGAGTTCAATTAAGGGGCAGTATCTTAAATTTGCTGCCGATTCTCTTGCTGGTGAAAAATAAATTAATGAAGTTATGGCTATCTACTATGGTGCCAGGATTAACATAATGGCAGGAAACAGTTAATTCCATGTACCAAGTGGAAAAGCTGACCCAAAATTTGTGAGGGAGACAACAACAATTTATAGACTATTGGCAGAAGTACATTCTGAACATTATGGAGCAGGATAGTTCATTCGCACCATAGGCTTTCCGTTTATCAGTGATACTTGACATTTGTGTGAGATACTGGGGAACTGAACTACAGGGAAAGGGAGGACCCCATATAATATATATGGGCGACATTTTACATGGGGCTCGGGACACATCACTTTTTCCCATTTTTCTTTCCCCTTCCCAGGCAGGCCGATGTGCCATGGTGTGGGCTGTTAAGATGCTGGATACACTCAGCACCTGCCTCCAGCCAATTAGGAGGCTATTGCTTTGGCACCATTCAGCCTCCACTAGGTGGCAACTGAGAAGCTACCCGAGCTGTCCCTCCTCCCTGAAGGAAAAGAGGCATCTGTGGATGCTCAATTGTCCTTCCCCCGGCTGGCTCCCGAATAACCTTGGTCCATTTCCGAACCTGGCTGATCAGTGACTTATCAACGTGGATTCCTATTTATCTTTTTTTAATTTATCTATATTTATATGTTGGTCTGTACTTATTTGTACATCTGACTTCTTACTTCAGGTTTATCAATTTAGTACCAATGTGTGGTATAAATGGCACCTAAATAATTGCTGGCACAAGTTTCTGTGTTCTGATTGGCGTAAAGACCTACTTTAAGCACTCAGTAGTAAACTGGTGATAACACTGTTTCTAACAATGTGGATAAAGTTCACTATCCACACTCTGGCAGTTGCTGGAGACAGCTGAGTCATTCATTGGAAGTCTTCCAACTAAGTTCCTTCCACCACCCAGGTAGTATATCTTCTATCTCCGCACCATGATGTCAAATCTTTCTTTCCACTGGAAGTGATAGGTTTCCACCTTCTCAGCTCCTGCAGTGATGAAGGATTTTGAGAGTTCTATTACTTTATTTAGGAAAATGTTTGCCTTTTCAAGTCCATATTCAACAATAAAGTTGCTCCTGTGCTTTCCAGCTCCACTACACTTTGTGATCAATGACGGAAGGTAAGAAAGCAGGGTTCAAATGTTGTACTTGGTGTTGGCAGAAAATGTCAGCCACTGATCCGTATGACACATGCCTTTACTGCATGGGCGATCAACATGGGGTCGCTAGATGCAGTCTTTGCCGGGCCATGCTGCCAACATCCATCGAAGACTGGAGGGCCAGATATGCCCTTGGATGGTCTAATGACTGGTTGGCTACTGAGCTTGCTATCATGGAAGAAGCAGAAGATGGCTACAGTGAGTGCCATGTCAGTCTCAGCACTGTTCATGCCTGGGGCCAGCACAGGGGGGGTCATTTTCTGATGAGTTCAGAGAAATGTGCCTGGCCTTCCAGAACTTCAAGCAGAGCCCTTCTCACCACGGCAAGAAGCATGAAAAGTAGCACTGCTGCAGGTCGCTGGGCCTGGAAAGATCACGCACTTCCAACTCCCCCGACCCGCTTGGCCTTGGTTGAGCTTCCTTCAGTCAAGAGGATGGGTGAGGGCTCCATGGTTACCCTGTTGGGCCTGTGAACCTTGACTCCGGTCAAGCAAGTGGTCGAGATTCTTCTTGAACTGGTCGACTGGTTCTCGGAGATCAACAAGGAGTCAATCTCCCAGACTCCGCTGCTCCCTGTCATTAACCAGGAGGATGAGGTCCTCCGTACCCCCGAATGGGCTGCCTCGGGAGCTGCTGGGTTCAGGTTACCCTGCCAAGTCAGCGGTTGCAGTTCAGGTCAAGGCACGGCTCACGCTATTGATCAGCCAGGAGACATCAGTGCCACTGCTCCTCGACCTCCTTGTCTTTGGGTGAGGGATTAGAGTAAGATGCGTCGACACTATGAGCGGCTCATTTGGCAGCAATGGGCTACTGCTGGGAGGGGTAGGTCTTTGTCCCCGTGGACTCTCAGTCCCCTGGCCTTTGCCAGTCATTTCCATGTCAGTCCATGCTTCTCAGCAGTCCCCCTCGTCTGCTTCTCTACTTCAGGTGGAACCATCTTCATCTCAACCCACATTCAGGGCCCCAACTAAGGAGTCTGGTTCTGCTGCTGGCTCGCCAGGCTGAGTTTTGGTGGAGCTTGCTCAGGATGAGGATACTTGGGTAGTCCATGGTGGCACATGGTCAAGGGCTGTCTTTGAAGAATCTTCTGAATCCAAAGACAAAGGCCTTGACCAGGACTCATACTTTTGGCCAGCAATGGGCCAAAGAGCTGACCATGGCCCACAGGCCAGTGTCCTTTGGAACTTTGGTCTGACTCATTGAAGTCCATGAAGATTCCCTTAGAGCAAGTCTAGAAATGGACTAAATACCTACTTATGGATATACTAGATAGCCCTTCCCTTGGCTGGGGCAATCTTGAGACATACCCTGAAGCTTTGGCAGCATCCAGCATCCTGCCAGGCACCCACTACCCATGTGGTCCACAGGTATGCAGTCCCAATGGGCACCCTCTCTGGGTTCTCTGACCAACCCTCTGCGGAGGGTCTGGTGGCAGATTCTGCCTTCCATAAATTGGAAGGCCAAGGGGACATGGACAAATCTCCAGACAAGGAGTACAAGAAGACTGACCATGTAGCTAAAAAGGTGTACACTGCCACCTCACCGGGTCTCCGTCAGGCCAGTTACTCAGTCATGATGGTGAATTTTGACCATTGCCTTTTCAGGGTGTTAGAGGAACTCCTCCCCCTACTTCCAGCAGACAAACAGCTTCCAGTGAAATGCATTAAAGACCAGGGTCAACCGCTGGCTAAACACAAGCTTTGGACATGGTGACTCCTGTGCTCATGCGGGAGCCGTGCCATAGCTATGGCCACCACTATGCATCATAGGACCTGGGTGAGGCTCTCCACTTTCCAGCAGACACTCAGTGCAAGTTGACCAATGTCCCCTTCTTGGACACCAAACTCTTCGGCCGTAGTGTGGAAGGATATCTCATCTGCATTGAGAAGTTCATTGCCACCATTGATTCTGTGGCTTTGTCCGAGAAAGACCAAAAGGCCCCAAAGCCTAAGAAGCAGGATTTCAGTTTTGGTCCTTTCAGCCACAACAACCTCAGCAGCAGCCCCAGCAGGGGTGAGTTCAGCCCTGGCATCAGACACCCAAGTCCAGTGGCCAGAGGCAAAAAAAGGGGGGACAGCGGTGGTGGTGCCTCCGCAGCCCCAGTAGCCGGAGCCCCCTTCAATACTGCGCAGTGATGGGTCATGTGGAGTCATCCCCTCTCCTATCCAGTCATTGTCCCAGCTCCTGATCGGGAGTTGGTTGTGCCCTTTGTTGCCACAATGGTCCACTATTACCTCAGACAAGTGAGTTCCAGAAGTTGTGGGTAGAAGGTTGCCTCTGTATTTTGAGGCTGTTCCACTGTACCATCTCCACGCTCCTCTGGAGTCCAGGGTGTCAAAGGATACATTGTCTGTGCTATGAGCTGACATCACTAAGCTTCTAGAGTGCAGGCCGATAGCCCAGGTTCCAAATGTCCTGGGCACTCAGGGATATGTGTCCAGGTACTTCCTGGTTCCAAAATGGATGGGGCGGTTGGCATCCTGTGCAGGATCTGCATGATCTGAACCAGTTCAGTGGAAGCGCAAGGTCCACATGGTTACCCTAAACCAGATCATACCATTTCCAGAGCAGGGCATATTGTTCTCCTCCCCCCGGACATCCCAGTCCATCTCATTACTGGTACCTTCAGTTCCATGCACAGGGGATCCTGTACCAGTTCCAGATTATGCCCTTTGGTCTTTTGTCTATGCCCAGGGTCTTCACCAAGTGCATGGCAGTGGTGGCAGCCTTCATGCGGTGTAAAGGTGTTGGGGTGCATCCCTACCTGGATGACTGGCTCTAGCCGGGTTGTCCAAGGGGGCAGTGGAGAGGTCCAGGGATCTGGCCCTCTAGAATTTTCAGGACTTGGATCTTTTGGTCAACCTGGCCAAGTCAGAACGGGTCCCCTCACAGGTTATCAAATTCATCGGGGCAGAACCAGACTCCCTGTGATTCAAGGGCCACCTCCTGGCAGACTAAGCATCAGATCTTGCCTCTTTTGTCAAGGCCCTTAAGGACAAGGTGCGGATGAACCTGATAGTCCCAGACTGTTCTGGTATGTGGATTTCCTCAACCTCAGCAGAAGGCCTCCGTGGAGGTTACTTCTCTGCCCAGATCTGCTGACCAGACAACAGGGGACGGTCCTGCATCTGAATCTTCAGTCCCCTGCACCTCCCAGTCTGGTTCCTAAATGGCTAAAGTTCCAGGTTCTGGGCCATTCTGAATATGTCCTCCATGTTGTGGAGGCATCCCATAAGGAGTCAACTCATAAATGCTATCAATTTAAATGGAAAAGGTTCTCGATCTGATGCCAGGGTAAGGAGCTTGATTCCCTTACTTACCCCATGGCAAGTATGCTCAACTACGTACAGTCCCTCTCTCAACTGGGACTGCAGGTGGCACCCTTAAAGTGTAACTGGCAGCCATCACTGCATACCGGGCGTGGTCCAGGAGAAAGTGGTCGGATGCTTTTTTCAAAGGCTGGATCACTTGTCCCCTCTGGTATGCAAACTTCCACCTCCATGGAACCTACTGTTGGTGATGGCAGTGCTCATGGGCAAGCCATTTGAGTCAAAGCACAAATGTGAGATGTCACATTTTTTGTGGAAGACAACCTTCCTGGTGGCCATCATGTCTGCCATGAGATGTCACATTTGACATGGAAGACAGCCTTCCTGGTGGCCATCACGTCAGCCAGAAGGATTAATGAGCTGCAGGTACTCTTAGGGGAGTTTGCTTACCTGGTCTTCCACATGGACAAAGTCATACTTCACCCCCTCTTGAAGTTCCTCCCGAAGGTCGTATTAGAGCTTCACCTTAACCAAGTGATTAACTCACCGGTATACTTTACTAAGCTGATCTTGGAGGGCAATCGCAGACTCCATACCATGGACCTCGGATGGTGCTCTCTTATTATAAGGTGCATATGGCCAGAGTTTGGGATGAGGCTCGACAGGTGTTTATTACATACGCTGAAGTTGCACCTGGCAGGTTGGCAGCAAAGAGGATGACTGTCAGGTTGATTACATCCTGCATCGACCTCTGCTATAGGTTAGCTGTGAGGAGGTCGGCCAAGGCACTTAGGGTGCTGTCTTGGTGGCTGTTTGCAGGGATATCTTAATTGTGGAGATATGCAGGTAAGTTGCAATAAAGGCTGTAACCTGCAGGAAAGTGCACACCTTCATCTCCCATTACAGCACTGACATAATGAGTCACCGGGATACTGCTTTTCGGTCTTCAGTCCTCCAGTCTCTGTTTGCCAAATAGGGGTGCGCGAGAAGATGTACGAAGAAAGAGTGTGCAGGACCTTGACTGGTCCCTTTACAGGGAAGAAGCTAGCAACTATAGGTGAATCAGTCTTACTTCAGTGATGAGGAAACTAATGTAAACCTTGTAAAGGAAAGATTAGCAGAATATCATGAATCCAATGGGCTACAGAATCATAGGCAGCATAGATTTACCGGGGGGGGGGGGTTCTTTGACTGGGTGACCAGGAAAATAGGTAAGGGCAATAGATGTGGCCCATCTGGATTTCAGCAAGGCCTTCAACACTGTGCCACACAGGAGACTGATAAAAATTGGGACAGTCTAAGAGTGGGATCTAAAGTGGTAAACTGGGTTAGAAACTGGTTAACAGAGCCGGCCCAGTGGCGAAGAGGGCTGAGGCACTGGTGCCTTACCACTTCCCATGCTGGTGACCCGTGTTCAGGAATGAGCGTGGGTCACTGGGGGTCAGCCCTGGGGCAGGGGGAGTTAGACTGAGCTGCTGTCAGACAGCTCTCCTTTTCCGGGGAAGGGAGTGAGGTGGTGGTGGACAGAATGTGCAGGGATCTTCAGAAACTCAAGAAGTGGTCAAGGAATTGGCAGTTGGGGTTCAATAAAAGTGCTAATTCATGCGCCTAGGGCACAGGAACCCAGGCGTTGAGTATTGGATGGGGGATACAGTGCAATACAGCCAGATGCAGAACTCAAAGGTAAGGTTATACAACACATATTTTAGAAATAATGCACAGTACAATAGCACCAGGTTCAATGTCTCGACAGTACAGTTTTACAAACACATCTGAGTACGTTACCAGTTGAATAAGCTTAAAATAGAAAGGCAGAGGGTAGAGAAGTTGAAGTTAAGCTAGTGGAGAAAGATTGGGGCAGTGGCAAGAAGTAGGAGTGCATCTCAGCAGGTGCTTGAACACTGGGAGTGAAGTGGCTTTATGGAAGAAAGGTGACAGTTGGTTCCAGAAGGAAGGTAGATGGAAAGAGAAAGCAGACTGTCCTGCTGTAGAGTGAGGGTGGGGGAAGGAGAAAAATCGTGACGCTCTGGAGCAGAGTGGGTAAGAGGTGGGACAGGCAGGAGATAAAAGGGAGGAAAGATAGGAGGGAAGGAGTCCAAACCAGAATTTGGCAATAAAGGCTAAGGAGTGGGCCTGGCGATGGTGGGAGAGGGGAAGGATAGAAAGTGATGAGTAGAGGGAGCAATGCAGTGGGGAGAGCTAGTGGGATGCTGAGGTGTGCAGGGAGGGGTATCTCCAGCAGGAAGAGAGTGGTGATGTTGCCACTGTATCACTCACTGCTGAGACCCCACCTGGAATACTGTGTCCAGTTCTGGAGGCTGCACCTCAGAATGGACAGAGATAGGCTGGAGGCAGTCCAGAGAGGCAACTAAGATGGTGCTGGGGTTGCATGGAAACTCCTACAAGGAGAGACTGAGGGATCTCAACAAGTACACCCTGGAGGAGAGGAGAGTAAGAGGTGATATGATAGAGACTTACAAGTACCTCACGGTGTAAACAGGGTGCAGAAGGGGTGTCTCAAATGAGAAGGTCCACCTGGACCCAGGGGCATGTGAAGAAGCTGAAGGAGGAGGAAGTTTAAGATGGATGTGAGGAAATATTACTTCAATGACAGGGTGGCAGACACCTGGAACAGTTTGCCAGCAGAAGTGGTGGAGGTAAAAACAGTAGAGGCTTCAAACGTGACAGTACTGAGCTCGAGGTACCCTCTCTCAGCACTTGAATGAAAAGAACAGGACTGGGATTACTGGCCAATAGCTCTGCCATATATTTTTTTTTATATTTAGATTTTTTTTGGTTTTGCAAACAACATAGCCATACATTGTGTAATACAGGTAAATGCTCCCTAGACATCCAATACATAGTATAAATAAAATCTTTGGTAACTGGAACTTTCTTGTATTTTTTTTTTTAAAAAGAAGATAGTCTTTTCATTTTCCAATGCAATTAAATTTATCATCTTGAACCAGTAATTGCCAAATATATGCCCATCATATTGTTCCTTAATTACTATTATTACTAATTCTAATTCTGAGCACCCTTTCATTAGCGAAGACTTAAGTAACTTATGAATTTGAATCAGGATGTGCTGAAATAAATTACCCTGGGAGCCTAACTCCCTCATAGAATAAATTCAGGACAATGCTCCAATTGATAAGAGGTCCAAAGCCTCCACTTATTATCAAAACTTCTTCTCCTATTATTTAGTCTAGCTGAAGTGTGTTCTAAATTATATACCTCATAAGTGAGGCTTTTCCATGACTCCTTGGTAGGGAGCTCATCAGTGAGCCAGAGCCTAGTGAGTACCTTTTTTGCAATCAAAATTAGTAGTGTTACCACTTTATATTGTCCCCAATTTATATTAATTCCAGAGGGAGGAGTGGCCGTCAGAATAAAAGATGGCGTGCACCATTCTAATATACTGAATAGTTCTGCCTTATCTTGTGAGTGGAACACCTGCAGAAAACCATGCTTCTATGTCTCCCCCCCCCCTCCGCCGTGCTGGTGCCTTGTCCAAGACACAGACGTCATGGGTTCTTGTAGGTAGCTTCTAATGCACAACCATCATCTGAGGTTATGTTTACCAAACTCAGAACCAGTTTGGTCTGCTTCTCAAGCAAGGGGACAAAGGGAGGCTGACTCGTGTGACAGAGATGATGATGCATACTGATAAGCTGGCTCAGACAGGCATATGTTGTAACCTCCAAAAGTCCAGAAGTCAGAGTTCACTTGGCACAGGAAGATATCATATCCCCAATGGACCATGGCAATCTGAGCTGAAGTCTCACCCTGTGTGTGGGCAGGGGTGCAACCATGGCTAAAGTATTGGGGGACATGGCCCTACTAAGCCATTTGTGCCAGCACCAATGCCACTGACTAAGGAGCACAACGATTGTCAGAAGGCTTCATTATTTTTATAATTCATTTGTTACAAGACAAAGGACAGAATGAGAAAAGTCTTGTGAGTCACAAAGTTATTGTCTATTTTACAAAAATGCTCATTTTAAATAATAGCAAGAAAAATATGACATAACCATCATCTTCCTCCTTCTTCATTATCAGAAAACTTAATTTGTTCGGATAAAATGCATTAAAAATAAACACAGCAAATTGCAGTAGAAAAGTATAGATAGAATTAAGGATAATAAACTGGTTTAAGCAAAACATTCCAACTAGTAACCTCAAATATATTGTTGCTATCAAATGTTGAACATTTCATATGTTTACTCCACATACACATAGTTCATAAGGAAATTTGTCAGCTTGTGCTTAGAGATGCCCAAATACTGGTAGTACACAGTACTAACAGATTTTATTTCAAGGGGGTTCTTGCAGTAGGTCATAACATTTAGCACTGTGCCCTCTCGCATCAGGACCGCATGGCAAACTTTTGCTAGCAATGTCTGGTGGGGGACCACCCACCTGACATCATGCGACTGACATCAGCGTGATCCTATAAGTGGGCGGTCCCCATGCCCACCTTCCAGTTCTTTCCTACTGCCGACCTGTGCAAGGACCTCGCGGTGCACGTTGCTCCAGTCGATCACCATTTTGATAAGAATTTCTTTCTTTTCTTCCGATAATAGTTCACTCTTCTTGTGCGATATGGCCGCCATTACACATTCAGTCACTTCACTACCAGTCTAGCATCGCTTGTAAAGCACTTTGGGATACTGTGTATGAAAAGCGCTATATAAATGCTGATTCTTCTTCTTCTTCTTTAGTTTTATGTCTTCCCCATCCGATACTCCAAAGACCAAGAAGAAGTGTGAGAAGTGCGGCACACAGATACCTCACAAAGACAGCCATAAGCTCTGCCTCTTCTGCTTAGGCCCGGCCCACGACATCGAGGCCTGCCTGGATTGCAAGCCCTTCAATCAGGCCACATGCAAATGCAGGCAGCAGGCCCTAGAAGCCCATCTTTTGAAGTCCAGGATGTCCACCTTAGAGCAAGAGATGCAGAAGCTGAGGGACTCCGCTTCTTCCCCTTCTTCAGAGCACAAAAAGAAGAAGAAAGACAAAGAGAAGCATTGGGAGTGGGAGCGCCTGGAGGACCGAGGGCGGCCCTCTACCAGTAAGGCCACCGGCCTCAAGCCTGCGGACAAGACTGCTCCTCGGCCGCCTCCCATGGTGACTGTACAGGCCTCATTGTCCAGTTCTTCCGGTACCTCCACTTCTCTTAAGCTCATTAAGATGGGCTCTAAGCCAGGAACCTTGACCAATAAGATGCCCACCGGGACCTCCGGCGGATGCCCGGTCACCATCGGTAAGCCAGACTCCAGTTCTCCCGGAGCCTGCCCAGTCGTCGATAAGTCGGATTCTTACCCAGAGCGAACCTGCCCAACATCAGATGATAAGCTGGTCGGGGGCTGCTCCCCCACCCGTCTCCTTCTCCACTAACCGATAAGTTGGATGCAGGGGACTCTGGCGTCTGCCCGGTTGAAGCTCACCCATTGGGGGCTGACGCTGACACACCCACCGTCGGTGGTGGAACATCATGTACCCAACCCTCTACCCAGGATGGAGGAGGAAGTGGGTCCCCTGGATGTGGTATTTTCCTCAACCACTCCAGTGCGGGTAACCCTCCAGGAACCTGTGGATAACTCTCCTGGGGCTCTTATATTGGAGTCAGTTCCTCCACTGCCTCCCAGGGACCTTCCTATTCCATTGGGCCCTTCCTCAGCCCCAACACCAGGGGTCCCTCTGCCGGGCTCCGCATCTCTGACTTCAGGTCTCCCGTCTGACTCCTTGGGCCACCTCCCGTTAGAGCCTCCATCAGGTCCCTTGCACTTGACACCAACCTTCCCGATGTCTGAAAACCAGATGCCAGGCAGCCCAATGCCAGCCCTAATACCAGATAGCCTGACGTTGGGACACCTGACGTCAGATAATTTGCCAGGTCCCACTGCTCTGCCTCCTTTGAGGCCTCCTGGGATTCTCTCAGAATATCATTGTGTCCCCCATGGTCTGCCTTTGGGCTACTCAAATTACCCGGGCCTGCCAATGCCAGGTTACCCCATCAGGCCCACTGTCGGCTCCTTTCATCGACGGTTTTTACCCTGGATATCAGGCGCCAGGCTGTGGCCCCCCTTTTCAGGTGCCAGGTTACCCTCCCCCTCATTATCCAGGGGTGGGTTACCAGTATTTCCAGCCTCAACCTCTGCCTCAGCAGGACCTCCAGGCCATGTTCCAGACTGGTGGCAGTAGGCTAGATCCCAGTTGGTGGTGGATTTAGACAAAACTGCTGGCCCTGGTGGTGACCCCCACCCCACTCTTCTTGTCTCCCGTGGGTTCATATATATCAGGCCTTTCCACCACAGCACTTATTTCTGGGGGCGCTACTCCAGAGGTCACTCTGACCGAGCCTAAGACATCTGACAGGGGAAAATCCTTGGACTCGGAGACTGACTCCTCCGACTTGTCCTCCGGTAACCTTTTGGGAGTCATGGATTCCAAGGGTAAGGAGTCTCCCAAGTCTCCTCCCGAAGACCCCTCCTTCACCAAACTACTCTGCATGCTCCAACAAGCTAATGGTTGGAATGTGGAGGAGCAAGACCTGAAATGCAAGCGCCTAGCAGAGCACTTGGATTTAGCGGCTGCATCACCCATTCCGATCCCCCCGTGGATGGAGTCCCATGAGGATTTCACCTCCACTATCTGGTAGATGCCTCATTCCATCCCAGCCATCCCCAAGAAAATGGACCGGACCTACCATTCTCCTGAGAGCGCTCCTTATCTATGCTCTCACCCCAAGGCAGACTTTCATCATGATTGCCATGGCTCACAACCGTACTGCCAAACCTAAACATATGAGTACCTCCCCTCCTGACAAGGAGTCAAGGCAGTTGGATCAGTTTGGGCATAAGATCTACTTCTCCTCTACATGTGCTTTGCGTTCCTTGAACTATGTAGCACATATGATTTCATACCAAAAAGCTACCATGGCTCAGCTTGAGGCTAGGCTGGAAACAGTGGAGGACTTGGACCTTAAGTCGGAGCTTACCAAGGCCCTGAGGCTGTCTAAGATCTCTTGTAGGCATGCATTGAGAGCTACCTATGACTCTGTAAATGCCATGGTTCGCTCTTTGGCAACAGCAGTCTGCCTCAGGCGCCACACTTGGCTCTGTATTTCTGGGCTCTCCCAGGATGTTCAGGCAGCCATACAGGATGCTCTCTTCTGAGGCTCCATCCTCTTCAGAGGCAATACCAAGGACATCATCATAAGCCTCCAGGACTGCAGGTGGGCTCTGAGATCAGTTAAGTCCATGTACAAGGTGGTCTTCAAGCCTAAGCAGCCCTTTCGGTGCCAGCAAAAGCGCCAAGGCAAACAGCCTTTTAACAGGTGTCAAACCAAAAGGAGAGCATTGGGACCTGCCATTACCTCTTCCCCTGCCTCCAAGACCCAGCAAGCCGCAGGCAGTGACTTCCCCACCCGTTCCTCCACCTCCTGACTCCTTCAGCCCCCCTCCACCTCCAAACAGTGTGGAGCTGAAGATCTGCCCTCCACCTATCAGAGTGGCAGGGCATCATTTTGGATTCCTGGGTCATTCAACTCATAGCAAGAGGGCACACCATCGAGTTTCTGAAGAAACCTCCAGACTCTCCTCCAAGATGATCTCATTATCCCTCAGACCATGTAACACTGGTGAGGGATGAGATCCAGGCTCTAATCCAAAAATCTGTGATAGAGCCAGTTCCCTGGGCACAGAGGGGAAAAGGGTATTACTCCCATTTCTTCCTTGTTCCCAAAAAGACTGGTGATCTCAGGCCCATCTTGGACCTCAGCCAGCTGAACCTTTATGTAGAGTACAAAAGGTTCCGCATGTTGACTCTCCAGGGACTCCTGCCCTTGCTTCAGACAGACCATTGGCTCTGTGCACTGGATATGCAGGATGCCTACCTGCACATTCCGGTTTTCCCAGGCCACCACCGCTTCCTGTGGTTTTCCTTCCAAGGGGAGCACTTCCAGTTCAAAGCCCTTCCCTTCGGCCTTTCCTCGGCACACAGAGTCTTCACCAAGTGCCTAGTGGTGGTGGCAGCAGCACTTTGTCACCAGGGAATTTATGTGTTCCCATACCTGGACGATTGGCTCATAGCAGCCCCATCCAGAAGCAGCCTGGAAGATTCCCTGTCCTCCACCCTGGACCTTTTTGGATGACTGGGTATTACTATTAATTACCCCAAGTCATCTCTGGTCACATCCCAGTGCCTCTAATTCATTGGGGTGGTACTGGACATGGTCCAGGGCAAGGTCTTCCTCCCATCAGTCAGAGCAGATACTTTGCAAGAGCAGGCCAAGCTGGTAGCCTGCTCCAGCCATGCCCCAGTCAGGGTGTTTCTATGCCTCCTTGGCTTGATGGCCACGACCATTCTGACCGTACCTCCGGCCAGGCTGCATATGAGGGTCACCCAATGGACCTTACAGGTCCAATGGGATTAGGGTACAGATGACCTGGATAATCCTATTCTGGTATCCAGTGCGCTCAAGAAGGACCTCTCATGGTGGCAGGACCCTCTGAACACGTCTCGGGGGACACTGTTCAGGCCCTTCCCACCCCCGTGGACCCTCACCAGAGATGCATTAGGTCTGGGTTGGGGAGCTCACCTGGAGGACCACCAAACCCGGGGGAAATAGTCCCTGTTGGAATCCTCACTCAACATAAACATTCTGGAAATGAGGGTGGTCCTGTATGCCCTTCAGTCCTTCCAGTCCCTTATGACAGCAGGAACACTGTTGGTACAGATCAACAATATGTGTGTGGTCTGGTACATCAACAAGCAAGGAGGCACCCAATCGTATCCCCTATGCAGGGAGGCGATGCAGGTCTGGTACTGGGCAGTCCAGCATAGTCGTCACCTCACGGCCGTGCACATTCCAGGCATTCACAATGTCCTGGCGGACAGCTTCAGCCATACCTTAGCCCTAGCTCATGAATGGGAACTATACCAGGAAGTGGCAGAAAATCTGTTCTGCCGCTGGGGGCATCCAGAGTTAGACCTAGTCGCCTCCCCATCCAATGCAAAACTTTCCAGGCTTTGCTCACTCATTCAAGGGCCTGGTGTTATCTGGCTAGATGCGTTATCTCTCTGTTGGACAGGGAGATACTTGTACACCTTCCCTCCCTTTCCCATTCTGCAGAAGGTTCTGCTGAAACTTCAGGCAGAGGAGGCACAACTGTTGCTGATCACCGCCCTCTGGCCCAGGCAGATTTGGTTTCCAGTTGGTTGTAGAACCCTCAGTATCTCTGCCTCTTCAGTACGATCTGTTGATGCAGAATCAGGGCAGACTGGTGCATCCGGGCCTTAGGTCCCTACACTTCCATGTGTGGTTCCTTCAGACATAATCACAAACCATTTTGGAGTCTCCGACAGGGTTGCCCAAGTTTTGGTGGAGGCCGGAAAGCCTTCCACTAGAGCTACTTACGCTATGAAATGGAAATGGTTTTCCATTTGGGTGGCCTCAAAAGGACAGGACCCCCTTTCTTGTCCAGTGCCCCAGGTGATGGAGTACCTCTTGCAGCTGTCTGACTCAGGACTCAGTTACTCTTCGTTAAAGGTCCACCTGTCTGCTATCTCTGCCTACCATTCCCTGGTGGACGAGAAGACGATTGCTCAGTTGGAGGTATCCAAAACATTTCTGAGAGGGATCCTCCATCTGAAACCCCCTATACGTACTCCCACCCCTCCCTTTGGGATTTGAATTTTATTTTGGAAAAGCTTACTTTACCTCCCTTTGAACCAGCAGTAAGCTGTAAGATGCTCTATCTGTCTTGGAAGGTGCTCTTTTTAGTTGCCATTACTTCTGTGCGAAGGATCTCCACGCTTCAGGCCCTGATATGTAAGGAGCCTTATCTGATTTTCCACAAAGACCAGGTGTCTCTGTGTACAAATCCTATGTTTCTTCCCAAGGTGGTTTCTGAGTTCACTCTGAATCAAACCGTTGAAGTGCCAGTTTGTTATCCGGCTTATGCTAATAGGGGTGAGGTGCTCCTGCACACTTTAGATGTGCACAGGATTTTGAGCTACTACATTAAGAGGACTAAGGACGTCCATAAAGATGACCAGCTTTTTGTTTCCTTCACCTCCAAGACTCTGGGATTGGCAGTCTCTAAGCAGTGCTCGTCCAAATGGTTGGCTAACTGCATTCATTTCTGTTAACAGAAGTATGGCAAGCCTCTTCTGGGAGAGGTCAAAAGTAATTCCACCAGTGGTGTGGCTGCCTCTGCTGCCTTTTTCAGGAATGTGTCCACAGCAGAGATTTGTGCTGCTGCAACTTGGAGTTCAGTCCACACCTTCATTAACATTACAGTCTGGGCATTGCCTCTAGGCGTAGGATGAGTTTTGGTTTAGCCATCCTGCAGGGTCTTCTGTCATAGACCTGCTCTGGTCTTTCTGCAGACCTTCCTTCTTCCTCTTGAAGTAAGATAGGACAGTTACATAAGAACTTACCATAACAGTAGATCTTCAAGAGAGGTTCCTGCAGTAGGTCATCTTTTTCCCTCCCTCCCCCAGTCTTCTGTCTGCTCTTGCAGGTCTGTCTGGATTGGGCTCCAGGGATTATATCCTTTTCTCCTGTCGCACTCTCTTGGGTCTCCAGTGGGAGAACTGGAAGAACAGGCGCGGGGACTGTCCACTTCTAGGATCACGCTGACAACAGTCGCATGACGTTGGGTGGGCGGTTCCCCACCAGACATTGCTAGTAAAAGTTTGCCGTGCAGTTCTGATGCCGGAGGGCGCAGTTCTACATGTTATGACCTACTGCAGGAACCTCTCTCAAAGATCTACTGTCATGGTAAGTTCTTACTTAACTGTACTTTCTGGGGTTTGTAAACTCCAAGACACTTTCAAGTCACCCGGGCATTTATTTGCTAGAGGCTTTTTCTCACTCAGCAGTACAGAATCCAGAACTGTGTGCTGAATTAGGAAAAGAAAAATAACATGAATTTAAGCAACAGATGCTTATGATACCTATAGTTTAAAGAAGGTGTCTGTTATTAAACTATCAGACTTCTTGAGCTGGGTTGAACTGTACTATTTGCATTGTCTGTTCCTGCACTGAGCTTAGCAAATCATAAAGCAATGTATTAATAAAACTATGTAAAGGTTAGCAAAAATGGATTATACTGAATCCCAGACTATCTAGTCCGTAATCTGATAAAATTAAATTTATGTATTGTTCATTTTGAATACAACTAAACTTATTTTATGAGATTCATTAGTCCAACAAGCTCACTGAGTATTTAAATTTACAGTCAATTATCTGTGATCAAGTTTCCAATGCAAACTGTAACTGGTAACGAAAGTGGAGCGACCATATGTTCTCACAACATGAACCAGCAGTATATATAACATTCAGTCTTTTTATGTATTACGCATTCCAATAATGGAATACCAAGGAGCCAAAAATGGACTTCATTCATAGATATATATATATATATATATAAAAAAAAAACAACACATGAAAGCTAAACAAAAGCTGCAAACAGGAATCTAATTTATGTAATCTGATTGTAAGGAACAAATTTACACATGGTCGGGTGGGTCAGCTGTGGCAGAGAACTCTCTCAAGGTACTCTTTCTCCTTTGGCTGGCTGATGATGTGATGGGAGGATCAATAGCAGGGGGATTCAGCTACCTCAGCGACTGATGGGCTAATAAACAGGAGGTGGGTCGATTGATTGATAGTAAAGCCAAGGAAGTCAAGGAACTAAACTTGCTGAGGCCTATATTTATATACAGAAGACAACCCTCTTTCCCAGTTCTGCAGAGCCAGTCATGTAATTCAGACATTCCCAACAAAGATCAGAGCTTTTCTTGGCTGGCCTTGAGAACTTTGATAAACATGGGCAAGATAAGACACTCACTGGTGCTGGGGGAGCTGTCAGCGCCACTGTTTTATGGCCATTTACTGTGTGTGGTGCTTTATTTTCCTTTTTTTGTAAGAAAGGGAAACTTTATCTGTATCTCTTCTGACCGATTTAATTACAGCTACCAGAATATTGCAGGGGATATAAACGGCCACTTAAAAATGTGAGGGGGATGTGTCCCCCTCATCCCTCGGTGGATGCGCCCATGTGTGTGGGCAACATAAGATCCTGTGAGTGTGATAAAGTACTGTAGGTCTTAGTGTGAGACTAGAGTTTTTTTCTTTCTCAAACTGTCTGTTTAAACTGCTTTTATTCTGCATTACTTGGTGTTTTTTATCCCTTTTATTGTTTACTGTGTATTATGTAAGTTTGTTGTGTAAATATTAATTATTTATATATTTAATATTCTTTCACTGCACAGTGTTTTATGGTACAGGTTAAAAAAATAATTACTGAGTAATCTGGTGATCTGCTTCTAAAGAACATGACGACCATATATAAAAGCAACCTATATCTGTTACAGAGCAGGAGAGAGGTTCCTGGGAGTGACTAAAGGGATGGTTCTGTGCCTAAAGTAATCTTGCACTGGGTCAGCAGTGGCTGGTGGTGGGGCAAGAACGAGCTAGAGATCAAGAGATACCCTGATAATCAGCCAGGTCATAGCACCACAGAAGAACAAGTAGCTAGCCAGGCATGTGGAGGCTCTTGTGTGTGTATTTGTGACAGGATAGGTTTTCTGATTAAATTGGAGGCCCAACAGTTGCACACTGTAGTATTGGTTATTGTGAAGACAAATTAGCCTCATTTACTGGTTGAGAACAGTGACCATTTAAACCTTACTTATGAGTGATCCTGAAGGTTTCTGTACAGAATGGTTTTAGAAATCGAAAGGGCACTGAAGCAGCCTGCAAAATTCCGAGTAATGTTCCTCAACATAAGGCAGCTTTTCTCAGCAGAATTTCAAAAGCCTGTGCCCAAAAACTGAAAACCCCAGAATTGGTTTTAAACCTGGATGAGACTGGTGTTAACATGCTTCCCTACTAGGAGCGGACTAAGGTTGCTACCAGCTCCAAGCAGGTAGTTGTGACCAAACTGGGAGACAAGTGGCAAGTGTCAATTTTGCGGACTTTTACAATGGATGGAGACATTTTACCCCCACATCGCATACAAAGGAGAAACAGCGACATGTCACATTCTCCACAAATTCCCTGTTGACTGGCATATTACATACTCCCAGAATCACTGTGCTAATGAGGAGACCATGCTGCAGTTTCCTGATTATATAATGGTATCATATTTTGAATTTACCAAGCAACAACTCGGACTGCCATCGGAGCAAAAGACCCTGCTCATACTAGACCTTTTTTGGGGCACAGACAAGACAGTCTGTAATAAGAAAACTTGAAAATAGCTACTTCCCCATCTACATTCCTGCATCTCGTACAGATGCCCTGTAGTCCCCTGACATCTCTATACACAAAGTTTTGAAAAACTTAAACAGAACTTTACTACCTGGTACATCGGCCTAGTATCAAAAAAGACTGCAGCAGGTGCATTAGTACTGAACATTGATCTAAAGCCGGTCAGACTAAAAGACAATCGTGCAAAGTGGCTAGAGGTGATCTTTAACAGCATGGCAAGCCGCCACGAGGACTGTATACTGGGCTTTAATGAAGCTTGAATTTCCAAAGCACACAGGAGTTGTTTAAACATGGTAATCAGTAAAGCTCTCTGCACTTATTTCGGTTTTTGTTTTTCAAATCATATCAAATCAAATTTTATTTGTGATGCGCTTTTCAAAGTATCACAGCGCAGATACATAACATAATGACAATCGCCACAATAAATATAGATATAATAACAATTTAAAAGGCAACAGGGTGACCTATTCAAAGGCTTGTTCAAATAAATAACTCTTTAGCGATGCCTTGAATGGCTCTGTGGACAGGCACTCTCGAATCTGAGAGTTTTTACTGTATTCTTTTCTTTCTGCTTTCTTTTCATAGAGCATTCTGAGGATGGAGAGGGATGCCGCCTCAACTGAGGAGCTTGATCACAACCTGGCTCATGTCCTGCCTTAAAAGACTGAGATGCTGGATCACAACCTGGGTCAACTAAGTGCTCACTCACTTACTGCCTTGAATGAACTGCTTTTAGCACAGTACTGAATACAAATAAAGAATCTGCACTATCTCTGTGATTGATTGACCAATGATTTCAGATTTACAGCACTTTAGTAATCGTGTCTCTTATATTTCACTGTCCATTCAAGTTTGCTGATCTACAATAACGAATATAGTAAAAACAGATAGTAAAAATAACCTGCTATACAGTAATTTACAGCCAGCTATACACAAGAGCTGTCCACTAAACAAGCACAAATCTTTGGCTTGTCTAACACTTGACATGGGGTAGTGACAGTGATGAGCCAATTCTTTACCAAAATAACCACCACAGTACATTAGGATGGCCTATTGTATCAAGTTGGACAACCACACTGGGCCTGAGGGTAGAGTAGTCCCTCCCAATATAGCAGCTGCAAGCCCACATTTTGTCTAGTGTGTAAGGTGGCTGGCTGGCCTGGGGCCCCCATCTCAATATGGTTACTGCAAACTAAGGCTGCCTACCATGATAAAAATGGCCATGCTCAAGACCCAGAAGGCCCATTCTATGATGGTTGTCCAGTAAGCAAACACTGCAGAACACCAGAATGGCCTCTGTATCCTGTAATGCAAGTAAGAGTAGAAAAAGGTCTGGTCCAATTTCGCCTAAGACTAAAGTCAGTGGGAGCTAGACTAATGACCCCCTTACCAGATGAATGTAAATTAAAATCACTTATTAGCAAAATTGTAACATCAAGCTTCTGCTGGGCCATTAACATTTCTCAGCCATGCTAACCACTTATTTAGGGTGGACAGGAAAGCATTCCATTACATAACATGTGCTGCTCATGAATGGATCCCACTCCATAAACCAACAAGTAGTATCGCAAAATAAAGCATGCCACAATGTTCAGCCCTCGTCCCCGAGTTATTTATGCACACCGAAAAGTATACTGCTGACTGAACGGCTGGGCAAGCCCATCTTGAGATGGCCCCCAGAAGGCAAGTACTGCCATTTATCAGCAACATGGCTAACAGAGCAGCAGCACACCGCTTGTTTAGGTGAGAAGGGTGTGCAAACGCCAAGCACTCTGCCTGTCAGAGATCCTGAATACCAAGCAAAGCACCTTGAACACTAAATTTAAGCTTGTTGACAATGCCCCCAATACCAGTGTGCTTCCTCCAGTTAACCACAGGTGTCAGAGAGCACTAGCTAAACTCTGGTCCCACCTGAGTTAAGGATCCTGAATGCTTCTACTCTGAAGCACTGAACAGCCCCCAAATTCAAGCTTATACTAACAGGAATTTGATTCCAGTGTCCCATTCCATGCCAGCAACTAACTGTACTATCCATCAGTGCGTGAACCACAGGTGCAGACTCAGTAACAGACAGCTACCAGTTTAAGTGATGCACATGAACTGGAGAGATGAGGCAGTAACAGGGGAGGTGACAGCTTAAGCGGATGCCATTTTTAATTGACATGTGCATCAATTTATGAACAGAGCCAAACCCCATACTGTGAGAACTTCCAGATAGCTATAAAGGATGTGAAATATAATGCCGCTATGCTTGTTGAAACTAGGTGACAACAGTGCAGACCAAAAACTTCCAAAATGGCATCAGGTCATGGAGTTATCCACCACACTAGAGCCTAACAAATCAGAGGAATGGTAGCCAACCCCCCCCCCAAAAAAAAAACATAAGGCTGACATTTGCCAGGTAATGGACTCTAACTCCTGCTGAGCACCCTTGCCTGCAACACATCAAACAGAGGAAATAGGTACTTTGGTCCTAACAACATAAACCTTTTTTAATCTATTCTTTTTGCTTCCAAATTAGTAGCCCTCATTCCCATTCATCATGGCACCCAGCTGCATCACCCTCTTTCTCCAGGATTCACCTTCTTTTACGAAGTGCCCATGGTGGGCCTTTGAGGTGGGACAGACCCTTTTGCAGACTGAATCCTGGGGATGAGGAGGGCAGCCTGGTTAGCAGTGTGATGCCTCCGGAAGGCCGTGCTTCATCTTGCTGGCGGACAGTATTTTTCACATTTATGGCTCCTCCTGTGGGATTGTGATGCACTGTGCCTCCAGCACTCACGCAACAGATACGTGCAGAGGCTGGCCACTCATTTCTCCCTCCCCTAGCCACCCCCCCGATGGATCCCAGGGGTGCTTGAACAGCAGATCATGGGCATCCTCTATGCCAGAGGAGGCACATGTCTGCTGCAACACTCAAATGTCCTCTACACATTGGCCATTTTGCAGCACAGGCTTGTTCCCATACTATGGTTTCCAGTGGCAGCACTGCACTGATGGGAAGGCCAGCACAATCCTTTTTTAGATGGAGCATATTTACTAGCGTAAATGAGAGATGGAATAGTCTTTTGTTATTAAGGATAACTGCTATGAAGGGGTCCAAAAACAAAGGGTTTTATTGTTTCAGTCCCCAGGAAAATCTGTCACTCACCCCACCATGAAATTCCCTTACTTCAAAAACAGTAATTACAGTATGTGACAGGGTAGAATAGAACCCTGTCCCATTTGTTGGAGAAAGTATTTAAATGCAAGGATCTGTATTCTTTCCTTTTTTCTGTCCATTCTCTGTATGGCTGCGCAACCTAATTTTCCTGTGAGACCTCGGACTTGATCAACCCGAACAGTCTTGCAATCCTTTACCTCTCACTGTCTTTCTGTTTTCTCTTGCTTTCTGTTTTTTTTTTCCTTGCATATCTACATTTGGTAATACCAGAATATGTGCAAATCGATATATAGAAAGGAAACTGATAATGGGATCACTTTTGTTTAGAAAATTGTGTTACTGTTGAAATGTATATATTTATAATTTGAAATGACTGTAAAAATCTAGAGGTTACTTGGGTGCAAATGCCTGAGCCTTTTGCAGTTGCTGTGGGGACTTCAGGAAGTTCTCAATGTTCCAGCAGCTCCTGAAATTTACAAAGAACAGGATGCTTGCAAAGGATGGGGATTGAAAAGAGGTATAAAAGCAGCTAAACTGAGCTGCAAGGGAGATTTTTTTTCACAAGAAATTTTATTTTGCTTCTGTATATAGTTATTCTGAACAGGTTTATTTTATTGTATGTTACTGCAACTACAAATAAACAGTTTTGTGGAATTTTACAACTGCTCCTGGGTTTTCTCTGTGCTTCCTGACCTGTGCCTTGACTACACAGTACATCCCTGCTGATCAACAATTCCACCACAATGTGGGAAAACCATATTTCTGGAGTCCATTATCTGGCAGCACAGCCTTCCATGACTACCAAGACTAGTCTGAATTACAGTAGCAGGGCCATGGTAGGATCAGCATCGCAGGACTAGCCCACCTGTTTACCTGGAGATTTCCAGGTGGGTTCCCTCTTACTTGGGCCTTTACCCACCTTCCAGACTCTGAAACTCATTTTGTCTATGAAGTACTTTCTATTTAAATGGGGTTTAACTTTCTGACCACTGCATAGAACTATAAAATGCAAAACCAGAACCAGTGTACCAAACTGAAGTGTAAAGCTCTTACGAGTACATCACCCTGGACCCCTTATTCATTTTTCAGGTAGGCTCCCTACACCCATTCCAACACTTGCTGGACTGGGATATACAGACCTCATAGGAACAGTGTTAAACAGTTCCTAAGTCCCCATTAAAATTAACTTGAAATAAAACACATTTAGCCGGTAGGTGGTGTGGAAGGTGAGGCATCAATGCCTTATCTCCTGCCATGCCGGCGACCTGTGTTAGCGGTGTGAGCAGGTCAGCCAGGGAGGGAGAGGAACACGTGTCTGGAAGACAGCTCTCCTCTCTCAGGGAAGGTGGCTTGGCAGTCCTGCCAAATGACTGCCCCTAGGTGAAGGCCTGAATGCAGAACGGGTCAAGGGATGCCAACGAAAGGAGGGTGCTGCGGGACTCCACAGCGTGTGTATGCCCTCCACGTACGAGTGCTGACGTGTTGCACCCCAGCTGTGTGGAGGACCAGGGAGAAAAATCCCTTGGTGGCAGGATGAAGATCGACCCCCCGCAGACTCCACACTGGTGGCCAGGTACAGCCATGGTCCTTAAGCAGAGGACATCATCAAAGGTAAGTCGTAGAGGAGCCGGGTGACAGGGCTGGGAGCGGGACGATTAGATGGGGGTCGTCGGGGAACACAGGAAGATAAAATACCAATGAAAAATTCAAATACACATTTATCTGTTGATTTCACAAGATGTACCAGGAAAGACATACTGAGCTGAAATATGGTAGCTTGTTTCCAGATGCGTTCAGTGGTGGTGGTGGTGGTGGGGGGGGGGGGGGGATGAGGAGAGCACAGCAATAAGTTACAACAGTCAGTTACACAAATTAGAAATATAAACAAACTAGCAACAAGATGAGCTAGGCAGAGCATGTAATGAGAAATAAGTAATATAAGTGAAAATAGGAACACAACTGGAATATGAACAAGATATGGCTAGGTACAGTATTAAAGTGCAGATGGCAGCATTTTGAAGGGTGAATGAAGTGCTGTTGGTGCTTTGTTTAGCAGGGAAGGATGTAGGAAACTAGGAGGAGCAGGGGGAAATTAATTAGGATGAATTAGGGCAGGAGTTGGGGGGACTGTAGGGTGACAAAATACAGCTCAGAATCAGAGACAACTGCAGGAGTATCAAATTCATGGAGAGATTTCAATAATTGGGAAAGAGGAATGGTACACATGATAATGGGAATTGTTTGGGGAAGCAGGAGAAGGCAGCTTGACCAGCAGATGATTTTACAGAGGAGAACGCAAGAGAGCGAGGGTCAGAGAGCAAAGGGAGTAGGCGGTAGACGGGGGGAGGGGTGAGATTGAGGAGGGAGGAAACGTGGGAGTGGAGGGGCCCAAGCCAGAATTTAGAGATGAAAGTGGTGCAATAAGTGAGGTGCCTGGCATCCAGGGAGGGAAAGGAGAGGAAGGAGTAAAGGGAGCAGTAGTGGATTCTAGGGGAGCTATTACACCACTGGTTACACCAGTTCATAAAGCTGGGGACCGTGCGCTACATAGCAACTATAGGCCTATATCAATCCTCCCTCCCCTTTCAAAAATACTCGAGCGGATTGTTGCCAACCAACTAGTGGACTACCTCAGTAAATACTCCCTGCAGTGTGAACAACAACATGGTTTTAGAAAAGGGCACAGCACCACTACTGCTATCCTAGAACTCACCAGCTCCGTCCACCAATCTATTGACCAAGGCAGTCTTATGGGGGCAGTCTTGAGAGACTTAACCAAGGCCTTCAACACGGTTAATCACCAGCTCCTCCTTAATCAACTCTCTCTAACTGGCCTCTCCCCTGATTCACTGTCCTGGTTTACAAGCTATCTTGGAGACAGATCACAATGCGTGAAGATTTCCAACGCTATCTCAGACCAAAAACCAGTTCAGTCTGGTGTACCCCAGGGCTCAATTCTGCGTCTCCTACTATTCAGCATCTTCATTAACAATTTACCATCTGCCTGCCACCTGCGCACGCTGCTCTATGTGAATGATGCTGTCATTTTTGCAAGCCATCCTGACCTGCACGTGCAAGAAAGCAACCTGCAGAATGGTTTCTTGGACGTCAAGCACTGCTCTCCAAACAGAAACTAGTGTTAAACTACAAGAAGAGAAAAGGCCTGTTGTTGTCCTCTGCCCGCAGTAGATACAATGGACATGCTCTCACTATCAGAAATAGCCAAGATGACCCCGTTGAACAAATACAACACTTCAAGTACCTTGGGGTCACCCTAGATAGTCACCTTACCTATACACCCCACATTGAAAATGTAGCCAGAGTCGTCAATGCTAGGATTGGTCTTCTCTATCCACTCAGAAAGTGTCTAACACCTGAAGCTCTCAATCTGGTGATTCACAGTTCGGTGCTTTCTATTATCGACTATGGCCTTGTAATTTACGTAGCTGCTACTGATACTGCTCTCAAAAGGCTCACTGTTGCACTAAACAAGGCTCACCCACGCCTGCAATCTCTATAAACAGACTGGATGGCTCAATCTATCTGGGAGAACTAAATACCACACCTGACTTCTCACAAAAAAGATTCTACTTGGATTCATGCCGAAGGATCTGTGTTGTCTGCTTCACAAATCTCCAAAGGCCCAACATACATGCACCTCATCCACTGAACTCCTACTAGTCCCACGGTGCCGGACCATGCAACGCCAATGCACCTTTAGTAGCAGAGCGTCTTCCTGGTTCAATGGACTCCCCAATAGTCTAGCTACCCCTTCCTAAACTTGGAGAGTTCAAACATAAGCTCCGAACTCACCTCCTAACAGAAAACTCCTGTGATTGCTTCACCTAATTTCCGGGTCCTTTTCAGGACCTCCACTAGTCCACCCCCCCACCCCGCTTCTTGGACCTCATCTCACTGACACCTCTATCACCCCCATCTTACCACCATTCTCCCTGACTTTACCCCTCTCCCCCTCTCCCTCCCCTTTGTAAGACTCTTTCCTCCCCCCTATCGTAGTTGCAACTGTACAAGGCTGCCTGGCTGCTCCTCTCCCTCTTGGTCCCCCCCCTCTACTTTTCTTCCCTCGGCCTCTGATCAGGTTTTGCTTAATGTGCATATAACTGAAGCTTAACTGTCATATACTATAATGTAAACACATGTACATCTGTTCTGAAATATTCTGTATGACTTGTCTGTTTCCCCTGCAACTGTTTGTAACCCTCCCTACTGACGTAAAACCTTTGTAAATGAGCTGCCTGGCGCTCAAATGTATTTGTAATCCTAGAATGAATAAATAAATAAAATAAAGGGCAATGCGGTAGGAGTGAAACAGTAGGTCCAGTCTGGCTACGGTGGATTTGGGAGCAGCAATGTAAACAATGTCACTGTAGTTGAAGAAAGGGAGAATGATCTTTATCTCTATGCAGTCAGGAAGCAGGATGCTTGCATTATTCCTGTAAAGCACACCCAGTTTGGGGTGAATCTTCTGGTGGAAGGAATCCACTTGAACTGAGAAACTGAGGTGCCAATTCAGCCAGACACCAAGGTATTTAGAATAGGAAACATCCTCAATTGCAGCACCATCAAGGGCATGTAATGAGGGGAAGGGGGTGAACCTTGCTAGTCTCTGCCTTGTGCCAAAAGTTATGGAGATTGTTTTCTTAGCATTGAGGGATAGTTGCACTTGCAGCCCAGAACTAGTGCTGGATGTTGGTAAAATCCAGTTGGAGCCGGGCCATGAGATCGGAGGCAGAGGATCTAGAGGCATCGTGCACTGTGTCATCTGCATACATGTGAATGGACACAGAGAAACAGACCGAGGGAAGGTTTCAGGAATATGGAGAATAGAATAGAGCCAAGGGACGCTCCTTGGGGTACACTAGAGCAAATAGGGAAAGAGAGGAGGGGATAAGGAGTCATTAATATGGACAACTTGAGACCTGCCCATAACCACTCAGCTGAGTAAGCAGAAGCCTTGCTGCCTTTAGCTTATCCAGGATAGGGTGGGCAAAAGTGTTGAGGACTTTGGCCAGGTTGACAAAACTAGCTGTGGCGACCAAGCCTGGATCCTTGTCAGACAGGATGGAGTCAATGAGTTGCTGAAGAGAGTTGGAGTGGGACTTCCTAAAACCGGACTGGTAGGTGGTGAAGAAAGAGGAGTAATCAAGGAAAGGAAAGAGTTGGGAGATAACAAGGTGTTCCTGGAGTTTAGCCAGAGTAGGGAGGAAGGAAATAGGGTGGTAGTTACCAGGGGAGGAGGGCTCACCCCGTTTGGGAAAGGAGATGACCGTAGCCTGTTTCCATGTGTCAGAGACTGAAGCTAGAATGAAGATGAGATTCAGAAGGTAGGTGACAAGGACAGCAATGGCAGGGGAAGGGAGAGAGAGAGACAGGAGTTTGGGGTCAAGACTATCAGGGGCCCCTCCTTTGTGAGGGGTTTAGACCCAAGAGATTTTTTTTTTTATTAAGCTCTTTGACCCCCGTCGCCACCTCCCACCTACTTGGCAATGGGGCACATGGTAGAGCTGACAGCCGGCTCTGGCTCCTCCCTCGGAGGGGCTCAGTCTCAGGACCTCCATTTCCCCCGCGCCCAACCCTCCTGTCAATTCCCCATGGGTTGGGCCAAGGATGAAGGGTGTCAACTTTCTCTCCTCCCCAGAGACCAACATCTAAACTCTGAGGGGCCAGCGCAGGTGCTATGGGGCTGTCATGGAGCCTGCCAGCTCCAATTTTTACAGTTTTCTCCCCACCCCTTGCCACGGTTGCTTGCACATGTGGAGGCATGTGCATGCAGTGACCCGAGGCACCCACCCTACACTAGTCGCTCCTGATTGCACTACCCCAGGCCTCCACCAGGGGGCAGCCCCACATCAGGCACGGCTGGATCCCCACCCAGGAGGGGAGAGCTGCCTTATGGCTGCTCAATCCATCTCACCCCCCCTGAACCTGGGTCATTGGTGTGAAGCGAGGTGTGGCACCTCAACCCTAAGTGACACCGAGCCGGCAACCCAAGAGGTCTTTGAGGAAGTAAAGGTTGTGGTGGGGGATGAAGGGGAGTTGAGGTGGGAGGGGAACGGGAGATGGGGCAAAGGAAAAGGGGTTGGAAAGGCTATAGGAAATAAAAAAGGAATTAAAAGATGAGGTGACAGTGGTAAAGTCAGAGAGAGGGGTGTCACCCACCTTGAGGAGGGGGAGGTTGGATTTGAGGGGAGAAGAAGGCGTGAATGACCTTCCAGAACTTAGAGGGGTAGTTATGGTTGTTCTGGTGTGGACACAAAGAAACCAGTCTTTGCAAGCCTAATAGCTATGGTATAGATGTTGAGAAGGGCCCTGCAACTAGTATAGCTCTCAGCTGCCCCTATACAGATTGCTGGTAAGAGCTCACCTTGAGTACTGTGCCCAATTTTGGAGACCACATCTCAGGAAGGACACAGATAGAGTGGAGGTGGTTCAGAGGAAGACTATAAAAAGGGTGCAGGGTCTGCATCAAAAGCAGTATGAGGAAAAGCTAAGGAGCTAAATATATACACCGTGGAGAAGAGGAGGGAGAGGGGGGATATGATAGAGACTTTTCAATACCTCACAGGGGTTAGAAGGTACAGGAGGCGGTATCTTTCAGACAAAAAGGTGCTCTAGAACAAAGGGGCATGCTATGAGTCTGAAGGGGAAGGTAAATTCAGGAGGAATGTGAGGAAGTACTTCTTCACAGAAAAGGTGGTGGATGCCTGAACAGCCTTCCAGCAGAAGTAGTGGGAGTGAAAACAGTGGTGACGTTCAAAAATGCCTGGGACAGGCACAAGGAAATCATAGAGGTAATGGAGGGAGGGGGAGATGACACCGTAGATCAAGTGAGGTCCGCAGCAAAAAGATGAAGGTTACAAAAAATAAAAAAAGGGCAGACCTGCAGGCACGTTTGATGTTTCTATCATTATGAGGGAAGTCCTGCAAAATTGCAGTGGCGCTTATGAAGAGGTACTGCCCACACAGAGAATGTGCTCTAAATTCAGACGTTAAATCTAACAGTTGTGACATTCTAATATGTTAAATGAAAAAATAAACTTTGTGTAAGCACCATTTTGTGGGGCTTACTACATTGCTCAGAAATTAGCTATGCCAGTTTAGGTGCCAGGACCTGTACTAATGGGCAGGGGTTTGGCAGTATGCTATAAATGCTGACACGTGGCAGGAATCAGTGATCTTCATTGTCTGCTGTGCCGCAGAGTCTGGGGAGAGGCGGGCCAGAGGGTCAGGCCCGTGGGTCTGGGGTGGGGCGATAGCCACCTCGGCCCTGTCGAAATCCAGATCCCCTGGTAGAAAAGTATCAGAAAGGGGCTGTGATACCTGGGTGCCTTCTGCACCTCTGAGGATGTTTGGGCCTGTAGTCACTGCTGTGTAGGGAAGAAGCCGAGGCCTGGAGAGAAGGGGGCCTGTGCCATGATCCGTGGCACCGGGACGGGTCAAGTAGTGTGAGTCCATAGGATCCCAAAATGTCTGGTGGCTGCCATGGATGGCCGTGGTCCAGAACGTGAGAGGCTGGGCCTTGAGGTGGCAGCTTGGGGATCCTTAGCTGTGTTCCATGTCTCCCAGTAAAGAATGTTATCATGTAAGAGGTTAGAGCCCAGATCAGCCCCATGGAGCTACAGAAAGTGGTGTGAGCCCCGGCTGCAGAGGTTCCCTCGTTGGGTCTGTGGTGTGGCTGCTACATTAGGCGTGCAGTCTCTGGCAAATGGGGCTGAGGCATTTGAAGCTGAACTTCAAGAATGGGAGCCATAACTCATGTATTGGCCTGCAAAGACTATGGTCAGCCCTCTGAAGCCCCGCTGCTGAGTGGAAGGGGGTGTGAGTACATTAATGACTCGTGTGTGGTTTAAAATAAGGAAAGCTGCTGCCATCACCAATATTACCTGGAGCTTCCTTAGGCTCCATGTTTGGAGGGATCAAAGTTTGGGACTGTGTGCCCCAAGTATGTACTGCGGCTCTGGCTGTTGCTTTCAAGTGCAAAATCAATCGTGCCCCCACGCTCCATGGAGCTGACAACTAACTATGGCTTGAGCCGTTATGAACTGTTATGTTTGGGACTTGCAAATAAACCCGGACTGTTTTAAAACTTTTATTTCGTTTGGACAGTTGCATTTCTATTTGTGGAATTTAAAGCCATGAAATGTTATCCTGCCAAAGGTTTGTCTAACAAAGATTTGCCCCCAAAGACTGCAAGGCTACACCCCCAGAACCCTCCTTGCACCCCAACAGAGCCAATCCATTACCTAATGAACTCCTGGATCTCAGGTACACTTTTTACTATTCATCAGTATGGTTCTGGACAGTGTTATTGGAACACGAACATACCATCTAAATGTGGGGGCTCATCCGGGATCCTAATTTGGGGTGCAATGAACATACCTGAGCATCTGAGTGAGGGTGCAGCCATTTGGGGAAATCGTGAAGGTCCTGTGTGAAATGCTGTGGAGGTTTTGTGATCTGCCATGTGGACTGTACACCTCATACTAGACAAAATGGCGCCTGGTGCCACATGGCAAAAATGTGCATGCATAATGGAAGAGATTAATTGGATTATGGTTGGCTGGACACTTAAAAAGGGGTTCAACTGAGAGATTAAAGAGAGAGTGCCATTTGACCCTTGCTTCCAAAAAGACTTATTCTGAAAAGAAAAGGCTGTGGGGAGAGCCAGTGGGATGCAGAGGTATCACCAGCAGAAAAAAGAAGGTGGTTATACCACAGTACATATCACTAGTGAGACCTCATCTGGAGTACTGTGTTCAGTTCTGGAGGCTGCATCTCCAGAAGGACATACACAAAATAGAGGCAGTCCAGAGAAGGGCAACAAAAATGGTGCAAGGACTGCACCAAAAGTCATATGAAGAAAGACTGGAGGACCTCAATACATATTCCCTTGGGGGGGATATGATAGAGACATTCAAGTACATCAGGGGTATAAACAAGGTACAGGAGGGTAGCATCTTTCAGAAAAGAAGGTGTATAAGAACAAGGGGGCATGATATGAGGCTAGAGAGGGTAGGCTCAGGGGCAACGTGAGGAAGTACTTTTTAACAGAAAGAGTAATGGATGCTTGGAACAGCCTCCCTGTGGAGGTGATGGGGACAAAAACAGTGGGGAAATTCAAGAATGTATAGGATAGACATAAGAACACTCAGGCAATAGGGAACAGTGGGTATGCTGCAGATCAATAGGGTCTATGGTAATGCATTAGGTAGGCAAAAGGGGCTAACCAAGTGGGCCACATAGTCCTTATCCGTCGTCACCTTTTGTGTATCTGTGTAAAAAAGAGAGAGAGAGAGAGGAGCATTTGGGATTTAATTGCAGCCAGTGAAGGAAAACTAGTTGGAGTGTTTGCTTGTGGGGAGCCAAGATAGAGACTTTGCACCATGGTTTCAGTTCCTAAGTCCTCTGCCCATACTTTTACTGTTCCCGAACCCTTGTTGGCATGGCTTTGGAATATGCTAGAGAGTAGTTTTGCAGCTGAAAAGTGTGTGCTGTGTGACTACAAGGGAAGTAGCATTGTACACCAGTCAATATGCCTCCAGTGCTCCCGTGACACTGTTTCTTGGCCTGCTGCTACCAGGATCCATTTTGCACTGCCCTGGGGTAGCTGGAGAGGACCTTACAGCAAATCCCAGAGTGAAGTCTCCTCTGTTAAGCCACTGGAGAGTTGGAAGGAGGTGAAAGAGAGCCTGCGTGGAGTGGAGTCAGTGGGTGAGGGGCACAGCCATCTGCCCAGCCCTTCCCAACCGCCAGCTGCCTGAGAACCTCCCTGTGGTAGAGGGGGGGGCTGTGGGTGAAAAACACAGTCTGATCTCCCCGAGGCTGGTTTCCTTGATTTTCGGCAGCCTCGAAGGGACCCACCTATGGTTGTGGCAGCTGGCCTCCTGATGGGAGAGAAGACACTGGAGACCCAGAAAGCACAGGGGCCTGATGTCGAAGTAGAGGTCTTGCTGAAAGAGGGAGAGTCCAGCTCTGACTCCGAGTCTAAGATGGATGTGGCCCTGGAGAGACAGCCAAAACCCAGGGAAGGGGTGACCCGTCAATATGAGGACATAATGGTGGAAAGAGATATTCCCCAGCCCTATACTCTGTGTTGGGAATATTGGACAGTCCCCCAGCTGCCAGATAAGAGGCGCCGCCGATTGGCAGATATGGACGCTCTACACCCCAGGGACCTGAATTACTTAAGAGACTGTGAAGGTAGTTGGCTCCCAAAAGGTCAGGCACCGCGGACCACTGTAAGATCAATTCCTGAATGGTCACAAGCTGAATGTTGGGTGCAGAGGCATCTGAAGAAGGAATACCCCGGGGAAAACTATCCTTATGTGAGCGAGCGTATGTGGGACATTACCGAAGTCAGGTGCTCGGACTGGGTATTTTCTGGAGCCGTTGAGAAGATCCACCTATGGAACAGAGGGGCTGTCTAATCCAGCCTATGACAGGGAGAAGGGGAATACAACTGCCTGGTGCATGTGTGCCTCTACCGTCTGGATAGGGGTCATCCTGTTTAAAACATTCGCTATGCTGCAGGACAAGACCGGGCCCACTGTAAGTACTATGTAATCAGCAAAGACTGCCTGGGCACCGAATGCACCAAGCCTGACCCCTGTTTTATTAGGCCCCTGGTGCTGTATCTAAGGGAGGCAAGAAGGAGAAGAAGAAGAAGTGAAGCTTTGCCCACAGTGCCTCCTCGGCGCTGCAATAAGACTTCTGCTGCCCCCCCCCCCCGAAGGACAACTGGGTGAGATTGTTTCAATTTGTTGTTAAACAATGTGTTATGTTAGCTTGATAGCTGTTAAAAAGAAAAAAAATATATAAAAAAGCTTTTTACTGAAGAGCTGTTGAATTGTTAGGCATGTTAGAATTATGTGGCCTTATGCCCACCATGGTGGGGGGGAGGGTATAGAGTGATAGCAGAGTTTCTAGTTTGGGGGTTAGTAGGATAATAATGTACATATGTGGTTTTGCCTTGAAAAGGAAAAAACAAGAGCCAGTGATATGGACACTACTGAAATGCGACTCTTAATAGACTTGAATTCTGGCACCCATGTATTGGACTGAGCACTGCGGTGCTGACTAGTCTGTTAGCTAAATCTAGCATAGAGACAGAACTGTTAGTAATTGTACCTTATAGTGTAGGATAGTAAAGTATATTATTATGGTAGGATAGATAATGTGCAGAAAAGTATTAAAAAGTTTGTAGTAGGTATACTAATTTGTAGCACAGTAAAGGGATTTCCGGGGGAGAACATAGGCAGCAGTAGTAGCCTGTTAAAAAAGTATTATTATAGACAGTCGTGACCCACCGTTGTGGGGCTAGAGTAAGAGTGTGTTAAATTTAATATAATTGCAATTATTGTAACTGTTAACAAATGCACCGACTGTTCCCTAGGTGTTGACAGTTATGTTTCCCCACCATGATGGTAGCAGCTTTAAGGTCTGGGAGGTCTGGGGAAAATAGGTATACCAGAGAGGGGGTGGGATGCCGGTTCCTGGCAGTACCCAGCAACCTGCCCATGGGAGCCCAGGATGGGTTGCCATGGCAAATCCCGAGGTAGGGAAACAGTGTCTATAGTCAAATGGCGGGCTTGCCCGTATTATTTGGGTGACTGCCCTGTGCGGTTATGCCAGCGGAGCCCTGGGAGAGTGTTCCAGGTGGGGGAGATGTGCATTATTCCACCTGGTCTGTTCTTTGGGGCAGCTTGTAGAAATCTTCACCAGGAGGTGAAGTTTTTTTTGTGAGGGAAACATGTAAGCCCCCCCCCATTTATTGGGGCTTACTACATTGCCTGGAAAGTAGTATTGCCAGTTTAGGTGCCAGGACCTGTAGTAATGGGTGGGCCCCTGGCATCATGGTATAAATGCCACCATGCGATGCGAATCAGTGGTCTTCATCACCTGCTGAGCTGCAGAGTCCAGGGTATGGAGGTCCAGAAGGTCGGGCCCATGGGCCTGGGGTGGGGCGATAGCCACCTCGGTCTCGTCAAAGTCCGGATCACCTGGTAGAAATGTATTGGAAAGGGGCTATGATACCTGGGTTCCTTCCACACCCCTGAGGACGTTTGGGCCCGTTGTCACTGCCACATAGGAGAGGAGCCGAGGCCTGGAGTGAAGGGCACCCATGCTGTGATCCTTGGCACTGGAATGAGTCAGGCAGTGTGAGCCTATAGCATCCCAAATGTTTGGTAGCTGCCATGGGGTGTAACAACCTTGGATAGCCTGTTCCACCAAGAGTACAGGGACAGCCTAATTAGTTTCATTGTAGTCATAAATTTAGTAGTTAAGGACACAAGTTCAAAACCCAGAATAGATGAGAGCTGCCAGAGATACATTGGGCAGTCCCTGCAGTAATAAAACAACTAGACTTAGCTTCCATAATTGTAGTACAATAAAAATCAGCAGTTTAAAATGAGTTAGTTTGTAAAATATGCTGTGAGCATATTATTAATTGGTGACAGTGGGATGCAGTGCAGGGGGGAAGGGGAAAGGACTCCTGGCTTGACGTTTCTCACACACATGCAGTTTTACACTTAAATATAGTGACTGGAAATATTTTTGTGTAAAAATATAATAATTGTCATGGTAAAACAGAGATTGATATGCTGATGGCCAGTGGGCTAGTTAATGGATGGCCCTGGCTACTGACAGAAGTGCTGGACAGCCAGTGTACAACTGGGCTGCCTGAGTTGCCTGTGCAATTTTAAGTAATTTATAATTTATTTTGTTAAACAATCGCTCCTGAAAATAAGTTATGCTGCTCTGCAGCTAAATATTGTATGCAGAGTGGCAGCTGCGGGCGCTACTGGCGCCAAAAATTGAGTGAAGAGAGTGAGAGACCGAGCATCAGTCCCGCAGTAGGGCGCTCCTCGCTCTATCAGGAATCCTGGGCTTGTTCTGGGCAGCCGCCTCACTCTGCAGTCGAACGGAAAACAGACTTCAACCTGCCAGTGTGTCTTGCTTCATGCAGTATCAAGAAGTAGCAGCAAGATGTGCTCCTCTTGTGGCAGGATCAACCAGATAAAAGTTCACTCATAGTAAAGTTGGCAAGGCAAAAAGCACCAGGGAATGTGACTAATAAGGACTGTCTCTAAGAAATAAAATAAATATATAAGAGCACAGTCTGGCAATTGGGGCTTACGGAGTCGCCACAGCGTAAAATACACAGCAGAATGAAATAAATCTCACAGAGGCCATTTTGTGCTGGAAAAAGGGCGTGATTAGGCACAGGAGCTCACCACTTCACGTGCATTAAAAATACATTTAAATTGATTAAATAAGTAAATGAATGGGCATGTGGAGGCTAGGGGAGTCCTGGGAACAGCACACAGTTATTTATTGCTCACAAAAATGTACAGAATCCAAAACGAAGCATTTTAAACATAAGGACAGTCAGAAAGTGAATCACAAAAATCATAACGCTGTACATATTCAGCAACGCGGTGCCAAGCCAAATTTTTTATGAAACTGAACCAAACTTGGCACACATGTCTAGTATAATGTCCTACACATGGGAAAAATAGTTTGAGCTGTGAAGAATTTAAAATAAGGGAGTCACTAACCTTTTTAAGGAGAGTGGTCCTTTGGTGAAGCAAATTGATGCAGGCAGTTACTCTAGAGGTGGAGCTTAGCGTGGGAACATGCACAACTAGTGTCTGAGAGGAAATACTTGTGATCAGCACAATTAAAGAGGAAATGAATATTTTGACAGGAAAAAGCATAAAAGTGTACAGAAGTCATTATTTAAATGGTTTATTGTCAAAATAATAGAAGTCTTAGTGACTATGCTTCCTGGGGGTTACTGTGAACAGAATAAAATTAATCAGAAAGCTCAGAAAGTCAGCTGTCCAACCATTATAGCGAGAAAAGTGCTTGACCCCTGAGGAAATGTTTATTTTGTGTGACAAAGAAAATGTCTTTTAAAATGACCAAAAATAGAAAAAAACAGGAAGCCTTAGAATGTTCAGGAGGACAGTTGGCTTCAAAACTGAAGATTCCATTGTTGCTTATGCTGCTGCAGAAGGAATACGATTGGTGCTGAGATGCTGGACAGGTCAGTGTCCACTCAGTGACCATAAATTACATAGAAACATAGAATTTGACAGCAGATAAGGACCGCTTGGCCCACCATGTCTGCCCATTTCCCTACCTAATGGATAAGCTAGAATTGCCTTATGTCTGTCCCATGCAGTTCTCAATTTAAATATGCTAATGAGATGTTGACTATAAAAAGAGCTGCACAGCCAGTGAGTGCAGTCAGTCTGAGCAGGGAAAGTGACCAGCAAGGAAAGTGTCCATGCCAAGGGGTATCTGAAGGGGCCTACAGAAGAAAGCCTGACAGAACCAGCTTAGTTTAATTACAGTGTAAGGATAGGGGATCACCTGTAGCCCAGATTAGGGACAATGCAGGGCAGTAAGTAAGAACAGGGCCTAGTGTAGAAAGCCTGTTGCTTCAAGTGCCTGTTGTTCCTGTGTAACCAGTTTCTTCACAGAAAAGAATCTGCAAATCTGAAGAAATCATTGTTCTCATCAGCCACCTGTTGACTCAACAGAGGGCCCTCCAACTACATCAAGCTGCACCATCTCTACAGAATTTCTTCAGTATTTCCAAAGGAGTGCGGTATAGCAAAAACCTCATTGATACAAAACTGGGGACTATTTTAAAAGCGTCAGTGACACTGTTTTACATACGTTTTACCTCAATCCTTGTGATTTTAAGAGACTCTGTCAAAGTGAAGGACTGAAGCTGAAGGGACTGAGGGGGGATTCTGTCACAACTTTTAATGTACCAGTATGCAACATTGTTTAATACCATTACTTAGTGTAAATGTGTCTAGAAATTAATGTGTGAAATGAATGTTAACTGATTCAAATGATTTTTAGAGTATAAGATACAGTACAGTGAATAGGATTTGGATACCAGGGGGTATCTGGCAGAAGGAGTTGGTAGACTGACTGATCGGAGGAATGGCCCAGTAGTCACTAATTGCCTTAGTTCTCAAATACTGTGTACACACTGATTGGATACCAGGGAGGGTATCTGGCAGAAAGGTTCAGTGAACTGACTGCTCGGAAGTATGGCCCAGTAGTTACTGACTGCCTTAGTTCTACAGTGCAGAAAGCTCGGGGATGAAAGCCTGGGTGAGCGCTTATCCTGGGAAAGTGTGATATCTTGAGGGCTGGTGGGAGGTGAGTGCCTATAGTCTCCAGGGGTGATTTAGAAGTGAACAGTAGGGTGCAGGTACCCTGCTGGGATGTATATAGTATAAGAAAAGTGATTGATGCATATGAATTGTTTTTTTATCTGAATTTTTAACTGTGCGATTCGTGGCTGTATTTGCCAACATTTCTCAAATATTTTCAGTAAACGTCTACCTTTTTACTCATCTACCCAACTGTCAGACTCCTTACCTGCAGTACCATTGGCTTATATTCCTGAAGGTCTTAAGGTTAGTCTGGTGCAGATTTCCCTACTCCTGGCTGCTCTTCGCTACTCCAGTTGGGGAGGTAAGGTACTGTACTCAAGTAGTACCCAACTGTGAAAGGGTTGTCACAGGGGAAGGAACAAAGAATCCTTGATGTCATCTATCTCTGTGTGGAATGGTCCCATCTGTGGCCAGAGGTTAATACAGTAGTGGGTTGGTCATCATACCAGGCCATGGGGACCTTGAGGTGTCAGTTCAGGGATTCTTAGCTGCGTTCCATGTCCACCAATAAAAAACGTCATTGTGCAAGAGGTTAGAGCCCAGATCAACCCCATGGAGCTGCAGAAAGTGGTGTGAGCCCCAGCCGTAAAAGCACAAAAGTTCCCTCGTTGGGTCTGTGGTGCGGCTGCTACATCAGGCATGCAGTCTCTGGCAAATGGGGCTGAGGTATTTGAAGCTGCATTTAAAGAATGGGGGAACCGTGACTCCCGTATTGGCCTGCAAAGACTATAGTCAGCACTCTGAAGCCCCACTGCTGAGTGGAAGGGGTGTGAGTACATTAATGACTCGTGTGTGGTTTAAAGTAAAGGAAAGCTGCTGCCATCACCAATACTACCTGGAGCTTCCTTAGGCTCCATGTTTGGAGGGATCAAAGTTTGGGACTGTGTGCCCCAAGTATGTACTGCGGCTCTGGCTGTTGCTTTCAAGTGCAAAATCAATTGTGCCCCCACGCTCCATGGAGCTGACAACTAACTATGGCTTGAGCCTTTATTAACTGTTATGTTGCAAATAAACCCAGACTGCTTTAAAACTTGTTTTTCCATTTGGACAGTTGCATTCCAATTTGAGGAGTTTAAAGCCATGAAATGTTATCCTGCCTAAGTTTTGTCTAAGAAACCCCCCGGCCTGCACCCCTGGGAACCGTCCTTGCACCCCGATGGAGCCAATCCGCCACCTAATGGACTCCTGGATCTCAGGTACACTTTTTACTATTCATCAGTATGGTACTGGACAGTGTTATCTGGCTGTAAGGTACCCCCCCTTCCCCACAAACATATCATCTAAATGCCACTAGACGGGGGGGGGGGGCTTACATTTGTACAAGAGAATTGTTTCCAGTGTTTTGCGCATGTATCTCCACATTTGAGGATGTGTCCCTCATTCCGAGATTTACTGACCCTGACCCTCATTTCAGTGAAAAAAAGTTGGGAAGTACGGTTGGTAACTAGTGAGGTCAATTTGTAATTCCACCAGTCACGGTCAGGTGCTCAGTTATAGGCCAGTAACTCCACTGAGCATACCGCTCAACTGTCCCTGATTTTGCCTCAAAATTTTCCTCTGTCTCTCGTAAAATTTATGTTTTTGTGACTGAACAGTGGGGATTGTAAGCACAAATTTTTTTTTTCTAACTCTCTTTGTCACCCCCGGAGCCGGAACTCTCTCAGGCCTCTCCACTGGCCAATATCGCTCTACCGCCCATTGTGAGCCCCGCCATCCTCAAGGACATTACTTTCTCCCCGAGCCCGCCTGGGGACATAGGGCCCAAGGAGATCGAAGGGGCGGTGGAAGGGCTCCAGTGTTGGGCATATGGCGGCATGGCTCTGGGAGGGCCATCACCTATCTGGACCGGAGGTTTTTTTTTCGTAGTGTTTACGCCCCTGACGTGGGACGTGCAATGCCGCCCAGCCCGAGACATGGGTGCTACCAACCACGTCCTGAAGGCAGCCGCCTGACGTCTACCCCTTGCTTGCTAGTGAGACCCAGTGCATAGCAGTGCCGCTTGGCTTCCACCGGGGCCACTGCCGCACTGGGCTACCCTGGATCCACCCCAAGAGAGAGAGCAGTCCTTCAGACACTCAATCCTCTCTCCGTACACTTCGGCGGTCTGGAATAGTTCCCAACCCGGTCGCTGGCGAAGCTGTGAGTGTGGCGTCCAGGGCCTCAACCCTCAGTGCCACCAGGCTGGCCCATAAGCACAAAATGATCTCAGTCATTAAAGTTACAGACTTGTTTTTCAGAAAAATGCATCTTACACTAATCCTCTTACTCTGTCAGCTTTCTGGGTGAATACTACCAATTGTTGAGATATGTTCCTGATTTGGGGTCTTTGTCCCTGATTTTTTTAAGTCTTGTCCTTGATTTATGGGGCAAGAGGTATGCCGCTGAGATCCAGGGCAGGTGAGAGCCTCTGGCATTAATAGAGCACTCTGAGCCCCCTGTGCACTCCCTTATTTTTTTGGTCAAATACGGTACTTAAGTCGACATCTTCACGTAGACAGATGTTTCAGCATGGTACCATTGAATTGCACTGTATACATAATTACAATAACTGCACCGCAACTGCACTGAAAAACAATGACATATTTATTGCACACACAGTCAGCATAACAATATTATGGCATTAAAAAAGGCATTGTCAAGCAGCGTTTTCAATTATGGACCACCTGAAATAATCAGCAGTCTTTAGGAAGCTACTGCTGGTAAGTGGCTGCTGCCACACTGCTTCCTATTATTGAGATACCAAAAACACATCTCACACAGCTCCATGGTTCCTGGTACCGATAGCCCCCCACACCCCCCCGTTTCGGCTGTCGGTACCAGGATCCGTTGCATTGGACTGTTATTATTCTCTTTTCGTTAGGGAGCTCTGTCCCCACACCCCCAGTTTCAGCTGTAGGTAATAGGACCTGTTGGTTTGGACTGTTATTATTCTCTTTTCGTAATGGGGCTCTTGCCCCCACCCCTTGTGTACTTGGGTAACATGACTAGCTGCAAATACACATTATACTGCCTATGATGTTATTCACTGTTTTACAATAGTACCAGTTTGTCCTGTAATTTCCCAAAATTAAAACATGTTGCTATAGTTTCCAAATCAATGAATCTGAGGTGCAGTGTATGGTGATATCGCTTATGCGCTTATTTTAACTCAAGGTGAATGCGCTTATTTTCTGATTGCAGATATACCTGTTGTGTGGAGATTGCAACTGTAACCCCTAGGCGGCGCTATCTCTAGGGTTACTATCCCTACTTGTACTTCTGACAACAGGTTGAGGGGCCTGGGTTCAAACTTAATAATTGCTGGAGTTTCTCTGCCCTCAGTAACCACAATATTTTGGTGCCTCCACCCAGTTATATATGTAGGGGTATCTATCTAACCTGGTATAGCCCTCTGGGAAGCTATAACCACCCACAAGCCCATCTCGTGACCAAGTACTTGATAATGGGAAACAGCCCTTTACAGCAGTTAACACACAGTGACCACGTACTTGATAATGGGGAACAGCCTTTTACAGCAGTTAACACACAGTTGGCCATGAATATTAACAATATGCACACATTCTTGGCACTTACCACCAGGGTCTGGTCTACGGTAAACACCCTGGAACTCCCTGTAAAACAGTATTCAAAACAGGCATGCTCTTTTAAATACGTTTCCCCCAGACACGTTAACCTTAACCCAGACAATGAGATATTCGTGAGGCAATGTGACAGTGAAACAAGTCAATTGATTTATTAAGGGGATTTGAACAAGGAAAGAGGCAGATCTAGATGATTACTATACTGGATTTGAACCAGGGTACTCTGCATGCATTCATTCAGTCCCACAGCTGCTGGGTACCCAGACTATTGGTGGCTAGCCTGAACGTTGCCCGGCATTGCAGCTATTGTTGGGGCCCTTGATGGACAGAAAAGCAGTTAAACATGCAATAATAAAGACCTTGGCTATTTGTATCCTCGGCCAGTTGGCCTAGTCCACTGTAACCCTGTAACACACTGAAGAGATCAGATGGTACCACAAAATGATTTAACGAACTGTTGCAGGGAGTTACCCTGAGTTTACTCACAACATCTGCTGGTAGAAATTGGCCTGGCAACATAAGGACATGTTGCAGGGCACTGAAGAGCAATGGAAGCTGGGTCTGCATGACTCACCTCCACTTCACGGCCTTTCCCTCCAGGTGGCTGCAACCTGTAATACCTTGCTGCACAGGGGCTGGATCCCCAAACTGGTCTCTCATTGAGAAAACAGTAACTGGTGCAGGAATAGGCAGCTCAGACCCGGTTTGGCATGAGCCAAAGACTGGATAACCACTTCTGGCAAAGTTCGGTCTTTTTGCTGGTGAACGTCTCCAGCTGGCTGACAATTTGGTCACACAAGGTAACTGGCTCCCGTTGGCAAACAGGCATTCCTGGTTAGTAGGCCTCGACCCACAGTGAGCATTCAGCACACTTAATGGGACTCACATCCACTTCTCTACCTCTCAGTTCGTTTCCAGGCCGATTGCAATTACAGCCCATATGCTGCGCAAACCTCTTAATCTGAAAAGGCAGTCTCTAAACACAGATTCCCAAACTCGGAACCACAGACACCCACTGGAGGAAACTAGGCCTATCCCGGGCCAGAACCCCACGGACTTGAACGACTCTCACACAGTCTTGGGCTGAATACTCCACAGAAGCTCCTCTTGGTCCAAGAGCTCGAGCTACACTCCTCAGAGTCTCAGGGCTAACTGCACACAGTTTGAAATGGGATTTCAGATTAGTCCGTTTTTCTAGCAGTCCGATTGGTCAGAGGGAGCTGTCACTCGCAATCCTGTGCTCCCATTGATTCCTTTAGACGCCAAACTGAAAACTACAACTTTTCCCACAAGGCACTTGACCTGAGGACCCCTGGAGGTCCCATGTCCCAAATTCCTTGAAGTCCTGGACCAAACATGGTAGCTCCCATTTGGATGCATAAGCTGCAAGACGGCAGGTTAAACCGTACACTCTAAATATAACAAGTTAGAAGTAAATATTTATAGTAATAGCTGGAACTCCCTCTGCTTTACTATTGACTGCAGAGTGGAGCAAATTAGAACAGCGCCTGGCCAGTCACTAGTTTTGAAGCACTTGGACCCAGCCCAGGCCATTTGCAGCATACTGGCAGTGTCACTTGAAGGGACAGGCGCGGAGGCACATCATGGCACTCTCACGCAGGTCAATAGGATTACCAAATCACCATGGATTTACTATCTCTACTGTATATCTGCCTGGCAGAGGGTCTTACTAGAGAGCCCAGGGAGTCACTTGAGGTATGCCCTAAATTGGTGGTGGCGGGGCAACACGATCAAGACAACTTGTTTTGGCAGTGTGCTTCTTGCGTTATGTGACTGTACCGTAACACCTGCAATAGGAAAATAAACGCATTGGGGGCCCAGAATGTTCCTGTAACCCCCCTACAAATGGGGGTTCCCGAAATGTCTTCCACGAGCTCGCCTAATTGCTCGCTGCCTGGCTGGTGTTCGGTGCTATAGCCGTTTAAATGTATTGCCAGTGAGAGCCTGTCTGGCCTCCGTGTACTGTCGCTTTAAGGGCTGCCTGTTTGCAGTAATAATTAATCTGGGAGGGGGACTGGATGTTTCCATGCTTGGGTCCCGCCTGGGCTGCCTGCTAATTGCTCCGTTTCTGCCATCACTGGTTGCGCAGAGGGAGCTCTGCTGAAGGATGCAACTATTTGCTGGAAATATTTTAGAGCAATAATGATAATGTAGTTTGTTCTAACCTGCCTTCTTTGCAGCAACGACTGTTCTGATTATCTCCTCCATTTTGGTCCCGAACTGCCAAATTGGACCAATCAGTAATGGGGGACTCTAAAATGGAGCCTGCTCATAGGGACTGTATGGACCCAAACCTGTGGGAATTGTAGTTTTAGACTGTTGGCGCCTTTTGCTACTGATAGGGGAGCTCTTGTGTGATTGACAGTTGTGCTGACCAACTGAACCATTTGGAGCTGGGGGAAATATCACGGGCTGTCTGCTGGTGAGCCAGATCTAAGCTGGGAGTCGAGAGAGAAACAGCTCGTGATAGCCGAGCAAGCGTTTGCATAGTTTCGAGCGGGAGAACTGTGCGAAGGTCTAAATAGAGGCCTGCAAGCCGGCTCATTGTTTGAGAAGAGAGAGAGAGAGGGAGAGTAATTATCGGACTAAATCCGAGTCTGGAGAACCCAGTGAGTGGCTAAAGGGTGATCAGGTTTTACCTGGGGAGGACCAAAGATTGTGCTGAATGCGATTGGCCTGCCTGAAATCTTTTTCCACCTAGATGTTCTTGTGGGGCACAGAGACCATAGCAATCGAGGCCAGAAAGTACCGTGCCTGGTTCAGGAAGTTCCACTTACATATTTATTTATTTATTTGCTTTTGTTAACCGGGTAAGCACACTAGACACCAGGTGCCTATTTTCAGGTGCGACCCGGGAGAGTTACAGGTGAGAACTTCATACATAAACAGTAGAGGATACAAAATACATAGAAAAGATAGGCATTTCAGGGCAAGCATTCCCTGGGAGAGTTACAGGTGAGAACTTCATACGTAAACAGTAGAGGATACAAAATACATAGAAGAGCTAGGCAGTTCAGGGCAAGCATTTTCCGGGAGAGTTACAGGTGGGAACTTTGTACACGAGCAGTAGAGGATTAAAAAAATACATAGAAGAGACAGGCATAAAGGTGGTTCAAGTGTTTCATGCAGCGAACAATTGGGGTTATAGAGGAATGCACATAGGGAATAAACAGGATAAGGCTACTCTAGTGGCAGTGCAAGGTTGGGAGGAGTTCACTTGTGAACAGTTGAGGAGAAAGGTAGACAAACCCCTAACTTATGAGGCGTTTCGACCTGGCTTTTAGGACGGAGGATTGAGCGAAGCAAAACAAAAGGGGTGGGACAAGGACAGAGGAGCAGAACGGAAGCTGGGACAATAGTAAATGCTGGAGGGGAGGGGGGCCCCATTACAGGGGGTCAGGGCAGGGATTTCTAAGCAGGGAGTGGGGAAGAAGTGCAGGTGGGGCTGAGGCTAAGGCCCCCACCGAACAGACTGTGGGAGGGGAGAGGGGCAGTGGAGACGGCTACGGGGGTCAGGGACAGGGGGAAGAAGGTTTCAGGAAGCACCAGAGGGAAGCTTTGAAGCTAGGATGTGAGGAGGAGGCCCTAACTTGCTCAGGGAGCGAGTTCCAAAGTTTGAGGGCATAGACGTGGAAGGACCGATCTTCTGCAGTGGTCCTTGTCCTTGGAACCACGCATTCCTGGGATGTCCCAGATCTTAGGTGGTAGGATGGTGGACCGAGTTTGAGGGGAAGGGCTAGGGCTGGGGGGGTGTTGGAACGAAGAATGTTGTCAACGAAATTACCTAGAACGAAGGAACGGTGCTTCTCTGGAGGAAGCCACTCCAGGCGGTTGTAAAGGTCACAGCGGTGAGTAAGGGGAAGGGCAATAAGTGCGAAGCGGCAAACATTATTGTAAGCTGTGTCCCATTTTGAAAGGCTGGATTTGGGAACTGGGGCAAAAGTTACGAGACCGTGAGCATAGTGAGGGAGGAGGACTCCCTTGGCGAGGGGCCGGGCCGTGGCAGCGGGCAAGACAGTTATTCGCTCGATAGGCAAGACCAAGTTTACAGTTAGTGGCCTTGCAGACATTGCGGATGTGTAAGGTAAGGTCCAGCTGTGGGTCAAGGGTGATGCCCAGGTATTTGGCGGAGGAAACCGACTCGAGGGGCAAGACATCGGCCCCAAGGATCAACAGAGGGGCCAGGCAAGATTTGATTTTGTTTAGGGACCCAAACAGCATAGCTTGGGTTTTTTTGAGGTTGAGGGTGAGCCTGTGGTCCCCCAGCCAGGTTTGGATGCGTTCAAAGTCAGCGTTCAGTTGGGAGTTAATTATGGAGATGTCTCGAGAGCTGGTCAGGAGGACGAGGTCGTCCGCGTACAGGGTTGTATGGGAATGGGTAGTGACGGATGGTAGGGAGTTGATGAACAGCGAGAATAGAGTTGGGCCAAGGACGGACCCTTGGGGAACTCCCACAGGGACTGGAGAGAGTTTGGAGACGGTCCGATTAAAGTTGGTGTATTGCTGACGGTTGGAGAGGTAGTTTAGGAACCAAGCGTGAGGAGGAGGAGAACCTAAGGGATTGGAGCGTGGAGCCGAGGAGGGAGTGGTCAACCCTGTCAAAGGCTTTTGAGAGGTCCACGAAAATGGCTCCAGTAAGATTTCCTTGTCGGCACGTGTCCTGATCTGTGAGGTGACAACAGCAAGGGCGGTGGATGTGCTGTGCCCTTTCCTGAAGCCGTGCTGGGCAGGGAGAGGATGTTGTAGTCCTGGATGTATTGGGAGAGCTGAGAGGCAACGGATTTCTCGAGCAGTTTACTGGTGGCGGACAGTATGGCGATGGGGGCGGTAGTGCGAGGATCTTTAGGGTTCCCTTGTTTTAGGACAGGGACGACCTTAGCCACTTTCCAGAGGTCTGGGATAATCCCAGTGCGGATGGAGGAGTTGGAAGAGGTGCGTGACTGGCCTAGCGAGGAGGTGGGCCTCAGTCTGAGCAGTTATGGCTCAAGGCTGTCGTGCCCGGCCCCACTGTGGGGGGAGAGGCCTGAGAGCAGCTTCTGGGTCTCTATATGTGACACTTGTCTCAGATGAAACGGGGGCCGGGGGTGGAGGCCGGGAGAGGGGGTGTCAAGGGGGCTGTAAACGAGAAGGGAACTGCGAGTTGGTTCCCCACGTTGTAAATTGTGTTCGGCTGGCAGAAAGCAATATCCTGCAGAAAAGGACTGAATCCGCTGTATCTCCATGGTGCTGGGCCTTGCCACAAGGATCTCGTCACCCTACCCTGCTGCGCAGTGAAGAGCCATCGACGAGAGACCTGCCCGGGGATCAGCCCCCTGCTCCACGCCTGACAAGAACGATGCTGTGGCGAATCGTGTGGGCCCTGCTTCTCCTGGCAAACCAGAGAATTCATCTGCTGTCTCAATTTTCGTCCCTCCTGTGTCCAGCTTGGGTATCGTGAGTAACTATCGGGGTAGCTCCCTGCAACCATCTTTTAAGTGTACCACCTGATTTGTTGTGTTGTTTCTTTCTGTCATGGACTGAGCCATTTGGCTCCGGATTACAAAAGTGTGTTGTGCAAGTTGTGTTTTCTATTACAGGGCCCCAACCAGCTGCAACGCCGGCCTACCCCATGCAACGGTCCTGGCTAGCCCCCCTCCCCTGGATACCCAGAAGTGTGACTGTGTGAGGGACTCTGCCTGCATGTACAACTGTGTGATTGCTAGAGAAATTAAGCCAATGAACCTGATTGTCCCCCTTCCTTGTTCAATTCCCCCTGAATAAATCAGATCTACTTTTTCTGCATTGCAACCAGTCTGTGGATCCTGTTTGTGCCCAAAATATTGTACTGTTGCCATTTGCTCTTGTTTTACACGGGGTTCCCAGGGTCGAACTGAAGAAGCCAGCCCTGGTGGTAAGTGCATACTGTGTGGGTACTTGCAAAGCATATCAGGGGTATTGTGAAAGTAACTATTGGATACTGTGTGGGCCACTGGCAGGGACTGAGGGGGGGTTACAGTGTCCCAGAGGGCTGTGCCCAGGCTAGTCCCACCACTACTAACCCTGACCTCTGGGTGGAGGCACCCGTTTCAGAACTCAGGCCCCTTAACTTACTGGTTGCCCAGCAGGCAGGGGTAGTAGCCCTTAGGGTAGCGCCATCTAGGGGTTACACTCCAGGTATCAGTATCACCGACCCTAGTTCTTCTCACAAAACCACAATCTTGGCTGGAATTTTGTTAGGCAAATTATTCAGGTCGTTGACTGGTAAGACCATGAAAGCCAGAATATGTGAATAAAATATGGCTCTCTACCACCTCACAGCTTGCTCTCACCATACCTCTCAACTGTCCTTGATTTTGCCTCAAAAATCTCCTCTGTCCCTCCTAAAATTTCTGTTTTTGTGACTGAAGTGGGGATTGTAAGCACAAAATGATGTTAAACATGAAAGTTACAGACTTCTTCTTCAGAAAATGCTACTTACACCAATCCTTTTATTATGTCAGCTTTTTAAGTGAAAAAAAACAATGTTTAAGATGTGTCTGACTGTCCGTGATTTTTTTTTAATCCCGTGTCCCTGATTTATGAGGTAAAAGGTTTACAGACTACGACTCTCACCCCAAAAAAACTATAAAAGACCAATCTGTAAAATACAGTACTTATTCTCACGTTTCCCACCTAGACGCTGCGCGTCCACGCGCACGTAGATGCGTCAGGGGAAAGTTCGAAGGTTAGAGGTGTGCGTACCCGAGAGTCGTTTACAGCCTGGTGATGGCGGCTGGTCCGATTTCGGAACGGAATCAGGGTGAGTGGCAACTCCTGTGGGTCTACTACAGTTGTGAGTGGTCCGGGGTGGTGGAAGAACCGGGAACCAAACCCAGTTGAGACGCTCGAGGGGGGACGGCACTCGCCTTCAGGGTGCTGGGTCACGTTACAAGTTAAAACTAGTCAAATTATTGTGTGCTCACACTGTTGAATAGTTGGGGGAGTGGAGCTGGAATAACAACAGGGTTCCCTTGGCCTCTCCCCCAGCTTGGGAGACAGACTCACCCCCCTTTCCAGTATCTCGTCTCAACTGTCCTGGATTTTGACCACCCAGGATTTCCTCTGTCACTGATGAGTAGGAATTTAGAGGCCAAAAATAATTCCAAATAGGTTAAGGAAGAAAATTGTTTGCTACATTACATCAGTTATTCTGAAGGCGTCCTTGGTGTATAGTACCATTTTGAGATAGGTGTCCCTGTTATTGGTAATCTGACCTAGATGTTATAAAATAAAGTTCTGCCCCTGACTTGTGGACCAGGGGGTTGAGAGCCCCCCCACCGGCCTGCAAGAAATACAAAAACCCTTGGGATTCCCAGCCAGTCCCTTAGATAGCACAAAGCACTGCCTAGGAATGAGTTTTTCATATGTAAGGAGGGAAGCCTGGCTGAAGGAATGGAAGTAGACAATGTCTGTATGTGTGAGGGAGTAATGATGCAGTCTAGGTTGCAGTGTGGTCTTGCTATAACACAGGCTTGGAAGGAGACCTAGGTTCATATACAACCAGAGCCACTTACTGTGTGATCTGAATCTCTTTACTGTTTTTTTTTTTTTTTTTGGGGTCCTGCTGTAGCAGCAGATGCTGAAACACATGCCTCTTGGGTAGACATTATTGTCCCAGCACATACTGGGACACTTCCTTTGCAACAAGCACTAGTGACCCAGAAAAATGCTGACAGAGTTGTGTTACCACAAGCACTACTGTCCCAACAGATGTGCAGCTGGTGAGACCCTTTCCTTACCTTGAACACGTCTGTCCCAGAACATGCTGGGAAACCTTCCCTTACATCAGATACTCTTGAGTTATTTCTGATATTTGCTTATATGGAACATTAATCCACTGGGTATACAAAGTAGGGATTAAATGAAATTATACAATGGGGTAAATTCAATCAGCCAAATCCTTCAACCTGATGGTTTGGCTGGTACCTTTCCCGGCGTTGTAAATCCTCCAGTGTACCCACTGGAAAAGGTACCAGCCAACTTTATTTTGCGCCAATCAATGTATCAATACGATGCTTTCACTTCAAACGAAACCACCTGCATTTTTCCTGTCGCCGCTTCGCTAAGACAGCGCGGTAAATTTAAAAAAATGACATCCTCTTTCGAACTGTACGACCTCAGTGAGTTAGAAAATATTTGATAAAACATTAAATAAATATTTGACATTGAATAATAGCAATTTATCCCTCCAGGGTGTGGGTATACTGGAGGACTTAACATGATTGTTATGGTTCGGTCACAAGGCACCAGCCATGGTAAATACTCCAGTATACCCACACCCTGGAGGGATAGATTGCTTAAATCATTTCTGGTCATATTGTTCAACCGAGCATAAATTCTTTAAACAACAGTGTAAAACTGTTAGACCAGTGAGCCAGATTGTCCTCAAGGGAATAGAAAAGTTGGATAAAAATTGAAAACTGTTGACTTTTGTCACAGTCCCCCACTCTGATATGAAAGCAGGGCACTACTGTCCCAGCACATGGTGTCAGAGTTGTGTTACCACAAGTGTCTCCTCGCCACAGGAACTAGTAGCCTAGCAGATGTTGGCAGCAGTGTGTTACTGCAAGCACTAGTGTCCTAGAAGACCCACATCTGCTGGGACACTTTACTTACTGCAGACACAGCAGAGGCTTGAGAGTTGACCAAGGCCAGGAGTGGTTTGGGAGCACAAATAGAATGAAAAACAATTTATGAAGTAGTAACGTAAACTGATGTGTGATGTACAAGTACTTGTGATAGTGCCTTCTTAGGGTGTGTGCTGCTGTTGGGGGTGGGAGAGAAACAGGTCAAGGTGAACTAGCTCACTGATTCCTGAACTGTAACTCTTCTTTATGGAAGCATCCGCATTTAAATGCAAAGAACTGCATTCGTAATACATTTAGTTTTACTTACACACACACACACACACACACCCACCATGTGCATCTGTCTGACATAGCTTAGGTGATAAATATTTAGAACAATTGCGGTTTATTAGTCTGTTTAAAAAAAGTTTTCATTTGAGACAGAGCAGCTAGGAATAGTCTATGTAAATGGGAAAAGTTCAAGTATCCACTGGTTCTGGTGTCTCAGGTAAGAAAACTGGCAGCAAATCTACATGTATAAGGATGGTAAAACAAAACTGTACCAGTATCCCTCCCCCCACCCAAAAAATAAAGAATGGTAAGGGGGACACTGCACCACTGATTTTGTAAGTGGTGCTCTGGTTCATTAGCCACACATTTCTGTGATTCAGTAATGCTGCTGGGACGTTGAAGTAACTGAATGTTCTTGGCAGATACGATTTAGTGGCATAGTACTGCCTGCTGTGGTAGAACTATCACAGCATGTGCTGTCACAGTAGTGTATGAGGTAAGTGTCTCAGCAGATGCAGATCTGCTGCGACACTAGTGCTTGTGGTAGTGCAGCTCTGCCAGCCTCTAGTGTCTGTGGTGAAGGGAAGTATCCAAGCGTATGCTGGGTGAGTAGTGTCTGATTTTTAAGGAAAATTGTCACCTAAAATGTGGATCTGCTGTGACAGTACTGCCCGTGGTAGAGTAACTGTCGGCATGTGCTGGTGTCTGCAGAAAGGAAAGTGTCCTATCTCTTGCTGTTCTGCGGGGACACTAGTGACCGTGCTAACACAACTCTGCCAGCATCTGCTGGACAGTATTGCCCATGGTGGAGGGAAGTCTCCCAGCATGTTCTAGCACGTTAGTGTCTGTAGTAAGGGAAAGTGTCCTACCAGATGGGGATCTGCTAGGACAGTAGTGGCTGTGGTAAAGGAACTCTGCCAGCATGTGCTGGGGCAGTAGTGACTGTGGTAAAATAACTCTGCCAGCACATGCTGGGACACTAGTGTCTGAGGTAAGGAAAATGTCCCCGCAGATGTGGATCTACTGGGACAGTAGTGCTCGCAGAAACACACTGCTGCCAGTATCTGCTGGGCTACTAGTGCCTGTTGTGAAGGGAAGTGTCCTGGCATGCTCTGGGTTATAGCACCTGAGGTTAGGAAAGTGTCCCAGCAGATGTGGATCTGCTGGTATAGTAAAGTGCTTGCAGTACACAATGCTGCCAGTATTTGCTGAGCAGCTGTTAGGGTCTGTGGTGAAGGGAATTTCCTCAGCGTGTGTTGGGATAGTAGTGTATCATGTACTGGAAAGTGCACCAGGAGATGCAGATCTGCTGGGACAGTAGTGCTTCAGGTAACACTCTGCCAGCATCTGCTGGCACGCTAGTACCTATGTTGATGGGAAGTGTCTCAGTACCTGCTGTGACAGTAGTTGCCTGTTGTTTTTTATTTACATTTTCCCCCAGGAACTTATAGACAGCCTTTGCCTTCAGCTCCTCCTTTAGGCTGCATCATCCTGACTGCCCCTCTTGAACGCTGTGGACTGCAGGTGGCTCCAGACCAGCTCCCCATAAGTCACCCAGGTGCTCTGTGACTTGCCTTATGTAACAGAGCCACAATAACTGGTGCATGCTTCCCAACCGTCAAGGGAGATCCTGAAGATGGGGAGAGCCTGGGGGGGGTGGCTGTCTCAGCTTTGGCAGCTTCTGAGGTGGGCTGTCTGTGTACAGTCATCCATTGGGGGGGGTTCTGATTCCACCCCCTCCTTGTTTGTCCTTTCCACATCCATGGCATCTGACTATGGCTGCTCATGGTGCCGTCTGCAGGGCATGGCTAGCCGGTGTTGTGTGGTCACCCACAAACTTAGTGCCAGCTCCATTCCGCCAGAGGGGGAGCTCATTTAGCAGGCAGCCCATCTCCCTCCTTTCAGGGTTAGTGCATGACTTCTCTGCATTGCACCCTAGATCTCACTGGTCTGTGGTGGGGGAGTTGGAACTGGGGCTATAGCCTTGGGTACCTTACATAGCAGTGTGATAACACCATCAGTTGTTGCCACCAGGCTGGGTCTCTTTGCGATTTGAATTTTGAAGTGCTCTGCATTGCAGCAGATTTCTCCCCCATGGATTGCGTTACACACTTTAGAACAGTCTGCATGAAAGGTGCTGTATAAAACCAGATTCCTTTCTTTCTTCTTAAAGTACGAGACTTGGCATGTATGCTTTTCCTTGACCAGGTGTAGAGGCTAAACAACAGAGTCCCCCGGCATATAAAACGCACATGCACACTTTGGACAACACAGATGAGTTAACTTTACGCAAGTCAGGGGGGTTGAAATTAAGTTTTTTGCAGCCACTAGCCAGCGGGGCCAGTGACTGGGAAAAGCTGCTAGCCCCCATAGACTTTTCCATTGGCTCAGCTGTTTTACTTATTAAAATGTTACTTTCTCCAGTATAAGCCCGCAGGGCTAGTTAGAAGAAATTCTTACTAGCCCGATACAAAAGCTACCAATATTTAGCTAGTGGGCCGGTGCCAGTTTCGACCCCTGAAATCATCTTACATGGTGTTAAATTTTAATCCCAGTTTATTTACCCAAAATAGCATGCGTGAGATGTAACATTTAATTTTTAGTGGGGTACTGTCTCTCTTCATTTCCATTGAGCGGTTTGGACCCAGTTCACTAAAATACCATCAAGAGCTTAGTCTGGTTCAGTTTCAGTTGTCCCCCCGCCCCCCTTCCCGGACACACACACACACACACACACACACACACACACACAGTGGGACAAAGCTTAAAAGGGGCAGTATGTCTAGCCCTCCTTTTCTGGCCAGCAAAAATTAAAATTAAATAAAAGACCATAGCTGCCATAGTACAACAAAATGCAATGCAAAAGAAGGACAGCTAACCATTTTTTGAATTGTATAGCTGCAACTCAACATTTTAGGGCTTTTTATGTTAATACATGTAGTTTCAACGTTTGTAATTTTGCTGTCCGTTCCATGACCATTGCTATATAGTTCCGTCTCAGAAGCGTCCCGGTGTTATTGAATTCTCTGCATCTCTATCAGCATCTACTGTTTTATCTGTATGAACTATAAAAATCTCTGCCCTTGCACCTTGATTATTTGTTGTAAATCATTACCTCTGTACTTGCTTATTCTGTATAATTTTGTAAATACTGTACATGCATCTTGTATTTTGTATATTTATTGTGTTCTACAGACTATTGTAAGGTGATATTGTGTACTTAGCTGTTGCTTATTGTTTCTCTGCACCTCCCCTTTTACCCTCCCGGTTTGCCCCTGAAAAAGGGACATTCTATCTCAGTGGGCTTACCCGGTTACCAAAATTCAAATGAATAATACAAATAATTCAGTAGTACTTAGGAATGTAGAAGATAACAGCAGAAAAATGCCTTGCAGCTTAGCTACTAATTATTGCTTTGCAGGGCGTCATGTGAAACTGCTATTTCCTTTTCTCCCCAAGTTATTGTGCGCTCTGATATACTTTCATGACAGCAGGCGGGGGGCTCCCAACTGTCAAAGATCAGCTCAATAAAGAGGGAAAAGAAGGGCTGGCGGGCTTCCGCCTGTGATGCCGACACCCAGGGTTTGGGAATGGAATGGAGGAGTCAGAAGGCTTGGGGGGGGGCAGGAGGATTGAACGTCCCATGGACTGCTCTTCTCCTCTGGGGGGAGGATGGGTGAACAAATGGTGTTGGCGCATAATGGACTCCTGGTGGAGGCCAGGGGAAGCAACAGCCGAAGCTGAGATGTAGGGGAGGCGTGCTGGAAGTCAGCACTTAAGTGCCCTACGTCATTGCACACCACACCTCCCAGGGGACAAAGCATGGGGAAAAAATGCCAGCCCCATGGTTTATGCTCTGCTTCCTGGTCCCGCTATGCTTGCCGCAGCACTAGGCTGGTGACCGAGTTACAGTCCTCTATCAGGAACGGCCTGACCCTGCAGTCCCACCCTTGGTTGGTAAGGCAGGGAAGAACACAGGCAGTTGAGGGGTCTGCCAGGAGCCGATTACAGTCTCTGGGGCATGTCTACTCAGTGGCCCCGCCCTGGGGGGCAAGCCCGAGAGGATCATCACCCGAGATAAGTCCATGGGGTGACTGGGGACTGGGAGAGTGGGGGCTGAGCTACTGGGGATCAAGGCACTAAAAAAAAATAAAGAGGGAAAGGAGTGGAAAGTAGGAGTTGTCTGCTCAAATATTACGAACCAAGAGACCTCATGGTGCTAGCTTAACACCACCTACATTCACTTCCCTGCATGAAAGATTGTTAATCCCTATAATTTATGGAAATTAAAATCACTGTACTGTATAGTAGCACATTTTTGCAAAGCACATTTAGTTGTCCCTGTGTATTATGCAGGGGGGACTGTAGACCTAGAGCCCCTTCTGATCTTTTAATAGCTTTTACTGGGTCGTTTTTGTAGAGTGACTTGTGGTATGTTTCTGGATTAAAATCTTTTTTTTTTTTTTTTTTTAATTCTTTTTCGCTCCGGTCGCAGCCTGCGGAGCCTCTCTCAGGCATCCTGCCCCGTCTGAGATCCTCTCGGCCCTAAGCCTCTCTCTTTCTCTCCTCCCCCTCCTCTCACAGCCAGTACCCCCAGCTTAATCCCTCTGGGGTGGGGCCGCCCCTCCTCTTTGGCCGTTCTTCAAAGTCAGACTCTGGCTGTGGGTGAGGGCCCGGGTGGAGGACATTAGTGGCCGGGCGAGATGGATCCGGCAGTGGGCATGGGAGTCGGGTGCCATCACCTACTCTACAGAGCCAGGTTTTTCCGTTTTCTGGTCCCCTGATGTCCCCACCGTCTTGCGTGGACACCCCTAACGCCATGCGCATGGCAACCCTGCCGGCATCAGCCACGCTACTTGTGTTGCCTACGTACTGCAGCGCCACTGATCTCCACCGGGAGCCGCTGGTACGCCGGACAATCCCCAACTCTCCCCAGGTAGAGGAGAGCTGTCCGGACGCTGACTCCTCTCCCTCCCCTGCTCGCTCCCAAATTGGGGTCGTCGTGGTGGTGTGAGGTGTGGCGTGTCCAGCGCCTCAACCCTCAGCGCCACTGGGCTGGCCCTGGATTTAAATCTTGACCTGTTAGGCATTTCTGATGGACCTCTGAGACAGTCTATTCTGCCGTCTCCCTACAAGTCTTCTCCTTCTTTATAACTTAGAATTTTTAAAAGATTTGCTAGTCAAAATTGCAGTTGCAAAGAGTAACAATCTGCACAGTAATTTTTTCATTTTTAAAAATGGTGCCCAGTTCATGTCTGCCATACGTGGTACTTAAATGATCCAAACAAAATACTGCCAACTCACCACTTGGCTGGCTCTAGTCTCTGCATTCCTAAGTAATATGGGAGTGAGAGTGGAGTAAAATATATATATGTGTGTGTATGTATGTGTGTGTGTGTGTGTATATATATATATATATATATATATATGTGTATATTTTATATTTGTACTTTTTATGCTCTTTACCTCCTCAGTTGGGGGTGTTGCCTGTGGTGCCCCTTTTAGCTCTACGACCTCCGGCGTCCCACTGGCCACAGCTCCCATTTTCTACCTCTTCCCCCTGCACACAACCCAGGTCTCGACCCAGCGGGTACGTACCCCGTACACTGAGGAGTTCCTGGTGAGCCTGACTGGTGGGAGAATCCTTGGCGGGAACTCTCAGTGAGTGGTAAGGTCCCATGCTGGATCCCCAGACGAATTTGGTTTCAACAGTCCAAATGTCATCAACTATTAACTTACTAAGCTAAGGCTTACATACTGGCCGTCTGGAACCACAGATGAATCCTTCAAGCAAAAAAACAAAGTATGCCTACCAATATATTAGACAATATTCTCCAAAAAAGCCAGCAGATCCAGGGTGAGGCCCCACTGACAACGCTGGAGCTAACAGAAAAATAAATTATGGTAAGAATTAAGAAATTTCTCCTTTCTGTATCGCTCCCTGTTTGCAGATGACACAACCCTCTGTGGGAGGGTGGACACAGAGGAGGGGAGACAGGAACTTAGGGAAGACCTGATGAGGTTATTTATTTTTTTTTTAAATTGTATTTTATCTACCCCGCCTCTCCAAGCACCACTTCAACGGGAGCACCTGTGGAGTCTGCCCCTGCTTCTGCCACCTTACCTGGACCTTCCTGTCCCCCCCATGGAGCTGCAGTTCTTACCCCCCCCCCGGGCAGGGACGAGGTGGGGCTGAAACACCCCGACAATTCAGGTCTCGTCTGTATCTGGTTGGTCAGGCAGGTGAGAGCTATGAGGGGTCTGCTTCGGTGCCCCATCCTCTCGGAACCTGGAGAGCATTTTCCCTTGTTCTGGGGGAGTGGCCTGTGCCCTGACATTAAGGCGTCACCATCGACGTCCACCACTCCCAACCCTCTCTGTATGCTCTGCACTTGCCATGCCTCCGTCTTCCACCAGAGGCCAGTCAAGTGCCGAGCCTATAACTCCCTTCCTCCTGGGAGAGGACAGCTGTGCTCCGGATGCCCAAGCCTCTTCCCTCCTTGACGACACCTGACAGCCTGGGCTCGTTCCTAAACTCAGGTCGCCGGCGTGGTGTGGCATCCAGCACCTCAATCCTCAGTGCCACTGGGCCCTGGCAAGGTTATTTATTTATGTATTTTATATTTCTATTCTTTTTGTCCACCTTAGCACCCACCCAGCCTCAGCCCTGCCCAGTCCTATCACTCGCCATCCCCAGCACTTGCCACACTCCATGTCCACCGTGGATGAGCCCCCCCCCCCAAACGATTGTTGGTGTGGGGTCTATGATGGGGTGGCGGACGGCATCCTGCATAGGTGAGAGATTAGTCACTTTGTTGCTACCCCTCCCTCAAGGATTGGTGCAGTGATGCAGTCCGATACCTCAAAGTCAGTGTGGTGACACTCCCCTCCCTGACACTGGCTCCAGCTGTACAACCACCTGTGGTCACCCAGATGGCATTAGAACAACGGTGACCAGAGTCCTTCCTCCCCCTGAGGAGGTGAGCATCCATGGGACGCTCAAACCATCTTCCCCCAGCCGAACCTCTAGCGACTCAAGCTCATTCACGAACCCAGGTCGCTGGCAGCTATACCATTGCGCCTGTGGGTCGGCCTTCAGACCTGGCTAGGTTAGAGAAGTGGTCTGGCATTTGGCAACTGGGGTTCAATGCTAAAAATCACAAGGTTATGCACTTGGGGGCCAAAAACTCAGAGACCAAATACTGGTTTGGTGGTGTGCAGGTTACCAAGTCAGAAGATGAAACAGATCTGGGGATTATCATCACGAGTAACCTGAAGCACTCGGCACACTGCAGGAGAGAAGCAGCAAAATCAAATCGGATGCTGGGCTGCATATCCAGAGGGTTTACCCTCAAGAAGGCGGAGGTTATACTGCTGCTGTACAGGTCACTAGTAAGACCACACCTTGAGTACAGTGTGCTATATTGGTGCTGTTAAGATGGGTGTTAACTTACTGGAGACAGTCCAGAGAAGGACGGCCATGATGACTCTGGGCCTGCAAGGCAACACCTACCAGGAGAGGCTCAAGGAGCTCAACATGTACTTCATTGACAACAGAACGGAAACAGAGGATATGATTGGGGCCTTCAAGGGCCTTAAACTTATCAACAGGGTGAATACTAAGGGCCTCTTCAGTCTTAGTGGGAACGAGTCCACTAGGGGGCATAGACTAAAGCTGGCAGAGGGAAGATTCAAGAGAGAGATGCGGAGGCACATTTTCAGCGAGAGACTGGTGGCCAAGTGGAACGAGCTGCTGGAGGTGGTGATCTCCCTGAAAATGGTGGATAGCTTCAAGAAAGGATGAGACAGAATGAAGGGGAAAGTTGCTGGTGGAGGAGGGGGAGATGGGATGGGGAAGGGGATTTCAGGAGTCGGAGGGGATGGGGGGGCAGGTCCCTCTGTAGAAATGGGAGGGACCTACACATTTAAAAACAGACTAGAGAGACTATAGGGCCTTTATTTGCTGGCATGTTCATATGTTCACGTTGTCAGTGGGGAAGGTAGTTAATACATATGGGTTTTAAAAAGCAGTACTCATCCATCGTTGGGCGGGGAAGAATACTGTTCTGTATATGAGCCTTACGGGTAGTAAATGGATTTATTAAATGCTGTCATTTTTCAGGTTCCATGCCACCAACCATAATTAGCACTCTGGACCTAAATTATGTAGAAACTTAGAAAAGGTCATGAAGGATCAGTTACCCACCTGCCTGTTGAATTCTGTACCAGAACCACAGTCCTCTCGATCCGTGGACCTGTGTTCACCCCGGATGAAGATGTGCTGCTCATAGTGAGCCCTTCCTTTCCATTGTATACAACTTGGATCCCAGGCCTTGCTCACCTAGCTAGGGTCACAAAGGCAATACATCAGGTATGAGTCAACAATGTCTACTGTACTCTGATGAGTGGAGGTACGCACTACCTTGTCTCTTAGCATTACAAGATGAAATTTCATGAGCAACAAATGCTTGGCAACTGTAAGGCCACCCGTCTGGCCTATCACAAACATGAAATAAACACAGTTAAAAAAGAAAAAAAAAAGGGGGACGAACATCATAATCAAGAGGTACCTTGCACACGGCATGTGACATCTAGTGCAAGTACCATGGCTATACCGCCAGACTCAGCAGAACTAGCTGTTGCTGATCTGTATTACAGAGAGGAGGTCAAGATTGGAAGTGATGGATATGCTGTCATCCTGTAAGGCAAGGTAGGACTGTGTTCTTTTCAGCTATATTTAGCCAACTGTTGCTGATTTGCAGTGGGGGAGAGGAAACAAGAACATAGAGTTTGCTGTCAGAAGGGGACCTTTTGATCCATCTAGTCTGCCTAGAATACCTGTCCCCTTCTCTTAGACTATTTCCATTTTTATGTTTGCTTGTGCACATGCGCAAGAAACATTTCATGACAGCTTAGAGAAGCGGGGTTTTGGAGGTGCGGCACTGTGGCGGCCAGTGCCCCAACTGCCTTTTGAGGCTTGGCCCGCTTTCTCTAATGCGGTGGAACACTGCTGCTGACACTAGTTCCGCCAGCATGCCACCAACTTTAAACAAATTCACTGCTGCAATGAGGGAGCGACCCATCATTGCAGGGCGGTGCCTTGCCTGGTGTAACTTTTTAAATAACATGACGGTGGCTCTCGCCATCCGCCTCAGAGTCCCCATGTAAGCCAACTCAGGGGTTCCCAATCCCCCTGTCAACATGCCCCCTTCCCCAGTTCTTTTGCTGATGGGGTAGCCCAATCCCCATTAGCATGATGTGCGCCTCCCCCCCCCCAATTTGTTCTGTGCCAAGGGGGTGCCCAATCCCCCTCGGCTCATGCGCTCCCCCTCTCATTCAGCACACTGTATGGCTGGCGGGGTGCCTAACCCCTGTCGACTCAGTCCTGCCCCCCAACAGACACCCAGGTGGCACGCTGGGAGCCCACCCAGCATGCCAAAGTGTCCCGACGTTGTTTTTTTTTTTTTTTTTTAATCCTGTAAAAAAAACCATCCCTGTTGAGTCCCATGCCCCTCCCCCAACCGCACTCACCCTCTGTGCACCCCCTCCCCACCCCATCATCCCATACTTGCCTCAGAGCTTGGTGCAGCGATCTTGATGGACCGGGAATCATCTGCACTCTTCAAAGCCAACTGCGAACTGAAGAAAAGAAGGTAAGCTGTATAATGACATAAATGTTTTTTTTCTCAACTTTGGTGCATATCTCGGCTATTTTTACGAATTTTAGCAACACATTTTCAACATGGGGTTCTTGGGACCCCACCTCATGAATTCAGTCACTGTCATCTCTTTATTCGGTCCCTAAAGGTGATTTCGCGGTCACTGCGCGGAATCACTTTTCAGGACCGAGTAATGAAACAACAGTGTCACAGTTCATGAGGTGGGCTCTCAAAAAGCCTATGTTGCAAATCTAGTGAAAAAATTCCAAAAAATGACTGTGTTATGAGCGTGTGTTGCACAGTTTCTATGCATGTTCATAACTCTCAAATTTGTAATATTTTCACTCCAGATTTTCAACATTGGCATTTTCCCACACCTCCTTATGAACAATACAGCTGTCATTTTTCACATCCTGGCCGAAATGTGTGTTCGCACTTCTGGCACTGAATAGCACGGTCGTCGTGGGAAATCAGTGTTTGGGACAAATTAAGAAAATCACAGTGACAATGTTCATGAGCAGAGGTCCTAAAATGCCTATGTTGAAAATTTGGTGACAAACGTCCATAAAATGACTGTGTTACAAACGTGCGTTGTGCAGTTTCCACGCACCTTCGCAAATTTGTAATATTTTCACCCAGATTTTCAACACTGGCATTTTTTTCACACCTTCTTATGAACAGTACAGCTGTCATTTTTCATATCCTGCCTGAAATATGCATTTGCACATCTGGCGCACAATGGCGCGGTTGCTGTGAGAAATCAATGTTCCGGACAGATTAAGAAAATCATAGTGATGGTGTTCATGAGCAGAGGTCACAAAATGCCGGTGTTGAAAATTTGGTGAAATAATTCCACTAAATGACTGCGGTGTGAGCATGTATTGTGCAGTTTCCACGTACGCCCGGAACTTCAAGCATTTTTAATATTTTCACTACAGATTTTCAACATTGCCATCTCTTTACACCTCCCTATGAATGGTACAGCTGTCATTCTTCACATCCTGCCCAATCTGTGTTTTCACACATCTGGCGCAGAATGGCACTGTCGCTGTGGAATTCAAAGTTCGGGACACATTAACAAAATCACAGTGCCGCTGTTCATGAGAAGAGGTCCCAAATGCTTTCATGAGTTGGGGGTCACAAAAAGGCCCTGTTGAAAATCTGTAGTGCGAATACTAACAAACGCCCGGGGCGTTAGGGTTTCTAACCATAACTTCCCATCCTGTACAGACTGACAGGCATCTGGGGTGTGCCTTTGGATCGCTGGCTGTAATGCTCATGCCATTCTACCCCCACCCCCACCCTGAAGCCAGTGACAGACATCGAGGTGTGCCTTGGACTCTTCGGCCCCAGACTTAACCTCATTCTCCTATACTGCACCCATTTCAGTGTATGTCCTTATGAAATGGTATGACTGTGAAGCCAAACACTCCAAGGCACACCTCAACACTTGTTGGTGTTTACAAGATAGGGTAAGGTGAAATGCCGTGAGCATTATGGCCAGCGACCCAGAGGCACACCTAAATACTTATCCATCTCTGCAGGGTGGAGGTGGGGTTGGCGTGAGTTCAGTACTTCACTGCCACTCCTATTCTGAAACTGTCTAACTCCTGCACGTCCAATGCTAATATCAGCAAGCAAACATTCGGCATTGACAGATGCTTGTTATGTAATAGGAGTGGGTTCAAAACTCATTGAATAAATCCATTTATCTTCACAGTCATTGAATAAATAAAATGTATGCAATAGGTGTGGACATAAATCCTGTGATAAATCTGAGCTGCTATGTGATAAATGTAAAATTTTACATTTATGCACATAGTAGACATATCCTCACAAATTTATACACATAGTAGATATGTCACAATCACTCCGGAACTCATTTAGAATGTTCAGCCTCAGTACCAGTACTAACTGTATTCAACTGCAAATAACTTTAAAGCGAAAAAAGATAGCACAGTGCTGTGAGCATGAAAATTGTTCAGCACAAAATTCTCTACAAAATGAGTGGTTATTTTATTTATAGATACCTTATATATTTTTTTATAATTAGCAAAAAAGAACAGAAAATTGAATTTTTTTGTTCACTTTTTTGACAAACATATGTAAAAAAGATTAACAATCAAAAGCAAATGTTCCTGCACTGACAGAAAGCATCCCTATTGCATAAATGAAATTTACAATGGTGAGCTGTCAGATAAATGATTTATCTGCACTTGTGCTGTTTGACCTCGGACAGCTCACTTGTGGCTTACGCAACTCGTGAGGTTACCTGAGGTCAAACAGCACTTGTGTAGATAAGTAATTTTTAATATAGGAAGTTTAAATTTAATATGTTCAAAAAACTTACAAAAAATTTTCGATAATACCATGAAAGCTTCTGTGGTAATAGCACTGTCAATCACTTTTAATAGTATTGTTTCAAGGTGATAATATTATTGTTGCACTCCTGAACGATAGTATTATCACAACCACCAAATAGTGTAAGCGCCTACAAAGATACCTTCTGCTCCTACGTTGTCCTAAGCGTGCCTCCTCATTGAGCACTTTTCCTGTGTGGGCGGGCAGTACAAAAACATGGCAGCTGGCTTTCTCGCTTAGTGAGACATTACTGCCTGCTGTCAACATTTCTTTTTTTTTTTTTTTAACCTCCTCTTAAGCAGAAGAAATGGGACCGCAGCCCGGAAAAGGTAGGACTGCCTACCACTTGTTATAGAGCGGGGCGAGGAGTGGAGGCGGGCAGGGTGCAGCGCAGCAGACTGGGGTGAGAGCAGCAGCAAGACAATGTGGCAGTCGGCCAGGACACAGTGTCCTTCACTAAAACTGCCGACTGTCACTCACAAAAAGAGAAAAAAAAAATTTAAATCCATATATTAAAAAAAACAACAAATGGGTACCGGTGCATTACTGGCGGGTGATACCATCTCGAGGTTCTGGACACGCAGGAACCCCGAGAGTGACGCTCTCACAGTTTCTACATGTCCAGAACCTCTCAATGGTATTACTGGCCGATAATGTACCAGCACCTACTCATTATTCTATTTATCTGACAGCTCTCCATTGTGTATCCCTTATTTATTCAAAGATAAGGCATGTTGACTGATTAACTACCTTCCTCACTGATAATGTTGGTGTGAAAAGAGAAGAAAATTACAATTAAGTGTGAAGGAAGTTCTCCTAATGTGTACATACTATAGGAAATATTGCACATGTGTCACTGTTTAAAAAAAAAAAAAAAAAAAAGATAACCCAGTGTCACAGGTCAGTAACACATACTTGGTGTACAGTAGTGCACATAGAAATACTGTCAACTGTTGTAACCATTTCTAAAGTGTATGTAATGGACCAAGGACTAACAATCTAAAATGCATAGATGTCGAGAGTTTATTATTTTTGACAAAACTATGTTGTTTAGCTGGCCCGTCGGCGCAGCGGTTGGATTTCTGCTTGCGACGCCGGTGACCCGGGTTTGGGAGCGGACTCGGGTTGCTAGAGGGCCGGCTGGGGGAGAAGGCTTGAGTGTCCCAAGGACTGCTTGCCTTCTCCAAGGGGGGGGGGGGACAAGATCAGCAGCTTGTCTGACCCCGGGTGGAGGCCCAAGGTACAGCAAGCTGGCAGGACAGACCACTGGGGAGCTGTGTGGTAGATGGTGTGTAATGCCTTGACGTCAAGGCACACATCACACAGCAAGAAAGCTGGAAAAAGCACCACCGGAGCGCGGGTAGACGGAGCTCCAGTGCCAGCCCTAATTGTGACGGCCTGCCTGACAGGGCCGGCTTTAGGGTTGTGGGGGCCCCCAGCAAGACAAGGCATGGGGCCCTTCCTCATCCACAACATACTTCATATTTTACTTTGTCCAGAATGCACAATATTTTAATTTCAATACAACCAGTTATATTTGTGTTTTTAGGGAGTGGTAGCAATGTTAGTTTTTGGGGCCCCACTGTCCATTCAATCAATGTCTGTTCATTAGCCTCTGAGTGGACAGGGCACACCTTAGCGAATCATTTCATGATGTTATAACACCACAAGAAAAGGCTCCACAGAGCCTAGTGATGTCTTTTGATGCTGTTTTACATTCAACATGAATAATAATAATTAAAAGAAATTAAAGTGGTACTTTGATCTGGCTGGGCCCCTAGTTAGCAGGGGCCCCAGCAACTGCAGGGGTCACTGGTGCCTAAAACCGCTATGCTGCCTGACCATCGGGGACCTGACGAAACTATAGCCACGGCTCCATTGGGGAGCTTCCGGGATTCAGGTAGGCCAGTCATTGGGGCGCATTTAGAAGTCTCCCAAGAAGCGCAGCTTCGGGCAGGAAAGGGGAGGAATATAAAGTTTAAAAAAAAAAAAAAAAAAAAAAAAAACTATATTGTTTGCCATACCGACTGAAATATCCATCGCTCATGTCCATAAAGCTAGCAGCTTGAGCTGCAGATAAACTCGTTTATGAACGAATTAGTGCTTTTTTTTTCCCCCATGTTTGAGAAAAAGCTTTTACCTCTTGCCGTTGATGCTACTGATTTCTACAAAGAGATTCCTGTTAAAAAAAAAAAAAAAAAATGTGCATTCCAACCCATTTATTTTGTATATGAAAACTGAAGTCATAACTCCGGACATGCGTATTAGAGTTGATAATAATACGCGTGCTTGGAGTCGCAGTTTCACTTTTCATACACAAAACACAGTGGATTGGAGGGCTGGATTTTGAATATGAACCCACCTGCAGACATCAGAAGCATGACTAGTAATAGGTACAAGCTTTATGTTATATCAAACTCGTTCATGAGCAAGTTTACCTGTGGCTTGATGCCGTGATAGCTCGTAGACACGTGCAATGGACATTTTACTCAGGATGGTGATTATATAGTTTTGTCACAAATAATAAATGTCTTGCACTAGTGTGCAAATCTCTTGACATCTATGCAGTTTAGATTGCTAGTCCTTGCTCCAGAGAGTCCAGAAGCATTGATAACATATACTTTAGAAATGGTCACAAAAGTTGACAGTGTTCCTTTATGTTGAGACTGCATTGGTCCAACACAATAGAAGTCTTACACAGGTACTATACATAGAAAGATGGAGAATGTAATGAGTTTAAACTTCATGAGTTGTTAGCAGTATATCTCTTCCCCCTTCCCCCACCCCATCTCATGGATTGTGGATCATTTTGTGATAGTGTTGGTCACCTTTCTCCTCTGTGTGCGCACACATGCACACAGCAGACACACACACACACACACGTATACAGTATAACAGCTGCATTGTCTCCCTTCCATCTCATGTACTGTAGAGCATTTTGGTATAGTGCATAGGGTCCCAACCCCCACATAATGGCAACAGCGATAGTGCACAGACCTAACCCACCCCTACATAATGGCAACAGCATAGTCTGCACTCCATGTTATTGGCTGTACAGCATTTTGGGATTCTGTTAGTTCCCATTCCCTCCTCCACATCAGTAGTATTGTCTTCCATGTCATTGGTTGTACAGCATGTAGGGACAGTGCTACAGGTTACGCGCACACACATGCAACATTATCTCCCTTCCCATATCATGGATTGTAGTGCATTTCTGGATGCTGTGTTTGTCCCCACCCCCATATGCTCCCTGAGTGCTCTCAGTACCCGGTTACCTACTTTGTGACTTGTGGTGATCACAGCATTCTGCCAGCTCGGATCCCTCTCTTAGGAGGCAGTATAGTGTAGTGGTTAAGAGCACTGAGCTGCAAGCCTGGAGACTTGGGTTTGAATCCCATCAGCCCCAATTTTCATGCTATATGACCCTGAGCAAGTCACTTAACTTCCTTGTGCTGCTAGGTCACACCTGGAAACAAGCTGTGGTTTAGTGTGCCTTTTGTGGTTCAACTATTTCCCCTTCCTTACACCCCTCTTTTCCCTTCTTGTAGCTCTTCAGTCACATTTAGTAGTTCCACAGCACTGTGGTCATAGGTACTGTTAGTATTTCCTATTTTTCACTGTACTGTAGCGTGTGTTTCCCTTCCAGCTGTGGAAGTTTGTAGCCAGTCACTTTCCCTGATAATGCCGCACGGCAGTCCCAATTATTCTTTTTTACTATACTAACGTACTAAAATGCCAGCAGAATAGGCCTAATGGTCTCTCAAGTCTGCTCGATTTTCAGCACCCGCACAGAGGGCCAGTTTTGGTGTCCCCCCCCTTGGGTTATACTGTCCCCAGTCCCAGATGTTCCACCTGTATTGTGCCTGGTTAGATTTACCCTCCCCCTGTACCATCCCCTCTTAAACCCGTCCACAGTCTCCACCTCTACCAGCTCCCTGGGCAGTGCATTCCATGGCTCTACCACCCTTTCAGTGAAATAACATCTCCTCTCCCTTCTGAACCTGCTTCCTTCCAGCTTACACCTGTGACCTCTTGTTGCCCCACCCTCCTTCCTTTGGAGTACCCTGACTGGGCTTCCTTTATTGATCCCTTTCATGTACTTAAAGACCTCTATCATGTTCCCCCGTCCCTCCTTTCCTCCAGGGTGTACATGTCGAGCTCCTTGAGCCTCTCCACATAGGTCCTCTCCCCCAGGCCCCAGACCATTTTAGTTGCCCTCCTTTGGACCCTCTGTAGGAGTGTAATGTCCCTCTTTAAATGTGGTCTCCAAAATTGTACACAATACTTGAGGTGTGGCCTAACCAAGCAGTTGTACAGTGGAAGGATCACTTCCGCCTTTCTGGAGGTAATCCCCCTGGTGTTGCATCCCAGCATCCTATTTGCCCTTGCCGCTGCCCTTCTACAGGTCTCCGAGTTGTTCATTTTGACATCTACCACTACCCCCAGGTCCCTTTCACCCTCCGTAACTTGAATCATGTCTCCTCCCAGGGTATACCCCTGTCCTGGATTTCTGACTCCCAGGTGCAGAACCTTGCACTTCCCCGCATTGAATTTTAGTTTCCATTTTCCCGACCACCTTTCCAGAGCCTCCAGGTACTCCTGCAAGGCCACCCTCCCCATCCACCACTGCACCTAGCTTTGAGTCATCTGCAGAGAGACTCATCTTACTCCTGATCCCCCTCCTGATGTCTGAGATGTAGGCGTTGAACAGGAGTGGCCCCAGCACTGACCCCTGGGAAACCCCATTAGTAACCCACCTTGGGGATGAGGCTAACCCTCCAACCACCACCTTCTGAGTACGCTCAGAGAGCCAATTTCCTATCCATCTTAGCAACTGTCTCCCTACCCCCATTTCCTTCAGCTTAGCCAGCAGGCCACTGTGAGGTACCGAATCAAACGCCTTGCTAAAAATCCAGAAAGAGGATGTCCACTGGCCTACCCTGGTCCAGGGCCTCGTCACCCAGTCATAGAACTCAACAAGATTTGTTTGGCACGATCTTCCTGTGACAAACCCATGCTGCCTATTGTCCAAGCCCCCAGTTTACTCCAGTAACCCCACTAGCCTTTCCTTGACAATACCCTCCATCACCTTGCTGACCACCGATGTCAGGCTAACGGGCCTGTAATTTCCCGCCTCCTCTCTTGATCCCCTCTTGTGGATCGGCACAACATGGGCCACCCTCCAGTCTTTGGGCACCCACCCAGTCCTCAGAGAGATGTTGAAAAGCTCCGCTAGAGGGACTGCCAGGACATCTGCCAGTTCCCTCAGCACCCTGACATGTATCTCATCTGGCCCAGGTGCTTTCTCTATCTGAAGGGACCTGAGGGCTTCCCTTACTCTCTCTACTGGGATTTCAGCCTCGTTCTCCCCCGTTTCACCATGCGCTGCTGGGCCCTCACCTGTCTGTGCTGGCAACTCCCTTTCCCCAGACCCATCAGGGCCCTTGGTCTCTACCGGTCTCACCCCTTGCTCTGGTTTGCCCCCGCTCCCTCCGGAAGACCTAGCCCCTCCATCCCCTCTGGTATAAACTGAGGCAACGTACTCATTTAGGACTTCTGCCTGTTTATCACCTCCGGATTGAGTGCTGGCATTGTAGGCCCAGTAGTACAGTGCACACAGCAAAACCAATTCCCCATCCCACTCTGTTTTTTCGTCATTTCTCAAACCTCCAACATTCAAGTCACTAATCCCTTTACAACCCCTAGACCTTTATGAAGAATAATTTATAGTGACCACATTTTTTGTTACAGTTGAAGCTGTGGCATTTGCTGCCCTTTCAGCAGGATTAGGACTGAGCCATGACTAGAATGTCAGTCTAGCTCATCATGGCTAGGGCTTTTGGACCAGATAGAGGTGAAGGAATTCTAACAAAGCAACACCTTTTCAACATGAATTTAAAGGGAAGCACAAACGCTGCGTCCCAGATGCAGGTGGTGGGGAAGGAAAATAAAATGTATTTTGGCGCCGAAGTTTATGTGCGAGCCCCTTCAGCTCTTTGTGGATTGGAAGCTGAGGAAAATGATAAATCCGGTCATATCTGTACTGTAAGGGATGAGAACATTAAATCCTGTTTGGGGAGCTGTTTTTCAGAAATCATGTACGCATTTAACTTTTTTTTTTTGTTAAGTTATTTGTTGCTTTGTAATTGTTTTCGATAAATAAACTAAAAAATAATACATTATATTCTATATAAAAGCATACCCTGTATTATCTACACACACCCCTGTTCTGACCCCCTCCAAACCAAATATCTGTTTTTATTTGACTTTGAGCATTGTTTTTATTTCAAAGCACATAAATGTTCGGAGTTGATATACTGAGACCTTTACTAGATTTCTGACACCCAAGCTGTGACCCTCATTCTCTTATGAAGTCAGATGAGACATGAATTAGGTCCCATGTTCGAACTCCACTGCCGATACTGACTCACTGTTACCCTGACTGTTCTTACCTCAGTCACACTGCTGGCACCAGCCCCTCTCCCCACATGGAGAAGAAGGTGTTGTCTAGTGAGATTGTGTAAAAAGAAATTCATATTAATTTTTAATGTTTTAAAGCAAAACTATATTAATAAAAATACTAGATTGATGCCGTTGAGTGTAGAGTTCTGAGCTTGAACCTCCATGTTTGATGTTTTTTACCTGATGTCCTGCCAGTGTTCCAAGAAAGGTTGAGAGAGATGAATGCCCTTAAGCCATTCGAATGACTCCACCACCACCATGCTGTGCCTTAGTCTCTCCCAGCTTTAACATTTAGTAACCAGGGCCAGCCCAGTGACATGGACGTCTGAGGTACTGAAGCCTCAGCTGCCATCATGCCAGCGACCCAGGTTCTGGAATGGACTTGGGTTTCTGGGGTGGGAGGGGATTGAGCATCTCTGGGGCTGCTGTCCTCTCCTGGGGAGGGGTGGCAAGCTGTCTCGGCCTTTGACTGTCTTTGTTGGAGGCTTGCTGGTAGTGCAGTGCAGGTTGTGAGGAATTCAGTGGGGAGGGGCCACGGTTCCATAGTACATGTGTGCCTCCCTACGCATGTGCTTGCATCCCGTGGTGGCAGGGGATTGGGGGAAAACGGAAAAGGGGCAGGGGCAGGCTTAATGAAGCCATGCTCCCCTCTCCTCCAACTAACCCGTGCCACCAGTGAGCCTCTGGCTGTCTGGATATATGCATTGTTGTGGGGACGGCCCTCCCCCTCCTGGCCCTGCCACAGGGTAATGCTCAGGGGATTTCTCGGCTGGGGGAGACGAGTGACAAGTGGAGAGAGTGGGGATGGCTGTTACCCACTTGCCTACAGCTCAGTGGAGAAAAACCTTTATGGAAAAAAATTCAATAACAGAATCCATAAATTTCAGGATGCCCCTATACTGTAAAATGTATTAATTTTATATTTATTGAATTTTACAGTGTATACAATGATAGCCTGTAGGTGCTAGAACAGTTACAGGAAGAGAGTACAGGAGTTACAAGCTGATTGCAGTTGTGTGCTCCCTTCTACCAAGGTGGACCGAGGGGCTGGAGCCGCAGATTGCAGCTGTGTAGTCTCGTCCCCTGAGGGGGACCAAAGAATCTGGCCCTGCTGATTTCGGTTGTGTGCCTGCCCCTCTCTACTGAGGAGGACTTAGGTGCTGGCACTGCCAGTTGCGGCTTTGTGCCCCCTCTACCGAGAGGGACCAAAGAGCTGGTGCAGCCAGTTGCAGCTCTGTTCCCCTCTCTACCAAGGAGGACCAGAGGAGTTGATGTTGCTGATTGTGGTTGTGTCCCCCGTGAGGGGGGACCAAAGAGCTAGCTGTGAGCTCCACCTACCGAGGAGGACCAGTGACCTAACACATGATTGTAGCTGTGTGTCTCTCCCCCCCCCCCCCACCAAGGAGAACCGAGGAGCTGCTGCCACCAATCACAGCTCTGCGCCTCCTCCTCTCTACCAAGGGGGGAACCAAAGAGTTAGCACTGTCAATTGTGACTGTGTGTCTCCCCCCCCACCCCCACCGAGGGGGATGGAAGACCTAACTCCACTAAGTATGGCTGTGTGCCCACCCCAATCAACGAGAGGGACCGGAGACCACTTTTTTTTTTTTTTTTTTTTTTTAATTCTGTTTCTGCGCTACCCTCAGGGAACTCTCTCCGGCTTCCTCTCTCCTCTGGGCTCTACCTCCCACCTGAGACACTCTCTCTCTCCCTCGCTCTGCCCGAGATATCCCCTGGCTCTGAACCCCCTGAAGGGGGGCCATCCTATCCGCCCCAGGTGCTCTGTGTATAGTGTAGAGTGTCTGGTCGAGCGAGCAGGGCACGGAGAGGAGAGTGCCCGGTGTTGGGTGTGTGGTCCAGGGTAGAGGTACCTTCACCTATCCCTAAGGATGGGGATTTTTTCTTGTTTCCTTCCCAAGGAGTGCGGCGTGTAGTGATGCCTGCGCACGGCTGCCCTGCTGGCGTCTGCTGCACTCCGCCCCTTATGTCGACTGGTGAACCTGCAGTACCCCCTATCTCCATCGGGGGCTGCCAGGACACTGGGCATCCCTGGAATCCACCCTAGGGAGAGAAGAGCAGTCCTCTGGACGCTCAATACTCTCCCTCCCCTGCCGATCCTCGGCCACTCAAGTCCGTCACCGAACCCAGGTCACCAGCATGGCATGAGGTGTGGCATCCAGTGCTTCAACCATCAACGCCACCGGGCTGGCTTGGGGACCCAAGACCTAGCATGTCCAATCACAGCTCTTTGTCCCCCCTTCCCCCACTGAGGGGGACCAAAGGAGCTGCCACTGACGATCGCGGCTATGTTATGTATCCGACCGTAGGAGCTGGAGTAATTACTTGGCCTTGGGTTAGCAAGGGGAGAGGTGGTCATTCAGAGGCATCGGGGGGGACCATAAGAGCTGCCACTGACAGTTGCAGCTGTGTTGTGTGTCTGACCAAAGGAGCTTGTGAAATGATTTTTCTTTTTTTTAACTCTTTTTATCCTCTTTGGCCCCATAGGACTCTCTCTAGCCTGGTTACGGGGTCTGACCAGTTCCCGCTCTGCCTGAAGTCTCCTCCAGTCCTGCCTGCATCACGGAATTCTCTCCCACCTCACTACTGAGCCTCCCAATCCCCCGCCTCTGACCCCCCCTTCCCGAGGTGGGACCACCACTCTATAATCTAGTAGGGTGGCTGGAGCAAGTAGGAGATCTGAGGGTGGCCAAGGGCAGACCCGATGAACATGGGGGCCGACCGCTGGACCTGCCTTCACCTCCCCAGGTGCCAGGGCCTTTACCTTGTTCTGTGGTTCCAGTGGCGCAGACGTGCAGTGATGTCCAGCGCGGGACGGCCACCCTCCGCACCCACTTGCAGATGTCCGCCGTTACTCCATGCCCCTATAACATGCCTGTGCCCGCTGCTGTGTTCCCAGTCTCAACTGGGAGCTGCTAGTGCTGTGCGGTGCGCAAGGCACCCCCCCCCCGGGGAGGACAGCAGTCTTATCGGATGCTCAGTCCTCTCCTCCCCAGCCGACCTTGGCGACCCGAGTCCGCTCCCGAACACAGGTTGCCGGCGTGGCGCGAGGTAAGGCTTGATGCCTCAACCTGCAGTGCTACCGGGTCGGCTTGGAGCTTGAGAAATTACTTGACCTTAGGTCAGCAAGGGGAAAGGGGAGGTAGAGCCAGTAATTTTCCTTTGTCAAAAATGGCCAGTTCCCCTTGGCAAAACCTTAAAATCCATTTTTTCCCCAAATTGAGGGGAAATCAGCATCTTTTACGCAAAAGTTTGATTCAGAGCCCAAAAAAGTGGTGCAAACTAAAATGTGTGTTTTTTTTTTTTTCTTTTCATGTAAAACCGACTCCTAAGTACTGGTTTAAAAATGACAGATTCTGGGTTTTTTTTGTTTTTTTTTAAACTGGTGTTTTCTGTTGAAAACTACAAATAATTGGCCTTAGGGATGGAGTGGTGGACATGCAGGGGCAGGGATTGTTTTTATTTACTTTATAAGTTTTCTGTAAATTGAAGTAGTTCTGAATGTTTTTTGGTAACTTAAAGAGCTGGTGACATGTTCATGAGAACTTTAACAAAACATAGTATTTAGGCACTGTCCAGCTTGTATTTCCCATTAATTCTGTCTTCCCCCATCCCAAAATTAGTAGTGAGGTCACATGCATGAAAACAGGATCTTTGCTCCCGAAGAGTTCATCTGTTCCTGCTGCTTTCTCCCTACCTGAAGTCATAGAGCACTGCTTGTGACCTCACAGTTACTCCCATGGCAACAGACTGTGATATCACAATGGAGGATCATGACTTGAAGTTGGGAGTAAGCTATAGAGGCAGATGAGCTCAAAATGATCTGTAAGGGACAACGATCATATAGTGTCACATTTCTTTAGTAATAAGTTGTAGGGAGGAGACGTATATAAAATATAATTGGAATGCAAGCAGAATTGTACCTTATTATGTTTTTTTCAAGTTTTCTTTGAGGCGTCAGTAGCTCTTTAAGCCTTACTGTGCCGCAGAATGTTAAGAATTCAGTGAGTTCCGAATCTGTGTAGAATGCAGGATGGATGAGGTAAGGCGCTACATGCACGTTAGCGCAGCATTTACTGTGATTAGTCCTCACACAGTGATAGCGGTATTAACATGAGTAAAATGCCTCTTTCATATTCATAAGACTCATTTATAGTAACCCCAGAAAGTCTGTCCTGACTGTGTCGAGAAGCCGTAGAAAAATGAAAGTGATGCCTGATAGGTGGCAGTTCCAGTGGACATGTGTGTGTGTGTGTGTGTGTGTGTGTGTGTGTTTTCGTTTTTCTGGACTGTTTGTAGTTTTTGTTTTTCAGATGAGACGTTAAACCGCGGTCCCATCTGCCTGGATTGGTGGTAGTTCAGGTGGTTGTTAAAGATCCCATGGCACTTATCGAAAAGAGTAGGGGAATTTCCCCGGTGTCCTGGCCAAATTTCTTTCACTAAAAATACCACCAACAGCTTAATCTGGTTCAAGGTCAGTTGGCATTCATCTGTATCCCCCTCCCCCGGGTCGTGCCTGAAAATAGGCAGGATTTGTCTAGTGCACTTACCCGGTCAACAAAAACTAAAATAAAAAAAAAAAAAAAAAAAAAATTAGTACATAAGCGTGTTCTCTTTACTGATGTGCTTGAGACATGCAAGCTTTTCATTGCCTGTCTGCTGTCTTGACTGTCTTCAGGCAGCTGTGACATCACTATAACCAGCTTCCATTGTAAATCACAGGTGCGAGTTTAAAGGGGAGGGTGAGCTGCTGCAGGGGTAGATGTTAGTTTCTAGTTTAGTAACACGAGACTATTTTTACCACGTGTTATGAAATGTCATAAATCACTCTTATTAGAAAGCTACTGGAGCTGTGCAATTTGCGCCCTTGGAAATTGATATGAAAATGTATATTTTAGCACCTGCGAGTCGCATTAAAGGAGACGCGCTTAGAAAGTGTCACAACTGTGGCAGGTGAGGAAAGCACACATCTCACAGTCTCCAGTGCGTTTTGTGACAATGGAATTCAGAAGTAGTGAATCTTCCAGTGTAGTCTGATTTCCATGGCAGTCCAAGCCGCAGGATTGGTCCCTCAAGACTCAAAGATTCTACTGGTCCAGAGTCTGGGACCTGTTATTATATTTTGTCCCTGGACTACTAATGATGAATTCTCACTGATCTGGGTTGAGAGAATGATGTTTGTATATAGTAAACATCGTAACAAATAGAGCCCATAATACATTTTTTGATACTTTTGATTAGAAGAGCGGGGGTCAGAAGATGCAAGGTTCTTTTTGCTCAAGGTACTGTCTCATCCATCATTTTAATACCAATATAATATTTTGCTGAAATGGGACTCCTAATGTTTCTGTGCCCTTAAAGTTCTGCAAGAGGGGGGTTTCAGGACTCCTCAAATAAATTGTCTACCAGTTTTTTTTTTTTTTTTTTGGGGGGTGCTATTTTCAAATTTTTTTACCATGGGCACAATGTGGTGATAACTCTTAATAACAAGTCCTTAAAGTTTTCCTCGCTTTCCATGTGTCAGGGCTTAAATTCAAAAGGGGGTAGGATTGCAATTTGGGCAATCCCCCCGCAGCCATCCACTTTTTGTTTACCCCACGTGTGACAATCCTGGGCAAAATTCTTCACGGTTCGACACTGCCATTAAATTAGGACACAGAAACATAGACTTTGTTGGCAGGAAAGGACAGCTTGGCCCACGTAGTTTGCCCAGGTGGTCCCTGCCTAGTCTCTCTCCAGAAACCCTAACTGGTCTCTGGTGACCCTCCCTTCTCCCTGCCTATTTACTAATATTCCTCTGTCTGTTCCATGCATGCTTGAAGCCCCCACTGATTTTCACCTCTACCACTTCCGCTTGCAGTCTGTTCCGGGCACCTGTCACTTTTTCAGTGAAGTAGTACTTCCTCATATCCCTCTTAAACGTCTCCCCAACCCTGGCCTGCTGGTGTAATGGTAGCAGTACCACTTGTGACGCCAGTGACCCGAATTCTGGAAGGAGCTCGAGTTGTCGGAGAGCCTGCCAGGGGGAGGAAGATCAAGCGTCCAAAGGAACTGCTTTCCAGGGAGGGAGTGGCATGGCTCCTGGATCTTGACTGTCCTCTAGTGGAGGTTGGGGGACAGTACACTGGGTAGTGAAGGAGCGGCAGGCATCCGGCGTGCCAGGCACAGGAACATGCATGGTCCCACCATTGATGCCATTGTATGCATTCTGCTCTCTGCCGCAGGGGAGGGAGAGGGCAAGAAACGAGAAAAACGTCCTGGATGGCAAGATGATAGTTGCCCCTTACAGGCCCTGCACGCTGTGACGCAGGCACTGGATCCTTGACCTGGCGTTTTCAGTGCCCCGCCCCCCCACAGTTGGGGGGATGGGGGATCAGCAGGATGGGGGCCATGCCAGGAGGGGAGAAAATGATTAACTTAAAAAACAACCACCCCCCCCAACTTAACTGCATGCCCTCTGGTGCTCTTTCTCCCCTACTGCACCTTCTTCACCCCCCCAATGTACTTATCTTGTCCCACCTTGCTGTCCTGTCTTCTACGGTGTACATGTTGAGATCCCTCACTGTCTTTGTAGGGCTTTGATGCAACCCTTACACCATTTTAGTTTCCCTCCTTTGGACTGCCTTCACCCTGTCTTGTATGTCCTGTCTGGTAGGGCCTCCAGAACCCGGAGACAATACTCCAGGTAGGGTATCCTGGCCGAGTATAGAGAACACCACTTCTCTCTGTGGGAGACAATTCTCACTGTGCATTCCATTAGCCGTACCGACTGTTTTGTCATACTGCCCTGCCACTTCGAGGTTATCAGATATGATGACCCTAAGGCCCCTTTCCTGCTTAGTGATTGTCAGTATCTCTTCCCATCCTGTACTCCACTTCTGGGTTCCCTGTCATAGACGCATGATTTTGCACTTTCTGCCATAAATGTTTTTGTCCTCTTGGTCAGTGCAGGCAGGCTTTCAACCCTGTTCCTGCTTCCTCTTGCCTGGCTCTTGACATACTGGACCAACCCGATGGATTTCCCCCGTGGCTGGGCTGGGAAGGGGAGTGCTGTCTTTCTCCCACCCAGTGTAACACATCCAGACTTGGGCAGGCAGCTGGTTGACAGTGTGGGACGGAGGAAGACATGCATGGCTTCATGTAGCCTGCATCAACTATTTTCTACTTTTCTCCCTTAGCACTTCTGAGGCGTGCGTAAGCATTCGTGTGGAGGCACACACGTCTTCAGCGCTGCAGCCCCTCCTTTAATGTGTCTTGCACTGATGGTGCTTCCCCAGACCTCCACCTGGGGGCAGCCAAGGGCCGATAAGGCAAGCCACCCCACCTTGTGAGAGAACTGTCCTCCAGACGCTCAGTCCTACTCTTTTCCCCCTCCTGACCATGACCCCCGAGTTTGCTCCCAAACCCGGGTTGCTGGCGTGGGGATTTTGCACTTTTTGTCATTGAACCACAACTGCAATGCTCTTTACTACTCCACGAATTTTCCAAGGTCTCTACACATTCTGTCTACCTCCTCCTGAGTGTTCACCCTATTACAGAGGCAGCACCACTGCATCCCCTACTGGTCACTGTCCCCTCATTAGAGTGAGTGCCGTTAACCACCACACACTGTTGCGTATCCATTAACCAATTCCTTACCCAGTTCCTCACTTTGGATTCCACCCCTAAGCTGATCAATTTATTTATCAGTCTCCTGTGCACCACAGTGTCGAAGGCCTTGCTAAAGTCCAGATAGACCACATTCACTGCCCTCCCCTGATCTATTTCCCTGGTCACCGAGTTGAAGAAATCCATCAGATTCATCTGTCATGATGACCCCCCCCTTCATGCTGCCTTTGGTCTTGTAGCTAAGGCACCTATTTTTCTGTCGCTTCCATTTGTTTTGGTTCCATATATGTGCCCGCCTCACCCTTGTGTACGAAAAATGTAATTATCTGTGCAGCAGCAGGTTGTGTGTTTGAGTGAGAGAGACAGTGCAAGATGCTTCTGGGAGTCCCAGATTTCCAGTTTCCTTGGTGTTGCAGCTGGTTGCATAACTGGAATGGTACGCCGAGCAGCCTGGGTTCAGATCCCAGGTAAGGCATTTATTTTTTTCTTGCTTCTGTTTGTTTGGGTCTTGTAGCCCATTGGTTTCAAGGTATGCTACCAACCTTTCTTTTAACAGGGTTTCCATGAATTTCCCCACCACTGATAATGAGACTGACTGGCCTATAGTTGCTAGCTTCCTCCCTACTGCTGGTCTTATGGAGAGGGACCCTGTGTGCTCCCTTCCAGTCCTCCAGAACCACACCTGTTTCCAGTGAACTGTTGAATAAGACCTCCAGTGGGGCAGCTAGCACCTCTCTGGATTCCTTTAGTACCCTTGGGTTATTCCGTCTGGTACCATAGCCTTGCACATTTTCAGAGCTGCAAGTCCCTTCAGGACCTATCGGACTTGTGACTACCTCCCCCTCGCTTTGTTCCTGCTGCTTCCTGGTGGTCCTCCCCCTCCCACTTTGAAGACTGAAAAGAAGCATCTTTTCAGGGTGGTTGCTTTTTCCTGATCCTGTTCTGTGCAGTCTTCCCCTACTTCCCTCCTTATCCTCACTATCCCTTCCCTTGCTTTCTTTTTCTCGCTTAGGTACCTGAAGAAAGTCTTATCCCCTTTAGCTACCCTTTAGTTATCCGTTCCTCTGTGCCTTTGCTCTCCTCACTGTCTTTCCTGCTTCCTTCTGTTTTTACTTAGTATACCTCCCTGTCTTCCTCCCTCTGCATTTCCTTATACTCCCTGAATGCCACCCCTTTTTCCCTCACTACCATGGCCATATCTCTAGAGAACCAGAACAGTCTCTCTTTCCTTTTACTGTTACTTCTTTCATGAATCGGGGTTCATGTGCTGCAAGCCACAGTACCTTTTCTCCCCAGATCTAAAGCTGTCAGCAAGTAATGCAATATTGTTTTCCTTACAGTTGTTTCCGTGGCCCGGCGGAAGTCCTACAGGACATCCGGCAACGTGGGCAGCCAAAACTGAATTCACACATCGCAGGCATCTGCCAGTCCCATCACGTTAAAGGTCAGGCTGTGTTCTCCAGTGTTTTTGAAGTTGCAGCATTTGTGGATGGAGTGGGGAGGAGAGGTGAAACTATGGAAAACACAGGCAAAGAAAAGGGGAGAACAAATGCAGGAGCATGGAGCAATGGTGAAACCCAGACTGATGCTCTAGGAAAAGAATTAGGGTTTTATTGTGCTGAATTTGGGTTTTATTGTACCTTTCATGCAGTGTCTCCAATGCGCTTTACAAGTATAGGCAGCATAGTGTAGAGCTTAGAGTAATAAGCTGGGTTCATCCAGTGGACCTAGGTTTGATTCCCGCAGTCATCACTTGCATACTGTGTGACCCTGAGCAAGTCACTTAACTGCCATGTCTTCACAGGACACAGCTGGAGATACTAACATACAACAATGCCAGCAGAATAGGCCTAACGGTCTTTCATGTCTGCTCATTTGGTCAACCCCCACCCTGGGAGCTGACCTTGCTGCCCCCCTCGCCCTCTTTGGCTTCTCCCTTCCCAGTCCCGGATATTCCCGCTGCACAGGGCTTTGCTTCCAGAACCCTTCCCCTGTACCTGTCCCACCCCCTCTTGAACCCCTCCACCATCTCTGCCTCCATCAGCCCCCTGGGCAGCGCATTCCATGGCTCCACCACCCTCTCGGTGAAGTAGCACCTCCTCCTTTCTGCCCCTCTCCAGCTTCCACCGATTTCCTCTAGCTGCCCCCCCCCCCCTTCCTTCCTTCAGAGCAGTCTGACTGCTCCGGCCCTATTAACCTCTTCATGTACCTTTGAAAACCTCTGTCATGTCCCCGGTCCCTTCTCTCTTCCAATGTGTACATATTTAGCTCTTCGAGCCTCTCCCCATAGGTCCCGTCTCCCAAGCCCCGGATCATTTTGGTTGCCCTCCTCTGGACTCTCTCCAGGAATTCAGTGTCCCTCTTTAAGTGTGGCCTCCAAAACTCCATGCAGTACTCAAGGTGCAGCCTTACCAAGCAGTTATACAGGGGGAGTATCACTTCCCTCCTTCTGGAGGTGATCCCCCTAGCGATGCATCCCAGCATCCTGTTGGCCTGTGCCGCTGCCCTCCTACAAGTCTGAGTTGTTCATCTTGACATCCACCACCACCCGCTGGTCCCTCTCAGCCATTGAGACTTGCAGCATTCCCCCGGAAGCTATTGTAAATGAGCCCTGAGTCAGTGGTGTATCAGTTTGTCATGAACAAGTGTCTCTTAAAGGCCCCTCATTGGAGGAGCTGAGCTGTGGGGTCTTAACGGGTAGCGTGAGGAATGGCATGCAGTCCAGCTTAGATCCTGCCTGCAAAAGAGGAGCCATGGGGGGTTCTGAGGGATGGGTAGAGGGTGCCACTGTGAGATTATTGAGGTAACAATGAGAAACAGAATAATAAACAAATACAAGATTATGATTTTTCCTATGTCTGCTGTTCTGCCAGTCCCCCCTTCCCGCACCTCACTCTTTACACTCACACACACACACTATTCTGGATCATATGTTTTTATGCTGCATGTGACACCCTCTGTCCCTGCATGCAGCCTCTACCAGTCACTATGGATCCCTGTTGTGTGTGTGTGTGTGGGGGTTTTATTTATTTATTTATTTTTTTTGTAGGCTGTTGTAAGGGGGCCAGATAATTTTTAGGGCTGGGAAGTATTTACTGCTAGCTTCTTCTACCTGGTAGTATTTTCATCTAAATGGTAGTAATCCCCTCCACTGGCCTGTCTCGGACCTCCCACCTCTATACCAAGTCTCGAATCCACTAGATGCGTAGAGCCACTAAAGCTCCGTCTGATACTGCCGAGGAGTCTTGAGATACTTTCCCCACTACTATGTAGAGCTGTGACCCTATCTTTAACATTTTGCCATGTTGCAACTGCCCTTCTAGCTAGCACTGAGCAACTCCTGACACAGTATTTACAAACAACCCAGGTATGCCAGTGCTCACTCCCTAGCTTAGGGATATTTTGAATATGGTGCCCTTGCCAGTAGTTACAGCTTCAGAAGCAGCAAACAGTGCCACATGGCAGTGGTCAGACTTGCAGTGTACATTCAGAAAACAGGTCACTCATGGAATGAAAAGAAAATGCTTAGCTTACCAGGTTCCCGTACGTCGTTCCTTTATTCACGTCATACAAGTGCAAAACTTCTCAGCGCTGCATAAAATGGACAGATTCATTCATGAAAATCAGCTACTCATCTGACGCTCCCTACAGGTAACTGCGCATCTTGCTTGGGGGGTGGGGGGAAGTCTCGCATACATGTCCATGGGTTTTCAGAAAATGCTTGTTTCTAGCTTGCATCCATGGTTGGTAGCTACTAATTTGGGGCGTATGTGCCAACATGATGTAAGTGTGCAGGGTGGGAAACAAATTCCTAAAATCAGAAAGTGGGAGTAAATCATGCAGAAAATGTAGTAAAATACTTCTTCTTTACTCCCTTTATTTGTTCCCATGGCTGTTGTTTGCCTTTAGGTTATTATATGCTTTTTATGTTGGTATATTCGCTTAGATTGTACATTTTTGTATTCTCCTTTCCCCATTGTATCATCCAAAGGACACCCGTGGAAACCAGCTATTTCACATTAGGCCTTTCCTGGTAAAATTGTTTTCTTCTTTTTTTTTTTTTTTTTTTTTTTTTTATTTTGTTTATGCCCCCTACTTTTTTGTATCACTCCACGTTGTCAATGGGGAAGGTAGTTAATACCAATGGGTAATGTGCTTCCACACTGGGGTAGTGGTACAGCCCAAAGCTGCCACATTAGCATAGAACCTTAGGGATGTGAACATTCTGAATGTAGCATTACCTTAGTCTTTGTGTGGTTATGTGAATAGGGTGTAGGGTGTGTAAGGGATATTTTAGTTTGTTGTTTTTGGGGCGGGTTGGGTATTTAAGTGGATTATCGTTTATTTTAGCCTTAGCATTGTTATTTAAAAGTGAGTTTTATTTGGGGTAATTAGGATGAGTGGGTTTATAACTTGTCTTGGCAGTGTTACGAGTAGGAAGATGCGTCTAGGTGTCAGGCCCCAGAGGCTCAGCTACTCGGCATCCCACTGTTGGACCTTCACCACTTTACTGACCTTCCTCTGTCATCCACAGCACTTAGGTGCTGTAAGGAGGTTGGTATTGGGCGGAAGCAGGATAGTAGACAGTGGGGGGTTAGGGTGGCTGATGGGGGAGAGCCATATTGGGGTGGTGAAGACCAAGAAGCACCCTGGGGCAAAATGGGACCTAGGGAGAGGCCAGACGTGTTCGGTCCCTATACTCAGGGCTCCTAGCGGACCGAGTGGGTAGGCAGCGAGTGTTCGCCAAGATTGTCCGGTATTTGGTCTCGGAGGGGCTATTCCCTGGTGTTTTAAAAAGGCACTGGTGAAGCCCCTCCTGAAGAAACCATCCCTCTACTCTGACATATTTGTGAATTATAGATAGACCTATCTCTAACCTTCCCTTTTTGAGCAAGGTTATTGAGAAAATAGTGGCTTTGCAGCTTGAGGCCCACCTCACAACCTTTGACATCTATGAGCCTCTCCAGTTGGGATTTGGGTCTTGACACAGTACTGATACTGTATTGGTCGGGGTGCATAGTGATCTCCTCAGGACTAGAGATAGAGAGGACAGGTCAGTTCTCATTCTTCTCAATCTCTCCTTAGCTCTTGACACTGTGGACCATGGGTTGTTGTTGGATTGCCTAAGGGAGCTCTGTGGACTCACCGGCTCAGTTATCAGCTGGTTCGAGTCCTTCCTCATAGGTAGGACATAGAGGGTGGTGATGGGGACTTTCTCCTCCTCCTGCCCAAAGCCCCTACACTGTGGAGTTCCTCAGGGCTCGATCCTCTTCCCCCATGTTGTTCACAGCGTATATGCGGCTGCTGGGAGCAATCATTAGATGTTACAGCGTGGGATTTCACTGCTATATAGATGATACCCAGCTTTATATGTCATTTTCACCTGGGACATTGCATGTCTGTCCGAGATCCAAAACTGGATGACCTCAAACTGGCTGAAGCTCAACCTGGACAAGACGGATGTGCTGGTGATAGATCCTGGTCATTTGCCGGATGCAGTGACTGCTTTGGGGGTGGGGCTGACTGTCCTTCCGAGGTCCTGTGGTCCTATGTGACCTGCTCTGGCTGCTGATAAAGTGGAGAATTACCTTCAGGGTGGGTTTGCTCACCTGTAAGTCCCTATATGGACTGGATCCTGGCTACCTGAATAACCACCTGACTCTTCATCACTCTTGCCGCTCCTTCGAGGGCTTCCTTGCGATTCCCAAGGCCCGGGTGAAAACATTGGGAGACTGCTCGTTTGCGGTAGCAGGACCAGCCCTGTGGAATTCACTCCCAAGATCCTTGCGGGAGGCCCCCTCATTGGCGGCTTTTAAGCGGGGCCTAAAGATGCATTTATTTAGGGAGGCTTTTGGGACTTAGTGGTTCCTCCCAGTTTAGTTCCGTAGCTGCTGTATTACACTATTTTAATCCACTGTTTTATTTGTGTGTTTTATATTTGTTGTTGAGTATTGTATTGCTGCTGTCTGTACCCTGTACCCAGGTGCAGTGTCTATAAATCTTCACAGGATGAAATCGGTGTGTTTTGCCTTGATTCCCTTCTAGGACCAGTTTGGTCCTAAGTGACAGTCACTTCAGTCTTGCTGGGGAACTGCGAAGTGCAGCCTGCTGTTGGAACCACCCACAGCACCTTGGCATAGTGAGGACACCTTTGGCTTTCTGAAATCAGTTCTCCTAGGAGGGAGTTCATTGCTCAGACTGGCAGGCTAAGTCTTTGGGGAGCGGTTATTGATCCCAGAAGTGTCCGCTGTGCTGTGCAGAAGGTTCTGATTGTCTTCAGATTGATCAGTTTACATCAAAGAAAATTCTCAGGTGTCAAGGTTCTGCAGTCTACGTCATTGCCATGTAGCATCTTTTGCTTGTCGAGAGAAAGACATCAAGAAAACTTGGTTATCAGTCTGGCCTGCTGTCTGTGCAGGCATCAGCCTAGCAAGGTTACCGTCATGGTAAGGACTAATAAGGATGCGATGCAGTGGCAGCCACACTACAGAGGAGATTTCAGACCTAAGGATCCTCTGGTGCCTGGAAGGTATTTTTAACCTTTTTACCTTTTGGATTGGAACCTAACATATTCGATTCATTAGGGCTTTGCTACCAAAAGATCTCACTCACCTTGTTCTGCAGGCAGGAATAGACAAGACCTAGGACTGAGCTCCATCTGAGGTCTGGTATTCATTGTGGGTTTTCCTTCTGTCAGGCACTCAATGGGACTGACTCACGTTGCAGTCCTTTGCTGCTCCATGGTACCTGCACTAGAGGCCACCTGTCCTGTTAAGAGTTCCTTTTGACTATGATGTTGGTCCCATTAACTCTGCATTTTTTGACTGTGTCCTTTTTCTGTTTGCATGGCTCAACCTTGGGGGCCTTGCGGTCTCGGCAGTTATTACTCATGGAATCTCATCTTATTAAACATAGGTTAAAGGTAGTGTATACTTGCACAATTCAGAGAGTGGTAAACAAGTTGATCATTTATTTATTTATTTTTTGTTTACCGGGTAAGTGCACTAGACACAAAAGTGACTATTTTCAGGCACGACCCGGATCATGCTTGACTTGTTCCTGGGATATTGCTTTTGTGTCCTTTCAGGACATTAAGGGGGGTAGTAGAACCCAAATTTGTCTTAGCAGGTCAGCAAGGCCAAGGATTCAGATTGTATGTGATGGAAAGGAAGAGCTCACTACGAGCAGAAAACCTTCTTTCGAGGTGACCATAGCCCCATGGATTGAGAGGACAATGGTTCTGGTGCAGAATTCTATGGGGGAGTATGTAATGTTTCCCCTCATAGCTGATTTTAAAGCTCTACATAATTGAGGTTTGGCGGTCCGCTGTTGGCATGGAACTTGGCAGATGACAGCATTACATGACTCCAGTTACTACCCATAAGGGTCATATGTGAGGCAGTATTCTCCCCCACCCTATGTTGGATGGGTGCTGCTTTTTAGAACCCATTATGTATTTGCTATCTTCCCCATTGACAAGATGGAGCAATACAGAAAGAAATTCCTTCATACTTACCATAATTTTCTTTTCTGTTGGCTCCAGCTTTGTCCTCACCCTGGATTCGCTGGCTCCTCTGGAGAACATTGTCCAAAATGTGTGTGTGTGTGTGTGTGTATATATATATATATGTATATATATATATATATATATATATATATATATATATATATATATATATATATATATATATATATATATGTATATGTATATGTATATGTATATATATATATATATATATGTATATATATATATATATGTATATATATATATATATATATATATATATATGTATATATATATATATATATATATATATATATGTGTGTATATTGTGTGTGTGTGTATATGTATATGTGTGTGTGTGTATATATATAAACTGTTGTTGCAACATTTAGGGTTAAGCCTAAACTGACAAAAGTAGGAGAAATGTGGTTTTAGGGTTTCCAACCCTAAAACCCCTCCCCCACCCCTGAAGCAAATCAGGGTGGAGTCTTCATTGAGGGTGCCAACCCTAAAACTCGGCCCATTCTACACAGTCCTGAAACTTACACACTTGTGCCCATCACATCTGAGCTTTCTTGCTGCCACAGTGGGGTGAGCTTTAGGGTTAACAACCCGAAGGAAGACTCCACCCGATTTGCTTTAGGGGTGGGGGCAGGGTTTTAGAGTTGGAAACCTAAAACCACATTTCCCTACTCATGTTGGTTTAGGCTTAACCCTAAATATTGTATTAACACTGTTTTTTGCAAAGAATTTCCATACTTTGTGAGCTAGCAGAATGTAGTGGCATACAGGGACTGAAAGCACTTGGCAACACCTCCTGCCTTGCTGTGCCCCTGTGGCATAGTAAGGCATCCCGCTGCACCTGTGCCTTACCCCATATCCAGAGGCTGAAAGTACTCAGCTGCATCTCATGCCTTATTACACCCCGGGGGTGTAGTAAGGTACTCTACTTCACCTCGTGCCTTACTCCACACGCAGCGGCTGAAGACACTGGGCTGCAGCTCATGCCTTACTATGCCCAGGAGTGTAGTAAAGCACTCAGCTGCACCTTGTGCTTTACTTGCACCCAGAGGGTGGAGGCACTCAGCTGCGCCTCCTACCTTACCCCACGCCCAAGGGCTGGAGCAGATTTTCTGCATCCAGAACTAAAGATACTATTTGGAACCACAGTTTTGGGGGAGTGAACCAGATTACCAACTAAGAACCACTTTTTCTGGTTCAGGGGAAATGTAGAAGCAGCAAACGACACTTCATACGACAGGTGCTTACTGAGCATACTCAGAAGCCACATTTTTTTAATTAAAGAACTTTAGAATGGATTCATATTTTATTACCAAACCAGCCAAAGGCACATCTGTGGGCCAAGCCCTTTCTACCCTGAAAATTTCAGGCCCGAAATTCCAAGCCGTCTGGGCACAAGGCAACGACCAAAAAAAAACAGCAATTTAGAAAAAAAATAAATTTCACTATCTATATCTCAGAATACGCACATCTGACCAGAATGAAACTTGGCATATCAAGAGATCTACCCCCATGAGACCACACATGCAAAACTTCTTGCAAATCCATTGAATGGTTACAAAGATGAGGAAGTGCAAAATTTGAGGTTCAACATAGAAACCTCTGCTCAACCCTCATGATTATTCATAAGCTCTGCTTACACTAACATTTTTGAAAACGTGGAGCACATAAGGAACTATTCTTCTTGGAATGTGAACAGGTGAAACCAAAAAGAAATTCTTGAAAACTGATATTGAACAGACTAATCTTCCCAGAGAGGGATAGCTTGTAGTTTTCACCCGATTTTTCTAATTACCGCAATCTTTTAAAAATGGGTGTGCAGATAAGCTCATTATTATGCATGAGCTCATAAATAATAATTGTACAGCTTTTTTTTTTTTGTTGAAGTGCTGACTCGGCATGCTCAGAACCCGGATTTTAAAAATTTAATAACTCCAGTCCTTAAGGTGAGCTGCTGTAAGGAAGATTTGAGGGTATGTAAGTCTCCAACTACGGCATTGAGGGGTTCCTTGATAGGCGCAAGTCCCTCGTAGAATGTTTCCACAGTAAGGGGAACCTGGGTGGGTGTTGCTGTTTCATCCCCAGGTCCTGCAGCCTTGTTCTGCTTTGCTTTTGTCTGGGGATTGCGGTGGCGTGTGCTTTGGCGCCTTCATTTCTGCATCCATGGAGCCGGATAATGAACAGAAACGTTGTAGGCTAGGTGATTATACTGGTATGCAGCTTCTGACCGATATTCAGACGCTATGGTGGTACAAAATAAACGGGTGATGTACAAGGGGGTATAGGAGCTGTCTACCGCACATATTACTCTGCAGCTATCACAACCGGAAGTCCTTAACGTTTAATAACTTTGGAGTGGATTCATATTTTTTCAACAAACCAGTGCAAGGCACGTCTGTTGACCAAGCTCTTTCTACCGTGAAATTTCAGACCAAAATTCCAAATTGTTGGGCACAAGGCGATGACAAAACAAACAGCAGAAAACAGCAATTTTTTTAAAAGGTTTTTTGCTATCTGCATGTTGGAATCCACACATCTGACCAGAACGAAACTTGGCCCATGTCAACAGATCTGCTCCACAACAACGTGCATGTAAAAGTTTATGGAAATCCGTTGAATGGTTGCGAAGATATTAAAGTGCAAAATTTGAGGTTTAACGTAGAAACCCCTACTCAACCTTAAATGTAGTGGTGCTACTGCTATGTGTGTGTGTGTGTGTGTGTGCGCGTGTGTGTGTGTGTGTGTGTGTGTGTGTGTGTTATATATATATATATATATATATGTATACGTATATATGTGTGTGTGTGTGTGTGTATATACGGGATACATGATGGGCAGGAGCGGGTTATGGAAAATATTCCCACTCCTGCAGAGTGAGGCATAGATATCTCATGAGTGCCGAAGGCACGAATGAGATATCCATGCCTCAGGATGCAGGAGTGGGAATATTTTCTGTATCCTACGATCTGCACATCATGTGTTAGATTTATGTAATAGGGCACACATATATGCTAGTTTTATTTGTCTTTGTAGTCAGTTTAGTATGGTTTGTTCTGTGGGAGTGTGCTTTGTTTTGTGAATGGGAGTGACTGTTGGTATGTGATTGGTTGGCAGTATGAATGGAAAATAGTTCTATTTTGTCATTGGTTGGTATTTTGGGTTGTAGTTGCTGATTTGGTTGAGTTTTGTTTCTGTGTGTGGTACGACTGGTTGGATGCGCTGAGTGGGCGGGAGTTTGTTTGGCGTCTTTCTGGTCGGTGTGTTTTAAATTTCTTTTTAGTTTACTGGTTTACCATTCATTTGTGCCTTCTGTGATGTTCATTCGGGATCGTGTATGCTGTGTACTGTCCTGGGTCCCGGTTTTATTTCGGAGTTCATTGCACGTGTTATCGACGGTGCGGCTGGTTCAGTTTCGCTTTCACGGACGGCATTTTCTAAATGGATCTACAACCAGGAATGTGGTAGAGCTAAGAAATAGAGTTTGTACATTGTCAGAAGTCCTGCAAGATAGATACATAGTGTGGGAATGTGGCATATTGTTTTAGTGTTTAGTTTGTGGCAGAGGTTTAATGATGGGTTCAGCTCAGCTATTATTTATTGAGAGCTGACGTTTTGTTGAGTGGAATGTTTTTTTTTTTTTTTTGTAGAGATTCTGTGGATTATGTGTTTCTGTTGATTACAGTTGTGGTGTGAACGTTTTGTGGGGTATGTTTTGTAAAGTGCTATGTTTTTGAAATAAAAAGGTAGTCTAGTAAGGGCAGTGTTGTACTGACGTAGCTACAGTGAGAATATCACTTGCTGACGTAGGAACTGTGTGTAAATGTAATTCAAACAACAGGAAGTCTTGTTATATTATAGACATTAGCAGTTTGATCCAGCTCTAGAACTGCCCCGGAGTGAAATGGTTAAAACCATTCCAAAATAGAATTTTGGCACGAGCGCAGCTCTATCTGTGTCATTTCAAACTTGAACTGTCAGATTCTTTACTCCGCCTCAGTGAACAGTCGCTCCGGAGATTTCTCCTTCTGCTCGGTTAATTTCTCGGTTTAAAAAGTGTTTTCTCGGTTGGATTTAACCGAGAATAGTTTTTATTTTAACTGCAAAACCGTTCTGTTCAAGCTCTATCTGTGGTAACCGTAAGTAAATGAAGGTTTTGTCTGTGTGGAACTTGTAAGTTATCGGTTCGGTTTTGAACCGATCAGTGGGTTTAAAACTCATTTAAAACTAAAAGTTACTATTTTAGAGTGCGGTTCCCGGTTCTTATCGGTTCTAAAAAAACGGATTTATTACGTTTTTTTCCAATACCCATGACACGGTTAGGAACCGATAAGGGTGTCTTGCCTGGCACTGCTGTTAAAAGGGCAAGTTTTTGGTTAGGCTGGCATTATGTCTGAGAAACCCAAAAGAAAAACCGGGCCCACTGGGTTTCAACACTGTGATGTTTGTGGGGAAGTCTTTGCCAAGGCTGACCCACACCACATGTGTTTATTGTCTGGGGTTTGACCACCTCCAGTCAGACTGCCAGGTATGTAAGAATTTCCCTGCAGCCACCCTGGAAAAAAGATTGGGCAGGCTCAGGGAACAGAGGCCAAAAAGTCCGCTGACCCGGATGGCCAGCCCGGTTCGGTGCCAACCGATCCAGAGGGAGTGCCCTCTGACCAGGGCCAGACTTCCTCGGGCCAAAGAAAAGCTGGTTCTGAGGAACCAATTCCAGTAAAGAAAACAAGAAAATCAGCAGGTCTGGAGTCCAAAATTCTTCTCCAACTGCTGCAGAGATAGCAAAAGCCATACAAATTGTCCAGTCACTGTCTCAGGGTCCGTCCGAACCACCACTATCTAGTAAAAGGTCGGTTCGTCCGGTCCCAGTGGTTCAGGATTATGATATTGAGGAATTTTATGAACCAGAGGAGGGGGAGGATTATTATGAACAGTATGAATGTGGCTGGGAAGGTCTGGGTGTGCCCATTGAACCGGACATCTCCCCAGACAGACCTTTAGAATCTCCCCCTATGCTGTCTGAGTCCCCATCTCATTTTATGTTTTATAAAAAAGTTGCTGAAACCCTCCAGCTTCCTTTAGAAGAGGCTGTGGATGAGCAAGAGGAGCCTGATTTTGTAGAAATGATGGATATTCCAGAGTCTAGGAGATTGTCTATTCCTTTACATAAGTCTTTTAGGAAACAAACAATACAAATTTTAAAAGCTCCTAATTCTGTGCCTCCTGTAGATAAAAAGATGGACAGAAGGTATACATTGTCAGGCCCTGATACAGAATTCCTTTCTCAGCAATGCAGTCATGTTGGGGTAGTTCAGGCTGCTGCCTGTGATAAAGCTAATATTCCCTTGGCTTCACATCCTCCTGACAAGGATTCCAGGAAGATTGATGCCATGGCAAAAAACAGTATATGGCAGCCTCTCTGGGACTCAGGTAAGCAAATTATATGGCTTATGTAGCTAGGTATCAGAATCTAGATGGGATACTGTTATGCAGTTGGCCAAGCAGGCCCATGGCCAGCTGGCTAGTGAACTAGAACAGGTGGCTGCTGGCATTGAAGCCTCTAAGGTTCAGTTTCATGCTGCTGTGGATGTTAATGATGTTTCCTCTAGGTCATGGCCACATCTGTAGCTTTCAAGGTTGGCTTGGCTCAGGTGTACTAGTTTGTCACAGGATACCCAGACTAAGGCTATGGATTTTCCTGTGGTGGGAAATTCTCTGTTTGGAGAGCAGACAGAGAATTACATAAGAAGATGGATGAATATAGGACTACTTACAAGAGTGCCCAGGCTAAGGGCGGCAAGCCACTCCTCAAAGGCATGCCCCCCCAGGGTGAGGGTAGTCCTTTCACAGGCCCTTTCTACAGACTCAGGCCTCCTCTGCCTATGCTCAGAGGGCTTCTTCAGAGGCAGGGGCAGACGAGGGGTGGGCAGACCTGCTCCCACCCCCAGCCTAAAAGCTCCTCATGAAACAGGCACCCTGATGGGGTGCCCAGGGCCGATTCTCCTGTACCAGTGGGGGCAGGCTGGCTTACTTCAGTCAGAATTGAGCTTCTTTAACCTCAGACAAGTGGGTTCTGGAAGTAGTAAGCCAGGGTCTGGTTCTCAGCTTCAAAAAGTTTCCCAAGTTGAGAAGCAGACTTTTTCTACCTGCAAGTGCTTCAGAGACCCTCGCTCTGGAAACAGAGGTCTCATCCCTGTTAGCTCTCAGAGCAGTAGAAAGGGTTCCTCCCCTGCATCAGGGCAGGGGTCTGTATTCCAGATACTTCCTTACCCCAAAAAAGACAGGAGAGTGGCGGCCCATTTTAGATCTCAGATATCTGAACAAGCATCTTTTGAAACCAAAGTCCAAAATGGTAACTCTGGCAATGATTTTACCTTCCCTAAGGCCAGGGACTGGCTAGCCTCCCTGGGCCTCAAGGATGCCTATTTCCATGCCTAATCAGAAGATCCCATCGAAAGTACCTCAGATTGAACTGCCCTCAGGTCATTACCAGTTCAGAGCAATGCCCTATTGGCCTTACCTCTGCTCCAAGGGTATTCACAAAGTGTCTAGCAGTGGCAGTGGCCCACTTAAGGAGGCAGAGGATTGCTGTTTTTCTCTCTATCTAGACGAGACTGGCTCATTGTAGGCCAGTCCCAGAACAGGTAAAATCTCACCTGCAGGTCACCCAGCAGCTTCTCACCTCCCTGAGTTTTCTGCTAAACCTACCAAAGTCAGTTCTGGAACCAGTCCAGGTACTCACCTTTATAGGGGCAGAATTGGACACAAAGCTAGCCAGAGCCTTTCTTCCCCCAGAAAGGGTAAGGAATTTAGTGGCTCTGGCCTCTTCCTTCACTCTGCAGGTCTCTCGACCAGCAAGACACTTTCTGCAGCTCCTGGGGCACATGGCTGCATCCACAGCTGTTGTGCAGGGAGCCAGATTTCAGATGAGAGACATTCAGTTTCACTTGAGAACCTTTTGGTCTCAGAGAAGAGCCCCTTTCCAAGTTGGTCCCAGTGATCAACCTTGATCCTAGCTCTCCAGTGGTGGCAGGATCAGAGCAATTTAAGAGCGGGGGTCCCCTTCATTTCCCCTTCTCACGACTTGACTCTCACTACAGATGCTTCCCTTCTGGGTTGGGGAGCCCACATGGGCGACCTTTCCACTCAGGGAGTCTGGTCCCCCCAGGAATCTCTGCTCCACATCAATTTGCTGGAACTCAGAGCTGTCTTTTTAGCTCTTTAAGCTTTTTCTGCATCTGTCCACGACAAGGTGATACAAGTCAGAACAGACAACACCACAACAATGTGGTACATCAACAAACAGGGGGGCACTCGGTCTTCGGCCTTGTGCACCGAGGCAGTGAAGCTGTGGTCTCTGGCCTATTCCCTGAACACTTCCCTCATAGCAGTTCATCTTCCAGGGAAGGACAATGTCCTAGCGGATGCCCTCAGCAGGATTTCCCAGGGCAATCACGAATGGTCCCTGGATCCTCAAGTGCTGGGGATAGTTTTTGCCAGGTGGGTCATCCCTCAGATAGATCTTTTTGCAGCCCCAGACAATCACAAACTTCCTCTGTTCTGTTGCAGGCCTCCAGTGGTGGGCTCAGTTCCCTGGATGCCCTTCTTCTGGATTGGGAGGAAGTTCCTCTATGCTCCCCTTCTCTCCTATTCAAAGTACTAGTCAAAATCAGATCTCAGCCTTGCAGGGTGATTCTGATTGCCCCGGATTGGCCAGGCAGCCCTGGTACCCACTCCTTCTGTCTCTGACAGTCCATCTTCCCTGTGCCTCCCCAGGAATCACAATCTGTTGACTTGTGCCCAGGAAGGTTTGGTATCCGGACCTCAATCCCTCAACCTCAAGGCCTGGCTCTTGAGGAGTTAGTTTGCTGATTTACACCTCTCTCAGGGTGTTCTTGAGATCCTAAAGGCTTCCAGAAAGCCTTCCACTAGGCTACTTATAGTTCTAAATGGAAAGGTTTTCCATTTGGTGTGCTGGGAAAATATTTCCCCAGAATCTGCTGAATTGCCCATTTTGTTAGATTACATGGTACATTCTTAATTCCTTGGTCTCAGACCAGCTACCCTGAGAGTTCATTTGGCAGCTGTGTCTGCTTTTGTGTCAGCAGGAAAGTCATCCCCTCTTTCCTCTCATCCTGTGTTTTCCAAGTTTTTAAGGGATTACTCCATACTAATCCTCCCTTTCGGGAACCGGCCCCTGCTTGGGACCTTAATGTTTGCATTGCCCAGTTAATGCAACCCCCTTTTGAACCTCTGTCTTCTGCAGAGATTAAGTTCCTAACTTGGAAAACTGTTTTTCTAGTGGCTATCACTTCTGCCAGGCGCATAAGTGAATTGCAAGCCTTGTCAGTGGAGACTGACTTTATTTCTTTCCACAGGGATAAAGGTAGTCCTTAGGACTAATAGGAAGTTTTGCCTAGGTGGTTTCAGATTTCCATCTTAATCAATCTATCTCCCTTCAGTATTTTCTACTGATCACTCTCTTCGGTGAGAGGAGGTTGCACAGCCTGGATGTTAAGAGAGCTCTTAGTTATTATATAGAGCGTACCAAAGGTCACAGGTTCGAATCCTCCAACTTTTCCTTACCTATGGTGAAGTTGGGAAAGGCAAACCTGCCACTAAGAGATCAATAGCCAGGTGGATTGTCTCTTGTATCCAATTTTGTTATCAGAAAGTGGGCAGCGCCCCCAGTTTGAGGTATTAGACCACCAGGGGTACAGCTGCGTCTCTAGCTGCTGCCAGAGATATCCCTTTATTAGAGATTTGCCAGGCTGCTACTTGAAACGGTACACACTTTTACCAAGCATTACTCCTGGATGTCCAGGCCAGGAGAGATGCTTGGTTTGGCCAGCTGTTCTTCAGAGCCTATTCCTAAGTAGGTTCTGCCCCTTCTCCATGGAGGTACTGCTGTGTATTCTGCTAATGTCTATAATATAGCAAGACTTCATGTTGTTTGAAAAAAATTACTCACCTTAGTAATGTTGTTTCTTCTAATGGAGTCTTGCTATATTATAGACCTCCCAACCTGCCCTCTCAGAACCTCTACTTGGTGGGGTGCGGGCAACTAGTGTGGCACTACTTATGTCCTGTTAGCATTTTGTCCCTTTGGGACTTTGGTGTGTATGTATGCGCTGTGTGTGTTTTATTATACTTATGTTCCATTTTCATATTATTAGAATGGTGTTAGTATTTCTGGTCCCCTGACTTGAGTCTTGGGTGTTGGGACCATCAATGGTTGTTATTATTTAGGTAGCCATTTGGCTAGTGTAGGTTACAGCTTCCACACAGACCTTAGTGAGTTTGGCTCGTAAAGATCTGACAGTTCAAGTTTGAAATGACACAGATAGAGCTGCTCTCGTGCCAAAATTCTATTTTGGAATGGTTTTAACCATTTCACTCCGGGGCAGTTCTAGAGCTGGATCAAACTGCTAATGTCTATAATATAGCAAGACTCCATTAGAAGAAACAACATTACTAAGGTGAGTAATTTTTTCATATCTACCACAGTTCCTACGTCATCAACATTTATCTCACTCTTGTGAGAATACATGTTTTATCTGCAACGCTTATCAGCCACCCCTAATATATGTGTGTGTGTGTGTGTGTGTATGTAATATATATATATATATATATATATATATATATATTTATATACACACACACACTATATATGCACACACACACGCACACCTGTATTTGAAGGTGTGCTTCGGTTTTCATTTCAAAGATTTATATGTTTTTCTGGATGTCTAATACATATACCCCTGAATGCATCAGAGGTCAACAGGCGCAGTGTGGAAGTGGGGGCGGACCCAGGATATACTGATGTCCCATCAGTCTGGCATTGGGGCCCTTTCCTATTTTCTGTCTGATGCCCTGCAAGATTCCAGCACACACAAAGGGACCAGTAGGCATGCGCACACAATGTGTGCGGAGCCCAGGTCCTCTGTCAGCTCCCCGGTGCCTTGCTGCACTGCTGCCTGTGGTCACCCAAGTGACAGTATTGCAGCTGTGATGGCATCCCTTCTCTGCCGTGCCAGCCCCTGATGCCCCAGGCTCATTCTTGAACCTGGGTGCTGGCATTGTGAATGGTAACCCTACTGTTGTGCTGACAGGCTGGCTGCTGGTAACATTTTTAAGTAATAAAAATAATGTTGTTGCTTTATGCCTCTGTCTAGCCAAGTATTTGGATCATCACTGGATTTCTTCATTGATTTGTAATAGTGAACCCCTGAACCGTATTGTACCATGACTCCATTTACAGGGCCACTGATTTTCAAAAATGGCCAGTTCTGTTTGGCAAAAATCTTAAAACCCTCTTTTTAAATCTTGTATTTATTCCCACACCTGATGGCTCCTCCTCCCCCTGACCCTTCTGGTGCCTGGAAAGTTGCTGCATGCTGATCTGAAGTGTCTGCTCCTACCAGTAAAGTCAGACCACTCTTACAATGGTTCACCAGGGGAAAGCTATGTCCTGATGGGCCCAGAGGGTGGGAGAGCTCTAGGCTTCTTATAACTTTGCTGAAAGAGGCATGTGGGATGTGTACAGGGGTTGAAATGTTTGCATCCACAAGGCAGCAAGGCTAGTGACTGGGAAAATCCGCTGGCCCCACCAAAGGTTTTTACTAGCCCAACTGTGTAGTTTTTGAAAAACTTCCTTCTGCCTTATACAAGTCAGCAGGGCTAGTTAAAGAAAAATGTTACAGGCACGATACAAAATCTATCAGCATTTGCTTGGTGGGTTAGTGCCAGTTTCGCCATCATGCCACTGTAGGCTTTCCTTATTTATTTATTTTTGTTGGTTTTTATTGTTTGTTCTTTTTTTGTCCCTATCCCACACACCTCCTGCAATGCTACAGAGAACTGCGTGCCTCTGACCTGGGGAGGGGGCAGGTTGTAGTGTAGTCACCCATGACATCCCAAGCCACCCCATGTCTCCTCTATCAGGTGCTCAAGCAGCGAGATCGTGATCACCCTCCCCTTGGAGCCTTAGAGTGCTGCCTCTGTAGCGCAACCCATCAGCCCAGAATGGGTGAGCGCAAGCCTTGGTCACCCATATGAAAATGTGGCATGCTCCAGCACCGCTGGGTTGGGCCTTAAATTCCATTTTCCCATTTTTTTTTTACCCCAAATCTTGAATGCAGTTGGCACATTTGGCACAAACCGGGGGGGGGGAATAGAGGTTTTGCATAAATAATTAGTAAGCGGTAGGCTTTATGCAGAGGACGTATAGCACAAAATGCTAAAGATAAAGCAGACGTTTTAAAACCATTCAATTCCATTTTTTCCCCTTACGTGGTCAGTTCTATTTTCACAAAAAATTGCAGGCCTTACAGTTGTTTTAATTTGTATTCTTTGGCAGCCACCCATTTTCAAGGCCAAGTAAAAAGCATTAATTTTTTTTTTTTTTTTTTTAAGAAGTTTTTATTTTTTGGTTATTTCTGTTGGGCTTGCTCAGTATCTCTCTTTGTAATTGTTTTGTGAATGTTTTTTGTTCCCAGATGCTACAGTGTATGTCGGTGGCCTGGACGAGAAGGTGAGTGAGCCGTTGCTATGGGAACTCTTCCTGCAGGCAGGGCCTGTGGTCAACACACACATGCCCAAAGACAGGGTCACAGGCCAGCATCAAGGTAAGACCATTTGCTTTTGAGTTTTGGAAGGTGGTGGTGGTTTGGGGGAGATAGACTGCAGGGAAAGCATACCTTCAGACCAAAATCCAATATGTCATTCCACCATGCTCAAACTTATCAACCCTAATTTGGTGGTGGTTGCTCTGAGTACACTTTTTGGAAAAACTTTGGACTTCAAAAAAAGATTTATTCTCATTTACTTTCTGCACCATTTGTCTTACAACAAGCTGTATACTGCTTGAAGTTGGTGTGATCGATATATCTGTATATCTATGTATGTACATATAATTACTTGTTTTTGTGAAGAAAACTGCAAGTGGAAAATACCTTTTCTTCTCTTTAAGCAGTGTGTGTGGGTGTGTGTGTGTGTGTGTGTGTGTGTCTTGGTCCAAGAATATTGGGGATAGTGAGAAAAAGAGGAACACAGTAAGTGATTTGATATCTTTCATTGGACCAACAAGCTTTCAGACTACACAGAGCCCTTCTTCAGGTGATTACCTGATGAAGGGCTTTGTGTAGCCTGAAAAGCTTGTGTCCTGAAAATGTCTTGTTGGTACAATAAAAGGTATCAAAATTACTTACTTTTATTCATCCGTTTCTACAAGGACCAGTTCGTCAACAAGCAGTTCTCTGCATCATGGGAGAAACGGAGGGGAAAGGACCAGGGCACCAGTATGTTCATTTTTTATTATGTGTATGGAGCCTCTGACCCTCCAGCCCACAGGCATTCCCTGATGATCTGCCAATCCCATCACAGCTTACCTCTTTATGTCTTCAACAGTATACCCCTTGTGGTGGGGACTTCAAACTGTGCTGTCCCCCACTTCTGAACAAGCAAATCTGGTGGGGGAGGAGCATCTTGCAGCACCCTAGAGTACCAGCGTGAGCTATCATCTGATGGAACGTTGTGGGATTTTATCCCTATTGTCTCATTACGTGCGTGGTCAGGTGAGCACTTTGTACCCTTGACCCTCCCTCTTTCCCAGCACAGCTCATAGCCTCGTCAGCTTGGCATGCAGCAATGTCTCAGCGACAGGAGCGCGCAGCCCCCCCCCCCTTCAAAGGGGAGCAGGCTCCTTGGCACACCACTTATTTCCTTACCTAGGGGATTCCCTAGGATTTGCTGCATTGGGCAACACTTCATCCAGCCTCAGTGCTGAACTCCAAGTGACTGACATCTGCTGTTGAATTTCCAGCACAAAAGCGCAGTGCGTTTCCAGTGGGCCATCAGATGGCCTCGTCATAATGTCTCAGGATTCAAGAAGAGTGGGACAGACACAGGGGTATCCTAGAGGTAAGGGATGGGGTGCTCTGGAGTTCAGTTTGTACATCAGACCTCATAACAGTTGGGTGGGCCAAGGAGTCCTTATCTGCAGTCAACCTGTATGTATCTTAACTACTACCCCCACTACCACCACATCACAGACACACTTGTTAATGCTGTACCTTTGTCTTTGGAAGTCATGGATTCATACTAACATACTAAAATGCCAGCAGAATAGGCCTAATGGTCTTTCGTGTCTGCTCGTTTGGTCAGCCCCCACCCTGGGTGCTGACCTTGCTGTCCCCCTTGCCTTCTCTGGCTTCTCCCTTCCCAGTTCCGGATATTCTTGCTGCATTGGATTTTGCTTCCAGAACCCTTCCCCTGTACCTGTCCCACCCCTCTTGAACCCCTCCACTGTCTCTGCCTCCACCAGCCCCTAGGTGAGTGCATTCCATGGCTCTACCACCCTCTCAGTGAAGTAGCACCTTCCTTTCTCCCCTGAATCTTCCCCCCTCCAGCTTCCACCCATGCCCTCTAGTGGCCCCCTCCTCCTTCCTTCAAGCACCTCACTGTTCCTCCCCTATTTACCATGATTCCATGATTTGTTTCCCTTTTTTTTTTGAGTGATCTTTACCTTATCCTCTTGCACTCCGGTGTCCACCTCTCCCAGACCACCTAGTGCTTCAGCCTCGGCTGTCCTCTTCTGGAGCTCCTCCCACACACACATCGCAGTCAATTCCCCTGATTTATCCTTTTGTAGAAGCATCCCATCACATGGTCCTTCTCCTCCAGGGGAAGGTACAGGGAACCCCGCACACTATTTTTTCCATGGTTGGAGGCGCTGCTGTGGTGAAGGATGCTCCCGGAGATTCTGGGAACATGGAGCACGCGGTCGCCATCCGGTGGTGCAAGCTGTTTTTCCGGCTTTCTGGTTGTCCCTCCTGCGCCTGCATGTAGTACCCCAGTCTCCACGGGGCCACTACTAGAGCAGGCGTCCCACCACCCTCCCAGGAGGAGAGGCAGTCCTGGACGCTCAGTCCTCTCCTTCCCCAGCAAGCTCCGATGACCTGAGTCCGTTCCCGAACCCGTGTCACGGCTGTGTCCCATTTTATGAAACTCCATAGGCCCTATACATTGTATGTGGCCACTGACCCTATCTGATCAATGGCTTTTCATCACTCTTTCCCCTCTCAAGCTTTCCTTGTGCCTGTCCCAGGCATGCCTAAACCCCTCCACTGTGCTTGCCGCCACTACCTCCTGTGGCAGGCTATTCCAAGCGTCGACTACCCTTTCTATGTAGAAAAACTTCCTCACATTACCTCTTAATCTACCCCCTTCCAATTTCATATTGTGTCCCCTTCTGTAGTACTTTTTTTACATTGGAAAAGGTCCCCCATCTGCACCTTGTTTATGCCCTTGAGGTACTTGAAAGTTTCAATCATATCCCCCCTCTGTCTCCTCTCCTTCAGTGAATACATAATGAGGTCCCTTAGTCTCTCTTCATATGTTTTGTGGTGCAAGCCCTGCACCATCTTTGTTGCCCTCCTCTGGATAGTCTCCACCTTATCTATGTTCTTGTGCAGGTGTGGCCTCCAGAACTGCACACAGTACTCCAAGTGAGGCCTTGCCAATGTTTTATACAATGGCATCACCACCTCCTGCTAGTGATACCCCTGCCTATGCACCCCAGCATGCCACAGGCCCTCCCTGCTGCCTTTGTACACTGCTTTGATACCTTAAGGTCATCAGAGATGGTAACCCCTAGGTCCCTTTCCTCTTTGACAGTCTGCTTCCCCCCCCCCAACCTGTAGCTCTCCTCAGTGTTCCCTCTACCTAGGTGCATTATTTTGCACTTCTTTGCATTGAACCTCAGTTGTCACATTGCTTACAACACCATAATTTGTGATGTGTGCAAATGTCAGTGCCAGTGATTTTGTTTCTCACCACTGCACTGCACTTTGAGCCTACTCAGCTCCAGTATGGGATTCTGGGGCTTGTATGTGAGGCATGGTCTCTGAGATAGCAGCACAGTGTACAGTCTTCTGCTTCTGGACCAGCCTAACAAGGATGTCAGAATAGAGGTAGGTTGTTTAACACACAGTGGACCTATGACATGTCATGACTTTAAATTCCTGTCATTTTGACAGCATCATGATTTTCTCCAGTATTTTCCATGACGAAAGTACGCGCTAATTACGGTGCATTCCACATGAATTCTGTTGGCAGGTGACCACAAAATACTAGTGAATCTGGTTATAACAGGTTTTTCTTCTGGTGTAGATCTGATTTGTGATTGATTCGTTTTGCAGGGTATGGCTTTGTGGAATTCCTCAGCGAGGAAGATGCAGACTATGCCATCAAAATCATGAACATGATCAAGCTGTATGGCAAGCCAATCCGTGTCAACAAAGCCTCGGCACATAACAAGAACCTGGATGTGGGCGCCAACATCTTCATTGGTAACCTGGACCCAGAGATTGACGAGAAGCTGCTATATGACACCTTTAGTGCCTTTGGTGTAATCCTTCAGACTCCCAAAATCATGCGGGACCCAGAGACCGGCAACTCCAAGGGCTATGCCTTCATTAATTTTGCAAGCTTTGATGCCTCCGACGCTGCCATTGAGGCCATGAATGGACAGTACTTGTGCAACCGGCCCATCACTGTGTCATACGCCTTCAAGAAGGATTCAAAGGGCGAGCGACATGGCTCGGCGGCGGAGCGGTTGCTGGCAGCGCAGAATCCCCTTTCACAGGCTGACAGGCCTCATCAGCTGTTTGCAGATGCTCCTCCACCACCTTCGGCACCGACCACGGTAGTGCCAAGCATTGCACCTATTCCCCCACCAGGTAAAGAGAGATTTTGTGAAGTCCCCAATTCCTCATCCTGTTTAACGCCATCTTTGTCACCCCCCTCCCCATTTAGCTGCCCCCAAGTTTTTTTTTTTAAATTGCTTTTTTTCCCCCCTTTAATACCAGAGTTCCAACAGGGAAGGTTACTCTGGACGATGTCACAATATCATGACAAATCTTAATGACGATAATTTAGCATTTAAAAACACTATTGCAGTAATTGTGCAGTATGCTATACCGTGACAGATTGTCTTGACGTTATATCTGTCTGCTGGTCCAACGTTATCTCCCTCTCCAGGGGTGACTAAGGTTCTCGATTTCCCCACCATCACCCATTAAGATTCTTATTATTTTTCCAAAAATTAGAACTGCTACAAATTATCACGACAATCAATATGTTGTAGTATTTTATTCACGAATATTGTGATATTCAGAAAATTGTATATTGTGACATCTCTGGACAGAAGTATTGTAGGCCACAGTTGAGAGTAGAGCAGGCAAATCACTGCGAGATCATTATACCATAGGACCAAGCATAACGTGAAGGGCTCATTTTAGTCCCAAAGCAGTGGGGAAGACATGGATAGAAAGCAAATGTAACTAAACCAACTCAATGAGACCCCTTTATAATAGAGCCTGTGGCATCCCTGGTGAAACATTAAAAACCTGTTTGACACAGTTCTTGCATATATTTCACCTATTTTACCATATTTGTCTTCTACAGTTTTCATTTTATTCAGTACTGCGGACAGCTGCTTTGAAAAACCGGATCCTTGTCCTTCAGACTTCATCTGCTCCTGCTGACTGTCTACATGTGACGTCATCTTCTATTTACTAATCGCAGTTGGTTGCTGTGGAAAAGGTTATCATGTCTTAACCGCTGTGTAGACAAGAAGCAGGAACAGATGCAGTCTAAAGGACGAGGAGCTTGTTCCCATATCGTTTTTCTCAACCGTAGAGAATAAGGGGAAGATGTAAATGGGAAATCACACTCGGATTATGCATTGTTTCAGAAGGTACTGCAGACTCTTTAAAAGAGCAATTTTGTGATACCATTTCATGAATGGCATTAATGATACACATTTGCTACTAAATGCAATAAAAAAAGCAGTTTTAAAAGGAAACACTGAACATTTGAACATCATGCAGAGGTCAATATTGTGTGTTAATGGACCCATTTTCAAAAGGTTGGCATTTGTCATTTAGTTGCTTGTTCACGTTTCTACCATCCCTCTCTTTCCCCATTATCTTCTGCCAGGAGGCAGTTGGCGGGGGGGGACTGCAGCTGCTGTCTGCCACAGGAGGGCAAGTGAGTGCCTGATTTCAGTGTCGTTGCGAGTGCCGTTTCTTGGTTGGCTGACAAGGATGTGCAACGCCACACCAACAGCCCGCAGCCACCCTTGTTAGGAGCCAAAAGCCTCTCCTCCGCGATGCGTTCAGTTCTGCTAAAAGTGAGATTCCAGTTCTCACACGGCAGCCTGGGTCTCCAACTGCACCCGCTGTTATGCACACTTTTTAAGTCCCCCCCCCCAGACTCATCAGGCCTGCCCACACCCTTAGGAGAACTCATCAGATACTAAAACTGTTGTAAATTTTGACAATGTCTAGGTAGACTCTAGATAGATGTGTTTGTGCATGAGCAGAGGGATTGTATGTGCAAAATGTTGGGACCTTTCAAAACATTTAGGGCTATCCACAGATTTCTATTAGGATAGTCAACTGTTAGCAGACAACCATTGTTTAAAAAAATGCGGAATCACACATTCCCCCGTAATGCAAAGCATGATGGGAAGCATGTGCAAATCACCACAAAAGACTTTAGAAAGGTTCTGCTTTAAGCAGGGGCGTGTGGTGCTAGATGACCTCTTGTAGTCTGCAGAGGATGAGAACAGAAGACACAGACACTTGGTTTGTCCTTCTCTTGACTCATCAGTGTGCCTCATCTGTGTGTCAAGCCAGAGGAATGAGGAATGAGCCATATGATGATCTTATGGGTTTCGGTCAGGGTAAGCCTTTTCTTTTGACCATGGTGAACTAGCATGCAAAAGGCACTGCTCCCTAAGCTTATGGGATGATGAGTGTTCAGAAATCATGAAAAAACTGATGAAAACCTGAGGTAATCGTATTCACCCTTGCTGTGCTGCTGGCGTCTATAGAAATCCTGAATTCCAGTATGTTCTAAATCGGCTGGCAGCCTAAGGGGTAAAAGGAGTGCATCTTTTTTTATTTTTAATCTAAAAAAATGATAAAGCACATTCCAAATGGAGAATAAAGGGCATCTTACAACACAGGAGAAGGGCAATCGAAAATAGAATGTAAAGGTATAGATCAATGTTTGTTACTTACAGTCACATTAGCAAAAGTCACATGACAAAAATAATTTATGCTATAGCCTTGATGCTGACAGCAGTCATGTGAGTAATAAGCCACAACAGGGTGTGCATTATAGGAGTTAAGTGTATGCTCCAAGGGTGTAATAAGGCATAAGGCCAAAGGCTGAGTGTCCTTGCACCCCGGAAAGTACATTAAAACCTATGATGCTCACCCTGTAGGGTCTTATTACACTTATAAAATGTCCCTAAGTAGTGTTTTTTTTTTTTTTTGGGGAGGATGAGATTTAGCATTTTACCACCGATTTGCAAAGATTTAATGTACAGTTAGGTGCTATCTCTCAACCAGTGAAATGTCTAGATTTTTTCTTGCCTTTTTATAATAGCCCCTTAAATATTGCCCTCACGTTCAACCCATTCAGTTGTCCCCTCAGCATAAGCAGTGAATGCCTTAGCCTGGCTTCTTATCTAAAAAATCTGCTGCAGCTGCTTGATAAATCTGCTGCTGCTTTCTTGTTGTGCACTGTTGCTGCTCTTTAAAAGTAGCTCCAGCTCATTAAAAACAGAAAGAAACAGAAAGCTGGCCTCAAGCTGCACAAAAGGCTGTTCAAATTGGTCATTAAAAAAGGTCGTCTAGGGCCAGCCTGCCAGCAGAGAACTAGTGCTGCCGGTTGCAACGCGAATGATTTGGGTTTGGGAACAAGCCTGGGCCATCGGAGTGGGGAGGTGGGAGGAGGACTGAGTGTCCATTGGCTGTGCTCAGGGTGGGGGGGGGTGCTGCGGTCCGCTGCTATACTACCACCTGGGTGAGCACAGGTGGCTGTGTAGGGGAAAGCGCAGATGAAAGGGGGACTTGGAACATGCTCTGTCATCCAAGGTGTATCAGGACCCCAGTGATGTCAGCAGACTCTTGGGGGGGTGGGCTTAAAACGGGTAAAATGACCCAGGATAGGAAGGGTGAAACCTCCACTGGCCTGCCATGCTCCCCATTAGACTTGAGCCACCACCTCCTCCCAGGGATCCCACCAGTTTTCACCTCCGCCGTATGTGGGAAGATTGATGCAGAGAAGAAATGCTATGGAGCTGAAGGCGTATCTGACCCTGAGGGGCAAGCCAGGGGGGCACTGCAGCAGTGAGTTGCAGGTGGACTGGGGGTCCTGGGAGGATGGCTGACATAGTCTAAATAGGACGGGATCAGGGCACAGTGGAGGAAGGTGGGAGGGAGGTCCTGCCTGTAGCTGGTGGGGGGGGGGATAAAGTGGGAGGGGGTTAAGATTTTCTAAAACAAGTAGAGACTTGACTTAGCTAACTATGGAAAACATCTGCCCCTTTGACTGAAAAAGTGACCTCCAGGTCTGCCTGGTTGTGTGGAGGGCTGAGGCACTGGATGCCTTACCTCCGCCTATGCTGGTGACCTGGGTTCGGGAACTTCCAGGGTCGCTCGGGGGCCGGTGGGGAGAGGGAGGATTGAGCATCCCAAGGACAGCCCTCCTCCCTCATTAGGGGAGACACTGAGTCTTGCTACTTGCCTGCCAGGCGGAGGCTGGACGGCAGTACCGTGGGACCCACAGACGCAGGCAGGAGGTGTGATGGCACAGTTTGCATGTGCATTAAGATGCATGTGCACAGTTATGTCATGCAGGGTTCCTGGTGGGTGAAAAACAGAGGAAACCACCCCAGCTTGCTTGGCATCCCCTGCAGGTCCCACATGACCCTACATGTCAGGCAACCTGCTGAACACTGCTCTGCGTAAATAGTGGTTAACCCTTAAGTCCACAAGACAGGCCGATGGTAGGGCTGGGGAGATGCTGCCGGGACCAGGGAGGCCAGGAGATAAAAAGGAATGAAAAATAAAAATAAAGTGACAATCAGTGGCAGTATTGGCCTCGGCCTGTGGTTTTAGACATTCATTTTTTCACCCACAGATCTATAGTTTTTCACTATAAGCCTCCACTCCAATCCATATTTTTGTATACTATCTGTTTGTATTACTAATACATGTTCCCAAGTAATGACACAAATGCAAAATACGCCATCGATCTTTGGAAACATGGGATTTTAACGTTCCAGGATTTCCTTTGTTGTTGACCCGAGTAATGTACATTGTAAAACAGTGGCTGAAAATTAAGCATTCCGATTGGCTTACATGCAATCTAAAAGTTTCTTTTTCCTTCCACGGTGACACTGTAGGAAGGGGAAAATGGCAGACTCGGTGGATCAAGCTGCCCTTACCAGTTGGCAAATTCTGTTTCCGTGTTAGACTGTAGAAAGAAAGGCCTCATGTATAATAAAACTGTTAGAATTGAAACTATTAAAAAATAATTTCAGGGGTCAAAATTAAGATCTTACTTCGAGAGGGTTCCTTCAGTAGGTCATAACACGTAGGACTAGCGCCATCTGGCGTCCGGACCCAATGGCAGACTTTTCCAGCAATACCCGACGGGGGACCGCCCACCCGATGTCACGTGACGACGGCATCGTGAGCCCCCAGGCCCACCCTTCGGTTCTTTCCCGCCATCACCTTGTGCAGGTCCCTCTGGTAGACTAACTTCAGCGATCGGTGGTACTTTTGGGCGTTTTTCTGCAAAAAAGTCAGTTTTTTTTCTCTCGAGTTCGTAGTTGCTGTATGTCGTCTCTACCTAAAAAGAAGTGCAAATTCTGTGGCACTCAGATCCCACACAAAGACAGCCATCGACGCTGCGTGATCTACTTAGGCCCTGACCATCCGGTGGTCACCTGCTCAGACTGCCAGCCGTTTAACCAGGCCACACGGAAACTGAGGCAGCAGGTTCTGGAGGCCCATCTGTTCAAGACTTTTCTGGCTTCTCTTAAAAAACAGAGAAATTAGGGATTCGGCTTCAACAACAACTTCTTCACCCTCCAGACACAAAAAGAGGAAGTAACATCGGGAGAAGGAACACTCTACAGAAAGTAGACCCAAGGCTTCGAGGCCCGCGTCTAGCAAGACTGCTCCCCTGCCGCCTGCAGTCATGGTCCAAGCCGCGTCCGGGGATGCTAAGTCTAAGATGCTTCTCCCGGTTTCCATTTCAGGTAAGTCTGTCCACGGCTCATCTGCATACTATGCTGCGACTGCCACTAAACTGCTCCCAGCTCCTCTGGGGACCGCATGGCGGCCAACAAGTCGGTTTCCCGTTCTTCGGGGTCCCGCACAGCTGAAGTCGCCAAATCGGGGGGGCCTCCTCCCCTCCTTGATCAGCGCAACTGTCCGGTCAGTCGATCTCCATTGGGGATCACTTGGACGCGGCTCTCCTGTCAGGGATTAACGTCTGCCTACCCGACGTCTGGCAGAGCTCGGGGAAGACTACCCTTCTTCCTCGTTGTCCTCCGCCAGTTGCAGCTACCTTTGATCCCACTTCCTCGGCTGGAGATAGCGTAGATCCCCTGGAGGTCACTCTCGCCCCAGGGTTGCACTTGCCTTCCCCTTTGGGGGTCCTGGACCAGGAGGCCCCTCCTCCCCCACTGGAGCTCCTCATGGAGGTCCCTCCTGTTCCTGATACAGGGAGCCCATCCCAGCCGGTTGGCCAACCTTCACCGGGTCTTACTCCCTTGTTGGACCCGGTCCGTCCTTCCTCTTTTACTGGCTCCTCCTCCGACAGTCTCCCGGCCGGAACCTGCTCGTCTGCCTCCGCTGCCAGACCTTTCGGCAGGAGCAGGTCCATCATCAGATACCACATGATGGGCCCCGACGACGGCGGCGTCTCCGACACCAAATATTGTTTTGCCGCTAGATATTGTTCTGACGGTTCTGCTTGTTCCGTCAGTGGTGGCTCAGACGCTGAACCTCATTCATATATACACTATGCCCGGGCTTGATGTGGATGCCCCTGATGTTGGCTCCTCTGACGTTGGGTTATTTTTGGAAGACCCCACTATGCTCCTCACTACTCCTCTTGGTTCCCTACGGACCATACCCCGGCAGGACTGTTGCCTAATTGGCATAATTTGGGGCATTACTACCCAGGTTACAACCCTTTCTCAGGGGTACCACGGATATTCTCAACCCCCCCCCCCCACTCCTCCACCCACACCTACTCCACCCTGTCCGGCCCCACAGCCGGATGTTAGAGAGGTTATCCAATCCTTGTTGAAGGAAGCGAGAGCTGAGCTGGTTACAGATCTGGAGAGTAGGCTCCCCCATACTTCTCCCTCTCCCAGGTCAGAATCCCCCATGGATTACAAATCTGACATGGTCCACGTCCAGGGTGCTGCAATGGCGGACATCTCTCTTCGGGACTTCCAAGCGGGAGACGATCTGGACTCGGGTTGGGGGGGACTCATCTGGGAATTCATCACGCCCACAGTCACCGATCCCGGGGAAGGTCTCTCCCAAGTCTCCTCCAGAGGACCCTTCTTTCGCGGATCTCCTGAGGTCAATCCAAACATTTTATGAGTGGGAGACGGAAAAACATGATCTGATGTGGCAATGGCTTGCTGAGCATCTGGATTTGGAGCCTCTATCGCCGTATCCAGTTCCTCCATGGACTGCACCTCACCAAGACCTCACCTCAACTATCTGGCTACTCCCTAACTCTATCCCGGCTGTCCCTAAGAGAGCTGACAGGACACACTGGGCGTATAGGGATGCCCCTTTTCTTTCCGCGCATCCTAAGGCAGACTCTGTAGTCATTTCTGCTGCTGAGGATCGTTCTTCTGCTCCTAAGCACTTGAGTTCCGTTCCTCCTGACAGAGTCTAAGCAGTTTGACCAGTTCAGGAAAGAGGTGTATTCCTCGGCTACGTGTGCGTTGAGGTCCCTGTACTACGTAGCCATATGGTGTCCCACCAAAAGGCCACCCTTGCCAGGCTAGAGGACCGAATTCGATCTATGCCGAATTCAGACCTTAAGGAGGAACTCGCTTGGGACATCCAATTTTCCAAGATTTCTTGTCAGCATGCTCTTCGAGCCACCTACAACTCCATCGATTCGGTGGGCCGAACCTCTGCGACCTCTGTCTCCCTTCAGCGGCATGCCTGGCTCCACATTGCGGGCCTCGCTAACGAGGTCCAGTCAGCCATTTTGGATGCCCCCTTTCGGGGCTGTCTGCTCTTTGGTGGGGACGCCAAGATCACCATCACAGACCTTCAAGATCGAGGCCAGGCTCTTAGGTCTGTGAGATCTATGTACCATCAGGGCAGCCAACCAGGTCAACCACAGCAGTCCTTTCGGAGACTGACGTGGAGGCAGAGATGTAGATGCACCCAATTCGGACAGGGTAAACATAAGGCCACGGGGACCGTGTCGATCCTCCCTAGCTCCAAAACTCGGCGTCGCTCTGGAAGATCCCCTCCAGGCCAACCCGCCACCTCCTGACTTCTTGGCCCCAACACCATCTCTGGAATAGGAACTGGTGGGGGGGGTTCGCTCGCCACGTGCAGGAGTGGCAGCGCATTACCTCTGCCAAATGGGTCCTGCAGTTACTGTCCCAAGGGCACAGCATAGAGTTCTTGGAGGTATCACCAGATTCTCCTCCTCGAAGGTCCGCCTACTCCCAAGACCAGATACTTCTGGTAAGAGAGGAAGTACAAGCTCTCTTGTGAAAAGAAGAAATAGAACCAGTCCCTCTTTGTCAGAGAGGCTGGGGGTTTTACTCCCATTTCTTCCTGGTTCAAAAAAAGACAGGAGACCCGAGACCCATCCTCGGCAGGTTAAAACTGTTCGTCGAGTACAAAAGTTCAGGATGTTAACGCTCTAGAGTCTGCTGCCGCTGCTGCAGGAGAACCATTGGTTGTGCGCTCTGGACATGCAGGATGCTTACCTGCACATCCCGATCTTAGTCACTGCTGCTTCTTGCGGTTTACCTTTCAGAGGGATCATTTCCAGTTCAAAGCGCTACCCTTTGGCATTTCCTCAGCACCCAGGGTTTTTACCAAGTGCCTAGTGGTGGCGACTGCAGCCTTGAGACGCCAGGGTATTGCGGTTTTCCTGTACCTGGACGACTGGCTAATCTCTGCCCCCTCCAAGGAGTCCCTTGCAGAGGCGCTCCAGATTACCTTGGACCTGTTTTCCAGATTGGGGATTACTGTCAATATCCCTAAATCTTCCCTGGCTCCATTACAACGACTTCAGTTTATTGGAACTATTCTGGATGCAGTTCAGGGCAGAGCCTTCCTCCCTTTGGACTGGAGGGAAACTTTGATGGAGCAGGCCACCTTGGTGGCCTCTTCCAGGTACCTCCCAGCCCAGTGAGTCCTCCATCTTCTCGGCCTGATGGCAGCCTCTAGCTCCACGGTCCCCATGGCGAGGCTCCACATGAGAGTTTCTCAGTGGTCCCTCAGGGTTCAGTGGGACCAGCTTCAGGATCAGCTGGATCAACAGGTCCTCATCTCCTCTGCCTTTCAGAAAGATCTTTTTTTGGTGGAGGGATTCCACGAACCTCTCCTTTGGCCTCCCATTTTGCGGCCCAGCTCCCTCGGCAGTCCTCACTTCGGACGCCTCAAACGGGATGGGAAACTCATTTGGGGGACCATGAGACACATGGGACTTTGGTCCTGGCAGGAGAAGTCCTTACAAATCAACGTTCTGGAGATGAGAGCAGTGCTGTATGCTCTTCGGCATTTCAGCCCATTCTCCCAAAGGGACTCTTACTCATTCAGACGGACAACACTACGGTTGTCTGGTATCTCAACAAGCAGGGCGGCACTCGCTCATACTCCCTTTGCAGGGAAGCGGTGAGAGTGTGGGACTGGGCAGTCCAGCATGGTCTGTCGCTCACAGCTGTGCACGTTCCAGGAGTGGAAAACATTCTTGCAGATCGTTCACCCTCAATCATGAATAGGAGCTAGAGCAGGAAGTGGGGGAGTCACTATTCCAGAAATGGGGACGACTGGAACTTGACCTATTCACCTCCCCATTTAAGGCAAAGCTTCCCAGCTTTTGTTCACTCGTTCCAGAGTATGGTGCTTTCTGGCACAACACGTTGTCTCTCTTTTGGACAGGGAAATTCTTGTGTCTTCCCTCCATTTCCCATTCTACAGAGGGTGCTCCTCAAGCTTCAGTCGGAGGGAGCACGAATGATTCTAATTGCTCCTCAGTGGCCCAGACAAATATGGTTCCCACTTCTTCAGTTGTTAGGAGAACTCCCAGTTCCACTTCCATTGCAGCACAACCTCTTAACCCAGGACAAGGGCCGGCTGGTGCACGCGGGGCTCAGGACCCTGCATCTTCATGCTTGGCTTCTACAGACATAGTGACTTCCCATTTCGAGGTCTCATCAAGAGTCGCTCAAGTCATCGTGGAGGCCCGAAAACCTTCCGCGAGATCCACTTATGCTGTGAAGTGGAAACATTTCTCCATTTGAGCAACCTCCATGGTTTGGGACTTTTTTACTTGTTCATCCCCTCACTTAATGGAATACCTGCTTTATCTGTCAGATTCTGGGCTTTCTTATTCTTCATTGAAAGTTCATTTGGCTATCTCAGCCTACCACGTGCTGATGGATAATAAACCCGTGGCTCAGTTGGAAAGTGCCAAGACATATCTGAAGGGAATTCTCCATCTGAAACCTCTGATCTGCAGCCCTACACCACCTTGGGATTTTAATTTTGTGTTGGTGAAGATCACTCTTCCTCCTTTTGAACCAGTGATGAGCTGCGATATGTGCTACCTATCTTGGAAGGCGCTCTTTTTTTTTGCTGCCATTACTTCTGCTCGAAGGATTTCTGAGCTTCAGGCTCTCATGTGTAAAGAGTCATTCCTTATTTTTCCTAGGCTTCTTCCTAAGGTGGTATTGCAGCTCACGCTCAATCAATTGGTTGAGCTCCTGGTGTCCTATCCGGCCCCAACAAATAGAGGAGAGGCTGTGTTACATACGTTAGATGTAAACCGGATTCTTAGGTGTTACACCTTCCGTACAAAAGACGCGCAAAGCCGCTCAGCTATTTGTGTCCATCGCACCAAGGTCTTTGTGTAAGGCTTTTTCTAAACAGTGGGTTTCAAAGTGGCTAGCCATTTGCATCTGCTTCTGTTATCAGAAGTACGAGAAGCCTTTGCCGGGGTCTGTCAAGGCTCATTCCACTAGGGGCATGACTGCTTCTGCAGCCTTTCTCCATCACGTTTCTGCAGCGGAGATCTGTGTGGCAGCAACCTGGAGTTCTGTCCATACCTTTACCAAGCATTACAGTCTGGACATTGCTTCTAGGTGAAGGGCCAGTTTTGGCCTAGCTGTCCTGCAGGGCCTTTTGTCCTAAACACGCTTCTTTCTGTGTTTCAGTTGTTCCTCCTCCCATGTTTCTCTTGACCTCTCTGTAGAGGGACTGCTTGGGAATCTGTCCTACATGTTATGACCTACTGAAGGAACCCTTTTGAAGTAAGGTAGTACAGTTACGTAGGAACTTACTGTAACAGTAGATCTTCGAGAGAGGTTCCTTCAGTAGGCCATGTTTTTCCCGCCCTCCTTCCCCACAAAAATGTTTCTTTTGGATCTCCAGACCAGCTTCCTCTCCTTCCGGGGCTCCAGCGAGAGAACTAGAGGGTAGGCCTGGGGACCTCCCACTATATAGGCTTACACTGATGTCGTCTTGTGACGTTGGGTGGGCAGTCCCCCATCAGATATTGCTGGAAAAGTTTGCCGTTGTGTCCTGACGCCAGATAGTGCTAGTCCTCCATGCTATGACCTACTGAAAGAACCTGTCTCGAAGATCTACTGTTACGGTAAGTTCCTACGTAACTATACTTTTTGCAGCCACTAGCCAGCAGGGCTAGTAACTGGGATAATCCACTGGCCCAGTTGGTGTACACACTGAAGTATTGCTTTCTCCAGTACAAGCCCGCAGGGCTTGTTAAATGAAAATCTTACTAGCCCGATACAAAATCTACCATCATTTGGCTAGCAGGCCGGTGCCAATTTCGACCCCTGATCTTTATAAGATATGTATTTTTCACTAATAGCATTAAGGCACTCTTGAGGTTGGGTTGATTTTGTTGTTCTAACTCTAGAGGCATAACGTACTCACCTTCACGTCATGCCTCATGATCCCTCTTGGGTTAGATAACCGATGAAAACACAACCCCTGGCCATGTCTTAATGCTTAAATATGTTCAGATTACTGAACTGACCACTTTTGGCAATGAGCCTTCTCAGTTTGTGGTTTGCACTTCTGGAGTGGATTACCGCTTGACATTTGGGCCTGTACCAATCTTGTGACACTTAAAAACAAACTGAAAACTCAACTTTATCAGCTAGCTTTTAATACTACTTAATTACTTGTCTACTGATCTTGTTCAGTGCCTTGTTAAAGGCACTATAAAAATGTAATTTATTGTTATGTTAAGTATTCAAACCTAGAGATGTTCTTTATAACTACCGTCAGAGGAATGTGTTGGGGGGGAAAAAAACTAACCTTGAATACTAAAGTATGTGATTACTATTGTGGGCATGTTGCTTTCTCCATAGGCATTCCACCACCCGGAACATTCCCTCCTCCAGTGCCGCCCCCAGGTGCTCTGCCACCAGGAATGCCCCCGTCGATGCCACCCCCTCCGATGCCTCCAACTTCAGGAACCCCAGGGCCACCAACCAGTGGAGCACCAGGGACAGGACCCCCACCTGTACCTCCCCCATTTCCACCTGGAGCAATGCCGCCTCACGGTAAGTACAGTATATCTGGTCTACAATTTATAGTAGCAAGCCACGTCCCTACTTAAATGGTTTTTCCAGTTTCCTAACAGAAAAAAGATTACAGCTGGCATTAGCAGGACACCGATTTTATAAGGATTTCGTAAGGAAAGGGTCTAATCTGGGAAATCCCACTGCTGTCTGTGCTGTACTGTTACAAGGAATATAAACTCTGTTTACTTTTTTAATATAACTGTACATTTGGACCTATGTGCATACCTCTCAACTGCTATGAATTTCGCATAGCGCTGTGATTTTTACACTCAAATTTACCCTTGTTTGCAAAGATTTACTGATATTCCTTGTAAAGTTAGAGCTAATTTTGGAGACATAAACAGTTAAAACATTAAGCTAACTTGATAGGAACATCTCTCAACACTGTAAACATTCTTATTCTTAAAATAAAAAGTGCTGCACATTCTGGCCATTTACTCAGAATTTTTAAGACTAGTTAGTGCTCCACATAAGGTGAGTAGTGGCCTATTTAACGCACGAGTTTGGAAATGTCCAGCTGTAATCGGGGCATGACCCAATTAGCTTTTTTGCAAAGTGTTTTAATTTTTTTAACTTATGGTTGGTGAAGTATTTAGATTGTATGTGGTTGATCCTGCTGTATGTGGTTGATCCTGCCTCCCTTCCGCCGGCATTTTGAAGTGCCCGGCGCACCCACAACCTCCTGCGGCTATCCCAGTATGACGTCTGAAACGGAACAGCCGCAGACACTTCCATAGACATCTTGTATAAGTAAGCAATAATGCCCGACAGGGTGGGTGGTTTTGTGCTATACTGGACTGCCCAGGGGGGTAATGAAGGAGGGCCTTATAACCCCTGGAAGGTCCGGTATAACACAGTACCGCCCACCCTGGAGGGTATTATTGCTCTTAGAAAATGGGCACTGTCAAAAAAATGTTTAATAAGAAAAATGTTAATGAAAAAGGTAGTTAAAGTAAGATTTGTAATAAAATAGTTCCTCCGCCTGCATTTTTGGAGGTGATTGCCATGGTTACAGGTACAGGTGGCAGTAGTTTGTCCGCTAGTCGTCACTTGGGGGAGCGCTTAAGTATGACTGCAGTGATGACTCAGTGTGTGCCCTGCTTCATGTCTTTTATTTTCCTTTGCTCAACTTTGTTTTATGTGCTCCTGGTCCTTGCTGCCTGCTCTGTTTTTCACTGCTAAGTTGTGGCTCTTAGGTGCACGACCCTGTGCAACTGTGCGATGCAAAAGTAGGAACTGCAAACCGGGAAGTACTCTGAGTCACAGTAGCATGGTAAATGTTTTTTTTTTTTCTTGAGGTTTGTCTAACACAGGAGTGCTGTTACACTTTTGAATTGGCGGAGGTAATAACATAATACAGGACACAGCCTGTTTGCGGTAACTTGTTTACCGCTACTGTGTTCATAGGTGGATTAGCCTCGAGGATGTAAAGTGATTGGGACAGACTTTTGTTGAGACACCTACACTGAGGTTGTAAAGTGTAAATACTGTTAATGTGCTACTTTTACACAGTAGGCAGTTTTTTTGTGTGTGTGTGTGGTAACCATCTGGAACAGTGGGAGTGAGATAGTGTGCCATTTTATTTTAATTTTATTTCTAGATCACTTTTACTTCGGCGGGAGAAAGACACACACTGGCTTGTGGCAAACTAACTTTGCTGCATATCGGTATCGGGTGAACGAGCTGAGTATGACGAGAGCAGTACTTCATTTTCCGTACCACAGATGGACATCCATCTGTGGTATGCAAAAGAAAGAATGCACTGCTGCTGTCATACACAGTAGTGCTACTGGAGATAGCACACTCTGTCTCTGCTGCTCAAGAAAATCCAATCGGACTCCCTTCTGTTTTTTTCCTTATGTGTGCCTACTATTTATTTTTATTTTTTTTCACCAAAAAAAACAAACAAACAAACAACAAGGCAGACTTGGGAGGGTGAGGGTTTGGCCAGCCACTAATTCACTAAGTGAGGCAAAAAGAAAATGGCAGCAGTTCAAATCTGCAAAATTCTAACTGCCCACATGATTTTAGTTATCCGGTCAGTTGAAACTGGGACTTATTCCAGCCCAGGCTCTGTTGTCTGATAGATGCACACCTTCCCAGGGCTGTCAGCCAATCAGAGCCTGGCACTTTTCAAGCCTGTTTTCTAAATGGAGCTATTAACCACTCCGGTTTCCAAAGTACATGTCCCGGTGCTGTACTGAGACTGAGTATAATCTGGCAGTCAACTCAATGATTCCAACTCTGCTGTGTGTCCCATCTCTGCAAACAGGAAACTGGCTGGGATCAATGGATCTGAAAAGACTCCTACTTTCACATACCAGTCAGGCCAAGTCACAGAAAATACCTTGCGTTCAGGTTGGGGAACTGCCATTACCAGTTCACAGCCCTTCCCTTCGGCCTCACCTCGGCTCTAAGAGTATTCAGAAAGTGCCTGGCTTTGGTGGCAGATTTGAGAAGGAAGGGGTGGTAGTTTTTCTCTGTACGACTGGTTGATCTCAGGGAAAACACAGTGGGAAGCAAAGTCCTCCATACTACTGACACAGGACACTTTGGAACATCTGGACAACCTCATAAACCTTCAGAAGTCATAAACAGAACCATTTCAAATTCTGTACTTTATCGGTGCAGAGCTAGATACTCTGCAGGGTAGAGCATTCCTCCCTCAAGCATGGGCAGCAAATCTAATTACGACTGCAGAATCTTTCAAGGCACTGTCAGCCAAGGTCTACAAGGACTTTCTGAAATTGCTGGGTCACAGGGCCTCAGCCACTGCAGTGGTGCCAGGGGCCAGGTTCCAAATGAGGGACATTCAGTATCACCTAGGGGACCATTGGTCCCAAAGGTGTGTGTGTGTGATCTTTTATCCAAGCTGGTGCCTTTTACAAAAAAACTTTAAAGGCACTGGAATGGTAGAAGGAGGTAAACGGCCTCAGAGAGAGAATTCTTTTACTCCAGCAATCCATCGAGCAGACGCCACCCTCCTAGGATGGTGCGCCCACCTAGAAGACCTTACTGTGAGTGGCACCTTGAGAACACAGGAGACTTCAGAGCATATAAATCTTATGGAACTCAGTGTAGTTTACCTGGCAGTGCAGTCTTTCTCCTCTCATATTCAGGATCAGTCTGCTCAAATCGGAACAGGCAACACCTCATCGATGTATTACATAAATAAGCAGGGAGGAACAAGATCTTCAAAATTGTGCACAGAAGCCATGAAGATCTGGAACCTGGCCTACTCTCTCTGGAAGTTCAGCTATCTGCAGTACACCTGCCAAGGAAAGACGGTGTGCTGGCAGACTCCTTGAGCAGGATCAGCCAGGGCAATCACGAATGGGCCCTAAACCAGCAGGTGCTGGCATCAGTGGTCAGACGGTATGCTGCACCAGAAATATACCTGTTTTCCTCCTGGTAGTACAGTCAGCTCCCACTTTTTTTGTTACAGACCCGCAGCTGTGGGTTCAGTCTCAGGGAAGTTTCTCTTTACCTTCTCTCCAGTTCCACTTTACTAAGAGTTCTGATAAAACTGAGAATGGAGTCAGCAACAGTGATTCTCATAGCTTCAGACTGGGTGAAGCAGACCTAGTATTCCATGCTCCTGACCCTCTCCAGCAAACCCCAGTCAACCTGGCCCTTAGATACAGTCTGTTGACACAGGGCAGGATAGCCCAAATCTGAGAACTCTACTCTTCAGAGCATAGTTCTTGAGGTGCTAGAGTCCTCCGAGCTAAATCTTCTGAAAAAGTAAAGGAAAGCGCTAAAGGTTTCTAGGAAACCAGCAACAAGAACTTGTGCTTCAAAGTGGAAAATATTCTCTTTCTGGTGTTCTCCTAGATAGATCAAACCCCTGTGGCAGGTCTTTCTACAATCCTGAACTACCTAGTGCACCTCCAGTCTTTGGGCCTAAAGCCTTCAACCCTGAAGGTCCATTTGGCAGTAATATCAGCTTACACATCAGCTGGTAAAGACAGGTTAGTGGCCTCACAACCCAACTTTTTCAAGGGCCTGAATTGCTGTGCCCCAAAGTATGGGGCCCATCACAAAAAATAAGACAGAAGGTGCCCTCTGTATGGTCCCTGGGCAGTGTGGGTAGGTAGGGGTGGCAGGGGGCTGTAAAGGGGCCCTGTGTGAGTTGTGTTCTTCCCTCAATTTTTGCCAGTAGCAGCAGCAGCAAAAAAAAAAAAAAAAAGTTTCCTTGCTTCCCCTGGCCGCCTGCTCCATTCTGGAACTCCCCCTTCCGAAAGCAGCATGAGCCAAGGGAGCATTTTGTGAGTCCAGTTTGAGCTGGACTGTTGGTAACTGGCCAGCGCTACCAGGGACACACGTCCTGAAGCCTGGCCAGTGAGCAGAGTAATTGTGGTGGGGAAGAGGTCAGGTGGCACCGCCGATTGCTGTGGGCGTAGAAGAGCTCGAAGTGAGTGCTTTCAGGCACTCTAAAGAAAAAAATGATTGCGATGGTAGTGTGAGGGAGAGAGGGGACACGGGTCTAAAGTCAGAGAAAGAGCTTACCTGTGGTCCATTTCTCATCACTCCTGGTAGTCATCCAATCTAGTCTGTGCAGCGGGTCCATCGTGTCTGTGCGGCAGTCCCCTTCCAGTCCATTGCTGTGGCGCTGTGAGGGCTCTGTTTTGCCCCATTTTTTATTTTATTGTAAAATAAAGTGCCCGGTTCCTCGGTAGCATAGGAAGAGCTGCATCCCGAAAGAGAGCAGCCATCTGGTGTCCCGAAGACCTGCGAGGTCCCCAGTCATCTGCCTCTCTGCTTGAATCCCTCCCACTGCCAACAGACCTCCCGCCTCCCGATCCTTCCTTCTTCACCCTGGGCTGGGGCAGCAAGATGGCGGCAGCACTGAAGAAAGAGTGCTGATCGCCAGTAATTAAAAAAAAAAAAAAAAAAAATCTGCTCTGTTTAAAGGCACTTTAAGTTGGCCTACGGCCGTGAAGGGGTGTGCCAGAAGAGGCCCCTAATTTAAATAAATTAATATTCAGGTGTGGCTATGCCCAGAGGAGGGGCCAGGCTTATAGGACCATAGGAAAAATTTATAAATATTCATAAGGGGGCGGAACAAGGTGGGGCAGAGAGAAAAGTGACAGAAAGGCCTAGGACAGGCCCAGCCTATTTAAAGGGGCAAGCAAGGCCCAAATACATATTTAAAGGGGCCCAGCCAAGCATAGGCTCACAGGTGTAAGGAGGGGCCCAGTAGTCATTTAGGCCCATGGGTGGTCAAAGGGCCTGGTCAATCATTTGGGCCCATAGTAATTTAAGGGCGCCCATTCCCAACTGTCAGTGTACCCACAGTAACAGGGAACTTGATTCAGTTATAGGGACCCTGTTACAGTGTGTGGGAATAAAGTTCAGACAAGGCAGATTTACAGGTTTAAAACACACCATGGTGTGATATTTATTTTTCAAAGGTTAGAAAAATAATAAATGAAAACAAAAAACTTGCAAAGAAAATCACTACTTAACATCAGTAGTTTCTCCCATAATACAGTCCTGGATCTCAGAGCTCTTAAGACCCTTCTCATCTGCATTCAACAGCTTGTCTGCAGTAGCTCCTCTCTCAGGGTGAGCCCCACTGGACTGAACTGAAATTAACTCAGTGAAGAGATATTTATATCTTTTGGTGGCGGGGGTCACCTGACTAAGCCCTTTCTATTTACAAGTCTGGACATGCTGTTTCATGTCTGAACATGTTGTTTCAAAACCAAAGGGGGATGGGTTATTTCAGGAGACTTCCTGGTTCAGTTAAAGGTACAGTGTATATATCCACAGATATTGACTATATCTCTGATCCACAGTGACTAAGCACTTTTATACATAGAACCTTATACAGTAACAGGTTTTAGAATGAATTTACGAAAATTCCTTAAGGATTTCTTATAACTATTAATCATGAAATTAGTATTGTTTTAGATGGCTTCTGAATCCTTTTTCTTTAAAAAGGCTTTATTAACTGTATTTATTCCCATTTAAAATAGCCTTCATGCTTTTTGTACACAGAATGCACTTATACACTTTACACAACACCTCTCCGGGTGTTTGGCATCATTCCAGGGACTGGATGGATGGAAATGGAAAAAGAATGAAGCGAGAGAACTAGTAGGAAGTTTATTAGGGACAGTAAAGAGCTACGCTAGGTGGCCAACCTGGGGGGGGGGGGGGAAGAAAGCAAAGAGAAAAGCATTAACTGTTGCTAGGAAATAAGGAGATAGAAAAGTGGTCCATCAGTCACAGCCGAGGGTGTAGCCTAACTGTGCCACAGACCCCGTTGTAGGTAGGTCCACTGAACGCCAAGGGGTGTTCACTCAGAAAAACAAAGTCTCTGTTTATTTGCTGGGTTGTGGTCTGGACATTCAGAGACTGTGCAGTTAACTGCTACTGTTGAACCTGTGACATTTTATTGCAGTTGCCCTGAACAGTGTCTGGTGCCCTGTAATTGCCCGAACTGCCTTGCAATTGCTCTGAATTAAGTTCCACTACCTGCAGTAACCTGTTTCTGTTGATTCTGGCATCCTGACTGCCAAGTTATGCTCCCTCCATTGCTGCTGTGAACAGACTGCTGCATTATCCAGGATTAACCTAGTGGGCGGCTGAAGAGCTAGAATTAGCCTATAGTCAGGCCAGGCCCAGTCCATCTGATCTTCATTGCTACATCCCGACCCTGATAAGGAAAAGTCAAGTCTGCTTAGGAGCCATGCCGGCTCAATAGTTAGGGCTCCGACTCATCGAAGGGTGGGATTCCCGTTGTTCCTGGGAAGATGAAAGCTGCAAGACAAAGGACCAAGAAAGCTGCCAGATGCCTTTGCCTCGGATCCCAATGTTCTGATAACCATAATAGGTGGTCTGACTGGACCTTTCATCGACGCCTGAAGGATCCTTTGGACAAACCATCCCTCTTTCCATGTGATCAGCGGTCTGCTACAACCTTCCACTGATCAAGCAATTCCTCTTGCTTCCTATCTGGTGGTCTGGGACAACCTGTACCGGGCATCCATTTTTCTTCCTGTGTGCATCAACCACACTTCTGACCTGGCGATCTGTTACGACCTATACTGGGCTACAAGTCTGTTCCTTGGGGATGAGAATCATCCTCTGCTGATCCCCACTCCTTAGGCAGTTGATTTTGAGTCCTTGATCCAGCTTGTGCTTGGCCCCTGTGCGGTTCAGTCATCCCTGGAAGTCTTGCCCCTAAGTATCCTTTTATCTCTACATTACCTCTTCACAGCTGCAACGAGGGTTAACCTGAATGTACTGTAACAACCCCTGGCCAGGGTGATAGAGTAAATATAGAGTAAAGGAGATCTAGAGTAATGGAGATGTCGAGTGATAGAGATCTAGAGTAATAGAGATATAGAGTAAGAGTGATAGTAGTGGTGCAGTTACAATCGGTTCCAAAATTTATAGTTGTTCTACAAGTAGAGTGCCTCCAGTGTGCCTGTTATTGAAATCTATAGCAGTTAGACCGCCTGCTCTTATCCTGGAATAAACAGTTTGTTGCATTTGAAGTTGTCGTCTGCCTCTCCTTGCAACCCCTTTCCATCTACCTAGAACGAACCCAGAGCACTTGGTGAGTGGCGAAGATTGGTCACATGATGAGACAGGTGAGTGCTCTACATAATCATCTGTACCCTACAGTGAGGGACCCTGTTCTCCCTGGGACTTGAATGTGTGCATTGCCCAGTTGATGGAGGCCCCTTTCAAGCCCATTGCTACTACTGCACTGAAGTATATCTCCTGGAAAACAGTCTTTCTGGTGGCCATGACATCTGCTAGAAGGGTGATTGAGCAACAAGCCCTTTGCACAGATCCTAACTATAAAATTTTCTATAGGAACAAGGTAGTCATAAGGACAAACAGGAAATTCCTCCCACAAGTGGTGTCTGAATTCCATCTGAATCAGTCATTTGCCCTTTCAGTTTTCTTCACAGGAAATTCCAGCTCAGATGAGCAAAGGTTCCACGGTCTGGATGTGAAAAGGGCACAGAGTTACTACTTGGACCATACAAAGGACACTAGGTCCACTAGCATACAGCTGTTTACCTATGATGAAGTGGGGAAAGGCAGACCAGCATCCAAGAGAACCATTTTTCACTGGCTGTTCTCCTGCATACACTTATTTTATGACAAAGCTGGTAAACTGGTTCCTAGAGGGCTAAGGGCACACTCTACAAGAGGCACCTCTGCCTCTGTGGCAGCATCAAGGGGTATCCCCCTGCAAGAGAATAGTAAAGCAACTACCTGGAAAATAGGCACACTTTCACAAAATACTGCTCTCTGGACATACAATCCAGAAGGGATGCCAATTTTGGCACTGCTGTATTGCAGAACCTTTTCCCTAAATAGGTTCTATACCCAGCCTCCCAATGTATTGCTATGGAGTCTGTACTTGTTAAACTTAAGTGAGGGATTCCTTGGGTCTGAAGAAAAGGAAAAATACTCACTGTAGAAATGTTTCTTCCATTTGTTCTGCCTTGTTTAACCAATTGAAAAAAATTGATAAACATTTTAGAATTTTTGGTAGCCATTTAGCTAATTTTAGTGGTCACAGCTCACCCTCACTTTAGAAGTAAATGATTGCACATGTTAAACTTAGTGAGGGGTCCCTTTGGAAGAATCAACATTACTACAGTATTTTTTTCTATTCTCTACATCTGCGACCCTCCCTCCCTCCGGTGGATGCCTAAATTGGTGATAGATGGCTGGAGGCCTAAGTTGAGGGCCACATTCTTCAGCTGTGCAGGGCAGTACTGGGGACATACTGATTAACCAGTCTGGCAATAGTCTCATATTCCTCTGATGTTCTGTTTTATTACAGTAGAATAGGAGGAAGCAGATTATGGACCTCTTTTTGGGGGTGGGGGTGGGATTAGGTTCCAAACTGCATCCTGTCTGGATTTTCATTGTTTGCTGTTGCTTACTGTGGTAAGATCGACATTTCTGTAACAGATCCAGCCTGCTGTTAACCATTTGCCTTTCGAGAGGCAGTGTGATTTAGTGGTGAGAGCGAGAGCACCAGATTGGTAACTGGGACATTGCAGGTTAAAAACCCACTGGAGTCAGATACTCATTGTGTGACACTGGGAAAGTCACTTAACTTCTCAGTGCTCTGTTCCAACAAGCTGTGGAAACGGGTAGAAGCAGAACACCACTGGAACTGAGAAGTTGCCTCTCAGCTGGGTTAATAAATTGTAATAGACTGTAACATTGATAGGAGATTAAAATATCAAGTAAGTAAGCCTGTTCTATCAGCTGCTGTTTTCTTGTTGTATTGAAAGCCTATACTGTTAAAGTGCTGTCTTGTGCTTCCCTGTTAGGGGTACCAGATTTTGGGATGCCAAAAAGAGGACACTTAGTCCCTCCCCCAATGAGCCCTTGTGCCAGACCCTGAGTAAAAAGGTTTAAAGTCTCCTCCGCCTTCACAGCTCATTTACAAAGAGGTCCTGGTTAGGATAGAGTAAAAAAATTATAAAAATAATAATACAACAGGATAGGGAAGGTACATGAAAAATATTTGACAGCTGGAAAAGAGGACATGTCCTCGTAAAAGAGGACATCTGGTAACCCCATTCCCTGTGTATCCCTCCCCCAAGACGCTTCTGGAAATGAGAGGTTGCAGCTCAGTAGGCCTACCTGGTAAAACATTTTCAATAAAAAGAGATGGAAAGGAAACTCCTGCTCAGCCCACCTCAGAAGATAAGAGACTGAATAAGGGAGTAGCCACTTCCAGTCAAGGCAGATATCAGAGACAAGCAGATTGGAAATACAGGCCAACTCACCCAGTGATTTTCTTACATTTGCCACTGACTTAACCCATTCCATAGCCAATACTTGTGAAAGTTAGCCTGTCCTGGTTTTAATATTTGATCACTGCTTATATTTAGATATTGAAGATTGTATTTTAGCCCTAACAACACTGGCCAGTTGATTCCCTTACTTCCTGTTTCACCAACATAACCCCGCGCTATGACGTCTAGCAAGGGAGAGCGCGCGGCGCACCCATTGAAATGAATTGGGCTCAGTTATGTGTTGTATTTATTACCTTATCGTGGCCAGTTGGAGATTAATGAAATACACTGACTAACAAGGGCCTTGGTAGTGGAGTCTTTCATTAATCTCCAACTAACCAATCTGCATAAGTACAACGCAAAATTGAGCCTATTCATTTCAGGTGAGGAGGACGCCTGCGTTTCCCTTGCTAGACGTCAGAGCATGGGGGGGCGATGTTGCTGAATCAGGAAGTAAGGGAATCAACTGGCCAGTGTTGTCAGGGCTAAAGTATGATCTTCAATATCTAAATACAGGCAGTGATCAAATATTAAAACCGGGACAGGCTGACTTTCACAAGCATCAGCTGTGGAATGGGGTAAGTCAATTCGCAAATAATTAATTTGTAAAAGTTACTTAAGTTTTTTAAAGCAGTTTATTCATAAAGAGGTCTAGGAACAACCAGTGTAATTGTTAGCTCCCAGCTAACATTCACCTACGTTTTGGAGAACAACTTCTTCAGGGTAACACTGGTACTAATTATCAAAAATATTATTATAAGTGAATGTTTGGTTCCTTTTCACTCCTGGACATCCGAATAGATAGCCAAGTAATTTGTTTCTAAACTCTGCATACTTGTCTTTTTTTTCCTTTTTGTGGCATGCAAAGTTCAGTTTTTGTGCAGTACGGCCCCCTGTTCTCTGTACTCAAGGGTAGAGAGAGCAGGGGGCCATGCTGCACAAAAACGGAACTTCGGATGCTGAAAAAAATGAAAGTATGCAGAGTTTAGAAGGAGGAGTTGTTCTCTAAAACGTAGGTAAAGGTTAGCTGGGAGCTAACAATCACACTGGTTGTTCCTTGACCTGAATTCTTTATGAATAAATTGTTTTAGAACTTAACTGAGTGAGTTGGCCTGTATTTCCAATCTGTTTTTTCTCCAATAAATAACTATTAAATGTGTGTCTTCAGGGCCACCTTTTGCAGTGCTGAGCCAGCGACCTGTGTTCAGGAGCTGATGCGGTCATTTGGCCCAGGTGGTCAGACTGGGAGACGGTAATGCCAATGATGGTGCTCCCCAGCCCAGGAAGGGATGTTGCCACATTTCAGCACTGCTGGAACCAGGCCCAGAAGGTCACTTATTGGCTTCCGAGAAGGGTGCGAGGGGATGGAGCATTTACAGATCATTGGGGACAGGGTAAGGAGGGGATTATCAGCACTAATGATAGACAAGGCACCAGACTCAGTGGAACTGCACCAGTGAGTCCTGAAGGAGCTGGGCCCAGAATTGGCTGCCCCCCTAACAGATCTGTTCATGTGCTCCATTGAGGGGAAGTGGGGGTGCCAAGCGACTGGAGGAGGGTGACAGTAGTGCTACTGCACGAAGGGGTGACAGGGAGGACCTAGGGAATTCCAGGCCCATCAGCCTGGCTTGGATTGTGGAGAAAACTCACAGAAACCATAATCAAGGAACAGATGGTGGACTACTTGGAAGACCGTGGGCTACAGGAAACCAGACAGCACATGTTTGTAGCAGGGATGTCTGGTCCGACCAACCTGATCGTCTTCCACTATGTTACCAAGGCTGTGGATAGAGGCCAGGCAGTCGCTGTACTGTACCCTGACTTCTGCAAATCCTTTGGCTCTGTGCCACACAGAAGGTTCCTAAAAAAAAAAAAAAAAAATGAAAGATTTGGGTCTGGGGAAGGGGCTGGCTAGGTGGGTAGGAAACTGGTTGGGGGGGAGGCAACAGATGGTAGTGATAACTGGAAAGGAATCTGAATTGGTGGATGTCGCCAGTGGAGTACTCCAAGGGTCAGATCTTGTTTTGAGAAATGGTTCTTGCAGCAGGTTACACCATTAGGATTGAAGCTGGCAGGCGCCAGTACCCCATGGAAAAATTCTAGCTAGCAGTATCCAGCAGGAGACCGCTACCGACGTCCGGCATCATATAAAGGGGCGGTCCCCCAGCATCCCCAGTTCTTTTCCCACCGTTGACTCGCCAGCATCTGCCCCCCACGGACGCATTGAACAGACAAATGACGCCTGAAATCTCAACAAAAATCCTGTTATTTTCAAATCCATGTCTACTTCTCCTACTCCTTCTACCGAAGGACACCCTTCAAGTGTGCCTGCGGCAAGCAGATTCCGTTTATGGACCGCCATACAGCCTGCGTGCAGTACCTCCGCCCAGAGCACAATACACAGGCCTGTCCTGTTTGCCAACAGTTCAACAGTAGGACCAGGATCCGCCACCAAAAGGCCCTCCAGGGGTTCCTTCTGGAAGAAAAACTCAAACAGATGGAAGAAGGCCCTGCCTCCAGGGGGGAATCCTCCCATAAATCGGGGAAACACCGGGACAAGGATAGGTCTAGATCTCCTAGTCTGGCCTCTGAGTCTAGAGCCAGTTCCAGCTCCGTGCAGTCGGATAGTTTGCCTTCCTGGGCCCACTCTCAGGCCCCCCCCCCAAGTGAAGGTGAAGTTTTCAGGAGGCTCCTCTGCCTCCCTTCACCCGTTAAAGACAAAGGATCCCTGGACGCCTGACTCTGCTACCAGGCCTGGGACTTCAGACCGACATAAATCTAAGTTGTCTTCAGAGCAGAGCACCAGGGTGTCGGACCAATGCCGGGACCCCGATCACCGATCGGTCTCCCAATCACCAAAAGGATGGGACGTCCTTGCCAGGAAGACGACGGAGTTGATGTCCCTCAAAAGGACCTCTGAGTCCAAATGGGCGACCAACCCGAAGCCCGCCAAACGGGCCAAGGAACTGACGCCTGCCCCATCAACGCTGGCTGACACTGGTCATCAGGGGTCTTCAGGAGAGGAGGACACTGTCTTGCCTAACGACCAGACGGGCGACACGGAGGACGCCGGGTTGCCTAGGGAACCGTCGACTGACCCGATCGTTCCCGTAGGCCTGACACCCGACAAGCCAACACCGATGCCGGGCCCATCCTCGGACATGAATTTGCAGGAGGTCAAATACCTACTTGCTTTTTGGTGGGACACCATTAGGAAAGATGTAGTGCCCACCAAGCCACCTCCACCACCACCTCCTCCTCATGGCTCTGCGGAAGAAAGACCCTGACCCCTAAGGAGCCTACATCACCTCCCAGTGGCAGATCACATGAATGGAGAAGACCCCCATCAAGGTCTCCCAACCCTAAACGGCCCACAGGCAGACTATCCTCTCCAGGGGATGACTCAAGGCCGGATTCATCCGACACTTCCAGGTCTGCTTCTCCCATCAGTCTCCCATCGCCCGACTCACGAGACCTCCCCAGGTCACCACCGGATGATCCCTCATGCTCGGAAATTGAGGCATATCCAAGAAAACATGGGGTGGGAAACAGAAGACTTGGACCCCGAGAGACAACGCCTTGCCAGATATCTTGGGCAAAAAGACCCAAAGCCTGTGGTGGTGGTCCCACCATTGGTGGACACCTTTACGGACGTCACCAAGGCTGCTTGGAAACGTCCACACTCTACTTCAGCAGTTCCAAAGAAGGCTGACCGCCTCTACAGGGCTCCACTGGAGGACCCGTGCTTGGGGCTACAGCCCCTGGCCGATTCCCTGGTCATAACAGCCTCTCATGATCAGTCTCAACGGCCTCAACATCTGAGTACCCAGCCACCGGACCAGTAATCTAAGCAATTAGATTCTCTGGGAAGACGCATGTATGCGGCTGCTACATGCTCTGTAAGGTCTTTGAACTACTTAACGCACATGGTGCAGTTTCAAAACGCCCTATGGGAACAGGGCCAATACCTTTATGAAAGATTTCCTGGATGGCGAAAAGAAGGATGAACTTCTTAATCTCCTTCAAACTGGGTCAGACGTGGGGACCCAGGTACTCCGAGCCGCTTGCCACTCAGCGGACTCGCCGGCCAGGGGCGCAGCCACAGGCGTTTGTCTCCGGAGACACTCCTGGTTGAGAGTCTCCGGTTTTACTCCGGACATCCAAAAGAACATCCTGGACGTCTCCTACAATGGAGCTGTCCTGTTTGGTGAGGAATCGGAAAGAGTGATCAACAGGCTACAGGACGCTGGGAAGGCAGTCAGGACTGTACAAGCTATGCACAGGCCCAAATCTAGTTCCTTTTGTAGGAACCAGAATAGTTTTCGCTGCCGGCAACAAAGGCAGCAGCCATATTCTGGCCAGCAACCAAGGGGCAGCTTTGGTAGGAAAAGTCAAGCTAGGTTCCCCACGGGCCAGTGCCAGAAACATCAAAAGTCTGCCCAGCTCGCAGGGACAAATGCCACCACAGCATGACTCCTTCCCAGTCCCCGCCCCTCCTCGAGATCTAAGGGAAGAGAAGGTCAGGGGTCGCATCTCTCACCACCTTCTGGGATGGCAGAGGATAACCTCCAACCGGTGGATGCTTCAGCTAGTACGTCAAGGGCACTCTGTCGAGTTCCTCGACCACCCATCTTCAAGGCCTCCCCTGCTTTCCCAGTATTCGGGTCAGCATGCCTTGCTCATTCGGCAGGAGATCTTGGCACTCCTGGACAAGGATGCCATAGAGTCAGTACCACGGAATCAGAGAGGAAGAGGTTACTATTCTCACTTCTTCCTGGTTTCAAAGAAGAAGACAGGGGACTTGCGCCCTGTCTTGGACCTCGGCGATCTCAACACCTTTGTGTTGTACAAATGCTTTCGCATGGTTACCCTTCCAGGTCTCGTCCCCCATGCTCAAAGAGGGCGCATGGCTCACGTTGCTTGACATGCAGGACGCTTACCTCCATCTCCCAATTGCTCGTGCGCACCGAACATTTTTGCGCTTCGAGTTTCTGGGACGCCACTACCAGTTTCGAGCTCTCCCCTTCAGACTATCCTCGGCACCTTGAGTGTTCACAAAGTGTGTGGCAGTCATGGCAGCAGCTCTCAGGAGACTGGGCCACTATGTGTTTTCCGTACCTAAACGACTGGCTCCTCATGGCCCCCTCTCAGGAGTCTGTGTCCGTGATTCAGGACACCCGTTCCCTCTTTGAATTGCTGGGCATCACCATCAATCAGGAGAAGTCATGTCTCCTTCCATCTCAGAACTTGCAATTTGTAGGTGCAATTCTAGTCACCAATGAAAGGAGGGTATTCCTTCCTCAGGACAGGGCGGAACGCTTCAGGTCCCTCATAGGGGACATAATGGGAAAGAAGGTGTTCCCAGCCAGGACCATTCTTTGCCTGCTCAGACACATGGCGGCTGCCATCGCGACGGCTCCCCTAGCTCGACTCCATATGCGGGTCACCCAGTGGATGTTATGAGCCCAATGGGACCAAAAACGAGACCAAATGCAGCATCCAGTCAGGATTACGAGTGCAGTCATCTGAGACTGGCAATGGTGGCTTGTCCCAGAGCACCTTTTATGGGAGTCCCCTTCGTAGCGCCACCTCCAACTATGACTCGCTCCACGGACGCCTCGGGGTCCGGATGGGGAGCTCACCTGAACGGTGTCAGGACCCAAGGCTCCTGGTCGTCTCTGGAATCTCATCTCCACTTAAACATTCTAGAGATGAGGCGGTCCTGTACGCCTTACAGGCTTTTCAGTCGGAGATTCCACTGGGTACTCACCTGTTACAGACGGACATCGTGGTGATGTACTATCTCAACAAACAAGGAGGCACTCATTCCTACTTCCTTTGCAGGGAGGCAAAGAGGGTATGTGATTGGGTATTACAGCACGGCGCAGAAATCATTGCAGTGCATATTCCCGGAGTGGACAGCACCATTGCGGACAGTCTCAGCCGATCGCAGGCCAGAGTCCACGAATGGGAACTACTACAGGAAGTCACAGAGGACCTGTTTTTGCAGATGGGGACACCAGAATTAGACCGCTTCGCATCCCCATCCAATGCAAAACTGCCCAATTTCTGCTAGCTAGATCCAGGGCCTGGTGTTTTCTGGCGAGACCCGTTGTCCCTCTCTTGGACGGGCAGGTTCCTCTACACTTTCCTGCCCTTCCCTTTGATCCAGAGGGTTCTCTTGAAACTCCGGCAAGAGTGGGCATCTCTCGTACTGGTAGCGCCCTTTTGGCCCAGGCAAATATGGTTCCCTCTTCTATACCAGTTGGCCCAGGAACCTCCAGTGCCTCTGCCATTCAGCTCTCACTTACTGTCCCAGGAGGCAGGCTTCTTGGTACATCCGGATCTTCGGTCGCTGAACCTGCATGCCTGGCTCCTAAGGACATAGCAGTCATGCAATAAGGGGTCTCTCAAGACATTGCAGACGTTTTGGTGGCGGCAAGAAAGCCATCCACTCACGCCACCTACGCCATGAAATGGCACAGATTTGTAGTTGTCTCGGGCTCATGGACTGACCCCATTAGACTGTTCGGAGAGGTCAGTCTTGGATTACCTCCTATCCCTCTCTGAAGCAGGGCTTGCCTACTCCTCTATTACGGTACACCTCTGTGCCATTTAGGCATACCATTCACTGGTAGGTCACAGGTCTCTAGCACAACTAGAAAGCTTCCCGCTCTTTTTTATGTGGTATTCTCCACTTGAGACCTCCCATCAAAGACCCGATTCCACCTTGGGATCTCCCTTTTCTCCTAGAGCAGCTTACGCTGCCTGCTATTGAACCAGCCATGGACTGCTAGCTGTGTCTCCTCGCCTGGAAGACGCTATTTTTAGTTGCTGTTACTTCTGCCAGAAGAATTTCCGAGCTTCATGCACTTATGTGCAAAGATCCTTATTTGGTTTTTCATAAGGACAGGGTGTCCTTAAGGAAAAATCCTAAGTTCTAGGGACATGGATATGTTGTTCATCCACACTGTCTGGCAGGTTCCTTGCCGCTTTAAATCTTGCCGGAAGGTCTTCAAGCTGGCTCCTCCCACCCACCCGGGTGGTAAAACTCTCGGCTCTGCCCCATGGCGCCAGATCTTCCTTACCGCTTGAAGCTCAGGTTCTCTCCTTAACGCTCACATTATAAGACTGGTTCCTAATTCTTGAATTTTCGAAATTAAAAAGTTTTGCTAAAAAGACTTGGTCTTCTCTCCCTACGCGGCTGCGATGGACAAATCGACTCCGTTTTCCGGAGATGCCTTGATCAGAAGATATCTCGGACGGATCCGCACTCACGTCGTCTACTGCTAGGCCTTGAGCGCGACCCGCGAGCCTGCGACCTGTGCTCTTCCTTTTCGGCCTACGTCCTCGAAGACCGTGCTGCCTGTTTACAACTGGGGCGTCCCGAGAAGAGATTTCCTCCGGTAAAGTCAAAAGAGGCCCGGTCGGCGGTGTCCGGCGGCGGGCTCGGCGGATCAGCTCGAGCAGATGATTGCCCTCGAAGAGGAGGCAGCGCGGGCCGCTTCTACCTCTGCTGTGGCATTTGTCCCGCTATCTCTCGTTGCCTCTTATTCGGCTTCTTTTAAGGAGCTCTGTCTGACCCTCTCGACAAAAGGTGAGGGTCCAACTTCTTCTGGACCGTTTTCTCGGTCCAAGAAGAGAGACAAGGGTAAGTCTCACCATCGACGCTCTTGGGAGTGGGAAAGATCCCTCTCCCCTAGTTGTCGGCCGTCGACTTCGGTCGACCTCTCGGCTTCGGCCACTGGTCTCACGGTGTCCTCGTCAGGCCAGTTGACCGAGACTCCCGTTACGCGGTCGAGATTTTTCTCGACCCGTTGGACGGGTTGGTGGCTGGAAGCCGAGAATCCCCTCCCGGTTCCCCGGTGGGAGTTGAGGATCCGTCGGCTCGTCTTGCCTCGGTTCCTGAGCCTTGGTTGAATCGTCTGAACCGGAGTGCGATTCCCAGCGACACCTCCCGCACCGTCCTCGGCATAGCGAGGTCTCGATCTCGGACGTCGCCGCGGTCAGCGATCCACGCCATCATAGGCGGTCTCGGTCTCGGCACCGCTTGACAGCGGCGCCGCCGCTCATCCTCTTCCTCCTCCTCGGACGAGGGAGCCGGCGCAAATTGCGTCGGAGGTATGAGAACTCATGTGGCAACAGCTCCTTCTGACGGGGAATAAGCCGGCCTCGTCTTCCCGGCCATTAAGTGGCTGTTCACGGAGTGGCGAAACAACCCCTCATTTTGCCGAGGCCTGTTCCCAGGCGGTTGTTCGGCCAAATCAGCTGCCCACCGATTCCGGTGGAACCTCCGCCTCCACAGCTGTTAGTTGGGGCTCCGACCAAAATTCTCGGTCGGCTCAGGGACTGCCCATAGGCTGTCTGTCACCCTCCTCCCGACTGGCCTCGGCAGGTGGAGGGTGGCTCAGGCGAAGCAGCTCTTGAGGACTCTTCCGAGTCGAGGGCGATTCCTCCCTTTTCTCCAAGCGAATGGACTTGGGTCCTCAGGAGGACAGTCGGTGCCACGATAGCCGTCGTCCTTCCTAGGATTGCCGGCTCATCTCGAGGTCCACCAGGATGAAGCTCGAACCCGTTTAAGCAGGCCAGGTATCCCCTCACGGAGATTCTGGACCGAGGGATTCTGAGGAGACCTTTCGGTGGCCGAGGCCATAGTGGGTCGGCCTTGGAGCTCTGGCAGCGCCCTGCTTCCTGTCCTGCGCCTTCGGCCAGGATGGCCAGGAAGTATGCGGTCCCTACCGGTTCCCTGTCCGGTTTTTCGGAACACCCCTCGGCCGAGGGGTTGGTTACCGACAGCGTTTTCCGGCGTGCTGGGAACGCTAGGGATGTGGACAAACCTCCCGACAAGGAGTCCAAGAAATTGGACTATGCCGGGCGAAAAGTCTATGCTGCGTCCTCCCTCGGCCTTCGCCAGGCCAGTTCGTCCGTCCTCATGGCACATTTTTCTCATGCCCTGTTGGGCTCCCTGGATGAGGTCGTCCCTCATCTTCCCGCGGATCTGCAGACCATGGTCAGGCAGGTGCGGGACCAGGGCAGGGCAGTGGCCAAACAGCAGCTCCAGACTGCTTTAGACATTGGGGACTCATGTGCCAGGTCTGTGGCGGCCGCAGTGGCTATGCGTCATCGGGCTTGGCTGAGGATATCCACCTTTACGTCGGATACCCAGCACAAGTTGGCGGATGTTCCCTTTTTGGGGACTGACCTCTTGACCCTGGGGTGGAAGGTCACCTGGAGAGGATCGAGAGTCCAATGCTACCTTGGACTTGGTCTCTTCCGCTCAGAAGGACAAGGCGCAAACCACAGCCAAAGCCCTTTAGTCCTTCTGTGCCACGGCATGCGTGCAGCAGGCCAGCAGGCTCGGCTTGGCATCCCAAACCCAAGCCGGGGCTTCCTCAACAGGAAGCAGGAGGTAAAGGCCCAGGAGGTCCCTCGGCTGGTCCCTCCTCCAAGCCTGCCCAGTGGCGGGCTGAGGTGTCGCTCCAACCCCGTCACCTCACCCAGGTTCCCCCTGTGGGGGGCTCTAGCACTTCCTTTCCGCCTGGTCGTTATTACCACAGACAGGTGGGTACTGGAGGTGGTGGGAAAGGCCTGTCTCTGGGGTCGACAGGCCCGCCCTTCAGAGCCGTTCGCACCTCGGGGAGCCTCAGAGTCCGCAGCCTCACTGTTGGCTCGTCGGGCCGACATCGCTCTCCTCTTCCAAAAGGAGGTGATCAGGGAGGTGGCAGACCCTCCCTCAGACCCGGGGTTTGTGTCCAGGTACTTTCTGGTTCCGAAATGGACGGGGGCTGGCGCCCCATTCTTGAACTACATAACCTGAACAAGTTCCTAAGGTCTCGAACCTTCAGGATGGTCACTCTGGCTCAGATAATACCATCCCTGGAACACGGCGTGTGGTTCTGCTCTCTGGACCTGCAGGACGCATTCTTTCACGTCCCTATCCGTCCGTCACATCAGAGATTCCTTCGCTTTCGAGCGGAGGGATCCCTCTTCAGTTCGAGCCATGCCCTTGACCTGTCTCAGCTCCCAGGGTCTTCACCAAATGCATTGCAGTGGTGACAGCTTTCCCTCTTGCGCCGAGGGTCGCGGTGTACCCTTACCTGGGCGATTGGCTGATGATAGCCCCCAGACAGGAGGTGGGGCGGTCCAGAGATCTGGCCCTCCAGGTTTGCTCTCAAGTCGGCCTTCTCACCAGCAGGCCAGTCGGAACTCGAGGCGAAGCAGGTGATTCTGTTTATCGGGGCAGAGCTCGACTCTCTTCGAGCCAGAGCACAGCTCCTGGCGGACAGGGCCGAGGTTCTTACCTCCTTTGCCCTATCATTTCTGGTTGGGCAATCGCGCCCTGCCCAGGACTTCCTGGGTCTCATGGCGGCCTGTACCAGTGTGGTCCGTTGGGCACGCTGGCACATTCGCCCCCTTCAGTGGGGACTGGCCCAGCCAGTGGTCTGGCGCTGCGATCCATTGGACCAGCTAGTGATGGTGACCCAGGAGATGTGGGCAGCTCTCCGGTGGTGGACGTTCCATCTCATCTGCAGAGGGCATCCCGTTTGTCGCCCCGAGCCGATGGTCTCTCTGTCGACCGATGCCTCTCTGATGGGTTGGGGTGCCCATCTGGGGAACACAGGCGCCACGGCCTCTGGTCCCGTGGAGTCGATGCCACATCAACCTGCTGGAGCTCTGGGCGGTCCGCGTAGCTCTCACCGCCTTTGCTCCGTTTCTCCGGGGTCAAGTGGTCAGAGTCCAGATGGACAATACCACGACCATGTACTACCTAAACCGCCAGGGCGGGGGCGTGTTCCATGCTTCTATGCAGAAGCTCTCCGCATTTGGTCACTCGTGCGCAGCCTGGGGCGGATCTCCTAGCCATTCATGTGGCAGGGCCTCCAACACCTGGCCGATGCCCTGAGCGGATGGGGCTGCATCTCACAGTGGTCTCTCCTGCCGGAGGTAGTACAAGATCTGTTCTTCCATTGGGGCACACCTCAGGTGGACCTGTTTGCCTCAGGAGAGCCGAAGCTGGTGTTTCATGCCGCCCCCCTCAGCAGGGCTCGCTGCAGGGGGATGCCTTCTTGAGGCTGTGGACCCCGGGCCTCTTTTACGCCTTTCCCCCATTTCCCTTGATTCACAAGGTGCTTCTCAAGGCAAGGAGGGACAAGGCGCAGGTGATTTTTGATAGCCTCAGACTGGCCCCGCCAGTTCTGGTACCCAGATCTCCTCAGCCTCAGCTCCAGGCTGCCGAGGCAGCTTCCAGCTCGCCCAGACCTGCTTTCAGTCAATCAGGGGAAGGTATTCCATCCGGATCTTCAATCCCTGCACCTGACGGCCTAGTTCCTGAGCGGCTAGAGTTCCAGGCCTTGGGTCTTTCCGACGAGGTCCTCAGTGTTGTTGAGGCGTCCCATAAGGAGTCGACCAGGAAATGCTATGCCTTCAAATGGAGAGAGATTTTCCATTTGGTGTCAGAGCAAGGGCTTGGACCCTTCTTCCTGTCCTTTGGCAAGCATCTTGGACTATTTATGGTCCCTTCCTAGTCAAGGGCTTAGGTCGGCGACCTAAGGGTGCACCTGGCAGCCATCTCTGCTTACGAGGCGCGGCAGGGGCAGTCGGTGGCGCAGAAGAAGGTGGTCTGGCGCTTTTCAAAGGCCTTGATCACATTTCCCCTCCGGTGCGAGAACCTCCACCTCCGTGGGATCTACTGCTGGTACTGGCAAAGCTCATGGGCAAGCCATTTGAACCAATGCACAGGTGTGAACTCTCTCACCTGTCGTGGAAGACCGCCTTCTTGGTGGCTATCACGTCAGCCAGAAGGATGGGAGAACTCCAGGCGCTCTGCATCGAGTCTCCTTACCTGGTCTTCCACAGGGACAAGGTTGTCCTGTGCCCCCACCCGAAATTCCTTCCGAAGGTGGTGTCGGAGTTTCACCATAACCAGGTGTTGACTCTGCAGTGTTCTACCCAATCCACACCTCGGGAGGCCGAATACAGGCTCATACTTTGGACCCTAGAAGGGCGCTCGCTTGTGCCAGGAGGCGCCACGGCTGAAGTGGGGAGGAGGTTCGCCAGCTGTTTGTCACCTCGCTGAAGCCGCACCTGGCAGACCTGCAGCCAAGCGGACGATAAGCAGGTGGGTCACCTCCTGCATAGATCTCTGCTACAAGTTGGCGGGCATGGAGCCTCCCAGAGGGATAAGAGCTCATTCTACCCGCCATACTGCTGCATCGGTGGCTGCTTCCAGGGACGTCCCTATCCAGGAAATCTGCAGGGCTGCTACCTGGAAGTCAGCACACACCTTCATTACCCATTACCACATCGACCTTGAGTCACGCCGGGATGCTGGTTTTGGGGCCTCGGTTCTCCAGTCTTTTTCCCTAAGTAGGGGGTGTGCGCCTTGCCTCCCTCCTCCCGGAGAACTGCTAGGAGTCTGCCAGACAGTGTGGATAAACAACATATCCATGTCCCTAGAAATACAGGTTACTCGCCTGTAACAGGAGTTCTAGGAATGGTATATGTTGTTCATCCCTGACCCTAACACTCCCAACCCGGCAGCACAAGCTGAGCTGGCGGGCAGATCTGGCGTCATGGGCGGGCGGAGAGTTTTACCACCGGGGTGGGTGGGAGGAGCCAGCTTGAAGACCTTCCAGCAAGATTTAAAGCGGCAAGGAACCTGCCAGACAGTGTGGATGAACAACATATACCATTCCTAGAACTCCTGTTACAGGTGAGTAACCTGTATTTTTTTTCCCAAAGTGGTCTCTGCAGTAACACTCAACCAGGATATAGACCTTCTAGTGTACTACCCCCAACCATTCCAACAGAGGAGAAGCCTTGTTGCACACCTTAGATGTACATAGGAGCCTCAGATACTGTCTGACTAGAACCAGATCCCATCGCAAGTCGAACCAGCTCTTTTTATCATTTGCACACAGGATGCAGGGTGCACCTGTGTTGAAGCAATCGTTCTCCAGATGACTTGATAAATGCATTTCGTTCTGTTACCAGAAGCGTAATAAACCTTTACCTGGACCGGTTAAAGGACACTCCACGAGGGAGGTGGCTACCTCCTTTGCGGCGCTCAAGAACGTTTCTACATCAGCCATCTGTGCAGCAGTGACTTGGAGCACTGTACACACCTTCATCAGGCATTACAGTTTGGATATTGCCTCTGGGCACAGAGCAGGTTTTGGCTTGGCAGTCCTTCAAGGACTTTTGTCATAAATCTGGTTCACACCAGGATTCCTCCTATCCTCCTCCCAATCAGGAAGTAGTTCCTTAACTGCTTGGGAATCAGTCCTAATGATGTAACCTGCTGCATGAACTGTTTTTCGAGTTAAGATAGTACAGTTACGTAAGAACTTACTGTAGCGGTAGATCTTTGAAGAGCTCTTGCAGAAGGTAGTTTCCCTCCCACCTTCCCCTCAGGAGGTTGAGTCTTCTGACCTAGCCTTTAGGCTGTAGCGTCTTTGGCTCCATCCAGTAACTACATTATCAAACCTTCCTTTGGAAGCGGATCCTCGGTCTCCCCTTCAGATGTCACCTTTGTGCCGGGTGTCTCCGGCGGGAGAACTGGGGATGCTAGGGGACCGCCCCCTCTTTATATGATGCCTGACGTCTGGGGTGGGGCCGACAGGGGCGGTCCCCGCTGGATACTGCTAGCTAGAATTTTTCCGTGGGGTCCTGGCACCTGCCGGCTTCAGTCCTGATGGTGTAACCTGCTGCAAGAGCTGTTCTCGAAGATCTACTGTTACGGTAAGTTCTTACGTAACTGTGCTTTCTATGACTTGTCCTGTTCAATTATTTATAAGCATCATAGGAGAGGGTATTAAGGGAACGATGTGCATCTCTGTGGATGACACAAAACTGTGACGCAGGGTGGATGACAGAAGGGGACAGGGAGATAGAGAAATGGTCAGAGGTCTGGTAGGTGCTCTCCAGTGCTAAGAAATGCAAGGTGATGCACATTGACAGGGAATACTGGATGGAGACAGGGAGTGAAGTTAGCTGTAATGGGGAAAAGAGGGACCTGGGGGTAATTATTGGTGACAGCTTCAAAATTCTTGCACAGTACAAAAGGGCGTACAGCAAAACCAACAGGATGGTGGGGTGTATCGGTAGAGGCTGTGACAGTAGAAGGGGGGAGGAGACCTTGCCACTGTACAGGTCTCTAGTGAGGTCACATCTGTAGTACTACGACCAGTTCTGGAACCAGCACCTGAAGGACAAGGGAAGTGGTACAAGAAGGACCACCAAGATGATCTAGGAACAGCAGGGAAGGATGTATGAAGAACGTCTTTTGGACCTTAATATGTACTCACTGCAGGACAGAGGGGAGATATAGAAACATAAAACGTGACGGCAGAAAAGGACTACTTAGCCAGCCTAGTCTGCCCAGATGTCCCTCTCTTCTGTTTCCGCAGACCCTATCTGGTCTTCATTAACCATCCCACTTGTCTGCCCCTTTCTAATATACCCCATGTCTGTTCCATGCATGCTTGAAGCTCCTCACTGTTTTGGCATCCACCATTTCTGCCATCAGTCTATTCTGGGCATTGACTACCCTTTCTGTGCTTGTAGCTCTCTATCATATCCCTTCTTTCTTTTGACTCTCTTCTACATTGTACATGTTAAGATTTGGCAATCTCTCTTTATAGGACTTCTCATGCAAACCATGGACCATTTTGACCATTATCCTCCTCTGGACTGCCTCCACTCTGTCTTTGTCCTTTCTGAGGTGTGGCCTCCAAAACGGAACATAGTACTCCAGGTGTGATCACACCAGTGAGCGATATAATGGCAAAACCACCTCCCTTCTTCTACTGGATATACCTCTCCCTATGCAGCTCAGCATTCCACTAGCTTTACCCACTGCTTTGTCACACTGTACTGCCACCTTGATGTCCTCCATCAACCCTCTCACCACCCTGCCTCCTGTCTAATATATTCTTATATCTGTCCCATGCATACTTCTGAGTACCCCAGGTCCCTTTCTTGCTTAGTGTCTGTTGGTATCTCTCCCCCCCTCCCCCCAAATCTTATACTTAGCACCTGGATTTTTATGCCCTAAGTGCATTACCTTGAATTTTTTGGCATTGAATCGCAACTGCCATGCTTTTGACCATTCCTTGAGTTTTTCAAGATCCCTGAACTTTTTTCCCACCCCTTCCTGAGTGTCCATTCTATTGCAGGTTTTGATATTATCTGCAAAAAAACTTCCGTTTTTTCTGCAATGTCCTCTCTGAAAATGTTGAAGAGGGACTTGTCCCATTACCCAGGCCTGTGGTACTCCATGTGTCACACTCCCCTCTTTAGAATGATTCCGTTAACTACCTCCTTATGCCTCCTACACTTTAACCAGTTACTATGGATCCCATTCCGTGGTTGGTCAACTTCCTAATCAGCCTTGTATGTGGCACTATATCAGTTCCTTGCTGAAGTCTGAATAGGCCATGTACACTGCTTTACCGTCATCTTATTTTCCTGGTCACCCAGTCAAAGAAACCTATTATTCATTTGGCATGACCCCCCACCACCACCCCCGGTGAATCCAAGTTGTCTGTAGTCTTGCAGCCCATTATAATTCAAGATACTGTATCATCCTTTCTTTAAGTAGTGTTTCCATCAGTTTCTCCACCACTGAAGTGAGATTTAGTGGCCTGTAGTTGCCAGCCTCCTCCCTGCTGCCACTTTTATGGAGATGGGCAGCATCAGTCCTCTGGAACCACTCTGGTTTTCAGTAAGTTGTAGAACAAGGATGTAAGTGGGGTAGCTAGAATCTCCCTAAGTTATTTTTTTCCCCCCCTGCATACATTTTATGCCCTTGGTCACCCTTGACATGCCCCCTTCCATCTGGTTCCCTAGCCCCATCACCTGGCTTCTCCGGGACTTACCTTCCCAAAGATGAATGGCTTCTAGACTGCATCAAAGTTCCCAGTTGCTGGTGCGGGGCCTACGAGGGAACGGACTTCAGCCTGCAGTTGGGGGGGTCCACCTTGATTTGTAGGTTTCCCCAAGGGCCTGGACTGTGTAATGTGTGAGGTGGGCGAGCACCACCTCCGTGGAGATATCCTAGCATCTCTAGCCATGGCCCTATGTCCTGACGCACCCAGACATCTCCAAATAGCGGTGTTGCAGCTGGCCATGGTGACCCCCCCCCAAGGGAGGAGAGCTGTCACTTGGAGACTCGATCCTCCTTCCCCGGCCAACCCCCAAACGACCTGCGTCCATAAGTACGTGGGGTGAAGCCCATCCGGTCCCTTGCCTTGTTCACTTTAAGGTTTTCAAGTCCTTACAGCACTCTTTCCACTGAAAAATGGACCTGTGTCCACCTCCCTTCCCAACCCATCACTTTTTCGCCCTGGTGGTCCGTCCCTTCCTCCCTCACTGTGAAAACCGAGCAGAAATACCTGTTTAAAATGTCAGACTTTTCTTGGTCTCTTCCTTCACAATTTTCCCCTTCTGCCCTTCTAATTCTTGCTGTCCCTCCTCTTGATTTCCTCTTCTTGCTTATGTACCTGACGAAAGGATATGACAGAAACATATAACTTTCTGAGGGATATTAGTAAGGTGGATAGTGGGGACCAGTTCACCAGGAATGAAATCAGTTACGAGATGGCATGATTGAAAAGATTTAAGAGGGGCTTCAAGAAATTCTTCTTTGCTGAGAGGGAGGTGCACATGTGTACTAAGCTACATAAGGTGGTCATGGAGGCAGGGACAATCTACAGAGTCAAGGCTGGGTGGGACCGATTTTAGGGGTTTGGTAAAGACGAAGGGGTAGCAGCATGGGAGGGAGAGCTAGGCCTATAAAGGCAAAGGGACATCACACTTAGAATGGCCAGTTTACAGGACAGACTGGATAGACTACATGTGTCTATCACTTTTGTGTATATACTTGCACTTTCAAATCAAATCAACCTTTATTTGTAAAAAAGCGCAATTCCAAACTTGACCAAAGTGCTCGTACAATAATAATAAAATGGAGGCAAAATAAAACAGTTTAAAATCTCATATCTAAAAACTTGTGATCACTTTAAAACTCATTTAACTACACCTTTAAATATAATTTAAATAAACTATCACAGAACATTCTATAGGCAATCTGGAAAGGCCATGCTGAATAAATATGTTTTGAGAGCAATTTTAAAGCTCTGGACGGTCAGGCACTCCCTCACCTGGCGAGGTGGAGATTTCCACAGTGTAGGGGCTGCAAAGGAGCGGGCCCCCGAGGTCTTTAGTTGGACCCTGGGAATCAACAGCAATCCCTCGTCGGAGGAGCGAAGGGGGTGGTAGGGACACAGGAGATCTTGCAAGTAATGGGGTCCCTGCCCATACAGGGCTTTATAGGTCAGTAACCCAACCTTGAAGGTGATCCACCACTGTACTAGCAGCCAGTGCAGTCTGCGGAGTACAGGCGTGATATGGCAAGATCTTGGAGTGCCAGTCAACAGCCTGGCCGCTGCATTCTGCACCAGCTACAAGTAGTGGATATTAACCCCCGGAAGGCCTAGGTAAAGGGCATTGCAGTAGTCAAAGCAGGAGGTCACGAAGGTGTGAACCAAGGTTGAAATAATGTCAGGTGAGACCAGATGTTTTTTCTGGGCAATATTCCTCAGATGGTAAAATGAGGTCTTGACAATGGTTGGCACCTTAGATTTAAGCGTCAAGTTATCAAAAATAACACCCAGATTCCATACCAGGTTAGGGGCCGTCAGTTGGACACCACCAGGCTAAAGCCAGGATGGCTGTCCTGCCAACGATCCTGCCGCCTGATGACCTTAGTCTACCACCAACGCCTCAGTTTTGTCCCGGTTCAACTGCAGTCAGCTGGCACTCATCCAGTCCTGGATCTCGGAGAGACACTTGTTAAAGACTGAGAGGGCTTCATCCTGCTCGGGCACAAAGGACATGTATAGCTGAGTATCATCTGCATAGCAGTGAAAACACGGACCATACCACCTAACAGTGTCTCCCAATGGCAGCATATACACTGCAAACAACATGGGTGACAAGATGGAGCCCTGCTGTACCCCGCAGGATAGGGGGAGAAGGGCTGAGCAATAAATCCCTGAAACCACTCTGAGTCCTACCCTCGAGGAAAGATCGAAACCACTTGAGGACTGTACCAAGCAGTCCACAGATCAGCCGCATACACTCCAATAACACACCATGGTCCACAGTGTCAAACGCTGCAGCGAGATCAAGGAGGACCAAGATCGAATGAGTTCTCTGATCTCTCACTATCAGGAGACCATTTAGTACCCGAACAAATGCTGTCTCGGTACTGTGTCTCTTCCTAAATCTGGACTGGAGAGAATCAGACGTCATGGGTGGTTAAATGATCCTTCAGCTGCAATGCAACCACCTTCTCAATAACCTTACCCACCAAGGGCAGGTTAGAGACAGGTCTGTAGTTAGCCAGGCAGTCCGGGTAAAGGGAGGATGTTTTGAGGAGTGGTCATACAACCGCCTCCTTCAGGTCAGGAAACACTCCCCTCTCCAATGACCTCCAGACTACCTCAGCTGGGACTGGACCGATTCCCCAAGGAGGCATGTTGGGCCCGGGTCCAGACTACAGCAGGTTGGTTGCAAAGACTGGATAATCCTCACCATGTCAGTGATCGCCGGCCGAAGTTGGACCAGGTAAACTGGGCGCTCGCAACCTCTAGCTGACCTCCGCAACACGCAGTGGAGGGGGCAGGACGAATTCCAGATATGATGTGGCAGCCTTATCTGCAAAAAAGTGAGCGAACTCATCACACTTGTCTTGTGAAAATGCTTCTCTGGACTAAAGACAGATTGGATTGCACAATCTGTCAGCAGTCCGGACGAGCTGAGCTGATCGATTTGGTGCAGCAGCAGTCTCCCTGGACAGGAATTCTGCCTTCTTATGGGCGATTGCTGATTGATAGACCTTATAATGATTCATCAATCTAAGTTTGTCCTCAGCCAGACCTGTTTTCTGCCAGTGCCTCTCCAACCTTTGCCCCACTCTCCTCAACTCCTTTAAGGTCCCATCAAACCACGGAGACCTTGGGTAAAGGGTGAGGGGGGAAAACACGGACAGGAGCTATGGAATCCAGGGCCGCTGTCACTGCCTTATAGGTGAGCACCAGATCCCCTGGATCCATGCATTCACTCGGTATACCCGATAGATCAAGCACCGCCATTAGACTATCTAGGGGTCACACCCCTCAAAGAGTGGTACCAGACCATCTCCATAGGGGCAGATCTATTAGGGGGAGCCTCGAAACTGATCCCTATGGTGTGATGGTCTGAGCATCCAACTGGTTCCACCACCAGTTCGGAGATCTCCATCCCCAGAAAGAACACCAGGTTCAATGAGTGACCATGATTGTGGTTCGAAGAGGTAATTACCTGTGTGAGGCACAACAAAGTCATCAGTTGGAGGAAGTCTTGACCAAATTGCGTGACTTTATCATCAACCTAGGCATTGAAATCCCCCAGAATCAACCATCTGGGGAGTCCAACACCATGTCGATGATGAAGTCCACGACTTCCTGCAGGAACTCCTTCCCATCACTGGGTGGATGGTAAATGAGAAGTATCCTGCATCCTACACCCGCGCCCACAATGCACTCAAAGGATCTGGTCGCCCCCACTGGAACATCCGACAAGGCGCAGTTCCGGTTTAAAACAAATGGCTACACCCCCGCCCATATGATATGTTCTCGGGTGGTGTATCACCGAGTACCCGGCTGGAATGGCTGATGCCAAAACTGGACCAGCATGTTCGTACAGCCAGGTCACGGTGATGCACACTAGGTCAGATGTACTAACAAGATCTGCTGTCACAGTGGTCTTGTTTTTTTATAGACCTGGCATTGCACGACACCGCTTGAGTAAGATGGGCAGCCTGGAAAAGACCATGCTACTTGCCTACATAAAGTAGAGCCCTTGAATATGGGAACCAGGCTGGGAGGACCCCTGTTCAAACAACATGAAGTCTTGCTGTATTCTGACTAAATGCAGTTAGCCTTTCCAGTTCAGCGGCCCCGGAGATGAGTTAACTCAATGCAAATGCATAGAACGTTGAGCTTGAGCTCGGTTTTCAAACTCCTGTCCCTGGTACATTCTGTGTAACTGTCAGATTCTTTGCTCTGCCTGCCTGTGAGGTCATTCAGAAGATTTCTCCTCGCTCGCTGTGGTTAGAGTGTTTTTTTCCGACGGTTTCTCCAAACTGCATTTAATTGTTTTCGGTTCTTCAAGCCTCTGTCAGACGGTACAGGTTAGACTAGTTTAGGTTTTCTCCAAAATTGGTAAGTCTTCGGTTTTCTCTTACATTTCGCCTATCTGGGAGGAAACCGAGTGAATTCTTTCCTTTTGAGGTAAAAATTTAAAGTTTAACTAGTTTATAGTAGCTGGTTTGGGATCCGGCGGTTTTCGGTTTAAAAAACATGACTTTTTCTCATTTTTTCAATCGACCATTAAACCAGTCGTTAACCGAAAACACATTTAGTTACTCAGGACTGACCGCCACTTAAAAAAGGTAACTTGGCTTTCAGTGCATTATGTCAGAGAAACCCAAGAAAACAACCAGTCCCACTGGGTTTTAGCACTGCACAGAATATGGGAAGGTGTTTGCCAAGGCTGATCCCCACCTCATCTGTGTCTACTGTCTGGGGTTTGACCACCTAAAAACAGACTGCCGAATCTGCAAAAACTTTCTGAAAGCCACGCTGGATAAGCGTTTAGCCAGGCTTAAAGAAAGAATGTCTGAACAATCCGCTGACCCGGATGGCTGGTCCGGCTCCTGAGGGAGCTGGGGAACTGGAGGAGGTGCCTTCTGACCAGGCGATACATCCTTGACCAAAAGTAAGGCAGATACCAAGGAGTCAGTACCTGCAAAAAGAAAAAGAAAATATGCCGGTGCGGAGCCAACGTTTGTAGCTCCAACAGCTGAGGAAATCGCTAAAGCGATTTGGATTGTACAGTCCCTACAGACTGGTTCAGGTGATACCGGACCGGTTCAGAAACTGCATACTGTGGTTTGGCCACCTGCCAGTTCACTCCCCACCGGTTCATATGATCCGTAGGCCTATTATGAACTCGATTGGGAGGGTGAGGAAGAAGAGGAGGAAGGCTTCGGTGACCCCATTGAGCCTGATGTCCCCTGATAGACCAGAGTTGGTTTCTCCTGCTAGACAGCCTGGAGAGTCCTCCTCTCACTATTTGTTTTTCCAAAAAGTTGCTGAGACCTTACAGCTACCTACTTTTGAGGCAGCTGAAGAGGAGGATGAGCCAGATTTCCTTGAAATGATGGATGTCCCCGACACTAAGAGACTTTCAATCCCTCTTCATAAGTCTGTTAAAAAAACTAGACAAATAAAATTCTACAGGCAAGGCAAATTTTATTTTTATGGCGCCCAATCCTGGAGGCTCTGGGTGCCTAACAAATAATTACAGATGCCTGCTTCCATTCCCCCTGTGGACAAAAGAATGGACAGGAGGTATATATTGTCTGGCACTGGTACAGAGTTTCTGTTTAACTATTGTAGCCATGTAGGGGTTGTTCAGGCTACTGCCTGTGATAAGGCTGGCATCCCCTTAGCCTCACACCCTCCTCAAAAGGATTCTCAGAAAATTGATGCCATGGCCAAGAAGCAGTATTTGGCTGCCTCACTGGGAATTAGACAGGCTCCATACATGGCATATGTCTCTACATACCAGAAATCCAGATGGGAATCTGTTCTGGAATTGGCTAAGACTGTTCCACCTCAGCTAGCTAAGGATCTGGAGAAAATAGTCAAGGATGGCATTGAAGCATCCAAAGTCCAATTTCACTGTGCTGTGGATTTAAACGACATATCCTCTAGGGTTCTGGCTACTGCAGTCTCCCTAAGAAGATTCTCTTGGTTCAGGTGCTCCAGTCCCTCCCAGGACACCCAGTTTAAAGCTATGGACTTCTCTGTTATACAGAATTCTCTGTTTGGGGAACAGACAGAGCCTTACATGAAAAAATGGATGAATACAGGTCTTGCTTACAGGAGTGCATTTGCTAAGGAAAAAGCTGCTACTCCACAACAAAAGCAGCCGAAGCCGGGCAGAGGCAGGCCTCACCAAAGACCTTTCTGCCAGGCCCAGACGTCCCTGCTTACCAGCAGCAGAGATCATTCTTCAGGGGCAGAGGCAGGAGGGGTGTAAGTAGGTCTGCTTCCACCTCTCAGCCTAGGACTCCTGCCAAGCAGACACCCTGATGTGTCGGCCAGGGCTGCCTCCCCACTGCCAGTAGGGGGCAGGTTGGCTCACTACTTCCAGGCCTGGAAAGCCATTACCACAGACAAGTGGGTCCTGGAAGTAGTGAGCCAAGGCCTTGCTCTAAGTGTCAAATGATTTCCAAGAACAAGAGCAAGGTCATTCAAACTTGCCAACAGTTCAGACAGCCCTGTTGGAGGCAGAGGTTACCACACTTCTGGAGCTCAAAGCTGTGGAACCTGTTCCTCCTCTTCACAAAGGAAAAGGGTTGTACTCAAAGTATTTCCTTACCCTGAAGAAAACTGGGGGGTGGCTGTCCATTCTAGATCTGAGGTATCTCAACAAACACCTAACAAAACCCAAATTCAAGAGGTGACTCTTAACCAAAATCCTTTCTACCCTCAGGGAAGGAGATTGGCTAGCGTGCTTGGACCTCAAGGATGCTTATTTCCACATTTCAATCCGACACTCTCACAGAAAATACCTAAGGTTCGAATTACCCTCAGGCCATTATCAGTTCAAAGCAATGCCCATCAGCCTTACCTCAGCCCCCAGAACATTCACAAAATGTCTGGCAGTGGTGGTAGCCCATTTAAGAAGACAGGGAGTGTCTGTGTTTCCATATCTGGACGACTGGTTGGTCTTAGGCCAGTCCGCCCAGCAAGTGAGGGCTGCCTTGGGTCTGGTGCAGGATACCTTCATATCTTCAGGATTTCTGGTAAACCTAAAGAAGTACTGGAGCCTGTCCAGTTCTTAGAATTCATAGGAGTGGAGCTGGACACAGTCCAGGCAAAGGCTCTCCTGCCAGTGGGAAGGGTAGACAACCTCATCCAGCTGGCAGACTCTGTTCATCAACAGGTGTCTTGTCCAGCAACACATTTTTCTCCAGCTCCTGGGGCACATGGCAGCTTCTACAGCGGTGGTTCCAGGACCAGGTTTCAGATGAGGCATATCCAGTTTCATCTTAGGTCCTGCTGGTCCCAGAGAAGGGACTCTGTTTCCAAACTGATCCCAGTGACAGCCACCCTGATCCAGGCATTGCAGTGGTGGCAGGACAGGGACAACTTCAAGGAAGGTGTTCTATTCCTCCAGCAACCTCCTGCAGTTGTTCTGACCACAGATGCCTCTCTTCTAGGGTGGGGAGCTCACTTGAGGGACCACACTGCTCATGGGACATGGTCTCACCAGGAGTCGCTGCTCCTCATCAGTCTGTTGGAGCTCAGGGCAGTACTTTTAGCTCTCCAGTCATTCATAAAGATGATACAGGGGAAGGTGGTGCAGATAGGGACAGACAACAACACCACCATGTACTACATAAACAAGCAGGGTGGGACGAAGTCCTCTGCCCTGTGTACGGAGACGATGAGGATGTGGAGTCTGGCCTATTCCTTCAAGACCTCCATATTGCTGTCCCTGTCAGTGACCAGTCCAATCTGCCTCCCCAGGAGACACAATCTTCTGACCTACTCTCAAGGGAGGATCCTATACGCCAACCTCAAGTCCCTCAGGCTCGGAGCCTGGCTTTTGAGGACCTAGAGTACGCAGGCCTGCATCTCTCTCTGAAGGGGTCTTGGATATTTTGAAGTTTTCCAGAAAACCTGCCACCAGAAAGACTTATACTTCCAAATGGAAGAGATTTACTATCTGGTGCGCACAAAAGGAAATCCATCCACAGGCAGTCCTGTTGGACTGTTTGGCCCACCTTCATTCCCTAGGCCTTCGGCCTTCCACTCTGAAGGTACATCTGGCAGCTGTTTCTGCCTATCTCTTGGCAGGGAAGGACGCTACCCTTGCCTCTCATGCAGTCTTGAAGAAGTTCTTTAAAGGGTTGCTCCATCTACATCCCCCTCACATGGAGCCAACCCTTTTTGGGATATGAATATCTGCATTTTTTCAAGTTCAAGTTTATTGCAGGAAAGACTCCGTTGAGCAAGCTCATTCACAAGGAGGTCCTGAGGCACATACACATACTTCGCAATCCACCTGAATCAGTCCATGACATTACCTGTTTTCTTCACTGAACAGTCTAGTTCAGGAGAGCGTAGACTACATAGCTCGGATGTTAAGAGGGCTGTTCTCTACTATCTGGATGAGACAAAGGCCAATAGGAATGAGCTGCATAGCACAGCTAATGCAGCCCCTATTTGAACCCATGTCCTCTGCTGAGCTCAAGTACCTGACATGGAAAACTGTTTTTCTGGTAACCATAACCTCTTCAAGGATGACTAGTGAGCTACAAGCCTTGTCAGTGGAGTCCAACTGCATAGCACTACATAGGGACACGGTCATCCTTAGGACAAACAGGAAATTTCTTCTGAGGGTGGTCTCTGTCTTCCACCTGAATCAGTCCATGACATTACCTGTCTTCTTCACTGAACAGTCTAGTTCAGGAGAGCATAGACTACATAGCCCGGATGTTAAGAGGGCTATTCACTACTATCTGGATGAGACAAAGGCCCATAAGAATTAGTACACACAACTGTTCCTCACCTATGAGAAAGTGGGTAAAGGCAAGCCAGCCACCAAGAGGACCATTGCTCAGTGGATTGTGTCTTGCATCCAGTTCTGCTGTGGCAAACTGGGGAAAGAGCCACCAGCTGGCCTTAGAGCCCACTCTACTAGGGGAACAGCTGCCTCTATTGCAGCTACCAGAGAGATTCCCCCTGCTAGGAATTTGCAAAGCAGCTGCCTGGAAAACTGTTCACACATTCACTAAACACTACTGCCTGGATGACCAGGCTAGGAGTGATGCCACATTTGGCACAGCAGTACTGCAGAGCCTATTTCCCAAGTAGGTTCTGTGCCCACCTCCATGGGGCACTGCTTGGTAGTCTGCATTTAGTCAGAATACAGCAAGACTTCGTGTTGTTTGAAGAACAAATTACTTACCATAGTAATCTTGTTTCTTCTAATGGAGTCTTGCTGTATTCTGACCTCCCTGCCTTCCCTAACAGAACCTGGGGGGGGGGGGGAGTACTGCATTACAGCTGTTTTATTGTTTGAGTGCTGCACCACTGGGGTGGCATTTTTTTCTTGGGCACCTCTGACTTGAGTCTTTTAGTTTGCCCTTTTTTTGGCTATTAGTCCTTTGACAGCTATTTTTATTAAAATTATGTGTATAGTGTAGCTTAGCAGCCAATGTTTAGTGCTTGTAAGAATCTAACGGTTACATAGAATGTACCAGGGAAAAGGTGTTTGAAAGCCGAGCTTAACGTTCTGTGCATTTGCATAGAGTTAACTCTTTCATCTCCGGGGCAGTTGAACTGGAAAGATTAACTGCATTTAGTCATAATACAGCAAGACTCCATTAGAAGAAACAAGATTACTGTGGTAATTTTTTCTTCTGGTCCCATTTCACCCCAGGGCGTCTCCTTGTCCCCACAACCCTAATCTTCCTACTTCCCTCCACCCCACCCCAGGCCCAGTCGCCCCCCCTGCTGGCTATCCCCAGGAGGAGGTACTGCTTTATAGCACTTTACCCTGCAGTATCATTCAAAGTTCCACAGTAGCTGCGGTGACGATAACATTTTAGCTAATGTAATACCTGATTATACTGCAGTAAAGGGCAAATGCTGTATTAAAGCAGAAGATTAAGATGGCTACCATTGTGTTGTGTGTGTGTGTGTGTGTGTGTGTATGTATGTATGTATGTATGTATGTATGTATATGTGTACGTATGTAGGAAAGGGAGCATTGTTTAACCAGGAGTAGCACACTAAGCCGAAGCTTGTTTCCAGATGCGACCTGGGAGCACAAGGAAGTTAAGTGACTTGCTCAGGATCACACAGTATGCACCTAGGCGGCTGTGGAATTCAAACCCAGGTTTCCAGATCTGCAGCTCAGAGCCTTAACCTACTGCACTGCAGGCCAGATGGCTTGCTTCTCCAAGGAAATGACTTTGCTGTCCGAAGACAACTCTTGGCTGTGTGACACCATCATGTGAATGGAGCATGGAAGAGTGAATTAAAAAAAAGAAAAAGGGAAAACCCTCCCCCCTTTGACCATTTGACGGACGGTCTTGGTACACTGTGTCTCCACACCATGGAGCATGGCTGTGACCCAACAAGTACCGTTCTTGGGAGACCAGCCACAGGGGGCAAGGTTGTGGAAGAAAGATGGCGGATTAGTGGAAGCAAAACAAAATGGTAATATTAAAAAAATGCCCGCTGGAAATAGTTAGAATCGACATTCTGACCATATGTGGTCTTCAGGAATTATCCAAACGAGAAAAAAGCAAAGTTAGTAGTTAGTTGTTAGTGGAAGCTGGGAATGGGTGGTAGAGGAGGGAGGACGTGTGATGGCAGGGAGAAAAAGCTTAATGTTTTTAAAATGTTTCTTTCCACTCCTAGGAATGCCACCGATGCCCGTGCCACCGCATGCTGCTCCCCCTGGTATGGTGCCACCTGGCCCTCAGGGACAACCAGGACAGGGCCCCCCACCTCGCGCAATGCCCCACCCTGGCATGCCGCCTCCAGCTCCACCTCACATGGGGATGCCACCACGAGGACCGCCCTTTGGACCACCGATGGGTGAGTGAACTTTTTTTTTATGTTGTATTTGTCATAATTGCCTGTGATAATGCAGCTTGAAGTGCCTTAAAACTGGAAATCTTCTAGTTGGTTTCATAAAATACATAGAAAAGATGGAGTGATATGATTGGCTGACTGGTGTGTGGAAATTTCCCATGACCACATGCATCAGAAAATTAGTTCATGATTAAAAAGGTAATTCCACTCTCGAGATGAGCTCCTTCAGCATACCCAAGCAGCATCCCTTTGAAGTTGAGACTGGAAGGCTTCTGGACAGAGCTGCTCCTAACCCATGATTATCGCAAAGGCACACTCTTCTTTTGGTTCCCTTTGGCTCCTCAAACTCTTCTGATAGGAGGGCAGGCGAAGTGGCTGCCTTCACATCCGGCACTTGTGTTGCTCCGAGGTCAGCTAGCACCTTCCCTCCCACAAAACCAAGTGTCCTGTTTCTGCAGCACATCCAACCTTCTGTCAGCTTCCGTGTAAGATCATGATCCCTGATCTCCTGCTGGCCAAGGAGGGCACTCTTAAAATAGAGCGAAGGATCCCCACTGTCCTCTTGTTCTACTTACTGATGAGGTAAACAAATGCTTTGAATGAGAATGGCGGACAGGATGTGCTGAGGGAACTTTGCTCAAGACACTGAAGAGTGACTTATATAGCTAGTAGCCCCCTTATTTTTTTCATAGGTGCAGTGGCAAGCTACAGTAGGTTGTGGAATATACATATATCTCTGGTGGATATTGTAGGCACTTGACTTTGTCTTATTCCTCTTACCCCACTGGAGGCATGCGTGTATTCTGCACACCCTGTCAAGTGTTATTGCTTGCTTCTCAACACATCTGTTCTTCTGTAGTGGGGAAAAAAGAAACATTTCAGTAAGCATTGCATTATATTCTTGCTTGCTTCAATCTATGCCTTTCAGTTTTATGTAACCATCAAGAACCTATTACAGTATTTATATCCCCACTTCAGATTTAAAATTCATATAATGTACAATCAATTTTGCTTTGTTCTGTTTCAAAAGGAGAGCTATTTGAGGGGTCATTCTTCTCTTTGGTAGGCAATTAATGCAACCGACATGAAGCCGTAATTGGATTTAATTACTCCGTTGCCTCAACATGAAATGACCACTTCAGTATAGCATATAATTAGAGTAGCTGTAGGCGAATGCTTGGTAGCGTTTTCCTCTGCAGTGAAACACAAGCACTTGCCCATGTCAGGCAGCTACACAAATGGTCTTGGACGAAAATGAATACATTTTAAGTGCTTGTGATTCATGATTTGTTTTTGTAGCTGTTGAAAATTGTGCCTTTTTTGCGTTCCTTGGTAAAATATTCCTTGCAAAAGGCTGGCCTGGCAGCCTGGGCTGCTGCTTGCCATCCCGCCGACCCAGGTCCCCATGCCAGACTCTGATCGTTGTTGCTGGCCAGCAGATTTCTTCTCAGACTCCACTGCCTCCAGGGGTGGTAGGCAGGCTAGCCTGGTGCACGTTTCGTCCCCCTGGTGACACGAGGTGGACACATCAGGGTGTCCATCTGCAGGGTGGGGGGGGGGCTGAAGGAAAAGCAGCCATTGCAAGAGTGATACCGCTGTTACTGTTGGGTTCCGTGCTCTGTGCCAGAATCCTCCACGTCAGATTGTGCTTCGGGTGTGGCTTACAGAAGGTTGGTGGGTATTATCTGGACTGTGAGGTTGCCGGGTCAGAGCTGATGTAGCCCAGCTGACTAGGAGAATGTAATCTTGGTCAAAACAAGAGCTAGTTTGCAGTGGTAATACAATAAAAGCATTAGAAATGGACAGTTTCAAGATAAATAAGGGACAAAAAAGGCCATAAGCATTGTTGAGAGCTTTAGAAAATGATGTAAAAAGGAAAGAGCGACATACACAGTAGTTTAGAAATATTCAGACGCCTTGTCTTCAATCAATCAATCCATCTTTATTTTACCAGGCGGAGCACCACTGAGACAAGCTTATTTAAAAGGTGGACCTGGGGTCCAAGTACAAATTTACAACAATCATATTTTCAAGGGGAAAGAGGAGTATACAATAAATGCACTGCCAACTAACATCCAGCACTGGAGTATGGAAGGCTCACCTATAGTATCATAAACGGGAAAAGGAGCAGCAAAATAGTTTTTATTACAGTATTTACAGTACGGTATATACAAGTTATACAATGTAATATAGTGAGTAATTGCGTAACTAGGACAATGCAAGCAGGCAATGGGGTAGGAGCGAAGGGAGAGAATAGGGAAGAGATGAAAGCTGAGTACAAGAGGGGGGCCAACAAATGGTGCGAAGCAATTTATGATTAATGGAAAAGCAGCTGGCATACAGTAGGTGGAGGTCACTGTGCAAAACAGTCACAGGGCTCTCTAAACCAACTTAAGAACCGAGTCTTAAAAAAAACCCAATTTTACTGGGGTAACAAGTTTCAGGGTCTTTTGCATGGTGTTCCATAAGACAGGTAGGGCATGATCTATTGCTGCCGCACTATATCGAGTTCTGATCTTGGGAGCAACAAGGGAAATGAATGACTGACTTCTGAGTGTGTAGCTTCCGGATCTAGCTGTAGGGAAACAGAGATATACTAAGGAAGTTTATGAATAATAGCTCTCTAAGTCCACAGAATTGCATTCCTGTGACATCTAAAGTTAAGCGAACACCAGCCCACCATGGCATATAGTGCACAATAATGGGTAGAGTACAGAACTCCCAAGAAAAATCTAAGCGCACGGTGGTGTAGTGTGTCTAGCTTGGATAACACCATACTCGGGCCTTGACAATAGATAGTCACCATGGTCAAGAAGGTAGTTTGGACCAACCTAGCTTGAACTTCTTGCATGAGATGGTGTCTAATCCAAAAGAAAAGACAGAGCCTCTGTTTTGGTTTCTTGGAGAGCTCTTCCATGTGATCTAGAGAAGAAAGCTTGTGATCAGTCCACATCCCCAAGTACTTGAATTTTGTTACAAATTCTAGGGGCTCACCCAGCAGTGTGTAGACATGTGGAGCGGATGCAGTTCTCCTTAATTTTGTGGAGTTAGCATGGGGAGAGAATAGCATCACCTTCTTTTTTTGGCATTGAGTAATAGTTTTAGATGCAGGAGGTTCTTCCGAAGGATGTTAAAAAGTTCTTAAAAGTCCTCACAGGCTAGCACTGGGGAGAGCCTGTCTATATACAGGACAGTGTCATCGGCGAACAGGTGCATCTTGGCACGACTTACCTGCGCCTTGTGTGTTGTGGTACGTGGTATAGCCAAGTGATGTAAATCACATGAGAAGTGGGATTAAAACTAAAAGCTGGAAGTTTACTCATGCGTACATTGTGAGATTTACTTATGAGTAAAGACCCAGACAGATCCATCAGATGGCATGATTTTTCTAGGGCCTTTTCTGTTGCCCCCCTTCCCCACTGGTTCATTTTATAATCACAGTAATGTGGGTGTGGGGGCATGCACACAAGTGTGTGTGTGGCGCCATCTTGGTGGCACTAAGGGTTGAGGCGCTGGACGCTACACCTCGCGCCACACTGGTGACCCGTGTTCGGAAGCAAACTTGGAGCACCAGGGGTTGGCAAGGGGAAGAGAGGAGAGGATCGAGCATTCAGAGGACAGCTCTCCTCTCCTCTCCTTGGGTGGGTTGCTGGGGAATCCCCGCTTGGTGGCGGCTCCTGATAGAGACTGGGAGCATTACACTGAAATGGGGATGTGAATGGGTTGAGGCAGTGGTGGACGTCTGTGGGAGGGGATGGGTGCACCCCCTTTGTGCGCTGACGTCATTGCATGACCATGCCTCGGGAAACCTAGCCAAGAAGGAAAAAACCCAGCTGCCAGGAAGTGACAGTGGACCCAAGTGACCGGCCCACATGCCCACCGCCTGTCCAGACGTGACTTGACTCTCCATGGTCCTCTACCCTGTAAGGGTCTGCGGTTGGGAGGGGATCCAGCACCGAATTCCTTGGTTAGAAAGGGATTCAGGACAGGTGGTAAAAGGCCAATCTGGTGGGTCTTTCCCGACAGTCCCTGACAACCGGCGACCAGATTGGGGGAAAAAAAAGTGAGTGTGTGTGTCTGTTCTTTTGGATTTGTCTATATGTCATGATTTACGGCACTGGGCTTTACCTTGTGCCATACCATAGGTGTGTGCAAATCCCACAAGAACAGAAGACTTGTATTATTGATTAAATTGCTTACACCCCTCCCAACAACATCACAGTGAAAGTATCGGGTGATACACAGACCCACTCATATACAGCACTGCTTACAAGCATTGTACACACCATTGCTTACCAAGACACGTGCAGGACTACATGCACAGAAATACACACAACACTACATATATAGAGCACGTGCATACTGTACCACGGATACTTGTACTACATGCACAGATGGACATGCTTTGCATTACATCCATAGATGAAAGGGTGCACACACAGCCCAAATATACAGATGCACACATGACACTACATACACAGAACTGCAAACAGTTACTACACACACACCGCATTGCATTCAGATGACGTGCATACAGATGCACACATGAACAGTGCATACAGAGGTGTACACACACCAGTAAATACACACACACCACATATACAGATGTGCTTACACAACCCTACATCACAAATGCACATGCGAGCACACATACCCCGCTACTTTCACTTACTCATGCACATAGCACTATATAGATACACTTGTACAGTATAGACACGAGCATAGCACTACATATAGCTAGGTACCAAATCACACATACCCATAATGCAAAGCATCATGGGATGTATAGGGTATATGCAAATCATCATGAACATTTGGGCTGGTTCTGCTTTAAGCAAGAATGTATGCTGCCAAAGGGTTTTCCAAACCAGTCTTTTATGGGTAAGAACAGAAAACACAGACGCATTTTGTCCTACATGGACTCATCAGTGTGCCTCGTCTGTATCTTACCCCAGGCCAGGAGAAAATGAACCACTTCTGTTGTGGTCCAGAGGGTTTGGGTCATTGTGGAACAAAAACAAGAAACCACGGTAAAAAGCCAAGGAACCTCAGCACTGAAGTTCTTTGTCTTTTTAAGACTACAGACAGATGCACACCTCACTACGTACACAGTCACGTACACAGCATTACATATAGACACACAGACACAGTGCATACAGATGCACACACACACACAGAGTACTACATGCAAATGTGCAAGCACACAGCACTACATGCAGATGCACACTTGCGCAGCACTGCATGCAGATGCATGTGCACACACCACATTACATACAGACATGCGCACACACAGCACTACATGCAAATGCACAAGCACAAACAGCACTACATGCAGGTGCACAAGCACACATATCACTACATGCAAGTTTGCACACACCCAGAGCACTGCATGTAAATGCTCAAGCTCACACAGCACTACATGCAGATACATACGTAGTACTACATACAGACGCGCACACACCAGTACACACAGACACACACAGCATTGTATACAGATGTCCGCACGCATACACACCCAGCACTACATACAGATGCACGCACATGTAGCACTACATGCAGGCACATGCTCATACATCGCTACATGAAGACACATGTGCATACATCACTGCGTACAGGCACGTGCACACAGAGCACTACACGAAGATGCACATGTGCATACACAGCACTACATGCAGATGCATGTGTAGCACTACATATAGACATGCACACACAGTAATACATGCAGATGCACACGCAGCATTACATACACACACGTGACACATGTTTGCACATCACTACATACCGAGACACGCATGCATAGTGTACATGCATATAGAGCACTATATAGACATGCACAGACCACATTAGATGCAGACACTCGCGTATGTAGCCCTACATACGGACACAGTATTCACACATAATCCCACACAGTTCTACATACAGACTCACGCATATAGCACTACATATAGATGTGCACCCAGCACTGCATACAGATTCACACGCACTACAGACACACAGCTCTACATACAGACACGTACATACAACACTTCATATAGATACACACGCACACAGGCATTACATAGGCACATGTAGGTGCACACGCATACAGCACTACATGCAAACTCATACAGACGCATCCCCACACAGCACTACATGCGGATACACGTGTGCACACACAGCACTATAGAGATGCACAGCACTACATATAAACACACACAAAACAATACATACAGGCATGCACACACATCACTACATGCAGATTCACATGGACACACAGCACACATGCAGCCGCACACACAGTACTACATACAGTTGCATAGGCATTCACAATACTACATACAGATGCACGTGCACACAGTACTACATCCTGAAGCACTTGCATGCACAGTACTACATACAGATTTTTCCAATTGTTTAACCAGGTGAGACACACTAAGATGAAAGATTATTTACAGATGTAACCTGGGAGCACAGGGAAGTTAAGTGACTTGCTCAGGGTCACGCAGTATGCAGATGGGGTCTGTGGGATTCAAACCCAGGTCTCCAGATATGCAGCTCAGAGCCTTAAACCACTGCGCTATACTGCCTCCAGTGCACATGCACACACAGCATTACATGCAGATATACACACACACACACACACACACACACACAGTATATACAGACACGAACACACATTACACACGTACACACTGCACTACATGCAGACACGTACGCACTGCACTACATGAGATGCACACGCACACACAGCACTACATGCAAGTGCGCATGCATGATGAATACTGCATGCAAATACACAGCATTACAGACACGCACACACAGCACTACATGCAAGTGTACACAATTGCAGAGCACTGCATACAAATACAGAAGCACACACACTACATGTAGACATGCAGATGCACGTGCGCACACACACAGCACTACATGCAAGTGTACACACACCCAGAGCCCTGCATGCAAATGCACAAGCACACACAGCACTACATATAGATATGCAGATACATGTGCATACACGGCACTGTATACAGACATGCGCACACACATGGCACTGCATACAGACATGCTCATTCACAGCACTATATGCTGATGTCACATTCAGCACTACATACAGGCACACACATACAGCGCTACGTGCAGATGTGCATGCATACACACACACACAGCAGTACATACACATGCACAACTACATAGTGTACTACACACAGACATGCACGCAGGACTACATATAGATGCACACGCACCACATACACACACAGCTCTGTTTACAGACTCGTGTGTGTGTGTGTGTGTGTGTTGTGTGTGTGTGCACACAGCAGTACGTACAGACGTATGTAACACATGCAGCACTGCATACAGATGCACTCACAGCACTACATGCAGACGCACACTCACACAGCACTACATGCAGCACTAAGTGTACACATACAGACGTATCCACACACCACTACATGCAGATATACGTGCACACACAAAACACTACATGCAGTTAGATGCACATACACACACAGTATTGCATACAGACATGCACGTACAGCACTACATGCAGATTTACATGGACACAGCACACATGCAGACGCACACACAGTACTACATACAATTGCATAGGCATACACAATACTACATACAGATGCACGTGCTCATAGTACTACATCCTGATGCACTTGCACACACAGTACTACATATTGTACAGATGCACATACGCACACACAGCACTGCTTGCAGATACATACACGCACTGCGCACACGTGCACTATATACAGACACGAACACACATTACACACGGACACAGCACTGCATGCACACACGTACACACAGCACTACATGAGATGCACACAGCACTACATGCAATTGCACACACATGCTGAATATTGCATGCAAATACAGAAGCTCACATAGCACTACATATAGACACACAGACACAGCACTGCATGCAGATGAACATGCGCACACAGTACTACATGCAGTTGTACACAATCACAGAGCACTGCATGCAAATGCAGATGCACTTGTGCGCATAGCATTACAAACACATGCACGTGCACACAAACACAGCACTACATGCAAGTGTACAAACACCCCGAGCCCTGCATGCAAATGCACAAGCACACACACAGCACTACATATTGATGTGCAGACACAGCGCTACATGCAGATGCATGTGCACATGCAGCTGTACATGCAGATGCATGTGCACACACGGCACTGCATACAGATATGCACACACAGCACTGCATACAGACATGCTCACACACAGCACTATATGCAGATGGCACATGCAGCACTACGTACAGACATGCACAGCACTACATACAGGCACACGCATGTAGATGCGCACACACACAGCAGTACATATGCACAACTACACAGTACATACTACACACAGACAAATGCACGCAGGACTACATACAGATGCACATGCACCACATACACACACAGCTCTACATACAGACTCGCACACACAGCAGTATATACAGATGCACGTGCACACGCAGCACTACATATACCCATGCACGCAGCACTGCATACAAGATGCACTCACAGCACTACATGGAGATGCACATGCACACACAGTCCTACATACAGATGCATGTGCGCACACAGTCCTGCATACAGATGCATGTGCATACATAGTACTACATACAGGTGCACTAGTACACATAACACTACATCCAAATGCTCACACAGCACTACTTGCACATGTATGTGGATACACAGCACTACATGCAGACACGCGCACATGCATCACTACATACAGGCACACGCACACACAGCATTGCATGCAGATGCACTGCATGCAGATGCACATGTACCACAGCACTACATGCTGACATGCACATGGCACTACATGCAGACACACGCGGCACTACATGCACAAGCATGTGCAGACACAAAGCACTACCTGCACACAAGACTACATACAGATGTACATGCACCACATACACTCACAGCTCTATATACAGATTCGCACAAACAGCAGTACATACCGACACGTGCATGCAGCACTACATATACACATGCACACAGCACTGCATACAAATGCTCTCACCGCACTACATGCAGATACACACACACACACACACAGCACTGCATGTAGATGCACACACACACAGAGCACTGCATGCAGATGCACACACACACAGCATTACATGCAGATGCACACGGACACACAGCACTACATACAGATGCATGTGCACACACAGCACCATGCACTAGTACATACAGTACTACATACATATATACATGCACGCACATAGCACTACATCCAGCTGCTCACACAACACTACTTGCGCATGCATGTGGATACACACTACATACAAATATGCGCACACACAGCACTACATACAGACATGCCCGCACAAAACACTACAGGCAGATGCACATTTGCACACACAGTACTACATGCACAAGCGCATGTACACAACGCGCTACACACACACACACGGCATTACATGCAGATGCATATGTACCACAGCACTACTTGCACAAGCACGTGCACATACAGCACTGCATGTAGATGCACGCACACAGCACCACATGCACATGCATACATGGTTGTACATACATACATACAGATAGACAGGCACACACAGTACTACATGCAGATGTACATGGGCACACACACGAGCATTACATACAGATGCATGTGTACACACAGCACTCTATACAGATGCACGAGCACACGGCACTGCATACAGATGCACGTGCATACGCCACTACATGCAGATGATGCACACGCCACTACATGCAGATGCACGTGCACACAGCACTACATAAAGATGCATGTGCGTACACAGCAGTATATGCACATATACACACCAACACAGTACTACATGCAGACATGCGCATACAGCACTATATGCAGATGCACAGCACTACAGACACATGCACACACTGCACTACATACAGTTGCAGACACGCGTGCGCACACACACTACATGCAGATGCACATACAGCACCACAGACATGCAAACTCAGCATTACATACAGACACGCACGAAGAGCGTGACAAGTAGAGGCACACAGCACTACAGACATATGCATGTGCACACACATCGCTACATACAGATGTACATGCCCACACAACACTACATACAGACACACGTACACACAGCTCTACATGCAGATGCACATGGACACAGCACTTCATGCAGACATGCACACACAGTACTACGTACAGATGCATGTGCACACACACTACATACAGATGCACTAGTATACACAGTACTACATACAGATGCATGTGCACACACAGCACTGCATAAAGATGCACTAGTACACATAGCACTACATCTGTATGCTCACACAGCACTACTTGCGTGATCCAGGATGGTCTCCTGACACAGCTGGTCAGTGAACCAACATGACTAGGTAACACGCTGGACTTGGTGCTGTCAAGTGGAGAGGCAGCAAGGGAAATAAAGGTGGAAGACCCCTTAGCTGGTAGTGACCAGCAAACAGTGTGGTTCACTCTCAAGTTGGGCAGGGAGTCTGGAGGCACAATAACAAAGGTGGTGGATTTTAGGAGGGTGAACTTCGGGGGGATGAGAGAAATACTGCAAGGGAGACTTCACGGTATTAGGCCAGAGATGAATGCACAGCAAAAGTGGGAAATTATTAAAACTGGGCCAACAGAGGCTACAGAAGCTTGCACCAGGACTAAGAGCAAGAAGTGCAGAGACAGGAAACCATGCTGGCTTAACAGAGAAGTGTTGGAGGGAGTGAGGGCGAAGAGAGCTGCATACCAGCAGTTCAGGAGAACGAGGAAGAAGAGGACGGAGGCTTATGTGGGTTGGTCCAAGGAGGTGACCAAGCGAGTGAGAGTAGCCAAGGCCTCCAGGGAGCTAAGGTTAGCACAGGGCATCAGGGGAGGGGGGGGGAGGAGGAGGACTTTTTTTTTTTAGATATGTCAGGGAAAAGAAGTGCAGAGACCATGTAGTGAAGATGAAGTGTGGAGGGTAGTGGGTAGAAAAGGGAGAGGAACAAATAGAAGTACTAAATGAATACTTTTGCTCCGTTTTCACAAAGGAGAAGGATGGTCCACTACCACCATGGACTGGGAGGGTGGAGGTGGGAGGGGAGGAGATGACGGATGGGATGATTGAGGGGAGTAGAGTACTAGAGGGTCTGAGGGAATCAAAGGTGGACAAGGCACCAGGTCCTGATGGAATCCACCCCTGGGTGCTGAGGCAGATGGCAGAGGTGTTGGCAGAGCTGTTGCTGGCAGACCTGTTCAGCTCCTCCCTGGACATGGGATGGGTGCCTTGGGACTGGAGGGTGGCCATGTGGTGCTCATACACAAGAGTGGCCCTAGAGACAAGCCAGGAAATTAGCGGCCTGTCAGCCTCACTTCCATAGTGGGTAAAGTTATGGAGACGATACTGAAGGAGAGGCTGGTGTCATTCCATGAGGGTAATGACCTCCAGGATGGGCGGCAGCATGGGTTCATCTTGGGGAGGTCTTGTCACACCAATCTAATAGAATATTACAACTGGGTAACGAGAGCTGGATACGGGTCATGCTGTAGATGTCCTGTACTTGGACTTCAGCAAGGCCTTTGATTCAGTGTCTCATGGGAGGCGGGGAGCTGACTGCTGTGGGGGTGGGCAGTTGAAAAACTGGATAAGGAACTGGCTGCTGGGGAGGCTGTAGTGGGGGGGGGCTCTCGACACTTAGACCGGTGACGAGCGGTGTGCCGCTTGGCTTGGTGCTGGGCCCAGTGCTGTTTGGGCTCTTTATCTCAGATATTGCACACGGAGCTGGGTGCAGGGTTAGTCTGTTTGCAGATGATACCAAAATGGGGGCAGTGGTGGACGAAGAGGATGGATGGTTGGATGGAAACAACTACAAGGGGAACCTAACCAAACTGAAGGTATGGTCGGAGAAGTGGCAGCTGGGATTCAGTGCAAAAAAGTGCAAGGTTGTGCACTTTGGGGCAAAGAACCCAAGAAGGGACTACTGGTTGGGAGAGGTGAAGCTGGAGATCAGAGGAAAAGAAGGACCTAGGGGTTTTGGTAACAGGGAGCATGAACAACTCTGCTCAATGCAGGAAAGCAGCAGCTAAGGCAAACAGGATGCTGGGCTGTATCGCAAGTGGTTTCACGTCCAGGCATAGGGAGCTGATCCTGCCCCTCTACAGATCTTTGGTCAGGCCGCACTTTTGAGTACTGTGTGCAGTACTAGCAGCCGTATCTGAAGAGGGATATTAATTCACTGGAAGGTGTGCAACAGAGGGCAACAAAAATATTACAGGGGATGGAGGGCAAGGCCTACGAGGACAGGTTGAATGAGCTGAATATGTACACGCTGGAGGATAGGAGGGATTGGGGGAGTATGATTGAAACATTCAGGTATTTGAGGGGGATAAACAAAGCTAGCACTGAAGGGGTGTTTAAAGTGAGAAAGGGTAGGGATACGAGGGTACATGGACTAAGATTGTAGGGTGGAAGATTTAGAAGGGAGATAAGGAGGCACGACTTCACGGAGAGGGTGGTGTCTAAATGGAACACTGTACAAGAGGGGGTGGTATCATGTAAGACAGTAGGAAGTTTTAAGGGGGTGTGGAACAGAGCATGAGGGAGGGTCTGGGTGGAGGGGGCTGAGGCCGTCATGGGAATGACATATGGGGAGGTGGTTGGGGCAGCTGCAATCTAGGGGCCTAGCTGCACACTCGGGCAGACATTGATATACTAGGTGGTCTGTTTCTGCTGGCAAATTTGTATGTTCGTATGCATGTGGATACACAGCACTACATACAGATATGCGCATGCACAAGCACACGTACACAAAGCACTACATGCAAATGCACATGCACCACAGCACTACATGCAAATGCACACACGGCACTACATGTAGATGCACGCATACACAGGGTACTACACGCAGATGCACAGCACTGCATAGATACATGTACATACAGATGCATGCACAGACAGCACTACAAATGGCTATGCAGACTGCACTAAATGCAAATGCACATACAGCATTATGTACAGACACACACAGCACTACATACGGATATGCAGATGTGCACACAGCACTTCATGCAGATACACATGCACACGCAGCACTACATGCAGATGCACATGCTGCACTATGTGCAGACATGCATATATAGCACTACATGCAGACACACCCACACACAGTGCTGCATGCAGATGCGCGACACAGCACCGCATACAGATGCGCGCGCACACGCACCCAGCACTAGATAGACACGCGCACACAGTACAGTATGCAGATGTACATGCACGTACAGGTGTATACACACAATGCAACACACAGGCATGCACACGCAGCATTACGTACAGGCGTGCACACGCAGCATTGCCTATAGGCATGTACATGCAGCCCTACATACAGGCGTGCACACACAGCACTACCTATAGGCATGTACATGCAGCCCTACAGCCAGGCGTGTGCACACAGCACTATATAGAGACCTGTACACACACATGCAGCACCACAAACACAGGTGCTCACAGCACATGCAGCACCACATAGAGATGCACACACAGCAGTATATACAGCGTTCATTCATACAGCACTATGTATGCATACACAGATGCTCACTTCACACTGTGTATGCAGACATAAGCACATACAGCATTACGTATGCAGACTCGCAGTGCACAGAGAACTCCACAAACCGGCATGCCCACACACAGCACTCAGCAAACACACACTGCACTACAACACACACAGATGCAGACACCCCCCCTTGCCTTTAATGGCCATTTTACTGTGACACCTGACTGGTACAGACTGTTTATTTTTCCAGTATAGCCGGGAAATTCAAGGCCTTCACAGTACAGCCTCCCCCCAACACACACACACACACACACACACACACAGACAGGTAAGGTTTACCATTTGAGCCCTCTGCACCCTCTGAACATCCTCTATGCCTCGGGATCTCACTACCAAGGACCTGTATGCAGTGGAGGAACGGCCAGGTAGGAGTTGAATTTCTGCAAACCTTCAACCCAGGAGGACCGTTTCACTTTTACAGCCAGCAAACTGTATGACTGCAGCGATCTTGGCCCCAGGACAGGCACAGGGGTTGGGATCAGAAGAGGTCGGCGCTATTGGGTTGCTTTCCGACACCACGGAAGGTAGTGGGACTAGGAGCGGTTAATGCATACCAGAGCTTGCAAGGAGTGGAAAGGCTGGATATGTTGCTGGCTTTGACCTCTTCCATTGATAAGAGAGTTGGGAGGAGAGAACACAGATGGAAGGAACTGATGCCTTTTTTCTGCTGAGAACAGGGCTAGGAATCGAGAATGAGTGGGCATGGGAGAGACTGCATATGGAATGAGGGGGTGTTTTTTTTTTTCTTTCTGTGCTACCTGTGCTCTTGACAACAGTGAAATGGCTGAGCCGTACCTCCCCTGAGGCACATCGACAAAGCACAAACAAGACATTTTTGTACAAAACATAATGACATCACCTTGGTGGCCTTCTGATAGGTGCGGTGGACGCAAATGAGGTTAGTTGGGCTTGCCAAAATACTTTTACCATAGTTCGTCTTATTTTTGGCAAAACTCAGAGTGATCACGAGATGGGATGACACAACCCTCTAAAAATATATATCTTCGAGGATATCTTCTGCATTAGGTTGCACCTTTGGAACCATAGCCGTTCGTGCTAGGACCACGCAGAAACTTTTGCTAACCGTGGGTTGCCCATAGTGACGTACCACATCTGTGTCTGTATAAGTGTGGGTGGCTCTGTCACGCCTCAGTTCTTTTGCTGTCGATCATCCTCATCAGACCTGTTGAAGGAAACTTCCATCAACGTAGCCATTACCTATTATTCTTTTACTTTACCAAAGTGTTTATTTTGTCGTCTCTGCATGCCACCAATGTCAAAAGAACCTTTATTATGGTGTTTCAAATGAAGAAATAAAATCTACAGAGAAGACATACACACAGTCTGTGTTTGCTGTTTGGTCTGTCTCACAATGTGAGGACTTGTGAGATTTGCCAGAGTTTCAACCAGGTTACAAGGTGATGCCCCAAGAAAGCTCTAGAAAATGTTGTCCTTTTTAAAACTTTGAAAGCCATGGAAAAGGAACAGGGCCCAAAGTCTGTACCTTCCTCGCCATCGGATGAGAAATGGCTGCCGAAATTGAAAGACCAGGGCAGAGAACAGTCATCATCCCTGTCCTGCTCTTCCTCTGACCACAAGCACAAAAATAGCAAAAAGAGAGCTGCTTCACCAGTGAGGTCCCATTCGCTGTTGAGACTAGGTAAATCTATTACGTCATTTCCTGCTCTGGCAGCATTGACAACCCCGATCGTCAATGAGGCCAAGGTTGGACATGGCTTAGGCACTCAGTACCTACTGTGGACAGTAGGGTGTCATCAGGCCCAGGCCCCCCTGAAGGCTTCACTGCCAAGGCACTAGGGGTTGGGGTTATTTAGCCCTAGCATTCTTGATTAAATTGCATTTGTACTATATTTGTTTTGAGATTATTTCTTTGCTTGAGTGCTGTTGGCTGTGACTTTGGTCTTTTTGGGCTGGCCGCCCTCTGTTACAACACTAATTCCTCACCGTCAGCGTCGCAGTTGCTATCTGTGGATTTGCTGCCAGAGGTAGCTTGCCTACTGTCAGCAAGGGTAAGGTAAGGAAAGTGGTCCCCTTTCCCCCAGGTGCCCATACGGAAGCACCCAAAGCAATCGGTACTGGTGGTACTGCCCCACCGATTTCTGCCTGACTCTCTTCTGGATACACCCCTTACCTCCAGGGATGGTTGTTGGGGGCTGTATCTCCCTGCATCTGAAAAAATGGAGGGAGATTACTACAGACGAGTGGGTCCTGGAGATACTGTAATTGCAAGAGGGCATGCTCTGGAATTGTTTAAAACTCCTCCAGATCATGCTCTGCCGCCTTCCTGTTTTCCTTTGGGCCACTTGTCCCTTCTGAAGGAAGAAATTCAGTTATTAGGGGGAACAATTAAACCGAGTAATGCCAGAACTGGTGATGCACACTGGATGGGGGAGGAGGTGAGGGCAGTGAAGGATGCATCGATCAGGTGCTGATCTTTGAGCAGACTAGAGAGACCTTTGGGCCTTCTCTGCTGGCATCTTAGTATTATTCCAAAAACATGCTATAGAACAGTTTCCTCCTTGACAAAGAAACAAAGGGTTCTATTTCGTATACTTCCTGGTCCCAAAATGGACAGATCTGTGCCCTGTGTTGGATCTCTGGGATCTCAACTTTTACATATAGTACAAGAAGTTTCAAATGGTATCCCTGCAAGCTGTGATTCCCACTTCTGCAAACAGGGGACTGGCCTTGTTCTCTAGACATGAAGGATGCATACCTTCAAGTCAGGACCAGAAAATCACACAAGCAATACAATAGATTCACTTAAGTGCACTTCTGTTTTGCGTTGGGGGCTTAAGTGGGGACTTATCAGAAATTATATTATAGAGTGTTTCCTCCATTCAGGATCCAGAGTTACAGACTGTTTGTCCAACAGCAAACTAGTGATTTTCATTTTATTCCCAATAAAAGCACTAGTGTTAAAGCCTTGGCTAGACTGCACCTGGAGTATGGCTTCCATTTCTGGACACCACAGTATAAAAAAGGACATTAAAGAGCTCATGAGCGTCCAGCACAGGGCCACCAGGCTATCGTGTGGCCCAAGAGCAGAAACGTTTGAAAACTTCAAAACCACTTATCCCAGTTCAAAAATTTAAAGAAGAACTACTGGCAGATGTGAAGCCCGACCGCTGCACAGATCAGGGCTTCATCTCTCAGATCACAGCCCCCCTGCAGGCACCATTTAAAATTAAAAGTATTTTTACCTGAACGCTCGTAAAAAGTATGTAAACCCCTGGTGTAGCCGGCATGTTTCAGTATGGTGCTCCTCACCCCCCAACCCACCCCCACGGTTGTGTTGCTAATAATGCAAGATGATGACGCTCCACTGCTCCTTCCTTACTGGTGCCCTTATGTACGGATATTTAATAATCTCTGTATCTCAGATGCCCAGCGCTATTTTTACAAAATTTGCCTAAATGCCATGTGTATCCTAGGCGTACACATGGCATTTAGGCAAATTCTATAAAAATAGTGCTGGCAGCTGAGATAGATATTAGTACTCCATGACATAAAACACCAATAAGAAGGGCGATCGGCGTCATAATTAGCGTTATTAACAATGTGATGGCAGGGGAGGGGTGAGGACGCCATATTAAATATGCCGGCTCACCGAGGACTACATACTTTCATAAACATTCAGGTAAAATACTTCAAACTTATATGAGCCTGCAGAAAGACCTCTGTAAGATGAAGCCTCGATCTATGCAGCAGTCGGGCTTCACCTCTACCAGTAGATCTCCTTTAAATACAGTGAAAACAGAAGTGGGCATATTAATATTTTATCAGAAATATAGTATTACTAAAAAATTGAATGACGTGCACAGGCACTTCAATGAGTTTGCTCCCCCTACTGCAGGGTTTCCCTAGATGTCTTCAGTGAACCCACCATAGGCCAAAGGATATTGGGTTGTTTTGCTTGAGGCAACCCCCCCCAGTGGTCCCATGACATACTTCCAAGTTACTGGCGAGCTACCATGAAATGGCCCCAGATCCCCATTCCCTAGGATCTGTTTCAGGCCTCGGACACTACAGCCTCTCATCTGTAACCAACTAGTGCCATGTCTGCAAGCCTCCCTTGTGCTGGATAGTACTTCTGCCCACTGGGACACTGTCAACTGCTTGCTGCCTTCTTCCTCAGTGCCAGTTGCCAACCAGCCAACTACCCCCACCAGTGCCACAAGGGTTCCTAGTTTTCCTATTCTAAGCTCCTCCCACTGAGCTATCCCCTCAGTGCTAACACCAGATGGTCAGCTCTGTGCTTGGTCATTGCTGGCAAACAACTTACTCCCCCTACTGGTAGGAGAGGGTTGTTGCACTTAAAGGGGATACCTCAACTGACACACACAGTATTCACTCAGCGCTGCTTTATAACTGGAGCGATTGGCTAATTATAAGCTCTCTGCCTTCTTTCCTGGATAAACATCCTTCAACAGCTTTGCCAGTTTGGCACTAGGCCAGACTTTTCAGCAATAAACTGGCCTGTTGGAATTTACTAAAGCAATAGAATACCTCTGATTAGCATGTAAAGACTGGAGTAATCTTTTCTGACCACGCTAAAGATGCTGACCCAGTGAACCATGAGAGCCTCCTGCTTAAATGAAGACAAATTGGACTCAATAAATCTGCTGTCTCCTGACTTTCCTCCTGCTACGAGGAGTGGAAATAATTAGTAGTCTTCAACAGGGTACAGTCAGTGGGTGTCTCATCCATCACAGTAGTTGACATCTTAACTGCAGTTTTAAAAATGTGTTATTTAACTTTATTTTAGAATTGATACACACAGGACAGCCAGCTGAAATATACCCACTCAATTTCAGACAAATTCAGCTTTGAGTTTAGAAAAGCTGGAAAGAGTGTGAGTCAAAGAAATCCTATGAATTGCCTAAAGTCACACAGTTAACCAGTGACTTATCTAGGAACTGAGAGGCCCTTTTCCCTTCAATTGTGTGTGTGTGTAGTTGTAGGTGTGTTACCCTTCAAACCATGGGCAAGTAGTGTGGCAGTGGGTCACAGGAAGAATTGGTGATGACTGGCAGAGTCCTGTTGCGTATGGGCATGTTGTAGATGTGAGACATTCATTTCCCTGGGGGAAGGTGGTAGCTGGCAACCCAGCATCCACACACCTCGATACTGGCCAATCACAGAGCTGTCATCTGCAGTACAGTCCTGATGTTGGGGTGGGATGGGGACAAGGACATGGGCAAAAATGAGTGGAAGTAGGTGTCTCCCTCAAAAAAGAATCTCCTTTTGGGCGTAATGGTCTGAGGTGTTTGTACCTTTCACACTGAATGCTTCTGTACTGAATCCTAAACTGTTGTCTTTTTCTTCTACCCACCCACTCCCTCATAGATCTGTTTGAATATAAATTCATTAACAGCAAGATCATCAACAGCACCTTCCTGCACAGCAAAGAGGGCTGCCAGCTGGATTTCAGTATGAGAACAATGCCTACATGATCTATTCGTCAGTTTCCTGGGCACGCTAGCTGTGCTGCCGGCAACTTATCGTCTCTGCGCTGCTCATGGACAAGATTGTGACTTCGGATGTAGGTGAGACATGTGCTAAGAAAAAGCAGCATTGTTCCGAATGATGAGAAGTCAGGGGGTGGGGTTACTGTGTTGATGTGATTGTAATTTTATGCTGCATTGGAAATAAGGGAGGGGAGAACTGGCCCTGGTACTAATTAGAACCCCAAAATATTCTACAAAGTTCTTGTTTTCAAACCTCTGTTGGAGCCTAGCAATTTGTATACGTCTACTGCATATGAGATAAATGCTAATTGCATGTTAGTTACTTACATTTCAAACCTCTAGAAATGTTTTTCCTATATAGGCTTTATCTCCAGCTCTTGCTGTCCCTGATGTTCGAGGATATACACTGTAGGCAGGGATATACCCTGCAACTGCTGAAGCTGTCATTATAGGTGGAAGCCAGGATCCCCCCCCTTCCGGATTATCTCCTGCAACCACACTCCTCCCTGCGGCATGGGCAGAGCATGTAGATCTCAGCTTGCACAGTATGTCCCGGTGGCAGGTTTTAAACTCCTCGCCCATCCACAAGGGTCGATGTGGCACCAGAGCCCACCTCCAGCCCTCTTCCGGCCATGGCACACTGCCTCTCGGTAGCTGCCTGAGCCTGGCCTGCTTCCTCATGCAGAGGCCTGCGTCGGCTCCAAAACCAGGGTCACCTGTATAGCAGCGCAACGTGCTGCCCCTGGGCTAGTGGGGCTGACCCATTATGAACTGGTTTTAAGCTTAACAACCAACAAGGTTCTAGGTCGGGTTTCTTCTTTTTTTTTTTTAGGACTAGTTCTGCCCGTCCCCATGTCAGCTGGCCAGATATTCCATGCTAGGGATGCTCAGAATAGGCCAATTCCGATTCCTAATCCAATTCAAATCCTAAAAGGACCCCCAAATTGGAAATGGGTTTGGAATCCTAAATCCTAACTTTCTATGCAGAAATAGGTTTTAGGATTTCATTTTGGATTTAGGGGGTTTTAAGACCTCAATTCCCAAAAATTCAAAATCTGAAAACTGGATTGTAATCCAATGATTCCAGTTCTAGTTTGGCAGAGTCTGAGGAACCCTATTCTAAGAAAGACTGAGTGAACCATTTAAAACAAAATTCAACCCCTGCAGCCAGTGCAAAATGTTACACTCAAGTTCTTATAAAAAGGCTAGAACTCATCAGAAGCCTGAGGATTTCTGACGTCTGTCCACGGCTGTAATGCTTAGAAAAGCTTAGACATTTTTAGAGCATAGAAATTCCTGGACCCCCAGCTTTTCTTAGCTTTTCTAAATCTTGAATGTCTAAGAACGATCATTGTTCTGGGAAACTCTCGGACTTTTAGTATGAGACAGCTGGAGATTGTGATTAGCAGAGAAAAGTATGGACAATTTTATTTACACTTTAGCAGTCTCTGAGAAATTTAGGGCAAATTGGAATAAAAGAGATGTATATAGTTCATAGGCAATAAGAAGTAAAGTATAGTTTGATTAGCTGACAAAAATATTTTCTATAACATTCAGTCAGTGATTATATATATTCCTGTGTGTATCTGTCAATTTTTTGATATGTCTCAAATGTCATTTGCTATCAAGAATCCAAGCCTTTACCCTTTAAAGGAACACTGTCAATCCTTTTTGCATGATATTATTTTGAATTGAAACCCCACATTTTATGATTGTGTATCTTCTCTAAAAGTCCAAGTGTAATGTCACCCTTCCCATGCATTTCAGTTCTACTAAGAAAGGAAGAAAGCAGATTAAACAGCCAACTACTTCAATTACTTTTAGAGAACATACGAACATATGTATGTTCTCTAAAAGTCATTGAAGTAGTTGGTTGTTTAAACTACTTTCTTCCTTTCTTAGTAGAACTGAAATGCATGGAAGGTGACATTATATTCAGCTGGTTTTAAATCCTTGATCTACTCTTATTGCATACATCCTGAACATTATGAACACTACCAAACAGTGCAGTCACTCATGATGCAATAGTCTCCTCTCCTCCAACAGCATCATGGGAGGCTAAACTGTGATATGCACAAAATGGCCAAATCCATACCATACAATGATCACACAAAAATGTAAGTAGTAAATAAAAAAGTAAAATGTATTTGTTTAGCTCCCCATCCTGGAGGCTCTGGGTGCTGTACTGTACATTAAGCTGGGGCTTAGCCTTAATCTTACTGTCACATGTGGAAAAAATGTGTCCAACTCTGCTTTAAACCTGCAGGATTCTAAAATATCAAACTGAAACTCTCTTTGAAAAATGGGGGAGGGAGGATGAATTAAAATAAAACAAGTGGTGGGGTAGGAGGTAGGGGGGCTGCAAATCGAGAAACAAGGGTTATGCTGAATGTGCACTGAAAGCAGAAAAAGACATTAGACATAACGTTTAGTCCATGAGGCCTTCTTGAAGAATGACCTGAGTGGCCCAGCTTGCTGCCTGGTATGCCGTGACCCAGGTTTGCATTCCAAACTTGAGGGTGCAGTGATAGGATGGCTGGGAAAGGATGAGCATATCACTACAATCGCTCCTTCCTGCAGAAAATGGGGACATTATTATTGCCATGTTTTAGCTACCCTGAACACTCCGGGGGTGGGTGGGTGGGGATCACATCATGACACAGAGAGGGAGTTGCATCACGGGCAGGGAATCATTAGCTGAGCATCTGATTGGGACCAGCCTGCTGGAATCGCCAAGGGGGTGGGAGGGCCAGAAAATTAGGGACAAAAGCCAGTGACTGGGCAGATGATGTGCTGCACACCCACATTATTATGGGAGGCAGCAGGACCAGACTCTGATACAGAGGTCCACCTGGAAAGTGGGTGCTGGGGTCCCCTGGAAAGTGGGCATTAGGGGCCCAGATTTAACATATTCATATCAGAATTTGGTACACTGATGCTATATTTGCATTTTGTATTACTTTAAAGAGATAAGAAAACTCAATTGATTGGAAAACAAAGGTTTTTGCAAGGTGGGAGGACCCATCTGATTGGGGGGGGGGGGAGCACCGGGAAATTTCCAGATATCCAGGTGGGTTAATCCAACACTGGGAGACTGTGTAGTCTAGAGGTTAGAGTACCAAGCTGTGAACATGGAAACCCGCCAGACCTGGAGTTAAATCCCACTGTCACCACTTGTATGCTGTTTGACACAGAGCAAGTCACTATACTTCCCTGTGCCTTCACAATACACTTGGAAATGAGCTTTGGCTCAGTGTGCCTTTCCTGGCTAAAAATTCTAAAATAAATGTAAAAAAATATTCAATTAGGGTACCTCCTAAGTGCTGCACAGGAATTCTGATTTAGTGATAACTCTGGCACAAGTTGAGGGACCCCGTTCTGGCAGTAGGGCAATCTGGCCAGTGAATTTAAAGCAGAGTTGGGTCACCTGAGTGACCCCTCAAGGGGTTAGCAGGCAAACCAGCACTAAAAATGTAATATTTCTAGGATCGTGGATATGTTGTTCGATCCATACTGCTTGGCAGGTACCTTGCCACTTTAAGATGTGCCAGAAAGTCTTCAAGCTGACTCCTCCCACCCACCTGGGTGGTATAACCCTTGGCTCCACCCCATGATGCCAGATCTTCCTTTCCATTGGAAGGTTCAGGTTCCCTCCTTAGCACTCCCATGTGTAGTAGGCCCTGGCTCTAGAATCTTCGGATTCACTTCCAAAACTTATTCTAAAACTCTCTCGAGTTTCATCTTCACATTCTTCTCTCGCTACCACGATGGAAGACAAATTGGTTCCTGGGTTTTGCCGGTGCCCCTGCGGACAGAAGATGTCTCACACTGATCGATACACCGCGTGCATCTACTGTCTAGGACATGACCATGATCCGCAGGCTTGCGATCTCTGTCGGTCCTTTTCACCTTCGGTTCTGGAAGAACCGCTGCCTGACTTCAACTGGGGTGACAGAAAAGCGTTACCCGCCAGTTAAATCAAGGATACCCATTGGGTGGTCTCCGCGGCTGAGGGGTCTGCCAAGCATTTGGAACAGCTTAATGCCTTCGAGGAGGAGGTAGCTCAGACTGCAGCAGGCTCTTCTTCGACTTCGGCCTTCATTCCGCTACAACTGGGATCCTCCTATTCGGCTTCCTTCAAGGAGTTGTGCCAGTCTCTTTCTACCAAGGGAGAGGGCCCTTCAGGGTCACATGTTTTGTGCTCTTGGAAGGAGTCGAAAAAGGACAAGTCGCAATGTCGACACTCTTGGGACCGGGAGCGGTCCAGCTCACAGGAATCCCATTTCAACTTCAGTGAAGTCATGGCCGAGGCCACTGGTTTCACATAACCCCATCAGAGCAGTCAGCTGAGATGCCTGTCAATGCGGCCGAGATTTTTCGTGAGCCAATCAGTGGTTTGTAGCCCGATCCAGTTGACGACTCTTTATTTTGGACTCCGGTGCTTCCGGTGCCCTCAGACAGGTTGGCTCAGGACCCACCCACCAAGGAACCTGACCAGAAGGAGCTGCGGGTTTCCCCAACTCCTTCTGAGGTCCCCCGTCAGCCCCATCAATGGTCAAGCTCTCGGTCTCATTCATAGACTTCGACGTTGGACAAGAATCGCCCTCATCAGTGATCTTGCTCCCGACGCCATGGTAAGCGGTGGCGCCACTCCTCGTCTTCATCCTCCTCGGGTGAGGAGAAGCTCTGGCACAAGTTGCGTCAGTGCTACGAAGACCAAATGTGGCAGCAGTTGGTCCTGTCTGTGTCAAAACCGATTCCGGTTTCAACCTGGCCATTAAGTGGCTTTCACTCGAGTGACCGAGGTCAGCCATAGCCACCATCACCGAGGTGCCAGTTAAGGCCCTGCCGGCTCAGCTGAAGCCAGCTACTCCACTGATCTGGGTAGAACCACTGCCTGAGCAAAGCGAAGTCCGGGACTCTGACCAAGGAATCTCGGTCAGCCCATGGCCTGCCCCATTGGTTGTTGGTCACTTTTACTCCGACCGCTCAAGGTGGATTGAGAGTGACATGAGTAGTACGCCCACTTTGCAGGACTCCTCGGGTCTGAAGATTCCTCCATGGTCTCCCGTCCTGTTGGCCGAGATCTCTTGGGGGTCTCTCCGTCGATAAGGGCTCCACCTTGCTGATGGGTATTTAATGGCTCATTTCCGAGTCCATGGGAATGAAGCTCGAGCCTATGCAGAAACGGGCCAAGCATCCCCCTCACAGAGATTCTGGACAAAGGGATACTCTGATGGAGGCCTTTCCGGTGGCTGAGGCCATTGTGGGTCCAGCCTTGGAGCTGTGGCAGCATCCTGCATCTTGCCCTGTATCTTCTGCCCAAATGGCCTGCAAGTATGTGGTCCCTATGGGGTCCCTTTCAGGATTTTCAGCGCACCCCTCTGTGGTGGGGTTGGTGGCCGACTCAATTTTTCAGCATTCATGCAACAAAGGGGATGTGGACAGACCCCCGGACAAGGAATTCAAACAACTGGGCCATTCCGGGAAGAAGGTCTATGCAGCCTCCTCCCCTGGCCTTCATCAGGCCAGTTCAGCCGTTATCATGGCACATTTCTCCCAAGCCTGCTTGGGCTCCCTGGATGAGGTGATCCCTCATCTCCCAGCAGACCTCCAGACCACAGTCAAGCAGGTCCGGGACCAGGGTAGAGCTGTGGTGAACAAACAACTCCAGATGGCTGGACATTGGTGACTCCTGTGCCTGTTCAGTAGTGGCCGCAGTGACCATGCGCCGCATGGCTTGGCTGCATTTCTCGACCTTTATGGGTGATACTCAACACAAGCTGGCAGATGTCCCCTTCCTGGGCACTGACCTGTTCAGGCCCGGTGTGGAGGGCTGCCTCCAATGTATAGAGAAGTCCAATGCCACCTTGGACTCCACCACATCTGCCCAGAAGGACAAGAGCCCCAGGCATCAGAACCACAGGCCCTTTAGTTTATCCACTCCTTTGGCCAGATCGGCCCAGCAGCAGCAGCAGCAGCAGGGCCAGCAGGCTCAATCTTGGTGTCCTTGGGCCAAGACCACAGCCTCCTCATTCAAGAAGCCCAGGGGGGAGGTCCTGGCGGCTCCTCCGCCGGACCCTCCTCCAAGCCTGCCCAGTGATGGGTTGGGGGGTGCCTCCCTCAATCCCATCACATCTCCCCTGGGACCTCCTGTGGGGGGCTGACTCAGCCACTTCCTTTCCACCTGGTCCTCTATCACCACAGACCATTGGGTTCTGGAAGTGGTCGGTCGAGGCCTGCCTCTGGAATTCGAACAGACCCCTCTATTTCGAGCCCGCACCCCATGGGGGGATCTGGTGTCCACAGCCTCTCAGTCAGCTCTCTGAGATGACTTAGCTCAGCTCCTTCTCAAGGAGGTGGTGCGCAGAGTAGCGGACCCACCTTCAGACCCAGGGTTCATTTCCAGGTACTTCCTGGTACCAAAGCAGATGCACCTCATTCTAGATCTGCACAACCTGAACAAGTTCCTCAGGTCCTGCATCTTCCAGATAGTAACTCTGGCTCAGATCATACCATCCCTGGAGCAAGGCATGTGATTCTGCTCCCTAGATCTTCAGGACACGTTCTTTCCGTCCTGATCCATCAATCCATTGGCGGTTCCTCCACTTCCAAGCCGAAGGTACCCTTTACATGTTCCAAGCCATGCCCTTTGGCCTGTCTTCAGCCCCCAGGGTCTTCACCAAATGCATGGCAGTGGTGGCGGCTTACCTGAGGTGCCGATGGGTACGGGTGTACCCTTACCTGGACGACTGGCTGATAGCAGGTCCCTCCAGGTGGGAGGTGGGGTGGTCCAGGGATCTGGTCCTCCAGATTTGCCTCAACCTTGGCCTCCTGATCACTGAGGCCAAGGCAGAACTCATGCCTTCGCAGGTGATTCAGTTCATCGGGGCAGAGCTCGACTCCTGCCGAGCCAGAGCTCAGCTCCTGGCAGACAGGGCAGAGGTTCTCTCCTCCTTTGCCCAATCTTTTCTGGTTGGGCAATCAGTCTCTGCCGGGGACTTCCTGCATCTTCTGGGCTACATGGCAGCCTGCATCAGCATGGCCTGATGGGCCTGCTGGCATATGTGTTCTCTCCAGTGGGAACTGGCCAGCCAGTGGTCTCAGCGCTCAGGTCATCTCGACCAGCTGGTCTCTGTGACCCAGAGGATGTGGAATGGCCTCCAGTGGTGGCTCATCTCATCCCACCTGCAGAAAGGGATCCCGTTTGTCCACCCCAAGCCGATGGTCATCATCCTGATGACCGACGCCTCTCTGATGGGTTGGGGTGTACATCTGGGGGAGCACAGAGCCCAGGGGCTGTGGTCCCTCCAGGAGTCCTGATGCCACATCAACCTGCTGGACCTTCTAGCGATTTGGCTGGCCCTGACCACATTTACTCCATTTGTTCGGGGTCAAGTGGTCCAGGTCCAGAAGGACAACACCACGACCATGTACTATCTCAACAGGCAGGGCAGGAAGTGCTCCTTGCACATCTGCAAGGAAGCTCGCCATAATTTGGTCCCTCATGCTCAGCCTGGAGACAGATCTCCTAGCCATTCACGTGGCAGGAGCCTTGAATTAGCTGGCCGATGCCCTCAGTGGATGGGCGGGGCATCTCACAAGTGGTGTCTCCACCAGGAGATAGTACAAGACCTGTTCTCCCACTGGGGCACCACTCAGTTGGACCTGTTCGCTTCCAGGGAGAACACAAAGCTGAGGCTGTATCATGCCCATCCCCCTCAGCAGGGTTTGCTGCAGGGGGATGCCTTCTTGAGGCTGTGGACTCCAGGCCTCTTCTACACCTTCCCTTCCCTTCCCTTGATTCACAAAGTGCTCATCAAGTTCAGGAGGGACAGGGCGCAGGTGATCCTGGTAGTCCCAGACTGGCCCCGCCAGTTCTGGTATCATCTCCTCCGCCTCAGCTCCAGGCTCCCGAGGTGGCTTCCAACATGCCTGGACCTGCCCTCAGTCAATCAGGGGAAAGTACTCCAACCGGACCTTCAATCCCTGTACCTGACGGCCTGGTTCCAGCGTGGCTAGAGTTCAGGCCTTGGGTCTCTCCAATGAGGTCCTCAACGTTTTGAGGCTTACCGTAGGAATCGACCAGAAAATGCTATGCCTTTAAATGGAAGAGATTCTCCATCTGGTGTCAGAGTAAAGGGTTGGACCCATCATCCTGTCCAGTGGCTAGCATTTTGGATTATCTTTGGTCCCTCTCCCAGCAGGGATTTCAGTCGGCTTGACCCAAGGTGCACCTGGCAGCCATCTCTGCTTACTGGGCGTGAGCTGTCAGCAGTCAGTGGTGCAGGAGAAGATGGTCTGGTGCTTCTTCAAGGCCTAGATCACATATCCCGGTGCGGGAACCTCCATCTCCATGGGATCTACTGCTGGTTTGGCAAAGCTCATGGGCAAGCCATTTGAACGATGCACAAATGTGACATCTCACATTTGTCGTGGAAGACCGCCTTCTTGGTGGCTATCACATCAGCCAGAAGGACTGGGGAGTTACAGGCACTGTTGAGTCTCCTTACCTGGTCTTTCACAGGGACAAGGTTTTCCTGCGCCCCACCGAAATTCCTTCCGAAGGTGGTGTGTCAGAGTTTCACCTTAACCAGGTGATTACTCTGCGGTGTTCTACCCCAATCACACCTCAGAGGCTGAGTACAGGCTCCATACTTTGGACCTAAGGCAGTGCTTTCGCCTACTACAAGCGAACTTCCGGAGTTTGGGAAGAGGTTCGCAACTGTTTGTCACCTATGCTGAAGCCGCACCTGGCGGACCTGCAGCCAAGCGGACAATAGCTCGATGGATTACATTTTGCATTGACCTCTGCTATAGGGTGGCAGGTAGGAGCCTCCGTAGGGGCTTAAGACTCATTCCACCCACCATATTGCTGCATCAGTGGCTGTTTCTAGGATGTCCTATCCAGAAGTCAGTGCACACCTTCATTTCCCATTACCACATCAACCTTGAGTCATGCCAGGATGCTGGTTTTGGAGCCTCAGTTCTTCAGTCCTTTTTCCTAAATAAAGGGTGTGCATCTTGCCTCCCTCCTCCCGAAGAACTGCTAGGAGTCTGCCAAGAAGTGTGGATAGAACAACATATCCACAATTCTAGAAAAACAGGTTACTCACCCTGTAACAGTAGTTCTAGGAGTGGTATATGTTGTTCATCCAGACTGACCCACCCGACCTCCCCGGTTTTGGCTCAAACCTGGCTTCCAGTGGGCGAGATCTGGCATCATGGAGCAGAGCAGAGGGTTATACCACCTGGGGGTGGGAGGAGCCAGCTTGAAGACTTTCTGGCACATTTAAAGCGGCAAGGTACTTGCCAAGAAGTGCGGATGAACAAATATACCATTCCTAGAACTACTGTTACAGGTGAGTAGCCTGTTTATTTCCCACGCCCTTCCCTGATTTCTGCCACTTCAAATGTTGTACTTGCTTTTATATTTATTTGTATGTATATTTATTGCTGTATTACACAATGGCAGGAAAGAATCCTGGTTTCTGATTGGTCAGTTGGCCATCACAGCAGGAATGTTATCCTGGCATAACATCCCTGCATGATTATTTGTTGGATCATTTGTTATATCATCTCTTAAAGGTGATAGGAAACCGTTTTAACACCTCTAGAAGCCCTCTAGTTGTTCTTTTATTGGCTACTCACTTCTGATATATTTTGGACCATTTTTGTTAAATTAATAATCTAATTTGGTTGCCTTTTTAAGGACCCTGAATCCTTCTCTCCCCCCAGCAGTTGCTGCTTTCTCTTTTCATACTGCCTGAACATTCTGTGACATCACAAACACCTTTCCAGGCCATTCAGATGAATAGCATGGAATGGGAGTTTCTGATGTCATAGAATGTCTTAGAGCTATGAAAATCAAGAGCAGTAGCTGGTGAGAAGAGAGGAACTCTATGTAGATCTGAGGGCACCCCACAACTAGATTATTTATTTATCAAAAAGTCATCAAAGCATGTCAGAATACATAACTGGCATGGGAAGGAAGGTGGAAGGGCAGTTAACTATGTACAAATAATTTCCTATCTCCTTTAAGAAACAAAAATATTTTTATACACTAACAAAAACATTCTTTAAAATTATTTGTTTTATTCTGTATAAAACAACAAGCCATTGTATAAAAGGAATAATGCCCTCCAGGGTGGGTGTTATGCTGGGATAACATCCCTTCTCGGTTGTTGGATGCCCTCGGACAGTGGCCTCGGCCCAACTATCGAGAGGCGGGATGTTATCCCAGCATAACACCCAATTCTGTCAGACATTATTCTTTATTCTCCCCATCCCTCCCCAGGTCGCACTCTGGAAATGAGCCTTGGCTCAGTGTGCCCTTCTGGTGAAACATGTCTAAATAAATAAATCAAAGGAGCTCCCAATTAGTGAGGATGGATGGGGAAAAAATGTAAGTTCGAAAAAAAAAAAAAAATGATCTGGGAAAGAAGTTGAACACAGATAACCCTGCTTCTTTTGTCTGCCACAGATCTAAAGTCAAAAGCTGGGGGGACAGGGGGCTGTCTTAGTGGCCCAGCGTTAATGTTTCATGCTGTTTTGTGGGTCACAGGGGTTAGGAGTGAGCCCAAGGCTCTGCAGTCATGTGGCCCTAGGATCAGGAGAGCAGCCGATGGTAGCCCTTCCTGGCTAATAAGGGAGGGGAGGCACCCCCAGCAGCAACCTCTGAAGTGGACCTAGGAGGTAGTTCTCTGCCTTCTCCACAGGGGGTCACTGTAGTGATGACGTTGCCTGAACAGGCAACAAGTGGGTGGAGGGTGGGTAGCGTACTGGGATAATATCACCCCCACCATCTGATTGACAAGCGCTGGTACTACTCTCTGGCCACGTGGGGCTTGGTGGTCTCCATTCATGGTCTAAAAGGGAAGATGTTGATGGGATAAATCCATATGAAATAAAGTCAAAAGCAAGGACGTCACTGCTTTATGTACTTTAACAAGTATACATTTTACACAGCAAAGTGTGTGGCAGCTAGAAAGTATACCGGTTGTTGGGGTAAGAGATGAAATGTTCATAAATGCGGTATAAAATGGAAGTCTGTGGATGAAGGTGTGCTAGATGTTTGGTAAATTGTCTGAAATTGAACAAAAATTCAGAAAATGTTAAATACATGATTATTTTTTGTTTTATTTTAAACCATTATGTTCCTTAGATCATACAGGCCTTTACTTTCTGTATCGCTGCTCACTTCTGGCATGGTGCCAGCAGCTGAATGTATGTAACCCCATCATTTTGCAAATGACAGGCGGTATGCTGTTGAAGCTGACAGCAGTACCAGGTGGAGACTGGGTTCGGGGAGGAATAGGTTACTCGGCACAGGGGGCCTAGGTTTGGCTACTCTGCACAGGGGCACCCAAGTAATTCCGAACACGGGAAGCAGTAACTGTAATGTCCAATACCAGAAGTGGGATTCTAAAGTGTGGCTTTTTATGCACATCCAAACAGAATAAACAAAGCATAGATGGACCCCCATGGGGCTACACTCCTGGTAATGCAGATTAAAAGAATCAAGAACACTTCTTCTACACTTTAGCCCTCAGGCTCTGAACCCACTGGGCACACAGCCCAGACTTGCACGCTGCTTTGAGTACACAGCCCGAACTTGTACACTGTTCTGGGTTTTTCCTGGCTCGGCTCCTTGCCGGCCATTCGGACACCTTCCATATGTCATGGAAACATTTGCTGGTGGCTCCCTAAACCACCTAAGAGCACCTCAGCTCCATCAGGGAAACTTCCCTTTAATCCCACGTCTGGGTATTTTCCTCAGACACTGGCCAAGTACCTCAGAGAAAGTAAAGATGCCACAGAGCAAATCTGTAGAGGTGAATTTGGTTACTACTGATGGGGGATCTCCCACCTCTCGCTTCCACAATTCATACCCGTCCATTTCTCTGGACATTAAACATCTCCTACTGTAAAGCTTGGCAATGTAGAGTAAGGCTAAATGTATATCACATTTCCTCTACTCGTCTTGCTTTCCCATTGTGCTGGACTTGAACATATTTTTACTTGGCATAGCCCATTGCTCTAGGCCCCCCACTGATTAAGCAGTCCAATCCCCATTTTACTTCACTCTTTGGTGTTGGACTTGAACCTACTTGAGTTAACCGGCAATGTCTATTACACTAGACCTCCTACAGATTAAGTAGTCCAATCCCCACGTTCCAACAGTTCAGGTGAAAAACATTGGCCCTCTGTCAGAGCGAACTCACCCTTTGGTTGCAGGTGCCCCACAGGCGATGCCTCCACTGGAATTTTTCTCTCAGAGCTTCTGTTGCCGCAGCACAACTTGAAATAGGCAGCTTCTTCCCTCAGCCAGAACTAGGAGGGTTGCCCCTGGAAGACAGGCAAACCTTTTCCCCCCATCCCCTCTGGGAGGGGGCACTTAAACCAGTGACAGTGGTCTCCCCCACTTCAGCAATAAGTTTCTGTGTCCCTCTTATGGTGGAAGCACACACCTTCTTAACAGTAGCTCTAAAACAGAGCTTAAAGCTCTGAGAGCCTGCACACAGACTGCTGTGCTGCTGTCTCTCACCAAGACTGCACACAGACTCTGTTCAAAATCCGCAACATTCTATCCTAACTTCCAACTGCAGCACTCCAGTGGGGCTCATGCAGCTGCGAGAGTTCTATGGTGATGTCATCCCTCAGTCTCAGCTGAGACTGAGAACAGAGTGAGACAGTGTGAAATCCATTTAACTGGAGTTTCACAAGCCGCCTTCCCTGCCTACCACTAGGTCTTACTGGGATTCTAGTAACCCTGGGTAACAGGGGGGTTACATGTATCTTTTCAGGAAGCCCATCCCCAGCTTGCTTCTTCCCCTGCCCCCAAAGGGTCTCTTACCACTACTGGGACTCCCAGATCCATGATTTGGAAGGATGGAGGTAATACTACTCCAATTCCAGTCGAACTCAACAGATCTCCCCTTCCTATCCACGAGCATGTTGTTCATAAGTCATACTGTCACGTGACATCAGCATGCATGCCCAGAAATGAGGGAGGGCGAGAGGAATGGTCTCACATCACTGAGGATGTTAGGCAGTCTGACTGCTGCTATCAATGATGTGAGACCACACCTTCCCCATCCCTTCCAGGCACACATGTTGCTGCTGCCACATGACAATGTGGCTTACGAACAGTATGCCTTGGGCTAGGGAAGGGGAACCTGCTGCATTAGCTTGGAATTACTCAATTAGTGTGCCCCCTTCCCCACCTGCTGATCATGGACTGGAGGTCACTAGGGGATCCACTTTAGATAAATAGTCCTCTGGGTTTGGCAGTGGGGAGCAGGGTAACGGGGGACTCAGAGGAAACACAGTGTTGGCTGAATTTTTATTTTACATAATTACTGTATGGAAGTACTTCCAGTGCACCTTCACTGCAGTGGCCAACTTACATGCACCGGTCAGAAGAAGACGAGCAAAGGGACAGTGCCACAAATGGATTACACATGAGCTAAAATCTCTAATGATAGCCAGAGACAAGGCATGGAAAAAGGCAAGGAGATCTGCTAGCCCTGCAGATTTTGCTGCCTACAGATCACTGTGGAACCAGTGCCAAACAATCTCCAAATCAGCCAAACGAGACTATTTAAAATCCCTCCAGCGGCGAACCCTATCTGATCCTAAGTCCTTCTGGTCTAGTATCAACTCCCTGCTAAAAGGCACAAAAACACCCCAGCAGGGTAACATAATCTGTAATGATATATCACTTACGGATGGAGGGGAGGCCACCTCAGCCTTTAATCGCTTCTTCACCGATCTGGGGGGCGATCAGACCCTGCCCCCCACATAGCTCACCAGGTCCTCCGGCCACTGAATTCCAAGACCCTGTGATTGCCCACTTTCACCTGTGGACAGTGCGGGCCAAGGAAGTGCTACCCCTCCTACAATTCTTAAAACTCAATGGGTCCCCAGGACCTGACGGACTGGACCCTAGGCTACTTAGGGCTGCTGCCCCAGCCATCGCCCTACCTGTAGCCCTGTTAATAAACAGATCCCTGCAGGAAAGAACAGTCCCACTAATATGGAAACAGGCCCATGTAGAGTCAATCCACAAGGGTGGAGACAGGGAAATGATAGGCCATTATAGACCCATCTCCATCCTATGTCACCTGACAAAGATTCAGGAACGGCTAGTATATTGCAAACTAAGAGACTACTTGGAAGGCAACAGGCTCCTGGCCCCCTCACAACACAGCTTTTGACAAAAGCATGGGACCAACACCGCCCTCATTAAATTTACCTCCGATGTCCGGGCTGCCTTGGACAAGGGTACCCCCACTGGGGCCGTGTTCGTCGATCTCTCCAAGGCATTTGACCTGGTAGATCACCCACTCCTACTAACAAAGCTTAGCCAACTTGGACTCGATCAGCATTCCCTCAACTGGTTCCATAATTACCTCACTGACCATTCTCAGCAGGTCAAGTGGAGAGGGGTCACCTCCGAACCCCTACCTCTAACTGAAGGGGTGCCACAGGGCTCTATCTTGGGCACGCTATTATTCTCTCTATTCACAAATGACCTACATGGCCATTGCGGGGGCAGCTCCTTAGTACAGTACGCTGATGATGCAGTATTGTACCGAACAGGGCTCCACCCATCCAACCAAAGACCCATGCTTCAGGCAGATTTCACCAAGGCCGAGACTTGGCTAGTTGAGAATCGCTTGGTCCTTAATTTCACCAAGACAAAGGTGATGCTGCTCGGTCCAAAATCCCTGGATCCCTCCCGGGCCCATCTTCTCCCACTCACTACAAAGGCTTTTGACACTGTCTTCCACCCTCTTCTGCTGAACGCCCTTTGTCACACTGGTCTTGCGGCTGGCCCACTAGCATGGTGCTCAAGCTACCTAAACGCTCGGTCACAGTGTGTTAAAATCAATGGAACACTCTTTAATACTCATCCCATACACTCAGGAGTTCTCCAAGGCTCCATCCTGGGCCCCCTCCTCTTCTCACTCTATCTGAACATCCTGCCCAGTGCTTGCTCTGACAAAATGCTTCTGTATGCTGACGATGCTGTCATTTTTGCCACCCACCGCAACCCTATCTCCTTCAGGATTCCCTACAACAGTCCTTCAATGAGGCAGATGCCTGGTTTAAGGAGCACAGACTCATCATTAATCTTAAAAACCAAAGTTTTGCTTTTGCCCACCCCAAAACAAAGCTAGCAACCACCCACTCCATATTCTTCCTAGTACCAAACAACCTCTGGAACAAGTCTGCTCCTACAAATACCTCGGGATTACCTTTGACTCAGCCCTCACATTCTCTGAACACATTGATGCCCTTGCATCCGCCACCAACACTGACTTGGCATCCTCTTCCGCCATCGAAACTGCTTCCCCCCAAATGCTCTCCGGCTCGCTGTCACATCCTCAGTACTGTCCCTGGTAGACTATGGCTTACCAATCTATGGTGCTGCTAACACAACTGCCCTCAAAAAAATTCACATAACCCTAAATAAGGCTTGCAGACTGATTACTGGTGCCCCCAGGCTCACACACACCTGCCAACTGTATAACGATGCTAAACTCCTGACCCTTGATGAACAGCTTCGCTATCATACCTGCCTACTCACTAAAAAAACCCTACTCGGGCTCTCTCCACCAGGGGTGACTGCATCCATCCACCGGATCCCGCCCACTGTTGCTACACAGTCCTCCTACAAGACCTCTCTACTGGTCCCAAGATCAAGAACCACTCATGGTCAGAGGTCCTTCTGGTACAGAGCCCCACTCTGGTTTAACTCTCCCCTGCCACCATCTCCAATGCCACCACAATCTCCAAATTCAAAACCACCCTTCGCAGCCAACTCCTCAACACTCGTAGCTGCTACTGTCTCTGAATGAGGCCCTACCTCGACCTCTCCACTCGTGACAATGCCCACCGGGCAGCTCCCCACCTAGCCACCCCCATCCCTTACCCAGCACACCATTCCTAAGTATAACCTGGCCAGAGCCTGCTGTCTCATGCCAGTTGATTGCTCAGCAAGTGAAACCAATTTTGTCAGATCTATTTCTATTACATGTACCCTGTAACTCAAATGTATGTTGTTTGACCACAGTGTGACGTGGTGCCTCTAACAAACGCCTACTTGAAGAAAACCTGTACTATGTAATCTAAATGCTATGTATGTCTCAATGTGACAAGGTACCTTCGGAAACGAGCCTCTGGCTCAAAGGCTGTAAACTGATTCTCACAAATAAACTACCATAACTGGCTCCAAATTAGAGGTAGCACAATCTGTCAAATATCTTGGCCTCACATTAAATCAAAGGCTCACATTGAAGCCCCACGTGGACTTGGTAATAAAAAACATCCACCAAAAGCTGGGCCTCCTCTATCGTTTAAGCCACAACATGATACCAGAGACCAGACTGGCAATCGCACAAAGCATCCTCCTCCCAACCCTAACCTACGCAGCTCCATCCTACTCAGCATCGCTAAACAGGACTATTGCAGATTACAGACCTTATATCACAAAATCGCTCACTTTGCTTCCAAATCCCACCCGAGGACCCATCACTGTGATGTCCTCACAGCCCTCAACTGGCCATCCCTGAACAACAGGCTCCAGTACCCCCTACTAAGCTGGACCTACAAGCTTCTCAATGCCCAACCTCCGGCAGGGCTGATCGGACTACTTGCCCCAAAGCGGACTAGACGACCACTCCGTTCCTCAAACAAAAATCTACTGGAAATTCCCTTGGCCTGCTCTGTCGCTGGGAGCAAATCCTTTACTCACCTGGCCCCTGTATCATGGAATAACCTCCCCAGCCACCTTCAGGAGGCACCCACCCTAGCCAAATTTCAAAAGGGACTGCACGCTCACCTCCTTAACCTTAGTCCCTGCCCTTGTACGGATGGCTAGTCTACCTCACCTAGTGTCAATTGGGTTTGTACAAAATTGCTCCCCCACAAGAGTAATGACTAAGGACTGCACAAACTGGTACTCTATTCCTACATGGAACCTCTTGTGTGCATTTAAAGCACTTACCACCCAACATCCATCTGCCGTCACTGCTGAACTCTGCACTGTAATCTACCTACTGCCCTCTTCACAGAAACGATATACTGTCCTTACAACCCTGTACTATATGTACCACACTGTTCTGCTGTATTCAATAATGTAATGTACCTCCTGCCCTCTTCCACTAAAACTGTATACTGACTTCGTAATCCTGTACGACATGTCCTACACTGTATTATCTACCTGTATGTGCAAAACAATATGTAACTAACTCCGAGTCGCCCCTGAAAAAGGGACCCTCGGGGCCCAGTGAGCTTATCCGGTTAACAAAATTTAATAAATAAATAAATAAATATGGGGAGGAGATTGATTGATTGATTGATTTGAAACTTGGTAACTGGGAAAGGCATACTGAGCCAAGGCTCGATTCCAGGTGCTACCCAGAGAAAGGGGTTCAGGAGAAATAGTGAGCACAACACAGTTAAATTTTTGGTACAAAATAAAGTGTAAGCACGTTCCAAGAATGAATGCTACAGAGTTACAAAACTTAGTTCAAGACTTAGTACAATGATTAGACTAACTGGATTAATTAATTAGAGTGGAGGCTGAGAGATAACTGGGGTGGGGTATAGTTTACATATTGTGGCAGGCCGTGGCTTTGGATGATACAGTGCAAGCCACTTAATCGGGACGTCTGCTTTATTGGGACGTCCCCCTGGGAACCAATTAAGTGGTCATGTATTTCAATAGAGGAGCACTCATTTTAATAGGGACAGGGATGCCGGATATATGGGACAGATTTAGCCCTACAGCACCTCATTGAGCCAACCTTTTTCACTCCCATTCAGTCCCATTACTTGAGTGTTGATCCTCTAACACCTAAATGAGCAGAGAGATAACTGGGGTGTGGTATAGTTTACATATTGTGGCAGGCGGTGGCTTTGGATGAGATGTACTAGTGAGTTTCCCCATAAAGAAAAATCAAATCCCTTATTAAGGATTGGGGCCTGTAAACTGCAACTGAAAATGCTTTGTGCGGTTTGCATCTTTTCCCCTCATATTTTTACGATAGGAGACAGATTCAGAATGTGCCTCTCGTCTGTGTAAGGTATAAATGCAGCTTTATTTTTGTTACGGTTACCCCTTACATGAAAAGAAATATTTTAAAACAGCAGCAATGTTTTAGACACCAGGGGCCAGATATTCAACACTTTGTCTAGTGGGCAAAGTGACTGCACTCTGTTTGCCTGGGGTTTGCGCCCAGATGTAATATTCAAAGGGGGCTGTGGTGCACACTAAAAGGGTTAGCATGCTAAAAAAAAATAATGTATATGGTAAGCAAGGGGGGGGGGCAGGGACATAAATCCCAGTGCAGTGCAATATTCAGCACAGTAGTGCTGTGAAAAGGGAATAGCGCAGGCCACCTTGTGCTGCACAGTTACCGCTGAGAAGAAACTCCACTTACGCCAGGCAACCCTAGCAGACAGAGGACCCACTGTAGCCAACAACTATGTTGGCAGTTGGGGGAACACACCTGCTCCCTGGTGGCTAGTGGCATCCCTGTCCCCCAATCCCCATCCCTATTGAGAGTAAAAATTTCCCTGGTGGCTAGCAGTCCCCCCGTCCCTGTCCCTAGTAAAAGCAATCTCTTCCTTGGTGCCTAGTGGTCCACCCTGTCTCCCAATCCCCATCCTTGGTAAAAGCAATAATTTCCCTGGTGCCCAGTGGTCCCCCTACCCCGGTTGCTGGCCCTGGTAAAATTACAATAGTCCCTGGTGTCTAGTGGTCCCCCCACCCTCTGATCTCCTGTCCCGGTAGAATTATAATAGTCTCTGGTGTCCAGTGGTCCCCCCCACTGTCCGATCACCATCCCATATAATAATACATATTTCTCTAATGTCTAGTGCCCTCCCCCGCCGCCTTCTGATCACCAGCTCCGTATTCTATCACATATTCCCTGGCATCTAGTGGCACCCCCCCATGATCTCCTTCCCTGTACCAGCAGAAGCTTTCCCTGGCATCTAGTGGGCCCCACACCACATGGTACTGACCAACCCCCACCACCACTCTCCCTTACCTGAATCACTGGTACCACGGCAGCCCATATGGTGACTGGCACAGCCTACTCTCATCACCTCGGCTGGCTGCCGTATGCGATGACAGGGAGCATGCTTCCCCTCTACTGTAAAAGGAGCACATGTACTGTCTACAGCACACAGTATGTGCACTCCCTAAATAGTACAGAGGACATGCACATACTGTCATCGTATACAGCGGTGAGCCAAGGAGTTGAGAAGAGGGCTGTGCTGGTTGCCGTATGGGCTCCTGCAGCACTGGCGATTCAGGTAAGGGGGTGGCAGGGTGGGTTGGTCTGTGTTACAGTGCTGGGGGTGCCACTAGACATCAAGGAAAGCTTTTGCTGGTACAGGGATGGGGACTAGTGGGTGGGAGGCAAGGGTGTAGACAGGCATACTCACTGTACACATTTGTGTACAGTTTTGTTGATTGCCTGTCACAAACCATAAGCCACTCTGTTAATATCATCATTCTAATCTGTAGTATTTGGGTTAGTGTAGTCCACTGAGGAGTGTCCCATACATGTATAACCTCTTTAGAGAATAGAGGAATCATCTGACAACAATCTGACTTGTTTGGAGGGGGGTGCCATTTGGAAAGGATGTGTACATTTTTTAATGGGGGGGTGTAACTGTTGGAGACTGTGTACAAAACCGAAATTTCTGGCTACACTCCTGGTGGGAGGATGCCACCAGATGCCAGGAAAAATGTGATAGAACACAGGGCTAGCAAATGGAGGGTGGGGGACTACTGGACACCAGAGAATTATTTTATTTACCAGGGCTGGTGATTGGATGGTGGGGGGACCACTAGACACCAGGGACTATTGTAATTTTACTGGGACCAGTGATCAGAGGGTGGAGGGGACCACTTGATACCAGTGACTATTGTAATTATACTAGGGCCGGCAATCAGAGGGTGGTAGGACCACTGGATGCCAGAGAATTATTTTATTCTACCAGGACTGGCAGTCGGTGGGGGGCAGGAGGACAACTAGACACCAGGGACTACTGCAATTTTATCAGGTCTGGTGACTGGAGGGTGGATACTGGACACCAGGGAAATTTGTTTCCTTTCATGGGACAGTGATTGGGGGGGGTGAGGGGTCCATTGGACACCAGGAAATACTTGGATTTTACCAGAGACAGGGATTGGAGGGTGTAGGGTGCCACTAGGATACCAGGGAATATGTCCACTTTTATGGGACTGAGCAATCGAGGTGGGGCAGTCACAGGTGCGCAAACCTGCCGCTGCTTCCCTTGAAAATGTGTCCATAATGGCTATTCAAATGACCCCTTAGCATCTTGCATGCCCAAAGGGCTCATTTACATGGTGCTGTCTGAATATCTCACCGTGGGCCCCCAGTGCTATCAGGTCTTTGGGGGGGGCGGTTCCCTGCACTGCCAGGATCCATGTTGGAATAGTGCTACTCAAGTTAACACTGTGCCAACATGCCCCTATATGCAGTCGGATAGCACAGATGCACTATCCGACTGGATATAGCATCCTCGGGGGCAATGGGCAAGTGCAATCCTTTGTGCTCCGCTTTGCCCATTTTTCAATATCTGGCCCCAGGTGACTTGTTATCACCTCCCATCCTCATCAGTTCTGTGTGTTTTTTGTTTTGTAGAAAAGGTTTATGAGCTCAAGGTTACCCAGAGAGTCATTGAGTCATAGGTCATGGTGGGGTTGAAGCCTGTGGAATCACCATGCTAGTGGTACCCCCTTCCAATGGCAGTTTCTCCAATTTTTCATGCAGGAAACTGTGAAATTTACCACATACCTTCTAACTGAAGCTGCTTCATATATTATATTAGATTAGCCTTTTTCTCACGGGACTTTAATTAGAGGGTGGCTTCTGTTTAAACCGCTGATCCCCACTTCCAGCACCCAGCTCCCATCTGGTAATAAATTAATTCAATTATGATCCAAAAACACATACTGTAACTATTTTTTTTTTTATATTGCAACCAGAATGAAGAGAACAGACTTACAGTATACTAGATGAAGCACAACAATGACAAAGACCCCAGCTCCTATCTTCTAAATCTAAGTGTGGGTTCAGCTGGAAGGCAGCTTCACTGTTCGCCAAAATGGTGAACTTGGCCTAAACCAAACCGAGTGGTTAGAGGACAGAGATGTGAACCTTAAGACTCTGGCTTGAATTCCATGACTACCACTTCATAACCTTAAGCTTGTCACTTAAAGCAGCCATGCAACTGATGAGACTATATTAGGACACACTGCTTTCACATCGGGGCCTGTCCCCATTTATTGCTGCCAGCTGAATTGTGCTACATTCAGCAGTTTTTGAAGATGGTAAATGTCACATTTAGATTTTACGTACCTTATTAGGGCTAGCAGTATAGCCTAGAGGTTAGAGCAACCAGCTGCAATTGAGGTTGGTACTGTACATCAATCAATCAGTCAATCAATCAATTAATCAATCAGTCAATCAATTAATTTTTATTTATAAAAAAGCGCCTATCTTAAAAACCAAGGTGCTTGTACAACACAATAAATAACAATACATCAATGAATAAACACAGCAGATTAAAACAATAAATACTACAGCGGCATTAAAAATCAGAATAGGCTAAATTAAATAGGAAGGTTTTAAGGGCAGCTTTAAAAATTTGGACGATCAGGCAATCTCTCACCCGACGAGGTAGAGAGTTCCACAGGGTCGGGGCCATAAAATTGAATGAGCTGGCCCCAGATGTCTTTAAACGGACCATGGGAATCTCTAGCAATCCCTCGTCGGTGGATTGGAAAGAGTGGGAGGGACAGTAGGGATAGAAGGAGATCTTGCAGGTAACTAGGTCCCTGGTCGTGTAGGGCCTTATAGGTCAGCAAACCGACCTTGCAGGTGATCCACCACTGTACTGGCAATCAGTGCAGTCCGCTGATGACAGGCATTATATGACTGGTCCTAGAAGCACTAGTGAACAGCCTGGCCGCTGCATTCTGCACTAGCTGCAAGTGGTGGATATCAACCCCTGGTAGCCCTAGGTAAACTGTGTTGCAGCAGTCAAGGCAGGGGGTAACGAAGGCGTGGACCAAAGTTGGAAGATCATCGGAAAGAACCAGGTGCTTCACCCAGGCGATATTCCTCAGATGGTAAAAAGAGGTTTTGACAACTGCTGACACCTGAGATGTAAGGGTCAGGCAGTCATCAAAAATAACGTCCAGGTTCCGCACCTGGTCTGAGGTAGTCAGCTGAACACCTCCAAGCCATAGTCCTGAAGGTAATCCTGCCAACAAACCTGCCTCCCGATGACCTGGGTCCACAACCAACACCTCAGTTTTTTCCGGGTTTAACCACAGCCAGCTCACACTCATCCAATCCTGGATCTCAGCGAGACAGTTGTTAAAGACCAAAACAGCATCACCCTGACCAGGCACAAAGGACATGTACAGCTGAGTATCATCTGCATAGCAGTGAAAACTCAAGCTGTACTGCCTAGTAGTCGCTCCCAACAGCAGCATATACACCGCAAATAACATGGGTGCCAAGATGGAACCCTGCAGCACCCCGCAGGATAGGGGGAGTGGTTCCGAGGAAAAAATCCCAGAAACCACTCTTTGGGTCCTACCTTCGAGGAATGATCGAAACCATCTGAGGACTGTACCAGACAGTCCATAGATGAACCGCAGGCATTCCAACAGCACATCATGGTCCACAGTGTCAAATGCTGCAGAGAGATCTAGAGGACCAAGATGGAACGGGTCTTTCGATCTCTCGCTATTAGGAGGTCATTTAGTACCCAGACAGGGTCTGTCTCTGTACTAGGTCTCTTCCTAAATCCGGACTAGAGAGAATCATAGACATTGTGGCTGGTCAAATGATCATCCAGCTGCGACACAACCGCCTTCTCAATAACATTACCCACAAAGGGCAGGTTAGAGACAGGCCTGTAGTTTGCCAGACAATCCAGGTCCAAGGATGGCTTTTTAAGGAGAGGCCGAACCACGGCCTCCTTCAGGAGAACTGGAAAGATCCCCCTCTCCAAAGACATCCAGACTATCTCAGCAAGGACCGAGCCGATTTTATCCACATAAACTACTAAAAGGCATGTAGGGCCTGGATCCAAACTACAGTTGGTTGGTCACAACAACTGGATGACCATCACAATGTCATTGATTGTGGGCTGGCAGAAGTCAGACCACACAAACTGGGTGTCCGACATCTCCTGCCGACAACCATAATTCCTGTTACAGAGGGTCACGCGGACACCAGACCTGATTGTGGCAACCTTATCAGCGAAGAATTGAGCAAACTCCTCACACTGCTCTTGTGAAAAAGCACTTACAGGCTGGAGACAGATTGAATTACACAATCTGTCCATAGTCCGGAAGAGCTAGGCCGGTCAATTCTGCACGGCTGCAATTTCCCCGGACAGGAATTCTGCCTTCTTATGGGGAAATTGCTGATTGATAGACCCCATAATGATCCATCAGTCTAAGTCTGTCACACTCCAGGCCCGACCTCTGCCAACACCTCTCTAGCCTTCATCCCACTCTCCTCAACTCCCTCAAGGCCTCATCAAACCAAGGAGACCTGGGGCAAAGAGTGATGGGACAAACATGAACAGGAGCAATGGAATCCAGGGCCCCTACCACCACCTTATTATAGGCAAGTAGCAGGTCCCCAGGATCCATGCATTCACTCAGTAAACTCGATAGGTCCAGCACCGCCACCAGACCATCAGGGGAAACACCCCTCAAAGGGCGATACCGGACCATCTCCATAGGGGCCATGAAGCTGAACCCAATGGTATGATGGTTAGACCACCCGATTGGTTCCACCACCAAGTCAGATATCTCTATTGCCAGGAGAAACACCAAGTCCAATGAATGACCATCAATATGGGTCGAGGAGGAAATAACCTGTGTGAAGCTCAGTGAATTCATTAACTGGAGGAAGTCTTGACCAAATTGCGAGAGTTGATCATCGACCCAAGTATTGAAAACCCTCAGAATCAACCATCTGGGGGATCTCAATGTCAGGTCAACAATGAAATCTGCGACTTCCCACAGGAAAACATTCCTATCTCCTGGTGGACAGTAGATGATAAGAATCCTGCACCCCACACCCTCGCCCATGATACAGTACATTCAAAGGAGTTGGTGGTCCTCACTGGTACCTCCACCAGGTTCAGTTCTGATTTAAATAGATGGCAACTCCCCCACCCCTACGATCCATCCTCGGGCAGCTAGCGGTCTTGTTCCTAATGGACCTGGCATTACATAACACCGCCCGAGTAGGATGAGTAACCGAGGAAGACCATGTTACCTGCATGCAACAGGCAGAGCCCTTGGGTATGGGAACCAGACAAGGAGAACCCCTTTCCTGGACCCATTTTGCCCCAGGGCATCTCCTCGTCCCCACTATCCCAATCCGCCCACTCCTTTCCATTCCCCCACCAGGCCCAGCCCCCGCCCTCCTCCTAGCAATCCCCAGAGCCCAGCACCATCTATAAACCTCTGGGGACAATGAAGGACAGGAAAAAGGACAGAGATCCCTAAGCCTGGGGGAAGGGGAATAATGCCTGACCGTCACTACACCTTTCCAACACATCTCTATCACACTCTACAGACACCCAAAATAAACAACCACAAAATTACAAATACAATCCATACTCAGACAACCACCCCAACACACAACTATTCAATCAACCTATCAAACATCCACCATCACTCAAACTTAATAAATAATGTCAAAAAATCAAGAAAATATGTATGCAAATTAAGAACTAGAACAAAACAACTGATGATATAATGTAAAATTTAATTACAGACTAAAGAGTAGCCACAACTCTCACCAAAAGAACTAATTATAATTTCGAGGAGCTCTCACCTCACCAGAAAACAAAATACTGAAAAGAAATACTGACTCCCCGAACTATCTCCCACCTAGGTCGGGGTACAGTAAACAGAATAATCACAAAATGTCCAAGTCAAAATAGGGCACTCTCACTGCCCAACAGGTTCAGAGAATAATCAAAAAGAAAAGTCAAACCATCTAACTGGTGCAGTCCTTGTCAAGTTCTTGAAAAATCCTCAGACTAGCAGACTTGGGTTTGATTCCCACAACCTCCACTTACATACTGTGCAATATGTCATCTAATTGTTATGTTACTGACAATGCATATCAGCTGCTACTGTTTTTCCATCGATCTATGTGCCTTGTTTGTTCCCCCAACCCATGTTTGACAAGGATCCTTTGTAAATGAGCTTTTAGCTCAAAGGTTTGTAATTCCGATTCTACAATAAATAAATAAATAAAATACTGTGTGACCATAAGGAAGTCACTTAACCTTCCCATTGCTCCCAGGTCACCCCTGTAGCACAAGTGGACCTTGTACCCAGTGGGCCTTACCTGGTTACCAAAGAATAAAAATAAATACATTTCACAAGTGATAGGGATGGCTCTGACTGACCTTTCACCTCATAATGTCCCACTTGCTTGTCCAGGTTCTTTATAGGAAACACTGCAGTGTCTCTTTTTGAGACCCTGTCCTAATTTTCTCCTGTGCTTGAATGTGCTTATTTTCTTTTAAATCATTTTCTGTATTTCCTTTCCCCTTTGTAGCTGGCTCCAGCATCATGTCCTGTATCAGCTGCTTTTTCCTATCATTTGGGAACAGTGAGTCTGCCATGATTGCCTTGTTATGCCTGTTCGGGGGGGTCAGCATTGCCTCCTGGAATGCACTGGATGTGCTGACGGTGGAACTGTATTCCTCTGACAAAAGGTAAAGTGGTAAGCTGTGTGTGTGTGTGTGTATGTTTAGGTATGTATCTGGGCGTGTTTGGATGCATGTGAATATTTGTGTATGTTTGGGTGTATATCTGTGAATGTTTGGGTGCATGTGAATGTCTATGTGTGGATGGATGTTAGTGTGTATGTATGTTTGGTTGCATGTCAATATTTTTTGGTGTTTGTGTCTGTGTATGTTAGGGTGCTTGTGTGTATGTCTGAGTATGGTTGGGTGTGTGTGTATGTGTGAATGTATGTCTGTGTATGTTTGTGTGAATGTATGTGCATGTTTGTGTGTATGTCTATGTATGTTTGGCTGTATGTGACTGTGTATGTTTGTGTGTATGTCTATATATGTTTGGATGTATGTGACTGTGTATGTTTGGGTGCATGTGAATATGTATGTTTGGCTGTGTGCATGTGTGTTTGGGTGTTTGTGTGTATGTCTATATATGTTTGGATGTATGTGACGTTGTATGTTTGGGTGTGTGCATGCGTGAGTGTGTGTGTGTGTATGTATGTGCATGCCTGGGTGTGTGTATGCTTGGGTGTTTGTGTGAATGTCTTTGTATGTTTGGGTACATGTGAATGTGTGTGTGTGTGTGTGTGTGTGTGTGTGTGCTTGGGTGTTTGTGTGAATGTACGTGTATGTTTGGGTGCATGTGAATGTATGTTTGTGTGTGTGTATGCTTGGGTGTTTGTGTGAATGTATGTGTATGTTTGGGTGCATGTGAATGTGTGTGTGTGAATGTACATGTATGTTTGGGTGCATGTGAATGTATGTTTGGGTGTGTTTGTGTTTGGGTGTTTGTGTGAATGTATGTGTATGTTTGGGTGCATGTGAATGTATGGGTGTGTTTGTGTGTGCTTGGGTGTTTGTGTGAATGTATGGGTATGTTTGGGTGCATGTGAATGTGTGTGTGTGAATGTATATGTATGTTTGGGTGCATGTGAATGTATGTTTGTGTATGTGTGTGCTTGGGTGTTTGTGTGAATGTACGTGTATGTTTGGGTGCATGTGAATGTATGTTTGTGTGTGTGCTTGGGTGTTTGTGTGAATGTATGTGTATGTTTGGGTGCATGTGAATGTATGTTTGTGTGTGTGTGTGTGTGCTTGGGTGTTTGTGTGAATGCATGTGTATGTTTGGGTGCATGTGAATGTATGTTTGTGTGTGGGTATGTATGTGTATGTTTGGGTGCATGTGAATGTGTGTGTGTGTGTGTGTGTACTTGGGTGTTTGTGTGAATGTACGTGTATGTTTGGGTGCATGTGAATGTATGTTTGTGTGTGTGCTTGGGTGTTTGTGTGAATGTATGTGTATGTTTGGGTGCATGTGAATGTATGTTTGTGTGTGTGTGTGCTTGGGTGTTTGTGTGAATGCATGTGTATGTTTGGGTGCATGTGAATGTATGTTTGTGTGTGGGTATGTATGTGCATGTTTGGGTGCATGTGAATGTATGTTTGGGTGTGTGTGTGCACTTGGGTGCTTGTGTGAATGTACGATTTTATTTGGGTTCATGTGAATGTGTGTGTGCGTGCTTGGGTTTTTGTGTGAATGTATGTGTATGTTTGGGTGCATGTGAATGAATGTGTGTTTGTGTGCTTGGGTGTTTATGTGAATGTACGTGTATGTTTGGATGCATGTGAACGTATGTTTGGGTGTGTGCGTGTGTGCTTAGGTGTTTATGTGAATGTTCGTGTATGTTTGGGTGCATGTGAATGTATGTTTGGGTGTTTGTGTGAATGTATGTGTATGTTTAGGTGCATGTGAATGTATGTTTGTGTGTGTGTGCTTGGGTGTTTATGTGAATGTTCGTGTATGTTTGGGTGCATGTGAATGTATGTTTGGGTGTTTGTGTGAATGTATGTGTATGTTTAGGTGCATGTGAATGTATGTATGTGTGTGTGTGTGCTTGGGTGTTTGTGTGAATGTACATGTATGTTTGGGTGCATGTGAATGTATGTTTGTGTGTGTGTGTGTGTGTGAATGTACGTGCATGTTTGGGTGCATGTGAATGTATGTTTGGGTGGTTGCATGTATGTCTGTGTATATTTAGGTATGTGTATGCCTCTCAACTGTACCTGATTTTTAGAGTCATCTCTGATTTTACCTCAGGGATTTCCTCCTTCCCTCATAAATTTGTCATTTCAGTCACTGAAGAGTAAGGATTTGAATTGTAAAATAATATCATCCATTAATGTTACGGTCTAGTTCTCATTACAAAAATGCAGTTAACACTGAGCAGGCTATCACTATTTTTTTCACAAGTATTTCTGATTTTGGTCACTTGGCCATGATTTTTTAAGCCTTGTTGTTAATTTGTGACTGTGTGTGTGTATACGTGTGCTTGTGTCTGTGAGTCTGTATGTGTGCATGCATGTGTCCGTGTGTGTATCTACACATGTACCTGCGTGTGTGTCTCTATGTGTGCATGCATCTGTGTGTGTGTGTGTGTGTGTGTGTGTTTGTGTGCATATAAGTAAGCAATAACCCATGACAGGATATGTTGTTATTGGGGATTAACCCACACCCGGGTGCGTTGTGAGGCGGTTAGAGAATCCCTCTGTCCTGATTGGCTGAGATTTGTTCCTTGGCATGGCATAGTGAGAGCACTAACTACGGCTGAAAACAAGACCATGTCAACCTTGGCATGGAACATTCCATACCCTGTGCCATGTGTATGGAATGCTTATGTTTTGCAAGTCAGAAATTTTTTTTTACATTTGTTTCCCCACCCGCCTTCTCGGTTGCTCCCACACTCCTGCTTATTTGTTCACTTTCTTCACTTAACCATTATCAGACTAAATAAGTTTAAAGAGCAGCTGGCAACTTCAGGAGAACTTTAACAAAACATAATATTTAGATAAAGTTCAGCTTGTATTTCACATTAGTTCTTTATTCCTCCTTCCCATTATTTATTGCTGAGGTCAATTACATGCAAACAGGATTTTTGCTCCTGAAGAGTTCATCTATTTCTGTTGCTGTCTCCCTACCTGAGGTCATAATGCACTGCTTGTGACATCACAGTTAATCTCATGGCAACAGATTGTGATGTCACAAGAGCATTATGATTTGAAGCAGGGAGTAAGCTATAGAGGCAGATTAAAATAACTGTAAGGGATAACAATCATGTGTTCATGCACATTTGCTCAGTAATAAATAATGAGGAGGAGAAATCTAGAATATATATGGAATACAAGCAAAATGTCACCTCCTTATTATGTTTTTCAAAGTTTTCTTTCAGGCGTCAGTAGCTCTTTCAATTTTCTAGGGTTCATGTATTCAGTGCTGGGCTGACTGCTCCTGGCAGCTCCTCACTCACCATCGAAGCAGCTTAACAGGCCAGAGCCTGTAACGTGACTGGTGTGATAGTGGATGCGAGACAGCAGCGCACTTCCATCTGTGGGACTGCCGCCAAAGAAAATGCTGGTGTTCTCCTCTGTGACATGATGCACTGCTCATGCCCTGGTCAGTGTGGTTAATACTACATTTTTAACACCAAGAACTGTAGTACCTATTCAGGCAAATGAGCATTAAGCTCTGCAGGTGAAAATATGGATAAGTAAATGAAGTAACAAGAAACAGACATGGAAGAGTTTGCCCAGTCGTGCAGAGGGCTGAGGCACTGCAAGTGCCTTTCCTCTCACCACCTCACCATGCCAGCGATCTGAGTTCGGGAACAAGATTGGGTTGCTGGAGGGTCAGCGGGGGGGAGGAGCTGGGAGAGGACTGAGTGTTCACCTGCCAGCTCTTCTGTCTCAGACTGGGGTGGTAGGTTGATCTGGCTCTTGGCTGTCACCAGGAGGAGGCCTAGAAGTAGCACTGATGCTCATAAAACAGACTTAGGTCGGGGGGGGGGTGAAAGGAATTGCTGCTCTGGAATGTATGCAAGCCTCCCTGCACATGCCACTGTAGCTCCAGGAAGTAAGGGGAGAAAATATGGAGGAAAATGGGAGGACCAGAGTTTTGTGAAGCTCCATCGATGGCACCACGACCCGCCCTGCCATTCCTGTTCAGAGTGACTTCTGGATGTGAATACACCAAGGGGGAGGATGGCACTCTTCTCCCTGGCACCACTGCTGTGGGGTGTTTAATCCACAGGGAAACCTAGCACTGACCAGGAGTAAGGCAAGGGATGGTCTATGGTGCCCAGGAATGAGGCTGAATGGCCACCTAGTCTGTCTTGGACAGATAAAAACCTCTCTGAAAAGAAAAAGAAACAGACACAGAGTCTAGTTTAATCAGACTTCTTTTGATTGTGTGTGTGTGTGTGTGTGTGTGTGTGTGTGTGTGCATGCTTGTTTGTTTGCCTGGGTGTGTATATCTGTGTGTGTGTGTGTGTGTGTGTGTGTGTGCACGTGTGTGTGTGTGTGCGTGTGTGTGTGAGTATGCTTGTTTGTGTGCCTGTGTGTGATTATGCATGTATATGTTTGTATGTGTGAATGTTTGTGTATTTGGTGTTGAAGTAGTGAGATGCTCTGCTTCCGGGGAGGAAGGGTGCAGGCCGCCCAGCATCCACTCTTTCCCTGTCAGCCAACCATGGTGCGGTATTGCTGTTGGCTGTGAAGGCAGCCATTTGCCCAACCTCCTGGCCAGAGAAAGGGCTCAGCTACTGCAATCCAATCATTGATGTGGGGACTGGGAAGCCAAAGGTGGGGGGAGGGAACTGAGGGAAAGCTGAAGCACAATGTTCAGCTGAGTATCTTAAACCTTTTCTTCGTGTTTCTTTACAGGACAACGGCCTTTGGATTCCTGAATGCTCTCTGTAAACTTGCCGCTGTCTTGGGCATCAGCATATTTACCTCCTTGGTGGGCGTGACAAAAGCAGTGGCCATCCTGCTGGCATCGAGTGCCCTGGCTGTAGGAAGCTCACTCGCACTTAAACTACCGGAGACGCGGGGCCAGGTGCTCCAGTGAAGACTGAAGAACAACAGACCTGGAGTAGAGTGTAGACACTGTGAAATGTCTGTCTTTGACTTTTTTGGGGGGTGGGGGTCAGGGTGTCTTATTTTTGGTTTTGTCTGTGTGTGTGAATCTTATTTGGAAACAATATGGAAGGAAGATAGCACTACAGAGTCTGCTCCTACCAATCTTGAGTGGTAGGAACTGTTAGCTGATGGAACCTCTTGGAGGCTGCCGAGGGACCAGAGGCAGAAAGCATCATGGGATTGATGGAGTTGAGCTAAACTGACACCATCAACCCATTTTAGGCATTAAAAGCAGTAGTCTATGTTCAGGGCTGTTAGTGGGTCTGTTATCTGACATATAGTGCCAATTAGAGAGTGAAAACCATACATCACTAAGATGCTCACATCAGTAGTATCATTTCCCAGAACCACAGGGACTGCAAAGTCCCATTTCAGTAGAGTCATCGGGGTTGCAAGGCTCCTTCAACCATCTCATTTATGTAAATAAATGTTGAGGAAACAATGGACGTTATAGGGGTTGCAGAGAAATCATAGGGGCCTCGACTGCAACCCCTGGCTACCCCTAAATGACACCCCTGGACCACATGTACAGCTGGTTGGCAAAAGCAGTTGCTAAGTCCCATAGAGCGGGAGTGGGTTTTTTGCCAGTCAAGCAGGGGAGAAGAGCTATTGAAACGTGTGTGGCGTCAGAGTGAGTGGCGCAATTGAGCCCTCTCCTCATATAAACCTGCCATCTGAGGTTTGTTTTAAGTGAGGACAGCTAGCTTTTAATTTAAAAAGATTATAGAAGGGCTTTTACCATTAGTACACAAAAAACCAAAATCACATCAGTAGACTGCAAATCAAGCCATTCAATTCTGCATTTCATTTTCTACATTTTTAATTTTTAACCTGGAAAGGCACGTGAGCACAACTGCCCATTTTCTGAAGTGTCCTGTGACAACACAATACAGAGTATTGAGCAGGGTCAAGAGTTATACAGACACTTATTCAGGAAGTGACAAAACACTAAACTGAGAATATTAAGGCCAAGGGTTTACAAGCAGACAGACAGTGATGGGCAAAATTAAAATGTTTAAGTGCCATCACAAACTGAATTGTCCAAGAGTTATTGTTTACGTTGAGTTTAAAACAATCCAAGGGAGAGACAGTGGACCACAGAGTAGAGGAGGCTGTTGAAAAGTTTTGTATCCTTAAAGGAGAGGAAGTGCTGGCCTTGGGAAGTGTGGCAGAAAGGGACTGTGAAGGAGTGATCGGACGTGAGTCTAGTGGTTCAAGCATAGGGGATCCTCTGAAAAATGGAGACAGTGCTATTAGGTGGATGGCCATGAAGGACTTTATAGTTATAGAAAAAAGTCAGAATTTTACTGTTTAATCTGTTCTCAAACAATAACCAATCTGCTGCCCTGTAAAGGTCACAGTGATGGGTACTTCTAGGGAGGCCAGTGGCAAACCTAATAATGTTATGGCAGGCTGCCCTTAGCCTATTGAGATTATTTGGGGAGGTAGAGGGGGAATATACCAAAGACCTGTAGTCAATTAGCAGCAGCAAGAAGCTGTTGGCTACCAGTGCCCTTGTTTGAGGTATGAGGAATCGATTCACTCCAAAGAGCATTCCGAGCCATTGGCGCCCGTTTTTGATAAGTTGACTGATGTGATAATCATAGTAGGACAGGTGGGGATCAAGGTAAACACCAAGGTATTTACATTCTGTGACTCTCCTGATAGGATTGCCATTCATTGTCTGTTAAAGTCAAAATCAGAGCTCTTTCTGACACACGAGAATAATATGGACTTAGTTTTTTTGGCACCGAGGACCAGTCCATGGGAGGAGATATTGGGAAAGAAATTAATGGCAAGTGAAAAAAGTAAGGGGCCTAAGATGGACCCCTGGGGTACCCATATTTAATGGGACACACATCTGAGTATAGTTCCACAATTACTGTTTTGTGAGATCTTCCGCTTAGATAGTTCCTAAAAAAATTCAGTACCCCCTCAGAAAATTTTTGGTGTGAGAGTATGTTAAGAAGTACCTGGTGGTCCACTAAATTGAAGGCCTTAGTGAGGTCTACGAACACTGACCCAGTGTAGAAACCTTCATCATTTGCATTGCGGATATAGTTGGTGAGTTTCACCAGTGCTGTCTCTGTATTGTGGATGGCCCTAAAGTTTAGTTTATTGATTTGGAAACAACCTTTGAGCTAGCAGCTCGTTTACAAAGGTTCCACATCAGAGTAGAGCACACAATGCAGCACATAGCAAGGTTACAATAAATTAAATAGCAAGGTCACTTAGCAAGGTTCTGTTGCATACAATAATTTCATACAGTTACAGATTTAAAAATTGTTTTACACATCTAGTATAATGAGCAAAGGCATTAAAGGGTTAGAGTTTAGACTACTATTAGTGCTAACTAAGTAGAATGTGAAAGAACAGAAAGAATTACAGAGATGGAAAGAGAGCCCTGTGCTGCAAGGGGTTGGCTTTGTCTGAACATATTAGGATTATAGCTGGGGGGGGATATGAGTCTATGGAGGGTTGAGAAGGGAAAGGTTGTGGGAAAGGTAGGGGGTGTGTTGGAGGAAGGTAGTGGGAGGAACAGCCTAACAAGCATATTCTGTGAGGCCCTTGACTAGAATGAGAGGGGGTCCTCAGGTACAAGTAAGGATGGGGGGGGGAGGGGGATAGAGCCGCCCATGACAAGTTCTGTGAATGACGGTTATTTATAAAGATAGGGGTATCAGAGGTGAGAGGCTAAGTGCTGCTCATGAGTGATGGAATGGATCTATCACAGGGAAGTAGGTATTACGTCAAGCAGTTGCAGGTGGATAAGTTGGCGAGGTGCTGTATCAATTGTGTTTTCAAGATCTTCAAGCTCTCAGAGCCAGTTACGTGAGCAGGGAGAACATGCAACCATTGAGGGACCTTATAGGAGAAGGAGCATTGCCCAAGGGATGTTTTTCTGAAAGGCACCTTAAGTGAATTATGTGAAGGCCCCCAGGTATTGTGCTGGGAATTAGTTGTCCGTAACATTTGTTGGATGCAAGGTGGTATGAGAGCTAGCAATGCCTTTTTGCCTAGGATGCATGTCTGAAAATTTTTACTTTCCCTAAGGATGAGCCATTTTGTATGATTATATAGCAGGCATGTGTGCATTTGGTTGTCTGCCCCTAGGACAAACAGACCTTATTTAATGCAGTGGAGATTCTTTTCAGTGCAGTGTCTGTGACTGCGCTGTAGACCAGTATGCCATAATCAATCACTGACAGTACAGAACTTGAGACCGATAATAACAGAGCAGAGGGTATGAGGTATTTCCTGTGCCTATACAGGATTCCAAGCTTGGTGTTGATGGTTTTTACCATGTGATTGATGTGTTGGGAGAAGAAGAGGGATTCATCAATGTGAATACCTGTACCTGCTCAAGTGGAGCATTCTTGTTGTTGGTGACAGTCAATGAGGGATACTTTTTCCTAAGGTGAGGGATGGTTAACATTACCTTAGTTTTTTTGTAGTTGAGGAGAAGTTCGTAGGTAGTAAACCAATCCCCCAGCAAGTTGAAGGTAGTTTGCAGTTCACGTGCAAGTTCTCTTAAATTTGGGCTACGGTTCAGGATTACAGCATCATCCACATAGAGGATGACTCTACTAGGGCAAGATTCCGGAAGTCTGTTTATGAAGAGGCTAAACAGTAGGGGGCCTAGGATGGATTCTTGTGGGACTCCTAGGGAAACCTCTCTGGTGGTAGATATCACTGCTTTTTACACTTTGGTTCCTGGCAGCTAGATAGTCACTAGACCAGCCCACAGAATCTGTTGACAGGCCCAGATCTAACAGTTGTTGTAGAAGAATCTTATGGTTGACCGTATCAAATGCTTTCATGAGGTCAATAAATATATACACTACAAGGCTTCCATCATCCATGGCTTGGTGAACGAAGTCCGTGAAATTGACCAGGGCTATAGTGGTGCTGTGGCCTTTCCTGAAGCCATGTTGCTGTGGGCATTGAAGGTTGTATTTATCCAAACAGTCGGTAAGCTGGTCCAACACAGTTCTTGCAAGTGCTTTGGGGGGGGGGGGTGGACAGAATGGATATGGGCCTGCAATTGACAGTGGATGTGCGGCCTCCATTTTTGTATACTGGTGTGCCTAGTGCCTGCTTCCACAGGGCGGGGAATTTTCCCAAAGAGAGGGACTTGCTGAAGATTTTTGTGAGAGGGACGATTATCTCATCAAGTGTGAGCCCCACCATCTTCATGTCAATTGAATCGCTACCTGTTCTTGTTTTCCCTAGCACTCTTTTTATGTATTTCTTAGTGTCTTTTATTGAAATGTGCCTGAAATAGAATTTGGGGTGGTTAATAATTGCAGCAGTGTTATCTTGTGGTGCCACAGAGTCAGTCAGGTAATCTTGAGGGAGGATGGAGCTCAAATCCGTGAAGGCAGCATTGAAGGAGTTGGCGATAGATAATGGGTCCTGAGTGGTGCTACCATTAAGGTTGAGCATGTAGGGTACTTTCTTATCAGCTTTCGCTAGCAACTCTTTGATGTTGTCCCAAAACATTTTGCCATTGCCCCAGGTTTTAGCAAGTAAAGCCATGCTGAGACTCTGTGAGTAACTTATTTTTTTACAGAAATTAAATAATTTGATACAGAACAATTTTTTTCATAATTTTGGAAAGGGGCGCGAGTACAGAAACTGGCGTAAAGTTGCAGACATCATTTTTAGATCCGGATTCGTGGAGGGGCATTACTAAGGACAGTTGCATGAAAATGAGGGTAGGGAGGTCCGCCACCCTCACTCCAACTAGTCTGGCAAGTTCCAACTATCAGGGGAAATTTTAGCTTATTTTTTTCAGACTACCCCCACCACCACCACCAAATTGAGGGTAGTTTAAAATGGTGGTGTTTAGCTCAGTATATAATGTAAAAGACTCTATTTAGCTGTTACAATTAACTTGAGAACATTTTTTTTTATTTGGTTGTCTTATCTACTTTTTATAGTGTGTTTTTGCCAGCTTTTACACAGTCTTTGGAAAAAATTTTCATCAGGATGTTCTAACTTTATAGTGTGTCTATTATGACATCATAATGTTTACCATAACAACAGGCTATGATGTCACAAACCCAGCAATTGTGCAGTCCATTGGGGGAGGCTGTATGGTGTAAGCAATAATTCCTGACAGGGTGGGCGGTATTGGGAAATACCGGATCTCCCAGGGGCGTAATGAGGCCTGACGCCACAGGCGGAGGTCCTTATAGCCCCTGGAAGGTCTGGTATTTCCCAATACTGCCCACCCTGGAGGGTATTATTGCGCTTAGAAAATGGGTCACTGTATTGTATGCATTTTAAAATGAAATAAAATACTATAAAATAGTTTAAATAGCATAGAATAGCATAAAATAGTTCCTCCGCCTGCACTTGTATGCTTTATTTTTTTTTTTACCTGAGGACTTTTGTCCTGTTGGAGCCTCTGTATTTGTAAAAAAAAAAAAGTTTGCTGTCTCTTGTAATTGATTTTGTACTCAATTTCGTCATCTGGCAATGAGAGGGGCTACTCTATAGTAAATAAAAGTGAAAGTATTGGGGAATTGGCAGCGGGAATTGGCAGTGGGGGCAGTCATAGTGGGCAGGCAGTTCTGTATACTGAGGAGGCGGCATAGAGAGTCGGGAGGTGCAGTTGAGGAAGGTCAGTGAGCTATTTGTTTTAGTGGCAATGAGCAAAATGGACAGCCGAGTAACTTTTGTACAGAGAATGTGAGAAAAGACTGTGGCAGACTTTCTTAACTTCCGCTCGGGGACTTTGAGTCGCGTTACCAGGTCGAAATGCTTACTACCTCAGGCGGCTTTTGAGGGACCAGGAGCTGCGACTTTCTCCATCAGATAAAATGTCAGGTGAATGTTATGTTTGTGAGAAGTAGGCATTTTTTTTTTCACTTCTTTCAGTACATCTTGAAGGAAGCTAAGAGCAACGGGTGGGGGGGGGGAGCACACCGGCTGTCAACTCGCTCCGGAGATCACCGGTATTTTCTACTTCTTCCATGCCACATATGAGCTTCCATCTGCGGTAGGAAGATGTAAGAAAATACCGGTGCTCTCATGCTCAGTTTGAGGCTGACAAGCTGCTTGCAGGGAAATGTAATACAGCAGCTGCTTTGTTGACCGGAAAGTGTGTATGTGCTTTGTATGTTGTTACACTTATTTATTTGGACTGTGCAGTCTTGTTATTTTTGCCATGAGAGGCAATGGCCTGAGCGCTGAATACTGTTATGCTTTGCCGAGCAGGGCAAGATGGTGGCCACATTTCATTAACATTCGAGGTGCACACTAATTGTTTTGGTTATGGGGCACCCTGAATAGGCTCTCGTTTTTATGCGGGCTGTATCGGAAAATAAATGAATCTCTACTGCCACGCTTTCACCAATGAGATTCGTTTATTTTCCGTGCCATTTTCTAATTTAAAACAAAGAGTGGATTAAGCACTTGTTAATATAAACTATTTTAAAAAGACTAATAATAATGGGATGAAGCCAAAAAAACCTAAAAAAGATGTTTGAGTTGAATACAATGGATATACATATAATGCAGCAGTTTCAAACTTTTTAAGTGGATAACCGAGTTTTCAAAAGGATTTCTTCTGATCTGTGCCTATGGAAAATCTCTTTTGAAAACAGGGCACCTGGGGTATATGTTGATACTGTACCACCGCCGAGACCACTCTTCTGGTTGCAACAGTGGTCTTGTGTATTCTTAGGGTATGAGAACCATAAACCGAAGGTGAACAGTTCTGATACCATAAGAATGTAAGTGAGAGCACTCTTGCAACTAGAGAAGTGGTCTCAGTGGAGGTATCAATATATTAATTGAGCTTGGTCAGTACTATATTGATTTTTTTAAAACCCTTACCCGAACCTGCCTGTTTCCAGGACAGCTGTGCTTGTGGTACTCTTCACAACATAAGAGTGTCTCACGTGCATAGGAAAGGACCACTCCAATTGGTTAGGAGTGCTCCCTCATTCTATGATGCTCACTCATGGAAGCTATGAAATCACAGACTTTTTTTTTGGCCACTTCACTTGCCACTGGCACTAGACTCCTTCAGGCCCCTAACCTGTGCCTCAACTCGCCATGACACTATCCACCATCACTGATGAGCAAACCCGTCATGTAGCCTTGAATACAAATTCTGCTTCTTTTGTTCTGTATGCTGTGGCCCCTGATAAAGGGATCCATGTGGCTGTGAAAGTTTGTGTGCTATACCATCTTGTAAACTAGGTGTTGCACCAAAACAAGGCTATCCTCCTGATGTGAGACCATTCTTTTTTTCTTTGCCCCTGTGTCTCCACTCCAGCCCCTTCAGCTGCACTACATACTATCTGCTGTCTGCCCCCATGGAGCCTCAGATTACTCCCTGGGTGAAGTAAAGGGGTAGGGGGATACAGCCCCAAGCCTGCAAGTCATTGGACAATGGTGGAGGTGGTGGGCACCATTCCAGATGTACCAGGGTTCCTTGGAGAGCCGGGGCTGAGATTTTCCCCTTTAGCCCACTCCCCCACCCCTGGAGGTGTCAGTGCAAGAGGAAAACCAGTGCACAGGCACATGCAATACGTGCCCTGGCATGGGTCCCCAGCCGGCATCTTTCCCTCCCACTCTACTGTGCTTGAATGCACTGAAACCTGTGGTCACCCATATGGCAGAAACATATGGAGGGGCAGGAACCCTTCCTCCCTCCCAGGAGGAGGAGGGCATCCCTCCCCCGGACAGCTCCCCCATCAACCCAGGCTTGCTCCTGAACCTGGGTCACTGGTGTCACGAGCCATAGCATGAGCCAGCGATGTGGGAAAATTCTAAATAAAAGGAAAATCCTGAAGCAAGACATATGTTGGTTCAATAAAAGGTTTCAAACTCGCCAGTGGTTCTTCCTGTTCTCCAAGGACCAACACACCTACAAACTCTTTCCTACAGAATAAACTGTGCAAAATCTTAGAATATAGTGTGAAAATTAAAAAAAAAAAACTGACACAGAAACTTGCATGTGTGGGCCTTTGTTCCTCAGAGTTCATCTCTTTTTGGTGCTTTCTTTTTTCCATATAGGTGTTTATGCTCCTGCTGCCAGCCTGCCCCACTTAGCTTGGTCTCCCTCCAGCCCCATCACCCATCATCCCTGGGACTCACCCCTCCAAATCTCCTATGAGTTACCCCATGTGGTGGGCTGAGGGGATTCACCAAGCCCACTCAGAGCAGGATTCAGTCGGGGCAGGGAGGGGGGGCACTCAGTCAACTGCAGGACCTGTGAAAAAGGCCAGCCCAGCTTTATCCAGCTGTGGAGATATACAAGTATTTTTGTTCTGCCGTATTTTCTCCCTGGCCCACCATCGGGATGCCGCAAACCTTCTGATAGCAAGAGAAGATCAGTTTAGACTTTTGAGTAGTATGTAGTGTTGAATCTCTCCTGGGGACCTACAGTACACAAACAGTGCCTGCTTTACATACCTTCAATGGATATTAACTAGTCTTCATCTGTTCTGTATTGTGATGGTATGACCTAAGACTGTATACATCCTCCATATTATTCCCAAACGAGGTACTGTGCAGTTGGAACTGATGACCAGTAAAGTTATTTCCTTTCTTTTTTTTTATTAAGTAAAACTAATTTAAATGAGTCTGAACCTACCAGAACAAAACGGATAAGAACAAGACCTGCTGATGGAAATAATACATTAAAAGAAGAAGGAAAGTTTGGAAATGACAGTTTGGTTTTTGGAGCATTTGTCTGGAATCCCTACAGTAACAGTGAGGAAATAGATGGCAGTGGGGGAGACGGACTGTACTTTGGTCTTGTCAGAGTTGCCAGCACTGAGTAATGTAGCGTTTCCTGGCTGGGGACTAGGGATGGGTGTACCATCTCTAGATCTAATCCAGAACCGCATCTGATTAGAACTCAAACACTTCTAAAGGGTTCTTGTTCAAACCCAGTCATCTGCAAATATTCACATTAGTTTCATTTGAACTAATAGGATTTTTTTGAGGGGGATCTAAATTTTATTGCACAACTTCCCTAATGCCTGTTCACTGTAGCTCTTTCTTGTTTGACATCATGCTGTTATCAGATTCTGCTTACTGTAGCTTTGGAACAGTTGCTTCTTTGGCAATTTTTCCAAAGCAACCAGCAGCTTTGGCAAAAAAAAAGTGCCAATATTTGTGGGTGTGCCCCTGAAGCGTTTTAGTCTCATAAGTTACATACAGGGATTGAACCAGTTTCAAAAAAGAACTTAGAAGCTGGCAAGTTCTAAAATCTAGAACTGAAAAGAACCTCCCCCTTTTAAAAGCAGTTTGAGATGCAAATTAGTAATTAAGTATCTCATATATAAATAATATGCAGTTTCCTAAATTAAAAGGAGTTTCAAAACTATTCTTTTTGGAAACAGAAATGGATTTCTTATCTCTGATTCAGCTTCCATCTTTGTTTAGGATCCTGCCCTCCTGTATCTGGCCTTCTTTTTCTAGCACCACGTATTACAGAAAAGGCAATCCTGCCCCATTTACTCCCTCTATAGGTTTCCAAAGAAGCTATGTGATTTTGACGGATGTGTCCTCCAGTCTCTAGATGTGTTCACTTGTCCTTGTGCATGATGTGAAAGTGCTACTGGAGATGAGTACATGCTATTTAACCCTTGGACTGCCAACAGAATCAGAACATTTTGGAATTCTTGACTGACATATTAGTTCACGGCACAGAAATGGTTACTATGGGCCATTTGCGCAACTCCAGACACACTGCAGGCTGTAGTACCCCATGAAGTAATTCTGGACATAGGTATTTTCTTGAGGTTTACACAACCAAGCGCCTCTTCATCTTCCTGTGTATTGTCCCACCATATTGTGACCGATTTCTCAGCAGAGAATTTATTCACTCTGGATTCCATGCGACATCTACTGTATTTCTTTCCTCCAGGTATGGACTATGGGCAGTACCACTCATCAAGATGTCTCCTGTTACCATATGACATGCTGCATATGTTATCACAGGGAATCGGTTATGCAAAATGCGAGACAGGACTTCTTAAGCATGCAATACTGGCTCATTCACAGGGACCATCATAGTGGGTGGTAAATGTATAAGGTTAACATCTAATCTCAAGATTGAATTTTCTGTTAGAAACTGTCTTACCAACACCTATATTATGGTTGCCATCTTAGGAAGGGCCAACTTCTCGAGATGAGAACCAAGTGGCATGAAGAGCATATTTAGTTTACGTGCCAGAGAAGAAAAATGAGGAGGAGTAAGTCAATTGTTCCCTGCCACTGCTCCTGATTACAATACATATCAGTAGCAAGGACAGAAGGGTGATACCGCCACTTTATAGTGCACTAATTAGACCTCATTTTAATTATTGTACACAATTCTGAGCTCCATCAACCAAAAAATATATCCACAAATTGGAAGGTGTACAGCGCAAAATGACTAAACAAGTAACAGGTATGAGAGGCCTGGGCTATGCAGATAGACTGGAAAGTTTAAACTTACACACCCTGGAATATCAGAGAATGAGAGGGGATCTGTGCCTAGTTTCCAGAGCCTTTAACAACATTGATCTCTGGCATAGCGTGGGCCTAGAATTTAAACAGTGTCAATATACTACAAGATCCCATGTGCGCCAACTCAAAGGGTGTGTATATGGAACCAACAAAAGAGCAACCTGGTTTTCGGAGAGAGTGGTTTCACTGTGGAACAAACTTCCACTCTGGATATTAGGCTGCAGAACAGTAAATGAATTCAAAATAAAGTTAGACAACTACTGCCTTGATAATAGAATCACTAGGTATGTCTTTTGAAGCGTGTTGAGCATTTATGGACAAATTGTCCCCTTAGCTTGCATTTAACTTATGAACCTATGAAGCCACAAGATGTGGGTAAGGACCTTCAGAGGGCTTGAAGGAGATCAGACGACACCTGACATGGCAGAGGACAGGCTTTTTATGGATTCCATTAAATCAGTCTTTTCATCAGGCTGCATAAACAGCTTCACCAAAGGTTTACAGAACCCTCTTCCCAAATGAGCAGAGCTGAGGCTCACAGAGGTGCTCTCCTAAGCTTCTATGAAGCCCTGGTCTTTCCCTACAGTTTGCAAGCTGATATAGCTGGACACCAAATGAAGAACCACTGGTTGAAAAAAATGAACTGGTCCTTACCAGGTATCACAAAGGCTATGCCTGCCGTTCAGTGGGTGGGAGTTACCAGCCACACCCCCATTTCAGAGTTATTTTAGTTGGCTTCCTCCAGCATCATTCGGAAGCACTGTTTATTTACTGCAGACAGAGGCCCTGCTGGGGCTCTGCCTCCCCCCCCTCCATGTTTATCTGCTGTTTTCCCTTTGTGGTTTTAGCCTTTCTGTTTAGTTTGCGCCTTCAGCAGCTTTCTATGTCAATATTTTGTTTTTTACCTTTTCTGGCTGCAGCTTGTGCTTCCTTCTTTCTCTCGGTCAGCTACTCCTGCTGCACTCCTGTTCTCATGTAACTCCTGTGTTTCTTTCTGTTTGGGTTCTTGGTGTGCTTATTAGTTTCCACAGTATGCCCTACCTATGTCATTATGCTGTTTTGACCTGTGCTCTTTCAGGCTTTTCCATTTTGCTGTTCATACCAAGCCACTAGCAAACCTCTCAGTTCAACTGCATTCCTCAGCTTTCATCTGACTTCCTAGCAAGGCAGCTGCTCCCATTTCTGTTATTTTAATTAGTTTACTCAGTCAGTCTGCTCAGCATTTACTATCCTAGCCTTACTATGTTTACAGCATCCAGCCTTTCCTACTGAGGCTGGTTTTTACCTCTCATTTTGACCTTGATGTACATTCAAATTTCAGTACCTTTAAGTCATTGTATTTTCCATCAGTATCAGTCATTCCATACAGCAGTCATTATTCTGTGGTAGAAAATGGGTTGGAGAAACCCTATTCCCTGAATGGTGAACATCCATTACCCTAATCAGTATCTGGCAGCAGAGATCAGGAAAATAACTAGTCCCTGCACCAGCCTACTGTTTTATACATATTAATGTGCTCACTCGAATTTTAAAATTGTGAATGGCAACCATTTTTTTTTCTCGCTTACTGAGGTTTCTTAATGCTACCCTTCCCCCGTTTACCTCTTGACATTTGAAGTAGACAAAATCATTGTACCTGTTTTAACATATTTAAAAGTGTTTTTTTTAATCTTTATTTATCATCGGACAATGGGTAAGGGATGTACCACCCAGACTGTGTGGCCCATAGCTTGCCCCTATGGCGGGGCTCCCTGAGGGGAGAGACCAAGATTCACGAGAGGTACCAGCCAAGGCTTACACCTGGGGCATCATTTGGGAGACAGTTCAGGGGCTTCACAGTGCTTCTGTGCCCAGGTTTTTTTTCCTTGAGTTTCCCCAGGGGAGGTGCAGATGTGCAGTGATATCAGTGCAAGTTGGGCGTGCTCCTGCACCTGACCCACAGATGTCCGTCAATGCCTCCTCTCACTGCTTGGATGTCCTGGCTGTTGCACACCCAGTCTCCATTAGGTGTCGCTGGCATGCCAGGAAACCACAACCCTTCCGCCCCCTCGGAGGAGGAGAGCTGTCCATAGGACACGCATCCAACCTCCCCCCAGCCAACCCTCTGATGCACTATGCTCACTTCTGAACACACGTTCTTAGTGCTGTAGGCAGTAGCGCCACCACTGTGCCAGCAGGCCAACCATTTAAAAGTATTTTTGCAGTTTTTTTGTATATCCCTGCAACTCTTGCTGTCAACGCTTGCTCATCAGTTTTCACACCATGACCGCTTTGCGGTTCCCAACTGTGCTTTGCATTTGCTCCCCACTCACAATCTAGCAACAAGAAAATATTTTTTTCTTTAAAAAAAAAAAAGCCGCTTTACCACAAGCGTCATTGAAGCACTGTTTACACGTCAATCTCTCATGTGGGGGGGGTTAGAGAAAACACAGAAAAAGAAATTAACAGTGACACTGTGACTCTACAATTTACAAATAAAAAGCACTCATAAGCAGCAGCACCCTCTACTAGTAATTCAACCAGTACAAAGACTATTTTACAGAAACTGCTGCTTTTATTCCTTTTTATTAATATCTTACCTTATTTTTCCTTCTGAAATCACTATTAAAAAATATAATAAAATAATTTTTTTTAGCTTAATAATACCCTCCAGCGTGGGCAGTATGGGGTATACCGGATCATCCAGGGGATATATAAGGACCTCCACCTGTGGCGTCAGGCCTTATTACTCCCCTTAGCATTCCAGTATTGCCCAATATCGCCCACTCTATCGGGTATTATTGCTAGCTGAATCTTGTCCTCAGAGTTCTCACTGTGGGTAGACAGCTCTTGCTACCTTTGAAGTCCACATCTTGAGGATGAGTTCCTCTTTTCAGATGGGCGTCCTTCTCTGTAAGTAGGCTGCTTGTCTCTTGCAGTGCCTCTTAGCAGTCTCACTGGGTGATAAAGTCCAGTGCTCCACGGGAAGTTTTAGCCATGTAGAGCTTTGGCCAGCAGCACCTCAAGGTGTAATATTTAAGTCTTCAGCTGCCAGAAGGTGGGGCCATAAGCCCACAGGGATTCCTTTATCTGTGCTGACCAGGTCAGCAGCACATCTGAAGGCTATTCTCCCTGCGTCTGCCTAAGGTCCATCTAGTCTCATTCAATATCAACTTCCTTCAGTTTCCATTCAAGGATAGGCCTCCTCATGGTCTTGAGGTTGGATTTCAGCAGTCTCTACTCTCCTCATGCCACACTTTGATGGGTGGGTCTCCTTTGCAGGGAACTTTCTTTAGCTGCAAAGATCGACTTGTGGCACCCTACTGTATTATCCCGTTAGAGGGCAAGAGACAGAGAGAAAGAGAGAGAGTTATCCCTCCTTAAAATTTCCCCAGAATTTTGAACTCCAAATTAGCATTCTGAGCTACCACAAGTTCCCATGCTATGAGAGATGGCAGCCGAGGCCATGGATCTCCAGAGATTTCAGCACAGGGTTTTTTCTCTCGTAAGTGCCAAAAGCCATAATGTAGTAAGTATAGCATTTACCCTAGTAGTAGGTTTCTGCTGTGAGTTGGGGTTGGATGGTGGATCTCTTACCCTTCAATCCTGCAGCTCCGTCTCTCCTTACAGAAGTCATGCCTCTGTCTGCCATCAGTTACTACCAATTGCTGTCAGTGATTGTTCAGATCAGTCTCTGTCTGTCGCCAGTAGTCACCAGGTGCTGTCACAGTATGTCACTCAGTCTCTGTGTTCATCACCTGTTGCACAGTACTTTGGGCTCCTTCCTGTTACCTTTAGCCTAAAGGAGTTATGTTTGTGCAGCACTGTGGGGGACTTCCTCAAAGGGTTCCTTTGCCTTCTGATACCCCAACAGGGTGGTACTCCCCCATGGGACAAAAAGTGCAAACAGACAAACTGTCCATATATAACAACAGATTCATTCAACTACCTTCAGAATATCCACACTGTTGCACAAGCATACCTCTTACTACATCGCATTTGCCATCCGAACACAAAGGCTGTGCCTGCAGTTCAATAGGCGAGAGCTACCAGCCACACCACCTCCCAAGCTATTTATGCCAGCTTCCTCCAGTTTCATTCTGAAGTACTATTTCTCAGCCTCACCATCCTCCCCTCCTTCCCCCATGGCACACCTCACTCCCTGGGGATCTTCCTAAGGTACCTTTAGCCTAAAGAGATTAGGATTCCTTTGCTTTCATGGTACTCTAACACAGTGGTAGTCCCCCATGAGTTAGAGAGTGTAAATGCCTAAATTATCGACATATAACAGTCAAACAACAAGTTCATTCAACTGCCTTCAGACTATCAACAATTTTGCACAAGCATAACTCCTTACTAAGTTGCGTATGCCCATTGAACTTGGAGGTCTTAGGCTAAATTTGATTATTGGATGGGACACATGACATGGTTTTTTTTCACTTTACAATTTATTTACCCAGTATAGCCCAGCTGAGATTCATCATCTCATTTTCAGTGGGGTCCTGCTTCTACCTATTTTTGCAACTAGGAGAACTGGAGCACTGAGAGGTTAATAACTTGACTAAGGTGACACAGTGAATATTTGGCTCTAGCTGGGTTTGAATCTGGTTCCCAAGCTGGTGCTCTAACTACTAGACCACACTATATCCTTCTATCAGTGGGATGTGGTCCATGGTGTGTGCATAGATTCCTCAGGGCTTACCTCTTGTCTGTAAAAGTCCACAGAGGAGACCATGAATGCTCAGAATTCCAGGTGGGTGTGAGAACAAGGTTGCCAGCCCTTAATAGAAATGCACAAATCCAAAAAACCTGCACACCAGAGAAAATGGGTCGACACTCACAGTAACGATTTAAACAGCTTTATTGCTGAATTGAAGTAATAGCACCACACTTAACCAGCACATGTCAATACTGTTCCTGCAGCTGTACAAACCTTTGCCACTACTAGAGAAGGTGTTTTGCAAACCTACTGCTGGATAGTAAATGTGTCAGGAAAACTGAGGGTATAGTGGCCAGAGACTGCTTTCACCATTCTCCCTTGTGGTTGGTGGGGCTGGACCTCTCTGCTACTTGTACCTATAGGTCCAAGTGGACAGCTACTTGAAGAGGCAGTGGAAAATAAGCCTTATCAAGGTCCGTGCTCACTCCATCATGGTGACATATTAGTACTGGAAGAGAATAAGGCAGATGCTCAGTCAGGTCAGCCCACCCCCCACTGCCTTTGTAGTTCTGTCAAGTTATGCCTCTTTTCCCCAGATACTCTCTTAATTTGTGTTCGACTCCTGCAACAATTTTTGCTTCTCATGCCTCTTAAGGTAACCTCCTCCCCCCTGTTCCAATTATCCTTACAAGAAGTACTTTCTAACATCCAACCATACCCTTCCCCCTTTCAGTTTGAGCTCATGCCCCTTGCTTTTATTTACTGAGCTCATGTATCTTCAGCAGTCTCTTTTTTAGTGAAAAGAATACCAACTGCTGCAATCTCTGCTCGTATTCTGACCGCCCCCCCCCCGAGACTCACAATAATCATAGTTGCTCTACGTCGAACCACCTCAAATTCTATGTCCTGCCTGTGGTTTGGTGCCCACAACTACACAGAGTACTGTAATGCATGCAAACTAGTACACACCATAGAAATTTAAGGTTAGATGGAACCCTAGGTCATCCTCCCCCCGTTCCATAAGCAGGGATGAACAAGTTGGTGGTGCAATCATGTACTAATTTATAGGGAATCCCTTCCCACTCTACTAGCCAGGGTACCCTGTGATTCCCTTGGAAGGCATACATTTGTCCAGGCTTACCATGAAGGCTTGTACTGTCTTCATATCAACTGTTTCCACTAGTAGGCTGTTTCATGGGGTTACCGCTCTCTGAGAAAAGAAGTGCCTCTTAAAGCTACCCTTGAATTTACCCCACCATCCTGCTGGAGGACACCAGACCAAGCATCCCTGCTCAAGTCTGTTGATACCCTTGAGTATGCAGAATACTGACATCATGTCCACCCTCAGCTACCTCTTCTCCAATCTGAATATGTTAAGGACCACCAGGCTCTCCTCAGTGCATCTGTCCCTTATAGCCCTGATCATTTTAGTCACCCTGGGATGCACTCTCTTGACTTCCCCAATGTTGTATTTGCAATGTGGAGCTTAGAACTACAGAAAGTGAGGCCTTACGCAGGATTTAAGTCGTAGGATCACTTCTGCTGCCCTGCTGATCAGCCCCCTTTTAATGCACTCCAGCATTTTGCCAGCATTCCTGATGTAACTGTGCACTGCTTTGCATACTTCAGCCTCTTGTTCATCACCACCCAGGTTCTTTTCCTCCTCCAATACTGCAAGATGAGCTCCTCCCAGTGTGTAGGTCCTGCCTGTTTTCCTCCCAAAGTAAAGCATTTTGCTACACTGAGTCTGAAGACCAGTTGACATGGCCACATTTGCACTGCAACACCTGAGCCCTCATGTTGTGGTGGCATGAATATAGCCTTGTGGACATTAACCCACTCATGGTAAGTCCATCCTGGATCCTCTACCCAATTTGCAGCAAACCAGGGGGCGTCTTCCAGAGTGAGCGGTGTAAGCAGCTGTGTGGACAGGCTGCACCCCTCATTCCAACACACACAAGTGACCTCCCAGTATCCTTCTCTCTGCAGCACATCTTGCAGTGGCCCGTACAGAGGCCATGCAAACTGAGCAGCAACCAGCTCAGGAGGTCAGTGGTTGTGGTGGTGGTGGGAGGGGGGGAGTGGTAACATGACCTGTAGTGCAGAGAACAGTGGCACATAAACAGGGCTTAAGACTCCAGGACTACTCAATTTGTACATTTGCAGTATTACGTCCTTGGTAATGGGATGTGGAAACAACTTCCTGGTTCTGTAAGGAGTAGCACAAAGGCAAAGATAGCCCTTCCTTAGTTGAGTTCCAAGGGACATTCATGAGTGAGGCTGTCCACTATGTTGACTTCAGTCACTATTTTACTTGCTCTTGTAGCTCTGATGTAGTTGGTGGTAGTCTCTTTCATCTTTGCCTGGTCATTGAGCTGATGCTTTTCTCTCTAAAGAGATGTGTAATCCAAAACTGGGCAACAGTGTGTTTTTGTTGAAGACGTCTTAACGAGCTGAAAATGCTTGCATAAACTTGAGATTTTTTTGATTTCCAGCAAACACTGCATAGCTGCCATGAATAGAATTCAGTTACACAAAGTTAACATAGAAACACAGTTGTCGGCAGATGGGGATCTTATCATCCATCAAGTCTGCCCTTGTTTTCCTACTCCCCCACATAGCTGCCTGCTTGAGTATCCCATAATGCCTGTCCTATGCCTGCTTGAATTCCCCCACCATCTTCACCCCCACCCCCCCTCCAGCAGGCTATTCCATGGTTCAACAATGCGCTCCATGAAGAAGAATTTCCTCATATTGCTCCTGAACCTCCCCCACCGAGGCAATGGTCATGCCCTCTTGTCCTGCTATAGTCTTTTACCTGAAAGAGGTTCTGCACCTGTACCGTGTTGTTGTTACCTTTAAGGTATTAAAATGTTTCTATTATGTCCCCCCGATTCCTACGCTGTTCTAGGGAGTACAGATTGAGTTCATTGAGTCTGGCTTTGTACGGTATCTGGTGCAAGCCCTGCACCATCTTTGTTGCTCTTCTCTGTACCGTCTCCAGCCTATCTATGTCCCTTCTGAGGTGTGGCCTCCAGAACTGAAGGCAGTATTCCAGGTGGGGTCTTACCAGGGATCGATACAGAGGCATGATCACTTCATGCCTCCTGCTTGTGATGCCCCTTCCTATGCATCTGAGGATGCAACTAGCTTTTAGTGCTGCCTTCTCACATTGTTTGCTGACTTTTAGGTCATCTGATATGATCACCCCTCAGGTCTCGCTCTAGCCTTGTATCCACCAGCTACTCTCCTCACATTTAGTATAGTTTCCCTGGGTTACATTTTCCCAGGTGCTTGACTTTACATTTTTGGCACTGAATTTAAATTGCTCTATCCTTGACCATTCCCCCAGCTTTCAGAGATCAGATTCCATGCTTTGTTGCCCCTCGGTGTGTCAACCCTGTTATCAATTTTGGTGTCATCAGCAAACAGGCACACTTTTCCCTTCAGTCCAACAGCAATGTCATTGATGAATATGTTGAAGAGGATCGGCCCCAGAACTAAGCCCTGTGGAACCCCACTAGTCACCCTACCCTTCTCTGACAGAGTGCCATTTACTAATACCCTCTGTGTTCTCCCATTTAACCAGTTCCTGACCCAGCCTGTTACCTTAAGCCCTACTCCCATGTTCTCCAGTTTATTGACTAGTCTCCTGTGTGGAACCAAGTCAAATGCCTTGCTGAAGTCCAGGTAAACCACATCCACTGCCCCACCCTGATCCACTGTTCTAGTGACCCAGTCCAACAAATCTACCAAGTTTGTCTGGCAGGACCTCCCTGCCGTGAAACTGTGTTGCTTTGTATCAAGCTGACCTCTTTCCTCCAAAAAAGCAACAGTTCTTTCCTTCAGTAGGGACTCCGTCAGTTTTCTCACTACTGAAGTTACACTAACTGGATGGAAGTTTTCTGGCTCTTGCTTGCTTCCGCTCTTGTGGAGTGGTACTACTGTTGCTCTCTTCCAGTCCTCTGGAACCTCCCCACTTTCCAATGATTTGTTGAAGAGCACTGCTAAGGGGGCTGCTAGTTCCTTTCCAAGTTCCTTAAGTATTCTTGGGTGTATCCCATCTGGTCCCATAGCTTTATCCACCTTTAACGTGTTGATTTCCTCTAGTACCCTTTCCTCTGTGAACAGACTCCTGTCTGTACCTCCAAGTGGAATATTCTTTTTGCCTATTGTTGGATCACTACCGTCTGCTTCCTGTGTGAGGACTGAGCAGAAGTTTCATTTAATTTTTATTTTTTATACTTGCAAGCCTGATGAGCATAAAACTGCCCATTTTCACGGACAAGTCATCATACATAAAACAAAAACTCATACAAACACATCACAATATAAAAAAACTCAATTATAATTGACAAGTCAATCAATCGATCAAAATTTTTATTTAACTAGGCGAAACACCTTTGAGAAAAACTCATTTTCGAGATGGACCTGGACAGTATACATAGTCAGTACACAGAAGAAGGTTACACACAACAAAAGATTTACAAGAGAAACTAGATACAGTTAGGAATTATGACAATGACCAATATACAATATACAGATAGAGTAAAAATGGCAGATACCTAAATTTCAATATATACAAAATACACAAGGGGCTTGCAGGTAGTCGTATATGAAAGGAACTTAAAATAAGCATGATCAGAGAAGGTTATTGAATAGGGTAAGTTTGTAGCATTCACAGTAGGGAGGAGGGGCGTAGGAAGAGGGTGCAAGTATTTTATGAAGCCAGGGGACACCAGTAAGGAGAGTCGCTGCTGGTTGAGGATAAATGGCAACAATCAGAGGAAGCAATTACATGTACAAGTAATCATTGAGTGCCTCTGCCTTCTCTCCGTCATGTTACGGGGGCTGCCCGTCCTTTTTTGTGATTCTAACAATGCCTCCCTTAGTCTTCCTTTTTTCTCATATATACCTGCAGAATGTTTTGTCACCCATTTTCACGCCCTGAGCTATCCTCACCTCTGTCTGTGCCTAGGCATTTCTTATCACTTTCCCTGTCTGTTTTAGTTTTTCTTTATATTATGTTTTGCCAGCCTCTTTTCCTGACTCCTTGTACTTTCTGAAGGCTTTGCACATTTCCCTCACAATGGTTGCCACCTCTTTGGAAAACCATAGTGGTTTCTCCTCCATTTATTCTTACTGAGCAGGAGGGCACACTGTGATGTGACCATGGTTAGTGCATCTTTCAACCTTGTCCAACATTCCTTGACGCTCCCTGCTGTTGTATTACTAAAACTGTCCCTCAGGCAGTCCTTCATTTTTGTGAAGTCTGCCCTCCTAAAGTCAAAGACCTTTAGCTTAGAGTGTGTGGCGTTCTCAGTTCTGTTTACCTGGAACCATACTGTGTGATGGTCACTGTTTCCCAAGTGGTTCCCCACTTGAACGCCCAAACCCCTATCGCTGTTTGTGAATACCAGATCTGAGATCGCGTTTTCTCTTGTGGGTGTCTTTGCTAGTTGACTTAGGCCTGCTTCCTGTAGTGTAACTAGGAATTCCCTGCTTTTTCTGATGCTGCTATGTGAGAACTCCAATCAATGTCTGGTAGATTGAAGTCCCCTACCAGCACCATGTCCCCTTTGTCTGACATCTGAAGGATGGTTTCCAGAGTATCCTTATCCCTAGTTTCCTCCTGATTTGGGGGTCTGTAGAATACTCCTACCCGGATGAGTGTCTAGCTTCCAGCCCCAACTGTAATCCATAGATCCTTAGTTTCCTCGTGTGCCTGCTGGATTTCAGTACCACTTATGGTATCTTTAACATAAATAGCTACCACCCCTTCCTTTTCCATAGTCCCATCTCTCCTGAACAAGTTATACCCTGGGATAGTCACCTCCCACTCCTGATTGTTCATGAACATTGTTTCAGTCACAGCAACCCAGTCCAGTCCTGCCTCAGCTATTCTGGCAGTAAGGTCTGGCATCTTGTTAGCCAGACTGTGTACACTGAGACATAAAGCTGTCCATTCCTGATTTTCATCCCAGTTTGTGATACCTACCTTTTTTTTGGCTATTGTCAGTTACTGACAGGGTTGCATGCTTTCTACCTTCTGCAACTGTTATCCTGGAGTGTCCTGTAGGATGGGTGCTAGCTGGAGTTGGAGAGATGGCAGGCTCTGTGTGTTCTACTCCTGGAGCTGCCATCGTCTCCACATCCGTTAGTTTAAATGCCCTGCATGGACATCAAATTTTTGACCCAGTGCCCTAACCCCTCCTTAGTCAGGTGGAGGTCGTTGAATTTGAAGAACTCCCTTTCCCAAACGTTGTCCCAGTTTCCAACTAAGTTATGCCCCTTGGTGTGGCACTAGTCTCTGAGCCATGCGTTGAGCTCACCTGTCTCCTTCTCTTTGGTTTTCTGCCTGTTTTGTCCCTTTTCCCAAACAGGCAGAACCTCTGAGAAGGCAATGCTGGATTAAAGAGAAACCAATTTCTCCCAGAGTTGAGCAGTGTGCTCCTTAACCCCCTCAACCAACCGACTAGCAAGGTTGTTGGTCCCTAGGTGGACCAGGATGTTAGAGCGTATACCTTGTCTTCGAATTATGCCTACTATTTGGTCAGTGTCCCTCTAAATGGACACTCCTGGGAGACATCTGATCTACACATCCGTCTGCTCATTTTGGTTCAGGTGGGGATCCACATTGCAACTCATGGAATCCCCTATGATTATAAGCTTTTTCCTGTTGTCCTTGGAATTCCATTTATAATGATGTTTTGTTGCCCTGTTGCTTTTAGCTTTGTGTTGACCCAAGACCTCCTCTCTACTTTCTGATGGTACAGATGCAAGAGGCATGTACCTGTTTTCCGTGTTTAGAGTGTTTTGTCTGTTAGGGAGTTTTGCCCGGGTACTGTCTCCTTTTCCCTTAACCAGCTGCCATCTCCCAGGCTTAGTTGTTCTTTGGAGGAGAGGCATGTTGGTTTGGTGCCAGCGATGCGGAGATGCATTCCCATAAGAAATGTTTTCCTGTGTGCGGTTCCATAGGAGGTTGATCTCACCCAAAGCTTTGCAGAGCTGAGCTTTGAGGTGACACAGAGGCGACATTCATGTACACTAGAGGCCCTTTAACTAGACCCATAGCATTTTATGGCTCATGCTAATCTTTTCTTTAAATTACCTTCTCTTCTTTAAAATGTTGATGACACGAGCAGCCTGCAAGAAGCCTATTACTGTGGCACAGCATGTGAGGTACTCTTACGGATATAAGAGTTCCTCAAGTGCAACTGAAGGCAGCGCTGTGATTGGCCCTAAACATCACATATAGGATAGTGTATGGGTAACCATATACTACAAGGCTATTCTGCCACTGAGTGGATACAATGCTGACTGATGACTTTGAGAGCGAAACTCAAGAGGTTCCCAAGTCAGCATTGTATCAACGAGGTGAAAGAATAGCCCAGTAGTGTATGGGTAACCATACACTGTTCTATATAGTGTATGGTGACTGCAAAATAATAATAAAAAAAAGCACTCACTTTTCCACATTTTACAATGGCTCTGCTGACCGCCCTTGATTAACAACTGCTGGCCAGCACACACGTGCGCCACTCTCACACAGCAAGAGACAATGAATCACAATGGCTGCCGGAGTCCCTTGTATTACGACATCCTCACTAACACAGAATAAAAAGTTGTTCTGCATTAGTGAGGACATCACTACTGCAGCAGAACAAATTTTTGCAGTGTATGGATTTCCATACACAACCACATTCCACCATACACTATATGATGCTCCTGCGATCTATAATCTGCTACATGGCTCCGTGGTACAAGAGGACAGAGACTACATCATACAATTCAACAGTGGTGCTTACCACCTGTGTGTGAATAAGAAATATCTACTGAATTTTTTAAATGGCCAGTAACAGTGGCACAATAACTGAATAGGACCAATATTTGAGAGACAGCTTCAACAGGATAAACATTTTTTAAAAGTTCAATGCAGTTCTCTTTTCATCTTCTTGCTGTGCTTTTTTGTTTGTTCACTCGATTTCCTCCTTTTTGAGGGTTTCTTGTCAAGGCTGCCTATATCCTGCCTAATGTTCATTTTTTTTTTTTATTATTGATCAGTTTTGGAACCTGGTGACCCCAGATGTATGGCAGCTCACAGTGTAGGTTTCAATGTGGAGCCTATATTTAACTGTCAATGGTTCCGGAACTGACTGGAAGTTATAAATACACACATCAGATGGGAAAAAGTGGCATCGTACAGGGGCCCCAGAAAAGGAGGAGAATGAGATTTCAAACCAAAAAATGAAAAAAAAATACAGTAGGGTGATTAAGTTGGCTGCTCCTCACAATGCCCAGATGTTCACTTACAGATTCATATATCTAAAAAAGTAAGGGGTGGTTGATGTCCCCTTCAACCCTTTTTGCTCTATTTGCAGCCCACATGCAGACTCTGCCATATGCTTACAATTATTCACAATGTTTAAAGGGGAGCAGTCAGCACCAAGATCTCCACACCTGATTGTGGGGCTGGTCCCAATGTACACTTTGTGGCAAAAACACTTTGGTTTATTTACTTTTTACTGTAGTGTAGCTGATTGTTTCAGACTAATTTTGCTTCGTTTTAGGCTGGCATCTTCTGTTACTACAAATCCCAGAATCCCCTGCTGTTGTCATCAGAGCAGTAGGCAGCAGTGGGAGAGTCAGTGGCCTGCAGTGCATGTTAAGAGCTTATATAAGCTCTGATCTTTTGTTTGCTGGTTTCGCAGTCCTCTCTGGCTAAGAACAGTCACAGAGGACTGTACTTGGCTCCTGGAGAAATGCAGACTTGGAAAACATCTGATCGGAGCTTATAAAAGGCCTAACATGCACTGAAGGCTACTGAATCTTCCACTGCTGCCTATTGCTCTGCCATCAGTTGCCAGGGATTCTGGGATTTGTAGTAACAGAAGATGTCAGTCTAGAACTAATCAAAAGTAGTCTGATACAATCTATTATACTGCAGCAAACAGTTAGTAAACCAAAATGTTTTTGCCAATAATGTGCACATTGGGACCTGTCCCACACTTGAATGTGGGAGCTCGTTGTGCTGTTCCCCTTTATAAAGAATGAAAAAAACCTCACATATAGGAAATGTATGCATTGCCTCTGGTCTTTCAGTCTGGGATAACATATGACAGGGTGAGTGGTTATAAGGGCATAATGCATGCCTTGGGTGGTTGTTAGGCAAAAGGCATAGACAAGTGCTGCAACCATCCAAAAAATACATTATTCCCATGTGTCCGCACACCCTGGACTGTGCTATCCCACTTATAAAATGGGCTTTTATTTGTTAAAAAAATATGCAGTTATGCTGAGCTGGGTGGTTGTAAGAGACTAATCAATAGTCGTGTGACATGTTTTGACCAATAAGGTTACAGGATTATCATGGCCCTTTTATAAGTATAAATATTCATGTGGTGTAGATGAAGAGGTCTTTAAAAAGTTAGTTAAATGTTCACATTTATAAGGAAGTTTAAAAAAAGCACAATACTTCAAGTAGACATTGATGATTAGCACACGTCCGTTGTAACTCTGCTACCCATAGTACTGTGTTCAACAGTTATCGTTTTTGCCTGCTTTAGTGACAGAAGTCCGGAACATAGTGGATGTTGTACAGGAATATTCACCCTAAGCCATTCTGTTCTTCAGGTTTTCGGTAGTGTTTTGAAAAAGGGAATGGGTACAGATAGTATGTATTTTAAAGTAACAAAAATGTTTAATGTTTGTTTTTTAAGTTTAAAGTGAAACAATTTATTTTATATATTTATATATTTTCTTTAATGTATGTAATTTTATGAAGACTATTTTTTGGTTATCACACTTCCATAGCAGTAGAATCAGATCATGCTGTATTGTACATTCCATAAACTACCGTGTATTTACCTAGTTGTGACATTATGGGCGGGGAATACGATGTCACCTAATAGGTATTATTAAAAAATCTACACTTCGTTGTACATTTCTGGAATTGCAATGTAAATAACATAGTAATTAATTTGTAAGTAAAAAAGCCAAATTCACTGCTAGTGGACGTTGTAATTGTTATGGGACTGGCGTTTTGAGGCAGGCATAACCCAGAATTCATTCATATTCCCACTTGCCAGAGCAGGTTTCGGCCTCTGCCTGGAGTTCTTGCTCACAAAACTGATTAATCCATAAAATGAAACGCAGATAGTTCTAGATGTTTAAAAAACATTTGCATGTGCAACTTAGGTGCTCCTGCAAATTCTAAAAACACTTTGGTGGGGAGGGATAAAAATTGCTGTCCATTCTCGGAGACATCAACAGGATTCATAACTATTGTAAATTCTGGTTAAGTGACTGAAAAATTCCAGGCTGACATAGTTGTGCCCTCAAAAGAAAAAAAAAAAGTGTTTTACATTTTACAGTTGTGACCAAACTGCATTTGCAAATGTTTCAGAATTCTGATCAATGGAATCTGAATCTGTGAAATTCTGTGGAGAAAAAAAAATATGCCACTCCCTAAGGGGATGACCATAGCCTATCAAATTTGTGGGTGTTTTAATGTTTCCCCACCATTTTAAAACTGTGCTAAAGTCAATGCTATGTCAATTCCCTGTGCTTGATGTGGTTTCTTGAAGGAGAATGCGCATTTTTCTACAGCTTACTAAAATATATATGTTTTTGTGGTACTTTTGCTACCTGTGTAGTCTACAATGTGTGTTCTCATCATAATAATGACACTTCAAGAGGAAAAGGAAAGGCCATGGCTACCCTGTGGCAGAGTGCCATCAGCAGGTAATCCCTCCCCACTCATGAGCTGCTCCATAGAAATGCCGGGGAAGATGTTTGCCTCTGGTAAGCTGCCGAAAAATGTGATGTTTTTCTTCTCTGTAGTTACCTTCTGTGGTGATTTGCATATGCAGCCCATGATGCTTTGCACTGTGGGGGCATGTGTTATTTTGTATTCCCCTTAATGCCTGGACTCATGAACTCTCTACCCATCAACGGCAAGCTGCAAGAGCACCAGGCTCTAGCATGTAGGAGTAAATGCTGTGTGCAAAGAAAAAGCAAACACAATCACTGCTTCTTCTGAGTTCTGCTCCACACACTTATCGAGAGGGGGTAGTAGTACTGTGTGCATTTAGACTTTTGAGCTGCAGCTAATGTGACCCCAGTTGAGCATGTCACATCTTACCCACTGTTCCCAGGTTCAAGGCCTGGTGGTAAAAATCATTCACATTTGATACATATCTTACATTGCAAGGTGGGTCAAGATTTGCAGTTTCCATTACTTTTTGTGGCGGGGGAAGGGCACAAAAGACTGCATTTGTACCCCTCTACCACTGTTCCAAAACTCATCTTGCAGGAGTCATGGGCAACTTTAAAAAAACAGAAAATGTTAAAACTAGTCTACACTTTTCAACTTGTTTTTTTTAAAGTGATTTGCCAGAATCCAGGAAAACTTGTTGAGATGTCATGTTTAAAGTTCTGTATTTATCTTTGTTGGTCTTTATTATCAAGGACATTTTTCATGAAAACAGGATGCTGCCCCCGATTTCATCTCATCCTCCTGCTTTTCCTTCATAATCCTCTGTTTGTGACATCATTAACATTTCCATGGTGACAAATTGTAATGTCACAAAGGATCATGAGGGACCCTAAGGAGACTGACAAAGTCTGGAAGGTGGAGATCCTATTTTTATACAACTGTCCTCTGTAATAAAGCATGGGAGAGATAAATACAGGAAATAAATGAAATAAAAGCTGAATTTTGTCTGAATATATTTTGAAAATTTTTTTGGATACTGCAGAATCACTTTAAGCACCAGTCTTTAGTCAAATGCATACAAGTGGTTCATGTGTATGGAATTAACCATGCTAATTAGGTAAAACATTCAGGCAAAACTGTGTGAAATCGCGCCAACACATACGTAATTTGGAGCAAAACTGCATGGCTTAGAGGACTATTAAAGCTGTAGATTTGTTCAGTTTAGTGATAGTGGCGAAACAAATTTAGCTCAGTATGAAGCAGGTTCTGTTTGCTTTCTCTCACAAATATGCCTGTATCTTATGACTCCATTGTCTGTTTTGCCTTTTTATTTTGGGAGCAGGAGTTGAGAGTGAGGGTTTTTTAAAATTGTAAATAAGCCATTGTAACTTCAGAAGGTAAACTCTTTCCTCGCTGCGTGAGTGTGCGTGTGTGAGTGTGAGGAATTTATGGAACGACTAACCTGTTTTGCACACACAGACTGTTTTTTCATTTGTGAACCAAGACTGAGACCTCTGCTGGATTAAATCATCAGGCATGAGACAGACACTGAAACAGTGAGGGACTGTGAAAGAGAAATGAACTCTGACCCAAACTACTGCTCTTACAGGAAAGGATTCAGCACCTGAAATTCTATGTAGCCATTGAACACAATGTATTATCGTTTTTATTTTTCCACGATGCCCCCGGTCTTCAGCCAGATCATGTGGGATTCAAGATCACATGTAAACCCCAGTCTCCCAGGTCGTGGTACACTGTGTTTTGGCCATGCCTTTGGATCAGCCCAAGCTCTCATCTTAATAAGAAAACATATCTCCCCCTTCTTGGAGTTTCACCTGGTATCTATGCCTTTTCCTCATAAGAACAGGTATGATTACACAAAAAAAAGCAAGGCAGGGTGTGCTCTATTGTGGGATAATCACACGCTTTGGGAAGTGAGGTATGAGGTGAAGCCGAGTGCCTTACATACCCAAGAAGTGCTGTTATCCCATAATTACATACACCCAAGAGTGCGTTATTGTGAATATAACATGGATACCCTGGTTTATCATTTTAAAATGGAGTAATGAGGTTCAAAAATGTTAAGTATTTCTGAGCTGTGTGTTGCTCTGGAATGACACATGGTCATGTGGACCAATCACATTTCTTCGCTTATCTTGCCCATTTTATAGCAATCTGTAGGTTGCCAGATCTTTTGAAGGGTAGTTATCCCCTCCTAAAACCTTAGTTCCTCTTAAACTAAAATAGGGCTAGTCCATTTGGTGAACCTTTCTTTTTTTAAAGAGAGATTCCCAAATCAAAACGCATATGAAGAGAAGACTATTGCAGATCCCAGATCCACAAAACAAGTATGTATTTCCTATGAAAATCTCAAGGTGGGGGGGGTAGGGAAGTAATTAAGATATTTTTGTCAAATTTTTCATATTTTCTTTTCTCATTTGTCCAAGAAAAAGAAGTGATTAATCAGCTAATGGTATTCCCCACAGAATTCTGGGATTGCTCAATGAAACAAGGGATGGGAGTAATGACACATTTGATGCGTTTGGTTGGAGGGCTAGTCAACTACCTTCTGGGAAATTGCTGCTGCTGATTTAATACAGGGCTTACTGAGACATGAGGTGTCTCTGTACTGCTGACAACTACTACACCTGTAAGCTCAATTTTGAATGAGCTTCTCATGGGTTTTCAGATTCTGAGGGACCCTTTACACCTATGACCACTTTTACTTACCTGTTACAGAAATGTTGCATAATTTCAGGGGAAAATTTACAGAATTCCTTAAAAAAAAAAATCTGATGCCCAATTTGGTTTGTACAGAAAACGTACAATTGCTACATAACAAATGGAGGTATTATGTGGGGACAGTGCAGTGTGAGATAATGTGCTTTTTTACAGGGAAAGGGCCATGAAGTTATGTAGAAGGTTTGTAGTCAGTTTGGGAGCCCTAGAAGACACAATCGGCAAATGTTCCAAAAATGGGCTCTCCCTCTCTTACTGTGTATGCAAAATAGGTTACAGAAATAGTCGACATCAACCTGTCACTGCAGATTTTGTGACAATCAGTGCTTGTTGTGTACGATGTTACTTCTCGTTGATTGCCAAATATTTTTCTACAGTTTTTGTTGGATCTCTCCTCTAGTTCTGCACCTGTCCAAGCAAAGGTGATGCAATACTTGGTGATGACATATGATGTTTGGGTACGATAGTAGTTAGAAGGGGTACAGCAGTCTGCCTGGCTCAGTGCAGGTCATGTCATGCTTGGTGTTTGCAGGTACTCGTTCAATGGACAGAGCACTCCAAATACAATAAGTGCCATTTGTGTGTGACTGGGAAGGGGAGGTTCCTCTGTGCTGACAAGTAGCCCATAAAGAGTTGGATGGGCACTTTGGATCCTTAGCACTCCAGCCATGCTGAAACCATGGGCTGGGATTTCGCTAACCCCAGAGTAATGGCATCCATACACAATTTATGCAGGAGATCCTGGATCAGGAAAGCTGGGGGGAGGGATTTCAAAATAAATACCCTATTGCTTCATCTAGAATTATGTTCTGTGTATTACGTTCATCGCACATATTTTTCTCTGAGCAGGACTCTCAAAAACTTTAGAGGACCCTGAACAGCTACAAGGTGGAAGGGGCCCTGCACTTTCCATAATGTCTGGCAGAAGCACTGCATAAGTTATGCAGGTGTTCTTTTAGAGACTGAAAATGAAAATGTGTTTTATTTTCTTTCTGAATGAGATAAAACTGAGATAATTATGGTTCCAAAAATATCATCAGAATGGACCCAGACAGTTTGACCTGTAAATACCAATGGGGAGTAAGGAAAATGCATTTGGCATCCTGAGGGTCTGCTAGAAGTGCTATTTGTTTTTGGCTAGCCCATCAGCACAGTGGCAGGGCTGCCTTCGTTACACTGGAGACCTGGGTTTGGGAATGAACCTGGGGTGTCGGTGGCCAGTCGGGTGGGAGGGGAATCGAACATCCCAGAGGACACTCTTCTCCAGGGAGGGAGGGAGGGCTGCGTCTCTGCACTCTGCCACCACCACCTGTAAGAACATGGATGGTAGTGCAGAAGGCGGGAGTGACTAGGGAAGGGGGAACACTGCGGAGCTCGTGGTGGGGCACACACTTCCACTGAGACAGTTGTCCTCAAGACGACATCTCTGCAAGATGGGTCTAAAGCTGGGGGGGGCAACTAAGGGGTATATCCCCTCCGTCAGACTCTATAATGACCAATATGGCCAGAAGGGGTTCCATTCACTCAGCTGGATGGAGAAAAAACTACTACTTAGTTTTTAGACAGCCCAACGTATCAGAAGAAACTCTGAACGTCAGCTTGTATTTCCTATAGTTCTGGTATGTAGTGCCTTTTTCCTTGTAGCGATGTACATTCTCTTGAAACCAGGATCACTGCTCCCTACACTCCATCCAGTTGTATTTTTTTTTGGCCTTTACTCTCTTTTGGATTTTGCACTGGGAAACTTTAGAGACATTGTTGCTGTAACATAACATGCTCTAATGTGCTGCTTTGTTCACTGATAGCCAGCCTTAGTAGTGAATGCAAGTAATTACAAAAGCATCCAGCTGGTGGCAGTTAATTATCTGATCTTAAAAGCTGCACATTTGCCACTGAGACTCCGCCCCTGAAGAAGACTCTGGTCGAAGCACTGGTGACACAGCCCACCACTTTGTTTAATTTTGTTTAATAAAGCACTGAAGAAGACCTCCAATTCCAGTGTGGTGATTAAAGTAACTCAGTGCACTCACCGAGTGTCTGGCTCCTTTAGTGTGTTTGGATTTCACACCTTACCATTTGTATATTTGGACCTTTTCCATGCACAGTAGTATGTCCTTAATTGGCACTGCTCACCTAGTACAAGTATTTATTTATGCCATTATTCATTACTGCCCCAATTTTTCTACCCCCCCCCCAATGTCTGTACCTCCCTCTCCCCGGGGGTTGCACTTGGAAATGAGCCTCAGGTCAGTGTGACTTTACCAGTCAACAGACTGAATAACTGCTCTGGCTGGTTGACTACACATGATATTATGCTTTGCTTCTGACATCACAATATGCTGCTGCAGAAAGGACTGTGGTGTTGCAAACATAGCATTATGATGACAAGTGTAGACAACAAAAAAAACAAGTAGAACAGGCCTCTGACAACAGATGTACACACTATAGAAAATGTCTGACTACCTGAATTTTTACTTGTGTACAAAAGGCTCAGTCCCATCTGATCATCCGATTGATAGGATTTGTGACAAAACAATGGTGCTTCGTCAAAGGCAGACCTGCTTGTTTGTTTTGCTGTTTACTTTTTGGACTGTGGCACTGACTGTCATTGAGACGGCACCCTCTTTTTTTTTTCATTTGCAAGTGCAGGCAAGTAGCCAGAGCAAACAGGGAGTCTATGGGACATGGATCCTGTTTTTGTGTTAATATTCATAGAGATAGTTGACAGCAAACAGTGGTGAAGGAGGCCATATGGCAAACTCTAGTGGCAGAAAAAAATATTTCTTACATTTCAGTTTTGCACACTGAGGACACAAGGTGGTGTAGTGGAGGGCACTGTTCCTTCGCTCATCCCTCTGGCCCATAAAAATAGCATTAGTGTCAGCTGCGAAGCTAGCCTCTCACTGTCCCCCTGGCTAAGGGAAAAGAGTCATCGTGGGAAACCTGTTGGAACAGGAAACAGGGTTAAAAGGGAAAAAATGTGGGGAAAATAATAAGGGAAAAGAGTCCTCATGGGAAACCTGCTGCAGCAGGAAACAGATTCATAAGGGAAAAAATGTGGGCAAAATAAAAAAAAAGCCATAGGAGACTACAAATCCAGTCTTAAGAAACACATTTATTGTTAAAAAAATTGTTCTATACATTGGTGTGGGTCTGGATCAAGCACCATGGCATGCAGAATCAGCTGTGAAAAAGCTGCGATAGTCATATGGCCAGATGCAAACAAAATGGGACCAATATAATTGAGTTGCTGGCAGAATTTTAAATGGCACACAAGTCTGACAACAATACCTGCACAGGCACAGTGCCTGCACCAGCACTGAGCCCCCGGCAACGCATCTGTCCCGTTCAAATAGCAGCTGTCTCGTTGGTGTACTTGATCTCTACATATCATTGTCTGTATGCAACAGTACTGTGCTGTAGATTTAGTTGTTTGTAAAGTGTATAAAAAAGATATTGAAAATGAAATAACTGTGTTGTCTTTAACTTGTCCATTTTGTATAAAAAGAAATAAAGGAGTGACTAGATATGATGATATTTCAATGTGATGCTGACATGGTGCTGTTTTAAAGTCTATGTGAGATTGTGCTGGGGAAACCTGCACTCACTGTGCAATAATACATCCCAGTCCAAATAGAAATAAAATGATTAAATGTAAAAATGAAACAAAAACACAAAAGGATGTTGGCCATTTTTTTCCCTTTGTGGTACAAATATGTCTACAGGGGGTTCTTTTCCCAACACAGGATGCTGGAGAGAAGTGGGTGCTCCTCGTTTGCTGTAAGGAATAGACAGAGAATGAGCCTTCAGAGTGTTGAAATACCCATCTTAATTGTAACATCTGTCATTTACCTCTCAGAACCCTTGTCCATACCTTACCTGTCCAACATTAGAAGGGATATTTGTCATTTACCTCTCAGAACCCCTGCCCATACCTCAACTGTCAACATTAGAAGGGACATCTGTCATTTATCTCTCAGAACTCTTGTCTGTACCTCAACTGTCCAACATTAGAAGGGACATCTGTCATTTATCTCTCAGACCCTCTACCCATACCTCAACTGTCCAACATTAGAAGGGCGTCTGTCATTTATTTCTCAGAACCCTGCCCATACCTCAACTGTCCAACATACAAGGGACATCTGTCAATCTCTCAGAACCCCTGCTTGTACCTCAACTGTCCAACATTAGAAGGGACATCTGTCATTTATCTCTCAGAATCCTTGTCCATTCCTCGACTATCCAACATTAGAAGGGACATCTGTCATTTACCTCTCAGAACCCTTGTCCGTACTTGACTGTCCAACATTAGAAGGGACATCTGTCATGTACCTCTCAGAACCCTTGTCTGTACCTCAGCTGTCCAACATTAGAAGGGACATCTGTCATTTATCTCTCAGAACCCCTGCCTATACCTCAACTGTCCAACATTAGAAGGGACATCTGTCATTTATGTCTCAGAACCCCTGCCAATACCTCAACCATCCAACATTACAAGGGACATCTGTCAATTTCTTAGAACCCCTGCCAGTACCTCAACTGTCCAATATTAGAAGGGACATCTGTCATTTATCTCTCAGAACACTTGTCCGTACCTCGACTATCCAACATTAGAAGGGACATCCAACGTTTACTTCTCAGAACCCTTGTCTGTACCTCATCTATCCAACATTAGAAGGGACATCCATCGTTTGCCTCTCAGAACCCTTGTCATACCTCAACTGTCCAACATTAGAAGGGACATCTGTCATTTACCTCTCAGAACCCTGCCTATACCTCAACTTTCCAACATTAGAAGAGACATTTGTAATTACCTCTCAGAACCTCTAGGTCCAAATGTCTCACATTAGGAGGAATACTAACATATGAATGTACCAGCAGATAAAGGCCTTACATTCTATCCAGTCTGCTCAAGTGTGCAGTTCCCACTGCATTTAGAGAGGGAAATGCCCTCTCCCCATATCCCCCTCTCCCCCCACCACCTGCAACTTTTCCCCTTACCCTGTCCAAACCTCTCTGGAAGCTGTCCAGTTTTTAGGGATACCACCTCCTCTGGCAACTCAATCCACTTAACCATCACCGTCTCAGTGAAAAAGTGCCTCCTCATCTCCCTCCGTAACCCTCCCCCCACCAGCTTTGGGCTGTTACCCCTAGTGATCTTGTTTTCACTAAGGCTGAAGTGACCTTTGGTGCTCACCCTATTTATATTGTTAAGATACTTGAAGGTCTCAGTCATGTCACCCCTTTCCCTTCTGTCCTTGTGAGTGTACATTGAGCACCCTTAGGATCTCCTCATAGGTGTTGTCTTGCTGGCCATGGATCATCTTGGCTGCCTTTCTCTGGACTGTTTTCAGCAAGTTGATATCCTCCTTCTAGGAGGCAGTATAGTGCTGTGGTTTAAGGCACTGAGCTGCAAACCTGGAGCCCTGGGTTTGAATCCCACAGTCTCCATTTGTGTACTGTGTGACCCAGAACAAGTCACTTATCTGCCTTGTGCTCACAGGTTGCACCTGGAAGCTAGCTTTGGCTTAGTGTGCCTTTCCTGGTTAAACAATTTCCACTCCCTTCCTTCTTAAGATAAGAGCACCAATATTGTATACTGTACTCTAGGTGCAGTCTCACTAAAGACCTGTACGGCAGCAGAATGATCTCCACCGTCTTGCTAGTAATTCCCCTGGCTATGCAGCCCAGCATCTGATTTGCTCTGCCCACAACTCTCCTGCAGTGTGCTGTGTTTCAGGTCACTCTTGATAACTGCAGCCAGGTCCTTTTCTTTCTTTGACCTGGTTACCTGCACACCACCCAGCCAGTATTTGGTCCCTGGGTTTTTGGCCCTAGTGCATAACTTTACACTTTTAGCATCAACCCCAGTTGCCAAATGCCAGATCACTTCCTAGCATAGTCAGGTCTTGTCTGACTACCTGTCTCCCCTCCTCCATGTCTACCCTCCCACAGAGCTTTCGTCATTCATGAACAGGCATATTTTGCCCGTGATCCCATCTGCAATGCCACCTATGAATATGTTAAACAACACTGGACCAAGCACAGAGCCCTGTGGGACCCCACTGGTCCATGCCTAGCTTCTGAGAATTCCCCACCCCAAATACCACCTTTTGGCTTCTGTCCTGCAGCCAACTTCACTACCCATCAAACTTAATACCCACCCCAGGGTTTTCTAGTTTCCTGACCAGTGTCCTGTGAGGCAGAATTGGTCAAGGCCTTGTTGAAGTCCACATACAGGGCATCAACAGCTTGGCCCTTGTCCACACTCCTGGTGACCCAGTCAAAGAAATCAATTAGGTTAGTCTGTCACTCATCAGAACCCATTGTCTAAACCTCTTAACCGTCCCACATTTGGAGGAGAATAATATTTTTACAACTTGGAACTCCTCTTTCCATAGCTCTCAACGTCCCATATTAGGAGACAACCCACATTTACCTCTCAGAACTCCTCTGTCTGTATGTCTCCACTGTCCCACATTATGAGGGACATCCACATTTAACCCTCAGAACTCCTCTGTCTGAATCACTCCACTGTCCCACAATATTTATTATTTTATTTATTTCAAAATATCTTACTAGGAAAGGCATACTGAGCTGAGTATCAGCTCGGTTCCAGATGCATCGGGCAGTAAGGGAAGGGAAACAAGGCAATAATAAAAGTACAATAACAAACTGGTATGAACATGTAACACATTTCAGGCCATCACCAAAGTGCATCTATGACATTATAACAATGTGGTAGGAACTACACAAGTAGTACAATGCACAAGGAAATGTATTCGAAATATATAACAAAGAGAAAAGTGTCATGGATTAACTTTTAAAGTGGGAGAGGGGACTGAGCATAGTGGGTTAACCTGGGAGAAAAAGGGAGGAAGAATAAAAAAGGGATAAGGCATTATAGAGTAGCAGCTCAAATGCATACAGTGAAAGAGTGAGTATCTCAATAAGGTTGGACTTGAGTTGCAGGGTAAAGAAGAGGTGGTAGGGGGAAAGCAGGGGTTAGGGGGGAAGGGAAGGTAGCAATCATGGTATATTGAGGTGAGGCTAAAGGGGCAAGGATTAGGAGAGGAGGAAGGAAAGTGGGGGGTGGGGTGAGGAGAAAGAGAGGATAGTGGATGGAGGGAACTCCAGGAGACTAGTGGGGATGGCTATGGGAGGGAGGAACATTAGAGAGTGAGCACAGTTGCACAGAACCAAAATCAAGAGCAGTTGCAGGAAGGGGAAATAAAATTCAGAAGGAGAGAAGTTAGAGATCAAAGGGTTGGAGCAGAGTGAATGGATAAGGAAAGGGAGTTCCACAGTTTAGGAAAACAACAAGAGAAGACAGGCTGTCCAGCAGAGGTTGGCCTATTGGAGAGTGCAAGGGATCGGAAGCTAGAGTTGCGAAGTGAGTAGTTGGAAGGTGGGGTGGGGGGGAGAGGACAGAGTAGCAGCTCAAATGCATACAGTGAAAGAGCAAGCATCTCAATAAGGTTGAACTTGAGTTGCAGGGCAAAGGAGAGATGGTGGGGAAAAGCAGGGGTTATGGAGGGGAAGGAGGGTAAAGATCACGGTACGTGGAGGTGGAGGCTAAGGGGGGCTAGGATTAGGAGAGGAGGAAGGAAAGCAGGGGGGTTGGGGAGGAGAAAGAGAGGATACTGGATAGAGGGAACTCCAGGAGACTAGTGGGGATGGCTATGGGAGGGAGGGAGAGACGGACAACAGAGAGAGAGCCGAGTTGCGCAGAAGCGAAATCAAGAGCAGTTCCAGGAAGGGGAAATAAAATTGAGAAGGAGAGAAATTAGAGACCAGAGGGTTGGAGCAGAGTGAATGGATAAGGGAAGGGAGTTCCACAGTCTAGGAAAATGATAGGAGAAGACAGATTGTCCAGCAGAGGTTGGCCTATTGGGGAGAGCAAGGGACTGGAAGCGAGAGTTGTGAAGGGAGTAGGTGGAAGGTGGGAGGGAGAGGATAGAGGTGAGATAGGACGGAGAGAACCAAGCCAGTATTTTGTGACAAAGGAGGAACAGTGTGTGAGTCTTCCGACTCCAAGAGAGGGAGAAGGAGAGAGAGGTGTAAAGGTCACAGTCATGAGTAAGGGGCAGACAGTCAAGAGCAAACCAACAGAAGGAGTGAAAGAGGGTGTCCAGTTTGGTTAAGGTGGTCTTGGGGGCTGCACTGTAGACTATGTCACCATAGTCAAAGATCGGGAGTATCATTTTCTGGACAGTGTCACAGCAGACTGCTGGAGGATGCAATCATGATGTCTGTACAGTGCACTCAATTTGGGGTGCAGTTTTTTGTGGATGGCGTCCACATGTCCAGAAAAGTCGAGGTGATGGTCAGGCCATACCCCGAGATATTTGAAGGAGGTATTTAAGAGGGACATACCACATTCTGTCCCTCAGAACTCCTCTGTCCATATCTCTCCATTGTCCTACATTAGGAGGGACATCCCACATTTTAACCCTCAGAACTCCTCTGTCCGTATCTCTCCACTGTCCCACATTAGGAGGGACATTCCACATTTTACTCCTCAGAACTCCTTTGTCCGTATCTCTCCACTGTCCCACATTAGGAGGGACATCCCACATTTTATCTCTCAGTCCATATCTCTCAACTGTCTTGTACTAGGAGAGACATCCCTCATTTTAGCGCTCCAAACTCCTTTCATACCTCAATTGTCCCACATGAGGGATGTCCCAACCCTCAGAAAATGTCAGTCAATACTTTTCAGCCGTCCCTCATTACAAGTGACATCCTTCATTTTTACCTTCAGAACCCCTGTCCATAACTTAAAGCTGTCCCACATAATGAGAGAACCCTTTAATCCCTCAGAACCCCTCTGGCCATACTGCTCAACTGTCCCACATCACAGGGGATTTCCCTGATTTTTCTATTCTGTGTTTATTACTTCTTGCCTTTGACCTTCCCAATAAGTGCAGTCCCTTCCCCTGCCTTCCCTGGCTACTTACTCCAACCTCCGGTTCCTTCATGGCTTGTCCCCTATGGTGGGATCTCCAGGGGATGGCACTTGGACTAGGTCCAGGATCGTTTTTTTGGAGGCATGTGCTCAGTTGATGGTGCACGGCCTGCAGGAGACAGGCATCATCCTGCTGTGTGACAGTTTTCCTCCTATGTTTCCAGCCCAGGGTCACCACCCATGCAGTGATGCAAGTGCAATAGCACGCAACAAGTATCAGCATCCAGCAGCATCCCCTCCCACTGTCTGACCTCCGCTGTTTTGCCATCCAGCCTGTGAAAGGTGGCAGGGGAACAGTGGAGGAGAAAAATTACCCCATCCCAGAAGGAAGAGAGTTATCCAGAGGGACTCTGATCCTGCCTTCCCTAGCTGGCCTCCTGCCACTTGGGTCACCGAAGCAGCAAACAGAAGCCCTACCACTATGCTACCTAACCATCTAGCAGTCCCTCTTTTTATCCTTCAGAATCCCTCTGTAGATAACTCTCAACTGTTCCTCATTTCAGAACTCAGAACCCCTCTGTCCCTACCTTTCAACAATCCTACATTACACAGTACATCCCTCATTTTATCCCTCTTTGCATACCTCTCAACTGTCCCTCATTACAGCGGATGTCCCTCATTTTACTACTCAGAACTCTATTCATCATCAGTGATCAGTGGCAGAGGGAACTTGATGACTCTGTGGAATGGTAGTGGGTTAAGAAGCCTTTCACCTCTAGGTCACGGGCTCAAATCCAGAACAGGTCAGCAGTGGTCGGAAAGGTATTATCTCCTGAGGGCTGTTCGTGGCCTATCTGAAATGAGTTGTGGTGGTCTCAGTCCAATTCGCACTGGGCAGTGTCCACATCACAAAAACACCAAAACAGTTGGCACTGACTGGCATAGTTGTTGGCAGTCTCACATGAGGCGCCAAGGATTACATGGGCATGAAGTCTGAACTACCCTCACTCATGGTGGTCCCACCATGGCAGGGTTGAGGCGCATTGGTGGGACACTCTGGAGAAGCTTGCACACAAATACGCCTGTTCTGTATCTTTCTGCATATATATATATATTTATATATTTATACACACACACACACACACACACAATATATACTGTATGTATGTATATATATATATATATATATATATATATGACTACAGGTTCTAAGCTGTCGATCCAGACCCTTTCATGAACACTGAACTGACACACAAAACAAACGAACAAAAAATCAGTGGCGGAAGCTTAGAATGAAGCTTTCCATGCAAGGCTTCCAATCACATGATATCACTGGGTTCAGGGGCTGATATGTAATTTAAAAAAAAATTTATATCGGGTGGTAAAACTGTAACATTAACAAGAGATCCTAAATAAGGAAAAAATAGGACTATTTAAAAATAAACACACAAAACAATAGACTGGGGTATTAAACTTCACACATGCCCAAATTTCTAATTACATCTTAAAATATATAAAACAAAGTTTATGTTTTCTTTAATGCCAAATATGATTTCTTTGCTGGGGACCAGAGCTCCTCTTTACCATAAGATATATGGGAGAGCTGCCATTTTGTAATGGTTATGGGGAGGGCGACCATGTCGTAATTTAGTAATTCAGAGGATCATTAGGGCAGCAGGAGATGGGAGGAAGCTGGATGTGATTGTCCACCTAGGGAAAAATGATCTGGCAAGGGACATGGTATGGGTAGTGCAGGAACTTTCATGCATTTGGGGAGGGGCCTCAAGTAGGTGGCACACCACGGTGGCTTTGCCAAAGTGCTACCTGTATATGGCTTGGGAGGGATAGGACATTCTGCACTGGTGGCCAGACATGTACACAAATGCTCACAGCCTGGGAAATAAGATCCCAGACCTGCAGGCAATAATGTCAGAGGCTAAACTGGACATAGTAGCAATTAGTGAGGCGTGGTTTACCAGTAACCACACTTGGGAGACTTCAGTTCATGGATATGTACTGTTCAGAAGAGACAGGGTGCAAAAGGGGTGGAGTGGCCCTGTATGTCAATGAAAATATCAAAGCTACAGAAATTCAGAATACACATAAGGCCAGAAGAACTGTGGTCACCCTGGAAACAGGAAATGAAACAACCATAAGAACTGGGGTTGTCTACAGGCCCCCAGAACAGGGAGGACTGAGACACATTACTGTTAGAAGATATACAAAACATGACAGCTAAAGGGAGGTTCTGATAATGGTGACTTCAACATGCGGATACAGATTGGTCAATACCAGCAGGAACATCTGCCAGAACTAGACACATGGTGGATTCCTGCAGTGGGAGGGCCTCAAACAACTGGTGCAACAACCCACAAGAGACAGGGCTATCCTAGATCTAGTACTGACTAACAGGAAGGGATCACAGATCTCAGGTAGAAGGTCACCTGGGGCCAGTGACCATCACATGGTATGGTTCAATTTGGCCACTACAACTAAATCATCCCATTCCAAGACAAAAATATGGGACTTCAGAGGAGCTGACTTTGATAAGCTGTCCAATAGAGTTAAGCTAGTCCTGGCAAAAAGAAACACAGGTGAGGGGTACAGGCAAAGTGGGCAAGCATTAAGGATGCAATACTTGAAGCAACATCCCATTGTGTAGACAGAAAAGGAAGTGCAAAGAAGAAGAAACCACTTTGGTTCTCAAATACAGTAGCAGAAAAGGTCAGAGACACAAAGGCTGGCCTTCAGGAAATATAAGGAACACAGCGGGATGAAGATAGGGAGGCATACCAAACTGCCTAAGGGAAGCAGTGAAGGCAGTAAGGCAGGCAAAGTCCCAAACTGAGAAACACTAGCACAATCGGTAAAGAAGGTGACAAGACTTTCTATAGATACATTAGTGAAAGGAGAAAGTCCAGAGGGTGTTTGCTAAGCTCAAAGGAGAAAAGGGGCATGTGAGGAGGAGGACCCTGTAAAGCATCTATCCTAAATAGATACTTTTGCTCAGTATTTACTGAAGAGAAGGTAGGGCAGGGCCCACAGCTCAGCATCATGGACACAGGGGGGAGGGAGGTGAGCACTACTCCCTTCACAAAAGAAAGGGTCCTACAAGAGCTCGCTAAGCTCAGGGTGGACAAGGCAATGGGACCTGATGGTATACATCCCAGGGTACTTAAGAAGCTAAGGGTGGAACTAGCAGAGCCATTAGCAGAACTGTTTAGTGAGTCTCTAAGCACAGGAGAGGTCCCAGAAGACTGGAGAAGGGCTCATGTGATCCCGCGCCACAAGAGTGGTAGCAGGGAGGAGGCAGGGAAATACAGACCAGTCAGTCTTACCTCAGTAGTGGGCAAGATTATGGAGGCACTCCTTAAGGAAAGGATAGTGTAACACCTGGAATCTATGGGCACAGGATCCAAGACAGCATGGGTTTACAAAGGAAGGTCCTGTCAAACTAATCTCATAGATTTCTTTGACTGGGTAACCAGATTGGTGGACCAAGGGAGCAGTTCATGTCGCCTACCTTGACTTCAGCAAAGCTTTCGACACTGTTACACATAGAAGATTGATAAATAAGCTGGGTAGGCTTGGGCTGGGTCAGAAGTTGGTCAACTGGGTGGCAAACTGGTTGACGGGCAGAAAGCAGAGAGTGGTGGTAAATGGTATACGGTCAGAAAAGATGCAAGTCACAAGTGGGGTACCTCAGGGATCAGTCCTGGGGCCAGTCCTCTTCAATATCTTCATTAGTGACATTGCAGATGGACTAGAGGGTAAGGCTTGTCTGTTTGCAGATGACACCAAGATCTGCAACAGAGTAGGTGATCAGATGGGGTGGGCAGAATGAGAAGAGATCTGGATAAACTAGCAAAATGGTCAGAAGAGTGGCAACTGGGATTTAATGCAAAAGTACAAGATCATGCACATAGGAAGAGAAACCTGAAGCCACCTATAGACTGGGAGGGAGTTGCTGGGAGTCACAAAGGAGGAAAGAGACTTGGGCATCATCATCACCGATGACCTGAAATCATCCAAGCAAACCTCTAAAGCAGTAGGTAAGGCTAGGGGGATGTTAGGGTGTATTAGTAGGGGTATCACAAGTCGTAAGAGGGAGGAAATAATCCCTCTTTTCAAGACACTGGTTAGTACTGGAGGCCACACCTTTACAAGGACATTAACCAAATTGAGGCAGTCCAGAGAAGGGCAACCAAAATGGTGCAGGGACTGCATCAGAAGACATATGAGGACAGATTAGCGGAGCTCAATATGTATACCCTTGAGCAAAGGAGGGAGAGAGGTGATATGATCGAAACATTCAAACACCTTAAGGGAATTAACAAGGTGAAAGAGTCTAACATGTTTAAATATAAGAAAAATAGCAGGACAAGAGGACACAGTATGAGATTAGAGGGAGGCTGATTAAGGGGGAATGTGAGGAAATTCTTTTTCACAGAGAGAGTGGTGGATGCATGGAATGGCCTCCCTCAGGAAGTGGTGGCTATGAATACAGTGCAGGGCTTCAAACAGGCATGGGATAGGCATAAGGGAGCAATACAGATGAGTATGAATAGATAGGCCACTGACAGAGCAAAGGCCGATGGCACATTTATAAGGTAGAAAAAGAAATGGTCAGACTGGATGGGCCTTGCGGTCCTTATCTGCCGTCAACCTCTATGTTTCTATATTTCTATATTCAGAAGTCAGCACAGGTGGTAATGTTTTTTAGCCTATGCTATCTAGGTTTGTGCCCGTTTTGGGGGTGGAATCTATACTCGGAGACTCCTGTAGTGGGGGCTAAACCCATTAGCTAACATAATGCTGCGCCGATGCAAATGAGGGGGTTCCCTCCTGCATACGAGAACGGGCAATTTCAAAGGTGTGCACTGGCGGTAAAAGGCACCCAAAGCAGCGTTATTTACCACCTCCAAAAACCCCAACTTAATTGTGCACAAAAGCCTGTGCCCCCACCCCACTGATGGTGGGATGACTGCACTGCAGCTACCCACCCCCATTTGTCCCTTCTGTGACAGGCAGAAAGTTCCCTGGTGTCTAGTGGTACCCCCACTCTCTGATCACCAGTCCCGTATAATGTAAGGTTTCTCTGGTGTCTAGTGGCACCCTCCACCCTTCAATCACCCATCCTGTATAATGTAAGGTTTCCCTGGTGTCTAGTGGCATCCCCTACCCTCTGATCACCTGTCCCATAAAATGTAAGGTTTCCCTGGTGTCTAGTGACAACCCCCACCCTCTGATCACCCATTCCATATAATGTAAGGTCTTCTCTGGTGTCTAGTGGTATTCCCACTCTCTCATCCCCAGCCAATGTACCCTCTACTATTCCAGGTGTCCAATGGTACCCCCCTACCCCCCCCCGAATGCCAGTTAACAGACAGACTGGTAAATACTGATGGTCTGGCACCCCCCCATTTGAACACCCCTCACCCCTCCACCCTCACCAGTGAAGTCAGGGACATGTGGTAAATCCCACTACAGTAACCAGCACAGCCTTCCTCTCACCTTCTTGGCTGGCTCCTGAATGAGATGCAGTGAGTGTGTGTACATCATGGGGTTGAGATGGGTGGTATTCGGGGTGCAAACAGGGTGGGTGGGAGGCCACTAGGCTGCCAATGTTCACCAGTCCATGCATCGACTGGCATTCGGAGGTGGGGCAGGGGGTACCACTGGACACCAGGAATAATGTAGGGTACATGGGCCGGGGATCGGAGGGTGCAGGGTGCCACTAGACACAAGAGAAGTCCTAAATTATATGGGACAGGGATTGGGGAATGGAGGGTGCCACTAGACACCAAGGAAGTCCTTACACTATATGGGACGGGTGATTGGAGGATGGAGGGTGCCACTAGACACCAGGGAAACCTTACATTATACAGGACAAGTGATCAGAGGATGGACAGTACCACTAGACACCAGGGAAGGTCTTACAGTATACATGACTGGTGATCGGAGGGTGTTGGGTGCCACTAGACACCAGGGAAGTCCTTACATTATACAGAATGGGTGATTGGGTGCCACTAGACACCAGAAACCTTAAATTATATGGGATGGATGATCGGTGGGTGGGGGATGCCCTGAGACATGAGGGAAGGCTTCAAGGTATATAGGACTGGTGACTGGAGGGTGGGGGGGTGCCACTAGACACCAGGGAAGTCCTTACATTATATGGGACAGGCGACTGAAAGGTGGGGGGAGTGCCACTAGACACCAGGAAAACTTTATATTATATGGGATGCATGACCTGGGGGTGGGGAGGTGCCACAAGACACCAGGGATGGATTTATAGTATATGCAACAGGTGACTGGAGGGTGGGAGTTGCCACTAGACACCAGGGAACACATTACAGTCTATGGGGCAGGTGTTCGTGGGGTGAGAGGTGCTGCTAGCCACCAGGGATGATGTGGCAGGTGCTCTGGGTTGGCACTAGGTGGCCACTGCTTCAATGTAATGGGAACCCATAATGGGTATACTAATGGCACCTTAGCATCTTACATACCCAATGAGCTCATTTGCATTTTGTGGCTAAATATTGCGCCATGGCTCCTGCATTACCCGGTCTGGGGGCCCAATGGGTACAGTCCAGGCCCATGTCAGGGCAGTGCAGCTTGACTTAGTGCTGCACCAACACGGGCTAATATTCAGTTGGATAGCACTAGTCTAATATCTGACTGAATATAGCAGCCTCTCAGTCGGGCGCAGGTGCAGTGCAAACCTTTTCACCCCGCTTTTGTGCATTTTCAATATCTAACCCCAAAGCTTTTAAAAATTGGTTGAAGGCACAGTGCATGGAGGGCTTCGGCTACATTGGGGACTCAGCCAACCTGGGAAGTTATGGGCCTCTATGGGAGAGGCAGCCTGCATCTTTCAGCAGGCAACTGCAGTCCTTAGTGGGAGGTTTAAATGCTACTTGGATGAGCATTTAAACTAGCCGGGGGGGTGGGGGAGTCTGTAAAACCAAGGGAGACAACAATTGCTCCTCCCCGATGACGAATCAGCAGGGAGGGAGAGCCTGAGGGGAGCAAGCTCCCCCAGGGCAGGGGCACAAGAAGATTGACCGGGGACAAGGCAGAGGATAAGGGGTGTATATATCAGGAAAACAAGAAGATAGAAGTAAAGGAGACTTAATGGAGAAGGCAACAAGGGAAGAGGGGGTTGGGGGAGCTTCAAGAAACAGCACAAGCAGGAGGAGGGGGAAGCAGGCAGGGAAGGAGTAAGGTATGGAGAGCCAGGTCCGCCAATTCAAGGAGTCTGAGAAGTAAAATTCTGGACCTGAAGGCCATCATGGCAGAGGCTAGCCTGACTTTGGTGGCAATAATGGAGTTGTGGTTCACTGACAGTCATGACTGGGATATGGCCATACAGGGTTACTCTGTTCAGGAGAGACAGGGAAGAAAAGAGGGGTTGTACTACATGTGAGGAAGGGAATCAAGGTCACAGAAGTACAGGGGCACCATGAGGAAAAAAAAGGGCTGGAGGTGCTGTGGGTGAACCTGGAGATAGGTACTGGGGCCGCTGTCTGTACAGGGGTGGTATACAGACCTACAGCACAGGGAGAGAAGTTGGATAATGACTTGGGAAGCCATCATCAGGATAGAAGCAAGAGGGAGATGCTTCTAGATGGGGACTTTAATTTCAGATGTGGACTGGAGCCTTCCAACTGCAGCTTCAGCAAGGAGCAGGGCCATCCTTGACTCCCTGAATGGGACTTTTTTCAGGCAGTTAAGGAACCCATTAAAGACATAGCAGTGCTGGACCCAGTGCTTACAAACTGGGACAGCACTGCATGCATCATAGTGGGCAGTCCTCTAGATATAAGTGATCATCTTACAGTGTAGTTTAACACTAAAATTGGAACAGAGGCAAATCACATGAGTATGAGGGTTCTGGACTTTAGAGGGCAGATTTTAAATAAATGGGAGACTCCCTCAAAAACTGCCTCACGGGGGGATTCCCGGGAGGTGTAGAATTTATAGAGATACAGAATTTTTTGGCAAAAGGGGGCTGCTTAGCTCACCAGATGGTTCCTGCATAGACTGTCTCTGCAGACACCAAATGGTCCCTGGCGACCCTCACGCCTCACTGCCCATTTCCTAACATTACCCTATCTATCCCATACATACTGAAGCCCTTACTGTTTTGGCTCTACCCTTCCACCAGCAGTGTATTCCAGGTATCCACCACTCTTTCAGTGAAGCAGTACTTTTACATCCCTCTTAAACTCCCCCACTTCATCACATGCCTCTAGTTCTGTTGCTCTTCCTCATTTGAAAGAGACTCCTCCTGCACCCTCTTCACCCCCCATGAGGTACTTGTATGTCTCGATCATGCCCCATCTTGCTCTGCTGTATTCCAAGATGTAGATGTTGAGATCCCTCAGTCTCTTCTTGTAGGGCTTTTGGTGGAACCCCTGCACCATCTTAGTTGCCCTCCTCTGGACTGTCTCCACTTTGTCTATGTCCCTTCTGAGGTGTGGCCTCCAAAGCTGGACACAATACTCCAGGTGTGGGGTCTCACCAGCAAGTGATATAGTGGCAACTTCCTGCCCCTATTGAAGATACCTCTCCCTATGCATCCTAGCATCCCACTGGCCCTACCACTGCTCTGTCACACTGCCCTGCCACTTTGAGTTCAACAGCTAGGATAACCTCAAGGTCTCTTTTCCGCTTAGTGACTGACAGTACCTCCCTCAATCCTGTTCTCAGTTCTTGGGTTCCCATGCCTAAGTGCATGATTTTACACTTTTTGTCTGTGAACCCCAACTGGCATGCTCTTGACCAGTCAAGTTTCCAAGATCCCTACATTCTTTCCACCCTTCCATATTATCCACCCTTTTACAGATTTTGGTTTCATCTGCCAAAGGCATACCTTCCTTCCAATTCATCTGTAATGTCACTTCGAAGACACTGAAGGGACCAGTCCCAGTATTGAGCCCTTTGGCACCCGCTGGTCACTCTTCCATCATTGATGAGTGCCGTTAACCACCGCCCTCTGGCATCTAGCCGTTAACCAGTTTCTAACTCAATTTACCACTTTGGATCCTACCACTAGGCTGCTCAGTTTAGTCTCCTGTGTGGCATAACATCAGAAGCCTTGCAAAGTCGAGACAGACCATGTCCATTGCCCTCCTCTGCTCAATTTTACTGGCACAGCCTCACCCCCCCATGAATACATGCTGTCTTTGGTCTTGCTGCCCACTTGATTTAAGATGCTCTACCAAATTCTACTTTCTTAGATGTTTCTATTAATCTCACCACCACTGAGGTGGGGCTCACCAGCCTACAGTTACTAGCCTCTTCCCTGCTGCTGACCTTATGTAGAGGGACATCTGCTCTCCTCCAGTCCTCCAAAATATGCCAGATTCCAGTGAGCTGTAAAATAAGGCTATCAACGGGGCAGCCAGCATCTCCCTGAGTTATTTCAGTGCCATTGGGTGTATCCCATATGGTCACATAGCCTTGTCTACTTTCAGAGTTGCAAGTCCCTTCAGGACTCTTTCCTCTGAAGATAGATTTGAGTCCTCCTCCTGTCCCCCTCATAGAGGGAAAGAAGGGAAAAATAAGGGACAGCATAGTAAAGACAACCAAACTCTGCAAGAAGGCAGTAAATAAAAGTAGAAGGTAAAAGAGACTAGCATTTCTAACGCTGATGCTTCCCCTCTTTGTCCAGGAAGTAGCCAGAGCCCTGGTGGAGTGAGCCTTGATGAGGGCAGGAGCTTTCTTCTTTTCTGCCATTGGTGATGCAAGCCCTCACTCATGTAGCGAAGCTGGCCTTGGAGGCTTTATGACCAGTGGCATAGATTATGGGGGTCAGGTGGGGCAGGGTGCCCCCCTGAGCAACTGGAGTGGCCCAAGCGGAACTTTTGAAGCCCCAAGATTTTCTTCTTTGTTGCCGTTATGGTTGTGGATGCGGTAGCTCTGTTTTGTTTTTTTTGCTTGTTTTTTTATTTTGTTCCCGCAATGATCGTGACACAGTACGATGGACAAGAGTTCTTCGGAGTTACATTTGAAATATTTTGTATACCCCCCAAATGATGCGCAAAATGGCAAACCCACTAACCAGCACAGTCACTGTCTCCCAGATCTGCTTAGCTGTCCTTCTTGTTGCAGTAGTAACAGAGTGTTCCCTTCTGGAGCTTGTTCCCAGCTTTGGTTTTGGTGCATAGCTGCCAAAAAACATCTGCGTCTAAATTCTACGGGGTCAGTTTGAGCGGGCAGAGGCACATGATGCACGTGGATGTACTGTATGCTTCAATCTGAACTGCTGCATTGGGGAAAAAGCAATTTTAAAAATACTAGTGATGTCCAACTCCAAGTTAAATGAGGACCATCTTGGCAAGCCGGTCATTATCAAGAGGTTGAGGAAGCTTAGCTTCTACCACAATGTAGCTTTCTCAGTGCGTGGCCCTGCGTGCAGCCTATATAAACTAATCCTGGTAAGGCCTTAAGGTAATGCCTTAATTCCAATTGTTGTTTGTCTTCTTTGGTCATTTAGTAAGCTTGGAGAATGCTGGCTAACAGGCTGGGGGACCTAAAACCAGAAGGAATCTCTTTTGAAGTTGATGGTGGTAAAAGATATGAAGAGGTGGATCGTAGGGGAACTGCTGGGCCGTGGGGTTCGGAGAAGTATACTGCACCAGGCAGCACCGATCTTATCACTCAGCCAGCCAGCACAGAGTCAGCCAGGTCAGGTCATTATTCTCATATGATGCAAAATACATTCTTGCTACTGTCAGCCACCATCTGTGTGTGAGGACTAACTGAGAGGACAAGCAGCTGGTCAAAAACATCCTCGAATCTCTCAAACACTGATGACCAATCGTGGAGGACAGGGTCTGAATAAAAAAAACACAATTTATCCGAACACTCCTGTCTAGACCAGGACAAAGAGTGCTCCTGTCCAGACCAGAACAGGATAAGTGTTCCCGATAAATTGTGTGTATTTCTAATTCATTTTCCAATTATGTCTTAGCTAGTAAGCCCTATGGGGTAAATATCTTTGTGTGGCAGCCTGACAGTGACAGGAAACCACACTTACCAGTCTGATGCTTCTCCACCAAATCCTGTTAGTAAAGTATTGTCCAGAGCATGTCCTGGGGAATGACCTGATGGGCTGCTGATGTATTTGGGTCATCGATTAGTGCCTGACCCTGACAGTACCTCAGGCATTCGATTTTTCCAGCTGAGTCAAGTGATTCCTCAGGGAATGCCCTAGCTTCTGTTTGTTATTGTTTAAGCCGGGGTGTTCAGACCAAAACTTTTAGGACTTGCCCAGCCATGATTGTAGCCAAAATTTCACTTGTCCCTATTCATTATATGAAATCAGCTTTCTTTTTGTACTTGCCCTTCAAGGCAATTTACTTGCTCCTGACAGGGGGCAATAGGATTCGCACACTCCTGCCTTTTGTGGTTTAAAACTTTATTAGTTATGTCATGATAGAAAAAAGCTGATCCTCAAGATTTGCCTCTTCCTTTTTTCCAATATTCTGTTACACTTCATTTTGCATGAATAAATGCTAGATTTTCATGTTACAGTTCAACAAGTTTTAACCCTGATGTTTTCCTCCTAAACAAAAAATATAATGTATGTTTCCCTCTTATAACCTAACAAATTTAAGCCAATGTCAAAAAATAAGTTTTGCTTGCCTCTCACCTGCTCAAGGGGACCCTAGTCACAGTGAAGTTAGTCATTTTGGTAGAGATATCTGTAACTTGCAACAAGTCAGAGAAAGCTTTAAAAACAGCCAAAAAGTGTCAAAATGACCCTCAAAATGCACTAGAATGCATCTAAAACCTGATAGCTTCTGGGGGCCTAGGCGGCCCCCAGACCCCAGCCTATTTGTTTAGTCTTTCTCAAGAGAACCACGACTTTTGTCAGTCTTTGCCCTCCCCCATCAAAAAAGCTAGTTACATCCCTGTTAATTCCGACCCTTCTGCTGCTGCTCCAAAAAGAACAGACTTTTGGACCTCTTTAATTCTGTTGTCCTTTAAAGGTACATCCTGCCGCCCTGTGCAAATCCAACTGTGCAGCTCATCCTTCTTCGTGTAATCCCTCATCCTGCCTTTTTACTAAAATGACAGGTGGCATGCTGTTAGCGTTGCAGCAATACCTGGTGGGGACCTGGGTTCGGGGAGGATGAGGTTACCGGCACAAGGGGACCTAGGTTTGGCTACTCTGCACAGGGGCACCCAAGTAAATCCAACTACAGGAAACAATAACTGTAATGTCCAGAACCAGGATTGGGATTTTCAGTGTGGCTTTTATTCATAACTAGCTGAACATAACAAAGCATAGCTGGACCCCCAAGAGGCTCGTTTACTGATAATGCAGATTAGAGACTACAAGGCGGTCCACTTAAAGAATGAACCCATTTCTACTGTTTTCTGGCTCTGGACCCACCAGGCACACAGCTCGGACTAGCATGCACTTTGGATACACAGCCCGACTGGCCCGGCTCCCCTGCCGGCCACTTGACTGACGGTCCATTTAAAGAATGAACCCAATTTTACTTGTTGTGGCTCCCATCAAACAAGGAGAATTATTTTCCCACATTGTGGCTCCCCACACCACTTAGAGTTCGCGACTCCTAGAGAGATTTGTTTTCTTACTTCCTTCTGACTCCCATCAAACAAGGAGAATTCTTTTCCCAAGTTGTGGCTCCCACCACTTAGAGTCTGCGACTCCTAGAGATTTTTCAATTTAGAGCCCGTCTGGGTACTACCTCATCACTGGCCAGGCGCATGAGGCAAGTAGCAATCACAGTAGAAATCCGTGAAGGTGGACCTGATTACTAAAGATGGGGTGTTCCCACCTCCAGCTCCCACAGCCCATACCGGCCATTTCTCTGGACAAACAGAAACTAAACTTCAAAATGTAGATTAAATGGTGGATGACCTGTAGCACCCCCCTCTCGACATTACTTGAATCCATAAAGACTTTAAATTTTGAACCTACTCCATTTGTTTGTCCTAGTACAATAGAGCCTCCCAAATAGTAGTTCACATCCCAGCTTTCTTCACATTTCCAAACTGAAGAAACATATTGTTTGCCCTCTCAAATTAGAGCAAAACACTCACCTTTCGTTGCAGGTGCCCCACAGGGAAGTACAACTTCTTTCACTGTTATCAGACCAAAACAGAAACTGTAGAAAAAGGCAGCTTTCTTCTTGTAGTAGAAATTAGGGATTGCCCTGGAATCCACAGAGGGACACTTACTCCCCGGAGAAGGCAGAGACCTGGACAGCGGTCTCCACCACTTAAAACTGGACTGGTGACCTTCTAACACAGAATGTAAACAAAGACACTTCCTTCCTGCTGGCAGGCAAGCAGGAGACTTCCTTCCTGCTTCAAAACAAACAGGAGACTTCCTCTCACAAGGAGGTAAACAGAAAACTGACTTTGAAAACTCCCAAGGTTCTATCTCACTCCCTGTGCTGCAGATTCCAATGTGGCTTATGCAGCTGTGACAGTTCTATGGTGATGTCATCTCTCAGTCTCAGCTGCGACTGAGAACAGAGTGAACAGTGTGAAACCCATTTAACTGGAGTTTCACAAGCTGCCTTCCCTGCCTACCACTAGGTCTTACTGGGATTCTAGTAACCCCGGGTAACAAGGGGTTACATTCAGATTTGCCCGCTTAGGACAGAAGAATGGTAGACAGATTTCCTGATGTACATGAATGGCTGCAGGTATCTTAGGAACAAAAGATGGAACCGTCCTCAGTACCACCTTTTCCTTATGAATAAAGTAGTTTTCCTTGTGGGACAATGCCTGAAGTTCACCAATCCTTCCGGCAGAACAGATTGCGTTAGAAAACACATCTTGTATGACAGGATGTGCAACAGTACTGATGAAAGAAGCTTGAAGGGTACCTTACAAAGGCATTCAATACCAGAGTCACTGTACGGAGACTGAAACAAGTCTGCTTCTGCTAACCACTCTTAGAAATGGATAACCTCCCAACTGGTTCCCAGGGAAGACCATATAACACAAGGAGTATTTTTCACAGAGAGTGGTGGATGCATGGAATGGCCTTCCTGAGGAGGTTGTGGGGTCAAAAACAGTGGGGAATTCAAGAATGCATGGGACAGACATAAAGCAATTCTAGATCGGGGTAGGAGGAAGTAGGCTGTTGGTTAACTAGGATCTACAGCTTATCAATAGGTAGAGAAATGGGCAGACTGGGTGGGCCAAGCACGATTATCTGCCATCAAAGTCTATGTTTCTATGTTTTCCAGGGCTGCTCCACTAGACACGGGCCTCTCAGGGTGCTCAATGCAGCCCTTTGTTTATCCTGCCTGCAAAATCCAAAACCTGCAGAACTGTTGCTTTGGAGGTGTGATACCTCTCTCTCTTTCTGGTGCAAGCCAAGATGGTATTCACATAACGATCACAGGCTGCAGACATAGGCATCTATCTGGCAGCCAATGGGGTATCCACCACTTTCTCAGAAAAACCCTGCTTTAATGATCTCCTCTTCTCAGAAACCAGGCTGCCAGCTGCATCTCCTCTGAGTCTGAATGTAGAATGGGCCCTTGGAAGAAGAGAAGGTCCCCCCCAATGCGGAAGCTGGAACAGGGAGCTGCTGAGCTAGATTCACAAGGTTAGAGAACCAAGGCCTTCTTGGTCATGCCGGAGCTATCAGAAGAAAGCTTCTTTTTGTGTGCCTAATCTGCGAATGATTGTAAGAAGGAGTGTTAGCATCCATTGCCTCTACCTGAGGACATCTGTACCGACTGCAGAACCTCAGTACGGGAACATTTTTCCTCTGATGCGAAGAGGTCAATCTGAAGGCAACCAAACCTTGTGCACAGAAGATCAAACATCTCTGGGTTCATCATCTGTTCTCCTGGATGGACTGTCTCTCAACTCGGCCAATCGACCTGGATGTTCATCTCTCTGCCAGATAAACAGCCAAGAGTCAGGTGGCCTACAGCAGCACTTTTTTGGTTGCTTCTGCCAGCATCTCCTTGCTTCTTGTGCCTGCTTGGTTGTTTATTTACACCAAGGTGGCGGCGTTGTCTGACCATACCTTCACTGCCATGGACTGTACTAAACTGTGGGAATGGAGAAGAGCAAGTCGAACTTCCCTCATTTCAGTACATTGATCTGCAGCTGCTGTCCCTGAGGAATCCATACAACCTAAGTTGGCAGCGGTCCAGGACTGCAACCAAGCCCGATAGACTGGCGTTGGTTGTCAATATCAGCTCTGGTGGGGCTTCCAGGAGACCCCGCTGAGGTGTTCAGGACATTTCAACCAAGCCAGTGACTGTTGGACAGATTCTGGAAACACAATCAGGGCTTAGTAGTTGTCGAGACAGAGTCTGAACATCTGAAATTTGCCAGCAGATAAGGTCAAAGGTCTATCAAGTCTGCTCGATTTTGCAGCTAGCCCCCTACTCAGCTGCCCTCCCTCCTTCCCCACCTTTAACCCTTCCCTTCCCTGTCCCAGCCTCTTTTGAAGAAGCTCACTGTCCTGCTAGATACCACTTCTGTCTGAAGCAGCGTTCCACCCGGCCACCACCCTCTCTGTAAAAAAGTGTCTTCTCATCTCCCTCTTGAACCTACCCTCCTCCAACCTCCTTAACATGGCCTTGAGTATCCCTCATTTCCTTCACCTTGAAAGCTCCTCCTTCCCAGTCCGTTTGTGCGGTCAAGTACTTGAAGGTTTCAATCATATCTCCCTGTTCCTCCTCTCCTCCAGCAAGTACATGTTCAGTTCCTACAGTCTGCTCTCATAAGGTAAATCCCCAGACCCTGGATCATCTTTGTTCCTGCGTTGTACCCTCCATGCATCTTTAACATCTTTCTTCAGCACGGTCACCAGTACTTATGCTGTATTCCAGGTGTGGTCTTACCAGCGACCTATACAATGGCAGAATAACCTCCCCTTTCTTGAAGTTATATACCTGGCTGTACAACCCAGCATCTTATTGGCCCTTGCGGCTACCTTCCCACATTGTGCAGAGTTATTCATTGAACCCGTAATGGTTACCCCTAGATCCTTTTCTTTGTCAGTTATGGCAAGCTGTACCCCACCCAGCTGGTAGCTCCTTTTTGGGTTCTTTGCCACAAAATGCATCACCTTGCACTTCTGGCATTGAACCCCAGTTACCAGGTCTCAAGTTTTGCAGATCCTCCTGCAACCCTTACATCCCTCTTGGTCATCCACCACTGCTCCCATCTTGGTGTCATCAGCAAACAGACTAATCTTGCTATTGATGCTCACGAAATGTCAGTAATGGATATCCCAGATAGCACTGGTCCCAGCACGAGCCCTGTGGAACATTGCTGGTCATCTTCCTTGGGGATGAGCTCCCCCCACCACCACCCACCTCTGCTGCCTTCCACTCAGCCAGTTCTTTACCCATCCCACCAATTTGGCACCCGGCCCGTGCCTTCCAGTTTATTTCCTAGCCTCCCATGTGGCACAGAGTTGAATGCCTTGCTGCAGTCCAGATACAGGACATCCACTGCATGGCCCCTGTCCAACTGTCTAGTTACCCAACCATAGTATTCTATCAGGTTGGTGTGACAGGATCTGCCAGAGACAAAGCCTGTTGTCTGCTGTCCTGCAACCCATTGGCCTCCAGAAGAGCCACCAGCCTCTCCTTCAGGATTGTCTCCATCAGCTTCCCCACGATGGATGTGAGGGCTCACTCGCTTATAGTTCCTGGTTCATTCTTGGGGCCACTTTCGTGAGGGCACCGCCATGAGCTCATCCTCCAATCTGGTACACACCCTGCATCCAATTCCAAGGCTCCAGCATCCCATTTTGGAGGGGTTGCATATGAAAGTGGACCCATGGCACCAGCTCAATCGCTGCAGTCATCAGTCCCAGAATCCAGAGAATCTTGTGAGCAGAGACAGACAGCTGTCTTCTCAGCCACTGAACCTTTCACCTCAGGGTTGCCTCTCTGGATGAAGGGAAGGCGACTTTCCCCTCATCTGTCCTGAACACTGTGCAAAAATGTTCCAATCTCCAAGATGATATGAAGGAGCTCTTTTACCTACTGCGACCCAACCATGTGTTTCTAGCACCTCCGTGGTCTTTGACACCAATCTCCTTGCCATCAGAGACAATGATGCTCGGATGAGCAAGTCGTCCAAGTATGGACATACATGATGTCCTTCCTATCCCAACTACACCACAAGTATGAGCAGGACCTTCGAAAACACCCGGGGTGCTGTTGCCAATCCAAAGGGGAGTACCCGGTACTGGAAATGCTGTCCTAGAATTGTGAATCTCAGAAACATCTGGTGAGACTGGCGCATGGGGATGTGGAGATAGGCATCTTTCAGATCTATGGACGCTTGATAGTCCCCGGTTGGGCAGTCTGGATGATTGACTATAAGGACTGCATTTTGAAGGTTGTGTTGCGAAAAAAACTTGTTTAGGTGCTTCAGGTCCAAAATCAGATGGAACCCCTCCCAACTTCTTGTGGACCACAAAGTAAACTGAGTAGAATCCCAGACCCCCCAAGCTAGCTGGGGGGAACTGAAACAACTGCCCCAATCTGTAAGAAGTAGAGATGCATGGATATCCGACCCAGATTTTGTAAGTGATCGGATGTCAGGCTATCATCCCAAATCTGGTCCATTCGGATACCATTTAGAAAAACAGGTCAGACTGGCCCGGTGGTGCGGAGAGCTGAGGCAGCGATGAGTCACCTCCTGCCACACTGACTACCTGTGTTTGCAGTGAGAGTGGGTCATCGTGGGTCAGCCAGGGTGGGAGAGGATTGAGCGTCTGGAGGACAGCTCTCCTCTCCTCTCCTCTCCCGGAGAGCGTGGGGAACAGAGGACAGCGATTGCCTGACACCTAGTGGAGGCTGGGTGTTGGCACCCCTGGCCCAGTGCAGTGGGGCATGGAGGTGGAGCAGCTGGTGGGTGCACAGAGTGTGGGCCAGCGCATGTGGCACACCCACTGTTGGCACTGCACGCTCCATCGCTGCAAAAAGAACATGGAAAAGGGCAGCCCAGGTTGAGCAGCTTGATGGCCGTCCGACACAATGCCTCATCTCCGGAAGGGCACCATCTGCACTAGAACCGGTCCTGGTGGGTGAGTTAGGGGGCTCCCCACCACGGGGGGTAAGCAAGGTGGTAGCCCGCATTGGAGATGGGCGTGGGACGGACAGCGGCCAGCAGAGCAGGATGCCAGGACAGAAGGAGCCGACCAGGGGGCCAAGGGGGAGAAAAAAGTAAGCAAAAAAAAAAAAATGGGTCGGATTTATTAAATAGGTAACAACAAATATTTTTTTCCCCCCGTTGTTTTCTGTCACATTGTCTCGGCGGCTGCTGCCACTCCTCCCTGTTCTCGCTTGTTAGCTGTCTTCCTCTGCTTTCTCACTTGTCTGCCATCTCCCTCCTGTTTTCTTCTTTCCCCCTGCCCATCCCCCTTGCCAATTTTAGCCCCTCATTTTTCCTGCCAGTTTCTGTCCCTGCTTCTCTTTCTCTTGGTTCTCCTGCCCCCCCATTTTGTCATCTCTGTGTCAATTCTCCGTGTCTGTGTTTCTGCTAAGCTTTTCTTTTTTGGGTTTTCTCGCTCCCTCATAGCTGCGCTCCATTCCTTGCAGCGCTTCTGGTTTGTGTAAACAAATATTTTTGTGGAGCAATCAAAAACTTCCATTCACATCAGCTGGACTTAAGTTTGGGGGGGAGAGTGACAGCAGTCTCCCCATCACTGAATCACAATGCCACCACCTGTTCCCTGACCTCTAATGTATCCATGGTGTCCAGTGGAGCCCCTATTCCCACTGCCATGATAACCTTGTGACATCCAAGATACCATAATGATTTGGGTCCACTCTGTGTTCCCCTCTCAGTAGTCATGGCTTTACCTGAAGTAAATGGGTTGCAAATCAAGGGTCTGTCCAGAGGGTAATGAAGATGCACATTTCTGAAGATAAATGGCACCATTCCAAGATCCATAGCATGGGAAGGGAACAGAACCTTTTAGAAACTTCACAACACATCTTGCTTCAGGAAAGGAAAAAAAACAGGAAGTAAAATAAGCATGTTGTTTTTGTTTGTGCTTCTGCTCACGGTATGTCTTTAATGTTTAAAAAATAAGTTTTTGCTATACTGCTGCTTGAAAAAAAAGTAATTATTGTGAGGGAATTAGCTTCATGGAGACTAAAGCCACCTGTTTATTCCCAGAATAAGTTTAGTTCTGTATTTTTTTACATTGCTCATATAACGCAACTTAAGCCTTTTCAATACTTCAGTTTGTACTGCTATCCAACGTGATAAAACCCCGACCCGATCCGGATATCATTACTAATTATCCAGAATCCAATATCCGGTATAATTTAGGTATCCATAGTAGCAAGTGATCCAAGGTTTGGGCTACCAACTGCCTCTTCACTGGGTTTTGGGGTACAGGGGATTGCAGGAAAAAAACTCTTGTGTGTACTGCTGCAAACACTATAGCGTATCCTAGAGCCAGGATTTCCAGTACCCATGCATCTGACATCATCTGAGCCCATCTCTGGTTAAAGTTCTGCAGTCTTTCACCAAGGGAAGGGGGAGAGATGAGCCTCATGTCACCTTCACTGGGAGTTACCTCCTCATTGTTCTGCACCTCCATTACGCCTGCAGGCAAAGGATCCTCTGTCACTGTGGTCCTTAAATCCAGACTAAGCTCCCTTATTACACAGTTTCTGAAATTCTGAAAGGGATGGAAACTGCCTCAGGACTGACGCTGCAGTGCACCTCCTCATCCTCTCGACGTCAAGTTTGATTTCTGTTGCTGTTTTGATACTGGGAGTTGTCCCTTCTTAACTTGGACGTCTTTCAAGATGTTGTACAACCCAGAACCAAATAATAGTCCACCTTCAAAGGCCAGGTTAAATAGCCTTGCCTTTGACCTGATCTGCAACCCAATGTCTGAGCCAAACACCCCACAAGGCTGCCATAAAATAATAAGCGGAGCATACTTACATCTGTAAATCGTCCATTGTGGCATTCCCTAGAAAAGTGGATGCCATGGATACCAGCTGCAAAATGTTTGTCCCTTCCAAATCTGGGGAACAAAACTACCCAGGGTCAAGATCCAGGAGTTCAAGGCTCTGGAAACAATAATAGATGCATATGAGGTGCAAAGATTTATCCCATTTGAGGCAAACGCTCTTCAGCACAAGGTGTCCACCCTCTTATCATGGGTGTCGATTAGGGCCAATGATCCTTCAGCAGGGATGGTTGTGTGCTTAACAAAATTACGAGCGGCCTTATCTGCCAAGCGGTGAACCTCCCTCTCCTGGAAGCTCTCATCCATAAAGTAGTAATGTCTCACCCTCGGCCTAGGGAGATGCTTGCCCTTATCTGCATTGGCCCATTCCTACTTAATGATCTGGTCACAGTACACAAAATTTGGAAAGTACTTCAGTGCAGAGGAGGAAGTGGACAGGACTGGATTTATGTCCAGGACTCAAGACTTGCACCTCGTTCAGCTGCAGCGTCTGACAAGCCTCCATTATAAAATAGGAGAGGAACCAGAATCTTTACCTTAGGATCCATCCACTCCCCAAGGGTTCCTCCTCCTCCTCCTCATCATCAAATAACATGCATTGGTCAGGAGTTTCCCCTTACGCCCCGACCCTCAACACTGTCAAGGTCGGGGGCTCTGGATCTGAGTGAGCATTATTGCTCTGCTCTGGCACACCCAGATATACCTGTGTGCCCCTCCTAACCTGAAGAGCATGCCTGGGTTCAATCAGAACCTAGCAGTCATTGAACACAAAAGGATCTGGCAACTCAGACCTGCCACTGCCAGTCAGTACCCCAGGTGAACCCCCCCCCCACCGCTCAAGGGTTCGGCTAGGAGGGACTGAAATAGACATGTCAGACTGCGACACACAATTAGGACAGTAAGACTCCAGTGGGGAGGGTCTCATCATCATCCTGCAGGTCTTACATCTTTCAAAAACTACAAGTCTCTGATAAGCCATGGTGCCGCTGTTCTGTGCCAAAACGAAGAAATACACAAAAAGGGGATACTAATACAAAATGTAATGTTTCTTGTCCTATTTCAACAAAGAATAACACCTCTAACTCTTTGCCCCCCTCCAGCTGAGGCATACCCAATAAACAAGACCATTTACTGAGGTGGGGTGCCTGCCTGAATTTGCAGAACACTCCCTAGAGAGACATAAGCCCAATGTCCTGCAGAGCCTCCTAGAGATAAAATATGCCAGTGGTCTCTAGGTAGAATGCCTCAGATTCAAAAAGTGCAGATCGAAGAGTTTACAGTGAAAACATGGCACAATGCTGCCTGAAATGGAGAATGCACCAGTAATGCACTGAGAAGAGTGTGAGGGGCGTGCATAGGTATGCGTCAGGACAAAGACATCACAACGATGCGTGTGATGTCAACACGACTAACGTGGGTGTGCCTGACCAGCCAGGATACGGAAACTCATACCCATACAAGCGCTCATATGGCAAGGGCGCGAAAAACCTCACTGGCAGGATGCCAGCAATGGAAAACTATTGCAGATCTTGTCTGAGCTGCCAAGCTGACAAGAATGCTCATCAGCACGATGTCAGCAACAGCCACCTTTAGATGGTGCAGTGGGTAGCTCATGAGATTACCCCCCCAAAAAAAAAGAAAAAAGGAAGGCAGCAGAGCACAGGGCTGCTCTAAGGCTTGAAATGAAAGCCCCCCATTCACACAGTTGATGCAAGTACTAACAACCCCACACTGCTTAGATATAACCCTAACTACACTAAGTCTAAGAGGAGGAAGGGTCCATCATCCAGAGACTGCAGAGGGAGAAAGCCAACAGACAGGTCAGGATGCCCCCCCCCAACTATGTACTAACTGCACCTCCTAAAAGGGCAGAAATCACTCATCTGAAAAGGCAACAGGCTAAGAATAGTCAAGGAAAACCTGTAGAACACCTTATTTTAAGATATTGGTAAGTGGCCCCCCAATTCATGCACCATAAGCAGCGGAAATGGGATAAAAAGAATAGCAGGTTAGTCAATTTGAAAACCACAGCTTAACAGGCGCGATTTCCAAATCAGGGGGTGTTCCCTAAACACAGATAGCCCCAACCTGCTTCACAGCTACATAAATCTGGCCTAGAAAAATAAACAAACTGTATATCGAAGAAATTCTGAAAAAGTTCTCTTAGTATGCAATAAGACACACCAGGGTGTGTAAATATGCTTTCATAATTGCATGGCTCAAGAGTGTTGTTCGGCACGAGGCACCTGAGCCGAGTGCCGTTAAACACCTTATTTCAGTGCAATTATGAAAGCATACGACATCCCTTGAAGTGTCTTATGACACTTTAACACAGTGAGAAAAACGAGTCATTCAGTCAACAAACAAATTAAAACAACAAATTTAGAGCTGAAAGATTAGCTGAAGGTTTTATAATTAAATAGTCCTGTAAATGGAGCTCAGGAGCGGAGCCACTAGTAAATGGACCTCAATGGAGCCACTACAGTAGCTAGGACTTACTGAAGAGTACAACCGAGCCCTTACACTGTGCAAACAGAGGCAAACATTTAATGTCCTGTTAATAACAGTGGAAGAAAACATACGCCAGTGAAGGTACAGTTCTGCACAGTTGTGCTGTTCTCGTTGCTGGATTTGCCGCCAGGAGTGATTCTGCTTCAGCTATTTCTGCAGTGGCATTCATAGCGGTAGGGTTTGCTATGTTGCTGACTGGAGCTGCTAACTGTGTTGAAACTGCAGCTGTGGTTTCCATTGGTTGTTTTCTTTTGGTGATGATGTCACTTCTTTGCTCAAATTGCCAAATGAATTCTGGGTAGGCGTAGTAGTCAGTCATTTCATACATTTTCTTTCCAGCGTTGACAGCTACTGTCAGGTTCAGAGTAGATGCAGTGCATTGATTTTCTACTCCTTGTTTGTGCTTAGGCTTTTATTATGAAAGACGTACCGGAGTGTAATTATGCTTTCATAATTATACCCCTGTACTACTCTCTCAGCCAATCAAATTGCTCAGTTTTTTCTCACTGTGTTATAATGCTGCCTACCCTTGCCTCTTGGAATGTTCATATGCCCAGGGTTCTATGCTGTTGACAGCTTTGGGCTGTGCCACTACCCCAGGAGGGGTGTTCAATATCTATATTTATGCAATAAGGGTGAGCTCAAAAACCATTATATAAATTCATGCATCTAAGCTACTATGTGTAGAAATGCAACATGTTACATTTACACTCATAGCAGACACGTCATCGCAGATTTATACACATACTAGACAGGTCATATTCCACCCTCCCCCCCCCGACCCCAGGTGGCACTACTTTACTGACACTTTCATTTTCTGCCTCCTCTCCTGAGCAGCTCCCTAGAACTCTACATTTCTTCACCTGTAATATTTCCATCCTTGCTACTAAATAAACACTACCACATTATTAAAACACACAGACAAAATATTGCTGCCTTCAGAACTGGTGACCTCCTCACCACAGGACAAGCCATGAGTCCCGGTTTCCTACCCCCCACACACACACACCACCCACATCTCACTCAGTGTTCATTTCAGATATTTTCCTTTGTGGGATACTGACCCACTGAGTATGAAAAGTAAGGGTCAAATTAAAAAAAAATAATGGGTCATATTGTTCAATCAGCCCCAGATTCGTAAAACAGCAGTTTAAAACCTCTATAACTGTCAGCATGTTGTCCCCAAGGTAGAAGAAAAGGTAGGTCAGAATTAAAAACTGTGTGTCAGCTGTCCCGATCCCCCACCCAAAAATGAACCCCTGCTCACTCTGTAGCTCCACTCACTTTTCATAATATCCTGTCCCATCAGAAATTTGCACAACAGTACCTTTTTTTTTTAACTTAAAACTTTTTTATCTGCCCTGTTCTCTTCTGATTGCTCTCCTTCATTTCAGTTCTCTTGCCACCACAGTGCTCACATCTTAACTTGATCTCTCCACCAACATCCGCTCCTTCCCTGGGACTGATTCACACTAAAAACTGTATCTTCTTCCGTAGCCACAGATACATGCAGGATCAACCAGATAATCCAGAAAAATAAAAACACAACAAAATGCGGCCCTATTGCATAAATCGAATACGTGATGGCTGGTTGCTGAATATACTATTCACCTGAACTCGTGGAGAGTGACCTCGGGTAACCTTATGTGTGGCTCCGCTACGCCACTGGTTACCTAAAGTCTCTCTCAGATAAACAGTTTATTCAATGACCGGCCATCATGTATTCCCCATGTATTAACTCCACTGACAACGAGGAGGATACAGAAAATGACCCATAGGTTCTTTTACAGCTTTAAAGTCACAGAAGCTGGGCAACCCTTCAAGTTTTTGTGCAAGAGATGGAATTACTATCACGGATATGGAAACATGAGAAGGCTGGCTCACGTTACACCAGTGACAAGGCCTGTGCAATGTACAAGTTTTATACAATTTATCAGTAAGGATATTAATACACAACTTATAGAAGTTGTCAAGCAGTGCAAATATTTTTCAGTGCTGTGCGATGGTAGTACTGACTCTGCTGTAACAGAACAGCCGATTTACATTCGGTTTGTGAAGAACGGTGAACCTGTGACTAAGTTTCTCACCGTCATAGCGAAAGTCAGGCCTATATCAGATCATTGTTTCCAGCCAGTTATGACAAGTATTAAAGAGAATGCAAAAGCAGATGATCTTTCTTTCATAGAAACATAGGTGTCGGCAGATCAGGACCTCATGGCCCATCTAGTCTACCCTATTTTTCCCTACCTACAGCTACATCGCAGACCCTACTCAGTCTTCGGTCCCCCCCCCACCTTACTTCCAAGATCCCCTTGTATTTATCCCATGCATTCTTGAACCCTGTAACCATCTTAGCCTCCACTACCATCGCCGGGAGGCTGTTCCATGCATCCACTGCCCTCTCTGTGAAGCACTTCTTTACATTTTCTCTGAGCCTCCCCCCTTCCACTTTCATAGTGTGACCTCTTGTCCTTGAGCATCATTTTTTTGGAAAACGGTACCTTCCAGTACCCTGTTTTTACCTGTAAGGTATTTGTATGTTTCTATCATATCCCCTCTTTCCTCTAGGGAGAACAAATTCAGCTCCTCAAAGGAAAGCAGTTATTATGAGTAGCTCCCCACCCCCTTAAGTTTTAGCCCCCCGATTAGGCTTTTTGCATAGAAAAAGTGTTTTTTTCACGTTTTTACTTACTTCATTTCACTTTTGTAAAGTCTGGGATTCTAAACATGGCAGACGCTGAGCGGTTTCATTTCATCTGAAAGTGCAGTGCCTTACTCGCTTCAATACATTTGTATTGTATTTTTATTTTATATATATTTATATATATAATTATAATATTAATATTTATAATAAATATATATATATAAAATTACATATATATGTATAATATATATATATTATATAATAGATACTATATATATATATATATTTTGTTTTTTATATTATTTGTATGTAATTTGTATTATAGCCATCTATACCCCATTTCTTCCTTCCTAAACTGTGCTACCCTCCTCCCTTCACTTCCTACCCCCCTTTTGCACAGCGCCTCTCTCCACCCCTACTACTTCCTCCTAACTTGACCAACCTCCTCCCACACACCTTCACCCTTCCTCCCTCATCCCTCTCCACCACTCCTTTCTGCTCCCATTCCTCTTCCCTTCTTATACTGACATCCTGCTCTGTTCCTGCACCTCCCTCACCCGACACCCTCTGTTAACTACTTCCCGCTACTGGCACTGCCATATGTTCAATATAAGCCTCCTCACTAGGGGCGAGGCCCACCTTCTGGGCTGATTTTCAGTATATATTCTCTCTCTCTCTCTCTCTCTCTCTCAGTTTGTCTTCTCACTATTACCCCTCTCTTCCAGCCAACCTCCCTTGTTCCTCTCTCTCTCCTCCCTTTTTCTTTTTGTGTTGTGCAAGTACCATTGTATATAGTGTTGGCTTATTTCAGTTACACATGTACCCTTCCACCTAATTTGCCTTAATAATTGTTGTCCTCTACGGCTTCCCATAAGCTGTAGTTTTGTTTGTTACTGTAATGACCCTGACGTGGAACCCGTGTAATGAGCCTGTACTCAAAGGTTAATCTGAGATCTTAATTAAAAAAAATTCCGATACTACCATGGCTTGTCAGTGATGCGCAATGGACTGAAAAACACATCCTCAGTCTTGGGTCTACAGTACCTCGTGCCAGTGAATGTGTTAGGAACCAGATGGCTAGCACACACTGAGCCTTAACTGTGCTTATCAAAAATGTAGAAAAGCATTGTAGTACATCTAACACAAGTCAGTGATGGTCAGGTCACTACTAGTTGTCATGTAAACACACGAATGAAAGCAGCCAAGCTGAGAAAAAACTCTCTCCTCACTGAATACCTAACTGCAATACATGTTATGAATGAAATGTTGCAAATGGCTGTGTCTGTGTCTTTGGCATTTCAGCAAGAAAAAGTTCTAATCTGCCAAATTGCTGAAAAAGTTGAAGCAGACGTACTTATCCTCAGAACATTATGATGTATTGCAAGGTGGGAGTGCTTTCACTACCAACAACATATCTGGTGAGTGTTTGGAATTCAAAGATGAGGCACTTACTTTGGAAAGGGACAACAGATCACAGACACACTAAGCTCTGCAGTAAACAAGCATTTGTCAGTGCGAATGTTTGCTTGCTGGCATTGGCATTAGTAGTGTAGAAGTTACAGAGCTGCATAATAGAAATGGCAGTGAAGTATTGAACTGAAACCAACCCCACCACCACCTCAGAGAGTGACAGGCATTGGGTGTGCCTTTGGGTCATCAGGCATAACGGCCATGCCATTTCACCACACACCTACCCCTGCAGACACTGACAAGTGTCACGCGGTGTGCCACGGGGTCTTTGGCCTCATGCTCACTCCATTCCATCAGAAATACGTGAGATGGGTGCGGTACAGGAGAATGGGGTGAACTTTGGGGTCGAAGAGTCCAAGGCATACCTCGATGCCTCTCACTGGCTGCAGGATGTGGAATGGTATGAGCATTACAGGCAAGAATCTCAAGTCACACCCCTGATGCCTGTCATTCTCTACAGGGTGGGGCGTTATGGTTGGAAACCCTAACACCTCAGGCATTTGTTGGTATTTTCACTCCAAATTTTCAACATGTTTTTTGTGACCCCCACCTCATGAACAGTGGCAATATCAGTTTGTTAGATGAAAGCTGCTTATGCACAGCGACTACGGCATTTAGCACCACAGGTGCAAAAACACATTCCGAACAGGATGTGAAAAATGACAGCTGTACTGTTCATGGGGAGGTGTAACAATTGGCAATGTTGCAAATCTGCAGTAAAAATATTAAAAACACTGGTGAAGTCAAGAGAGTGCATAGAAACTGTGCAATGCATACCTGTAATGTAATTAGTGTGGGGAATTTTTACAGCAGATTGTCAACTCAGGCATTTTGGGACCTCCGATCATGAACAGTGTCAGTGTGATTTTCTTTATCTGTCCCGAACAATGATTTCCCACAGCGACCACGCATCTCTGCGCTGAAAGTGTGAAAACACATTTTGGCCATGTTGTGAAAAATGACAGCTGTACTGTTCATAAGGAAATGTGGAAAATGCCACTGGTGAAAATCTGGACTGAAAATATTACAAAGTCATGAACTTAGAAGTGCGTGGAAACTGCACAATGCTCACTCATAACACAGTCATTTTATGGACTTTGTCACCAAATTTTCAACATAGCCATTTAGCGGCCCGGTGGCGCTGAGGTTGGCGCTGGTCGCTACACCTCGCGCCACGCCCGGCGACCGCGTCCGGGGAGCAGCACAGGTTGCCGGGGTCAGCGGGGAGGAGATGGATTGAGCATCCGGAGGACTGCTCTCCATCTCGGGTGGGGATTAGGCGGCGGTGCATGCCTGACCCAGCAGAGGCTGGGGATCAACAGCACGCAGCGAAAGAGGGAGGCGGACATGGCAGACGCTGACAGTGCGCGTGCACGGAGCGCGGCGCGACTTTAGTCGCTGGGCGCCATTGCACGCCATGCCCGCCTTGGGAAGAAAATCGAGGAAAAATGGAGCCCGCAGCACGACGCCGTCTCCCGGCACCATTCCCGGAGGACGCCTCCCTGGCATGGACCCGCTCGGTGGGTTGAGTCGCCCCACCACCCTGCCGCCAAGGGTAAGTCGCGGGTGCGGAAGGGAGGGGTCCCATGTCCGAGATGGCTTCGAGAACGGGCGGAGTGCAGGGGGCCGGAGCTCCTGTGGAAAGAAGTAACATCCGTAAAAACATAGCCATTTTAAGACCTCTGCTCATGAACAGTGTAATTTCTGATTTTCTTAATCTGTCCGAAACATTGCTTTCACACACCACTGCACTATTGTGCCCTACATGTGCGGAAACACATTTGGGGGTGATATGTGAAAATAGCAGCTGTACTGCACTGTTCATAAGGAAGTGTAATAAAATGGCAATGTGGAAATTCTGGGTGAAAATATAGAAAATTAGAAACTTACGAAGCATGCGTGGGAACTGCTGCAACACATGCTCATAAAACAGTCATTTGTGAATTTTTTCACCAGATTTTCAACATAGCCATTTTAAGACCCTCTGCTCATGAACAGTGTCACCGTGATTTTCTTAATGTGTCCCATACATTGATTTCGCGCACCAACTAGCATTGACATGCGCTACATGGGCCGAACACATTTTGGGCAAGATGTGAAAATGACAGCTGTACTGCTCATAAGGAAGTGTAATAAAATGGCAATGTTGAAAATCTGGAGTGAAAATATTGAAAATTCGCAAACTTACGACGGGTGCGTAGGAACTGCCAACACGTGCTCGTAAAACAGTCATTTTTAGGAATTTTTTCACCAAATTTTCAACATAGCCATTTTAAGACCTCTGCTCACTAACAGTGTCACTATGATTTTCTTAATGTGTCCCATACATTGATTTCACACACCGACTGCGCCATTGTGCGCTACATGGGCTGAAACACGTTTTGGGCAAGATGTGAAAAATGACAGCTGTACTGCTCATAGGGAGGTATGGTAAAATGGCAATGTTGAAAATCTGGGTGAAAATATTGACAATTCGCAAACTTTCCTGACGATGTAGGAACTGCAACGATGCTCATAAAACAGTTTTTTGAATTTTTCATCAAATTTTCAACATAGGCTTTTGAGAGCCCCTTATGAACAGTGGCAGTGTTGTTTCATTACTCAGTCCCGAAGGTGATTTCACGCAAGACTGCAAAATTACTCTTGGGCCCGATTAACGCTTAGACAGTGAGAGCATTCATGAAGGTCCCAAAGCCCCATGTTGAAAATTGGTACAAAATTCCCAAAATGGCTGAGATATGCAGCAAAGTTGAAAAACCCTATCTATCCCATTATACAGCTTACCGCATTTCCTCAGTTCGCAGTCGGCTTTGAAGAGTGCAGGCGTGTTCCCGGTCCCGAAGATCATCGCGCGAGTCCGGAGGTAAGTATGGGGTGAGGGTGGTGTGGGGAGGCGAGTGCGCGGTGGGTGGGCGCGGTGGGGCAGAGACAACGAGGACCGCTTTTAAGTTTGAGGTTTTTTTTTTTTTTTAATGAGGACGGGGACGCTTGCCACGCTGGGGTGGGCTCCCAGCATGGCACAAGGATGGCTGGTGGGGTGGGCGTGGAGCTGACGAGGATTGGGCACCCCGTCCGGCAACAGCATCTGTTGACGCTGAGGTGGGCTCCCAGGCACACTGTGCACTCGGGGGGAACAGTGGAGCCGATGGGGATTAGGCACCTGTCGGCTATCACGGTGTGCAGCCACGCTGGGGTGGGCACCCAGCGTGGCATGTCTAACTCTGCTTTGAGGCGCAGCACAGCCGGCCAGGGGGATTGGGCACCCCGTCGGCTACACAATTGCGTGGGCGAGCATGCATGCAGTATGCGCTGTGTGTGTGTGTGTGTGTGTGTGTGTGTGTGTAGTGGGGGGCGGCGCATGGGCAGGCGATATCTTATCGCTGCTCACTGAGCGTCGCTCCCCTTTCAACTGTCGCCACTGCATTTTGGAGCTGTCATAGACAGCTCCAGCAGGCATTGGAGAACCGCGGCATCCTGCAAAACACACTGACTGAATTGAAGAGGGCTGCCACACCTTCAAAACCTCGGATGATGGCATCTATGTTTCTTGCACATGCGCAAGCAAACATAAAATGACCCAATTCAGAGATGGAATTGTAAATTTCATGAAAGAGTGGTTCAGGAGCAGATCTCCATCCCCAGAAGAAGAAACTGATTCACAGAATAACTGTACAAGCGTGCTAAGTTTTCAGTCCAAGAAACTGGCAACATTTTGTGCCAGACAGTGATGATGACAATGCCTATAGCAGAAAAGATGACATTTTTAGCTGGACACTTTTCTACGACATTAGAAAGCCAAGGACTTAGCCAAATTCTGTCTTCGTATGAAATATGCTCTTTGTCTTATTGACGAGAATCATTACTAGATAACAATCCTCAAGCACTAACTGAACAACTTTAAAAAACAGGACAGCTTGCCCAACATCATGGCTGTGAATCAGTGTCTTACCATTGAGTTCTAGTATTGTTGAATCTGGCTTTTGTCACAAAACGTATTAAAACTGACTGAAGATCTTGCCTGACTTCTGAAATGCTGGGATATTTGATGAATGTCAAACTGACACCGACAGAAATAAAGGAATTTGATCCAACCAGTGTTTTGTCACTTTGGGCCCTGAAAAAATAAAGACCAGAGACAGCTAAATACAAAAGAAAGGTCCAAGTTTTCCTGAATTATGTACAACACAACCCGTCAAGCAGTTCCTCAGAGAGACAGCGAGAGAGGAGGACATCTGAATTGTGCTCCTGAACCACTTCTACAGTCATTATATACATTTTTTTTTCATTTTGTATTTGGAAAGGTACCTTTTGCCCAGGAAATGTATCCGACACACCTCACATTTCCGGAGGACATGTACCCCTAAGGCCATTATTTCTAGCCCTGCCATAATATCCACAACAAAGTAAGCACTCCAGGTATGCAAGGCACCTGCAAACTCTAACCGGTTTTGCTCGTTAAAACATCAGGAAGTACAGTCATGGTAAGAGTATCTTTATTTAAAGACACAGTAAACCATAGTTTCATGAATAGGTTAAAAAGGAATTAAGTGACAGCAACACTCGCACTTAAAGTCATAAAGATGTGCGACTCCATAGCACCATTAATAGAAAAGGATGTGTACAATATAAAAAAATGCTGTACACAAAAAAAAAGAATAATAAAGAAAAATGGACTCTCCTGAATCGCAGAAAAAAAATTATTACTGCCGATTTATAAAAAGAAAATCTATTATGTCAATCACTGATTCCAATATCAAGAATATAAATATAGAAACTCAAAAATACAAATTTAGTATACTGACTCTACAGGTTAAGGCCAAAACAATTTGTGAGGGGCAAATAAATCAATACCACAAAGAGGCATCCCTTGCAACATACAATATCCCACACAGAGAGAAATACATTACTGGGTCAAGAAAAAAGAGCGGGGAAGGGAGAACTCCAAAAATATATGGTATAATTAAGCCTAAATGCACAAGAATCACAGTAACACAGCTGAAAAACAAGCATTTGTCAATGCTGAATGTTTGCTTGCTGGTAGTAAGTGTGCGTAGAAATTGTGCAATGCACGCTTGTAACGCAGTCATTTTTTGAAATGTTTTCACCCAATCACACACCACTAGACATGCCACCACAATAGTAGCTACACCATCACAAATAGTTGTCAGACTAACACACTGGCTTTTAGTTACAATACTGCATTGTGACAAGTCTCTGTACCATCAAGGTAGCCAGTCTCACAGAGGTGTAGTCACACACACCACTAGCCATGCCACCACACCACTAGTCATACCACCAACAGTTGTTAGACTGAAAGAACTATTTTGAACTCTAAATGCCTGCAAATGACAAACTTAGAAGTCTGTGGCAGGCTGGCAGCATGAGCAGAACATGGCTTTGTAGAACCCACTTGGCCCACCCAGCCGGCCACTTTCCCCACCCCAACAGACCAGGATGGCTACTCTCCCCAACCTACCACACCTGCCCAGACACTCTCCCCACCAGGACGGACCAGTCTGCACACTTTCCCCAGCAAGTTGGAGCTGCCACGGCATGGCCACTTTCCAACCCAGCCCGGCCACTCTCCCCACCCAAATAGAGCAGCAAGGCCACTCTCCTCAACCCACCACACCAGGACGGATGCTATCCCCATCCAGACGAACAAGCCTGACACCTTCCCCACCAAGATAGAGCTGCACAGCCAATTTCCCCACCCAGACAGAGCTGCATGGACACTTTCCCACTTAAGCTGTGCAGACACTCACCCACCCTGACCAGCCGGACACTCTCCACCCCAATGGACCAGCCTACACACTATCCCTCACCCTGACAGACCAACCAGACATTTTCCCCACCCCAACGGACCAGCCTAGACATTATCCTCCCCACTATCCCCACCCCAACGGACTGGCCCGGCCACTTTCCCCACCCTGACAAACCAGCCTGGACACTTTCCCAGCCCCGATAGAGCTGCATGACCACTTTGCTCACCCAGACAGAACTGCACGGCCACTTTCCCCACCCAAACAGACCAGTCTGGATGCCATCCCCACCCTGACAGACAAGCATGGCAACTGTCCCACCCCAACAGGCCAGCCTTCCTTTCCCCACCCAGACAGAGCTGCATGGACACTCTCCCCAACCCACCTCACCAGGCCGGAAACTCTCTCCACCCAGATGGACCAGCCCGACCACTTTGCCACCCAGACGGAGTTGCATGGCCATTTTGCCCACCCAGACAGAGCTGCATGGACACTCCACACCATGACGGACCAGCCTGTACACTAACCCCAACCTGAAGGATCAGCATGGCTACCCCGACCAGTGTCCTCTTCCCTATGGCCACTCTCCCTATCCTGACCCACCAGCATGAACAGCCACAAGCCCACCCCACTAGACAGAGCCAGCAGCAAACCACCACCCTCAGACACACGGCCCACCCAGCTTGCAGCTGCCAGCCCACCAGGCTCACTGCTGGCAACCTCCCAGAAACGTGAGAGCACCCCCCAAAACAAGGCCAGCAATACCCCCAAAACATGGCCAGTACCCCAAAAACAAATGGCCAGCCAGCAACAGTTTTAATAGCCAGGTATTTCATGTATGGAACAGGCAAGTAACAGTATACTGCATGTACAGAATGTGGAGAAGAATTCAGACAAAATAAACAACACCTATTGCAGCGTTTGCCAGGCACGGACAGCAAGGCCAAGCAGTCTGTCTGTTTAGCTCCCCCCGCCCCCAAATGGAGTCCCATAGTGGACCGGGTCAGATTGGTGGCAGAAGGGCCAAACAGTCTGTCCGTTTAACTCCCACCCCCCCACTCACAATGGAGTCCCACAGTGATTGTTTCATCATTACTTACAGTCAGGGACAGCGAAATAAGTAGACAAGCCGCTCATTAATTTGTCGACCTAACTCATTCATCCACCCTCAGCAAACGGAGTTCCGGAAAACACAGAAAGTAATGAAATAGAAAAAAAAAAGGGGATTAGGCACACGAGGTGTACTGGCTCGAACTGCAGAGGAGAACGAAGCGCGGATGCACCGGATACATAGAAGCTAAATTATATGCAGAGGAGCAGCGAAGTACTACAACAATAAAATGTGTACCCTGAACCGAAGCAACAAGTGTGTGTGTGTGTGTGGGGGGGGAGGTGAAAAGCAGACCAGCCAGGAATTGGCAGTTTCTTTAATTAAATATTATACGCAGTATATGCTGCACAGCTCAGAATAATCCAACACTTACCAATGGTGAATCTGTTGAATAATTGAATCTGATGAAGCCAACATTAATCGGGTGGCACACTCTCGGCTCTTGCAGGTGACGGCAATGAGGCAATAATACAGGAAGCAAAATTATATCTTGGGGCTGCTACTGCTAGTGCAAGCGGACCAAGGTAGAAGTAAAAATGCCAGGCAATGCTTTCCACTCCGAGTCCGTACGGAGCTCAGGCTGCGGCCTGCTCCATGTGGGTGGGGAGACAAGAGCTCACTGGGAGAAGGAAGGCAGTATAGGTGTACCTCTCTCCATGTACCTGAGCCACTGCTGTGGTGGCAAATGTAAGTGCCCTGAATGGCTTGTGAAAAGGAGATGCTGTGGCTGGGAGACTGCCATATAGTGAGCAGCACAGCACCCAGTCGGAAATGGATGGCAGCGAGAATGGTCAGACAGTGGAGCCCCAGGTGTATCGCTGCCTATGGAACCAGGAATTTCAGATTTATACACCAAGTGAACTCACTGCTAACCCCACCCATTGTCCATGCCATGCTACCCCTACCCCTACCCCCACCCCCCCTGTCTATGCACAGTCCGCACTCTCTCACCCGACACAAGCGTAATTTTGTTTGTGGTGTATACTCTAAATAAGAGATGTAACACACATACTCCCATACAGTAAGAATGCCTCCAAATCACTTGTGTCAGACAAACAGACTGTGTTTTAGTTATGTTGCATTATGACAAGCCTCTGTACTACATCAAGGTAGCCAGTCCCACAGAGGTCCGTTCACACACCATTAGCTATACCATCACCAACAGCTGTCAGACTGATTGGCTTTTAGTCACAATGTTGCATTGTGACAAGCCTCTGTACCAGATCAAGGTAGCCAGTCCCACAGAGGTCCATTCACACACCACTAGCCATACCATCACCACACTACTAGCCATACCATCACCAACAGTTCTCAGACTGACTGGCTTTTAGTCACAATGTTGCATTGTGACAAGCCTCTGTACCAGATCAAGGTAGCTAGTCCCACAGAGGCCCATTCACACTAGTACCTGTACTCACACAATATCCCTCACTCAAGCACCCACACCAGCCAACAGATACCCATGTACTTGCCGTAACCTTGCACACTTAACAAAATGGTAACATGCCCACAGCAATGCCCTCCACCCTCCCATCACCGAGGAACCACAGCAACAAGGCACGGACACACCACGGGCGCGAGGGACGGACCCAGTTGACTGGTATACATGGTGGGAAAAATTGTTCTGCACCAATGTGTTCGACTACCCCACCCTCCTCCCTCACCAGAGGCCAGAAAAAAAAAATTTCCCAACATGTCTGCCAGTCATATCCCCACAACCCTCCATCACCAAGAAACCACAGCAGCTCTGTTTGACATGTACATTTTTATACTTTCTTTTTATCCCCTCCTTACTAGCCACTCGGTCCACTCCTTCAGATTGATCAATCCCCGTAATCCCTCCCACGGCATCTGCCCCTAGCATGCCAGGCTTGCTCCATTGTCTCCCTACCTTGCCCCTCTTTCCTCCAGAGAGCCTGCACAACAGGGTCTGTCCATGGGTAGGTGATCGGGGCTAGGATCGGTTGTCATCCTGGCCGAGAGGGGTGTTTTCCGCTTTACTTCCCTTTTGTTCCCTCCTCCCTGAGGGCATCGGCACAGAGGACTGCGTCCAGACAGGACGGCGGCTGACGCACGCCATTGTTAATGCCCACAACGCCCTCCCACCCCGTTCCGAGAGCTGCCTGGTGCCCTGATGCCCGTGGTGCCCACGGTGCCAGTGCACTGGGTGCTCAGAGCACCCCAGGAACCCACCCCAGGAGGAGGAGAGCATCCTTTGGGATGCTCGATCCTCCTCCTCCTCCTCCTCCTCCCCTCTGACTCCCGGTGACCCGAGTCCGTTCCTGCATGAGGTGTGGCATCCAGCGCCTCAACCCTCAGCGCCACCGGGCCAGCGACATGTACAATTAATAAAAAAAAAAATTTTCACAGAATACATTTCATGTCTCTTCCTTCCCTCCTTCCCAGACCCACCTCTACATAATTTTTTTTTCACAAACACCAATAGCATTTCTTTCACCTGGACCCCCCTCCCCCGGTTCCCACTGTCCCCCCGAGTCCAATACACATTTTTTTAAACCACTTACCCATCATACCTGGACTCCCCCGGGCTGCCATTCTCCCTCCGAGAGAACACAATTTTCTTTAAATAACCTGCCCCCTCACCCGGGCCCTCCTAGGCTTCCACCCTCCCTCTAAGTCTCTTGGGCCCCTCCACAACACCAACAGCATTTCTTCCACCTGGACCCCCCTGCAGTTCCCACCCTCCCTCAGAGTGCAAGCAATACAGATTTTCAAACCACTTTCCCTCTTTCCTAGACTCCCCTGGGCTGCCTCCCACTGAGAGAAGCACACTTTTTTATTTTATTTTATTTGTTTTAACAGCTTGCCCCTCACCCGTCCCTCCTGGGCTTCCTCCCTATCCCTTGGGCTGCCACCCTGCCTCAGAGGGAAACAATTTTTTTCAAACCACTTGTTCCCCTCTACTGGTCCCTCATGCCCCATGGACTTACCCTCCTTTAGCCATCAGTGGGCAGAGAAGCCAGCACAGCCACTGGACCCCACCGCACAGAGACCCACACAGCACCATATTATATAATATGTAGCAAAAACAATGACTCTGTGATCTAGAAAATTAACAGCAAACCAGTGAGCTGATGACCTGTGGAACCTGGGGAAAATAATCTCCCTGCTTCAAAGGTGAAGTATTCTAGACTTTGTAGAAAACAAAGTCACAACTATTAACAACTGAACAATGAAAACTCAAACCCAACTCAAGCTATACAAACTCTTATTTCTTGCAGTGTCAAACTGTTATGGAATGCAGAGCATAAATCACATAATTAAGGCACACAAGAGATGTAGAATTAAGTAGTACAGATGCATTTACCATTTAAAAGGAACATCACTCGATGCGTGTCCAACTGAGAAGAGCAGCTAATTTTACAAAAGGAAAGTTTGTAGTGGGCGTGGCTGTCCTGGTACAGTAAACCCACCAAAACATAGGTAAAAAGAGAGGGACTTATCTGGGTGCAGGGTGCTATGGGGTAGTTCAATAGGGAGATGTGCACTGCATCTGTAAAAGAGACAAGGGGTTCACAAAGGATTCACATTTCTTAAGGAGGTTAAATAGGATGGAAAGAACAGGAGAGAAATAAAATTATACTTATCTGATGGGGTCGGAGTCCATGTCTTGTCAGACCTCTAGAAACAGAAGGAAAACTAGGTTAGTTAAGAAGGAAAAAGATGTAAGATGAGCAAAAGCAGAATGAAGGGGGTGTGGTTTGGGGAAGGGAGCGCCGCTAAAAACCCCTGTGCTCATAATGGGGTCTGAATGGCCAGTAATTTATTTAGTAGGCCCAGTGGCTACTGATGGCTAGTGGGGGGCTAGTAGCCCTTTTTGTGTAAATAAGGAGTGGCATTAGTGGTTGTGAGGGCTAAGAAATGCCTTGGGGAGCCACTGTGTTGAATATGCCCTGGAGGTCTAGTGGGTTAGCTCCCTAGAGGACTGGGCTAGCGTTCTTTTAAGTACAGTAATAACCTAAAGTGTTTGCGTGGCACCAGCCTCATCTCGGGTAGCCGCCTTTACCTTTACAGTAATACCCTCCTGGCTTAGTGGGGCCCTGAGCCTTGAATACTGTGTGGGTATAGTAGGAAAAGAAGTCAGCAGGAGGTGGAGGAGGCATGGGATGAAGTGCCTGCTCCCACCTTACCAAATGCTGCTCTGGTGGTATTATTTACACTCAAATTCTCTGTCAGAAGGAAGGCAGGCAGGAAAAGGATCAGAAAGTGCAGTAAGGAGCTGCTAATTAGTGTGGCTCCAGCTTCTGTTGGGTACCAGGGCACTGGATGGGCACCAGAGTTGGCAGCCAGGGCACTATAGAAACCATAATGGAAAGCAAGCATGCATATTTCTGCACACCTGCCTTTTGAAGTATTTGAACAAAATGATAAATGTTGTGTGTCTGAAATAAAATGGCATTTAATTTTGCTGAGTTTTTATAATTTTATAAAATGTTTGAGTATGCTAAACACATGTTTTTCTTTGCTCCATTGTCTCTTTTGGTATGCAGAAGATGCCACATACAGTATTTCCCACCGCATGTTACCATTTAAGACTTGCTGAAAGTAACTGGTTTATAGGGTTGTGTTGTGCAGTACACTTGTCAAAGATCCCCTCTTCTCGTACTCGCATCAGAAAGCATAAAGGACACATACCTGCCCACAGATCAATCTGTGTATAATTTTGTTTTGCCTGTATTTAGGAAGGGGATTGTAATTTGTCTTTGTGGAGCCAAGCCGGAGATCACTTTTCCACATCCTTGTCCTTAGCGCAGCCCCAATGCTAGCACGTTTTGTGTAATGTATTTGGAGAGGTTGAGACTGGACCATCAGCACAGCAGTTGGATTTCCACTTGCGATGCTGGCGACCTGGGTTCAGGAGCAGACCCAGGAGTCAGAGGGCCAGCCAGGGGGAGGATGTCTGAGTGTCCGACAGACTGTTCAGCTCCTCTGGGGGGAGGGGGCACATTTGCTTGGGGTCGACCTGACCTCTGTGATGACCACAGGCATCATAGCCTTGATGTCTATTATAACAGCAGGGGGAGAGCATGAAGGAAGCCAGCATAAACCTTGGCATTGTGGCGCATCATGCTCTGGGAGGGCGTACACTGAAAAAATGCCTCTCCCAGAGCGACACTGACATGAGGACCTGATAGAGGTCCTCATCCACCAGTGGCTGTAGTACCAACAGACTCCACGATGAAGACTTGATTGCTCTGGGGACGGGTTTCAGGTGCCCCCACCGTGTCCCCACCTGGGGGTAGCCAGGAGGCACTGGGGAGTCTAGAAGGCAAGAGGTGGCAACATGTAACATAGTCAGGTGACAGTGCTGGGATGGGGTGGGGGTAAAATAGAAAATTAAAAAAGTGTATCTGGACAGCTTGGAAGCATGCTCCACAGACAGTAATAGGGCTGTTTTTTCAATTTTATTTTATATTTTACATGCCTGTTCTGAAGAAATTAAGCCCCCAACTAATAAGGGTCTTGTTAATTGAGGGGCATGGGACAGGGGACTTTGATTTGTTCAGAATGGGCATCTAAAATATAATAAACAGTATAAAAACAGCCCTGTTACTGTCTATGGAGCCTGCCACCGTGCTGACCATATATATGCGGTTCGGCACTCAGGACAAGGAAGTGGAAGGGATTCAGGGCTTAGCTCCATGGAGGCAAAACATAATCCTTTCCATTTCTAAATACAGGCAATAAAAAAAACAACTTTAAAAACACCAATCAATTTTAGGGCAGGTATGTGTGTAAATTAAAGGGGAACTGTCAGCTTTTCCCCCTGCAAAACCACAGTATCTATAGGTCCTGATTAGGTAAATCTGACGTACAGTAATTTTTTTAAATAAATTATAACTAAGAGCTATAAAAGTTATCTAGTGGTTGATCCCAATGCTCAGGTAGTGCAGAGTCCCTCACGGCAAGCCCTTTCATGATATATCTGCCAGGCTCAGCTGCTGGGGTCTATTAGACAGTACAGTTGTCAGAAAGTAACAAAAGATATGTACACCGGAGACTCGGGTTGGGAAACAACCTAGTGTTGTCGGAGAGCCGGCACGGGCTGGGGGTGGGGGGAAGCAAGCTTGAGCAGCCAAAAGGCAGCTGTCCTCTCCTGAGGTGATCGTCACCCCCCCCGTAGTTCCACTTCCACTGGGTGGCGGTACAGTGGATAGCGTAGGCGGGAGAGGGCAGCAGTGTAGCGGGAGGGTGCCCTGAAGCATATGTGTGCCTCCACACAAGCGTGTGCGGGGGATGGGAAGGGTGAAAATGGGGAAAACACCTATAAAATAAAAAAAATAAAAATAACAAATGATATCAAGTGCATATTTGCCTTTTGGGCTCCGGTACTGATCCACCAAAGAAAGCACTTCCCTCAGTGGATGAGAAGTGGAGCCCGAAGCACAAATATGCACTTAATATCTTTTGTTATTTTCCGAGAAGGGTTATTTTCTGAGAACTGTACTGTCAAATAGGAGTCCCCAGCAGTTCAGCTCATTGGTCATATTATGAAAGGGCTTGCTGTGAGGGATTCTGCACTAGTAATGCTGGGTTGAGCATTGTAGGATCAACCAGATAAATTATAAATAAACTTTGAAAGTTGTAAGAAATCAACACTTGTGCCATTTACCTTTTCGGGATCTATGGGTTCTGTGATTTTGTAGTGGGACTGCAAACAATTCCTCTTTAGGGTTGCACTCTGCCTGCAGGCACCGTATCCTTGGACCTTGCTGGCTTCTCAAGAGTGGGAATCCCCAACCAACCACACAATTAACTATGTTCCCCTTTACCCTTTTCCCCAGTTGCATACAGGTAGGCTAAATTAGAGCCTAGCTCTAAGCCTGGTTATCCCTCTCTTCCCAAGCTAAGTGGGTTCCCACTCACCTCCAATGGCTGGTGCCACATACATTTCCCACAGCAGCACAGGCAGGGGGAAAAGCAGGGCCATCCCACCCTGCCCTGAGCCAGAAGAAGCAGGGCCAGCTCCCAACCAGAAGCAGCAGGATCATCTGCAAATCCCCCCCACACACACACCTCGAGCCAGAAGCTGCACGGCCAACACCCCTCAAGCTAGGAGAAGCAGGCCATCCCCCTTCAAGGCAATCAGCCAGGAGAAACAGGGCCCTCCCCCCTCCCAAAGCAGCTCAAGGGAGGATCATCCTACTTCTCCAGGCTCGGGGAGGGAAGGACCTTGCTTCTCCTGCATTGGGGAAAGATGGAGAACCAGAGGACAAGTTCAACAAGCACTCCAGAGCATGAGGCACAACACCTTTAGTTGTAGAAAAACTGCACAATGCAATTAGTGCAAAACGGTTCGATACAAACTTCTTGAAACACTGCAAATGGACCAGACCTGCAACCTAACAAGCTGTAGCAGCGCTTCAAGGCATAAACACCTCTTCCTTAGAGTGCAGGCAGCCTGCTTTCCTGGCTTAGGGAAGAATGGCCTTGCTTGTCCAGGCTGGGGGGAGGGTATTGCCTGCTTGCCTGTTTTGGCTTATCAACCCTCTGATTGAGCAGCCGAAAGGCAGCTCTTCTCTCCTGGGGAGGATGCCCCCGTAGTTCAGATTCCACCGGTGGAGGTACAATGGGTAGGGTGGGAGGGGTGGCAATGTGCGGAGGGCCCCCAAGGCGTGGCGTGCACGTGCCTCCACACATGCACGAACAGCGCACAAGGACTGGAAGAGGGGAAATACCTATAAAATACAAATGAAAAAAAGAAAATAAATGATATTAAATGCATAGTCCTATTCAACATCTTCATTAGTGACCTCGCAGATGGACTAGAGGGTAAGGCTTGTCTGTTTGCAGATGACACCAAGATCTGCAACAGAGTAGATGATCCAGATGGGGTGGGCAGAATGAGAAGAGATCTGGATAAACTAGCAGAATGGTCAGAAGAGTGGCAACTGGGATTTAATGCAAAGAAGTGCAAAATCATGCACATAGGGAGAGAAACCCTGAAGCCACTTATAGGCTGGGAGGAGTTGCAGCAGTCACAAAGGAAGAAAGAGACTTGGGCATCATCATCACTGATGACCTAAAATCATCCAAGCAGACCTCTAAAGCAGTAGGTAAGGCTAGGGGGTGTTAGGGTGTATTAGTAGGGTATCACAAGGTCGAAGAGGGAGGTAATAATCCTCTGTACAAGACATTGGTTAGGGCCCCATCTGAGAGTCACTGCGGCAGTATTGGAGGCCACACCTTCCACAAGGACATTAACCAAATTGAGGCAGTCCAGAGAAGGGCAACCAAAATGGCGCAGGGACTGCATCAGAAGACATATGAGGACAGATTAATGGAGCTCAATATGTATACCCTGGAGCAAAGGAGGAGAGAGGTGATATGATCGAGACATTTAAACACCTTAGGGCATAAACAAGGTGAAAGAGTCTAACATGTTTAAATATAAGAAAAATAGCAGGACAAGAGGACACAGCATGAGATTAGAGGAGGTCGATTAAGGGGAATGTGAGGAAATTTTTTTTCACAGAAAGGGTGGTAGATGCATGAATGGCTTACTACAAGAAGTGGTGGCTATGAATACAGTGCAGGGCTTCAAACAGGCATGGATAGGCATAAGGAGCAATACACAAATGACTATGAATAGATAGGTCACTGACAGGCAAAGGCAGTGGACTATAAGTTAGAAAAGAAATGGGTAGACTGGATGTTGGCCTTGCAGGTCCTTATCTGCCGTCAAACTTCTATGTTTCTATGTTCTATGTTTCATATTTGCCGTTTGGCCTCCGGTATCGATCCAAGGAAAGTGCTTTCCTCAGTGGATCAAAACTGGAGGCCAAAGTACAAATATGCACTTATCTTTTGTTATTTTCTGAGAACTGCACTGTCAAACAGGAGTCCCCAGCAGCTGAGCTTGCTGGGCACATCATAAAAGGGTTTGCCGTGAGGCCTCTGCAGTAGTAATGCTGGGCTAAGCATCATAGTATCAACCAGATAAACTATAAGTAAACTTTGAAAGTTATTTAAAAAAATCACCACCTGTGCGATTTACCTTATGAGAAACGATGGGTTCTGTGGTTTCTTGATGGGACTGCCTAACAATTCCCCTTTAGGTTGTACTCTGCCTGCAGGCACCTTATCTTTGGCCTGTTGGTTTCCCTCGGTGACTTGGAATCTCAACCAACCACACCATTAACTATGCTCCCCCACCCACCATCTTTACCTTTTTCCACAGTTACAGACAGGTAGGCTAGGCTTGAAGTTAGAGCCTAGCTCTAAGCCTGGCCATCCCTCTCCTTCCAGGCCCAGTGGGTTCCCAGCCACCTCCCATGGCTGGTGCCTTATTTATATATTTGGTTTTTATTTACTGGGTAAGTACACTAGAGAAGAGTATTGCCTATATTCAGGCACAACCCGGGAAAGTACAGACAGGAGAAAACAAAGTCCAAACAATGTACAACAAGCTGACAATATTTCATGACGCAGCATGAAGTGAGAACAAAAACATTGCACAGTTTACTGACAAGAGCAAGCCGTATCTGTGGAAACTGAAAGAAAACAAATAACATTACATTAACTAATTGCACTAGATGATACAACAATGATTAACTGACAACATACTACAACAACTAAGAAATAAGTAGCAGTTATAACAATAGGATTCGTGATGGAAGTAGGAACATGCCGATTTCAGAAAAGGAAGGGAAACAGTAAGTGCCATATAGAGAATGAAAGCTGCTAGGAGTGAGTCTCACGTTACAGCACAGGAGCAGCCGTCAGATTACATTAGGTGGCCACGAAGACCCAGTTTAAAGACTTTGTGGGATTTGGAGAGTTTGATGGGGAGGGAGTTCCAGGGGGGGCAGATATAGCAAAGGATAGTTCCTCCTTTTGTGAGATATCTGGGAATTTCAAGTAGGGTTTGTATGGATGGCCTGAGGAAATATGCTTGGGAGGGATGAGATAGCAGCCTGGAGAGGTATTCAGGGATCCAGGCTTCTGATAATATTATCAATCACACAGTCAGCAGAATAGAGTCTATGTGAAGCCAGGGAGAGCCCGTTCAACTTAGTGTACAGTTGACAATGATGAGTAAGTCTGTGTGCAGAGAGGGCAAATCTGGATATGCTACTATAGCAGGTGCTCCATTTTGGAGGCTCCTTTGCTAGCGATAGGTAACCCTGTGATCAGTAGGTAAAGAGGAAGGAGGAAACCTTGCGCAATAGCAAGCCGAGCAGCACCATTGAGGGAGGACCTAATTTTATAGGCAAGACCCAGTTTGGAGTTTACCGCCTTACAGATAGCCGCAATGTGGAAGTTAAAGTCCAGAGAAGGGTCAAGAGTGACTCCTAGGTACCTGAATGAGTTAACAAATTCCAAAGGGGAGCCATCAAGACATAGTACTGAAGAATCCGGAGCAAGGGATTTGATTCTAGCAGGGGACCCGAAAAGCATAGCCACAGTTTTCTTAGCATTAGGTATGAGCCTGTTTTGTAGAAGCCAATCCTGTAAGCAGTCAAAGTCAGCTTAAAGATCTGTCTTTACTGATGAGGGGTCTTTACCACTAACGAGAAGCACCATGTCATCAGCATAAAGGATCAACAAGGAGGAACAGGGAAGATTTTATTTATTTATTTTTAAAGTCGGATTTACAACCTTTGAGTCAGGGACTCATTACAAAAGCATCTCGTCAGGAGGTAGACATGGTTACCGTGTGAGATACAACAGTGGTAACATACAGGTGCAATACAGACAACAAAAGAATACAATATAACAGTGGTTTACGGAATAAAGTTACATGCAGTAAATAATCGATAAAGAGAGGCAGGTTGTTAATATAAAGAGAGAAAAGGAGAGGGCCAAGTATAGATCCCTGGGGAACTCCAGCAGAGGTTGGGGAAAGGTCAGAGACAGCAGTTTCAATCTGAACAAATTGCATCCTCCCAGTGAGGCAGCTATCAAATCAGGAGATGGCAGACTGGGCAAAACCCAGGAAGGACAGTTTGGAGTAGCAGAGAGTGATTCACAAGATCAAAGACCTTAGTGAGGTCGATAAACATGGTCCCCCGTGAGCAGGCCCTTATCCATCGCCATTAGGACTTCATTAGATATCTGAAATAGTGCAGTTGTGGTGCTGTGCCTGTTGGAATCCATGTTGAGCAGGAGATATAAGGTTGTGAAGGTGCAGATATTTTGAGACCTGGGAGGCAACAGCCTTCTAGAAGTTTATTTAGGGCAGAGAATGGCAATCAGTTTGTAATTTGCCATGTTTTGGTATCCCCTTTTGTGTACAGAGACAACATGAGCAGTTTTCCAGGGTAGGCACTGTCTGGTTAGTATGGAAAGGTTGAAAATTCTCACAATAGGGACAGCAAGTGCTGGAGCTACCAATTTGATGAAGTTCGACAGTAACCCATCTGGACCTGCAGATCCATGTGGGGAGACAGATCTAAGGAGATGCAGCACCTCAGTAGAGGAGACTGATCTGAGCTGAAAGGAGGATTCATACGGAAAGTGCATATCAGGCGGAGGAGCAGGGGACTGGTTACATTTCTCCAGGTATTCAGAGAGATAGGAGAATTAAGCATTTAGAGCATTTGCAACAGTAGATAATTTATTACAATTGGCATCATTTAGTGTCATGTCGGTTATGGTCGTCTTGGGCCTTTGACCTATGAAATTTTGATGTGGTTCTAAAACCAGGTATCACCAGCTGAGGACTGGAGAAGCTTAAGGCAATAGTTTCTTTTAGCCATCGAATATCTTTTTGCAGGCATTCCTCATTTGTCTATGGTTTGCTGATCTTCTGTCTGGAGGGACTTTTTAGCCAAGGTCCAGGCCTCATCTCTTCTTCTCATAGTTTGAAGGAGGTCTCTCGTGTAACCATCTGTTGGCAGAGCCCCTAAGACATTTTTTCAGTGGGACATGCAGATCCTGTAGGCAGTAGCTGAGAAATCAGGTAGTCAAGTGCTGTATTTACATCCTCAGTGATATAGATAGAGACCAGTCAATGTTATTATCAAGAAGTGTGTTTAGGTTAAGTTTGGCAAAATCCCCAAACTGTATAATTCTAGGTGGGAGGTTAGGGCAGTGACTATTCCAAATGCAAAAAAGTAGACAGGTGATCACTAATAGAATCTGAAAAGGTGCCTGCAGCAATGATTTTATTTGCTCTCTTTGTAGCAATCCAGTCCGAGAGAGATTGATGCTCACCATTTTCTGAGATTCGAGTAGGACTAGAAATCAGTTGAGACAGGTGAAGTTCAGCGAGAGCTTCAGTGTACTGAACCAGTGTGGCTACCGATAGGTCTAGGTTGAAATTACTTCAGATCTATCCTTTAGAGTAGAGAGATAGTCCAAGAGCCCATTTAAGCCAGGGAGAGTCCCCTTTGGGGGATTGTAAGCACATGACAAGTTTAACTTTTTTTCACCACCTGAGAGCAGATCGCTATGCAGAGTTTCACAGAAACCTGATAACCCTGAATGTTGGACAGAGATATTGAGATGTTCTTTATGATAGAGAGCAACCCCTCCACCCCTTTGTTTGGCGGGGCAATCGAATCTCGTCAGGTTGTAGCTAGTTATTTTGTACATTGAATCAGGGATGTCTGGCCTAAGCCATGTTTCAGCCACTCCTAGAATGTCCAGATGATAGTGGTCAACCCAGGCTTCCAGGTCAGGGAAGTTTGCAGGTATACTTGATATCCATGTGGGCAATTTTCATGCCCTTTGAGGAGAACCAGGAGTCATCGTCAGTAGACCCAGCATTGTAGAGCGGGCCAGGGTTAGGTTCAATGTCCCCAGATAAGGGTAAATGCAGGAGCATCACCCAAGCCTCTCTGGTGTATCGATAAATGTGCTTGAGGCATTTGGGCAAGATAGGGAGGTGATAGAGTAGGAAATGTACTAATTTGGCAGGGTGTGTTAAGTAGAAGGACAGGTTAAGAAATGGATGTGATTTTCTAATTGGAAGCAGGTTAGAAAAGACAAAAGAGTATTATTCCTGGAAGTGGGACCCAGGGTCACCAGCAGGTATTTTAGCGAGAGAGGTAGGAGAAGGTAATAAGGAGGTAGCATTCCTGCTGTAACCATAAGTGTCCCAGAGCCAGGAGGAGAAGCAGGGCCATTCCACTCTGCCCTGAGCCAGAAGAAGCAAGGCCACCCCAACCAGAAGAAGCAGGACCATCTGCCAATTTCCCTCCCCCACCCTGAGCAAAAGCTTCATGGCCATCCCCACCAAGCAAGGAGAAGCAGGCAATCCTCCTCCAAGCCAATTAGCCAGGAGAAATGGGCCCCCCTCCAACAAAGCCAAAAAGCAGCTCAAGAGAGGACCCCTACTTCTCCGGGCTTGAGAGGAAGGACTCTGCTTGTCTTGCATGGGGAGGAGGATGGAGAAAAGAGGCGGGTGGGGGGGCACTGCTTCTCCTGGATCAAGCGGGAGGCCTTTTCTTCTCTGGCTGGTGGGTTATGTGCCTGCATTGTTTGCCTTAGCCACCATCCCCCAAGCCAGGAGAAGCAGGGTCCCCCTTCCCCAAACCTGGAGAAGCAGCCCCTCCCCCGAGTCAGGAAAAGCAGGACCACCACCTCAGGGGGGAGGCAGTATGGCCTAGAGGTTAGAGTAATGAGTTGTGGTCTCTGAGCTGCCAACCTGGAGACCTAAATTTGAATCCCAAGGCCCCCACTTGCATACTATGTGACCCTGAACAAGTCACAACCTCCCCAGTGCTCCCAGGTCACCCCTAAAAACAGGCTATTGTGCCTAGTGACCCTTACCTGGTTACCAAAAGACCAAAAAAATGTAGGGCCATCCCCATCCTAGTCCCAGAGCCACAAGCAGCAGGGCCATAGCCATACCAAGCCAGAAGAAGCAGGATCACACCCCCACCTTGAGCTAGATAAAGCAGCTTCCCCACACCTGGACCCAGTGCCACAAAAAGCAGGGCCATTGCTATACCCCCCCAAGCCAGAAGAAGCAGGACCTTACCCCCCACCCCTCAGCTAGACAAAGTAGGCACCTTCACAGCAAGACAGGAGAAGCAGAGGCATTCCCCAACCCCAAAAGCCAGGAGAAGCATGGACAACCCCTCTACCAGAAGAAGCAGGGGCATCCATCCCTTCCTTTCAGAAGCTGTCCACCATCAACACCTCTAAAACTGGTCCCCATGGATCGTTCACCCGGTGCAGGGGCCAGGACTCTGTGTGTTCTTCTCCCGAGTCCCTCCCACAATATACTGAGACAAATAAACCCAGTGAGCCACTTACCTCTAGGCCTAGCAGTAGCGCAGGACCCTCCCTCTATGGTTCAACTTCTGCAGGCAGGCAGCTTCTCTCGTCTTGTCCCTTGTGTTTGCTTTTGCTGGCTGGCTGGACTTCAGGCAGGGGCTGTGGTGCTGCTGGGGCTCTCCAACTCTGTGCTGCAGAGTGTAAATGAGAGTGCAGAATTACTGACTGTTGCAGGTGAAGCCTAGAGCAGCTACTGGCTGGGCATTTGGGCACGGGGCCGGGGTGGCTGCTATTTGTAGCGCAGTGTCTAGCCTAGTAGTGGTAGGTTACTACCTACTAGTACAAGCTTGCTTGAGGACAATGAGGCTAGCTCCTGGTCCTTGCTGAACTGGCTGCAGTCTGCTGGCTGCAATGATGACTGATCCTGATTCCAGTGGCACAGCCAAGTAATCACAGTAGCCATAGACTCTGTGTCTCTGTCTGCTGCTGGACATCAGACCGTGGACGCTGCCTTTTTTTGTGTGTGTATGTGTTTCTTCGTTGGCGATGCCATCGGTTCCAACAGTAGCGGCAGCAGAACACTACAGAGAGCAAAACAAAACAGAGTATGCAGCAGCGCAATACTAGAGAGGGAGGTGCTCCTAAGGAGGCAGCAAGCCTCAATGTCTACAAATCCAAGTAAATAAGAGCACTCCAGACAGGGGTTCCTGGTCTAATGTCTGGCTGAAAATAAAAGCCATTGTAGCTATTGCTTTTTGAAAATATCCTGTTTGGAGTACTCTTATTTACTTGGCACTACAGAGAGCAGTTGATGACCATGGAGAGGCAGAAGTGGCCACCTGAGGAAATGAGAACCTGGGGGGTTCTCCAGTCGAAGAAATCAGAATGATCGACTGGCTAGCAGTGGGTGACTCCCGGGGTGGCGGAAAGACAGTACTCCCAGATCGGGCAAGGCATTTTTCCTGTAAAATTTGCTTGAAATTCCTGTAGATTTCCCTGTATATGCAAACCAATTTAAGTATGCAATTCACTTCAATAAACTAAAAGAATTCACATAATTTACTCTACAAGTAGAAGATCTTTACAAGAAACAACACTAATAAAATCAATGGTGGGTGAAAATAGTTGAGCAATGGAGGGCTTCAGAAACACTGTCAGTATACAGTAGTATATATACATTAAAAGGCATGTATGTATATGAATAAATATAACTTCATAAAGTTTACATTTGAGCACTGTGCAAAGTTACTTAAAGTTAAGTAAAATGATATCAATCCACTATGCACTTGTGTGTGGACCTTTAGAATTTGTCACAGTTTTTGCAATGGTCTGTCACTGTTGAGAAACCACACAGTCCCCTGGGGTTACTAGAATCCCATCAGTGTTAGCCCCATCATCTCTACAGTAAAGCGGAACATTTAAATGTTTCAGATGCCTTTGTAATCCTGATGAATTGGAGGATCATACGAATGTGCCAGCAGAAACAGAACTCCTAGTCTATCAACATCTGCTCGACTGTGCAGCTAGCACCCTAGATCATGTTCTTGTGTAATCCCAAAAGGATGGCAGAGACTGAGTTAGGGTGGGAGGAATGCCAAACTAGTTCTGGGCAGGGCTGACTGGTCACTGGAAGGGCGCAAGGTTTCCCCTGAAATGGTAACAGTGGACACTGTCAGCAGGAGTTTTAATGAGTGTATAGAACCTCCCAGGTAATAGACACTCTGGAATGCAAAACGTCCAGTTATGCCAGGAAAGAGGGAGGACAGCAGAAATGTGTGTAAAATAAAATGTCTAGAGATCCTAAAGCAATGGGATGGAATGTGTTTGAATTGTTTTGTTGGGAAGTGTACAGTAAATATCTGCTTACTGTGGGAAAAGACTGTCATGTATGCCTCATTCTGTGAGAAAATTATAACCTTGGGGGTCCACCTTTGTTCAGTTTCTATTCTGTTGAATGTCATACTGCAACATCCCAATTTTCAATGTGAACATTTCAGTTACTGCTTCCAATAGAAACATAGAATTTGACGGCAGATAAGGACCGCTTGGCCCACCGAGTCTGACCATTTCCCTACCTACTGGATAAGCTGCAGATCCTAGTTAACCAGCAGCCTACTTATTCCTACCCCCACCCCCTAGAATTGCCTTATGACTGTCCCATGCATGCTTGGGACAGTCATAAGGCAATGTAATTGCATACATAACATAATACATAACAATGTAATTGTTATGGGACTCCTCAGAAGTTAGACTTAGCATGACCCTAAGTACCTCTCTCTCAAAACCTGAAGTAAATATGTTTGCTTTTGCACTCCAGTTCCCTGGCCTCTACATCCACCTAGCCACGATAACTGCCCCAAAGCCCAGGGGTGATGCCTTCTGACTACCAGTCTCTCTCTCTCTCTCACACAATGCAATGCACAAAACTGAGGGACCTGTCACATTTGTTACACAGTACAATAAGGTAACGGGACAAATAGGGAATATAGTGTTCAGAAATTGCCTGATATTCCTGGCAAATGCAAATGTTGCCATGGAAGTAAGGAAAGAACCCAGAGTCTCTTTCAAGAGAGCTGAAAACCTGAGGGACAGTTTTACACACAGACGACTGAAAAGTGAGCAGAAAACTGGGAGAAAGTGGATGGTGGAAAAAAAATTATTATTTTTTTAATACACACGATGTACAACATGCAAATATATTAAAGTTATCAAAGAATTTGTACACTCTAGACAGCCACAAATCAGAGTAAATAATATAATGCATAACTTGAAAACACACCATATTGAGTCTCTTGCCCATGATGCACGTTTTATTAATAGAGCATGCAATGCTACAAAAAATGCACTTGCACTGGACCCGGTGGGAATGCGTAATTATTTGCAATCACTGATACATCTCTGATGCCGGCAGCACAAACATTTAGAGGTACAAAATAAATTAGTCCTATACTATGATGCCATAAACAGCTTTATGCAAACTCCAAAAAGCGCTCCATAAGAAATTCAGCAACCAGTAATTCAACTATTGCAGAGATTTAATTTTTACCAAGTGCAGAGCCCCTAGTTCCTCGGCTACAAGCCTTCCAGGGGATGTGCCTTTCCAGCCTTTGATATTTATGATATGTACTCTCTTATTGCAACAGTTTCTTAAGACAGCCTAATTTCTGCAGTTTTCCTAAAATGTAGCAAATATTTTTATCACGTTCCCAGAACGTAGGTTTTTAAAACTGTTACGACTAAATAGGACCACTAACACATTCGACTAGGAAAAAATAATCCGTACGTAATCCCATAAATTTAAATATTGGGACACATTCTAACAAATAAGGGGTTTAAGGCTGTAAACATAGAAACACAGACTTTGACTGCAGATAAAGACCGCTTGGTCCACCTAGTCTGCCCATTTCCCTACCTACAAGATAAGCTGCAGATCCTATTTCTTCCTACGCCCACAAGACTTGCCTTATATCTGTCCCATGCATTCTTGAATTCTCCCAGTTTTAGACCCCACAACCTCCTCAGGAAGGCTGTTCCATGCATCCACCACCCTCTCTGTGAAAAAATACTTCCTCACATTGCCCCTGAGCCACCCCCCCCCCAAATCTTTGAATTGTGTTCCCTTTTTCTTGCACATCTTTTTCCGAAAGATGCTACCCTCTTGGACTTTGTTGATTCCACTGAGGTACTTAAAAGTTTCTATCATGTCCCCCCTCTCCTCAAGGGTATACATATTAAGCTCCTTTAGTCTCACCTCATATGGCTTCTCTTGCAGACCCTGTACCATTTTAGTTGCCCTCCTCTGGACTGCCTCCATCCTATGTCCTTGCAGAGATGGGGTCTCCAGAACTGGACGCAGTACTCCAGATGGGGTCTCACCAACTGTCAGTACAGAGGGATAACAACTTCCTGTTTTCTGCTGGTGATGCCTTTCTCTATACATCCCAGTATCCCCCCAGTCTTCCCTACTGCCTTTTCACATTGCTTGCTAAACTTAAGGTCATCTGATATAACTACCCTTAGATCCCATTCTATTTTTGTTGTTACTACCTCCCCACCCATTGTGTAATCTTCTCCTTGGTTTTTGTTTCCCAGGTGCATTATTTTGCACTTCTTTGCATTGAATCCAAGCTGCCATACTTCTGACCATTTCTCCAAACTTGCCAAGTCCCTTCTCATCCTTTCCACACCTCCTTGTGTATCAACCCTGTTGCAGATATTTGTGTCATCTGCAAAGAGGCATACTTTTCCTTCCAGTCCCTCTGAAATGTCACTTATAAAAACATTAAAAAGGACTGGACCCAGTACTGAACCCTGTGGTACCCCACTAGTAACCCCTCTTTCTTCAGAGTGGACTCCATTTATAATTACCTTATGTGTCCTGTTGTCCAGACAATGTTTTACCCAGGCTACCACCCTGGGACCCACTCCCAGGTTGGTTAATTTGATTATTAATCTTTCGTGTGGGACTGTGTCAAATGCCTTGCTAAAGTCTAGGTAGGCCATGTCCACAGCCCCTCCCTGGCCTACTACTTTGGTCACCCAGTCAAAGAAATCAATTAGATTCCTCTGACATGATCTTCACACTGTGAACCCATGCTGCCTTGGGTCCTGTGCCCCACTGGCCTCTAGGTACTCAACAATTCTTTCCTTCAGAAGTGATTCCATCACTTTCCCTACCACAGAGGTCAAACTGACAGGTCTGTAGTTTCCTGCCTCTGTCTTGCTCCCACTTTTGTGAAGGGGCATCATATCAGCCTTCCTTCAGTCCTCAGGTACCACACCACCCTCCCATGATTTGTTAAAGGGTAGTCAGTGGTGTAGCTAGTTCTTCCTTAATTCTTTTAGAATTCTGGGGTGAATTAATGCCCTCAAATTTTTCATCGACTAGCGTCGAGATGTATTAGCGATCCCAAATTTTGTTCATCCATACTGGGTCCAGTACACTCAGGGCCCCTGGTGTTCTGCGGCAGAATTTTCTGATTTCTACGGCAGGGCTCCTTGACTTCTGCGGCAGCATTTTCTGATTTCTGTGGCATGATTTATTCATTTCTCTGGCAGAATGCAGTCCTGTCATTGGTTACATATGATGTGATGTCATCGATGACATCAAATGCTGAGCATAGAGGAGGGGCTTCGGGATAAATGAGCTGGGAAAGAAAGCCTGATACTATGAAAAAACAGTACATTTATATGAAAATTCACCAAAAACAATGAATTCTGCGGCACTATATATATTCTGCGGCATGATGCAGATTCTGCGGCAAATTCCGCAACCGCAGAATCGCAGAATTCCAGGGGCCTTGAGTACACTGCAGTTTTTTTAAAAGCAGTGCAAGCTGCATTAATAAACAATGGTGCTGATCGGATGTTCCCTCTCACCCCTCTCTAATCTCTGATGCGACTGGGAAAGCGGACATAAGTGGAAGGGGGGTTGGCTGCTGTCCAGATCGGGTGGCTATCACATACCTGTATGTGGCTCAATCATATGCACCTGATGCACTCTCCTCCACATCTACCTGGGCTGGGGTGTAAATACCTCTGTATATCGGTACATCTCTCTGAGCTGCACTAGAGTCTCACACTAGATCTGCTAACAGTTTACAGCACCCTGGCGATTCTGCCATATTGGGTGTTATCATTCACACTCATCCTCAGCATAAGAAATGAACCAATTATTAGATGTTTGTGATGTGCAGGTGTGTTACGATTTAGCACTGTCACTTTGACATTTAACTAGTGGTTCCCATTCAACAGTGGTCTCTGATTTTTACTGCTTTTAACAGTTTTAACTACTACTGACAATAAATACAGTACGTAAAAATTGTGGTTACTGTTTATGAGTGTTTCTTGATGAGGCACCGCTTTCTAAAACTGACACTTGATAGTATAACATGTTGCGATATTTCACTACATTTATATTATTTTGAGGGGTCGCATCCAATCCGTGAATCTAACCATCCCCAGTTATTCCTCTTTGCAGAAACAAATGTCAGTTGACTACAGTATTTCCAGATGTGAGAGAGGTAGTGTTGGTCCTTGCAGCATAAGTGTATAGCCTATTATACTGTAGACCAAATTTATTCCAGTATAATTGTAGTGCTGCTCTTTTCAGGGTCTGATGCAGTCCCCAGAAAATATCATTATTGTAAGGTATCGCAACATGTTATGCTACCCAGTGTCAGTTTTAGAGGGAAAACACTCAGAAGCAAAAACAATATTACTTACTGTATTTATTTTTAGTAGCAGTTTAACAATCAGAGAGAGCACCGCTGAAGTGCTACTTAAATGTGAAAGGTGCAGCACTAAATTGTAATGCATCTGTACATCACAATGGTTAAACAGTATAAAAAAAATTAAGCTTACACAGCATCATTTACCTGTCCAAACTACTACAAATGAGTACTGTAAAATAAGCAGTACTTATTAGCAATATTACATGCTGGTAATGGTGTCTATAGTGGTGCCCCCAATGTTATCAGTCAAGAGTAAGATATTAAATATTATGGGTGACTTAAATTCCAATTGGCTCAGCCCATCGGCTGATAATTTGAAGAATGAGCTTGCAGCCTTTGACCTGTCCCAAATGGTCACTCAGCCTACTAGACTTAACAAAGTAACAGGAACTAGCTCCCTCCTGGATGTCATCCTCTCTAACCGACCTCATAAAATAGTCTCCGTTGAAGTCCTTGCGGACTCACTTGTGACCACTCACGTCATCTGCTTTGGTCCTCCCCACCCTCAGCCCTGGGTACAGCTGGGACCCCTAGCGCCGTTTTTCTCCCGGAGGTCTCGCCAACCTCAAGCGTCACCTCGCCCATATCGACTGGTCCCCATTGGCCAGTACCCTGACTAACTCTGCCCTAACCTACCTTTCCACGGCCTTCAACCACGCCTGTGATCTGTATGCACCCCTTAACACTCCTAGGATAAAAGCGGACTGCTGCATGGATAACTCCTGCACTGATCCAACAACTAAAAAGAGATAACCTCTGGCACTTAGCTAATGACTCGGTAGGGGTTGCTGACAGGCAAACCTACAGGACAACCATAATCAATGCACCTGGACAATCAAGCAGGCTAAGCTAAATTCTACCAGGCTGCGTTGACATCCTTCTGGGGCTCGTCCAGAGCCTTCTGGGACAACATTAAAGATTTAAATGGTAAGACCTCCCCTCCATCCCAGATTGTCATAAATGGGACTGTCTCGACTGACCCACCTGTATTGCTGACTGCCTTAATAAAACCTTCACTGACTTAAGTGCCGTCCTCCGGCCCATTTTTCAGACCGGCTGCAAACCCACCCACGCTCCATTTCAGGCCACAATTCCACTTCTGGATGATCTCACCCCACGATGCCAAACCTTTCCTAATAAAATCCTCGTCTCTCAGAACCCTATCAATGACCCTCTTGACTCCAGGATACTTACCCGTGCTGGATGTCATGCTTACCCCGCTGGACGCTTATCATTAACAAATCCCTATGCCTCGGCCAATTCCCTAAGGCCTGGAAGCAAGCTGAAGTAACCCCCATCCACAAGTCTGGGGACCACACTCTGCCTAATAACTACAGGCCCATCTCCATCCTCTCCCCCCCTCCATCCAAAGCCTTAGAAAAAATAGTGAACACACAGCTCTCGGAATATCTCACTAACTACAACCTTCTTTGTCCAGAGCAACACGGTTTTCGCCCTGGCCATAGCACATCCACTGCCCTTCTGGAATTCTCCCACCACATTAACTCAGCACTTGACAAAGGTCATCTCGCAGGGGCGGTCTTTATAGACCTGTCCAAGGCCTTCGACACGGTGTGCCACCCCTGCTACTAAACTCCCTTAGCATACTGGGTCTGCTTGGCCGGCCCCTGAAGTGGTTTCGCAAGCTACCCTACAACAGGTCCCAAAGAGTCAAGCTAAATGGGACCCTCTCCTCCTACCTTCCTGTACACTCAGGTGTCCCCAAGGCTCCATCCTTGGCCCGACCCTTTCAGCCTATTCCTGAACACCCTCCCCAGCTCCTGTTCCAGTAAAATATTACTCTATGCTGATGACGCTGTTATCCTTGCATCACACCCTGACCCACTCCACTCCAAATCATGCTGCAAAGCGCCTTCCTCCAAACGAAAAGTGGTTCAATAATCACCGCTAGTCCTGAACCTAAAGAAAACTAAGTCCATGCTATTTTCTCATCGGCAAAACAATGCCAGGGACTTTCCCTCCACATCACCACCAGTATGCCCCTCCCTCTGGAGCAGGTCTCATCCTGTAGGTACCTGGGCATCACCTTTGACTCGGCCTTACTTTCCCGCCCTCTTAAAGCTTTGGCATCTGCAATGAACTCCAGGATCGGTCTTCTCTACGCCCACAAAGACTGTCTCCCAGACCCACCTTAAAACTAGCCATCACCTCTCCGGTATTATCACTGGCTGACTACGGACTCCTGTTTACGCTGCTGCTGACGCCTCTGCCTTATCCAAAGTCCAGACCTCCATCAACAAAGCCTGTAGGCTCTTACGTGCCCACAGCAGAACCCACACCTGTCTGCTATACTCGCCACAAAAATACTCACTCTTGAGGAAAGACTGAAATATCAAACCTGCCTACTGGCCAAAAAATCCATGTCAGGTCTCTGCCCACCTGGGGTCTCTGGACCTTTGCAGCGGGCTGCTAGGTCCCTGCCAACCCGGTATGCCGCCGCAGCCACCTTCAATGTTCCCAGAGCAAGGACCTCCCGTTGCCAAAGATCTTTCCATCACCTAGCTCCGTCCTGGTTTAACTCCCTTCCTGAAACCATCTCTAAGATCCCAAGCATTGGCCGCTTCAAAATCGCCCTCCGCCAGCATATTATTGACAACCGATGCTGTAAGTGTTTGTAGCTGCCCTTCTAACCTTTTCAAGCCCCTCGCCGTCCGGTCCTTTTAACTCTACATATTAATTTGTGACATGTTGTTAAATTGAATAATGTATCTCCTGTTGTTTTACCGATGTCAGTACCTTACACAAGTTTGCTCCAGTACAGCTTCGCTGTCTGCACTCTCAAATGTATATTTTATGTACTAACCTGTCCGTCATCCCTGTCCTAACCTCACTCTATTGTCATCTCCCCTTTTTGTGAAGTACCTTTATGTGAGTCTTTGACTCAAGGTTGTAAAACTGATCTCAACAATAAATAAATAAATAAATAAATAAATAAATGAGAGTTAAAAAAATGAATAAATATGAAGCAGAACATCATCAGCTGACATAATAGCACAAATAATTTACCGCATTTTCTTGTACTGGAGATGTGTGTGAATGATACCCCCACCATGGCAAAAATCACCGGACTGATTTAATTTAGGCTCCCTTCTATATTTTTTGGATATACTGTAATAGACATAGAAACATAGACTTTGATGGCAAATAAGGACTGCTTGGCCCACCCAGTCTGCACATTTCCCTACCTATTAGATAAGCTGCAGATCCTAGTTTAATTTAGTTGGCAGTTAATTTGTATAGTCATCTAATGTAATAATATATATTTTGCACAAGTGTTTGCTGGTACCAGTTCCTTTTTGTGGTGCTGATATTTTTTTGACTGGTCACAACAATTCCAGAGACTTATTTAAATATTCGAGAGTGCAAGCAGCAAGTGGGAAAACGTGGATGAAGTGGGATTTTACCGGGACAAAACTGAATTGTCCCGAGTTCACTATTGATCTGGAGAGAGGGCAGCAATAAAAGTTAATATTTAAATAAATAACTAACAATCTAATTGTCAGTATAGCTAGATGACACCCTGTCAAGGCAGAACCAACAGATCAGTTTCTTACACGTAATCAGTGATGTGAATCAATATCATATATGGGAGCCACATAACTAGCAAATGGTTGAATAGGGAAATTAAAAGGCGCTTTCCACAATGCCAGAATAACTAATAACTGAAAGAAAGAAACAGAGTTGGAAATTGTTTTAAACTTATCTTCTGAATGACGACAGAACCAACTATCTGCAGTGCTACAGCGCAGGTCTGTGGTACTGGCAGACCTCTGAGCCATGAAGATGTTTTAAACTTTTATTAATATATATGTATGGTAAGTGCCTATTAACCACCATAATCTGCAGTTACACAGCTTTGTTATGCATTGTTTAGAATTTTAAAAGTTGTTAACCACACTTGGAACTCCAAACAATGGCATAACAAAAAGAATGCACCAGAGTTCCATAATTCTCACACATAGAATGCAAACAGTGTTTTTGGACCATACACTATAAAGATGATAGCTGGTGATGCGGGTGACAACCGCTGAAATCACCTCTCATGGTTGCAAGGGCTACAGTAAACCTCTCGAGCTGCGCTCTCGAGGTTTACCATGTTGACCTAGCAACCACTCGAGGTGATTACAGCATGGTTATCACCTGATACCCAGCCATTATCCTCTATGTGCTATGGAGAAAATTAATGAATTCATTATCTAGATCAAGATGTAGCAGAAAGCAAGAGTCGGGTTGGCCCACTTTGACTTGCCTGATGGGTAGCTGCTCTGTTGCTAGCCTGTCCCTGTTGGTGTTTTCACTTTCCCAGACTGCTAAAAGGGCAAATAAAAGGCTGCTGTCTGGTCCCTCGTGATGACCCGATCGTGACTGTCAATCGCCCACTAGGGACCCTCCTCCCAAATGGAGAAATTTCCCCCAAACTCCACTGTGACCAACACGCCTGAAGAAGAAGAGGCTGCGACAGACTTCTGACTAAAGCAGGCAAGATACACAGCGAGCTGAGCGGGAAACAGTACTTCAAAGGAAGGAAGGCTGACAGGGCAATTTCAGCGTATAACAGTATTCCTGTCAGTCAGGTGCACGAGATACTCAGAAGGGCACATGCCGATAAGTGCTGAGAGCAGCTGTCCAGTCTCCAAAATTGACATGGCAGCCATTTGGTGGTATTTGTTCCTCAGGCAGTCAAAGACTAAGCCATTCCCTTGCTGGCAGCACAGCTGATTAGCTATTGGTCACTTGCAGGCTGTAAGCCTCATGTCAGTGAGCAAAACAGCAGAAGTCTGACCCAACTCCAAAAGTAACAGAAAACAGGGCCAGGGTCAGGACGTCTACATCACAGTGCCAGTACAGAGGAGCCGGGGAGTCAGTTAAGGCGGGACAGGGCTTGGGCTGACTTGACCGACTCGTGAGCAGCGGGCCAAGTCTGGGGGGAGGGATGTGATGAAGGAGATGAAATAAGTTTTACCACGGGTCTGACTGATGTGCACATCACTGTAGAGGCTACAGCACCGGGGCAGACTGGGGCACAGCATTAACTGACTGGGGCACATGCCCCGGTGTAATGCTGCTCCCACAATGCTGGACATTCACTTGCCACACTGTGGCTATCACAGCAGCATGGTGGTGGGGTCATGGGGATGCGGAGAAGCGTGGACTGGGGAGACACTGTGCAAGGGCAGGCTGGAGCCACCAATAAAGAAAGCCGCACCGTGGCTAATGGGCAGCCAGGGGGAAAAAGGGCGAGGACCATACTGAGGAGCGAGTGCAGCAGGAGAAAGCTGCAATTCTGCCACGTACATTGCCGCTGCAATGACAGGGTGCTCCCTCATTGCAGCGGCAAATTTCTTTCAAGTTGATGGCACGTTTCTAAACTGCCATCATAGACAGCGTGCTTATTCATTGGTACCACACAGACGAGCCCACAAAAGCAGCCGCGGCATTGACCACAACACTGCCGCACCTCTGAAACCTGCTATTACCACAAACTGCCACAATACGCTTTTGCGATGCGCCAGTAACCAAAACCAAAAAAGGAGAAACAGAAAGCTATGCAAATGTACAAATACTATTCAAAGACAAACATAAATCAATGCTGTTAAAGGCACACCAGAGAACTAAAGATCATGGAATTATAAAACTGCTTGTAGTTTAATATGATCATTTAGACCAGGCTTCGAGAGAGCACCTAATTTAAAAATCCAAAAGGATTCATGACTGGATATCTCCCCTGGGGCCAAGCTTAACTTTTTTCTGTCCCGTAAAAAGTGAAATGGTGCTGACCTCCATCACTTTTTCCAGATGTCTAAAAAGGGAACTATGCACATCTTGGCTCCTAACTGAGCTAAGGTGCTCCCCCATGCAGACTTTAAAAGGGCATTTTGTACATCCCACATAAAAAGACCTGAAAGAACAAGTGGCCAAATGTATAACTCCCTTGGTATTACAACTGATGAACCTCCCAATGTCATAGTTTTTAACCGCCATTTACAGTACTAGAGGTCTTAGTTTTTTTGAACACTGCAATACCTGTGGTTTGCCACATGGGTGGCAACCTATAGATCACTAGAGGTAACCAATGTACTGCTGGATGTTTCTCTATTGGTTGAAAGCTATGCACCAGCATGTCGGAGAGGTTTGCACTTCTATGTACAATTTTGGGTGGTAATGCCAAGACATCAGACAGAGCAGGTTCAGTAGACAAAATGTGCCAATTTTTATTTAGAATTTCTCTAATGGCACCTGCTTTGCTGGAGTCTACATGAGGGGCGATCACTTCTTTGGGCTTTGTGGTATGGGTTTTTTCCACAATAAAATTCTCTGCACGAGTTCCTGTTTGTAGACAGTTTGTTAATATGACAGTGGTGGTGCTTCCTACTTCTGTTTTGCTTGCCCTCACAATCTGCCTAGCTAACTACTTGACCTTTTGTGAAGCCCCAGAGCTCACCCCCTCTGGTGGAGCACTGGCTAGGAAGTAAACAACTCTGGGACATTCGTCCACTATGCATCGGTGCCAGGAGGAGGCACGGAGCAGACCAAAACTGTGTAGAAGGGAGTCACACAATTATTAACGGGCAAGGTAGCCAGTTATTTTTTCCTTTATTATGCAGTCCCTCCCAACTCCTCATAATAAAACATCTACCAAATAGCCCACACTGGCTACAAGGGGAGGAGCAGACGTCACGTGGTCACCCACGTCAACACTCCCAAATACCCACATAAGAGTGAGCAGTCTTCAGCACCCACCGCCAGCTTATGCACGCTGCCTTAACAGCACACCCAAGAATTTTACTGACGCCTTTCATTTTAAAACAGCAACTGGCATTAATATAGTGTGTCCCATTACTTGTGAAGCATGCCAGTATAAAGTTTTTTTATTAGGGGCAGAAATGAAAAGGGGGCTTTAAGCTTGAATATCACATTTTCACTACAATGAAAGAGTTCTCCAATTGGCATTCAAAGACACAAGGAATGAAAAAGCTGCTACTTGGCCAAACAAAATTTATTTTTGTTGTATATACAGTTCAGTTTACATAAAAAAATACATATAGTAGCAATTTGGGATGTTCACCATATGCACTTCTAGATATAAATGACTTTAGCCCTGTGGAGCGTTACTTTTATATTCATTAATAACAGAAAAGGAAAAGTTTTGAACTACTTTTGCCAACAATTTACACGTCTGAGTAGCGCTGAGACCACACAGTTATCCAACAGATACACTCTCTTGGTTGACAATACCGGTACTATACAAATACTAGAGAAATGTTTCCATGGAACACAAGCAGCCATTGAAAAAAACTGAATGGCATCTTCTACACCACCAGTTATACCTTGGCCCATCCAAGTCAATGCCCTATAAATTTATATATATATATATATATATATATATATATATATATATATATATATATATATATATATATATATATATATATATATATATACACACACACACACACACACACACACATATATTTCTCTCTTATTTTTATTTTGAGACAGAGCTTTGCTCAGCAGGGCGCTGGATTAAAACATAGGCCTAGTGGGACTGGACGGCTCAGTAAATCAGCATCTGGCAACAGAGTGTTTCACCTCTAGGTCACAAGTTCAAATCTGGTTCAGGTCAGTAGTGGCCAAGAGCCAGATTCCTTCTAATCGCTGCACAGTAGCTAGTGTAAAATGAGTTGGGGTGGTTCTCAGTCCAGGTCCTTTCAGAAAAGCCACAAGAACTGGCACAAATCAGGACCTCATCTCACATGGTGGGTCAACGACTGTATAAGTATGGAGTCTGAACTACTCGCTCACCTAAGAGCTGGTCCCTTCAGACAGGGGTTCAGGCACACTGGATGGATGGATAGTATAGGGATGCTGTACATTCTTTTAAACTAAAACTTAGCTTGCTGGAGCAATAGCTCTGGAGTCAGATTTGAATGCAACTCACACCGGAGAAGAGACCAATGGTCTCGCCTTTGCACCTAGCGGACAGACTAGGGGGTGAGATGCAATTTCTAGTAGAGCTATGTTTTTTTTGACAGAGTGTAACAATTTTAAGTTCTGTCTTTTTTTTTAAATAAAAAACACCTTGCAGACTTTAAATGTGATTCATTCGTCCCCTCTTCTTATCCTCTGCAAAACTTTCAGCCATTTCTGTAGCACTTTGGCTCTGTAACTCCACGGCCTATTGTGCCACAAAGCAAGACATGTAGCCACAAAATTAAGTTTGTGAATGTTACCTCCACTTCTTTTCATTTCTGCTGATGTAGTATGTCAATGTCCCTCCACAAACTATGGAAATGTAGTCTCGGATACAAATGACAGACAGGTGGCAGCAACTCCAGTTTGGGAATAGACTTGGTTTGCTGGGGGGTTGACTAGGGGAAGGAGGATTGGGCATCCCAAGTACAACTCACCTTCTTCGGGGAGGAGAGACAAAGCGTCATGCTACTTGACTGCCACTTGGTGGAGGCCAAGTCACAGCACAGTAGGCACACATTACAAAGGATAGTGGTGGCCACTGGATGCCAAACACGTATGTATGCGCATCACTGTATGCCAGCACTCTCAGACAAAACCCCTGGTCTAGACAACACCGGCATTCCCCACAAGCCCATGTACAACTGACAGGGTAGGCCATCCACCACTCCTGTGGACCTGGGCAAATAGATGATAATCTGCAACTCCCTCAAAAGGTAGGTGATGGAGTTGGGGAGCAAGGCCAGAGAAAAGTTCTAAAGAAAAGAAATTACAGTCACACACAAAAGTTAGCACAAAATAGACATGATTCTTTGTATCTGCTCTGATGATGTTTAGGACTAAACAAGTATGACATCCGAATGCTTCTCATCTCTCAAAAGTTAAGACTTCTGGGGCCCCTGATAGGCACTTCCATGACGCTGACATAGATTTGGCACCTAAAATCAGAAAGCAAGCTGTGAGCAGTGCTGTCCAGGACTGTGTGCTCCAGCCAAGGTGGGCTGAGAGCCTGATGCCTCCTGGGAGGGTGAATGCTGAGAGTTGCTGCAGTCGTGAGGCCACCACAGGCTATGCCCAGCACCAGGAGGAAGGGTGGGTCATGGGCCACAGAAAACAGCGGACACAACCATAAGTATCCCCAGTCATCAGGATAAAAGTAGGACTGGGCTCCTGATGCCTAACCCACCTCCTCATCAGATCCTTATGGATTTGGGGGGGGAGGAAGAGAGACAATCAACCCAAGGACCCCACCTAGTGGATAACAATCTACAGGTGGTCAGCAGGACAGAGGTTGGGAGTTCACCAGCAGCAGCCTGTACAATGGATGGCTAAAGACAAGAAAACACTAGATTTAAAAACAAACAAAACAACCCGCCCCGTACTCTCACCCTGCTCGACAGCAAACTTCACATTGAGCTCCCATGCAGGACCACAGGTTTGTGCTGTGACAGACTCCCCTCCCCAAGTTGGCAGGGCTCAGGCACATTGCAAATGCAGCATGCATACATTCCAGGAAGGAGGGTTGTGTCCACCTGATGCACTGATGCCTGATAGGGACAACTGGGCAACTTTGATACAATGGATGGCAACACAGTGCCCCGGTACTCGCGGGCAGACAGACTGTGTTATAGGTTGTGGGGAGGGCTCTACAAGAGTACAAATCCACTAAGTGCCAGCAGAATGGATGCCCCAATTCTATTTCACTTGACCTGGTAACACTCCCCAGAAGAATGGGTGTATGTTCCTGAGCCAGTGGGGCTGGCCTAGGGTCAGTCATGTGGGGGTAAAGAGAGCATTTTCCACAGGGTCTCATTGGAGAGTCAAATGTGTCATTTGCAGGTTGGGAGTAGGAGCGGCCCAAGGAAAGAAGGAGGGGTGGAGAGAGAGAGAAAATAAATGGGTGTATGGCGGTGGTGATAGGAACTATAAAGTAGCAAAACAAAATTAGTAGTCTCTCTTTCAGTCAAGGTTGAGGTGATTTTGCCAAACAAAGTGTGTGTGAGTGTTTCCATGTGCCCACCAACTCTGTACATCTTGATTAGTGGATGATCACATTCCTTTCGTCAGTTGTGCTATCAATTCTTCTACTTTTACAAATACAAACTGACACACACAAACAGAAACCAAATGAAATTAAGGTGAGAAACTTTTAAGTTTTTCCATATCTTTGGAGGTTAGGTTTAACCAGAAGTTTCTGTTCCCAATTTTGCAGCCATGTGAGGATCATGTTTCAACCCCCATGCAGGCAGGGCTCTTGTTGATAATTAGGGCTCGCCCCATTGCTCCGGGTCTTTGCCTGGATTGAAAGAGCATGAACTGGGCCCGCTAGATCCTCCTTCAGCACCTCATTTACAAGTCTGTGCCTCTGGATCAGAGTCATGCCGTTGAAAGTCTGGCTCACCACCACCACTTTGAAGTGAGTTTCGGATCCCTTGGGGACAGCGTGCATGTGGCTCTCATTAAGGACCTCAAGGTGGACTGGTTCCAGTTTCTGAGTAAGCTTTGTTCTGATGGATGCCTCCACGGGTTTCTCCATGCTGGACCTCACTGTGCTGCAGACCACTCCTCTCAGGGTTCTCAAAGGCAAGATTCTATAGGTTTGCAGCAGGCCTGAAGACAGCATTGGAGGTGGTCGGAAACTGAAAGAGACAATTGGTCAAATGAAAAAAAGGTTCTGATAACATTGTAAAACCAAGCTATTTTTCCCCAGTGCAGAGTTGGGGGGCCCTTTCAGGGTTCACACTTAACTTTTGTTTGATTTGCACTGGCCCAGCCAGGAAACTGGCACCCAATTTGCACTGGTCCCCAGATTTGCAGTGGCCCAATTTTTTTTTTTTTTGAGTTCTTTGGGATACAGGATACCCTTCCATTAGTCTATATTTAAACTTCTCCTCCTGTGCACCTCGGCCCAAACACTCTCCCCATCCACGTCCCCATTGTCACTCATCCACCACAGCCCCAACTATCTCAGCCTCACCACCCTTCCCACCTACATCCCATTAGTCAAAATCTTACACACGAGTTACATAGAAATTGTCGGCAGGTAAGGACCACCAGGTCTAACCAGTCTGCCCGAAAGCCCTACACTAGTTTGTGGCCTCTGATCCTAACTGGTCAATGGCTTTTTACCCCACCTTCCCACCTCTAAGGTACCCTTATGCCTGTCCCATGCATGTTTTAAAACCCTCCATTGTGCTCACCCCCACCACCTCCTGTGGCAGTCTATTCCTTGTGTCCACTATCCTCTCCTTGAAGAAAAACTTCTTCACATTTCCCCTCAGCCTACCAGCTTCCAATTTCATATCATGCCCCTCATTCTTGTACATCTCTTATACTGGAAGATGTCTCCCCCTGCACCTTGTTTATGCCCTTAAGGTTCCTGAATGTTTGTATCATGTCCCCTTAATCCCTGCTCTCCTCCAGCGAGTACATATATTAAGGACCTTTAGACTCTCCTCATACGTTTTCTGGTGCAATCCCTGTACCATCTTAGTCGACCTTCTCTGGACAGCCTCCACCCTGTCAATGTCCTTACAAAAGTGCGGCGTCCAGAACTGCACAGAGTGCTCTAGGTGAGGCCTCACTAGCGCTTTGTACAATGGCATCATGACCTTCCGCCTTCTGCTAGTGATACCTCTGCCTATGCACCCCAGTATGCCACTGGCCCTCCCTGCAGCCTTTGTACTCTGCTTGGACACCTTTAGGTCATCAGAAATGATACCCCCAGGTCCTTTCCTTCCTCGTGATCGTCAGCAACTCCCCCCCATCGTATAGCTCTCTCCAGAGTTCCCCCTTCCCAGGTGCATTATTTTGCACTTCTTGGAACTGAACCTCAGTTGCCACATCTCAGACCATTTTTCAAGCTTCCCCAGGTTCCTCCTCATTCTCTCCACCCCATCCGGAGTATCCACCTTGTTGCAAATCTTGGCGTCTTCTGCAAAGCCAGTTCCTAACCCAGTTTAGCACCTTGTGCCCCATGCCCAGACTACTCATTTTGCTGAGCAGCCTTTTATGTGGGATGGTGTTGAAGACTTTGCTGAAATCAAGGTAGGCGACATCTACCACCCCCCCACCCCTGATTTACCTCCCTTGTCACCCAATCAAAAAAATCTATCAGATTCATCTGACGCGACCTTTCTGTTGTGAATCCATGTTGCCTCGGATCCTGGACACCACTGGATTCCAGGTGTACCATTATTCTTTCTTTAAGCAGTGCCTCCATGATCTTATCCACTACTGAGGTGAGGCTGACCAGCCTATAGTTCCCCGTCTCCTCCCTACTACCAATTTTGTGTAGAGGGACTACATGTGCCCTCCTCCAGTCCTCTGGAACCACTCCTGTGTTGAGTGACTTGGTGAACAATGTTGCCAGGCGCCGCTAGCTCTCTTCGCTTTGTCCACCTTCAGTTTTAAGAGCTCTTTCAGGACTCTCCACTGTGAATGAACTTGTGTTTCCCCCAATTTCGTGTTGGTTACCCAGCTGTGGTCCTGACCCTGCCCTCTTTAGTGAATACTGAACAGAAGTATTTGTTCAGTATTTCTCTATTCCATGTCTCCCTCCTTTCCTCCCTGTATCCCTTTGAGTCTTACAACCCCCGCCTTCTCCTTCTTTGCTAATGTACCTATAGAATGCCTTGTCTCGCTAATCTTTCTTCAGTCTGCACCTTTGCTCTCCTTATAACCTTCCCTGCTTCCCTTAATTCCTTAGGTACAACTCCCTGTCGTCCTCCTTTGAGTCACCTTGTATTTCCTGAAACCTGCCCTTTCGGCCCTTAGCTTGTCTGCCACCTCTCAAAAACCACAGTGGTTTCCTCCTTCTCTTGCCCTTATCTACCAACCTGATGCAAGAACTCGTCACCGCTTCCATGGCTCACTTCAGTTGTTCCCACTGCTTAGCTCCCACTCCTATCTCCCTTCTTGCCAATGCCTCTTTGATACAACTCACCATTTTAGCAAAATCTGCCCTCCTAAAATCTAAGACCTTTGCCTTCGTGTGACTAGACTGTGTCTCTGTCTCAATGCTAAACCACACTATGTGATGGTCGCTGGAACCCAGCGGACCTTCCACCTCAACGTCTGTGATTCTGTCCCCATTGGTCAGCACCAGGTTCAGAATCGCCCAGTCTTTGGAGGGATCAGTCACGAGCTGTCTTAGGCCTGCCCCCTGTAGGGAATCCAGGATGTTTTAGAGTTGAAATGTAATGGGGAAAAAAATCATAATGCAGCATGTCATGTCACCAACCCTATCCAAACAGTCTCATCACCAGGCTTGAATGTCGCCAATCTCTCCTAACCCAATACTGCAAAACAGTACTGGGAGAGATTCTGGCATTTGGGCTCAGAGGCGAGACTTAGGATAGGATTGGCAGCTTGTCTGCATTTAGACTTTTTAAGTTGACAACTTGTGGGTGAGTTTCTATGGGGACACGGGTGGGAGGGTGTATGGGCTGAGATGAGTTAATTTTTAATTTTTTTTTTTTTTTAACCTAGGCAGTGGGAAATTTGGGAAGTATTCGCTTGACCCGAGGCAATTTGCACTATCTACGGGCCAGTAAAATATGTAAAAATTGAACCCTGCTATTCAAGACACTGTGTATGAATTAACGTTCCAGTCCTGGCCAAATACAACTCTAAACATAATCCAATTACCTAAATTCTCAAATAAAACCTACACATTCAGCCAGCTACTTAAAAACTTAAATTATTCATAGACTCACAGAAATTGGATGGAAGAAAAGGCCCCAATGGTCCATCAAGTCTGCCCTTCCCTTTTTTCCACGGCCCCTTTCCAACCCCATATGTATCCCAAAATAACATGATTTATTTACCCAATTTATGAACAGGTGTCTGAATAAATCTGCACTGATAAAATCCATTTATCTGTGCTACTATGTGGATAAATGTGGATAGTGAGACTGAAAAGGGAGGATGGGGCGCGGGAGGATGACAACAGTAAAGCTGACATACTGAACAGGTATTTCTGCTCAGTCTTTACTGAGAAAGAGGGAGTAGGGTCTGAAGAGAGTACAAGGGTGAGAATGGTGCAGAAATGGACACAAGTCCCTTTACATGAGAAAGGGTCCTGAAGGAACTGGAAGTAATAAGAGTTGATAAAGCAACGGGCCAGACGGGTGCACCCCAGGGTCCTTAAAGAACTAAGAGAGTGGTGGCTGAACCTCTGGCTATCCTGTTTAGCCAATCACTGGAAACAGGGAGGTACCCAAAGACTGGAGGACAGCAGATGTAGTCCCCTATGCAAAAGTGGGAACAAAGAGGAAGCAGGGAACTACAGGCCAGTCAGCCTCACCTCGGTAGTGGGAAGATCATGGAAGCACTACTGAAGGACAGATTGGTGGAACATCTGGTTGTCAATGGACTACAGGACCTAAGGCAGCATGGTTTCACCAGGGGAGGTCATGTCAGACCAACCTCATTGAATTTTTGACTGGGTGACTAGGGAGGTGGATCAGGGGAGGGCAGTGGACATGGCCTATCTGGACTTCAGCAAGGTCTTTGACACTGTGCCACATAGAAGACTATTACACAAACTGGGGAATATGGGTGTGGCAGGACAGTAGTGTGGTGGGTAGGTAACTGGCTGGGTGGCATGACACAGAGGGTGGTGGTAAATGGCTGTCACTCCACAGAGGGAAGAGTGACCAGTGGTACACACAGGGATCAGTGCTGGGACCGTCCTATTCAACATCTTCATCAGTGACATGGCGAGGACCTAGAAGGCAGAATTTCACTGTTCGCTGATGACACAAAGCTCTGTAACAGAGTGGACACACTAGAAGGTGTAGACAGAATGAGAAGCGACCTGCAGAAACTTGAAGAATGGTCAGGGGTTTGGCAGTTGAAATTCAATGCAAAGAAATGCAAGATAATGCATATGGGGCACAAAAACCCTGGCACAATGTATCAGTTGGGGGGTGAGGATATAGCATGCACCAAGCAGGAAAGGGATCTTGGGGTTATCACCTCTGACGACCTCAAGGTAGGGAAACAGTGTGACAAGGCAGCAGGTAAAGCAAATAGGATGCTGGGATGTATAGGCAGGGGCATTACCAGCAGGAAAGGGAGGTCATAATTCCGCTATACAAGACACTAATGAGGCTCCACCTGGAGTACAGTGTACAGTTCTGGAGACCTACTACGTAAGGACATACACAGGGTAGAGAAGGTTCAGAGGAGGGCAACAAAGATGGTGCATGGATTGCATCACAAGTCCTATGAAGACAGGTTGAAGGAACTGAACATGTACTCCCTGGAGGAGAGGAGGGAGAGAAGGGATATGACAGAGACATACAAGTATCTTACAGGGAGGAACAGGGTGCAGGAAAACACTATTTGTAAGCGAAAAAGATGTTCCAGGACTAGAGGGCATGGGATGAAGTTGGAGGGAGGACGATTCAGAGGAAACATGAGAAAGAATTTCTTCACAGAACGGGTGGTGGACAAGTGGAACACCCTGCCAGAGGAAGTGGTGGGGGCTGAAATAATCACGGGATTTAAGAATGCATGGGATAGACATAAAGGAATTCTGGAGATCAGGGGTAAGGTGCAACAGACTTCTACGAAAACAAACTGAACTTACAAGCTCAAATGGGCAGACTGGGTGGGCCATAGGCCCTTATCTGCCGACACTGTCTATGTATTTATGTATGTATGTATGTATGTATGTATCTACATCGTCACCCATTTATCCACACAGTAACTACATCAGTAGCTCATTTATCTGCACAGTTCTCTTCAGAATTCATTTAGAATGTTCGGCCACAGAAGCAGTACTAACCATATTTAAATGTGAATAACTTCAAAACGAAAAAGATAATATGGTACTGTGAATACTTAAAATTGTTCAGCACAAAATTATCTACAAATGAATACTGTTTCATGTATATAAACCCTGTATATTGTATATGATTAGGAAGAAAACAAAAGAAAATGTAATTTTTTGTTCACTTTTTTGACAAACAAATATGAATAACTTTAAAACAAAAAATGATAGCATGGTACTGTGAGCACGAAAAATGTTCAGCTCAAAAATATCTACAAAATGAGTGGTGTTTCATTTATAGATATTTTTTTTTATAATTAGCAAAAAAACATAAAATTCAATTTTCTTTTCCCTTTTTTGATAAATTATTTACACCTACCAAAATCAAAATGTTCACACAACATCTTGTTGCATAAATGGAATTTGTAGTGGTTCAGTGTGTGATAATGCATTTATCTTGTAGTTTCCAGTGACCTCAAGTAACCTCACAAGTGCCCACTGGAAACTGTACAAGATAAATGCATTATCACACACTAAACCACTGCATATCCCAAATATATATACACACACACACATACACATATACATATACATACATACACACACATATATACATACATACACACACACACACACAAAAAATATATAGATAAAATATATAATGGACTGCAATAGAATAACACATTTTTCTCCACTAGTGAGTGGTAAGACCCATAACTCACGAGTGGCGAAGCTAAGTATTTTGTACTTTCTCGCGGTACCTAAGGAATTTAGGATAGCAGATGTTTTGCGTTACTCCCACAACATAAGGGGTAAGAACTGGGTTGCACCTGGAAAAGAGCCTCAGCTCAGCGTGCTTCTCCCAGTTATCAACTTTAAATAAACAAACAAGTTAAACAAACAATCCTGGAGTTTTCTATCACTTTTGTTGACCAACTTGTGATTTTGTGCTGATTTTCTTAGCCTTGTGATGTACCTAAGTGCCTCCCCATGCCCATCCCAGTCATCTGCACCAAACCAACCCGCCCATACATTGGCACCAGCCTTTCAAGCAGCTCAAGTATACCTTCCTAGGAGCTCCTCCTACTCCTGCTGCTAATGTCGGGAATGTTCACCTGAACCCTGGTCCCTCCATCCACAACCCAAACTCCTTCGACACAAACGGGCTCTGTATCGCATCCATTAATATCTGCAGCCTGCTGAAAAAGTTGTTACCCTCCAGGCTGGCTAGCCCAGCACCAGTCAGACATTTTATCCATTGTTGAGACCTAGCTCACTAAGGACACCCCGATTCGTCTGTCTCTATTCCGGGTACACCCTCTTCTGTGGCGACAGAGTTGGGAAGTGAGGGTGGTTGTGCACTTACATCCGGGACTCTCTGCAGAGCCATACAACTCCCCACCCAGCTGAATTCCTCGTGCCCATGCACTTCTCTGAAGATCACCATTAGCACGGCCAGGGCCCCCTCTTATATCTTCCATCTATATCCCTCTAGGAACCAATCACACGCTTTCAGTCTCTACTGAACTACCTCTCCTCCTGCCCCCAAATCAGAGATCATTGCTCTAGGGGACGCCAACGTTAACTGGTTATCTAATACTGTGCCCCCCTTAAGGATGCCACTGCTGCCCTGGATCTCTCCCAAATCGTAACATGCCCTACTCGTTTAAATCCCCAAACTGGAACCTCTACGTTAATTGACCTGGTACTTACCAATCGCCCTAATAAAATCTCTGGTGCCTTGGTCCTCCCTGATGCCCCGAGTGACCACTCACCAGTACTCTGCACCTGGTCCTGTAAGGCAAAAAACCCGCCCCCAAAACCATTCTTCAGTGTCGGCTCAAACCGGGTAAGCTGGGTCACCTCAAAAACTACCTAGCCCACTGGGACTGGTCACCCATTGACCTGGCCCGACATCGATATGGCTCTTGACTACTTTATACATACCTTCAACACTGCCTGCGACATATCTGCCCCGTTCACTAAATGTGTTATCAAAGGCCTCAACACCACCTGGATATCTCAGGCTCCCTTAGATCAAATGCACCACAGAGACACTCTATGGCACTGCCCTTGAATCAGGAAAATGTCTGATAGACAATGCTATCGGTAGGAATAAATGCACCTGGGACATCACAAGGCAAAGCTGACCACTACAGGGCAGCCATTACCATCTCCTGGCTCTGTGCAAGTTTTGGGATAACTTGAAAGAGCTCAACGGGAAAACTGTATCGGCTCCCCCCACCCAGCTCACAATCAACGGCGGTATCTCCACTGACCCACAGGCCATCGCTGACTCCCTCAACTCCTCCTTTTCAGACCTCAGTAATGTATTCCTCGCAAATTTCTTTGATCCCCATACTACACCCCTGACCACCACCCTCCCAACTTTTCACTTCAAAACCCTCATTCCTTGTGAGGCTAAACCCTACATCCTAAAAGCCTTACGTAGGTCGCGTTACAGTAGTGATGCGCTGGACCTTAGACTCCTCCACATGACCCTGGATATAGTTCTCACCCCGCTAGCCAAGATTCTTAATCGCTCCCTCTACCATGGTGAATTCCTATCAAAATGGAAAAATGCTGTTATTACCCTCCATCCACAAAAATGGCGACCGCACTTCCCCCGGGAACTACCACCCCATCGCCACCCCCCCCCCCAACCAAAGGTCCTTGAAAAAAAAAATCTCTGATCAACTCACAGACCACCTCACCAAATATGACCTTCTCTGCTGGGAACAATACGGATTTCGCAAAAGCACAGCACCACTACTGCCCTGCTGGAGTTCTCCAGTGCTATCCATACTGCCCTGGACAGAGGGTGTCTGGTTGGCTTGGTCCTTGTGGATTTGTCAAAGGCCTTCGACGCCGCCGCCGGCCCGGTGGTGCTGAGGTTGGCGCTGGGCGCCACACCTCGCCACCACGCGGCGACCGGGTTCGGGGCGGACTCGGCCGTCGCGTGGTCGGCCGGGGAGATAGGCTGACAACCCACCGCTTCTCCAGGGAGGGATTCGGCCGATGCCCCATTATTTGTATGACCTGTTTAGGCTCGAGGAACTGCAAGCCCACTCTGGGATGGCTGCCACTGAGCAGCATGGACATCGGCACATGCGTCATGACGCCGAGGAGGTTACCTGCTGCTCGGGGAGGGAGAAAAACACGGAAACAAGCCTGCTTCAGCCGGGAAGATGGGAGGACCATGGCCGTGCCCACGATTTGCCTGTGCCCACCCAGCAGGCCTCAGACCGACGAAACGTAAGTAACGGGGTTTGAGCCCCCTGCCTCGTCCCTGCCCAGGGGGTAATCCGCGGCTCCATGGGGCCAGGGATCTGCTTGGGTAGGGTTCTGGGCAGTGGGATGTCCAGTTGTCCCCCCGAAGGGTCAGAGGTGGCAGGCTAGGGAGGAAGAATAAACAGAAATTTCAAAAAAAAAAAAAAAAAAAGGCCTTCGACGCCATGAACCACTCACTTCTTTTATCTGCTCTCTCCCACACAGGTCTCTCCCAGGACGCCGCAAAGTGGTTTGCTGACTACTTAGCCGGTAGGTCACAACAAGTTAAAATTAACGACATGCTCTCCTTCTGCCTCCCGGTTAAGTCAGGGGTGCACCAGGTTCCATCCTGACCCCCCTTAGTCTGTTTCTGAACACCTTTCCCAAGGCCTGTTCTGGGCAATTACTCCATATGCTGACGATGTAGTTCTCTTCTCCACCCACCCTGATCCACATGCACTACAACTATCCCTCCAGGAATCCTTTGCAGATGCCAAATCCTGGTTCACTGACCACCGCCTGGTTCTTAAACCACATTAAAACCAAAGTCATGACGTTTACTCATAACCACAGCTGATGCAATGGCTTCCCACTAATTATTCACAACTCCCAACTATTACTCCTTGAGCAGGCCGACAATTTTAAAGACCTCGGGGTCACCCTTGACTTGGCACTCAACTTCCACAAGCATATACACCACCTTAACTCTGCTGTCAATGTCAGAATTGGTCTGCTACACTGGCTCAAACATTGTCTTCCCCCCTGAAGCCCTCCGACTAGCAGTCTCATCGTCCATCTTGTCCCTTATCGATTATGGGATCCTGGTTTATGGGTCGGCTGATACCTCTGCCCTCCGCAGAATCTGTGCTTCCCTAAACAAAGCCTGATGCCTTGCTATGGGCTGCTCTGGTTTGACACACACTTGTGTTCTGTACAGTCTTACCAATTGGCTTGACCTTGATGGGAGACTTGGGTACCAGACATGCCTCCTTGCCAAAAGGATCACCAGCGGCCTAGCGCCCCCCCCCCAGCCTCACCAACCTGCTGTAACCTGCACCCTCAGTGATACCTACTTGCAGCTCACCAAACCCTCCCTCCCGATTTCCGCTGTCAAACTACTCAAGGCCAGAGATCTTTCTGCTATAGAGCCCTCTCTGGATGAATGCCCTGCCCAGCACCACCTCCTCTCAAAATAAAATAGGCCCCTAAAACCACCCTCAGGGAACACCTACATTCCTTGAGCACTCAGCATTGCTACTAGGCCCACCCACGGTGCCCCTCCAACCACGGAATGTATGACTTCTCCAGGCTTGCCTCTCTCCCCCCACTCACTCACTCACTCCCTCCCTCGTGGCATGCCTGGGCCTTTAATCTAAGTCCTTAACTGCTCTTGAGCTACGACAAAGGATCTCCATCCTGCCAACCCTCTGATCGTTGCACTCCTGTTTAACCCAAGTCATTGACTGCTCAAGCTGTACAAAGGATCTCCATCCTGCTAACCTCTGATCATTGCACTCCTACTGTTTTCCTACCCCGCTTCTGAATTCCTGTATATTACTTACTGCTTGCTAATGTACAGTTGTTGTATATACCTGTACTCACTGCATAGGTGCCGAACCTGGGGCGGGCGAAGGTAGGCACTCCACTTTTATTTCTGTATGGCTTAAAACTAGTATAGAAAAGTGCCCTTGTACCCCTTACAAGTGCCTTTGATTCTCAGCCCCTCAGCTTTTACCATCTTCCGCACCCTTGAATCACTGTTCCACCACTGCCTCTGTATTGTATCTCTGAACTCCATTTTGTACGGTTTGTAATGTGAGGTGGAACCTTTGTAAATGAGTCTCTGACTCAAAGGTTTGTAATTCCGATACCTCTAATAAATACATTTAATTTTTTAATTTATTTAATGTAATCAGTTTACTTTTGAGCCAACGGCTCATTTACAAAGGTACCTCGTCAACAATGGTAGATAATACAGTTAAAATAGAAAGCAGGGTACATACAAAGAAGAGCATCAGTATAAACAGACACGATTAATGGCACCTGGTTACAGCAAACATTGGTAGTGTAATACATTTATGCAAGACCATCAGAACTGTTCTTTCTATTATGTTTGTTGTTGAGACTACTCTTACGGCAAGTGCCATGGGATCTTTTACTTCCACCTGGACAACCACCAGAGATGGGCACTAATGACTAAAGACCTCAACACAGCGTCTCATTCGAACGGTAGATACTGCAGTTGAACAGTGCAGCTTAGGCCCTGGTATTGGGGCTTACCTTCAGGTTCAGTTGGCAGACGAATGGGCTGGGCCCTTCTCCTGCCGTCAGAGTTCAGTTTGGATGCTTCCCATCCTTAAGACCCAGTGGCTACAGCCACGGCTAACCACACAAAATATATACGTGCACTTTTCAGTTATGCTCCATTTTCTGCACACCAGTGTAACTTCACTCCCTACTTTTCAAGAGAATACTGCAAGACCGGTTTAAAAAAATAGTAAAACGAACTACATTTAATTCCCAAAGAGTTTTACACTTAAAAACATACCTCCCCACTTTGCCACAACCACTGTCACCGTAACCGGGTGTATTGCTCTATTCTCGTCTTCCGTCCCTCTACGTGTTGCATTCTGGGACTTATAGTTCCAGTACCCGTTTAGTCACCCAAGGGACAAACGGAGCGTGAGGACTCTTCAGGACTGCAGATCCCAAGAAGCTCTTTGGAGTTGTAGTAACCGCGGTCTCTGTGACGCGTAACTCACCGTCATAGAATCGGAAGAGATGCCTTTTCTTTTTTCGGTTCTGTGAGCACACACCTCTTTGTTTCCGCTGGAAGTGGGCAAGTAGCGTTAGTGAAATAGAGTTTTGAGCTGTGGATAGATTTGTTTTGCGCTAGTTATGTCTTGATTAAAAAGGATGATGTATTTGTGCAGAGCTGAAATGATAGACACATGCTAATAGACATTGCACGTGGCATTTCGCCAAAGATCATATGACATGTACTTGGACGCGGTTTGTCCATAAGCGCCATACTCATCGATCAGTACTGTTTTGATTTGAATGGGTAAAAGGCAGGGTTCCTCGGCTTCTGGTCTTTAAATGTGTTAGGGGGAAAGAAGAAGTAGGCAGGCAAAGATAGATAAGGCCCCAGGGCCAGATGGGATGCATCCAGGGTGCTCAAGGAATTGGCAGTGGAACTAACTGAACCCTAGGTAGGGCTGTTTAATAGCCCAGTTGTGATGGGGATCGTTTCAAAAGACTGGATGGTACTGGACATAGTTCCTCTTCATTGTTTGGGGGGAAGGGGAGCAACCGGGTAACTACAGATCTGTCGGTCTTACCTGTGTTGTGGGGGTAACCTCTCCTATGTGGTAACCTTTTTTTCTCTTTGTAATCTACAGACAGCCTCCCCTGCCCTGTCTAGGGATTTTAGATGGTAAAAGTCGTTGGGGGGGGGGAAGGGGTCCTGGTCTACACAAAGCCACAGTCCAGGAGTCTTTTGTAAGTAGATAACCAAAAGCAGTACCTGATATTTCAATTCAGCCTGGTGACAGATTATCTCTTTCTGGAGTACAGTGATGCGATGGCTAGAGGGTCAGCAGTTTCTTTTGGGGACAAAATTTGTTAGAACTAGCTCAGCACACACAGTTCAAACAGAATCACTAGGCACGGAACAAAGATCACTGTCCAGCCGAGAAATCCATTGCAATTTGGCAGAAATTATTTTCAGACACTTTTTTCCATAAGGCTCAAGCCACCTAAGCCAACGTTCAGCTCCATGGAGCTGGGAGGGATCTTCTTGTTAGTGGCTACTCAAATAATGGCATGGGGCTGTGGCACAGTTCAGTGGGGGGTCGCGAGTCCCTAACATGGATCCCTCTCACTATTACGGAGTTAAGCAGGCTGCCAACACAGGTGGTGGTGCCACACCGCTCCTCCTTTACCCAGTGCTCAGGCTCTCTCCTTACTTTTGGCACCTTGACGGGACTCACAGCATCTCACCTTTCACCACTGGCACAATTCCCTCTTATATGGCAGTCCCATGACAGCTCTGCGGGGGGCTAAAGCTGGGCGCCAAACTCTTCCCTGAGCGGCCACACTGATGACATAGAAACAGAATTTGACGGCAGATAAGGACCACTTGGCCCACCTAGTCTGCCCATTTCCCTACCTAACGGATAAGCTGCAGATCCCAGTTAACCAACAGCCTGCTTCCCCACAAGAATTGCCTTATGTCTGTCCCATGCATTCTTGAATTCTCCCACTGTTTTTGACTCTACGACCTCCTCAGGAAGGCTGTTCCATGTATCCACAACCCTCTCTGTGAAGAAATACTTCCTCACATTACTTGATCCATCCCTCTATCATCAAATTGTGCCCCTTGTTTTTGCACATCTCTTTTGTGAAGATGCTACCCTCTTGGACTTTGTTGATTCCCTTGAGGTATTTGAAAGTTTTTATCATGCCCCCTCCTTTCCTCAAGGCTATACATCTTTAGTCTTTCTTCATATGTCTTCTGATGCAGACCCTGCATCATTTTGGTTGCCCTCCTCTGGACAGCCTCCACCTTGTCTATGTCTTTGTGGAGATGGGGTCTCCAGAACTGTACACAGTACTCCAGATGGGGTCTTGCCAACTGTCTACAGAGATACATAGACAGTGTCGGGCAGATAAGGCCTATGGCCCACCCAGTCTGCCCATTTGAGCTTGTGTTCAGTTTATGTTTTCCTAGAAGTCTGTTGCCTTACCCTGACCTCCAGAATTCCTGTATATCTATCCCATGCATTCTAAATCCCGTGATTGTTTTAGTCCCCACCACTTCCTCTGGCAGGGTGTTCCACTTGTCCACCACCCGCTCTGTGAAGAAATTCTTCATCACGCTTCCTCTGAATCGCCTCCCTCCAACTTCATCCCATGCCCTCTAGTCCTGGAACATCTTTTTGCTTAAAAATAATGTATTCCTGCACCCTGTTCCTCCCTGTAAGATACTTGTATGTCTCTCATATCCTCTCTCCTTCCTCTCCTCCAGGGAGTACATATTCAGTTCCTTCAACCTGTTCTCATAGGACTTGTGATGCAGTCCATGTACCATCTTTGTTGCTCTCCTTTGAACCTTCTCTACCTTGTCTATGTCCTTCACGTAGGTCTCCAGAACTGTACACTGTACTCCAGGTGGGGCCTCACTAGTGTCTTGCATAGTGGAATTATGACCTCCCTTTTCCCTCTGATGATGCCCCTGCCTATGCATCCCAGCATCCTATTTGCTTCACCTGCTACCTTGTCACACTGTTTCCCTACCGGAAGGTCATCAGAGATGATAACTCCAAGATCCCTTTCCTGCTTGGTGCATGCTATATCCTCACCCCCAACTTGATATATTGTGCCAGGGTTTTGTGCCCCATATGCATTATCTTGCACTCTTTGCATTGAATTTCAACTGCCAAACCCTTGACCATTATTCAAGTTTCTGCAGGTCCTTCTCATTCTATCTACACCCTCTGGTGTGTCTACTCTGTTACAGAGCTTTGTGTCATCAGCGAACAGTGAAATTCTGCCTTCTAGGTCCAGCTAATGTCACTGATGAAGATGTTGAATAGGACGGTCCCAGCACTGATCCTCTGGGAGATTTTCACTGGTCACTCTTCCTCTGTGGAGTGACAGCCATTTACCACCACCCTCTATGTCTTGCCGCCCAGCCAGTTACCTACCCACCACACTACTGTCCTGCCCACACCCATATTCCCCAGTTTGTGTAATAGTCTTCTATGTGGCACAGTGTCAAAGGCCTTGCTGAAATCTAGATAGGCCTTGTCCACTGCCTCCCTGAGCCACCTCCTAGTCACCCAGTCAAAAATTCAACGAGGTTGGTGGACATGACCTCCCCCTGGTGAAACCATGCTGCCTTGGATCCTATAGTCCATTGACAACCAGATGTTCCACCAATCTGTCCTTCAGTAGTGCTTCCATGATCTTCCCCACTACCGAGGTGAGGCTGACTGGTCTGTAGTTCCCCTCCCTCTTTGTTCCCACTTTTGTTTTCTACTGGTGATGCCTCTCCTATGCATCCCAGTATCCCCCAGCCTCCTTACTGCCTTCTCACATTTCTGGCCCACCTTTAGGTCATCTGATATGACTACTCCCAGGTCCCTTTCGATTTTGTTGTTGTCATATCTCACCCCCATTGTGTACTCTTCCCTGGTTTTGTTTCCCAGGTGCATTACTTGCACTTCTTTGCATTGAATCTAAGCTGCCATACGTTTGAGCATTCCTCTAACCTTGCCAATTCCCTTTTCATCCTTTTCACCCCACCTTGTGTATCAACCCTGATGCAGATCTTTGTGTCATCTGCAAAGAGACATACTTTCCCTTCCAGTTCCTCTGCAATGTCACTTATAAAGACATTAAAAAAGACCGGCCCTAGTACTGAACCCTGGGGTACCCCACTAGTAACTCTCCTTTCTTCACTGTGGACTCCATTTACTGTTACTCGCGTGTTCTGTTGTCCAACCAGTGTTTTACCCAGGCTACCACCCTGGGACAAGTGTACCTCCACATCGGTGGACATGGAATTATGGCAGTGGGCCCCGAGCTGCCACCTCAGAGCCCCCCAGGACTGGCCCATCACTTACTAATCCTGGGCCTACAATGGCAGTAACTGACCTCCTCAGCTCTTCTTTCGGAGCCGGACAGGCTCCTCGACTCTCCTCACACTGGTGCCGATGTCACAGGTGGCACTTCTCTTGTTTTCATTTTTGAGGATTTCTTATCTTTCTGCAACTGATTTTCTCTAGTTTGGGACTACGGGTGAACAGGCATGGCTGCCTTGTGCGCGTCAGCTAGATAAATCAAATCTTCCCATGAGTTACTGGGCTTTATTTTGTTTAAAGAAAAAATGTTTTTTTATTTTTTTTTTTTTACATCGGTACTGGTGAGGAGAGCAGAAGTGAAAGAGGAAGGAAGTTTACATCCTCGTGGGTGTGTGTGTGTGAGTGTGTGAGAGCTGGAGCAAGTCATGTACAACGCTAGTCAGAGCGCCCCTAACCTGTGGAGGGGAGGTATGATTCAGGAGGCTGTCATACGGTCGTGTGTGCTGGACCTTCATACAGTGAGGTTGTGCTGGGATAACCTCACTGTTGAAGGACTGTGCCAACCAATAAGAACACAGCATTCTTTCTTGCCATTGCATAATTGAACTTATAATACTCTGTTGCAACATCACAGTCTGTTTGCCATGGTAATCATAGTGATGTCACAGGCAGAAAATTATGACATCAGGTTGGGAAGAAGCAAAAGGGAGCTGATGAATCTTCAAGGAACAGCTATCCTGTTTTCATGCATTTTACTTCAGTAATAAATAATGAGGATAAAAAAAAAATACAGAGCTAATGCGAAATACAAGATGCTTAGTGTCCAAATATTATTTTCTGTCTCCTGGGCTGGTCTCCGGGCTTCCTTACTCCTGGGCTGCTCCTCCTGGTGACAGTGATAGGCAGGTCCAGAACTGCAGCAGGGGGGGCATAAGGAGGCCTCCACTTCCGGGTACCACCAGTCTACTTCCTGCCTTTGGTGAAGCAGGTACTCTGCAGCAGAGCCCTGTCACACGTGGCAGGGCTGAAGATTAGCATCTTAGCAAGGATCGAGAGTCATTTGGGGACAACCTGTAAGTGAATTTTACTCAGTGGAGGTAGCATCGGTGAGATCCAGCCTTAGCCTTGCATGCTCGCGGGCTGGTCTGCCTCGTTAGCGTAAGCTAGCGCTTTTCCCATCGCGTAGCCCGACAGGCAAAGCAACTTGTCGGCTAAGGCAGTGCTGGGGGGAAAATCACGATCGCTTCAGGGTCCATCGCGATTGCTAAAGAGGCACCCTAGAGTCACATCTTGGCACCATGGTACGTTTAACGGCTGTTTTTAGCAGTTGGAGCATTGGAAAGACCACTCCCGCTACCTCACGCTCAGGGGGTTTGTTTTATGGTGCCAAATGAGGCTCAGGGCTAGCACTTCTGCGCGCTGGGTGGACTTATTCATCCAAGCCTCATTTAAACATCAAAAACAGCGAGGCTTCATTCAGGGGGAACTCCACATTGCACCCCCAGCCTCAGCGACTGGAGCAGAACACAGGCATTTAAAGGGGCCAAGGTACAATTAAAGGGGCCAGTGCCTCCCCCAAGCCAATTAATCTGAAGGCGCTGGCAGTGTAGCACAAAGGATTAGGTTGGCATGTGTGTGTGCTACACTAGGAAGCAGTCCTGGGTTTGATTCTTCATGTGTGTGTGCTGCACTAGGAAGCAGTCCTGGTTTTGATTCTTGGAAGGACTTTTACTGAAGCCAGCAGTACTGAAAGCCAGCAACAGAAGGCATACAGTGCCTCAATGCTTACAAGGGACATTGCATAAGGGACCTTCTCAGCAGCTTAAAAGGCTAGATCTGTTTTATTTACCCAGCACTTGACCCCAAGAAAGGGAAGCCACAGAAGATGGCCTCAGAAAAATCAAGTTGAGGTAAAAATACCTCGCTGCAAGTCCCTCTCTGATTACCTTTACTGGCTCACTCTGCCTTACATGTGAGAAGGCAGCAGCAGCTAAGGGACGGCACAACGGACACCACTTCATTACAGGCAAATGGACAGGAGAAGTCCGAGCGAGCACAGTCAAGCATTCCAGGCTGCTGAGCGGGTGCTATATCCAGGGACCCCCATCCCTTGACCCCGAGCTCATAGACAGGTTGAACAGAGCCTTTGCTATGGACCCTCTTCCTTTGAGTGGCACCCTCTGGGGTCACCAGATGCGAGACAACACAGGAAAGCCAGGAGAAAAAGGACCCCCTCCTCATCCTCTTCTGACGAGGAGGGGCCTTCCTCTCACCGCTCCCGCCCCAAGAAAAAGTTTAGAGAAGAGGACTGATCTCCTCCAGAGGAGGACAGTCACCATCATACTAGCCACAGGCGCAGAAAAAGGTCTCGTTCACGGAGCAGAACAAGGGGCGGATATAAGGGCAGACGTCACAGGGGGCACTCCCCGGTCTCCTCAGTCGACAGCTCTTCCACCGAAGAGGGAGAGATAGTAGATTCCTCGTCCAATCCTGATGACTCCCCGTCCAGAAATTTCGACCTTGAGGACCTAGACTTCTTTATCAAGAAGGTCATATCGAGATTCACCTCGCCCCCCACCAGTCTCTACACAGCCAAAACAGTTTTTTCACCTGCCCACCTCTAGACCTGCTACAGCTTTTCCCATCCCTCCCGCCATTGAGGACTTGCTAAAGGAAGAATGGCAGGGTCCGAGCGTGCTTTTCGGTTCCTAACGGATATCCAAACTTCTGAAGTTTGACAAAAACAATCATAGAAGTGGCTAGACTGCCCCAGAATTGACCCATTGATTTCCAACCTGACCAAGAAAACCGTCATTCCAGCAGATGGGGGGCTTTGCTAAGAGACCCAGTGGACAGAAAAGTGGACTCATCGCTCAAAAGAGCCTTTCAAGCCTTGGCAACATCCCTCAAGGCTGCGGCGGCAAACCTTTTCTCCGCCAGAGCTGCCTTATCTTGGGCATCGGATTTAGCGTTTCAGTTTGCAGAAGATCCAGAAAAGAACTCTCCTTATCCAACAACTACAGTTAATGGGGTTGGCCTCCGCTTATGCGGCGGATGTGTCAGAAGAAGCGGTCCGTTTGTACGCCACGGACTATGTTTTACATCTTACCTGTCACGCTGTTCACATATGGATGGTAGCCCTGCTGACTCCTCCTTACGCTTCTGTGTGGAAGTATATTTGCATTCGCGTGCACCTCTGTGGAGGACAGTTAGCTACTTGACATGTTGTGTTGGGCATGTGTTTTACATTGTTTCTCTTGTTTCTTGTTACAGCATTTACATGGATTCAACTGGTTAAATGGTATGGTGTCACAGACCCTGGCCCGTACCTCTCCTTGGAGACGGTATGCCCACATATGCCAACACAGCGAACTACATCCCTGTCAGCAAAATCGACAGTTTGCCGACAGGTCACTGTGTTGGTGTGCCTGAGACAGGGGCACACTGTCTCCTGGTCCTGCACCCCTGCCCCGAATCAACTCCAACTGGAGTTGAGAATCCTATAGATGGGGGCGGGGCAGAGCCCCACCATGGGGGTTGGGGATGAAAAAGCGGACTGGGAGACACACTGGAATCATGTAAACCCGCAGCAGTCAACATGATTCCAGTCGGTGGGATGCCTGTTGACAAAAGTTTGTCAAACTGGGATCATAGAGCCTTTGGAACAACCTAGTGGAGCTCTAGGTTAGGGCACCCTCAAAATCTTGGTTGTAACTCTTGCTTCAGACATGCTGCATTCTTACTGGCTTTATAGGTGTACTTGTAAATGGGTAGTTTGCTAATTGACTCCTATAATGTAAAAGATATCTCCTCCATGGTCAAGCGAGCCAGGCTTTTGAGGGAGTTAGCAGAGCAACATTGCGGTCTGGTATTATTGCAAGAAACACATCTTTCTAAATCTGAATACTGAAAATTACATCAGGGCTAGGTGGGGTAAGTATGTGCCGGCTTGCATCCCACACACAATAAATTGGGAGAGGCTATCCTAATTTAAAGGGGCTTCCTATCAGGGGTCTGGACTCTATTGTGAACATGGAGGGGAGACTGATGGTCATTTCTATGGAGATGAGGAGACAGGTCCTGCACATTGGGAATGTGTATGGACACATCCCACTATCAGCAGAATTTTTTTACAAAAACCTTTCTTATTCCCCCCCCCTCCACCGGGTCACTCCTGGAAACGAGCCTCAGCTCAGTGTGCCTTTCAGGTTATCAAATTTTAAATAAATAAATACTATGGATCAGATTTGCCACTGTACTGAACATAACACAAGGTTCCTCCCCACAACGTTACTGACTGTTTGGTCTCCCATAAGAACTGGCCAGTTTTTAAATATGATAAGTCCTATTCAGCCCTATCAATTATTATATTCTGTAATGAAAGAAATGGTCTCTCTGTTCCTGAGGAGATCCTCTTTGTTAAGTGCTAGTGCCTTTTCCTTAGCCTTAGACAATATTCCCTTGTCATAGCCTCTAGTAAGGCAATCCACCCTGATTGGGCTCCATGCCTCACTGACCCCTGCCAGGAGCCGCTCCTGTGGTGGCTCCGCCTTGAATCTGCCCATCCCCCCTTCCCAGCAGAAGCTGCAAGGCACTCCGCTCTGATTGGGCTTCACATCTCACGGACCTCTGCCAGGAGCCACTCCTCTGGTGGCTCTTACTTGACTCCGACTGCCCTCCCTCTCAGCAGAAGCTGCAAGGCACTCCGTCCTGATCGGGCTCCACACCTCATGGACCCCTGCCAGGAACCACTCCTCTGGCAGCTCTGCCTTGACTCTGCTCATGCTCCCTCCAAGCAGAAGCTGCAAGGCACTTCATCCTGATCAGGCTCCATGCCTCACGGACCCCTGCCAGGAGCCGTAACTCCGGCGGCTCCGCCTTGACTCCGGTTGCCCTCCCTCCCAGCAGAAACCGCAAGGTATGGGCTAGGACACCCCAGCTTTTTCAGAAGAACTCTGATTTGTACCTCATTTCTTTTCTTTTTGTCCCGACTGGCACTCCGCCCTGTTTTGGTTCCCTGCCTCATGGACCCCTGCCAAGAAACAATCGTCTGGTGGCTCCACCTTGACTCTGGCCACCCTCCCTCCCAGCAGAAGCCACAAGGCACTCTGCCCTGATCAGGCTCCACGCCTCACGGACTCCTGCCAGGGCCGTTACTCAAGCAGTCCGCCTTGACTCGGCTGCCCTCTCTCCCAGCAGAAACCGCAAGGTATGGGCTAGGACACCCCAGCTTTTTCAGAAGAACTCTGATTTAAATGTTGGCGCTTCTTCTATGGTTCCCCGCTAATTGGTTCCTGTGCCTCATTTCTTTTCTTTTCTTTTTGTCCTGACTGGTACAGTTATATGCTTCTTGCCTTAAACTTAAACTGATCAACTGCATTCAAACTGCTTTTAACTGCACTCAAACTGCTTTTATAAATTGATAACTGCTGATTAACTGCTTTTAAAAAGTTTATAGTCTGCTAGACATACTGCATTTAAAAAGATTAGCCTGTCTGCTTGTTCTGCTTTAAACCAAAAAATACTATTTGTGCTTAAAGCAAAAAAATAGTGTATCCTGTATGCTTGTTTTCTGCTAGACGTACTGCATTTCCTGCCGGCGCGTCCCAACCCGCCTGCCCTCTCTGGTGTTCCTGATATATAGTCTCAGCTGGTCATGTGTGTTATCGGGCAAAAATTAAAAAATACCGAGTCCATTTTTTCATTAGCACCTTATAGCTACTTACCACTAGAGGGATTGCAAGCCTCAGATTACTCCCAGCCTTGATTAGCTTGCATAACTAGAGCAGGGCTTTCCTTAAGACTTTCAATCCTCCTCATAACCAGGAAATACCATAAGTAGTGCTGAAGACTGTAAGTTTGTACCTCTTCTAATTATCTATATTCAAAGACACTCCCACAGCAGATACTAGCACTGCTCTTGTTCCATTGGTGTCCTAGTCCCCCCACTAAAAGTGCCTCCCTTGTGCAGTTTGCATTCCAAATTCTCCTGTGCTTCTCTCGGCAGCTAACATGCACCCTCCCTCATCTCTCCTCCTATGCACCCTCTTCTACTCCCCCCGCCATCCATCCCATAGTTGTTTCTATCCCTCCCACCCTCCTGGTTCTCAAGCAACTCTCCTTCTGCAACACCATATCACTCACTCACTCCCTACATACTTTGAAACCCCTTCCCACTCCTTCCTTTCATATGATCTCTCCTAGCTTTTTACCACCCTACATAAGCTGCTGCATAGCTCAAATTCGCTGCTCCAGACACAAACCCTGTGCCCGCAATACTACCAAAGGCCTGAAGCTCACAGCTACCTTCTTTGTGCTGTTTCTCCTATTGCTAATCGCTGGGGACATCTAAAGTAACCCAGGCCCCCCCTATGCCTATGCAGCAACCACTTTCCCATAAAGGTCTGAAGGTCATGCACATTAACATTAGGAGTATCCTCCCAAAATTGGACCTTTTAAACTGCTGGATAACCCAGAATGCCTCTGACATCTTATGCCTCTCAGAAACCTGGCTATCTGCCAAAACCCCCGACTCATCCCTCTCCTTCCCAGGCTACCACATCATCCGGCAAGACCGTGGCAAAAGAGGAGGTGGTGTCACTATGATCATTAGACAACATCTCTTTCACTTGCCAATACAAAAAGAATCCTGCCTCGTGTCCTACGAGCTGATTCTAACTAAATTCTCCCTTCCCCACACTTTTCCCGTCTTCATTGGGGTAGTCTATGCTTCTCTTCAGCTTGGTCAAGATGCTCTTGCAGTATACATCTCTGCCCTCCCACCATTAGCACACTCTGGTGAACTGCTACTACTTGGGGACTATAACCTTGATTGGCTGCCCCCATTATCTAAACCCACAACCTCCAAAATAGAATCTCTAAATCTCACACAGCTAATCACAGAACCAACTCGCTACAACTCCTGCTCCTCAAACTATTGCCTCATAGATTGGGTACTGTCATCCCATCCCCACAGAATATCTGCAGCCAGAGTACCTGACCCTGCCTTAAGTGATCACTGCATCACCTACTGCATTAGAAAAACACACCTACCCAAATCTGCACCAAAATACAAAGAAATATGACCTCTAAACTCACTAGACACTAACACCCTCCTCTTTGACTTACATAACGTCAACTGGGCACCAGTTTACTCTGCTGCAAATGTCAGTTCTGCTCTAGAACAATTCACAAACATTTTCAACAGCATCTGGGATTTTCAACCCCCCCTTAGCAAAGCTAGAGTCAAGAAATGCCACCACCCCTGGATTACTGCCCCTATTATCATCCTTTGCAAAGCCCAGGACAAGGCCTGGTCCACCTTCGAAGCCTCTCTGTCCCTAAACTCAAGTCAAGCATATAACTCTGCGAGAAATGCTTGCACTAAGGCCATCCAGCGTGCAAAGGCTGACTACTTTAAGCACTGGCTCAGCACAGCACACCCCTCCTCCTTCTGGAACATAGTACATTCCTTTGACAACACACCCCCTCAATCAAACAATCAATCATAGTGTCAGTGGCTCAGTAGGTAGCACTCTCGCCTCTGAGGCCGGGAGATCAGAGGGCCGTGGGTTCAGTTCCCACATCTGGCACTTGGGTTAATATCCCAGAACTGACACTGTAGTGTAGCATGAGAGGGGTGCTGCACTTCTGAGAGTGCGTCTTTCGGATGAGACGTTAAACTGAGGTCCCATCTGCCTGGATTGGTGGTAGTTCAGGTGGATGTTAAAGTTCCCATGGCACTTATCGAGAAAAGAGTGGGGAATTTCCCGGTGTCCTAGCCAAATTTCCCTCATTCACTAAAAATACCACCAACAGCTTAATCTGGTACAAGGTCAGTTGGCATTCATCTGTATCCTCCTCCCCGGGTCGTGCCTGAAACTAGGCAGGATTTGTCTAGTGCACTTACCCGGTCAACAAAAACTAACTAAATAAATAAATAAAATAAAACACCCCTACTCTTAAGCACAATGGCATTGAAATAACGGACCCCATCCAAGTTGCAGATATCCTCAACACTTTCTTCACTACTTGTGCTTCCCCTGACCCCACCACACCGCCCCGTCTTATGTTAAACTCCCACATCACAAGCCAAATAATAAATTTCTTCTAGCACCTGCTTCCATGAATGAAGTACTGCTTGCCCTTCTATCCCTCAGTACTCTGATGGCTTACATCCCAGTCTTCTGCACCTTTCAGCCCCCACCATCGCTCTCCCCCTCACTTTCATTTTAAATATGTCCTTTTCCTCAGGCTCAGTTCCAAAAGCCTGGAAATTGTTGTGTGTCATCCCTCTCCACAAAGGTGGTGATCCCACCTCACCTGCCTATCTCCCTCCTCCCTGCTTTGTCCAAACTACAGGGCCACCTAGTACAATCAAGACTGTCTGAGTTCCTCACTGCCACCAACTTCCTATCACCCTACCAGTCCGGCTTCAGAAAGAACCAGTCCACCATATCCTCCCTTCTCCGAGTCGCTGGTCACATTCCAGCAGCTGCTGACAAGGGCCACCTCACTACTGCAGTCTTCATCGACCTGGCTAAGGCCTTTGCATCCCACCCTCTTCTTCTGAACACACTCAAGGGAGTGGGGCTCACACCCCGCCATACAGTGGTTCAACTCACATCTTACAGTCAGGTGTCAATCAGTTAAAATCACAAATTTCTCCTCCTCCTCCTCCTCCCTACCTACCTGTCCTAGCAGGCATCCCCCAGAACTCCATACTCGGCCCCATCCTGTTTTCAGTATTCATAAATAACCTCCCATCTGCCTGTTCCTCCCCCTCATCCATATGTATGCAGATGATACCATACTGTTCACCTCCGGCCCGGACCCAGCCACTATCCACTCTACTCTGCAACATGATTTCCACTGAGTTCAGTCTTGGTTCAAATTGAAACAACTCAAACAACACTTCTAAAACAATCTCTATGACTTTCGGAACCTCTCAAAGGCTAGCCATATCTCTCGACACTCCACCCATCACCTCTCACAATGGCACCCCGGTAAAGGTAGTCACTTCCTACAAGTACCTAGGCATCTGGCTGGAGCCACAACTAAATTTGTCAATCCATATGGACTACATAGCTACCAAACTTTGCCCAAAACTTGGTATCCTCTATCGAAATCATGACTCTTTTCCTCCCCATGTATGTTGGGAACTTCTGACAAAAATGATTATGCCAGTCTTTGACTATGCTGACATTGTGTACTGCACTGCACCCTCCACCTCACTCTCTTGTCTCGACTCCCTCTACTATGCTTTCTGTCGTTTCATCTCCAGCTCTCCCTATAGGACCCACCACTGCTCTCTACTCTCCTGCCTGGACCTCCCTCCCCTCTCTCATAGGCATCTCATCCACTCTCTATCTTTCATCTCCAAATTCTGGTTCAATCTGCTCCCCTCTTACATCTCCACCCTCCTCCCTCTTGCCCCACCCCCGACATATTCCCTGTGCTCTAGGGATTCCTGCTCTTCCTCTCTTCCTGCTCTATCTTCCAACATGGATAAATCTGCCTTCACCTATCGTCTCCCCTCTCTATGGAACTCTCAAACTCCTCCCTTATGCAACTCTCCCTCTCACTCCTCTGTCAAATCACTGCTGCACCCCCTGCTCTTCCCTAGTTGTTCCCATAACAACACATAGCACTTGTATTGTTTGTATCTTGTAATACATATAATTACTCTAGGTCTAGGATATTCCGTCTTACCCTGTACCTTAACTATTTGCGTAGCCTGTATGCTGTATTAGCCTTCACGGTTGCTTTATTATGTTTTGTAATATGTACTACTGTATTTGTATACTTTGATCCCATGCTCCCTATCCCCCGGGTCACACCTAGAAATGAGCCTTAGCTCAGTGTGCCTTTCCTGGTCACCAAATGTTTAAATATAAAAAAAAAATAATAAAAAAATCCGGATTCCATCTCATCTGCTTGTTCTTTAAAGGTATCAAAACCGCTGCAGTTTCTATGCAATCTCAAAAACTGACTCCTCAAAAAAACAAAAGGTTTTTTAAATGCCACAGGTGTAAACATCTGTAAATATTCAGAGCAGGGTATTTTTTTGCTTGCTTTACAGGTACTTCTCCTACCTTTTCACCTCTCCTTGCCTTCTGGATGGATTTCATGTGGATCCTCCATCTTTTAAGCTTCCAAGTGGGACCAGAAAACCAAAATGTAGGGGTGATCACGTGATCACGCCAGTTTCTATCTTTCTATAGGGATTTATTACAGGGCTGCTAGGATTTGTAAAGATAATTAAATCTGATCCTGCGCTTGATCTGTATTACTATTAAGTTCTTACCATTTGGTACTGCAATTTCAGTTGTGATATTGGATTTGCAGATTTGTCTGTGTCTGCACTTCAATATGCACTTCAGCACTCATTTTACAACGTATGATGTCATGGAGCAACACGGCTATTTAAATGCTGTACTTTACGTTTCCTGACACACTTCCTGACGAACGCTGGGATAATCGAAGCACTGGGGCATTGGCAGTATATTGAGCTACAAAGTATTCTACTTTTACTCATGCCTAGAAATAAAAGCACTTTGCTTTAAAAGTTTATTTTTGCAGTATATCTGTTTTTGTTTCCAGGAGTACTACGATTCTGGATGTGACATGCCCAGTTAGAAGCTCTGCACAAGCAGGATAGGTCTGAGGCAGTGTGGACTCAATTACAGAAGATAAAAGGGGACCTGGACAAACTAACGACTAGTAAGACTGTTAGCCAACTCAGGTTTGTCAGTCAAAGACATTATGAGCACGGTAGTGAAGTCAGTCATCTGCTCATCTTCTGTCTCCGTAAACAGGCAACAGACAGGTACTGTATATACCCAAGAGCAGAAAGGCCAATGATGCAGAGGACTGGGCCACTATCCCTGCCATGGCAGCAACAGAATTTTACCAGTTTTACAAAGCCCTGTGTAACACTGAACCTTGGGGGCAAACTGAAGACTTCCTTCACACATAGAACTGCCCCAGATGACCCCAGACCAGCTAGAAGAACTAGAAGACCCTTTTATGGTACAGGAAATATTAGCGGTGATTACATCCCTTCAGGCGATAAGGCCCCTCGCCCAGGTGACTTTGTGGATAAGTTATATATAAACCTTTACAGAAGATTTGACCTCCACTTTGACCAGAGTTATGGACAAGTTACACAAAGAAGATGAAATGCCCATGTCCTTGTCTGAAGCAATGCTTACAAATACTGCCTAAGCCAGTGAAAGATAGTGCACACACTGTGTGGGGCTTTTAGACCCATTTCACTTCTTAACCAAGATGTGAAAATATTTACAAAGGTAATCTCAAATCGCTCACAAAAGAACATTGGCCACCATAAAGACCAGAAAGGGTTTATCCCCAACCTCCATATCCAAGAAAATATCTGTTGACTTCTCAGTGTTGTTTTAGGCAATAAAGGGGGGGAAGGAAACAACACTTGTAATAGCAATAGATGTACAGAAGGCATTTGATTGCCTGATTGGGGCTTTCTCCATGCAGTCCTAGGAAAGGTAGGTTTGGGGGGACACATTTTTGGACCTGGATTAAATCTCTTTACACCTCCCCATCAGAGCAGGTCAGAGTAAATGGGGCCCTACCCAACCAATTTCCAATTTGCAGGGGGACCTTTGTCACCCCTGCTGTTTGCCCTCAGCACTGAACCTCTGGAAGTAGCTCTAAGGTCCTGACAGGACATACAGGGCATTAAGCTGATCTGAGAGGAAGTGAAGATTTTGCTATGCATGGATGATGTGCTCCTCTATGTGGGGAACCCAGAGGTCACCCTACCCAAGCATATGGATCTGCTATCCACCTAGAGTGCAGTGCCAGGCTATAAAGTGAAACAGGACAAAACTGAAAATGCAATCCTGAGGGGCACTCCCACCCTGGGACTGAAAAAAGCTTGTCCTTTTAAGTGGTTTCCAAACATTTTAGATAACTGGGGGCAAAAATCTCTAGAGAAACAAATACCCTGTTCCACATTAATTTTGACTGTTATACAAGAGATACAGGCTGACCTAAACAGATGGAATGATTTGCCCTTTTCCCTACTGGCCAGAGTAGAAACTCTGTGAATGAACGTGTATTGTACTTGTTTTTTACCCTACCAATTGACATTCCCCTGAGTTTTCAGAAATCATTAGCAACACAAAAATGTCTCTGGGCTGGGAAAAGACCCTGACTCAAAAAGAAACTGCTTCAGCTGTCGAGAGGAGAAGGGGGCCTAGGCACCCATGACTTTTATAGATATTACCTAGCCTGCCAGATTCACCCATGCTGACACATGCTCAGGAAGGGACGAAAACCACAGTGGGTAAAGTTGGAGCAGAATAACCCAGCCATTAGAAGGGTCGGCGATATATTGTTTGACACGGTGGGTAGTGGAGTGCTTCGAGAAGTGGTAAACCTGAGAGCCAGAACAACCATCAGTGCCTGGAACCTAGGGCTAGATCTTATCAAAGGAAATGGGGACATTTCACTGTTAACCCAATAACAGCTTGCATGGCCTTTTGGCTGGGTTGACCCCACTTTCATTAGGCGGGAAAACAAGGGATTGAAAACACGGGGGCAATTCTTGAACTAAAGAGGAGCTAAATCTTTTTTGCAATTACAACAAGAATTTCTTTTACCACAGAGATATTTTTTTGGTTTTCTACAGGTGCATAGTTTTGTACAAGCTGCCCCTCAAAGACATCAGTTACAGAAACCCCTAAATGCCCTGCAGCAAACTTTACAGGCACATCTGGGGGCCCTGGATGTGGGCCACTGGGTATCATACGTATATAAATCTTTAGCCCCAACAGCAGCTGCTTGTAGACGGGCCATCCAGAACAGTTGGAAGGAGGAAGCAGGCCAACACTGGCCAGCTGAGGCTTGGGAGGATATTTGGAAGGCCATAGCCAAAGTCACCTCATCATATTCTCTCTCTTTTTTTTTGATTAAATCTTTATTCCAGTTTTAGTTACAGAGAATGCATCCAGGGAACACAAGCACAGTCATATGGGTACACAATCATGTTGTTACAACTAATAACAGGCTCCAACCTCTGTAATAACCCCAAACCCTCCCCCATCCCTCACCCCTACCCCTCCCCAGCACAAGACAAGTTAACATGCTCTCCTCAGTCAGAAGGAACCTATATACCCTACAATGAGTAAGTAGTGTAGAAGGGACCCCAGATCTTATCAAACCTAGGAGTTTGTTTTGAAGGACGGCTATCATCCTTTCAATCCTCAAGCTGGAAAGTAGTTCCTCCAGCCATTCAGTATAACTGATCACGACAGAGTCTTTCCAGTGTCTAAGAACAACCTTTTTAGGGTGGCGAGATTAGAGCCATATGGAACTTCCTATTTCTGACGAAATCTGAGATACATCCCCAACAGGCATATTTCAGGAGTGAAAAGGTCCTCCAGGCCCAGTAATGGATCCACTCTATTTTTAATGGCTGTCCAAAGTGGGATTATCTTCGACAGTTCCAGAAAATATGCATCAGATCCCTATCCCCTAAATGACACCTATTACATATAGGATCCACCACCATTTTAAACTCTCTAGCTTCTGTGAGTAGTAAATGTTATGGAGAATTTTAAACTGTATCAGTCTCAGCGGTCCTGCAGGATAAATTTGTAATTTTGCCAAAGGCAGTCCAATTAAGTTCCTCCTTGGGAACACGAGGCCCAATAGGAGCACGGAGCCAGATTCTGAGAATAGGCCCAGTTAAATAGTACGTTGTATACCTTGGAGACTGCATGCGAAAGGCCTACCAGAGGCCCCAGGGTCTCATAAAATTCTACTCTCGGGATCTGAATTGGCCTCATGCCCATCTTACTAAGCAAAAGGTGCCGAAGCTGATACACTTTGAAGATCACCGTGGTGGGCAATTTAAATTTATGCAGAATCTCCAACGAGGAGAGCGCCTTTCCATCGGCTTCGAGAAGGTCTTTTAAACGACACTTATCAGGCAGGGCCAACCAAGTGGGACTAAGAGGCTTATTCTCAATTAGGAAACGCGGGTTGCCCCTGATAGGTTTTGACCAATCCCTGAGGTGATCATATTTTAAAAAGCTGCAAAGCTGCGCATGGGTCCTCACAGAGACCCCTATCAAGGATTTTCTAAGGGGGGGGAGTAATTTTGTGGCTAAGATAGAGCAAGGCCTTCGATATGAGACCATGTTTCTTAATGAGAGCTAACTCAGTTTGTATCCACAAAGGTACATACGATGTCTGAGTTGGGAAATCCATACCCTGTACCCACCTAAGATATTTATTAACATGACCCGCCCAGAAATAAAGAGCAAGATGTGGCATCCTTAACCCCCCCCCAATGGTTTCGGCACAGCCAACTTATGGTAGGCCATCCTAGCTTTCTTGTATCCCCACACAAAATTGGCTATAAGCCCATGGAGTTTTTTGAACCATGAGAGTGGTAATCAAATATTTGCCATACTAAGGGGATAAAACAACCGGGGGAATACATTCATCTTAACTAAATTTATCCTTCCACATAAGGAAAGTGGAAGCTGCACTATCTTTGAAATCTAAATCAATGGTATGCCAGGAGTCCAGATTTAACTGGCATACTCGTGTCACGCTCCTCGTCAGGGTAAGACCCAAGTATTTAATGGAATCAGACTTCAAGCTAAGCCTAGCTCGGTAATCTCTTGTTTAAAAGATTTTTACTGAGGGTATACCACGGATTTGTCTTGATTTAGTTTGTAATTGGCCAAGTGACTATATTCCCGAATAGTTTCAATAAAGCTGGAATGGATACACTCGGCTTAGAGATATGTACCAGGAGATAGTCTGCATATGCTGTTACTTTGATAACATTGTCCAGAATTTTAATGCGCTTATTTCGATTCGCACTATACTCCTAATGAGGGCTCAAATACAAATTAAAGAAGGGGATAGAGGCATCCTTGCCTGGTACCCACATGCAGGGCAAAGGGATCTGAGGTAGCCCCATTACAGGTGACCCTGGCTGTGGGATTTGAATAAAGGGAACCCACCCACTTTAAGAACACCTCTGGAAATCCAAACTTTCCCATTGTGGTTAACAGAAATCCCCAGTGGACCTTATCAAAGGCCTTCTCAGCTTCCAAAGAGACCAGGGCCATAGTAGAACTGCTCTCTTCGGACACCGAGAAGACGTGAGCCAGCGTCCTGAGGTGATCGGTAGCGGATCTGCCCTTCATAAAACCGACCTGTTCTGCTCCGATAAGTTTGGGTAACACCCTATTTATTCGATCTGCTAATAACTTCGCTGGGATTTTAATATCATAGTTTAGCAATGAAATAGGCCTGTAACTAGCTGGATGTTTGGGGGGCTTGTCTGGTTTTGGGATTAGAACAATGAGTGCCTCAAAAAGCGACTGGTCCAGCGTCTGGCAGCTGAGAATATACTGGAATAACATAAGCAATAATGGGGATAATTGCTCAGAAAATTTTTTAGAAAAATTGGACGAGAATCCATCTGGGCCCAGTGTTTTGTCTAGCAGGAGACCCTGAATGACCAACTCAATCTCATCTTGGGTAATATCAGCAGTCAGCTGTGCCCGTTGAGATTCTACCTGTGGAAGCTCAGATCCTCCAAAAAGCAAGTATCTCCATCTCGGTGGGGGAGTTGCCATAGCACCATACAAGGATTCAAATAATTTCTGAATTCCTCGCTATCTCCCCAGGGGTGGTCTTAATTTGGCCATCCTCCCTGGATTGAATCCCAGAAATTATTCGAGAGGATTCTAACTGTGTGATACGTCTTGCCAGGAGCCTACCTGCCTCTTCCCCCTGATCCAGGTAGTTGGCTTTAGTTTTAATTAGTGCTAGCTCAGCTTGTTCCCCTAGCAGGTTTAGGTACAAATCTCTCAACTTAACTAGCTCCAGCTTATCTTTCTTCGAGGACTGGGGGAACACGTTGGTCTCCTTGAATCTTATCCGGGCCAGTAAATCCGACATAACACGCTCCTTTTCTCTCTTCTTTTTAACTGCCTGCCCAATTAAAATGCCCCTCATGAAGGTCTTGAACGCCCCCCAGACCATGTCTGGCTGGATATTATCTCTCAAGTTATTGGCTATAAATTCTTCTATTTGTGTCGAAATATATTTAACTGTATTGGGGTTCCTCAAGATCTGGTTGTTTATCTTCCACCTACTACCCCTCTTAGGCAGAGATGAAAAGGAAATTGAGACCGACACTGCAGCATGGTCTGAGGGAGGTCCAGCCACAATTGCCGCGTCCATCACCCCTGGAAGGAGAGCTCAGGAAAGCAATATGTAATCAATGCGGGATGCTGTGCCATGAACTTGAAAAGTAAAAGTATATTCCCTAGACTTTGGGTGGACAACCCTCCACACATCTGATAAGCCAAGCTAGTCCAGTAAATCCCTCAAGGCCCGCTGGACTGGAGAGAGAGCCAGATGAGAGGGTTTGGACCTGTCCATTAAGGGGTCTAAAACAAGGTTAAGGTCTCCCCCTAGGATCATGGGGACTTGGACAAAGGGCGTTAGCGCCCCCAACAATTTTACAAAGAAATCTTGCGTGTCAGTATTGGGGCCATAAACAGATCCTACCAAGATCTCTGTGTTTTGCAGTTTCCCTTTGACAAGAACGTATCTACCCTCGTTGTCCTGGATGACCTGAAGGGGGGTAAAGGGGAAAGATCTGTGCACTAGTACCATAACACCTCTACTCTGCGTACTGCCTTGCGAGGAGAAGACCATCTCCATTTGTAAATGTCTCATACTATTACTCTCCATGTGGAGTAAGTGTGTCTCTTGTAAAAACACAATATTTTGCTTTTACCACATCTACATGCTTCAGGATTCAATACTGCTTGGATTTCTGTCGTGCTCCTTTAACATTCCAGCTTAGAAATTTAATAACTTTATTTGATGCCATGATCCTTAGTATTAACCTGGTACAATGACCTGCTCATCCCTATCCGGTATCTCCAACTTCCAATCCTGAAGTCTTGTGCTCCCCCCCTTCTCCCCAGCCAAATAAAGCCTGCAAGTAAAATGCCCATCCAATCCCCTCTAACATCCCCCCCCCCAACGGTGTAAACAGAACAACCCCAAAACCTCCTCCCCCCCATCCCAGCCCGTGCTATCATGGTCCATGACAACAGTACACACAGCCCGTTCTCCACCGCCCCCACCACAACCCCACACAACAGAACTTTTGACAACCCACTATATAAACTATACTCTCAACGTCACAACGATTCAACACTATGAAGATCTAGTTGTCTTGAACTAATTCCTAAAATAGGGTAATAAGACCAGGAAATTACTATATCATCCCCATAATTATCTTTCTTACCCCGTCTCTATCAAACAGTTGACGTGTTTTTAAGTACAGACCCGGGCCATGTGTCTACCAACATAACTATTATGGTGAATTGTGATACCCAGCTTCAACTGAGTCATACGCAAACAATATTGGGCTAAACCCCATTGTTGTCCTCTCGTGCCCATAAAACGGGCGCTTTTACCTTGCTAAAGACAATAAATGATTTTCCAACCATAGGATACTATACTAATATATCCGACGCATTAAACTCAAAAAATTAAGTATCTATATAACGGTTTTGTGTGAATTGGTCCTTCGGTTGTAGACTATTTGAACAGCAATACGATCTCTGGCTCCATCTGGTGGCAGATTGCAGGAATTAACGTACAAGTCTCTGCTTTAATTAAGTCTTTAGGTAAGGTAATCTTTCCACTCCATAAAGTGGATAAACAGAAAAACCAAAACCGCTCCAGGTCTTCACCCCATTTCCGTGACATCCGTGCATAAACAGATGATCCCTTATGCTTTGAGCAGGAGTAACACCGCAGGGCAAAACAATGCTGAGAAGTGGTGGAAACAAACGGTCAAGAGAGGAAAAAGGAGAGTCCCGTTTTGTACAAGGATAAAATTTCTCCATCCGGATAACAGCTGACGGAGAAGGAGCCACACGGGACACTTCACAAGTCCCCCACTAGGAGCATAAGCCAAACGAGTAACTACAAGCCCCCAGATAACTATTAAGTACCCCTAAGTATGAACTAACCCCTCTAGAAATCTCAGGAGTCCTTGAAAAGATCGGGAAGAGCTGCTTGGAGAGCGGTTGTAGCAACTTCCATGTTGTCGTAGGAATTCCAGCCACCTGCTATCTGAACCTGAAATTTAGCAGGGTAGCCATTTTAAATTTAATTCCCACAGCGATTAATTTTTAACAAGCGGGTGAAAGGATGCTCTCTTTGACGGACAGTTAGGATAGGTCTTGAGCTACCCTAATCTTTTTTCCTTCCACTGCAGCTCTTTTGTTTCTTTGGTTTTGCTAAGAAAAGCTGCCTCTCTTGATAATTGAGGAATGAGATAACAGAAGTGCGTGGGGAATTGTGCCCTGTGGTGGTAATAGGCAGGCACGGTGGGCTCTTTCTGTGGTGTAGCAGGGTCCAAGCGGAGAGGGACCTGATATTTTTCCACAAACCTCTGCACAAATTTAATTGTATCTGGTCCCTCCTCCTTCTCTGGTAGACCGATAATTACCGCATTATTGCAGTGACTTCTGCCTTCAAGGTCTTCCACTTTGGATTCTAGCTTAGCAATGCATTGTTTCATCTGGCCCAGCACAGGTTCCATTCTTTTGTTTCGCCCCTTCAGTGACCGTATACGTGCTTCGTTGTCTGTGGTTCTCTGAGACAAATCTTCCAGTGAGCAGGTAATACTTTTGATCTCACCTGCTAATTCTTTCATTTCCGCTTTGAAAGGACGGAATTCTTCCAAGAATCTGTCTAATGTAAGGGGTTTTTCCTCTGTGGTCCCAGTCGTGGAGATCTGGGATTGCTGTAAATTCTTGACCCTGGATTTTTCGAGGCCTTCTCCGGAGTTGCGGTGCAAGTGCGTTTGGCATAGCTTTTCGCATTTCTATTTCCATCGAGACTTCTTCGGCTTCTACACAGTCTTCTGGATTGGTAGGAGAGCAAAAATTCTTTAGAATTAAAGCTGATACTTAAATTTTGGGTTGTTTAGGAGGAAGGGTGGTCGGAGCACTTGGAGAAAACAGTTAGCTAGTGCTCTGCATCACGTGACTCCACCTCACCATATTCTCAGCAGAAGCACAGGTGGAAGGTGGTTCTCATTTTTTCAGGATTTCTGCACTCACTAACCACTTTGGCTCCACCAGTACTAGTAAATGTTGGCATGGCTGTGGGCAGAGGGCACACCATACGTATTCTGAAGCTGCCCCAAATTGGTGTCCTTTTGAGAGGAAATCTATAGAGCAATAGGTCTAGTATTCCAAAAAAAAAAAACTTTTCGCATAATATACAGTGTCTGTAGCTAGGGCTCACACCCCCCACTCTTAGGCATAAACATATCAAACTCCTGTTCATAATTCTTGTTAGCGGGGCAGCCAAAGCCATCACCCATAGATGGTTCCAGGGGACCCCCCCCAACTCTAGAGGAATGGTTGACTATATGTAAACAAATTCAGGATATGGAAAACCTGACTGCACAACTACATCAGACTTAGGGTAGGCATACAGTGAGGTAGCTACCTTTTATGTACTTCAAAGAAAGTAGAACGGACCACAAGGTCCTAGACCAAATGGTGGGCTAGACCCCATTAAGGGAGCTCAGGACTACACCAGGGAGGGGATGAGATGAAATGAGGGTGCCATGGACTTTCACTTCATGAAGCTACAAAAAGATACCTGGGACGGAATGTGGCTAAGAGTTTCTGTGTAACAAGTGCTTTATTTTTGAAAATGCCTGTCAATTAAAGACTGAGTTTGATGCATGTGCTATGTGTGTTCATTGTTCTGTTATTTTTTTATGATTTTTTTTTTCTCTTTTTGCCATTTTCATTTGTTCTTTTTTGTACATCATGTGCTGTTTTTTTTTTGTCATAACGTCATGCATTGTTCCCACAGTTAAACATATACTGCCAACATAATCAGAATGTATTGGAATGCTGGACTGATATAACAGTCCATGGCACAGCAAGGGTTAAAATAACTATTTCTAATACTTTATTTAGTCAATCATAGGAATTACAACCCTTTTAGTCATAGACTCATTTACAAAAGCTCCACATCAGCATAGTCATACATTCAGAGATAGTTCATTAGTGGGACATCACATTTCAAGTAATTACGTACAATAGCCAAGGTGGCTGAAAGTCTATACATGTAGTAGCTAGGGTATTGATATTATTACAGTGGAACAATCATAATACAAGTGCAGCCTCTGGGGCATTGTCATATAGTAGTAACAGTGATCTATACAATAGTGAGACAACACAGTTTTAAGGAAGTATTTACATATAGTAGCCTGGGTGGCTGTTGACCTATACATTTAGTAGCTAGGGTATTGGTATTAGTACAGGAGGTATAGTTACAGTGTAGGTGCGGCCTCTAGGGCATTGTCATATGGCAGAGACAGAGATACAGCACAGATGTCCTATACAGTTAGTCCTATACAATTGATGGCAATATCAATGGGGAGCGGCCATAGTGCAGCTCTGTGCAGGTCAGTTAGGAGGATTAGCAGCTGCACTGGCATTGGCGCAAGGAGAGAATGTGTTTTTTTAGGATGGTCTTGAAGTGTCCTAGATTGGGAATGGAGGTTATGGCTGAGGGGAGCTCATTGTACCAGGCGGGAGCTCTATATGGGAATGATCTCTGAGCAAGGGAGGTTCTGACCCTGGGCACGGTCCACAGATGCTTGTTGTCAGAACAAGTGGTGGCAATGCAGAAATATGAGAGTAGTGAGGCTGAGACCTCCAATGGAGTTAACCCTAGGTGGATATTTTTTTGTGAGGAGACAGGATTGATATTGTAGATTTTCCTCAAGGGTGAAGATGTTTGTAAGAGCGTAGAGGTAGCAAGTATGGGAATGTTTGTCTGCACCTAGGAGGAGTTGGCACACTTTATTAATGGCTATGTGAATTTTGCTTAGGGTGGTGTTGTCTGCAGCAGAGTAGATAGGGAGCCCATAGTCAATGAGAGAGAGGACAGAAGAGGTGACAGCCAGGTTGAGAGCCTCTGGTGTCAGGCAGTCTTTGTGCCAGTATATGAGGCCAATGCAGGTATTAATGGCTGAGGTCAGGATGTTAATGTGGGCATGGAAGGATAGGGAGGTGTCAAAGGTAAGACCAAGGTATTTATAAGTAAGTACTTGTTCCAGAGGGAGGTGAGCATGGGAGAGGATTTTTAGTTCAGTGTCCTTGGCCTTGCTCTGCTGGTGGTCAAATAGCATAGCTTTTGTTTTTTTTATGTTGACCACAAGTCTGCGACTGGTGAATCAACTTTCAATCTCATTGAACGAGTGCTGGAGGGAGGACTGTAGATTGCAGGGCAGGGGTGTGCGGCGTAGAGAACTTCATCATCAGTATATAGCAGTAGGTTACCAGAGCAGGATTTGGGTAATGCATTTAAGTAGATACTGAAGAGTAGGGGGCCCAGTATTGAGCCCTGGGGGACCCCCAAGTGAACAGGCAGGGTGGAAGATAGGGTGTCATTTATCTTACACATTGGGATCTGGAGGTAAGGTAGCTATTAAACCAAGAGAGTGGTCTGCATGATAGACCAGTGTGGTAGAGTGTCTCCAGGAGGAGGGGGTTGGAGACCGTATCAAAGGCCTTAGAGGGGTCCACGAAGATGGCTCTGATCAGATGTTTACGGTCAAGGACAGAGTGAATGAAACTGAAGAATTCGATGAGGGCGGTGGTTGTGCTATGGCCTGATCTAAAGCCATGTTGTTCACTGCATAACAAATTGTGGGCTCACATATACTCAGTGAGGTGGTAGGAAATTATTTTTTCAAGGGCTTTTGAGAGAGGGGGAAGGATGGATATGGGCTGATAGTTGTTGGGGTTGGTATTGTCTCCACTTTTTAGAATTGGGGTAATTGTTGCAATTTTCCAGGCTGTAGGGAACTGTTCCAAGCATAGGGAGTGGTTAAGGAGGTCAGTCAGGGGGGAAAGAACAGTGTCAAGAACCTGGTAGTGGATTTTCATGTCAAAGGAGACTTTGCAATAGCTGGAGCCACCGAGAGCTTTGGAGAGGTAGGATTTTGCTTCCTGCTTTGTAATGACCCTAAGGTAGAAAGGGGGGCACTGGAGGCTTGGTTCAGAGGAAGCTGGGATAGGGTCAAAAAAGTCACTCAGGAGGACTGTACTAAGATCGGAAAAGGTTGAGTTAAGGCAGTTAGCAATAGCCTGTGGGTCGGTTGAGGTGGCACTGTTGATGCAGAGCTGGGAGGGTGGGGGAGGAGGGATTTGCCATTAAGCTCTTTAATGTTGTCCCAAAACGTTCATGCACTCCCCCAGGAGGAAGCCAGGGTGTCTTTATAGTATTCAGCCTTGACCTTGCGTATGGCTCAGGTGCACTTATTGCATGCTGCTCTGTATGCTAGTCTGTCTGCTTGGGAGCCAGATTCAACGGCTCTGTGCCAGAGGTCATCCCTTTGTTTTAGTTGCTGCTTTAATGTGGGCGTGATTCAAGGGACATTATGTTTTACAGTTTTCAGTTTAGCCAGGGGGGTTAAAATGTCACATGCTTTGTTGAAAAAGCATGTGAAGTAATCAAGGGCTAGGTCAATGTTAGAGGCCTGGGTTATAGGGGCCCAGTCCCACTGGGCCAGGTAGTGTTTGATTTTTTGAAGGCCACCTGGTCGCAAACATCTGCGGATGGAGACACTATGTTGGGGTTTGGGCAGGTGACATGACCAGGAGCAGAGGATAGGGGAGTGGTCACTCAAAGAGTCTGGGAGGACCAGCAGGTCAAAGATTCTATGTGGTCGGTTAGTTAGTAGTATGTCCAGTAGGGTCTGGGAGCCGTTTGCAGTGTTTACCCTGGTGGGTTGGTGGACCAGCTGGGTATGATCCAGCGCTGCAGAGGCGTCCTTGATGGCAGCTGCTGACTTGGCGAGCCAGTTAACATTTAGATCACCGACCAGGATATGCTCCGTTTTTTGGGGGAGGTTGGAAATATACAGTAGTTTGTGAGGGATTGTATGGCCATAGCTTGGTTGTGTGGGGGAACATATGCCACTGTGATGGTTAGGGGAGCTCTAGTGGGGTCCAAGATAAGTTTTATGGATAAAACTTGGGTGCCATGGTCTAGTGAGGGGATCGGGAGAGCTTGGTTCAGTAGGGAGTCTCGAACATAGAAAGCACAACCACACCCCGTTTTCCCACTCTGTTGGCTCTGTGTAGAGTGAAGCATGGGAGGCTGACGAATAAATCTGGGTTTTTTTGGAAAGCCATGTTTCAGTGAGTGCAAGAACATCCGGCTGGTGTTGCGCTATCCAGCTTTGGAGAGATGCTGTTTTTTTGGGAAGGCTGCAGATAGTCATGGCAGCTATGCACAGCCCTTGGTGTAGTTTCTGTTGACAGAAAAGAAAAACAATAATAAAATAGTCCGTGTTGCAGACCTATACTACCACTTCCACGCATACTTGGAGGGAGTATGCTTGGAAGTGGCAGTATAGGTATTTCTGCACTCCAGAAGTTTTAATAAAATGCATGCCACAATCTTATGATAATTGTTGGTGGAGTTGTGTATATAACCTGGCTGACCAAGGTCACATTTTTTGGTCATGTCCAGTTGTGGCCCCATTCTGGCAGGTCCTTTTGCAGGAACTGGAGGAGTGTCTGGGAGAGCCAATGGACTTAATGGTTGAAGTGGCACCACTGTCTGTTTTTCCGAGGCATCACCCTTCTTGGTCTAAGACATTATTATTATTATACTGTAGAACTATTTAATATCGCATTGAGTTTATATCGCAGTCTGACTCTCATTTTCAGTAGTGCATCAAATTACCATCGCGCTCCGCTACTAGCTTTCACCTGATAGGTGTCTTACACTAATATGTTGTGGTCAGCATAGCTCTGTTTCTTGCCCATTCTTTTGGATTACTGACCAGCGCTTCAAGCTTCAAACAGGTCTCTCTTCAAGTGGTTACACACTCCAGATAAAAAAAATCAACAAAGCGTGACTACTCAGCACTGCATACAGATAACATTGGCGCTGAGTTGCTGAGTGTTACTGCTGGTGTCTCGAGGCTCTGAGTCATGGCAGATAATGTCACGGAGGAGCTTGTTAATGCATCTCCCCCTCCAAAGAAAAGGAAAGTGGTCCGTTGTGTGTATCCCCCTGAGGTCCGGTTACAGTTCATCATGGGGTAATGAATGCAGTACGATTTTATGACACAAAGTATAAATCTAAAATTAATGAAAGTACTGTAGGAACTTTTAAAAGAGACTACCTGCTGAAGCTAAAAGAAAACCCTGACCCCCAGACATAAGAGAAAAGTCTGCCTATTAAACCCCGAGGTTACCCACCACTCCTTATGGAGGACGTGGAAAAAGAATTGAGAGCGATCATTAAGTCTCTCCAAGCAGAGGGTGTTGTAGTTAATGGTCATGTTTTGGCTGCACTAGTGACTGGCATTGTGAAAACTACATACCCACATATGCTCATTGGTTATTCCTTAACCGCATGGGGTTAAGTAAAAGAAAGGGCACAAAAGCAGCACGAAAAACCCCTATTGACTTCCCAGATTTAAAGGCACAATTCTTGAAGTGAATTTCAACAGCAGCAATGCAAGAACTTGTACCAAAGAACTTATTCTTAACCTAGATGAAACAAGTGTAAACTTGATACCGTGCTCCCAATGGACAATGGACAGTATCGGTAAGAAGCAAATTGAAGTGTCTGGTCTTAGTGACGAACGACAAGTCACTGTGGTGTTATGCGTTTTCCTGTCTGGTCATTACCTTCCTCCATAGGTCATTTACCAGGGAAAAACTGATCAATGCCACCCACATTTCTCATTCCCTGCTGACTGGTGCATTACCCATACTGAAAACCATTGGGCTAATTCTAACACCACTGTGCTATACACCAACAAAGTGATTGTCCCATACATTAATAAAGTAAAAGCACAAATGAATCTCCCTGATGGGCAGTGCACAGTACTGATTGTAGATCTGTTTAGAGGCCATACAACTGCAGATGTACTTGCAAACTTCAAGGCCAACAACATCATTCCAATTTACGTGCCTGCATCTTGCACTGACCTGTTACAACCTTTGGACATAGCCATAAATAAAATATTTAAAGATGAACTCAAAATACAATTCACTGACTGGTATGCACAACAAATCTCTGATCAACTTCAGGTTAGGAGCAGCAGCTCGCAGATTAAGGCAGACCTGAGATCCACAGCATTAAAGTCTCGCCACGCACAGTGGCTGGTGACAAGCATGGCTAGCTTGTACACACGAACTGAGGAGTGTATCCAGGGTTTCCAACAGACAGGGCATACTACAGGCACACAACAACTGCCTCGACAGTACAGTAATAATCCTTTTGCTGTTCTATTGACATCTACTTTTCTAAAATTCAGTATTTTGTTACCCGTTACTCACCAAAAAATACAAATAAAAAAAAAAGCATTAGCGTCCATGTTTTTTTTTTTCATTGAATAGAGGCTACTGCTTGTTGCCAAGTTACAGCAGCACCACGTGGTCGCTTAGAGTACATCAATGAATGCTGTAAACATAATGTCACGCCTTAAAGGTACAGCGCGATAATAGCGCTAATTTTTTTACAGCAACAAATTCAAGTTCTACAGTTCCTTCTGGCTGCCAAAAAAGGAGATTACAATGTAACCTCTAGGCATTGCTATCCCAAGGGCTACTACCCCTGCCTGCTTGGCTAGTAATAGGTTAAGGGGCCTGAGTTCTGAAACGCGTGCCTCCACCCGGAGGTCAGAGTTGGTAGTGGTCAAGCTAACCTGAGCACAGCCCTCTGGGGCACTGTAACCCCCCTCTTTCCTTACTAGTGGCTGTCCAGAGGAGGGCAACCAAAATGGTGCAGGGTCTGCACCAGAAGACATACGAAGAAAGACTAAAGGAACTTAATATGTATACCCTTGAGGAAAGAAGGGAGAGAGGGGACATGATAGAAACTTTCAAGTACAGTACCTCAAGGGAATCAACAAAGTCCAAGAGGGTAGCATCTTTCAGAAAAAGAGATGTGCAAGAACAAGGGGGCACAATTTGAAGATAGAGGGGGGATGGCTCAGAGGTAATGTGAGGAAGTATTTTTTCATGGAGAGGGTTATGGATGCATGGAACAGCCTCCCTGAGGAGGTGGTGGAGTCAAGAACAGTGGGAGAATTGAAAAATGCATGGGATAGACATAAGCAGAGACAGCGCTAGATAGGGCAAAAAGGGAAAAAGTTGCAGCTTGTCCAGAAATGACCCACTTTCCACAGGACAGTGGGTCCAAAGTGGTGCACCTGTCTCTAACAATAGCTGAAAGATGGAAAACTAAACAATAGAAAAGTATTTTCACTCAACAAATTTAAGCTTCTGTACTAGTGAAATTTCTACTTACGATTAGGTTTGGACCCAGCTGTTTCTCATTTTGACCCACATTTTTTACACCTATGGGTCTAATTTGACCCATGTTTTTAAACCCCTAGCGCTGTCACTGGACATAAGGCAGTCCTAGTGGGGGGTAGGAGGAAGTAAGCTGTTGGTTAACTAGGATCTGCAGCTTATCTGTTAAGTAGGAAAATGGGCAGACTAGGTGGGCCAAGCGGTCCTTATCTGCCGTCACAGTCTATGTTTCTATGTTTCTATAGTGGCCAGAACAATACACAATAATCACTTTCATAATACCCCTGCTACACCACAGAAGTACCCACACTGTTTGCACTTATCGCCAGAGCTTTCCTCTGGCCTGACCCTGGGGACCCCCTGTAAAACAAGGTTATACACAGCAAATAACAGGAATACAGTACTCTTGCACGAACTGGTACCACAATCAGGGTAAATGCAAAAAAAGAGTTAGATCTGATTTATTTAAGGGACTTGAACAAGGGAGAGGCGTAATCAGATTAATTTGCTTAAAGGTTGTATCAATCAAACAGTTATGCATGCACTTCAGGGTCCATAAACAGTCAAATGCTCTGGGTACCCAGATGGAGAATGGTGGACTAGCCAGGAACGTTGCAGCTGGTTGGGGCCCTGTGATGGAAGAAAACAACATGCACAACACCCATTATTTGTAATCCGGAGCCGGAGGGCTCAGTTCATGAAAGGAAAACAACAAGACAATCAGATGACACACTGTTAGATTAGGCTGTTGTTGCAGGGAGCTACCCTGATGATTACTCACGATACCCAAGACTGGACACAGGCTGGACAAAAATCGAGACAGCAGGTGGTTAGTCTGGAGTGGAGAAGCAGGACCCACATGAATCACTGAGGCGTTGTTCCTGTTCAAGCGTGCAGCAGGGGCTGATCCTAGGCAGGTCTCTCTTTGATGGCTTTCTCTGTGCAGCGGATAGTCTGGCTGGGCCAGTGTGGCAAGGCCCAGGCCAAATGGCGACAAATCGGATACAGTCCGTTCTGGAGCTGGATTCAGCTTCCAGCAAGCAGAACACAGTTCACACAGTGGGAGACCAAATCACGACCCACTTTCAATACACAGCACATTTACATGTAAAGAAATTCTACTGTACCAGGCAAGCCGCTCTCTGATCACAATTGCAAAGTCTCTGCACAAACCGGGGATTCAAAAGCAGCTGGAAATCCTGACAGGCCAATCGCATTCAGCAAAATCTTCGATCTTCTTCAGGTATGAACCAAGTAAAAAAATCAGTGGCTTACTTTATTCTCACAAACTTGGATTTAGTCCAAAATAATTCTCTTCTCTCCCTCTCAGGGGCAGCAGGGAGACATGCAGGCCAAAATTCAGCCTTTTCACAGTTCTCCCATGCAAAACTACACAGAACTAGTGCCCAAATCACTCAAGCTGTTCTCTCACTTCCCTGCTCAGAACTGACTGAAACAGCAGGCAGCTTGGGGATTTCCCTCAGATCCAAAAGATTTGGTTGGCTGATCTGTCTGTCAGTCACAACAAAGGCTCCCCCTTCAGGTGCAAAAAGGTGGCAAAAAGCCCAAAACTACAGTTCCTACTGATTTTGGCTCCAGACAGCTCCTGTAGTCCTGCTCCATTTTAGGTCCCACCAGACTGATTGCTCCAATTTGGCAGTTCCGGGCCAAAATGGTGGGGATAAACAAAACAGTCCTTGCTGCAAAGAAGGCAGGTTAGGCAAACTACATTATTATTACTACTCTAATGAATGATCAGCAAACAGTTATATCTATTAACAGGGCCTTCTCTGCGCAATCAGCGATGGCAGAAACAGAGAGATTACCTGGCAGCCCGGGTGGTACTCGAGCATGACAACACTCAGCCCCCTCCCAGATTAATTATTACTGCACTCTAGGCAGCTCTTAAAGTGACAGTACATAGAGGCTACACAGGCACTCTTTGGCAGTAACGATTAACTGCTAAACGCAGGACACCAGCCTGGCAGTGAGCATTTAGGTAAGCTCATGGAAGACTTTTCGGGAACCCCCATTTGTAGGGGGGTTACATCCTACCATGCCTGGGAAAACTTGGCGTCCGCGTCAAGTCTGTACCATAATGACATTGAAAATGCAACATATAGAAGACATTTATACCATTAGCATGCTATACAAGTACTATCTGATTCATCAATTGGCATAACTTGTCACTTTACTATACATTTCAGTGTACTCCATTATATCATTTTCATTTTGACAATACATTATGCATATTTCACACAGGTAATGTGAACATTAATATACAGAATCATGTAATAACTTCTTGTACTCTGAACAATGCAAGAGAGGGCTCTTCCCTATCAGCTAACTTGGGGCTGGATGGGGCAAGGGCACCATGGTGAGATGGCAGAACAAGCAACCTGGAATAGGCCATCAAGCTCAATTTGGGCAGTGAGCTCTGAGAGACATAAACACCTTTGTGGACTACATTGAGATGCAAATTCACTGGCCTCCTGGGGGAATCATAACTAAAGCACACCACTGGCTTGACAGCTTGGCAGTCTTTCTGGGGTGAACAACCATGGTCTCTGTACTTTCAGCAATGGTCTTGGAGCTTTCTTCACTTGTGAGAGGTACCTCTGCATGAAGGGGAATGTCCAAAGTGGGAGCACTCTCTGGTCCTTGTTCTGTAGGCTCTGGTTCCATAACACTAGGCTCACTTTGTGAAGGTTCAGGCACAATCAAACTTTGAGGTGCTGAAAGGGGTCTGTCAGTACTCTCATACTGTTCCTCAAGTTCTGGTGTGTCACCAGAGAGACTCAAACCATTGGCCCTTCTTCGGGCAATTCACACAGTGTCACAAAACACAGTGAGTCCGTGTCCTCAGACGTAATGCTTGGCACTTCACTTTCAGGGAGCATTGGCTCCAAGGACGAAGATAGGGGGTTAGACAGTCCAGAAGGCCCAGCTTCATTCCCACAATTAGTCATAGGATTTCCTCGAAACAGCGGCCTCAGTTCATAAGGGGGGTAATAGGCATAGTCGCACTCACTTTCGTCAGAAGTGGACTGACAGTCACTATCATTCTGGGCCTGCTGCGGAGATATCCTTAAATCTGTGACCACTGGGGTAGGTTGACTATGTCTCTTTCTTGCAGCAGCATGAGTCACTGGCCCAGGGGGCTCAATTTCTGGGGGGTTCAGCCTCAATCATGACCTGGCCAATAGGTAGCAAGTGGTTCCGGTGCATGGTCTTGACAGTTTTGGAGTTGTTCTCTGGACGCACCTTGTACACAGGTAAATCATCCAACTATCCAACTACTACATGGGGAAGATGGTGCCACCGATCAACAATTTTGTGTTTATCATGCAGTCCCAAATTGCGTAACAACACACGGTCTCCAGGTCAAAGCTCTTGAGCCTTTACTTTTTTATCATGCCTCTCTTTGTCAGTTAGATTTCTCTTGGAGGCCATTGTCTGGGCCAGTTGATAGGCATGGTTCAATTGAGCTTTCAGTTTTTGTACATATTGCAAGAAGTTTTTGGCTCGGACTCCATCTGGAGAGACCCCAAAACAGACATCAAGTGGCAGCTGGGCCTCTCTCCTGAACATGAGGCAGTAGGGGGAGAACCCAGTAGCATCATTTTTCATGCAATTGTATGCGTGTACCAAGGTGCTAATCTGCTGGCTCCATTTATGCTTGTCTTTTGGGTGGAGGGTGCCCAGCATGTCTAGAATGGTGTGGTCAAAACGTTCTGGTTGAAGGTCTCCCTGCGGGTGATAGGGGATGGTTCTCGACTTTCACACCCCCCATTGAGAGAGCATTTCTTTGATTAGTCAACTCTCAAAGTCTCTGCCCTGGTCAGAGTGGATCCACTGTGGGGCACCATAGTGGATGAAGAAATTTTCCACTAGCACCTTGGCCACAGTAGATGCCTTTTGATCTTTGGCGGGAAAAGCTTCTGCATATCATGTGAAATGATTCGTAACCACTAACACATTGCCAATGTTCCACTGATCAGGTTCTAAACACAAGAAGTCTATGCAGACTAGTTCCATGGGGGGTGCTGGTAGTAATATTAATAAGGGGGGCAGCCCTCTGAGGCAGGTATTTTATTTGCAGGCAGCAACTACAAGTCTTTACATGGTGCTCAACATTGGCGCCCATTTTGGGCCAGTAGAAGCGAGCGCATACCAGGTCAAGGGTTCTGTCAATACCGAGGTGCCCCATGTGACTGTGGAGGGACCTCAGTACCTAATCTTTAAAGGCCATGGGCAGGACCAATTGTTGCTTGGCTACTTTGCCACTATGATCTACTGTCTCTCTATACAATAAATGATTGAGCAACTTCAATCTGGGGCCTTCTTTAAACAATAAAGCAGTTCGCAAGTCAGTGGAACGTAACTTAGACACGTATTTCCCCGCATGCAGGGCATCAAGTGCTGGCTGAATCATAGGGTCTTGGGATTGAGCCTACTGAATGCTGTCATTGTCAAATTGAGCTAGTGCACTCATATCTTTTTTTAATTTTTTTTTTTTACTTTCCCATTTGCAAATTATACTTCACAGCCACTAGAGGGCTAAAACAGCTGTCTCTTCTGTTAAAGGGGAAACACTTTATATTTACTCCTTCCTCTTCTGCTCCAGTGGACCTGGGATACCTCTCTTTCTGAGGACCATCCCCAGGGGTTTTGTAACTGTTTCTCAGGCCAAATTGTGCTTATCCACTAAGGCTGCAAGACTTGAATGCCTGAGCTCTTTCCCATTCCATATTGGTGGAGCAGGGCCAGAAACAGAAATGAAAGCTGCAGACTAAGCTTGCCACACCAGATTGCAGTCTTGAACTACCTCACTGGCTCAACTGCAAAGCGTTGCTTCACAAGTACGTTCAGTGCCAAAACCATCTCTCAGCTGTTAGTTAATTAGAATCTGCAGCTTATCCAATAGGTAGGGAAATGGGCAGACTGGGTGGGCCAAGTGGTCCTTATTTGCTGTCAAAGTCTATGTTTCTATGTTTCTAAAGGATTTTGAACTTATGACATCCGATTACTGATTGGTCTAGGCTTCCAGTGACTCTCTTGGGATTAGCTGGCACTTGTCTTTCAGCTCTCTGCCTAAATTTCTATAGCCATATCATAATTTCCTCTTTGGCTACCTCTGCTCCTCTGCCCTAGCCCTCTGTGTGATACTTACACTCACTTGTGTAAACATGGCTCTTCGTTACATGTTTGAGATGCTCCTATTACTTTTTACTCCTACTTTGCCTTAACTGGGCTGTTATAACATTCCCAGGATCCTGTCCCTCGAGTTGTTTGAATGCCCTACATGTTGATTTCAGTTTCTCTAACCTAATTACTGCATCTCAACCTATGCTTGCTTTTAAGCACCTCCTATTCTCTAAGGGCTGTACCTTTTGTGCGGTGACCACACTTAAAAAACGCTTGCTGAGTCAAACAGTTCCTTTACTGTTTGGCTATCAAAAATGATGGTTCCTCGCCATCTTAGCTATCCTTCTTTCAGGGGATGTTGAAATGAACCTGGGTCCATGTGCCTCTTCTCCCGGTTGACATCTCCACAATTTTTAGCAAAGGACTTTTCATTGCCCATATGAACATCAGGAGTCTGTCCCAAAATTTCAGTGATCTTGAGGCTTGGGCGGGTGTCTACAAGCCTGCCATACTCTGTTTGTCTGAAACGTGGCTAAAGCCAACCATCCCTGACTCTGTATGCTCCCTGACTAACTACTCCCTTATTCATAGGGATAGGCTCTCCTCAAAGCATGGCAGAGGAGTTTCCATGTTCTATAAAGATCATCTAAACATCACAGACACCCTGTTCTCAACATCTTCCACCTGTGAGTCCCTTCATGCTACTCTTACCCTGGGAGCCAAGAAACTCCAAATTATCTGCGCCTACAGTCCCCCAAATGGGGACACTGTAGGTCTGCAGGACTTATTTGATCAGACCTCTTTGCACTTCAAACATAATGAGGTTATTATATTTGGTGACCTTAACCAAAATTGGCTAGGGATTGCCCATAGCACGCTGCTCTCTCGGGTACAAAATTATAACCTCCACCAGCTGTTAACGGAGAATACCAGAGTTATTCTTTCACTAAAATTCTCTTCCCTTATTGACTGGGTCCTGGTAAACTGTCTGGATTATGTACATCAAGTAGGCATCTTGGCAGATTCACTTACTGATCATTCCTCTGTCTTCTGCATCTGGTTTACTGAGGTGGCTCCATCCCCTCCACCACGTTATGTCAACTTTACAAATTTCGCCAACCTGGATATTGAGGCTTTTTGTTATGATGTCTTGAGGATAAACTGGCCTAGTATTTACAGTACCTTTCCCATAATGTTGAGCCTGCACTAAGTATCTTCCTTAATGAATTCCTGGCCATCCAGAACAAGCATGCACCCAAGGTGACACAGAGGGTGAGAGGTAAACAAATAAGATGGCTTCACAAAGACTTGCTGAAAAATCTACGCTCTAGGGACAAATGATGGAAAAAATACAATGCCTCGGGACTATAATCTGACTATGCTACCTACAGAATCCTAAGTAACTTCTGCAAAAAACAGGTCAGAACAGCTAAGAGTGCCTATTGTAAAGAATTGCTGCTAGGCTCTGCTGGGGACCCTAGGAAATTCTGAGCCCATGTCAAGACCTTTCTTGATGCGTTCCAGTCAACTAGCACCAGTGAAATGGTATTAAATGGAGTACATTGCAATTACTCCACCACTATTGCTAATTCTTTCAATCAAATTGCAACATCAGCATAGTCCACTACCCCCAACTATCCTTCCCAACAAATATCTTAAAATCCCCCTTTCTACTTCAAGGCAATCTCAAGGACTGAGGTCTTAAAACTATTACGGACTGTCTCTAACAACACTAGGTCTGGATCAGATACACTTGAGCCTCGGCTCCTGAAACTAGCAGCACCAGACATAGCCTCCCCTCTGGCTGGAATTTTCACCTTGTCTCTCTCTCTCTCTCTCTCTCTCCTCTAATAGCTGATTTCTGACCTCTGGAGATTGTTACATTATAACACCTTTTAAGGTTAGCGTTACCGTGCAATCTTCAGAGATCGAGAACTAAGGGTGAAAATTCCAGCCAGAGGGGAGGCTATGTATGGTGTTATGTATGGTGCTGCTAGTTTCAGGCAGCATGGATTCATAGCGGGAAGGTCATGTCAGGCAATCTAATAGATTTCTTTGACTGGGTGACAAAAGTAGTAGACCAGGGAGGGGCTGTGGACATGGCCTACCTAGACTTTAGCAAGGCATTTGACACGTCCCACACAAAAGATTAATAGTCAAATTAACCAGCCTGGGAGTGGGTCCCAGGGTGGTAGCCTGGTAAAACATTGGCTGCACAACAGGACACAGAAGGTAATTGTAAATGGAGTCCACTCTGAAGAAAGAGAGGTTACTAGTGGGTACCACAGGGTTCAGTATTGGGTCCAGTCCTTTTAATGTCTTCATCAGTGACATTGCAGAGGGACTGGAAGGAAAAGTATGCCTTTTGCAGATGACACAAAGATCTGCAACAGGGTTGATACACAAGGAGCGTGGAAAGGATGAAAAGGGACTTGGCAAGGTTGGAGGAATGGTCAGAAGTATGGCAGCTAGGATTCAATGCAAGGAAGTGCAAAATAATGCACATGGGAAACAAGAACCCAGGGAAGAATACACAATGGGTGGGAGGTAGTAACAACAACAAAAGGAAAGGGACCTGGGGTAATCATATCAGATGACCTTAAGGTTAGCAAGCAATGTGAGAAGGCAGTAGGGAGGGCTGGGGTATACTGGGATGTATAGGGAGAGGCATCAGCAGCAGAAAACAGGAAGTTGTTATCCTCTGTACAGACAGTTGGTGAGACCCCATCTGGAGTACTGGTCCAGTTCTGGAGACCCCATCTCCAAGGACATAGACAGGATAGAGGTAGTCCAGAGGAGGGCAACTAAAATGGTGCAGGGTCTGCAAGAGAAGCCATATGAGGAGAGACTAAAGGAGCTTAATATGTATACCCTTGAGGAAAGAAGGAAGAGGGGGCATGATAGAAACTTTTAAGTACCTCAGTGGAATCAACAAAGTCCAAGAGGATAGCATCTTTCAGAAAAAGAGACTTGCAAGAACAAGGGACACAATTTAAAGATAGAAGGAGGCGGTTCAGAGGGCAATGTGAGGAAGTATTATTTCACAGAGAGGGTAGTGGATGCATGGAACAGCCTTCCTGAGGAGGTTGTGGGGTCTAAAACTGTGGGAGAATTCAAGAATGCATGGGACAGACATAAGGCAATTCTTGTGAGGGGTAGGAAGAAATAGGCTGTTGGTTAACTAGGATCTACGGCCTATCCTGTAGGTAGGGAAATGGGCAGACTAGATGGGCCAAGCGGTCCTTATTTGCCGTCAAAGTCTATGTTTCTATGTTTCTATAGCCATCCTATTGGTCCTAAGAAAAATTCAGGAAAAACTTGTTGCAAATCATACCATTGACTACCTCACAAAGTACAGCCTTCTCTCTGACACCCAACATGGCTTCCGTAAACAATACTTCTACAGTGCTTCTCAGATTCACTACTGATGTGCTTACCAGTATGGACGCTGGCCAGCTGACAGGGGCAGTTTTTATAGACCCTACAAAGGCCTTTGATCTTGTTGATCACCCCTTGCTCCTCTCTTTGCAATCTGAGTTTTTCACACCCAGTTGTCGCCTGGTATGGAAGCTATCTGTCAAATAGAACTCAAATTGTGAAATTCAACTCCTCTTTATCTGATGGTGCTACCATCAATATTGGGGTTCCCCAGGGCTCTATTCTGGGATCTCTTCTTTTCTCACTTTTTATCAATAAGATAGATGAGGTTTTTCTTTCATGTTCATCTATTCTCTATGCAGATGATCTTTTACTCTATTCAAGCTCTGATAAGGTCACCAGCATAAATGCATCCCTTTCTTCAAATTTCACAAATGTCCAAAATTGGCTTTCTGCATATAAGCTTGTACTTAATGCTAAGAAAACCCAAGCATTGTTACTTGGATCTGCACCTAAACGTAGGACATGTCAAACTCCCCTATTGGTGCAAGACCGCAGTGGCACACAAATAGAAGGCATTACGTCTTTTAAGTACCTGGGAAGTCTTCTGGACCAATCCCTGGACTTTAGCCTGCATATACAATCTGCCTGCAAGGCAGTGAATGCTAAACTGGGGGTTGCTTACCAGTCCAGTTTCATGTTGACTTCCTCTGCTAAACTTGCTATTGCCGGAGGCATATTACTCCCTGCCCTCACCTATGGCATGCCGACCTTTGCTGCCACACACAAAACCATCCTTCATAAGTGGGATGTCACTTATAATAATATCTGTCAATACACCTCCTCATCACCATTGCTTAAGTACCACTGCCAACTGTACAGGGACCTGGGCTGGTTATCCCTCTCAGCTTGTCGTCAGTACTCTCTTGGCTCCCTGATTGACTCTATACTCAGAAACCAGACCCCTTCAGCGCTCGCAACATTGCTGGTACCTCAAACCTCCTCCTATAGACTGCAATCGGTAGATAAATCCCTGCTGAATGTACCTAGACGTAAAACATCAAAAGGCTCTGTTGCCTTCACTCTGCTCCTAAGCTTTGGAACTCTCTCTCTCCCAAGCACTTTGAATATCTGGATCCCATGACAGCTTCAAAAAGGAGCTGCACTTACGTCTATCTCTTGCTGATCTCTGCACTTGTCTTAATCCTCCCTTATCCACTCATCTGCCAGATGCTGCCTGGCATAACTTTAACTTCCCAACCTCACAGCACTTCTTATCCTTACTATCTCCTTGAGAGCTAATCTACCCCAACTCCCCCTCCCTCACACCTGAGTCTTGTTTCAGAGGCCGTGATAATGCACCCTGCCCAGTCAGGAATTTGCCCTTGCCTTGTTTCACTGCCTATTTGAATCTTCATTGTTGTGACTAATTTGAACAATATTTCTTTGCTGCTATGTTGAAGTATCTCTTCCTAGACTGTGTAGGTTTTCTCTACCTGAACATTTATATGAATTGCATTGACTGTTATTGTCCTGGCTGCATGTATTCATTGCTAACTGTTTTGACCTATGCTATTGTAATTTCATTGTACTCATGCTATGTACCTGTCTTTGATTGTTGTACTCTCCTGGGTCATGCCTGAAAATAGTCATTTCATGGCTAGTGCACCTACCTGGTTAACAAAAACTAAATAAATAAATAAAATCTAGAGCAGAGAAGTGACAATAAGCAGCTGGTATGCAGGTGTCAGAAGGACCCAAGCAATCTACTAAACAGTCCACTGTGTCCGGAGACATCTGTTCATCTCTATCAAACTTCTGGTACAATGCTCGAATGTCAGGTTCAGACAGCCTGACCCAATCACTCTTGGAAGTGGGCCTTCCTGATAGGGCGTCAGCATCAATATGGTTCAGGCCTGGTCTGTATTCAACAGCATAATCATAGGTTGATAATGCAGAAAGCCACTGGTGCTCAGTGCCATCTAACTTAGCTGAAATCTGTACATAGGTCAACGGGTTATTGTCAGTCTTTACCAATATCTTTGCCCCATAGAGGTATTTGTGAAACTGGTCAACAATGGCCCATTTTAGCCCAAGGAACTCCAACTTATGCACAGGGTAGTTTTGTTCAGATGGGGTCAAACTCCAACAGGTGAAAGCTACCGGTCTCAGGCCATCCTCATGATCTTGATACAGCACTGCTTCTAGACCCTGCAGACTAGCATCCATATGCAACACATAGGGTTTGGTGGGGTCAGCATAGGTGAGGATGGAGGCATGGGTGAGCTGGTATATGATCTCATGGAAGGCTGCTTCACAGTTGGGCGTCCAGTGGAGCCTGAAGAGTTCGCCTGGGTGGAAGTATACTTTTTCTGGTTCTTTAATGGTCCCTTTTTTGTATTTATGATTGGTAGGAGGGTAACCCTGGGTAAGGCTCAAGAGTGGGCGAATCACCTTGAAATAGTCTTTTATGAACCTACGGTAGTAGCCACAGAACCCCAGAAAATGTAGTTCTTTCAGATTATGGGGTTGAGGCCAAGTAGTCACTGCTTCAACCTTACTGGGATCAGTCTCTATCCCTTTTGTAGGTTCTATGTGCCCCACATACTTCATGGAGGTTTGGAAAAATTGGCACTTGCCAATGGACAGCTTGAGGCCGAAGTCTTCCAGTCGGTCTAGAACTTTAAACAGTTGGTTCTCATGCTCCTCTAAGGTGCTCCCAAACACAATTACATCGTCCAAGTACACCAGGCATTCCAGCAAATTCATCTCTCCCACCACATGTTCCATCAGTTGCTGAAAGGTGGCCGGGGCCCGATATCCCCTGTGGCATCCTCAGAAACTCGTAGAGCCCCAATGGATAGATGAAGGCTGCTTTCTCATGGTCTTCTGGGGCCATCAGGATCTGGTAGTATCTGCTGCGAAGATCCAACACCGAGAACCATTTGCTCCCATTCAAGCAGTCCGGGGCATCTTGTATACGAGGCATAGTGTATTGGTCTGGGATGGTCCGCCGGTTCAGGGTTCGATAATCAACACACATCCTCACAGACCCATTCTTCTTATGCACAACCACAATGGGAGAGGCGTATGGGCTCCTGGATTCTTGTATCACGCCAGCAGCGAGCATTTCCTGCAGGTGTCTTCTCACATCATCTATGTCTGCTGGGGCTAGGCGTTGGGACCTCTCTAGAAATGGCCATTCACTGTGCAGGAGTATGTGATGCTCCACACCCTGGACACATCCCACATCCCAGTCCTTCAACGAAAACACTTGGTCTCTCTGGGCAAGTCTCTTGCTAATTCTAGCCTTCCATTCAACTGGCAATGGGGAGGCACCAAAGTCAAACAAGTCTGGGGTCACTCTCTCCTTCTCACCAGGGTGCTTGTTGCTGGGCAATACTGCAGTGTCTGTGCAGTGTACTGTAGCTAGGGTGCACCCTCTGTTCACCCGGATCTCCCAATCTGACACACTGTGAATCTGGAGCATCACTCATTGAGCACAGGCAAGGTGCTGAGCTTGACCAATAATCCTTCTGGCAATTTTCCATCGCCTGGTGCATCCAACATCAGTATTTTGTTCTTGACATCTTTCTGGAGGAGGACCTCCCATTGAATGGTACACTGGGCGTTAGGGGCCAGTACCATTGAATCGGGATCTTTCTTCCACATGATCTCCACCAGTTCATCCTGGTCTACTTCCTCGGGTTTCTGTTGCAAATCATAGGCCCTCTTAATCAGAGCTGGAATTCTCAGGGCCCTCCCAATCTATCACCCTTGTTTCTCATGACAGAGTTGAGCCAGTCTCCCAAACATATATGCGTTTGTCCCAGTTAACAGGGGGACCTCATCATACAGTCTGGTGGGGGGAACACATTAGGGCCAATGTCTCTACTCGCTCCTCTACACCAGTTACAGTTGTAGGATTAGAAACCACAGGCCATCTTCGGGCTGCACTGGACAGTAGTAAGGGAACCTTCCCCCAGGCCACACTGGACAGTAGGAAGGGAACCTCCTCCATCCAGGGAGCACCAGAGCCACCACCACTACCTCAGAGGTTGTGAAGAAAGCACAGAAGTTGGACCACAGTGGGCTCAGGGAGGGTGAGGATGGTGGAACAGAAGCACACCCAGTCAGTTGCTCCACTCCACAATCCATACACCATTCTGGGGGAGCATGGCTCCCCTATGGATGCACCCGCAGAGGAGACTGATGACAACTGTCACAAGGGAGGCCCACAGGAAGGAGGCAGAGGACACCACGGGGAAAGGAAGCAGCTCCTGGTGAGGGACTTAATTATTAGGGGGATAGAACTGGGGGGAGCAGGGAAAACTGAAGTAAGGTGCCTGCCTGGTGCCATGGCTTGAAGGGACAGGAAGCGCATCCTTAGGATCACGAGAACAGCTGCAAGGGAGTCTGAGCTGGATGTCATTGTCCACCTAGGGACAAATGACTTGGCTCATCATGAGATTAGAGCAGTGCAGGAGGACATTGTAGAGTTGGGGAGGGGCCTAAGACAAGTAGCACACACAGTATCCTTCTCAGAGGTGCTGCTTGGCAAAGGCATGGGGGAGGCGAGGGTAATTTGCACCATGCAGTTTATTGAATGGTTGAAAAAATGGTGTGGAGCACAGGGGTTTGGCTTCATTGAGGACTGGGGTTCCACCTGGAGGGACACCAGCCTATACTGGCAGGATGGTCTGCATCTGTCCAGGAAGGAACAAGTCTTTGAGCAATCGGTTTAAATGCTTCATTGGCAAGCTTTTAAACTAGTCAAAGGGGAGGCACTGATAAGCAGCAGGAAAATCCCAGCCTCTCCTACAAAACAGGGGTACTAAATGAGAAAAGACCGAGGTAGAAAGGTCAGTGGGGATGCTGCAACAGAAGGTAAAGCCATCAAAAAATGGAGAGCAATGAGTACCAATGCCCGTAGTCTGGGTAACAAGCTTCCTGAATTAGTGGCCTTGATGGAGGAGGAACATCTGGATATCGTGGCAGTCACAGAAACATGGTACACGCAAAACCATGACTGGGACATAAATACCAGGATACACTGTCTACAGGAGGGACAGGGAGGGTAAAAGAGGAGGAGGAGGAGTAGCTCTTTACATAAGGGAAGGAATAAAGCAACAGAACAAAGGGTAAACAGGGAGAAGAAGAAGCACTGTGGGTAAATTTGGAGACAGGCAATGGCACCACAATCCTACAGGGGTTGATACAGACCCCTTCTCAGGGGAAGAAATGGACAAGAAATGATAGAAAGTATACTTAGAATGGCAGAAAAGGGAGATATTGCTGATGGGTGATCTGAATATGCCAGATGTTAACTGGAGTGCAGTTGCAGCAGCCACTCAAGAGTGGGTGATTCTAGATGCCCTACAGGGGCATGCCTTAAACAACTAGTATTGGAGCCCACTCGGAGAGGAGCAATCTTAGACCTGGTTCTCTCAAATGGAGATGGAGAGAGGATCACAGATGTAGAAGTGGGTAGCCATCTGGGAACTAGCGACCATCGAACAGTATAGTTCTTACAATAAGAGCAATAGAGTCAAGCCATACAAAGGCAAAAGTACTGGACTTTAGAGGCTGACTTTGCTAAATGGTGAGTGCCTAAGGAATGCACTAGCAAATGGGCAGAAAGGAGGGTGGAAGAACAATGGGGAATAATAAAACTGCCATCACAGAGGTAACTAGCCTTGTGTGAAGCAAATAAACAAAACAAAATGATGTAAGAAACCACTATGGTTCTCAAAGGAAGTGGCAGTGAAGGTTCAAGAGAAAAGAAAGCATTCAGGAAGTACAAGGAATCGTGAAGGAGCAGGACAGAGAACTGTATCAGTTAAAGCAAAAGGAGGCTGGGAAGGCAGTCAGAACAGCAAAGGCCCAAACCGAGGAAAAGATAGCCAACTCAGTTAAGAAGGGGGATAAAACCTTTTATAGGTACATCAGGGAGCGAAGGGAGACCAAGGGAGGGATAGTGAAGCTTAATAAAGGGGAGGGAGGATGGGCAGAGGGAGACTGTGAAAAGGCAGAGATACTAAACAAATATTTTTGCTCAGTATTTACAAATGAAGAGGGGGAGGTACCTAAAACAAACAGTAGAAACACTCTTCATACAGAAGTTGATACCAGCCCATTTACAGAAGAAAGGGTTCTGAAAGAACTCTTAAAACTGAAGGTGGACAAAGCAATGGGGCCTGATGGGATTCATCCCAGAATTCTAAAAGAACTAAGGGTAGAACTAGTGACACCACTGACTACCCTCTTTAACAAATCATGGGAGGATGGGGTGGTACCCGAGGACTGGAGGAGGGCAGATGTGATTCCCCTTCACAAAAGTGGGAGCAAGGCAGAAGCAGGAAACTACAGACCTGTTAGTTTAACCTCAGTGATAGGAAAATGATGGAATCACTTCTGAAGGAAAGAATTGTCGAGCATCTAGAGCCAGAGGGCACAGGACCCTAGGCAGCATGGATTCACAGCAGGAAGGTCATGCCAGATGAATCTGATAGATTTCTTTGACTGGGTGACCAAAGTAGTAGATTAGGGAGGGGCTGTGGACATGGTCTACCTATACTTTAACAAGGCATTTGACACAGTCCCACACAAAAGATTAATATACAAGTTAGCCAGCCTGGGAGTGGGTCCCAAGATGACAGCCTGGGTAAAGAATTGGCTGGAGAATAGGACACAGAGAGTAATAGTAAATGGAGTCCACTCAGAAGAAAGGGGGGTTATTAGTGGGGTACCACAGGGTTCAGTATTAGGACCGGTCCTCTTCAATGTCTTTATAAGTGACATTACAGAGTGACTGGAAGGAAAAGTATGTCTCTTTGCAGATGACACAAAGATCTGCAACAGAGTTGATGCACAGGGTGGGGTGGAAAGGATGAGAAGGGACTTGGCAAGGTTAGAGGAATGGTCAAATGTATGGCAGCTGAGATTCAATGCTAAGAAGTGCAAGGTAATGCACCTGGGAAACAAAAACCCAGGGGAAGAGTACACAATGGGAGGTGAGATACTAACAACAACAAAATGGAAAGGTACCTGGGGTAGTCATATCAGATGACCTAAAGGTGGGCAAGCAATGTGAGAGGGCAGCAAGGAGGGTTGGGGATACTGAATGCATAGGGAGAGGCATCACCAGTAGAAAACAAGAAGTTATTATCCTCTGTACAGACAGCTGGTGAGACCCCATCTGGAGTACTGCATTCAGTTCTGGAGACCCAATCTCCGCAAAGACATAGACAGGATGGAAGCTGTCCAGAGGAGGGCAACTAAAATGGTGCAGGGTATGAAGAGAGACTAACAGAGCTTAATATGTATAGCCTCGAGGAAAGGAGGGAGAGGGGGGACATGATAGAAATGTTCAAGTACCTCAAGGGAATCAACAAAGTCTAAGAGGGTAGCATCTTTCAAAAAAAGAGGTGTGCAAGAACAAGGGGGCACAATTTGAAGAAAGAGGGGGGGTGGCTCAGAGGTAATTTAAGGAAGTATTTTTTCACAGAGAGGGTTGTGGATGCATGGAACGGCCTTCCTGAGGAGGTTGTGAAGTCAAAAACAGTTGTGAAATTCAAGCATGCATGGGACAGTCATAAGGCCATTCTAGGGGGTTGGGGTAGGAAGAAGTAGGCTGCTGGTTAACTAGGAGCTGCAGCTTATCCAGAAGTTAGGGAAATGGGCAGACTGGGTGGGCCAAGCGGTCCTTATCTGCTGTCAGATTCTATGTTTCTATGTTTCACAGGTGGACATATCCTAGGTAGGAATAAGACTTGTCTCTCAGGCCCCACACATGTAGGTCTTCCAGATGTAACCCCTAGATGGCGCTATCCCAGGGGCTACTACCCCTGCCTGATTTGCCACTAACAGGTTGAGGGGCCTGGATCCAATGGCGGGTGCCTCCACCCAGAGGTCAGGGTTTGCAATAGTTAAACTAACTTGGTCACAGCCCTCTGGGACACTGCAACCCCTTTCTTCCCACTAGTGGCCCACAATATATCAGAATTACCTTCACAGTATACACTTACCCCAGGTCTGGTTCCGGCACTGGGACCTCCTGTGAAATGAGATACAGTGCAACAATCACAGTACAGTACTTTAACATACACAAATACCTCAGGCAGTATAACTTTGCTGAAACAAGCAGCTCTGATTTATTTAGGGGATATAACAAGGACAGGGGAATCAGGTTAATTAGCTTATCACTCTAATAATCTCATCTATGGCTCTGTGCACAGGCTATCCCTATCAGTTACTGTCCCTGGGTACCCAAGCCCTAGTGGCTAGTCCAAACCGTGGCAGCTGGTAGGGCCCTGTCACACAGAGAAAAGGAGAATTAAACAGTCAGCAGTACAGTAATTCCATTTGGATTTAATGTGGCAATTCAACAGGGAGCACCTGAATTAGTACTCACGACCTCCAAATAGGATAGGGTCCTTCAGTGTCAGCAGGGCTCACTTGAGGTCACAAACCTCTTCACACATCCATATAAAAGAAAGCACTATACCAGGCAGGCTGCATCTGTATCCCGATCGCAATTACTGCACAATACCCGGAGAACACACAGCAGATTCAGTTCCTGACAGACCGAGTGCAATTTTCAGCAATTCCTCAGTCTTCTACAGGGTGAGCCTGGTTTCTCTTCAGAGATCCTTTGATTCTTTTCACAGGACGGATTCAGTCCTAACAAGCTGTTACACAAGCTGCAGACCGGAACTCTGGGCCCAACCACGTTTTTGACTAAACTGCACACTGAAAAAGCACAGGGCTCCTTCCTTCTTCACTGCCAAAGCTCAACTGAAACTCCAACCGACAAAACCGGGCACTTCCTTTGAGTTCCTCCCAGTTCTTGACTGGATTGGCTGTCACTCACAATAGACTGCTGCTGTTGGTCCAAAAGGCACTGAAGTCTAAACTACATCTCCCAGAGTCACTGCCCATACAATCCTCTTGTGGCTGGCTCAGATTATGAGTCCAAGTTCTGATTCGTCAAGGCACCATTTTAGAGCTAGCTTACCCCACACTGATTGGTCCAGTTCAGCAGTTCAAAACTAGAATGGGGAACTAGCAGACACAGTTCTGACTGCAAAGAAAGCAGGTTAGACAAACTGTAATTTCATTATTACTCTAAATAATTTCTGGCAAACAGTTACATCTTTCAGATAGGTTCCCTTGCACTCCTAGTGACTGCAAAAATGAAGTGAATTGGCAGCAGCTCAGTGGTACTCAAACAGAGAAGCACACAGTCCCCCATACAAACTAATTATGTCTGCAAGCAGACAGCTCTTAAAGAGACAGTACCAGAGGTTCTAAAAACACTCACTGATAAATGGCTTAAACGCCAAACACCATTCAGGCTTGGAGCATTCAAGCAAGCTCCTTGAAGTCTTTTGGGAACCCCCATTTGCAGGGGGGTTACACAGGGATTGCAAAGGCACATCAGATAAGTGTTTGTCATACCAGTCCTGGAATACAATGGTCACTTGCGTCCCACTGACAAGCACAGCCTGAGTATGAATACCATTCATAGTCACTGTAGTCTCCATTGAAAGCCCACTATTTTGGACCGGTCTGGAGAGGCAGTAGCAGAGGCCTGGACAGACGATTTAGTCACAAAGAAATTTGAGTTAGGGTTTTCCGAACCCTCACTGCGGTCATTTCTGGCAACCCTTGGCCACTGATTTGTTTTTTGGAGCTCCTCCTGGAGTCTGTTTACTACTCTTTCTAAGTCCTTCCAAGATCGGCATTCTCTTTTCATATGGCCATCCTTTCCACAGTTGTGACAAATTATAGACTCCTGGGTCATCCTGGGAGAGAACATTGTATGAGGAACTGAAGCAGTAGTAAGAGACTGGGGTCCAGTATCTCTTTGCAGTGGTGAGAGTGGTGCAACGTGTCTTAACAGTTCCTTTAGAGCGGCAGTCAATCTGGTGATCTCAGTCTTAGAGCCACCCTCGGTAGCGGATGCCCAACCCCCATGGCAGTCATGTCCTGAAAGGGACCAGAATCTTATTCCATGGGGGAAATCCTTGTAGAGGCACCCGTCTTCAATTCTCGGTCATCTTTCCAGTGCTAGGCCCAGAGGGGGAAGTCCTTTGCATTCTCAGAGTGCTCATTAGGTGCAGACTTTTGGCCCTGAGACTCACTTGGCTGATCACTCTTGGTCACTTGCGCAGCAGCAGCAGATATGGGTGCAATTCCCCTACATGGCCACCTTTGCTCAACTCCCCCAATTTCTTTCATTAGCTCGTCATAGGAGGGGGGTGATTCCAGTCAGGTGGCAAGGTGCAACTGAAGCAGTAACAATTCTGAAAACAGAGCAGACTTAAGGATCCGGTCCAGCCTAGTTCGATCTAATTCATTTGACGGCAAACTACCCTTTCTGAGGCACTCTTGTAGCAGCTTTTCAAGCCGAGGTACATACACAGACAATGGGTCCCCTGGGTACTGCTGAGCGTTTCTTGTTCTCCACCACAGATTCTCATCTGAATCCGGGCTCCCATACACATTCTCCAATGCATCAAGATAGTCCTGTGCAGTTGCTTTGGGGTTATTGGCCCGCTTGGCACAGATGGTAGCCAGAGCAGGACCTCGGAGGCTCTCACTCAACCTCATTCAGTTCTCTGCTTCTGAGCATTGCCATTCAAGTACTAGAGGGGCAACATAGTCTATCCAGGTTTTCCAGTTATCCTCCACCGAGGGGTGGGGAGGATGCCCGAGAAGATTCTCAGCCTTTGGTAGGAGTCATGACTAATGGCAGGTACAGATATAGGGACCAGCATTGGCATGGGCACAGAAGGTGGGGCAGTAACGGGTGCTGGAGTGGGAAGGGGTGTTGGGGAAGAACACCCCCAGGTGGCAGGAATAGTTTCTTAAAGTCCTCTATGGTATTCCCTTCCTCCAGCAACAACTTAGCCAATTTTATCCTCAAAAGTCTCAGATAATGGTGGCAGCTCATCCTCCCTGGGGTCTTTACTGTCTTTTGTTATCACTCTCCAGGCAGCTGGAACTCCTTCTAGGGCAATAGTCTGTGGCACCTTTAAGCTGTCCACGAGGTCACTACACTCTACCAAGGCTATGAAAGTTTGGGTGAGCAAATCAGCCTGTCGACCCACCAGCACAGAGTTTTTTAAACATTCAACTTTGGAGAGTGCTCCCTCTACAATGTCTTTACTGGTACCCAGAGGAATATCCAGTATAAGCAGAGCATTTTGGGGGTCAGACTCCTGCCCAGTACACTACCCACCAACTGGTGTACAGACATTTCTACTGGGGTAGCCATTAATCTTTAAAAATAATTCATAATTTTTGGCCACTAGAAGGCACAAAAACCCAGCGTTGAGCCTTCAAAATGTAACCCCTAGGTGGCGTTATCCCAAGGGCTACTACTCCTGTCTGCTTGGCTAGTAGCAGGTAAAGGGGCCTGAGTTCTGAAATGGGTGCCTACACCTGGAGGTCAGGGTTGGTAGTGGTCAAGCTAACCTGGGCACAGCCCTCTGGGACACTGTAACCCACCTCTTTCCTAACTAGTGGCTGGAACAATACACAATAATCACTTTCACAATACCCCTGCTATACCACACAAGTACCCACACTGTTTGCACTTACCACCAGGGCTTTCCTCTGGCCTGGCCCTGGGGTCCCCCTGTAAAACAAGGTTATACACAGCAAGTAACAGCATTACAGTACTCTTGCGCAAACTGGAACCACAGTCAGGGTAAATGCAAAAAAGTGTTAGATCTGATTTATTTAAGGGACTTAAACAAAGGAGGGGTGTAATCAGGTTAATTTTCTTAAAGACTGTATCAATCCAACAGTTATGCATGCACTTCAGAGTCCATAAACAGTCACATACTCTAGGTACCCAGATGAAGAATGGTGGGCTAGCCAGGAACGTTGCAGCTGGTTGGGGCCCTGTGATGGAAGAAAACAACATGCACAACACCCACTATTTGTAATCTGGAGCTGGAAGGCTCAGTTCGTGAAAAGAAAAAAACAAGACAATCACATGACACACTTTTAGATTAGGCTGTTGTTGCAGGGAGCTACCCTGATGATTACTCATGATACCCAAGACTGGACACGGGCTGGATGAATATCGAGGCAGTAGGTGGTTAATCTGGAGTGCCAGGGGAAGCAGGGCCACACGAATTGCTGAGGCATCATTCCTGTTCAAGTATGGATCAGTGGGCTGATCCCCAGGCAGGTCTCTCATTGATGACTTTCTCTGTGCAGCGGGTAGTCTGGCTGAGCCAGTGTGGCAAGGCCCAGGCCAAATGGAGACAAATTCGGGTACAGTCCATTTTGGGCTAGATACAGCTTCTAGCTAGCAGAACACAGTTCACACAGTGGGGGACCAAATCACGACACACTTTCAATACACAGCACATTTACATGTAAGGAAATTCTACTGTACCAGGCAAGCCACTCTCTGGTCATGATCTTAAAATCTCAGCAGAAACTGAGGATTCAAAAGCAGCTGGAAATCCTAACAGGCCGATCGCATTCAGCAAAATCTTCGGTCTTCTTCAGGTATGAACCTGGTAAAAAATCAGTGGCTTACTTCGTTCTCACAAACTTGGATTTAATCCAGAATAATTCTCTTCTCTCTCTCTCAGGGGCAGTAGGCAGACATACAGGTCAAAACTCAGCCCTTTCACAGTTCTCCCCTGCAAAACTACACAGAACTACTAGCCAAATCACTTGAGCTGTTCTCCTCTCACTTCCCTGCTCAGAACTGACTGAAACAGCAGGCAGCTTGGGGATTTCCTTCAGATCCAAAATATTCTTTTGGCTGATCTGTCTGTCAGTCACAACAAAGGCTCCCCCTTCAGGTGCAAAAAGGTGCCAAAAGCCCAAAACTACAATTCCTACAGATTTTGACTCCAGGCAGCTCCTGTAGTCCGGCTCCATTTTAGGTCTCGCCAGACTGATTGGTCCAATTTGGCAGTTCCGGGCCAAAATGGTGGGGATAAACAAAACAGTCCTTGCTGCAAAGAAGGCAGGTTAGACAAACTACATTATTATTACTACTCTAATGAATGATTAGCAAACAGTTACATCTGTTAACAGGGCTCCCTCTGCTCAATTTGCGATGGCAGAAACAGCGTGATTACCTGGCAGCCCGGGTGGGACTCGAGCATGACAACACTCAGCCCCCTCCCAGATTAATTGTTACTGCACTCTAGGCAGCTCTTAAAGTGACAGTACATAAAGGCTACACAGGCACTCTTTGGCAATAACGATTAACTGCTAAATGCAGGACACCAGCCTGGCAGTGAGCATTTAGGCAAGCTAATGGAAGACTTTTCGGGAACCCCCATTTGTAGGGGAGTTACAACAAGATTAACTGCAGCACTACACAATAAGCTTCACCATTTTAATATGAAATGGCAATGGTGGGTACAGTATATGGCCTTGTTGGACCCAGAGTTCGCACCTTGAAGTTATTAAATAAGGATGGGGGGGGGGGGATTTGTGTTTCCCATTCATTGTCTGTTTACTGAGTGAGAATAGGTTCTGTGAAAGTATACTAAACTAATAGTGAACCTTTGTCCATCCTTACATTATTATTAATAGTATAGCATTTGAGGTTTTTTTTTAACTTTATTTCAAGCTTTACCGTAAAACAATACAGCCATATAATTATGTTGGAGTTTTAAAGTCTGTGCTCACTGCTGAATAAGGTAGAAACCTTCAGCTGCACTTTCAATTGGGTCAACGATGAACTCTCGCAATTTGGTCAGGACTTCCTCCAACTAATTAATTCGTTGGGCTTCACACAGGTGATTACCGCTGTGACCCATATTCATGGATACTCACTGGATTTGGTCTTCCTACTGGGGATGGAGAACTCCGACATGGTGGTGGAACAGGTTGGATGGTCAGACCATCACATCATAAGGTTCAGTTTCCTGGATCCACCTAATAGGTCTGCCCCTGTGGAGACGGTCTGGTACCATCCTTTGAGGGGTTTAACCCCAGATGGCCAGATGGCAGTGCTGAATCTATCAAGCATGTCAAGTGTAAGCAGGGATCCAGAGAACCTGCTGCAGGCCTATAATAGGGCTGTGGCGGAGGCCCTGAATTCTGTTGCTCCTGTCTGTGTTTACCTACTCTCTGTCCTCGGTCCCCTTGGTTAGGTGGGACCTTGAGGGAGTTGAAGCGAGTTGGACGAAGGCCGGAGCGATGCTGGAGGGTGTCTCATCTTGATGCTGACAAGGTTAGATTGATGTCCCATTATAAGGATTATCAGGTGGCTATCTCTCGTAAGAAGGCAGAATTCCTGTCTAGGGAGATAGCTGCTGCACAGAACCAACCAACTCAGCACTTCTGGACTGTGGACAGACTTTTGCAATCCACCCTGTCTACAGCCACAGAGAGCATTTTCACAAGGAAAATGTAATGAGTTTGCTCATTTCTTTACAGATAAGGTTGCCGGCATCAGAGCAGATATCTGTGCATCTCGCTCCAGTGGGGATTGCAGTGGTTGTTGGGAGGTTGCTGCCCTTCTGTTTGGTCAGATTTTGAACGGTTGGTGATTGCGGATGTCGTGAGGATCATCCAGAGTTTGTGGATGACATGCTGTGGTTTGGACCTGGGTCCAAAGCGCCTCCTTGTGGGGTGTGTTGAGGTCATTGGCCCAGTCCTGGCAGAGATAGTTGGGTGTTCCTTAAAGACAGGTGTGTTTTCAGACACCCTGAAGAAGGTGGTGGTGACACCACTTCTTAAGAAATCTTTTCTTGTTCCTAACTGTCTTGTAAACTGCAGGCCTGTCTCTAACCTCCCTTTTGTAGGGAAGGTTACTGAGAAGGCAGTCATGCTGCAGCTGGAGGGTCACCTTACCATCCTTGAGATCTGCGTTCCTCTCCAGTTGGGTTTCAGGAAGTGGCATAGCACCAAGACGACACTTGTCCGGTTGCTCAATGATCTCCTGATAGCGAAAGATCAGAGGACCCGTTCAGTCTTGGGTCTCCTTGATCTCTCTACAGTATTCAACACTGTGGACCATGGTGTGCTTCTGGAGCACCTGAGGTTTATCTGTGGTCTGTCTGGTATGGTCCTCAGGTGGTTCCACTTGTACCTCACTGGCAGGTTTCAGACAGTCGTGTTGGGGATTTATTCCTCTGACCCAGTCTCCCTGCCTTGTGGGATCCCTCAGGGTTCTGAGCTGTCACCCATGTTGTTCATGGTGTATATGCTGCTGTTGGGGGCCATTGTGAGATGATATGGGCTGAGTTTTCACTGCTATGCGGATGATACTCAGCTCTATATTCTCTTTGTGCCTGGGCAGGGTGATGCAGTCTCGATGTTTGACAACTGCCTCACCGAGATCCAGGACTGGATGAGTGCCAACTGGTTGAAAATGAATCCGGACAAGACCGAGGTGTTGGTTGTGGACCCAGGCTGTCGGGTTGAGGAACAACTGCCTGGGTGGCCTTCCAGGCTTTGGCTCAGTGGCAGCCAGCTGCTGACCTTGGACCGGATGCGTAATATTGGGTGTTATTTTTGATGAAGGGCTGAGACTAAAATCACAGGTGTCGGCTGTCATTAAAGCCTCTTTTAACTATCTGAGGAATATCGCCTGGGTGAAACACCTGGTCTCACCCGATTACTTTCCAACCTTGGTCCATGCCTTTGTGACCTCTCGCCTTGATTAATGCAACTCCATACACCTAGGACTTCGGGGGGTTGACATTTGTCACTTGCAGCTGGTGCAGAATGCGACGGGCAGGTTTTTGACTGGCTTACCTCGATCTTACTAAGTCACACCTGTGCTTCGCGGCCTGCACTGACTGCCAGTTCAGTGACGAATCACATTCAAGGTCGGTTTGTTGACCTATAATGCCCTACACAGACAGGGTCCATGCTATCTGAAGAACTCCTGCATCCTTATTGCCCCCCTATTCCCACTTCGCTCAGCCAGTGAGGGATTGCTGGAGATTCCCAGGGTCTCTTTGAAGACATCTAGTGTGAGGGCTTTTTCGTTTGGTGCCCCGACCCTGTGGAATTCACTACCTCATCTGGTAAGGGAGTGCCTGACTGTGGAGAGCTTTAAGTCAGTGTTAAAGACTTATCTAGTTAGACTTGCTTTTCAGGAATTCTGATAACTTATTTTACTGAATTATGCTTTTTTTATATGTTTTATTCTGTGAGATGTGTGATCCTGCTGTGTTTTATCTTTTTGTTCAAACACTTAGATAATTTGATTTGCACTTTTAAAGAAATAAAGATGAGTTGAGAGTTGAGATGAGTCAGTTAATGGAACAACCAGTATAATATGAATGTAAAGTGTAATGTATTGCCTGTGCTTCACTCAATACAAATCTAATTTATTTTTTTATTTTATTTATACTTTTGGGTGCCCCTTCCTCTCCGCCCCTCTCCCAGGCATACTGGTAGCTCGGACAGAGCTACCCCCATCCTGTCGTGGTTTGGCCCCCTTGGGCAGGGAAAGTTCAGTACTCCCCACCAATCAACCCTTGGTATCGGGCAGCTGCTGGTCCGAGCACCAGTGCAAGGCAAGGAAGCAGGGCCATTTTTTTTTAGGTACTTCCCTTCCCGAGGCCATCAGCGTACAATGGGGTCCATGGAGGCATCACACGGTGAGACATGATGCTACTCCGGACTCCTGCCAATGTCCGCCCCTCCCACATGGCACTCCCAGCTGCACCTCCACCCATATGCACCAAGGTGACAGTATTGCAGCGGGAGTGGCAGCCCTTCCCCTTCCCCACTGAGGAGGAGAACATTCTTCAGACGTTCAATCCTCCTCCCTCCAGCCAACCCTTCAGCAACTTCCGCTCACTCCCAAACTCTGGTCGCCAACACAAGTGGTAGTACTACCACTACATTGTTGGGCTAGCTAACAATCTAATTTTAGAAAAAATGTCATGCATTGTGTTGCTGTCTTAGTGAAAAATTCTTTAATAAATTTTTATTGCAAAATAAAAAAAAAAAAGCTGGAGACCCAGGTTTGAATAACTTTGTGATGAAAGAAGAGGGGAGGGTGGGGGCATAACAGATGGAGACAGGGGTCAGGATTCACAAAAGGGATGCGCCTAGCGCATCCCAGATGTGCTGGAGCATTCCCAACATGCAATCAAAGGTGATTCAGGCAGGGAACCGATGCGCCAGTGCAACCCTGATGCACCAGCGCATGGCAGATGCACCGCATACCAAAAGTAATGATATGCGGTGCATCTGGAGGGGCAGTGAAGGGGGTGTGCCCATGCATACTGGGCACAACCCCATTCACAGCCCTATTCTGTGGTGCATCCCCAGGGAAAATCTGGGGATGTGACACAGAAAGATAAGTCTAGAAATACTAGACTTAAGTGGGTGGCCACCCACAGGCAGGCTGCCGTACTGCAGGCAGCAGCATGGCAGCCCGCCCACCCTGGCAGTCCAGTGTGCCACCCCACCACAAGCCCCCATACAATGCTGCTCCTGGTGGTGGTAAAGAACATTTATGACCTGTAGAACCCCGCTAGCCCCACTACATTGCCGCTCCCAGCAGCGGTGAATGAAAAAGAAGACCTCCTCCCAGCCCCTAGCCCCGGTACAACTGCCTCCACAGTGATGGTTGAGTAAGTGAAGAACCCCCTTCCAGCACCAAGCCCCGAGTAAAGCTGCCTTACAGAGCAGTTGACCTGTGCGGACAGCCCCAAGCACCCCAACCTACCCCTCTCACCCCACCCTAGCAGGGTCCCACTGTCAGCAGGCAACTCATCCCACCCGTACCGCCATGGCTGCCCGCCCGACAGAGCTGTCTGAGAATGACAACTATCCTTCAGCCCGAGCCCATTGGTCCACCATTGGGCTTCAGGCTGTACTATATAGTTGTCATTCCTCAGACAGCTCGTCGGCGGGCGCCGTGGCGGTATGTGGGTGGGATGAGCTGCCCACGACAGTGGGACCCTGCTGGGGTGAGGGGAGGGGTGGGTTAGGTATTGGGAGGACTGTCTGCACTGGCCGACTGCCACAGAGGGCGGCTTTACCGGGGCTTGGAGCTGGGGTGGTTCTTCATTTCTTTCACCACCCTGGGAGCAGCATTGTACTGGGTGGAGCCAGGGATCTACAAGTCTTACATGTTCTTTTGCCACTGGGAGCGGCATTGTATGGGGTCTTGGCGTTGGGGGATTCCTCATTTGTTTCACCACCGCCAGGAGCAGCATGTCTCAGGCTGGGGTCGGGCCGGGGGGGGGGTGATTACCGGTTATTGAATTCCACCGGGGCATCCCTGTAGGCACAATGCAAATGGGGCTGTAATGGCATGCTAATGGCCCCATTGCGCCATGCATGCATATTGGCCTCATTTGCATGCCTCTGGCTGTGAATCGCGTTTTTGGGTGCAGGGCATCCTGAGATGCTCTGCCCCAGTGGGTTCACAGCCTGACATGGGGGATGCACCGGTGCAGCCTGGGATGCCCCGGGTCATCCTGGGTGGGGAACACCTGTGCTGTTCACAGAGGGGATGCGCTGGGGGCATCTCCCCGCACCTCCTCTGTGAATTGCCCAATTTACACTCAGTGCATCTCCCCTACGCCGGGGAAGCCAAGATGCACTGCGCACATCTTCTTTGTGAATTCTGCCTCGCAGTTTTGCTTAGTAGTTTCAGTACAAAGCTGTGAACCTGCATACCCAGGTTGTAATCCCACAACTGCCACACTATGAAACAAGTCCATGGTCTTCCACTCAAAGAAACATCATCTGTAACCTCTTGTCCCTCCAAACTATTTCTTCTACTTTTATTTTATTACCATTGGCAAACCAAGCCAATTATAAGTAGCCAACTCTTGCTTAAGATGTGTCCCTGGCTTGTATCTATAGGCAGTCGCTGTTTTAAATAGAGCTAAACAGATTCTTTTCTGAAATCCCATGTAGTGCCCCTGAGTTTTTTTTTAGCCTCATCCTTGATTTGTGATGCAGGGTGCTGAGAAGTATACTTATGATAGTAAAGCCTACGAGCCTAGAAAAGGGTCACCGCATCTTTAAACCACATTTGTTTTTTTTGGCAAAAGGGTTTTCAGGTGCTCAGCTGTGATTGCCTTCTGCAACCACTCCTCCCCACCCCCACCCCACCTTTTGATTCATGAAGGTTTTTAACATCTGTCCCTGCTGATGTCACACAGTGGGCAGGTCCCCTCTGCAGTCTCCATAGAGACACAGGCTGCAGGATGGGAGACTTCATTGTGCTATAATCACAGGGGTGGGGAGTGTTCCGAGAAGAAAACCAAGAGCAAGCTGCATTTGTGGAGGGCTGCACGTTTTCATTTTTTTTTTGTAAAGCTGAATTTTAGCCATACCTTTCAACCCTCTGATACAGAAATCAGGGAAACATGATCTAAATCGGGGACACCATGATAAAAATAGGTAACATCAACCAGGAAGTTGTTAGAGAAAGTGGCTTGGAATAAAACAGCATTTTCAGACTGAAAACTGGTTTGCAATTTTTTTAGTACCGGACTTTATTTTGTTCTTATAATCCCTGCTTATCAGTCCCTACTTTTCAGTATTTAAAACATCAGTTTAAAGAGGGACATTTTGAAACAAAGACAGGGACACCCAGAAAATTAAGGACCACTAAGAGGCATGATTTCAGCTTGACTTTGAAATGCTGTGCTTGATGATGTGTTTGATTCTTTTTGTTTTTTGCTTCTTCCAATGTCTCCTCAGTGCCACAGAAGCCCTCTTCAGCCCTCCAGACTCAACCCCCTCTGGCGTCTCTCATCTGCAGGGTCCCTGAGATCCTCCATCATCCTCTTAGTTTATAAGACATAACAGAGTTTATGATTATGCTGTATAGTAACGTACCTCGTGGTGACAAAAGCCCTCGGCTGATTCCTTGGGCTACCAACCCACAAGTTGCATGTTACTTTAATATAACAACCACTCTGTTATACCGTAACATAGTATTGTGATGGCAGAAGGGACTACATGGTCCATCTTGCCCATTCTTCCTAGGGCTGGCCCTAGGTATTCCGGGGCCCTGTGCGAACCTCCTCGCTAGGGCCTTATATCAGAAGTTGCAAAGCCCCCAAGGAACATCCTCCTCCCTATCATGGCCTCACTGTAGCTTCATTTTTAGCTAGTTTGTTTGCACTTAAACTAGTACATATAGGACCAGGAAGAAGGAGACCAACTGGACAGTTCAGTTTTTTGGGGTGTCCCTCTGCTCTTGGGGTCCTGTGTGAATGCACAGTTCGCAACCCCCTAAGGCAAGCTCTGTTATGCCGTATGTAATCTTCAATGCCATTCTCTGTAAGTAATTTGTCTACTTCTGCTTTGAAAGCCTGATCAGTGCAAGTTCCCACAACCTCACTGGGTCGGCCGTTCCACATGTTAACCACCCTCTGAACGTTTCCACTAATTCTACCCCCTCTATTTGAGGGCATGCCTGCTAGTGTCATTATATAATAATAATAATAAATTTTATTTCTAAAGCGCCTTTCAATTTTCAAGGCACTGTACAAAACAAGTAATACAAGCCAAACATTATAATTCAATATAAAACACAGATAAAACTACAATCTCATCAACAGCTTAAACACAGTCAGTACTTCAAGAAGGCAATTTGATAAAAATGCGTTTTTAAACCCCTCTTAAATTCCTCCACGGAGGTGCACTCCCATAACCGACGGGGTAGAGAATTCCAAAGAGTGGGAGCAGCATAAGAAAAAGCTCTACAACCAGATGAATTTAGACTCACTCTTGGGATTTCTAGCAACCCCTCGTCGGCCGAGCAGAGCGATCGACCTGGGCAGTAAAGAGCCAGAAGATCTTTCAGATAGGCCAGACCCTAATCATGTAGGGCTTTGAAAGTCAGTAAACAGACTTTAAAGGTGATCCGCCACTGAACAGGAAGCCAGTGCAGATCGCGCAGCACCGGGGTAATGTGACAAGACCTGCTTGTCCTAGTCAAAACCCGGGCTGCTGCATTCTGCACTAGCTTAAGGCAGTGGATTTCAACCCCAGAAAGCCCAAAATACAGGGAGTTGCAGTAGTCCAAAGTTCCATTAGCACTCATTACCTGAAACACCTGTCTATCCCCTTAAGTGTTTGGAAAATTGTGACCATGTCCCCTCTCAGCCTTCTCTTTACTATGTTAATAATTATATGCAATCTCTTCATGCCGGCTGCCTTCCTCGCTGCACTGCCCGCTGATCACCAGACCGGAGCTTCACCCTTGACACGGGTGCGTCTGCTGCTTCAAGCAGCGGGCGGACCCCTTCCATCGCGGCTGCCTTCCTCGCTGCACTGCCGCTGATCACCAGACGAGCTTCACCGCGGCTGCGGGTCGTGCTGCTTCAAGCAGCCGGGCGGACCCCTTCTGTCCGCCAGCTGCCTTCCTCGCTGCACTGCCCGCTGATCACCAGACCGAAGCTTCACCCTTGACACGGGTGCGTCTGCTGCTTCAAGCAGCTGGGCGGACTCCTTCTGTCCACCGGCTGCCTTCCTCGCTGCACTGCCCGCTGATCACCAGACCGAAGGTACGCTGCAGAAACTGGACTGTCCAAAACCATCTACTGCCTGCTGACGGGCTGCTGCAGTTCTTTAATTCTTTGCTACTGCTGTTTCCTCTCTGGATCTTAAGCTAATGTTATATTCTGATTGTGGTACTTGTTAAGTCTCTCCAAATTATCTTGTAAATCCTAACTTAACGTGAACCTAAGCTTGTTTACAGCAATTTTGCACTGTAAGGGTAGTTTGAAGTGCAGTTCATTTAGGCTGCAGGTTTGTAGATTGTAAAATCTTTTGTTTTAAGGTCCAGTGGTAAGCTACCCTGGATCAGAAAGTAAGTTTAAGTGATACAGTTTTTCTGTTTAGACCAGATTCCATTTAGGTCACAGTTAAGCTTCGCCTGCAAATAATTTAATTTCTCTTTCACTTTCTGTCCTTCTGTCTCCTTGTTGCTTGAATTTTTACGCCAACCCCCATCCCCACCTCCAGCCTTTATTAAATACTCCCCTTCCCTCGGCACAACCCCTAGCAATGTTCATCCTCCTCTCTCTAATATTGCAACTCCTCTTAAAGATACAGAGTGCAGCTATTATTCCTAACACTTGTTCTGTCTTGCCTTTAGACATTTTCCTATTTTCATCACCTGCTTGCCTATCAGCATTGTTTAGTTCCTGCTCTGCTATCTGCTGTCTCAACGCCTTCAACTACTGCAAGCTGCTGACGAGAGGAGGGCGTGGCGACCTACACCGAGGGTCCCCCAGCGCTAGTTGTGTGATCTGTCCTTTTGGGGCCCTACCATACGGGTGTCCTGGTTTGCCCTTTTACAGGTTTCCAGGAGCCCTGGTTTGCTCCTTTCTAGGTCTCCAGTTGCCTATAATCTGTGGGCGTGGTTATTACTGTCCTTACCATGGAAGAACTGGAAGCCACCTCTCCTATGTTCAGGAGGGGCGCGGTCGGTTTACGACACTAATAAGTATGATACTGGCCCTGGGCTGCTGTCCTTTATTGTGCTACCTCACCCAGCCTATTTATTGACCCAGGTTGTGGCCTCCTCCCATGATGATACTGATTTCTCCTTTTCCAACCTACTTGTAACTAAGGTAATGCACTACTGTTCTGTCCTTAGCCTTGACACTAGATGCCTTATGTGTACGGTCAGGGTGAAGAAAGTCCGAAGCATGCACAGGCCTGGAGGTAGGCCGCTCGTAAGATTGTTCCTCCCCTGGCTAGCCCTACTCTTACTTCTCATGACTGGAGATATTGAGCTCAATCCTCGGCCATCTAAGCTGATCTCTAATATTCCCGCCACCTGGAGTGGGAATAAGGGACTAAAAATAGTGCATATGAATATTAGGAGCTTGCTTCCTAACCAAGATGATCTCCTAGTGTGGACTGAGCTATACAAGCCAGACATCCTAGGGATAACTGAGACTTGGCTCAAACTCTGGATTCCTGACTCTGCCTGCTTCCTAACAGGATACGAGTTCATTCGTCTAGACAGGACTGGGGGTAGGAAGGGTGGCACCCTCATCTACTACAGATCCCATCTGAAAATCTCCCTGGTGGCACAGAGTAAACCTGATCATCCACCTTGTGAGTTTCTTCATGTGCTCCTGCTGCTGGGCGATGCTAAGCTGCACTTGGTGTGGCTCATACCCCTGGGGGTCTGACAGGACTCACTTTCCTCTTAGATGCAGTTAGGCCCAGTATAGGTGACAATGAACTCATTATTATGGGTGATATCAACATGAACTGGGAGTGTGGCAATATTAGGAAATGCGAATCACAACTTGCCTGCCAATCCGTTAACCAACTAATCCATGACCCGACAAGACAGGCAGCCAATGGTTCCTCAAGTTCCCTGCTGGACTGGATCCTGACCAACCGGCTGGAGAGGGTTGCCTCATCAGGCACGCTATCAGACTCTATATCTGACCACTCCCCGGTATACTGTGTCTGGAAAATCCCCTTCCCTAGAATTCCACACAAAATCATTCAAGTCAGAAAATACTCCAGTTTTGACCCTGAGGCTTTCCTGGCGATCTAGGATGTACTGACTGGACCAGGGTGCTGAAGCCTCTGACCCCTCAGTGGCAGCCTCCTGCTTCATACATTCCTTTGGTGTTCTCCAAGATAGACACGCCTCAGGGTCACCCAGACGGTGAGGAACAGCCACCTTCTGGCTGAATGGTGACTTACTTGCCCAGATGCGGAGAGAGACAAATGCTGGGCAAGTACTAAGGGCTCCAGAGATCCTGCTAATCTCCTGAGATATCGGCAACTCAGAATCGGTGTAAAAAGCCATTAGGGCTGCCAAAAGTAACTTCTGTAAATCGGCACTACTTAGCTCTGTCAGAGATCCTAGGAGGTTCTGGAGGAACATTAAATCCCTCGTCAGTGGGCCCTCTCACTCGGGTGTCGGACATGATTATTGATGGAGTCTCGTGCAATAATCCCACACTATAGCCACCACCTCAATCTCCACTTCTCCAACCTTTCGGCCTCACCTCTGCTTTATGACCGATGGGGTCGCCGCTTATATCCTCCGATGCAGAGTGAACATCCTCCTCGGAGAGTATTTAATCTTAAGGCCGTGTCTGTCCTGATGTTCAGAACCGCTGGCTGCCCTCTCCCAGCACTCCAGTGCAGGGCCTGACAACCTTGAGCCCAGGCTTCTCAAGCTGGGAGCAGCTATATTGCCCCTCTGATTGCCCATATCTTTAACCTATCCCTAGCTCGGGATAATCCTGACATCTGGAAGGAGGCAAGGATAGTCCCTGTTCTGAAGCAGGGAATCCCAAACTCCCTGACAACTATCGCCCTATTGCTATTCTCCCATCCCTTGGTAAACTCCTGAAAAGGTTGTGCGGAGCAACTCTTGGAGTAGTGGATACCCATGAGCTGCTTTCTGGGGCCCAACATGGTTTCCGGAAGGGTCATAGACTACCACTGCCCTGATTACTGTAACCTCTAGTATTAGATCTGCCATGGATCAGGGCAAACTGTCAGGTGCTATATTTATTGACTTGTCAAAGCTTTTGACCTTGTCAACCATGACCTACTGGGGAGCAGCTCAGGGCCTCGGGTTCCTCCGCATGCCATGAGTTGGATGATGGGCTACCTAACGGTAGAAAGCAGGGCACCTGCTTTAACAAGGTCCTCTCGGAGCCTCGGCTGTGACCATGGGAGTTCCCCAGGATCAGTACTTGACCCTCCTATTCTCACTTTTTATTAATCAACTCCCACGGGTGACCTCTCATTGCCAAGTCATGCTTTATGCAGATGACCTTGTGCTAGTGGCCCATGCTCGTAATACTGCTGACCTTAACCAGTGCCTATCTGAAGACTTCAGCAGAGTCTCGGCCTGGATTACCAACCATAGGCTGGTATTGAATCTAACAAAACTCAGGCCATGCTCTTTGGTTCCACGGCCAAGTTAAAGCCCATCAGCTATGCTCAAAATAGCTTGTGATGGAGGCCCCTGTTGCCAACAGCGAGCTCAATTAAATATCTTGGGGTCACCCTTGACCCTCAACTTGACATGGGAAGCCATATCCAAAACATCTGCAGAGCCACCAGGTGTAAGCTTGGCCTGCTAACAGGGCCAACACAACCTGACTCGGGAGCGTAGGTTGGCACTTACAGGGGAGTGCTTCTCCCTCCCTTAGTTATGGATACCACCTATTTGCCAGGTCACCCCAATCCATCTTAATCGTGAACACGGCATATAATGATAGCTGTCGGTTTGCACTTGTTGCTCCCAAACTCCCACCCACCAATGTGAGCTCTATGACAAACTCAACTGGCTCCCCTCATGAATTCCTGATCCTTGGTGTAGGAAACTTCACCAGGAAAGTGCTTGCCACGGGCATCCTCGTCGGGACTGGCGATCTCCTCCCAAAACTGGACGCCATCCCTACCAGCTCAGGTCACAGACCCCGAGTTGCTTAAAGTTCTCCCTACTGGACCCTTATGGGGGATCGTGACTTTGCCGCTTTTGTGCCTAGGCTCTGGAACTCCATTCGGACTCTGTTCGCTCTGCCCTTCCCATGGGACCTTTCGCCCCCCTGTGGTCTCACCTAAAACAAACAACAAGATGTGACTGCTCCTAGTCTCTGTAATGTAATACTCTGCAGTCCACTATTGTCCACTCTGAGGTCATGATGGTCTATGAAATATGTATTCAGTGATTCTAATGTCTATCTATGTCCTGTAACAATTTGTACTATGTGTGGCAGTATCTCTGCCTTATACAAGCGTTGTTATAGCTGTTTTTTACTGTATCATGCTGTTTCTCCAATGTTGCCATGTATGTATACTGTATGTTTTGTGCTGTCCCGGGTCGTTCCTGAAAATAGGCATACTACTTGTCTAGTGTACTTACCCGGTAAACAAAAGCTAAATAAAATAAATAGATGTAGCTGTTGTCTGCTAAGCCACCATCAATTTCTTCTATGTCCTTTTTGTTCTGCATTGACCAGAACTGGACACAGTACTCCAAATGAGATCAAACTTAAGCCTGTATGGAGGGGGGGATCAGCTCCCATGATCTGCTCCCTACCTAACCCCCTCCTAATGCATCCCAGCACTGAATTTGGTTTCTTGACTGTGGAAACACACTGCCTGCCAGGCTTCAGCTTACAGCCCACAATCATTTCTAGATCCCTTTTCCCCAGATGTGCTGTCCACTGTTGCACCACACAGGGTGAATGTTTAATGCAGATACTTCGCTTCACATGGAGCACCTTGCCCTTTCCCACATGAAATATAAGCCCCCATTTCTCAGCCCATACTCCTAATGTGTGCAGCCCCCCATAGTGCATCCCTTTCTCTGCTGTGTCTAGTCTTCTTGACAGTTTAGTGTAGTCAGCAAATCTCAGCAGCCTGCTGCTGATCCCTCCAAGTCATTAATAAATATTTGAAAGAGCAGCTGACCCAGCACCAACCCTCAAGTACTCCACTCAGCATATCATTTCACTCTGTGACCGTCCAATACCACTCTCTGCCCCAGAAGCCAGTTTGTTATCCACCTCCTGTACATATTTTCTGACTCCACACTGTGCTGCTTCATGAGTTTTCCATACGGCACAGTGTCAAAGGAGAGAAGTAGCTTGGTAGCACTCGGGAGTGGCTGACATAAATCTAAAACTGTATAAAATGCAATATATTCTTATAGTATATGGGTGCTGTCTATTGTGAATGGATTTCAGCAACTGCTGAAATCTTGTTGTAGGACAGTTCAAAGGTCAAAAAAGTTGTTGTACTATCGTTCTGACGTCACATCGATAGTACAACAACTTTTTACCATTGACCTGCTGCCTGATTGGCTCAGACGATGCTCTCTAGAAAAAAAAACAAAAACATGGCGGGCGCTGATTTAGCGAGCGTACTTTGTAGTGGAGCCACCGACTAGAAGTCGGGAATGGGGACTTGAGAGCCACATGGCTCCTTTCTAAAACACAATTGCTTTCTTTTTCTCCCAATTTTAAAACTAATGATGCAGAGGAGAAACTGAGAAGCAGGACGGAGCATAAGTGGAACGGGCGTGAGCTGAAGCACCAGAGGGAGCGGGAGCAGCGCCACGGCAAATAACAGAAAAAAATAATGTAAAACAGAAAACCCATATACTTATAAATAGGATGGGTGAACATCACAACTAGTCTGCGTTTCCCATCTCGGGCAGTTGATGACATCAACGAAACCTCTCGAGCTTTGCTCTCGAGGTCTCTGTGATGTCATCAACTCCCTCGATGGAAACACAGCCTTGTTGTGGATGTTCACCCATCCACTATTCTATATTTCTTGTATCAAAAGGGTTTCCTTGGTAACAAATGACCTCGAGAGCGCAGCTCGAGAAGTTCTCTGTTGCCAAGGGAACCTTGAGATACAAGAATATCCTTGTTTGTGTATGACTGCTCATACACAATCTTTTATAGTGTATGGGCAGTCACAGCATAGAAGATCACACAAAACCAGCTAGTGAAGACAACGGAGAATAGAAATTTTAACATTTTCTTTTTTATGTTGGCTTGTGTGCACGCACAAGCAACATCTTGTGGTAGTAGTACATTTCAGTGGCGTGTCAGTGCTGTGGCCAATGCAGTGGTTGCTTTAGTGGGTGCGTCCCTCTGCCACCAATCATGAGCATGCAGGTGATGATAACAAACTTCAAAGAGAGCCAAACAGTTGAGAGAAATCTGCCGCTGCAATTAGGTACAGTTTTGTCACTGCAGTGGCAAATGACAAGATTCTGGCCATGCACATTACAGCTGAACTCAGCTTGATATCACAGCCATTTTTAGGAATTTTGGCTCCGAATTTTCAACATGGGGTTCTTGGGACCCTACCTCATGAACGTGTCACTGTCATTTTGTTTCTCTGTCTCAAAAGGTAATTTTGTGGTCACTGCTGGAAATGAACTTTAGGACTGATTAACAAAACAATAGTACCTCCGCTCATGAGGTGGGTCCAAAAGCCCATGTTGAAAATTTGGTGTAAAAATTCCCCGAAATGACTGTGTTACGGGCATGCATCGTGCATTTTCTACACACACTTGTAACTTCACCAGTTTTTAATATTTTCACTCCAGATTTTCAACAGTGCCATGTTTTAACACCTACTTATGAACAGTATAGCTGTAATTTTTCATATCCTGCCTGAAATGTGTTTTCACATCTGTGGCACAGATTGGCGCAGTCACTGTACAAAATCAACTTTCAGGATGGATTAACAAAATCACAGTGCCACTTTTCAAGAGGGGATGTCCCAATAAGCCCATGTTAAAAATTTGGTGAAAAAATTCCAATATATGAGCATGTTACGGGTGTGCATTGCGCAGTTTCTACGCACGCTCGTAACTGTGGATTTTTCATATTTTCACTCCAGATTTACAGCACTGCTATTTTTTCACACCTCCTCATGAACAGTACAACTGTCATTTTTCACATCCTGCCCAAAATATGTTTCTGCACCTGTGGCAATTGAATGGCGAATTGCTGTGTGAAATCACCTTTCAGGATTGAGTAACGAAATGATAGTGCCACTGTTCATGAGGTGGGGTCTTAAAAGCCCAAATACCAACAAACACCTGGGGCATTAGGATTTCAACCATAATGCCCACCCTTTAGAGACTGACAGGCATCAGGGTGTGACTGGGTCACGCCATAATGCTCACGGTATTCTTACCCTCAATTTATAGCCACTGACAGGCATCAAGGTGCTCTGGGGCCTCGCCCTAATGTTCACCCTATTCTCCATACTGCTCCCATCTCAGCTTATTTCCTATGGAATGGGGTTATCGTAAGGGCTGAAGACCCTAAGGCACACCGTGACACCTGTTGCTGTCTGTAGGGTGGGGTGAGATGGAATGGCTTAAACATTATGGCTGACAATCCAAAGGCATACCCCAATGCCTTTCAGTCTCTGCTGGGGTGGGGTGGGTGGGGCTGGTGTTAGTGCAATACTTCACTGCCATTCCTATTATGTAACTCATTAACTCATGCACTACCAATGCCTATACCAGCGAAGCCAACATTTTGCATTGACAAAGTAAGCATTAATGCATGAACAGGAGGGTTTCATTAGAATTAATGCCTGGTTTGGGGGTCGAGTACCTCCAACCACGCATTAATTTCCTAGTAGAACCCGACTGTGGAGTGGATTAATGTGCTTGTAACATGGCAAGCATTAACAAGACTTGTCTTCACATAGTACATTCAGGCAATAAGTGACAGAGACTGTTGAGAAAGTCAACATGTTTTACTTATCTTTAGTTTACTTTAACATTTGCTAATATTGTGGTTGTCTTCTGTAGCTTTATATAAAATATGGCTGTTCAAAGTACTGTGTTTTAATATTATTATTGGTACTGCTTTTGTTTATTTCACTATTCATACACAACTGTGTTAAAGTCACTCATTACATTGAAAACCCTATTAGGAACATGCACTGTTGAAATGCTCTAACTAATTTGCATATTAATTAGGCGACCGCTAACAGCATTTCTCTCGAGGCATTACTTTGCGATCACTCAAGCGCTTTTATTTCCGCACTGCCTATCCATCAAGCAGCTATCCCCATGATACTGCATAAAGCAAATGTTACATCGTGAATAGCCATTCCTTTACTTACTCAGAAGTGCTGCGAAAACAAATATGCTGCAATGCTACGAATACTGCGAGGGCGATGGGTGGGAATTTCTTTATGCTTGGACACTTTTTACTCAGTGGTGATTTCACTGTGGAAAACTGTGGTACTGTGTGGGCATTACTAAGGAGTTAATGCCGCCTTGCTTTCTCATCATGTGTTACATTTTCACCAATAGCAATTTGTTATTTGACTAGTGATTGTTCTGCTATGTTACAATGCTTGTTTTTAACTGACACAGTGTGCTGCAGATGTTTCTGCAAGTTCAAGTAAAAAAAACAACTTCCAGATTAACTGGGTAGAGGAAACCAACTATGTGGCAGCATTCCAAATTGTTCTGCTGTAGTAGTGACATCACTACTGCAGCAGAACAACATAATGATGTCACTACAGTAGCAGAACAAGCATATTCCAGGCATGGAATTCCATGCATAACAGCATTCCACCATACACTATAAATCTGTTACAGAACTGATGAAACATGTTGGTCAAACAACATAGATATAACTGACGGGGTGTGACATGTTTAATTACAAACAGCAACATAGCACAGCAACATATAGAGGATAATGTATGGTCATTAATGGTTAACCAGTTTGTTAACCATCAAGAGGTTGCCAGGGTGACCTTCGCTCTCGAGGGTTACATTGCCATGGCAACCTCGAGATGTGTTAAAAAAACGGTTAACCATCGATGTACCATACATTATATTTTATAGTGTACGGTACCATTTATGTTTTTAAAAAAAAGAAAGCAGTTCCTTACTGCAGTTTTTTATGTTTGCTTGTGCACATGTGCAAGAAACATTATGTGGCAGCTTAGGAGAGAAGCGGGTTGTGGAGGCACGGCACTGTAGCAGCCAACGAAGGCACTACTTTGGGGGGCTTGGCACTGGTGGACCAATGGAGGCACAGTGTCCCGATGACACTGGTCTCCAAAAGTGCCACCAAGTAGAACGTTTTACTGCAGCAATCAGGGGCTGCCTCGTCACTGTAGCATCACCATTGTGCTGCAATGAGGGAGCGACCCGTCATTGCTGGGTGGAATGTTGCTAACTGTAATATTATTTGTGAATATGGTGATGGCTTGCCGCCGTGTTCACAAACAATATTCATCAGCCCCCACTGCTGAGGGGGTGCCCAATCCCCCTCGGCATCATGTGCCTCCAAGAAATTAGTTTTGCCAATGGGGGGCCCAATCCCCGTCAGCTTCATTCACATCCCCCCAATGTAACTTGCCAACAGGAGAGCCCACTCCCCATTGGTATAATGGTTTCCCCCCGCCAAATCATTCAGTTTATGCTGAGGGGGTGCCCAATCCCCTTCAGCTCTTGTCCCCCAGCACTCCATATGTGCCGTAGGGGTGCCCAATCCTCTGTTAGCTACAGCCCCCAAACATTCATGTGGCATGCTGGGAGCTTACTCCAGTATGCCCAGTGCCTCTGTAAAGAAAATATCGTCTCCATTTTTTTTAAACCTGTAAAAAATGGTCCTCTGGTCTTCCTGCCCCTCCCACAACCCACGCCCACCCACTGTGCACCCTGCCTCACCACGCCCCCCCTCACCCCATACTTACCTCTGGAGTCTGGCACAACGATCTACGGTGGACTGGGAACACGTCTGCACTCTTCAGAGCTGACCGCTAACTGAGGACATGCTGGTAAGCTGTATAATGGCATAAATAGTTTTTTTTTCAACCAACTCTTTTGCATATTTCAGGCATTTTTTTGAATTTTGGCACCACATTTTTGACGTGGGGTTATTGGGCCCCCTTCTCATGAATTCAGCCACTGTCATAGCGTTAATCGGTCATGAAAGGTGATTTCATAGTCACTGCGTAGAATCACCTTTTGGGACTGATTAACAAAATGACAGTGCCAGTGTTTATGAGACTGGGCTCTCAAAAAGTCTATGTTGCAAATTTGGTGGGAAAAATCCATAAAATGACTGTTTTATTAGCGTGCGTTGTGCAGTTGCTACGCACGCTTGTAACTTTGCCAATTTGCAATATTTTCACTCCAGATTTTCTACATTGCCATTTTTCCACACCTCCTTATGAACAGTACAGCTGTCATTTTTCATATCCTGGCTGAAATGTGTTTTCGCACTTCCGGCGCAGAATAGCACGGTTGCTATGGGAAATCAGTGTTCGGGATGCATTAAGAAAATCACAGTGACACTGTTCATTAGCAGAGGTCCTAAAATGCCTGTGTTGAACATTTGGTGATGAAAGTCCATAAAATGACTGTGAAGGGCGAGCATTTTTACTATTCCCACTACAGATTTTCAACATTGCCATCTCTTCACACCACCCTATGGATGATATAGCTGTCATTCTTCATATCCTGCTCAATCTGTGTTTTGTATATGTGGCGTAGAATGGCATGGTCACTGTTGGAAATCAAAGTTCGAGCACATTGACAAAATAGCACTGCCATTCTTCAAGAGAAGAGATCCCACGTGCTTTCATGAGGTGGGGTCACAAAAGGCCATGTAGTGCAAATACTAACAAGCGCCCGGAGTGTTAGGGTTTCTAACCATAATGTCCCACCCTGTACAGACCTGACAGGCATCGGGGTGCGCCTTTGGATTGCCGACTGTACTGCTCATGTCATCCCACCCCACCCCCACCCAGTGACAGGCATCAAGGTGTACCTTTGACTCTTCAGCCCCACAGTTCACCCCATTCCTCTATGCTGTACCCATTTCAGTGTATGTCCTTATGGAATGGGGTGACTGTAAAGCCAAACATCCCAAGACACACCTCAACACATGTCGGTGTCTGCAGAATAGGCTAAGGTGACATAGCATGAACATTATGGGCGACAACCCAAACACTTACCCCAATGCCTGTCCATCTCTACAGGATGGAGGTAGGGTTGGCGTGAAGTTCAATACTTCACTGCTATTCTTATTCTGCATCTGTCTACCTCCTGCATTTCCAATGCTAATACCAGCAAGCAAACATTTGGCATTGACAAATGCTTGTTTAATGTCACCACCACTCTGCTCTCACCACTGTGGCTGTTTCAAAGCCATTCAATCCAGTTGCACGCATGCCCAGACTGTTCCTGGTTGTTAACCCTTCATGTGACGCACTATCGATAGGTTAATAACATCGTGATATCACATCGATGGTAAAACATTGTTATAAAAAGGTAGATTTCTACCTATAATAACGTTCTACCATACATTATAACACAGTAATGGCAGAAACTGTACCGCCACTGTGGGATAAACTAGCTGGGATAACTATAGACCCAGATGCCATTGAGTGGCCCCGCAGTTAAAAGACCAAATCTTTATTATTGGTCCCATAATGTAGGCTCCACCTCAGTCATCTGGCCCGGAACTGTTCCGACCTGTGTTGTATTAAATATGTAATTTTTTCCCTATTTTATATATGTGTAACCCCCTACAAATGGGGGTTCCTAAAATGTTTTCCTGGGGTTTGCACAATGCCCACTGCCAGGCTAGTGTTCTGTGTCTAAAACAGTTTGAATATGCCTGCATGAGATTGCCCTGTTAGCCTCCGTGTCTGTCTCTTTAAGAGCTATCTATTTCATAGGATATAATTAATCTGGATGGGGGCCGAGCGGTTTCAGGCTCGAGTCCCACCCGGGCTGTGGCACAGCTGCTCCATTCTGCCATTGCTGTGTGCACAGAGGCAGCCCTTATGGGATCTATGATTGTTTGTTGATTATCTGCTTTAATAGTATTTATATAGAAGTTTGTCTAACCTGCCTTCTTTTGCAGCATGGACTGTTTTGCTTAGAGCCACCATTTTGGTTCTGGACTGCCAGTTTGGACCAGTCGGTACCTTAGGGGACCTTAAAATGGAGATTGTCCCCAGAGGTCTTGTGGGAGTGAATTTCTGTAGGAATTGTAGTTTTTATTGTTTGGCACCTAAATGGATCTGAGGGGGAGCCCTTTTTGTGACACACAGATGGATCAACTAACCGAACCTTTTTGATCACTGGGATCCCAGAGCTGCCTGCAGCAGTATGCCTGTTAAGAGCTGGAGTTTGGAGAGGAACAGCTTGAGCAATCAGCAGCTGCTCCTGCGTGGTAGAAAAGGGATTCAGCAGGAAGGCTGTGCCTGGCCTGCCTGCTACCATCTTCCAGTGTGAAGAAGCCTGCATTGAATCAGACTATATCCGAATCTGTTCTTGAAACCTGAATTCTGAATCGAGAGAGAGAGAGTGAATTTCGCCTGAGTGTGGACCGAAGACTTGCTCCAGAAGTAATTGGCCTGTCAGGTACCGAATAGAGTCACAAAATGAAAGATTTGCGCAGAGATCCTGTAATAGTGCTAATGGACTTCATCCGTGCTGTGGCAGAATATTTGCTTACTTATAAATGTGCTGGATTTGTCATGTGGGTCACGATTGGTTCTCCACGTTCAAGTGTTATGCTAGCTGGAAGCTGCTCCAGCATTGTTATGGACTTAAATCGGAACTTTCCACCAGGTTTAGGCCTTACCATCTTGGCCTAGACTGCCACTCCCACCACAGAGACTCTTGTGACGAAAGACCCACCTGGAGATTCAGCTCCCTGCTCAACACCACCATACAGGATCGACCACCATGAGTGCCGTGGTGGGCCTGCTTCCTCTGGCCAGCCAGAACAACATCCTGAGGTCTTCATCTCATCAGTCCTGCCTCCTGTATCTGGGTAGCATGAGTAACCAACAGGGTAGCTCCCTGTAACAAAGCTGCAATGATTGTGTGTCATATGATTTTATTGTTTGGGTTGATCACAAGAGACTGAGCCATCCAGCTCCAGAATACAAATTTGGGTTGTAGTGCATGTTGCTTATTTTCTTTCCTAAGGGCCCCAACAACAGATGTAATACTGGCCTACCCCGGACAACGCTTCAGGCTAGCCTAAATAACAACTGGGTACCCAGAGTGTAAGTGACTGTGCCAGAGGGACTCTTAGTGCATGCATGCTTAACCTGACTAAATCAGATCCAAAATCAAATGCTAGATTGCTGCCTCACCCTTGTTCACATGTGCCGAATAAATAAAATTCTATTGTTTTTGCATTTAACTTGGCTAGTGTGTACATTTGTGGAGGGGATACTGTATTGCCACTACACTGTTCCGTTGCAGGTCTTGGGTTACAGGGAGTCTCCAGGGCCATTGCAGCTGATCCAGCCCCTGGTGGTACATGTACCAAGTGTGGGTTCAACATTGTATTCCTATGTTAACTGTGATTGTTCATCTGCTGACTTGTGTAAGCCACTAGAGGGGTTAGAGGGGATATTAGTGTCCTGGAGGCTATACCCATAGCAGCTACGCTACCCTTAAACCAACCCTCTGGGTGGAGGCACCCATTCACCGAGCTCAGGCCCCTCAACCTGCGCCTAGTCACACAGGCAGGGGTAGTATCCCTTGGGATAGCACCACCTAGGGGTTATATATGGCTAACACTACTTTTTCCCATTCTTACTGTGAGGGGGTGGTGGGTTGGTTGTAACCGCCATTTTCCTCCTAAACCCTGTAGCAGAGACCCTAGTAGATACAGTAGGTTGCAATGTTCTGCTGTACAGACTCATCCTCCCAAAGCTACTGGACCTCCTTTTTAATTGGCAGACAAAAGCTCCGAAGATTGTCTCAATCCCAAAAATATGCATGTGTGTGTAAGAGAGTATGATCACTACTAAACTCCTCCATTGCTTATGGGAAGCATAGTAGCTTGAGTTCAGAATGATAGAAGCCTGGGATGCATGTGAGCCCTGGAATCCGAAGCTGAGGTCACCATGTGTCAAGGAGGTAAGATGCTCAGTTCCCAGGGAGGGAGAAGAGAGACCACCCGATATTTGTACAGGTCAGCTGGATGACCAAAGAGAAGCATTAGCAGCAGCCACCTGCCCGCTTTCTCAGGCGAAGGAGGTGTGCAGCCATTGTGGGTCTGATTAGCAGGGTGTGGGAGGGGAGGGGGAACTAGGGAATAGGAATTTGGGGAAAAGAATTATAAGAAAAAAATTGAGGAGTCCAGGTTTGATCTCATGAATAGTGCAGCTTATAGTTCATGGAAATGGGATCGCTTACTAAGGTGGAGCATTTCTCGGCTGGAGCCTGGAGAATGGATATCAAAACATAAAAAGCAGAAAAAGGCTGATGAATCTTGTTTGCAACAATTAGCCTGGAAAACGTACAGTTAGCTGAGAGAGCAACTGACTGTGAAACACCTGACAGCAAGCTATGTTATTGATTCTGTGGCTAAGTGAGTGTATCCATGGGTGACATTTTACCTGCTGAATGGGACTTTTTTTGGCTAATGTTGCTCTGCTAACCTCCAATATAGTCATTAGAGCTATTTGACAGCAATGTGCTTTTTTTAAATTTGATTATTTTTTTCCTTGCTCCTTTCTTTTACTCCGCTACACCTGAGACTATCAGGCTTACCTATGCCCCTCTCTTGCTTAGCGACTCTGTTGCCATCTGAGGACCTCTTGTAGTTACTATAGTTGTCCCACCACTGGAGGCTTCAAATGAAATATTGACGAGGGGGTCCAGCCACCAACAGAAAATTGCAGTTGGGGCCGGGCTGTCAGCACAGCAGTAGTGTTACCCCTCAGGATGGTGGTGACTCGCGTTGTGGGAACAAGTCCCAGGTGTCAGGGGCAGGCCCATGGGAGAAGGGCTGATCATCTCAGTGCATGCTCTTCTCTGGGAGGAAGGGCTGTAGTCTCTGCTATAACATCGACAACTGAGTGACCAGTGACCACCGAGCGCAGTGCTGCTGCAGACTCAAGTGGGGGGGGGGGGACACAGTTATCTCCAGAGAGTGGCCACACAGTTGTGTGAGTGCAGATGTCATGTCATGGAACCCTAGTGGGCAGCATACTGAGGGCAGGACGAAACAGGATAAAGTGGAAAAAAAAACAACAATGTGCAACAGAAGGAATTAATCACTTTCAGACTCCATCACTCTTGACAGCCCACGTGTCCCCACATATAAGATGGGCAAGAGGAAAGTCATGGCGGAAGACACTCCCAGAGGAACCCACCAGGAAGAAAATGCCCTCATCTGAGGAAATACCCTCTGTAGACCACCTGGGGTCAGATAAGTGACAAAGAAGTGTTGCAGGTGGAGCTGGGAGGTCACCTGGCAGTGGTGGGCAGCATCAGTGACAGGTGGAAAAGAGTGAAGAACTCAGTCACAGCTGGCATCCGCTGACCTCAGCTGTTCAACTCCTTAATGAGAGGCAGTGTGCTCTAATGGCTACAATACTGGCTTGGTAACCAGAAGATCATAGGATCAAACCACAGAAGAGCCACAAAATACTCATTGTTGGAACTTGGATATTAAGTCACTCAGCTTATCAGGTCCAGCCCGGTGGCTCTGAGGGTTGAGGCCCTAGATGCCACACTGGTGACCCAGGTTTGGGAATGGACTCAGGTGGGTGGGGACGGCAAGGGAGGAGAAGATTGAGCATCCAGAGGTCTGCTCTCCTCTCCTGGGATGGGAATCGTGGGACATTGTGCCACTCTGTAGCGGCCCCCAGAGGAGACCGGGGGCAACACATTAGTGTGCCAATTACAGGGGCGAGGTGACGGCGGACGTCAGCTGAGGGCCCGCCCTCAGCGTGGATGTCATTGCATGTCTGCACGTCAGGGGTGTAAACTAAGGTGGAAAACCCCAGAGCTTTGGGAGACGAGGGCGGGGACTCTAGTGGTGGTAGCCCACACTCCCAATGCTGGCCCTGATCCCGACTTGACTCTCTATGGCCCCACCTCTCCCATTCCAAGCCACGGGAGGGGACCCAGCACCCGATTCCTCATTTGGGAGAGGGACACTGCGGGCGGTAGAGGCAACACCGAGGGGGCCACACCGGAGAGATACCCAGTAAGTACCAGTGACCAGAGGGAAATAAAGTTTGAAAAAAAAAAAGTCACTCAGCTTATCAGTGCTCTGTAAATAAAACCGTTGTGAACTACACTTAGAATACAGTGTGCAATTTTTGGAACCCTTTAATGAGGGACATTAATAAGCTGGGATTGGTGCAGAGGAGGGAGACCAAAATGATACGTGGCCAACCAACAGGGGAAGGTATACAAGCAGAGACTGGAAAACCTCAACATATACTCACTGGAGACCAGGAGGGAGGGGTTGAACATGACTGAAATATTTAAATACAGGAAGGAGATTAATAAGGTGGACTCAAGTGAACTGGTCAAGAGCAGTAGTAATAAGACTACTATGGAGAACAGCAGCACACTAGTTGGGGGGTAAATTCAGGAAGGATGCTGGGAAGTACTGTTTACAGAAGGAGTGAGGATGGGTGAAACAAGCTCCGGAGATGCTGGTCAGTACAAAACAGTGGAAGAGTTACAACAGAGGTGGGCAGACATCACTACCAGTAAGGGGGCAGATGTGGAGGTTGGATGGACATGAACCTCTAGAGGGCATGTACTACCACACAGGGCAGACTAGAGAGATTGAAGGGCCATCTTCAGCTGGTGGTGCATTTCTATGTTTCTATGTTTCGCTGCCCCAGCTTACCCACTTGCAGAAATGGGTAGAAGCAGGACCTCACTGGAAACAAGATGCTGCATCTTAGTTGGGCTATCCTGGGTAAATATGCCAAAAAAAAACTGTATATCATTCTTAAAAAAAAACAAGAATTTTCAATTGATTCCATTTTCATTACTTTACTGAAGATATTTAGGTGAAAGCAACCTCCTCACAATTTATCTGTGACAGAGGAGAAGAAGTCTGGAGCTGAAGACATGATGCTCTGCTTGTGGCATCACAGCTATTTCCACAGCAACAGACTGCAGTATCTCAAGCAGGGGATTACAGAATAAGCTCTGGACTCAGCATCACCTGTAAGAGAACTGAAAGAGGCAAGAGGCAATTTTCCTGCAAAATGTCTTAATAATTAAAAGCTGAATGACTCATGACTCATCCGCACAGTGGTAGGGCTACCGCTCTTGATGCTGGCATCTGGGATTTGGGATTGAGCCTTGTCACCGGGGGCTGGACGGCAGTGGTGGTGGTGGTGGTGGTAAGGTGGGGTGGAATTTAGCATCCTAGTGGATGCTCTCCTTCTCATGGGAGGCTGTGTGACCCTGCCATGCTAGTGCCACTTGTCTGTTCCCAGATGGTGGTACAGGTTGACACACCTTTGGTGACAGGAGATGGTGGCCGGCACCACACAGCCACACACACAGTGCACTCAGCATTACAATGACTGGAATCTTAGTAGAAGAGGACCAGCAAAATGAAAAAAAAAAATGGCAGATGCCTGTAGACGAACCCCGATATGTTTGGATCCCACACCTCGACTCCATTATCATCTGACTATGTGGCCACTGTCAGGGGTACATCCCCATTCCCCCACCCCATCTGCAGGGCATTCCAAGGCAGAATGGAGGCAGTATGTTCCAGACTGAGAGGAGCGGGACTGTGGTGTGCCATGTGGCTCCTAAGGATACAGGTGCTGGAGATGAGGATGGTGGGTGAAAACAACTGATTAAAAAAATGAAAGAAACTAATGGCTCTGAAATGAATAATTTTTGGAGCACCGTGTATTGGAGTTCTGCTGATGCCAGATACAGATTGGTCAATACCAGCAGGAACATCTGCAAGAACTAGGCACATGGTGGATTACCTGCAGGGGGAGGGCCTCAAACAACTGGTACAACAACCTATAAGAGACAGGGCTATCCTAGATCTAGTACTGACTAGCAGGGAAAGGATCACAGATCTCCAGGTAGAAGGTCACCTGGGGGCCAGTGACCATCACATGGTATGGTTTAGTTTGGCCACTAGAACTAAATCATCCCATTCCAAGCAAAAATATGGGACTTCAGAGGAGCTGACTTTGATAAGATGGCCAATAGAGTTAAGCTAGCCCTGGCAAAAAGAAATACAGGTGAGGGGCTACTGGCAAAGTGGGTAAGCATTAAGGATGCAATACTTGAAGCAACATCCCATTGTGTTAGAGAGAAAAGGAAGTGCAAAAGAAGAAGGAAACCACTTTGGTTCTCAAAAACAGTAGCAGAAAAGGTCAGAGCCAAAAGGCTGTCCTTCATGAAATATAAGGAAACACAGTGGGATGAAGACAGGGAGGCATACCAAACTTCCGTAAGGGAAGCAGGGAAGGCAGTAAGGCAGGCAAAGGCCTAACCCGAGGAAACACTAGCACAAACAGTAAAAGAAGGTGACAAGACTTTCTATAGATACATTAGTGAAAGGAGAAAGTCCAGAAGGGGTATTGCTAAGATCAAAAGAGATAAGGGGGCGAGTGAGGAGGAGGACCATGTGAAAGCATCTATCCTAAATTAATACTTCTGATCAGTATTTACTGAAGAGAAGGTAGGGCATGGCCCATAGCTCAGCACCATGGACACGGGGGGTGGGGGAGAGAGGTGTGCACTATTCACTTCACAAAAGACAGAGTCCTACAAGAGCTCGATAAGCTCAGGGTGGACAAGGTAATGGGACCTGATGGCATACATCCCAGGGTACTAAAGGAGCTAAGGGTGGAACTAGCAGAGCCATTAGCAGAACTGTTCAGTGAGCCTCTGAGCACAGGAGAGGTCCCAGAAGACTGGAGAAGGGCTCATGGGATCCCGCTCTACAAGAGTGGTAGCAGGGAGGAGGCAGGGAACTACAGACCAGTCAGTCTTACCTCAGCAGTGGTCAAGATTATAGAGGCACTCCTTTAGGAAAGGATAGTGCAACACCTGGAATCCATAGGAGCACAGGATCCAAGACAGCGTGGGTTTACAAAAGGAAGGTCCTGTCAAACTAATCTCATAGGTTTCTTTGACTAGGTAACCAGAGTGGTGGACCAAGGGGGAGCAGTTGATGTCACCTACCTTAACTTCAGCAAAGCGTTCAATACTGTTCCACATAGAAGATTGATTAATAAGCTGGGTAGGCTCAGGGTGGGTCAGAAGTTGGTCAACTGGGTGGCAAACTGGTTGATGGGCAGAAAACAGAGAGTGGTGGTAAACAGTATACAGTCAGAAGAGATGGAAGTCACAAGTGGGGTACCTCAGGGATCAGTCCTGGGGCTGGTCCTCTTCAATATCTTCATCAGTGACTTTGCAGATGGACTGGCGGGTAAGGTTTGTCTGTTTGCAGATGATGCCAAGATCTGCAACAGAGTAGATGATCCAGATGGGGTGGGCAGAATGAGAATAGATCTGGATAAACTAGCAAAATGGTTGGAAGAGTGGCAACTGGGGTTTAATGCAAAGAAGTGCAAGATCATGCACATAGGGAAGAGAAACCCTGAAGCCACCTATAGACTGGGAGGGGAGTTGTTGCAGTCACAAGGGAAGAAAGAGACTTGGGCATCATCATCACCGATGACCTGAAATCATCCAAGCAGACCACTGAAGCAGTAGGTAAGGCTAGGGGGATGTTGGGGTGTATTAGTAGGGATATCACAAGTCGGAAGAGGGAGGTAATAATCCCTCTTTACAAGACACTGGTTAGGCCCCATCTGGAGTACTGTGTGTAGTACTGGAGGCCACACCTTCACAAGGACATTAATCAAACTGAGGCAGTCCAGAGAAGGGCAACCAAAATGGTGCAGGGACTGCATCAGAAAACATATGAGGACAGATTAACGGAACTCAATATGTATACCCTAGAGCAAAGGAGGGAGAGAGGATATGATCGAAACATTCAAACACCTTAAGAGAATTAACAAGGTAAAAGAGTCTAACAAGTTTCAATAAAAAAAATAGCAGGGCAAGAGGACACAACATGAGATTAGAGGGAGGTCGATTAAGGGGTAATGTGAAGAAGTTCTTTTTCAAAGAAAGTGTGGTGGATGCATGGAACGGCCTACCTCAGGAAGTGGTGGATATGAATACAGTGCAGGGCTTCAAACAGGCATGGGATAGGCATAAGGGAGCAATACAGATTAATATGAATAGATAGGCCACTGACAGAGCAAAGGCCGATGGCACATTTATAAGGTAGAAAAAGAAATGGGCAGACTGGATGGGCCTTGTGTCCTTATCTGCCGTCAACTTCTATGTTTCTATGTGACAGTCATGTTTTTACTGGGGAGCAGCCCTGCTTTAAAATCAGATAAAATAAAAAAACCTTCCAGAAATGCACTCTGCAGACCTGACTTTTTCAATCAATCATTGCAAGCCCATTCGTTTACATGTGCCAAAATCACTAATGGGTGGTGGGGGGGTTGCTAGGTTGCAATTGTAAGACATGTTCCAAGATTTATTGCTAGGTATAAGGAGACATTTGATGGTTTTGACATTTTTTCTAATCAACTCCAGTATTTTGTGTGTCTGAACATGCAGTTAGGGAGACAGGAATATTAAACAGAGTAAAATGATGAAAGTGAAACATTTATTTACGGTCCCAGATGGCATCCCATATCTGGGAACAAACAGTAATCATCACACCCCTCTCCCCCAAATGCTGTTGAAAACAGCCTGCAAAAATCATTTAAAGCTTTTCTATTTTCTTACTCACTTTTTTTTTTCAGTCTATAATTTTTTGGTTTAATAAATCTATTAAGTTGTGGTAAGCCTGACCACCAACAACAAGGTGACCCCCATCATGGGTCTTTCAATTTTAACATGCCTGTATGAGCTGTAATTCCACCGCTTTCCCTGATTCTCTTATGTGAAGATGACTCTCTAGCAGAGTTCAGGCCCATAAGGGGGCTCACAGTTGGCCAATGAGAATCATGCTGAATAGGAGAAGGCCATAACCCTGTTGCATCCACTGAGTTTTGGGACTCATTCCCCTAAAAGAGCAGTGTGGATGTGGGTCCCAGAATTCCACATTGTGGCTCGCAGGAGGGTCGAGGTCATCACCACAAAGGTGAAGCTCTCAGCTTCCAGAAAGTGAGGGTGCTGGCCTCAGGGGTGGGCACCCTCAGCTGGCAGATCAAGGTGTGACATTGTATTGACTGAAAATAGTTGCTCTCCTGGCCAGAAGGAAGGGTGCAGAAGTGCTCAACCTGAGGGGAGTGGTCAGGAGTGACAAAACAGGAAAAAGAATGATATGAAAAATATATAAAAAAAAAGGCTGCATAGCCCAGCTGCTATAGCCCAGCATGGAGAAGCTGGAGATCCTAGGTTCAAATCTCACCAAAGTCATAGCTCACTCTTTGACCTTGATCATATCACTTGAACCCCTCATGGTCTCTCAAATAGGTTAAAAGCAGGACCCCACTGAAAATGAGATGCTGTGTCTCTGTTGGATTATCCTGGGGAAAGACAGTAAAAGTCAGCTGGGCCTGGTGGTGCTAAAGTTAGTACTTTAAGAGAGAGAGAGAGAGAGAGAGAAACACTAGGGTTTGTGTCCACAACCCGATCACATGTCTCATTTGTCACTCATTGACAGAGATGTCCCTGATTTTTCCTCAAAATTGTCCTCTGCCCCTCAGGATGTTGGTGCTTCTGTAGCTGCACTGTTGGGATCTGAAGCACCAAATATTCACTGACCTTGGGCCCTGAGGTCACAGAAAAACATAATTTTTAGAAACGTTTCTACTTATAACAAGCATTTGCCAATGCTGAATGTTTCCTTGCTTGGTGTATATGTCAAGGGTGTATTGTGTTATTTGGAATAAGGGGAGAGAAGGAGTGGCGAAGTTGGTCAAAGTCAGGACGTCCTTATCTGCCAACAGATTCTGTTTCTATGTTATTTTTCACTGGATTCAGCTCTGGTCTCTCCTCTCACCCCTGGTGCACTGGTACGTCTGGCGGTGGAGGGACAGCTTTTTCTTAATTATGCCACAGCAATCACACCGCTCCATGTGCTTTACAACAGTGATGGTGGTGGGTGGTATTACCAGCTGCACTGCCAGTGGCCTGTTTGGCTTCCCACACCACCTGCTTGTGGTTTGGCATTCACCTCAGTGCTCAGGACTCAAACAGCATCCAGTAATTCCATTAATTCTTCGTAGCAGTTACTGCTGTCTCCTCTGCACTGACATTAGTTGTGCATGGCCATCTATAAACCAACCACAACAGCCCACCGTTCCCCCTGCCCCCATGTTCCTGGTTCACCAGCCAGTGCTGGACAGAGGTTCCCAATTGTCTGGTGTTGGATTCCTTGCCAGCTTCATCTGTGGGGGCCTTACCTTGCAGTCCCCAGCTGTTATTTGTATGATGCTCCTTGCAGGGGCCTTCTGCCTTCTTTTCTGGTGAGGTTGAGGGGCATTCTGCAGGCAGTAAATGTATTCATGGATACAGCCCCTTCTCAGTGTACACTGCCTTGTGCACCTGTTGGTACAACTCTCCATCATTGGGGATATGGTGATGTGCATAGCTGTTCTGTGGCACAGTGTTCTGCAGCCCAGATATGCCGCTTTTTCTTGTGTCTGGATACTCTTTGTGGATTGAGCCCTTAATAAGCTAAAAAAATGCCGCAACCATCATTGTCAGCTTTGAGTGTACTGTGCCGTCTTTGAATATCAGACTTCCAGATCTGTATGGTTAAATGACGCAGTGAGTCTGTCACATCATGTGAGAGCACACGGCCACAGAGAAAAGAAAAGAGTAAAAACCATGGCAGACAGGAACCTTGACACCATCCAGATTGTCTTAAAACTCTTCCATCTGGGGTCCTGAAACACAGAACAGAGGACAGGTGAGAGTCAGAGGGGCAAGGAACTCACTGTTGTCATGATTTCCTATGTTTTATTAAATGCTGTCCTTCACTGAGGACAGCAAGAGGAAAAATCACTTGCTTGCGGTCAGTTGATCATGTCACGTCATACATTGCCCCGGGCATAGGTTTATGATGGCTACGGACAGTTTTGTACGTAGATTTTGCTTCAATTGAGCTTATGCAACTGAATGAGATGTGTGCTTGTGTGACTTCGATACATTGTGGCTGTTTGCCTCTCTATCCGTGGGGTATACCACCCGATAGGGGTAAAATGCGAGGAACCCTAGAGGAGGGTTCCCCCCTGTAGGTGCCATGGGAATAATTCCCTTGGCCAAAGCTGGCTTAGGAAGTAGCCCATGGGAAAGAGAGAAAAGCCGCTAGAGGAGGAGGGGTGGATGGTGGGGCAATGAAGAAATGAATCCTGGAACAGTGCACTAGTAATGAACTACTGTCCCATCAGTCTCACATGTATTCAATGTAAATTAATGGAAAATATTTTTAAGATTATAATCAAGGCAGAAATGCAAAAACATAACAATGTAGATTCATCCCAACATGGCTTTAAACAAGGGCATTCTTGTACCACCAACCCGATTGCTTTTTATAATGCCATAAACCAAGGGTTAGACACCAATACATCTATGGATGTCATCCTCCTGGACTATAGTAAAGCCTTCAACACGGTGACTCATAGCATCTGTAACCCCTAGGTGGCACTATCCCAAAGGCTACCCTGCCTGTTTGGCTACTAACATGTTGAGGGGCCTAGGTCCAATGGTGGGTGCCTCCACCCAGAGGTCAGGGTTGATAGTTGTTAGACTAGCTTGGGTACAGCCCTCTGGGACACTGTGACCCCCTTTTGTTTCCACTAGTGGCCCACACAATACTCAGGAGTTACCTACCCTATACCCTACAATTGTACACTTCTTACACATACAGTAACACTTACCCTCAGGACTGATGTCTTGCAGCACGTCTCTGAGGACCCCCTGTAAAACAAGGTCAGGCAATATACACAAACACAATACAATGCTTTTTTCTACATGTACTGACACCACAGACAGCATATAGTTCAATAACAACAAATCTGATTTATTAGAGGGGGCAGTAACAAGAAGGGAGTAATCAGGTTGATTTGGTTTGGAAATATTCAAATCACAGTACTGTGTAAGCATATAGGGTCCAAATGTCACTCTTGGGTACCCGATGGTGGGGGCTAGCTAGGGTCGGTGCAGCTGGTTGGGGGCCTTTGATGGAAAAACACATCAACACACAATTGTAATCTGGAGCCCTGGGGCTCAGTTCATGAAGAAATGAAACAGCAATAATCAGATGACACACTTGTAATTGATAAAAGGCTGCAGGAGATACCCAGATTTGTACTCATACACAAAGCTGAAAGCTGGATGGAGGATGTTCTAGCTGGATTACCAGAAAACAAGGTATGGTGACAGGGTCCTTGTGGCTGGACCCAACTGCAGTTGATAGCAAGAGGATTTAGTCCGAGTCAAGCTGGGATCTGCTTCCAGCTTTAGCACACATGTAACCCCTCACCCCTGCCTTTCTAGCAAAATGACAGGTGGCATGCTGTTGAAGCTGACAGCAGTACCTGGTGCGGACTGGGTTCGGGGAGGATGAGGTTACTCGGCACAGGGGGACCTAGGTTTGGCTACTCTGCACAGGGCACCCAAGTAAATCTGAACACAGGAAGCAATAACTGTAATGTCCAGAACCAGGAATGGGATTCTTCAGTGTGGCTTTTATTCACTTTCAAGCTGAACAAATAAAGCATACACGAACCCCCATGGGGCTACATTTCCTGGTAATGCAGATTAGAGACAACAGAACACTTTATCACCATTTCCAGCCCTCAGGCTCTAAACCCACCAGGCACACAGCCCAGACTTGCACGCAGCTTTGGGTACACAGCCCGACTTGTACACTACTGGGGTTTTCCCCACTGGACCGGCTCCCCCGCCAGCCACTTGATCCGCGGTCCATTTCAGGAATTAACCAATTATCCTGTTGTGGCTCCCCAAACCACACTAGAGTCTTTGACTCCTAGAGAGAATTTTCTTACGATCCCATGTCTGGGTACTTCCTCATCACTGGCCAAGTGCCTGAGGCAAAGTAGAAATCCACAGAAGAAATCTAGAGGTGGACATGGTCACTAAAGATGGGGCCACCCACCTCCAGATCCCACAGCCCATACCCGCCATTTATCTGAAACTGAACAATTCCTTTACTGAACTTTCAAATGTAGATTCTGGGTAGACGTCTGTCACATCTCCTCTACATATCCTTTGCATCCCAACAAGCTCTGGACTTGAACCTACTTTTACTTTGCTTAGCCCATTACTCTAGGCTTTCCAATATTTAGTAGTTCAATCCCCACATTGTCACACAAGTCCCAGGGTGAAAAACATAGGCCCTTTTAGCAAGAGCAGACACTTACCCTCACGTTGCAGGTGCCCCACAGGCGACTCACAAATCTTCTTGCTCTTCCAAATAAACACTGGAACACATAGACAGCTTTTCCTTCACAAGCAGAACTAGGGGGTTGCCCCAGGAATCTGCAGGGAAACCTTTTCTGCCCCCCCTGAGGGGAGGGGGCACTGAGACCCGAAAACAGCGGTCTCCACCACTTCAATTAGCTTCTGTGTCTCTCTTTAAGGTGGAGACACACACCCTATTAAACTAAAAGTAGCCCTCTGTCAGGGCTGAGGCTCCTAGAGCCTTTACTGAGCTGCTCTACCAGCAAGCTCCCAACTTCACACTTCACTGACCGAAGACTTACTGAAGACACTGACTTGAAGACTGACTTCAAAACCTCCCAACGTTCTAACCAACTCCCTCTGCTGCAGATTCCAATGTGGCTCATGCAGCTGTGATAGTTCTATTGGTGATGTCATCCCTCAGTCTCAGCTGAGACTGAGAACAGAGGAGAAAGTGTGAAACCCATTTAACTGGAGTTTCACGTTGCCTTCCTGCCTACCACTAGGTCTTACTGGTGTAACCCCTAGATGGCGTTATCCCAGGGGCTACTACCCCTGCCTGATTTGCCACTAACAGGTTGAGGGGCCTGGATCCAATGGCGGGTGCCTCCACCCAGAGGTCAGGGTTTGCAATAGTTAAACTAACTTGGTCACAGCCCTCTGGGACACTGCAACCCCCCTTTCTTCCCACTAGTGGCCCACACAATATATCAGAATTACCTTCACAGTATACACTTACCCCCAGGTCTGGTTCGCACTGGGACCTCCTGTGAAATGAGATACAGTGCAACAATCACAGTACAGTACTTTAACATAGACAAATACCTCAGGCAGTATAACTTTGCTGAAACAAGCAGCTCTGATTTATTTAGGGGATATAACAAGGACAGGGGAAATCAGTTAATTAGCTTATCACTCTAATAATCTACCTATGGCTCTGTGCACAGGCCTATCCCTATCAGTTACTGTCCTGGGTACCCAAGCCCTAGTGGCTAGTCCAAACCGTGGCAGCTGGTAGGGCCCTTTCACACAGAGAAAAGGAGAATTAAACAGTCAGCAGTACAGTAATTCCATTTGGATTTAATGTGGCAATCCAACAGGGGCGACTGAATTAGTACTCACGACCTCCAAATAAGATAGGGTCCTTCAATGTCAGCAGGGCTCACTTGAGGTACACAAACCTCTTCACACATTTATATAAAAGAAAGCACTATACCAGGCAGGCTGCATCTGTATCCCGATACGCAATTACTGCACAATACCCGGAGAACACACAGCAGATTCAGTTCCTGACAGACAGAGTGTAATTCAACAATTTCTCCAGTCTTCTACAGGGTGAGCCTGGTTTCTACTCTTCAGAGATCCTTTGATTCTTTTCACAGGACGGATTCAGTCCCTAACAAGCTGTTACACAAGCTGCAGACTGGAGCTCTGGGCCTTACACACGTTTTTTGACTAAAACTGCACACTGAAAAAGCACAGGGCTCCTTCCTTCTTCACTGCCAAAGCTCAACTGAAGCTCCAACCGACAAAACTGGGCACTTCCTTTGAGTTCCTCCCAGTTCTTGATGGATTGGCTGTCACTCACAATAGACTGCTGCTGTTGGTCCAAAAGGCACTGAAGTCTAAACTACATCTCCCAGAGTCACTGCCCATACAATCCTCTTGTGGCTGGCTCAGATTATGAGTCCAAGTTCTGATTCGTCCAAGGCACCATTTTAGAGCTAGCTTACCCACACTGATTGGTCCAGTTCAGCAGTTCAAAACTAGAATGGGGAACTAGCAGACACAGTTCTGACTGCAAAGAAAGCAGGTTAGACAAACTGTAATTTCATTATTACCTAAATAATTTCTGGCAAACAGTTACATCTTTCAGATAGGTTCCCTTTGCACTCCTAGTGACTGCAAAAATGAAGTGAATTGGCAGCAGCTCAAGTGGTACTCAGAGAAGCACACAGTCCCCATACAAACTAATTATGTCTGCAAGCAGACAGCTCTAAAGAGACAGTACCAGAGGCTCTAAAACACTCACTGATAAATGGCTTAAATGCCAAACACCATTCAGGCTTGAGCATTCAAGCAAGCTCCTTGAAGTCTTTTGGGAACCCCATTTAGGGTATACACTGGGATTCTATTAACCCTGGCAACAAGGGTTACACACAGCTCACAGAAAAAGGGAAATAATATTGCAATCCCCACAAGTACTATGTCACATTTATATGTAAAAGGAAAGTACTATACCAGGCAGCTGCTTCTCGATCCCAATCGCAAACACTTGCAAATTACCTGGGAGCACACACAGCATCAGCAGTCCCCGACAGGCCGATCGCACTTCAGCAAATCTTCGGTCTTCTACGGGCAAGCCTGGTTCTACACACTGCTTCCTTCTCTTCAAAACTCGGATTTAGTCCGAACTGGCACTTACAAATGGCTGAAGACCAACTTCAGGGCCTTCCACGAGCTTCCTGCACGGACTGTATGCCACATCAGAAGCAGGGTTCCTTCTCTCTTCACTGTCACTACTGATCTGAGCTTTCCAGTAACAGAGCAGGGCATTTTCTTTGAGTTCCTCCCAGTTCGGTTGGCTGGTTCGGCTGTCACTCACAATAGAGCTCCCTCTGTTGGTGCAAAAGGTGCCAAGGTCCAAACTACATTTCCCAGAGGCACTGGCCATACAGTACATAGGTGTCCGGCTCCACAATGAGTGTCCAAGTTCTGATTTGCCAGCAGCAGGCTCCATTTTAAAGGTCCCCCCACACTGATTAGTACAGTTCAGCAGTTCAAAACCAGAATGGAGGGCTAGGCAAATACAGTTCAGACTGCAAAGAAAAGCAGGTTAGACAAACTGCATTTTCATTATTACTCTAAACAATTCCCGGCAAATTGTTATACCTTTTGAAAGAGCTCCCTCTGCGCATTTAGCGACGGCAGAAATGGAGTGAGTTGACAGCAGCCTGGGCAGGACTTGGGCATTAAAACACACAATCCCCCTTCTAAATTAATTATGTCTGCAAAGCAGACAGCTCTAAAAGAGACAGTACGTGGAGGCTCAAATAGCACTCACTTGGAACCACATTTAAACAGCTTAGATGCCAAACACCTCCAGGCTTGGAGCATTCCTGCAAGCTCCTGGAAGACTTCTGGGAACCCCCATTTGCAGGGGGGTTACACCTCCTTATAACTAAGCTAATTTAACTAGGGTTTTCTCCAAACATAGTCAGGTGGATAGATAGCTGGCTGATAGATAGATCAATGTGTAAAAATCAATGGACTACTATCAGATGAGGTGAGTGTGATTAGTGGGTCTAGGGATTAATCCTCGCCCATTATTATTTAACATATTCATCTCTGGTATTCAAATTAGCTCCAATAATTCACTTTCAACATTTGCAGATGACACCAAACTTGGGGGGGTGGACTCTGACATAAATAGAGTTATACTTATAAATGACCTTGCATTACTAGAACAGTGAACTCACATAAATGGGATGTTGTTTAACACGAATAAGTGCGCAGTTCTTCACTTTGGTATTAACAACCCCAAACAAGTATACAAATTAAATAACATTACGTTAAAATCTTCTACCTGTGGAAAAGATCTGGGAATACTGGTTAATAATAAACTTTCTTCCACTAATCATTGTAATCATATTGCTATAATCTCTAATTCACTTCCATGAAGAATTGATCGCACCTTCATATCTAAAACAGAAGAATGTATAATTTCTTTGTTTAGGACCCACATTAGACCTTACTCAGATTATGGGTCACCTGCCTGGAGCCCATACTTGGTAAAAAATAGTTGCCATATTGAGCAAATTCTGCGAAAAGCAACCAAAATGGTTCGATACCTAGCACACTTATCTTATCTTGAAAGACTGCAGAAAACAGGTCTTCACTCCTTTGAATTTAGGCGATGTAGAGGTGACTTTTTGTTCATGTACAAAATACTAAAATTGTCAACATTAATGAAGCAATGCGGCATTACTATGACACAAAGGAAAAAGACCAAGACTCCATAATAGACAACTATTAGTCAGTAGGGCCAAAACAAACAAAAGACTTCACTGTTATTCTGTAAAACCTCCCAGACTGTGGAATAAACTCCCACAGGAACTAGTCGATAGTAACACGTTGATTATTTAAAAAGGTAGAGATAGATGGCTCTCTGTCAATTTTCAACTGCCAATTTAATGTCCCATTCTTGTGGCTTTGGCCTACTTTGGTCCCTTTTAACCTAGTAAACCTAGTAAGGCCTGATGGGGAGTGATGTTGTTGCTCCACCTACTGAACCTCAGGTCAGTTGGCATTCATCTGTATCCCCCCCCTCCCCCGGGTCGTGCCTGAAAATAGGCAGGATTTGTCTAGTGCACTTACCCGGTCAACAAAAGCTAAATAAATAAAATAAATAGCCTTCCCATTCAATTGTGCTTACGTAACTGGATGTATACTTGTGTGACTTTGATACATTGTGGCTGTTCACCTCTCTATCCATGGGATATATCACCCTGTAGGGGTATGATTCAAGGAACCCTGGAGGAGGGCTCCCCCTATAGGTGCTGCCGGAATAATTCCCTTAACTAAAGGTAGCTTAGGAAGAAGCCCAAAAAGAATACTCAAAAGGGTGTTGAGCCTCGAAGAGGCGAGAACTCAGAATATATCGAGACCAGACAGTAAGGAGATAGACGTAGATGGGAAGGACAGGAGAAGAACCAGATATGATGAGGACAATGAATGAAATGAAAGCTGATGAGATGCAGAAGAGCAGACTTCCCAAAGAGAGAGGGAACAGCTGGGGCCATCATCCGACTCCATCCAACAGTGGAACTTAACTACGGAACCTATGAAAGCACTAACCTTGCTTAATATTATGACCATCAGCATGGAGGAGAGGAAAAAAACTCTCTGAGGAGGAAACATTTGTTGATCCAAGGTCTATGTCACCTTCCCTCCAGGCTGAAGGATGTTTTGATCAGTGACGGCTCAGCAACTGCATCTAGAGTGGATATAGAGGAAGAGGAAAAGATTCCAGTTGAGATGAAACTCTCACACTGTCTTTGTAATGGGAATGCTGGGGAGGAATGTGAGTGACAGCTCTGCAACTAGGCCCCTAAAAGCAAAGCAGGAGAGAAAAGACTGCTGAGGCATTCAGCCAGCCTACACAAGCCTACGAAACAGACCAGATGAACCAAAAGCAGTCAGATAGAAAATGGGCGAGAGTGCCTCTGAACCTGCTTGGACAGCCAAAGGGCCCTGAAGATGCGCCCCTCGCAGCCTGAAGTCAGAAATTTTCATCCAGAGGTGTTGCCAAATTGAGGGACAACTGAAGGTTCGGCCGGAGGAAGACGTTTCACTAAGTGCCAGGGATAAGGACCCTGCTTTAAGCTCCGCATGCTGTAGATGCAGACTCGGTGCGATGGAGAGAAGCCTTGAAGGCTGGAACGTTAAGGAGAAGTATGAAATGGATGATGTATTATGATGGAGAGAAGCCTTGAAGACTTGAATGGTTTAAGGTGAGGAAAGAAATGGACTATGTGCGATTATGCAATGAGGCCTAGAAGGCTGGTATGGTTTAAGGTGAAATACAAAATGGGTGATGTACGATCTTGATAGGGTGAAGCCTTGGAGGTTGGTATGGGTAAGGTGAGGTATGAAATGAATGATATACGATGATGTCACGAAGCCTTGGAGGTCTGAAGGCTGAAACGGTTAAGGAGAAGTACAAAATGGATGATGTACGATGAAAGAGAGAAGCCTTGAAGACTTGAATGGTTTAAGGTGAGGAAAGAAATGGACTATGTGCAATTATGCAATGATGCCTAAAAGGCCAGTACAGTTTAAGGTGAAATATGAAATGGATGATGTACGATGATGGAGTGAAGCTTTGGAGGCTGGTACAGGTAAGATGAGGTATGAAATGAATGATGTACAATGATGCCGAGAAGCCTTGGAGGCCTGAAGGCTTGAAGACTGGCAGGGCAAAGAATGAGAACAAATAAAGTGAGGGCTTATCCAATAGGCAAGTAGAGGTAGGGCAGAACCCCTGAACAGCACGACAGCAAGCTGGTCATAGCTGGCCACCTGGTGGACATGGAGAAACCAGGAGGGCAAGAAAGGCATGCAATGGAAGGCAGGTGGTGCAGGGTACTGTCCCAGTCAGGGGTAAACTATGAAATGGACAAGGCACGATGGTAGAGGGAGCACTGGACAAGGAAGGAGAGAGGCAAGGGTCGAGGGAGTGGGCTGACAGACAGTGGGGAAAATAGGAAGGCCAAGGAAACCAGTGAGAGAATCAAAGAGGAAGGGACAAGCAGCTGTGACCAGGTAGATATGCAACAGGAAAAGTTAATGGTGGGAATAGTGGACCATGAAGGCACGAGGAAGTAGACAGAGTGATAATGGAAACCAGACCAAATACCAAGCTCAAGAGGGTGGTGAAGATAAGTAGGGTGATTTAACCAGTACCACAGAAAGTCTAGCAACCATCAGTGCCACTGGAAATTAAGTAACTCAGCGATGGATGAAAACCGAGGGCTTGAGTAGCAATTTTAATTCACCCCATGAATAAAAACATAGTAGAGAAGCAAAATGAAACAAGAAAATGCCACTCTGGATCGTGTGGAGCAAATGGAGACCTGGAAGAAGAAGATGAGGGATGGGCAGGAAATTGACAGTGGGAAGGAGTGAAAATGCCAAGACACACTACTGAGGAGCTGCAGGACACAGGAGCAGTGAGGTGAGACAAGAACAGCAGAAGCAAGATGCAGGGAAGTGCAGAAAAGGAGGGGAATTGGGGGCAGGGTCAAGCTGTAGAACAGGGCATTCAGGAGAAGCAGAGCCATGTACAGCTGGAGTGGGCAGTCTAAATACAGTGGAAGGCCAGGCAGCAAATTGCCAGAGTTGCTGAGCATTGAGAGGAGCAGTAGTTGAGAGTTGGGGAGCCAAAAGACTGGGAGGATTGAGCAGAGCAGTGGACTGAGGCAGCTATTGGAGAGGCCCAAAGGGGCTGCAGGAGCAAGGTGCTGCTGAGGGGGCCTGACAAAGCAACGGTGGCAGCAAAAGGAAGGCCACAACTCCATGGAAGGCAGAGCCATGCTGTGTCTCTGCTAGTGACGTCCAAAAGCAGTTCAGCACAGGGAAAAAATGGTAGAAGCAGGGCAGCAGGAAGGGACGAGTGGCAAAAAATGCCACAAAACGAGTAAGGGATGGAAGAAGAAGATTGCAGCTGGAGGCAACTGCAGACACACAGAGAAACTCGGCAGGAGTAAGGAAGAGTGGTGATTCCGGCAGCAACAAAGAAACAAATCTTGGAACAGTCCAGGAGGAGTGGTCTTTTAAGGCCTAATGGAGGAGTGACATTGTTGCTCCACCCATTGAACCTCAGGCATAACCTTCCTATTGAATTTGAGGCTGCTGAACTTGGGAGTTCATTCCCATGTATTTGCCTACACTTAAGCTTGCGAAAGTGAAGTGTATTGCAAATTGTGGGCAGCCCATATAATTCCTGTGAGGAGGAGGAGGAGGAGGATCAGCGGCGAAGAGGATCAGTTGGCTCCTCTAGGAGAGCAACATACAGAGCTACAACACAGCTGGTGGCGACAACCCCACAGCAGCTGTTAATCAGAAGGGGGGGGAGAGCAGAAAGCAACACAGGAAGGGCCGAAGGGCCAATCAGGTAGATGAGCTGCATGGTGGCTACTGCTTAACTGCCCTGTGGGGGCTTCTGAAGCAGGTCTGTAGGTGGCTGCCTGACTGGGCTTCATTTACTTAAAATAATGCCACAGACACAAGAACAGAGTGGGCTGATGGGATGGGTGTTCCCTGTTTTCCAAGATCAGCTGACTGCAGGCCAGCTTTATATAAATGAAAGCACTGAAGTGCTCTCTCATTGGGGCGCTTCAGTCCTTTCAGCTACACAAAGTTTCCACCTAGCAGACTGTGATCAGCATCACCGTTGACTTGCGTGGTGATTGGTGTGCTCAAACTGCTATGGGCTCAGCAGTGACCCACCTCTGAAATGCTGTTAATCCTGACAAGATGTTTCTTGTGCATGTGCAAAGAAACATAAAAAAAAGATAAAACCTCAGTGAAAAGGCACTTTCAACACCCACGTCACAGTAACACCGAATATGACAATCAGACTGAGATTTTTAAATATTTTTTTCAGCTCTGGAAGACTTAAATATGGTTTGCATTTTGAACCATAACCTATGGATTAAATATCTTGAAAATAAATAACTTCACTGTATTACTTAAACATCATGTGGCATGTTCAGTATCACTCAACAATTTGAATAGACTACAAGATACATAGTTTGTTTCCAAAATAAAACAAGGGATTCCATTTTACTTATTTATTATTTGCAATTTGAGACTAGGAGAGTTACACTAAGCTATCATTGCTCGCTTCCAGCTGTATCCAGGGAGTGGGGGTGGTTGTTACGTGGACATTTTTTATTGTCAGGGGGGATGTTCACCTTGATGACACTTGGAAACCCCCCAACTCTTCTTCCTATGATGCAAATTGCCCTGTTTGTACCAAAATAAGTGCATGCCTCATTAACTAAACTTAGCTTGTGGAGGATAAAACATGAACAAATCAGAACTGTCTCAAACAATTTTACCAAAATATTACAACCATCTGTTAAAAAAAAGTGTACCAGTTTTACAGACAGGAACCTTGTCTTAAGGAATGCCCTCTGGACAAATTACAGGATCTTACCTGCAGTCCCCAGGAGACTGAATCTCACTCCATATGTGGACGTGATTGCTTAGCTGTCATGTGAAATTAGGTGCACGGGACTAATTAACACAAAAGCATGGAAGAAAGAGTCTGTCCAAGACCAGTGTGAAATCAGCAATCTGAGACACAGTCCCTTCTATGTTTGCATTGCCCATAGTTTTATTTGCTGTACTTTAAATTTGGTAACTGGGGTAGGCACACAGATCAAGGCTTATTTCAAGGTGCAACCGGGGGTTAAAGTATCGACAATGAGCAGAGACTCTATGGCAAGGTGATGTGGGTGCAGGAAGGAGGCAAACTGTATGTGTACAGGTTAGGCGTTTTGTTGTTGTGGTAATAAAGTGTGGTAACCGATTTCAGTGTTGTCAGCGGCCTTCTTTGCTGTCTCTGCCATACTTTGCCATGTGTGATGTGTGCCTTCATCCAGTATTGTACCTCCTGGAATTTGTCATATACAGTTGGGGATGCTGGGGCTACAACCCCGTGATGGGGGCAGGGGACTCACAGCTAGGTTTCTGTTATTGCTTTGTGTGTTCCTCACAGATACATGACAGATACTGGCCACTGCGTAGCACTTGTGACAGGTGCTGATTGTCTGTCTTTCTGATACAAGTTGCTTCTGAATTCAGTACTGCTCACTCACTGTGCTGCCGACTTGTTGCTTCCAGTGTCTTGACGTTCAGCCAGTTGCTTTCCGCTCTAATGTGGTTGACCCGGGGTACATCATGGGTAATTACAAGCACAGAAGAAATATCACATGGGTAGTTTCAAATATATTAAGGAACATTGCTTGGTAAATACAAGCATAGTAAGGAGCATCATATAGGGAGGGATTAGAGGAGCAGGAAGAGTTTATGGAATTGGGGAGGCCTTAGTCAAGTAGCACGATCGTAACCTTCTCGGAGGTGCTGCCCATCTATGGCATGGAGAGGTTAGGGTGTTCCGCACCATGGGATTCAATCAGTGGTTGAAAACTGGTGTGGAGCTCAGGGATTTGGCTTCATTGGGGACTGGGGGTCCACCTGGAGTGATGCAAGCCTATATTGGCATGATGGGCTGCATCTGTCCGGGAGGGGAACCAGGATCCTAGGTGATAGGTTTAAATGCTTCATTGGCAAGCTTTTAAACTAGCCAAGGAGGGAGGCACTGGAAAGGAGCAGGGAAATCCTAGCCCCCAAATAATCATGGTAGTAAGTGCGGCAAACACCAACATAGAGGTGTCGATAGGGAGAAGGGCAGGGGTAAATGGAGAAAGTGACAAAGGCAAGAAGGACAGGGATGGGGCAAAAGGGAGTAAGGCCATCAGGAAGTGGAGGGTAATGAGTACCAATGCCCATAGTCTGGGCAACAAGCTCCCTGAGCTGGTGGCCTTGATGGAAGAGGGATGCCTGGATATCGTAGCAGTCACAGAAACATGGTACACAGAGAACCATGACTGGGATGTTAACATACCAAGGTACATAACCTACAGGAGAGACAGGCAGGGGAGAAGAGGGGAGGAGTAGCTCTCTGTAAAGGAAGGGATAAAAGCAACTGAACAAAAGAGTAAACAGGGAGGAGAGGAGGCACTGTGTGTCACCTGGAGACTGGAAAGGGCACCACAATCCGCACAGTGGTTGTGTACAGACCCCCATGTCAGAGGGAGGAATGGACAAGGATATGATAGAAGGCATTCTTAGAATGGCAGAGAAAGGGGAGATACTGTTGATGGGAGACCTGAATATGCCAGTTGTTAACTGGAGCACATTTGCTGCAGCCACATCCAAGAGCAGGGCCATTCTTGATGCCCTACAGGTGGCAGGCATTAGACAGCTAGTTTCAGAACCCACTCTTGAGGGAGCAATCTTAGACCTCATACTCTCAAATGGGAGCAGTGAGAGGATCTCTGATCTAGAAGTGGGTTGCCATCTGGGGACAAGTGACCATCAAACAGTGTGGTTCATTAAACTCAGTTACAGAGTCAAGCCATACAAAAGTGAGGTGCTGGACTTGGGAGGGCTGACTTTGGCAAGAATCGGAGAGTGCCTCAGAAAAGCACTAGCAAACAGGCTAGAAGGAGGTGTGGAGCAACAATGAGGAATCATCAAAACTGCCATCACAGAGGCAACAAGCCTTTGTGTGAAGCAAATAAACAAATCAAAACGAAAGAAAAAGCCACTATGGTTCTCAAAAGAGGTGGCTGTGAAAGTCAGGAAGAAAAAGATAGCATTCCAGAAGTATAAGGAAACACAGAAGGAGCAGGACAGAGAGCTGTACCAGTTAAGGCAGAAGGAAGCAGAGAGGCAAGTCAGAATAGTAAAGGCCCAAACTGAGGAAAAGATCGCCAACTCAGTTAAGAAAGGGATAAAACCTTTATAGGTACATCAGCGAGCGAGAAAGACAAAGGGCGGAGAGTGAGGCTGAATAGAATGAACGGTGGGTGGGCAGAGGAGGACAGTGAAAAGCAGGAATACTGAATGAATATTTCGCTCAGTATTCACAAAAGAGGAGGGGAAGTGCCTAATCCAATTAACAGAAGCACTCTTGATAGGGGGGTCGATCCCAGTCCTTTCACAGAAGAAAGGGTTCTGCAAGAACTCCTAAAACTGAAGGTGGACAAAGCAATGGGTCCTGATGGAATTCACTCCAGAATTCTAAAAGAATTAAGGAGGAACTAGTGAAACCACTGGCTACTCTTTTTAATAAATCATGGGAGGATGGTGTGGTACCCGAGGACTGGAGGAAGGCGGATGTGATTCTCCTCACAAAGTGGGACCAAGACAGAGGCAGGAAACTACAGACCTGTCAGTCTGACCTCTGTGGTAGGGAAAGTGATGGAGTCACTTGAAGGAAAGAATAGTTGAGTACCTAGAGGCCAGTGGGGCACAGGACCCAAGGCAGCATGGGTTCACAGCGGGAAGGTCATGTCAGACGAATCTAATAGATTTCTTTGACTGGGTGACCAAAGTAGTAGACCAGGGAGGGGCTGTGGACATGGCCTACCTAGACTTTAGCAAGGCATTTGACACAGTCCCACACAAAAGATGAATAGTCAAATTAACCAGCCTGGGAGTGGGTCCCAGGGTGGTAGCCTGGGTAAAACATTGGCTGCACAACAGGACACAGAAGGTAATTGTAAATGGAGTCCACTCTGAAGAAAGAGGGGTTACTAGTGGGGTACCGCAGGGTTCAGTATTGGGTCCAGTCCTTTTTAATGTCTTCATCAGTGACATTGCAGAGGGACTGGAAGGAAAGTATGCCTTTGCAGATGACACAAAGATCTGCAACAGGGTTGATACACAAGGAGCGTGGAAAGGATGAAAAGGGACTTGGCAAGGTTGGAGGAATGGTTAGAAGTATGGCAGCTAGGATTCAATGCAAAGAAGTGCAAAATAATGCACCTGGGAAACAAGAACCCAGGGGAAGAATACACAATGGGTGGGGAGGTAGTAACAATGACAAAAAAGGAAAGGGACCTGGGGGTAATCATATCAGATGACCTTAAGGTTAGCAATCAATGTGAGAAGGCAGTAGAGAGGGCTGGGGGTATACTGGGATGTATAGGGAGAGGCATCAGCAGCAGAAAACAGGAAGTTGTTTTCCCTCTGTACAGACAGTTGGTGAGACCCCATCTGAGTACTGTGTCCAGTTCTGAGACCTCATCTCCGCAAGGACATAGACAGGATAGAGGTAGTCCAGAGGAGGGCAACTAAAATGGTGCAGGGTCTGCAAGAGAAGCCGTATGAGGAGAGACTAAAGGAGCTTAATATGTATACCCTTGAGGAAAGAAAGGAGAGGGAGGACATGATAGAAACTTTTAAGTACCTCAGTGGAATCAACAAAGTCCAAGAGGGTAGCATCTTTCAGAAAAAGAGACTTACAAGAACGAGGGGACACAATTTAAAGATAGAAGGAGGGCGGTTCAGGGGCAATGTGAGGAAGTATTATTTCACAGAGAGGGTAGTGGATGCATGGAACAGCCTTCCTGAGGAGGTTGGGGTCTAAAACTGGGAGATTTCAAGAATGCATGGGACAGACATAAGGCAATTCTTGTGGGGGGTAAGAAGAAATAGGCTGTTGGTTAACTAGGATCTGCGGCCTATCTTGTAGGTAGGGAAATGGGCAGACTAGATGGGCCTAGCGGTCCTTATCTGCCGTCAAAGTCTATGTTTCTATATTCACAGAATAAATCAATGTCTAGTGAGAAGGCAATGCAGGAGAGTGCCATCAGTTGGCAGCAAAATACCAATACTAAGTAAGGCATTAGTTTTCAAGTAATTTCTGGTGAGGGGTTGCAGTTGCATGAAGGCTGAGTAGAGAGCCTTAGTATGCATTTTAGAGAAAGGATAGAAGGGAAGAGCCAGAGGACAGAAGGGAACCTGGTTTCAGAGAGCGGGGTGATGGTGCAAAGAAGCAGTCTGCCCAGCACAAGAATGTGGGAGAGGGATGGAGAGGATGGAGGAGTCTCTGAAGTGTAGATTGTAAGCAGCAGCCTCAATAAGGTACAGGAGGGAAGACAGGTATGGGGGTAGTGAGCCAAACCAGTATTTGGCAATGAAACTAGAGCAGTGTGTCTGGCGGCTTAAGGGTAGAAGAAGTAAGGAAAGTGTTGTGTACAGTGAACAATGATGGGTGCAAGGGAGTATGTTAGTGGTGAAGTGACAGAAAGCATTGCAGAGCATACTCAGTCTAGCAAGTGAAGGGGAGTAGGGCGGAGGTGTAGCCCACAGTGGCATAATCAGAAATGGGGAGAATCAATTTGGTGGCCAGCTCCCAGTGGATTGGTAGAGAGAGAGGCTGTCCTTGTTGCAGTACAAGGCTCCAAGCTTGTGGCGAAGCTTTTAATGGAATGGAGTCAATGTGTGAGGGGAAGTCCAGTTTGCTGTGTAGCCAAACTCCCAAATATATGAAGGAAGGGACAACCTCCAACTGGGTGCCATCAGGTGTAAGACTGGGGAACATGAGAGCCTGGCTAACTTCTGGCCAGTGCCATAGATCATGGTCACAGTTTTTTTGGCGTTTTACTGTATACTGTATAGCTGTACATACTGTATAGCTGCATTCTGGAATACTTTAGCTACAGAATGGAGAGAACCAGCATTTGACACATGGCATATAAATGCTTAGTGTTAGGAATTTATGATGAAAACTGGAGCAGCTACAGCCAGAGCACTCCAAGCTTAGTTTTTACAGTAATAAAACGTTATGTCTTGCAAATCTGTTGTCAGTTTATTTGGCAGAAAAAAAGATACATCATCTCTTGATTTACTAAAGAATACTATCGCTTCCCTACACACTATTTTTCAGTCAGAATATTTCTCAATTAAAAAAAGAAACAAACAGAGAGTATTAAAACTTTAACAAAAATTGGTTACTCATCAGGAGAATGTGCAGTGGAACGTTTCTTTTTTTTTTACCACAAACTATGAAAACATTGGAAAAGGCAAAACTTTCCCTAGCTGCTACAAAAATGCCTGAAGACAGTAATGATTTATTTTTTTTTTTTTTTACGATTACCTCAAAATGCTTTTTTAATGATTTAGACAGTGAATTGTAACCTCTGCTTTCCAGTGCTGGCAGCCACCGTGCCATGAGCAGCCACCAGCTTCCCTAGCTCATTTATGCTAATATGTCCTGCTGACCAATGGCTGAGGTCAGCAGGACATATTAGCATAAAGTGAGCTAGGAAGCTGGGTGGCTGCTCATGGCACGGTGGCTCCAGCAACAGAAAGCAGAAGCTACAAGTCACTGTCTAAATTATTAAAAAGGCATTTAGAGGTAATCAAAAAAAAAAAAAAAAAAAAAATCATTGCTGTCTAAATATGGCCTCGATCTCTCCTCACTTGACACGCCCACTGGGCGGCACTCCACCTCACCCCTCCACCCTCTCCCTGTGCACCATACCTCTGCTATGATCAGCCTGTGCCAGCTGTATCAATGTAATTACCACAAAATTATAAATGTATGAAATGAATATATGTAATGCTAATTTCAGCTACTTCTATCCTGTAACCTAAATTTGTAATGTTTGTCCTCAATGTGACAAGGTACCTTTTAGAAACGGGCCTCTGGCTCAAGGTTGTAAACTGATTTACAATAAATAAATAAAGAAATAAATAAAAAGGCATTTAGAGTAACCGTAAAAATGTCATTCCTGTCTTCAGGCATTTTGTAGCGTTAGGAAAGTTGTGCTTTTTCCAGTGCTTTCCTTTAAGCATGAGAGGGGGGCATTAGTGAGTTTAACAGCTTAAGAAACATATGTTGCCTAATTGTCAAAGTTTTCAATGTTCTCTTACTGCTATATACATGTTTATAGAGAACAGATGGTAGAAGGATGTTTAAAGGTTTTGGTGATGGGATAAAGGGAATTTTTCACTTTTTGATATGTTCTGAATTCTGTTGTGTCTACATTTGTATTGTTTGTTACGTATGCTTCTAATAAAAAAGTCCACTACTCCTCTTCAATATGTGCCCTGGGATCTTTAAATTACACCTGGACAGTGATCAGAGATGGGCAGAAGGGACCTCAATTTAAGGTCTCATATGAAGGATGACAGTGACACCTTAACTGTGTAGCACTCCCTTCATGCTGAACTACAGTGTCAGCTAGAGGTATTACCCTGTTTACCTGGTGTGGGGTTAGAACCCACAGCCCTTCTGATATTGTAGTGCAAGAGGCAAGTGTGCTACCTGCTGGGCATGTTTGCACTAATGTTAAGACTGGTGCCCTAGAAAATATAGCAGATAAAATGATTTATTGGTGTAGAGCACTGAGCTACTTAATAGGAGGTCATAGGTTCAAATCCTTCTACAGCTACTGGCTAATTCTATGACCTTGAGCACGTCATTTCACCTCCATGTGGTTCAGTTCAGAGTTGTAAAATGGAACTAGGCATAGTGGTGGCCAGCAGTGTGTTGGGTTATGCCAAGTGCCATGTCGTGGCAGACTGTGGCAGAAATCATCGCAGAGTAATTTCCAGAACAAAACACTATTCAGAAAAATCCAGAAATCTAGTTAATTCATTAGGTGACACAGTAGCAGTAGATCCAGTACATAGCTGAGCATGCACAGCGCTTGGAAACATGCAAGCTCGCTAGTGATGATTCGTACATCTCTGGTAGGTGCACGTCCCATTTGCTGGACTCTGGCCAACTCCATCATAAAAGGAGCTTGCATTTCAGTTGCTCACAGTAGAGAAGCAAGTGAGCACCATGGAGAGACCACATGTTTAAGGTAATTTAAATATAACAGCTAATGCTATCTGAGTGGTACATAGATACATAGACAGTGTTATAGATAAGGGCCTATGGCCCACCCAGTCTGCCCATTTGAGCTTGTAAGTTCAGTTTATGTTTTCCTAGAAGTCTGTTACCCTTCCCCTGACCTCCAGAATTCCTTTATGTCTATCCCATGCATTCTTAAATCCCGTGATTGTTTCAGCCCTCACCACTTCCTCTGGCAGGGTGTTCCACTTGTCCACCACCTGTTCTGTGAAGAAATTCTTCCTCACGTTTCCTCTGAATCGTCCTCCCTCCAACTTCATCCCATGCCCTCTAGTCCTGGAACATCTTTTTCGCTTAAAAATAGTGTATTCCTGCACCCTGTTCCTCCCTGTAAGATACTTGTACTGTATGTCTCTATCATATCCCCTCTCTTCCTCCTCTCCTGCAGGGAGTACATGTTCAGTTCCTTCAACCTGTCTTCATAGGACTTGTGATGCAATCCATGCACCATCTTTGTTGCCCTCCTCTGAACCTTCTCTACCCTGTCTATGTCCTTACGTAAGTATGGTCTCCAGAACTGTACACTGTACTCCAGGTGGGGCCTCACTAGTGTCTTGTACAGTGGAATTATGACCTCCCTTTTCCTGCTGGTGATGCCCCTGCCTATACATCCCAGCATCCTATTTGCCTTACCTGCTGCCTTGTCACACTGTTTCCCTACCTTGAGGTCATCAGAGATGATAACTCCAAGATCCCTTTCCTGCTTGGTGCATGCTATATCCTCACCCCCCAACTGATATATTGTGCCAGGGTTTTTCTGCCCCATATGCATTATCTTGCACTTCTTTGCATTGAATTTCAACTGCCAAACCCCTGACCAGTTTTCAAGTTTCTGCAGGTCCCTCTCATTCTATCTACATATCTGGTGTGTCTACTCTGTTACAGAGCTTTGTGTCATCAGCGAACAGTGAAATTCTGCCTTCTAGGTCCTCGCGAATGTCACTGATGAAGATGTTGAATAGGACTGGTCCCAGCACTGATCCCTGTGGTACCCCACTGGTCACTCTTCTCTCTGTGGAGTGACAGCCATTTACCACCACCCTCTGGGTCCTGCCACCCAGCCAGTTACCGACCCACCACACTACTGTCCTGCCCACACCCATATTCCCCAGTTTGTGTAATAGTCTTCTATGTGGCACAGTGTCAAAGGCCTTGTGGAAGTCCAGATAGGCCATGTCCCCTGCCCTCCCCTGATCCACCTCCCTAGTCACCCAGTCGAAAAATTCAACAAGGTTTTTCTGACATGACCTCCCCCTGGTGAAACCATGCTGCTTTGGGTCCTGTAGTCCATTGACAACCAGATGTTCCACCAATCTCTCCTTCAGTAGTGCCTCCATGATCTTCCCACTACCGAGGCGAGGCTGACTGGTCTGTAGTTCCCTGCTTCCTCTTTGTTCCCACTTTTGTTTAAGGGTACTAAATCTGCTGTCCTCCAGTCTTTGGGTACCTCCTCTGTTTCCAGTGATCGGCTAAACAGGATAGCCAGAGGTTCAGCCACCACCTCTCTTAGTTCTTTTAGGACCCTGGGGTGCACCCCATCTGGCTCCATTGCTTTAGCAACTCTTATTACTTCCAGTTCCTTCAGGATCCTTTCTCATGTAAAGGGACTTGTGTCCATTTCTGCACCATTCTCACCCCTTGTACTCCCTTCAGACCCATTACCCTCCTCTTCCTCAGTAAAGACTGAGCAGAAATACCTGTTCAATATGTCAACTTTACTGTTGTCATCCTCCACGCGGGCCCCATCCTCTCCCTTCAGTCTCACTATCCCTCCCTTTGTCTTTCTTTTTTCACTTATGTACCTGTAAAAGGTTTTGTCCTCTCTACCCACTGATTTTGCAATGTGTTCTTCTGTCTGAGCTTTGGCTTCCCTTACTGACCTCCTGCCTCCCTTTGCTTCTCCTGGTACTTCTTCCTATCCCTTCTGCCTGTGTCTTTTGTATTGCCTGAATGCAATCTTTTGGCTTTCACTTTTGCTACTTTGGAAAACCATAATGGTCTTCTTCCTTTTCCTCTTGCTAACCTGCTTAGTGCATAATTCTGTTGCTCTTGTAATCCCCATTTTAAATACTGCCCACTGTTCCTCAATCCCTGATTCCTGCCACATTCCCCTTAATGCCTCTTTCAAGTGTCTCCCCATTTTCCCAAAGTCTGCTCCCCTAAAATCCAGGATACGTGTTTTTGTGTGGTTTGGTTCTGCTTTTTCTGTGATTTCATACCACAATGACTGGTAGTCACTGTTCCCCAGGTGCTCCCCCCACTGTTACCCCCATCACACTGTCCCTGTGGTAGTTACGGAACTAGACTAGAAACAACATACAGAACAAAATGAAAATCAATGTATTTTGAAAATGTAAAGACATGCGGTGATTGCAGGTTAGCTAACTATGAAATGTTTATGAAAAATAATGAAAGTTCTGTGAACCGTTAATGACGGTACCATGGGACTGCTATAAAAATAATAATCTGACAAAGGGAGTCTGTCATGTCGCAAGACCACATGGCCACAGAGAATGAGAAAAGGGAAAACATGGTGGACAGGAAACCCAATACTGTCCAGATCGTCTTAAAAGTCCACAATCTGTGGTCCTGAAACACAGAACAGGGAACAGGTAAGAGTCAGAGAGAGAAGGAACTCACAGTTGTCATGATTACCTATATTTATAGAAACATAGAATTTGACAGCAGATAAGGACTGCTTGGCCCACTTAGTCTGCCCATTTTCCCTACTTACTGTATTACCGCAGACCCTACTTGATCTCCGGCCCCACTCCCCCCCCTTGCCTTACCACTGTTTCCTCATGTGTAGCCCATGCATTCCTGAACTCCGTTATCGTTTTTTACCTCTGCCACCTTCTCTGGGAAGCTGTTCCAGGCATCCACCACACTTTCTGTGAAGAAACCATACTTAATCTTCAAGTTCAACGCAGCTTGTTAGCAATTACTTAACCTACAAGTGATACTGTGAGATTTATGAACTGCTTACTGTAATAAGTTGGCATGATCTCCAGTGTTCTGTATGACAGTGGAATACTGTACTGATCAATGCAGTACCCACGCTGTTCAGTAAACTTAAATTAAAAAAAAAAATAAGCTGGAACACTAGACTCCAAATAGCATTCCCTAGGAAACTAGCATCCATTGACTTTCCAAGAACTGTCTATATGGGAGTGGATGCTGTTCAGTGAAAGAATATATTACTTGTTTTCTTGTTCCAGCTGCATCTGAAGACCCTGGTCATGGGAAGTATCACAAGGATGACAGTTACGCAGCGAAGAAAGCCTTTATTCAAAAGCATGGTTAACACATAGTCTTCAGTGCTTCATCTGGGTCCACTTCTAAAATGTAAGGGAACAAATTAGCACAAAAAACATCAGGAGATTGTGTGTGAGTGTGGCCATGGAGAGGGGGCAACAACCTTTTGTCTTAGCCTAAGACTATTTGAAACCCACCTTTCATTTATCATCATCCCACTACCGCTCCGCCACCATCACCCATGTCACCCTCAGCTCTTTACACGAGAGGCAGTAAAATAAGTATTTACCTATGTCTTTGAAAACTAGTGACTGGGAAAGGTACACTGAAGTGAGGTTTGTTTCAGGTGCAACCTGTGGAAGAGAATAGCTACAAAATACAGACAAGACTCTGTTCTAGCAGCAGGGATTTTGCTCTCAAGTATCACTGTGCTGTATCTGAAGTCCTGGCCCTAACACTGCCAAAACCTAGGAGAAGATTTTCTCTAAAGTGATGGGAGGATGGTTTTAAGAAAATCGCTGATATGTGTGAGGGCGGGGAGGGGGCAGACCACAGTAACATACTAAAATTACGGAATTATACAATATCAAAACCTTTGTTGTCAGATTTCATTTATGGAAAAACAATGAGCCATGGGTCATTTACAAGTGGCCAGATCATCTCTGCATACAAAAACCCACACCCCGATTTCCATAATTGTATCATTTTTGCATTCCAAACCCAAGCAAACTTCATAACCCTCACCCTACCTGACAAACAAGTTACAGATTAACCAGTAACCTCATAAAAGGTTGTTTTTTAAAAATTTATCACTTACAAACACAGTGATCAGCACAAACATGGCTCTATGTACCTGCATTCGATTTCCCTTTCGTAACGTGCCACCTTGTGTTATTTGGGGTTTTTGTAACAGCCACTTGTAAGTGCTTGGTTACACAAGCAGTTTCACAATTAATTATTCTGCATATCTATGGACCGTGCATAAAGGAAATACGTTACAAAATAAGTGGAAAGGCTGCCCTCTAAATAAGTGGTGCACATTAAATACTCGGAGTGTGTGTAGGGGAGAAGCTCACACTCACACAGCAGGTTTTACATTCCTTCTCAGCAATGCCTGGCATGCAGCTGCCACAGCTCCATGTGTGCATGTTATGAACGGTGCCCCTCGTGACCCATTTCACAATCGGAGGGTGGGGCCTTGGGATCGAACCTGCCTCACAGGTTGTCTTCACACTGCAGCCAAGGACATTCTTAGAACATTGTGTATCAATTTTAGTTTATGGATTATTGCAGTTGCTATTAAAAAAAAAAAAAAACTCTTACCAATGTGGAAACAGAAACCAGGCACTGGAAGAATGCCAGGTGGGTGGAGATCAGATCAGCCACCATCAGGGGGTATAGACAAAAGCAGAGCAGAGCCCATCATTTAACTTTATTTCTCACTGAGGGTGGCAAGAGGAAAACCACTTGTCTGCAGTCAGTTGATCATGTTGTATCACACATTGCCCTGCGCGCAGGTTTATGATGGCTATGGACAGTATATAGAGTTTGGTTGAATTCGGGGCAGCTGAACTCGGGAGTTCATTCCCATGTATTACCTGCACTTCAGCTTGTAGGCGAAGTGTGTCACAAACCATGGGCAGCCATATAATTCCTGTGAGGGGGAGGATCAGCGGGGAAGAAGATCATGGATGCTCCCTGTTTTCTGAGCTCGGCTGACTTCCAGATGGCTTTTTGTAAATGAAGGGACTGAAGTGCTCTCTCACTGGAGCACTTCAGTCCTTTTATCTACACAAAGTTTCCGCCAATCAGACTGTGACCAGCGCCCACCGCCGACTCTGGTCATTGGTAGCGCCGCCATGCCCATTGCAGCTCAAACTGCTATGGACTCAGCAGTGACACACCTCTGAAATGTCTTAATCTTGACGAGATGTTTCTTGTGTGTGTGCAAGGAAACATAAAAATGGATGCCAAAAATCCTGCACTGTGATTGGTCAAAACAGGACATGTGCAGTAAAATTGTACAAACAGAACCCACAGTAAAGGTCTTTTAGTAAGGGATTTGTTCATTACCTGAGGAACTATTTTCTTCTTAAATCTTTTTACTATTTAAAATAAACAATACTGTTCCAAATAATCTTATTTTATAAGTGCAATAATGTGCTCTGATAAACCCACTCACAGGTGGTTGAAAAGTAACCACTCAGCTTTGCCTCAGTTCTCACACATTTGTTTCTTGAGTTTATTTAAGTGATAACATTCATTTAGTTGGGGTATACAAAGCAATAACCGGCCTCTGTGGATGATTAAATGCCGAGGCATTTAATCCCCACAGAAGCCAGTTGTTGCAAGTATACCCCAACTAAATGAATGTTATTACTATTATTTGACTTGGAGTGAGTTTTAAAGGTTTTTGTTATAAGTTTGCAAAGTACCATAAAGCGCATGCAGCAAAGAAGAAGGTAAGTTGCACGGGCTCTGTCTCAACTGCCTACTCGGATGGTGCTCCCATGGACATGCTGGTTGTACTCTTTGAGCCTCCTTAAAAAAATAAAACTATAATAAGCACCAGAGAATAATAACAATAAAAAATAATAACTACCCCTTTACTTTTACAGCTACTAACTCCTGCATTCTCTCTCAGCTTGCTCTTGCTATTCTATTCTGTCTCTCTCTGTTCGTGCTCTGTACATTTGAAACAAAAAAAACTTTGTTTGTCTCTCTCTCAGTGCTCTGTCTATGTGAGGAAAAAAAACATTTCCTGGTCTTCACTCCTTGCTGTTGCACACTCTATCAGTGGTAAGATACAACCAGCTGTTTCACAGGTATGCCATGTAAGCCACTTGCTACCGTGGAGTGAAGCAAGCAAGGTGGAAAGTGTTTGCATTGGAGGCGTGAATAACCTATCATGGGCATGGCAGAAGTTTGATTAACAGACTGTGGGAGTGGTTTAGTTTGATAACTGACTCTGTAGGAGGGATTTAGTTGAATGACTGTTGTTTCTTAAAGGGGCACTGTCAGGCTTTGGTGGTATTTTTTCCACCTCACAATCCTGGTGTTTTTTGCTCCTCACATTGCATGTTACCTGGCACCACGAAAAGAAATAAAAATGCTGTTTTTAATGCAGCATTATCCAGCTGGGACAGCTAATTCTCCCGCCAGCTCCGCCACAGCAGCCTTGGCCGTGCGCCAGGTCAGCCTGAAGACCGTTTTTTCTCAGAGCATATGAGTTTATCTCGAAATGTACCACAGATCAACGACTGGTTAATGGGTTCTTTCCCTGAAACGAAAGCAGTATCTCATACAGAAAATATTCGAAAAGTGAAATCGCGGATTCTGGCAAGACAGCACGGCAGCATGCTAAGGTCATGGCTTCACTTTTCAAAGTGTTTTTCTATGAGATATAATGCTCAAGTTTCAAGGAAAGAGTTATCACAGTGTTGTTGATCCCTATAGAATTAGATTCAACTAAACTCATATACCTTCTGAAAAAAAAGTGCTCATGAACGAGCTTACAGGCACTCCGGTGCCAAGAACACTTGTGAATGCGCCCAGGCTGCAGGTGGTGGTGGTGGTGGGGAGAATTAGCTGTCCTGGCTGAAAAGTAATGCTGTGTTAAAACAGCATTTTTAATTTCTTTAGCAATCGGGTGCCCAGGTGTGCTTTCACGTGAATATGAGGAGCAAAAACACCAGGATTGTGAGGTGGAAAATACCACCAAAACCTGATACTGCCCCTTTAAGGTAGTTTGTGGGTGAATAACTGGTAGGTGTTCTGCTTTATGATTGGCTTAGAGCAGATACTTGTCATATAATAAAGCACAACCAACACCTGTCTCGTGTTACTGCTTCCTTATTTTTTATGCATTCCCTGTATTAAGCACTTCCTTTTCCTATGCATATAACACAAAAACAGAATCATTGTGTCCACTTCCACCTGACATCACAGTCATCTGCTTGCAACATCACAATCCGATGCTGTGTGTAACCTTACCCCACTGGCCCCCCCTTGTTCAACCAGCAGGGCTGCTCCTCTCACTTCTAGGCGCCACCGAGAGGGGGTGGGTGTAGTCACTATAAATATCACAGTTCTCTGTAGACCCATACTTCTACTTCAGAGCCTGCCATTCTCAGACAGGCAAACCAAGTGTGGCAACTACCTGGCTCACACCTGGGGGGACCATTTAGCATGGCCAACAACCTGGGTCCCTGGGAGAAAACGTCTGCTCAGCATTATGCTAGGTTTGTACTTCTGGTCAGGGGCACCCAAGTAAATTCAGACACTGGGAAGCAATAACTGTAATGTCCAAACCAGGTTGGGATTCTAGAGTATGGCTTTTATTCACATAACACAGAGAATAACAAAGCAAAGATGGACCTCCACAGAGCTACTCTCACTGGTAATGCAGATTACTGAGGTACAGAGCACACTTCCTCACTGCAAATCCTCAGGTTCTGGACAGATCTGGGCACACACGGCCCAAACTTGTACACTTCTCTTCTTTTCCTTGACTTGGCACCCTGGCCAGTACTAGGACACTTTTCCATATTGCATGGAGGTTGATGGTGGCTCCCTAAACCACCCACAAGCACATTCTGGCTCACCCGGAAATCCAAAATCCCACGTCAGGGTGCTTTCCTCAGGCATTGGCCAAATGCGCCAAGAGAAAACAAAGGTGCCCAAACTGAACCCGGAGAGGTAAACCTGGTTACTCCAGATGGGGCCTCCCACCTTTGCTCCCAAATCTATACTGCATTCATCTGGTTACAACACCTTTCTGAAACACTTTTGTAGATACTCTCTTGAAATGTTTTTCACATTTAACATTATACTTTTCACTCTATGGAGGTGTCCTGACTTTAAAAGTTCTGTATGTGGTTATGTCTTTACCCTAGACCCCCACTGTTGCAGATGCTTTTAAGTCATACACAATCTAAAAGTTCTGTGCTTGGCAAGTCTCTCTTTGACCCCACAGTATGCAGACACTTTTACTTAAAACACTGTCTCTGTGAAAAAGTCTCTTTGCCAGAGAAGAAACTCACCATGGTTTGCAGGTACTCCAGGGCTTTTTCCCACAACACAGTCTCAGGTACTCACAGAACACCTCGACTCTAGTCAGCTTCACCACTCTCCAGGTCAGACCAGGGGATTGCCCCTGAATCCTGGAATTCCTTCCCATCCCTCCGGGGATGGGGCACTGGAACAACTTCCCAGGAACGGTCTCTACCTCTTCCTTCTACAGGTCTTCTGTGTTCCTCTCTAGGGTGAGAACATACAACCCCTTCTCTTGAGGTAGCTCTTTTTCAGAGTTAGGTCTGGAGAACTGTACACTTCAGCACTCCTCACTCTCCTGAGTCTCTCTCGAAACTGACTTGAAACTCCCAATGTTCTACTGCTAACTCCTGCAGCTAGCATTCTATTGTGGCTTACGCTGTTGCGAGAATTCTAAGGTGACATCATCACTCCAGCTTAGCAGAAACTGAAAACAGAGTGTGACAGTGTGAAACCCATTTAACTGGCATCTCACAAGCTGCCTCTCCCTGCCTGCCACTAATTCTGTGGGATTCTAGTAACCCCTGGGAACAAGGGTTACATGTAAAAATGACTGCCCCCAGAATTTGAAACAGTTTGCCCCATCCTCAACTTTCTTGCAAAACCATTAACTAATTCAAAACTCTACAAGGATGAGTTCTTCATACCCCCCAATGCAGAAGTAACTGTTATTAACAAGTAAGGCCACATGTGACTAATGTTACACGCTCTCTCAATCTCGGCAACGGTCACAAACAGCCTCACCTTCTCTCCTATCTCAAAGACAAGCTGTTCTCCCAACTTCTCACTCCTCCGCTACCTAGAATAACATCTGACTGTAACCTGAACCCCATGGGCCCAATTCTGGGTTGGGTTATGCATGTCAAAAGGTGACTTGCATCAAACACAATGGTGCAAGTTGCAACTTGCGACATGTGTTATGCTGATCAGGATTCCAAAAGGTGGCCTGTGCCATGATGCAGGTGGCCTGCACCCAAGGGCACATCTGCTGGCTACAGCCCCTATGGCACAGCCGAAGGGGAGATTATGGCAGCAACTGCGCCCTATTCTGCAGGGGCGGCTGCCATAACCCAGTTATGCAATTCTAAGACCCTCTGCTGCACTGCGGGGTTAGAACAGCTGTTAGCTGGTCTAAGGGGCTTCTGTCCTGGCAAAATGGTGGTTGCCCCCCCGCAGTTCAAATAAATGAAAATTATTATGCTATAAACAGCAGATTATGATGCAAGGTGTGTAGAAACAACCAGAGCAGATAAAATGGTCCTGTTATTTATTTTTTATACATTACATTTTTTTGACAAATATTTAATAATTCCTCAAACATATCAAGCCAAACAAAATATTTCTAATATAAATAGCACTATAAAGAAAACATTAATAAACTCAAAGTAACTTCCTTAGATGGGGAACTTTATCTTAAAAGGTTCTGTTAAAGCAGCAGTGGACAAAACATGTTTTCTAAAAATCTAGTTTCAGCTACAGTTAATAAAAATATTAGCACACCTGTGTCAAATCTACTTTTTAGGTACCTCCTGTACAGCGTAACATGTTTTTAAAAATGTTTTAACAAAATAAGCTTTTATTGAATTTTGGTTAATATATACAAATATACACAACAACAAACTTACAGATACCAAAATAAAACAGACTATTACACCCTGCCCCCAAGATAACAATACAGTTTCAAACAGGTATAGTGTCAGTTTTCCATCACCTTACAATATTGATAGGGCCAGCAGATGAATCCTGCAAGGAAAACGTGAGGCCCATCGTCTTTATCTATTGTTATTTACCTTGCTTTAGAATCACCATGCATCAGAGAATCTGTGGCTGTCCTGTTACGGTTTCCAAAGATAATTAGACATGGAGTTTTTCCTCTTTGTTCCGGCAGCTATTAAACCTCCTGTTAGTACAGGCAATAATTTTCTCAATTGTAGCCTGTCCAGAATCTCATTATGCCACTCTGCATAGGATGGCATTGAATAGTCTATCCAATGTCTGAGGATTAGCTTCTTGACTATGGCTGCTAGTAATGCACTGTGGTATCTCTGTGTGGTTAGGAGTTGATCATCACATTGTCCCACCAAACAGACCTCTGGGGTAAATGCATATTTGAAGCTGAGCAAGGGGTTCAGGCTAGCCTGGATCCTTTGCCAGAGGGGCCTATCTGTGACACAGTCCCACAAGATGTGGAGAAGCATGCCTGCAGCCTCCTCACCACTCTGTAGATTGATTGTCTGTACGCTTTCCCATCTTATGGAGTTTTTGAGGGGTAAAGTACAGACTGTGAAGTATTTTAAATTGCATTAACCGTAAGGGTTCAATTTTGATGTATTTATACAAACTGGACCAAATTTTCTCCCAGTTCTAGTTAGCACTTGATTCAGGTAAGGCTTGGGCTCAGTACTGCCCCACTCCAACCCCCTCAGGAAGACACTCTGCCGATATCTTGGCGTATAACTTTGAGATTGCATTTGGGCTATTTGCTAATTGATGGAGTGGTTTCAGTACCTTGCTATGGAGATCATCTCAGGGACATGGACCCATATGGTTCCTCACTGCATACACCAACTACAAATATTGAAAGATGGTGCCTTTATCATTACCCACTTTTTCTAAGAATGTTCTACTATCCATAATTTTGCCATTATGCACTATGTGCTCTACAGAAGATGTAGACCAACATTTCAAGGGTACTATCTCTATTTTTGTGGGCCCTGGGTCCAAAGAGAGCTGACAACAATAGCATTAACAAGGAGTGTGCTGCAAAAAGAGTACTGTTTGGGTTTTTGTGGGGGGCTCTGTCCCCCACACCCCCCCTCGTCTTAAGGATTCTCACTCCAAGGGGAGCAGATCCTGGAGAAAGTTAAAATTTGTGGGGTCATGGAATACTGTTTCCATGAGCCCATGCAAAAAAAATCAAAGTCCCAATGTGCTAAAAACGTCGGAGACCAGGATTAGAACCGTGGTCTCCACTGCTGCTGGCCACAGGAGCAGCTCAGCTGGGCTCTTGGATTCTGCTGTCCTTGTCCATATAACGGTACCATGGACAGCGACCAGTGGAACGCTTATGGCTAGCACTGTAAATCCCTGCTCACTGTTCCTGGTAGCGCTATACAGACTAGTGCTCCCTTGACTGGTGCTATTAATGTAGCGCTCATCTGACCGGATACCTTCTTGTGTGCCCTGTTTGAAAGTTGGGGTTATCGAGGATTGGTTGTCTGGCATCTTTTTGGGGGTCTAATTTCAGTTCCTTGCACCTTTGTTGGTGTGCCCATATGGGCGCTCCCACTGAGGTGTCTTTTAACTCTACTGGCACTTTCTCCCATATACAGTGGATTAATGCCTTTATATCAACTCCTATTCTTGTGTAAATATCTTGCTCTGTTGTTAATCATAATGGTGAACACCCTCTGAGACTGGGGTCTGGTTCTTCCTCATACGATCTCAAGTACTTATTGCCATGGGAAGCCAGGTAATTGTGATAGAAATTAGGTAATTTAAGGCCGCCCATAATTTTAGGACCTGCTAACTTTGTGTAAGCTCTCTTGACCACCTTCCCAGCCCAGATGAATTGTGTAATGATAGTGTGCAGCTTTTTGAACCATTTTTGAGGGAGAACCATGTTGAGCATGGAGAGTGGATACAGGATTCGGGGAAGGATGTTCATTTTGACTACACTAATGCTTCCCGTTCATGAAAGAGGAAGCCTCGTACACCTCTCCAAGTCTAATTTGATTACCCCATGGGGTCATCCAGGTCCTTCCTTTTCAGGACCTGTGCATTTCTGGTGATCTTGATTCCTAGACACTTGAGTTTTCAGTGACCTCTGCAGTCCCAGCTGTTCCATTTGGCTTTTTGTACCCCTGCATTTAAAGGCATAACTATTGTTTTTGAGATATTTAGTTTGTATGTGGAAATCTCTCCACATTCTTAAATGAGCCTGAGCACCTCTGACATGGAGGTCCCCGGTTCTCTGACATGTACCAAAAGGTCATCAGCATAAATACCATTCTTTGCCCATTGGTATATCGTGAATTAATGGTGATTGTTTAATTTTGTAGGCCAATAGTTCTAACAAGCATTTGTCAATGCCGAATGTTTGCTTGCTGGCATTGGCATTGGTAGTGTAGAAGTTACAGAGCTGCATAATAGGAATGGCAGTGAAGTATTGAACTGAAGCCAACCCCACCACCACCCTGCAGAGAGTGACAGGCATTGGGGTGTGCCTTTGGATCGTCAGGCATAATGACCACGCCATTTCACCACACTGTACCCTGCAGACACTGACAAGTGTCACAGTGTGCCTTGGGGTCTTTGGCCCTTATGCACACCCCATTCCATCAGGAAATATGGTGAGATGGGTGCGGTATAGGAGAATGGGGTGAAGTTTGGGCCTGAAGAGTCTGAGGCACACCTTGATGCCTCTCAGTGGCCGCAGGGTGGGTGGGGTGGAATGGAATGAGCATTACAGGCAAGAATCCCAAGTCACACCCCTGATGCCTGTCATTCTTCATAGGGTGGGGCATTATGGTCGGAAACCATAACGCCTAAGGCATTCATTGGTATTTTCACTCCAAATTTTCAACATGGTTTTTTGTGACCCCACTTCATGAACAGTGGCAATATCAGTTTGTTAGTCGAAAACTGCTTTTGCACAGCGACTATGGCATTTGGCACCACAGGTGCAAAAACAAATTCCGAACAGGATGTGAAAAATGACAGTGGTACTGTTCATGGGAGGTGTAAAAAATGGCAATGTTGAAAATCTGCTGTGAAAATCTTAAAAAAACTGGTGAAGTCATGAGCGAGTAGAAACTGTGCAACGCACACCCGTAATGTAACTAGTTTGGGGATTTTTTGACAGCAGATTGTTAACACAGGCATTTTGGGACCTCCGATCATGAACAGTGTCAGCGTGATTTTCTTTATCTGTCCCAAACAATGATTTCCCACAGCGACCACGCATTTCTGTGCTGAAAGTGTGAAAACACATTTCGGCCATGTTGTGGAAAATGACAGCTGTACTGTTCATAAGGAGGTGTGGAAAAATGCCACTGGTGAAAATCTGGACTGAAAATATTACAAATTCATGAACTTACAAGGGTGCGTGGAAACTGTGCAATGCTCACCCGTAACACAGTCATTTTATGGAGTTTTGTCACCAAATTTTCAACATAGCCATTTTAAGACCTCTGCTCATGACCAGTGTCACTGTGATTTTCTTAATCTGTCCCAAACATTGTTTTCACACACCAACTGTACCATTGTGCGCTACATGTGCGGAAACACATTTTGGGCGAGATGTGAAAAATGGTAGCTGTACTGCTCATAAGGAAGTGCGGTAAAATGGCACCATTGAAAATCTGGTGTGCAAATATTACAAATTCGTAAACTTGCCAGCGTGCGTAGGAACTGCGCTACGTGCGCTCCTAAAACAGTAATTTTTAGGAATTTTTTCACCAAATTTTCAACATAGCCATTTTAACACCTCTGCTCATGACCAGTGTCACTGTGATTTTCTTAATGTGTCCCATACATTGATTTCGCACACCGACTGCGCCATTGTGCACAACATGGGCAGAAACACGTTGTGGGCTAGATGTGAAACATGACAGCTATACTACTCATAAGGAGGTGTGGTAAAATGGCAATGTTGAAAATCTGGAGTGAAAATATTGAAAATTTGCGAACTTATGAGCATGCGTAGGAACTCTGCAACGCACTCTCGTAAAACAGTCATTTTTAGGAATTTTTTCACCAAATTTTCAAAATAGGGTTTTTGAGAGCCCGCCTTATGAACACTCACAGTGTCATTTCATTAATCAGTCCCGAAAGGTGATTTCGCGCAGTGACTGTGAAATCACCCTTCGGGCCTGATTAATGCCATGACAGTGACAGCATTCATGAGAAGGGGTCCCAAAAACCCCATGTTGAAAATTTGGTGCAAAAATTCAAAAAAAATGCCCGAGATATGCAACAAAGTTTGATTTTGAAAGCAGCACATGGGAAGTCACAGAGTTTGGAACTGTCTGATTTTGAAAGCAGCACAAGGGAAATCACAGAGTTTGGAACTGTCTGATTTTGAAAGCAGCACAAGGGAAATCACAGAGTTTGGAACTGTTTGATTTTGAAAGCAGCACATGGGAAGTCAAAGAGTTTGGAACTCTGATTTTGAAAGCAGCACAAGGGAAATCACAGAGTTTGGAACTGTCTGATTTTGAAAGCAGCACAAGGGAAATCACAGAGTTTGGAACTCAGTGCTTTGGCTTCTCAGAAGGAACTAGAAGGGGGACAAGATCAGATCTACAGTACAGTAGCTTCTTGTTGTTTTACATTGTTTCTTGTGGATTCTACTTGTTAGAAGGTTATTTATTTTCCTTCTTACTACTAAGGGGCTAGCAGGGTATTGTTTGGGGCTGTTGGAATTTTGAAACCTGTTTTGGTAGCTATAAGTGGGCTCATTTGTTTGATTCACTGTGTGGCAGGCTGCATTTGTAGAGACCTATTTCTTCTGTTTTAAAACATGATTGGTGTGATTTAACTGGGTCTGTTTCTTTGAATTGGAGACATATATCTTCTAATTCCAAGCCTATTTTGATGTGTTGTTGGTGAAGCTCTTTGAATTGGAGTCCTGTTTCTTTGGGTAGCAAATTTATTTTGGGGGTTTTGAGTAGAATTGTGATTCATTGTTGCTGGCTTCACTAGCTGCAAAGTTTGAGTGCAGAGTGGGGGAAGGTTGCTAACGGTCTGACCAGAGGCCTCAGCTACCTGATTGTTTCTGGAAGACTTGGGCTGGTCCCACCCTTGGTCCATTATTTCCTTTATACCAGGGGTTCTGACATCACTTCCTCAAACAGGCAAAGGATATGCACCTGTCATAGCAAAAGCAGACATCCAGGAAAGTGAAGAGGTGACTGCTCTCTCAGTGGAAGGGAAGTAAATGCAAATCTAGGAGCTTTCATTATTACTTCCTACTGACATTGCATTGGGGAAAGGAGGAGTAGGAGTTTGAAGAAGGTTGTGCAATGGCTACTTAAAGTCTGTTTTGAGTGTGGATAGGAAGGATAGGAATATAAAAAGCAGTTGCTCAATATATCTAAATGTGTGCAACAAAGGAGGTAAGGGAAATAAAGAAAATGTTTTGCACTGATAGAGGAGGGAGAGGGGAGACTTGGGGGAGTGTTTGGTATCCTGCATCTGGAAGGGTGGGGGGTCGCTGGTGGGCAACAACAGCAATGGGTAGGGTGGTAGGCTGCAACAACTGCGGTGCACCAATCTTTCTAAAAATTGCCTGGAGTGTGGAGGATGTTTAGTGTGCAACTCCATAGAAAACCAGAAAGAGTGAGGTGTCTGCAGGGAGAGAGAGGGCAGAAGTAGGAAGCAGAGACAAAGGGCCCAGGCCAGGAAGAACAATTGCCGGGGAAACCAGGTCAGGAGACAAAAGACAAATGGAAGGAGGAGATAGGGACTTGTGAGGGAGGTGAGAAGTGGCAAAAGTCATGGAGTAGAAAGGAGAGAACAGATTACTATGAAGAGAGAGGAGAGGGCATTTGTGAAGGGCCTTCAGAAAATAGTTGTGCACTGCTAGAGAGGAAGAAGGTGGAGGAGGGAAATGATGAAATTAGAGGAGCAATTGATAAATGCCTGACCAAACTGGAGCGGGGGAAGTTCTGCTGGGAGAATTGCAAATAGGGTAAAAAGGGGAAATAATGTGCAGGAGGAAGAAGAGGAGCTGGAAATGAGAGGGAGATGAATGGAAGCAAGCAGGAGTAACAGGGTGGAATCTTAGTGCTGGGGACTCAATACTAAGAGGAGTTAGGTGGGGTAGCAAGGGAGAGGCATAGTCACATTTGGGTGGAGGCCATGCTCAGGAATGACAGCAGAAAGGGTGGGACAGTCTGATTCTGAAATATGCTAGAAGGGTAGGGACAAGCCTCATTTAATTATACATCTTGGGACAAACAACCTGGCTGACAAGACAGTAGATACAGTACAGAGGAGGTTTGAGGAACTAGCACAATTATGTGAGGGGCAGAAAGATCAGTAACTTTTTCAGAGATACTTCCTGTGCCAAAGGCAAGCACAACAAGAAAGCTGAGAATAGAATTTAATGGATGGTTAAGAACCTGGTGTTGTGCTAAAGGGTATGGGCTGTTGGGGGTGGAGACCTGGGAGGACAGTAGTCTCTATGCCAAGGACAGACTACACTTGAGTGAGGAGGGAAAGAAAGTGTTGAAACAGAGGATGGAGGAGTACATAGAGGAAGTTGGGAATTTAAACTAGGAGTGGGGGTGGCAGTTGGGGAAGAGATATGCAGAGACCACAGGTTGGGAAACCATATGAGCTACCCCCATAACAGTGACAAAGGACAAATGGCAAGTACTGTTGGTGATGCTAGGAAAGGAGGCAGGATGGGAGGGGGGAAAGGGTGAAGGTGGTTACCCTTAATGCTAGGAGCCTTGGGAGGAAAACTGCAGAGTTACAGGTTCTCATGGCAGAGGGAGAGGTACATTGCAGTCATCATGGAAACATGGGCCACCCAATACAATGACTGGGACCTGTCTGTACCAGGGTACAGATTATTTCGTAGGGACAGAGTGATTGGGAAAGGGGGATGGCACTATATGTGAAGGAAGGACTGAAGTGTATAAGGGAGGAAGGGAGGAGGGTAGTACGGAGTCACTTTGGATGCAAATCCAGGATTCCAAGAATAGGATTCTTAGAATGGGAGTGGTGTACAGGCCACCACCTCAGATGGAGGAGTTAGACAGGGAACTAGTGGGACAGATCAGGAGGACCTGTGAGAAGGGTAGTGTGGTGATTGTGGGGACTTCAACATGCCAGGAGTGGACTGGAGCACCCCAACAACCAGGAACAGAAGGGAACAGGTACTGCTGGATGCCTTACAGGACAGCTTCCTGCTGCAAATGGTCAGTGAACCAACCAGGTTAGGAACAACCTTGACCTTGTGCTAGCAAATGGGGACTTTGTGAGAGAACTTACAGAGGAGGAACCGCTGTCAGAGAGTGACCACCGCTTGTATGGACTACATTGGATATGGGCAAGGAAGGAGTGGAATCTGGCACAATAGTGCTGGACTTCAGGAGGCCGACTTTGGGAGGATGGGGGAAGTGGTAAAAGGGTACCTGGCCAGAATTCAATCTAGTATGGACACTAACCAGCAGGTGGAGCTCATAAAGCTGGGGATAGTGGAGGCAACAAAACTCTGCTGCAAAGCCCAGAGCAAGAAGGCTAGAGGCTAAGAAACCAATCTAGTTGAGCAAGGAGGTCATGGAAAAGGTAAGGAGAAAAGAGCTGCCTTTAGGAAGTACAAAAAACAGGGAGGGGGAGGACAGGGAGGAGTACTTGACAGAATCGAAGGAGGTGACAAGGGCAGTAAGGGGAGCCAAAGCATCTACGGAACTCAGGCTGGCACAAGGCATTAAGAAGGGGGAGAAGGACTTCTTTAAGTACATCAGGGAGAAAAGGAGCTGTAAGGACCACATAGTAAGGATTAGGCAGGAGGGGGGTTGGGTGGAAGCAGGGTGCGATAAGGCGGAAGCACTAAATGAGTACTTCTGCTCAGTATTTACTAAAGAGAAGAGGGGGTTGACACCCAAGGTGGGAGAAATGGCAGAAGCGGGGTTGGGGAGTGGTGACAAATGGGGAAATCATGGAGAGCAGAGTTCGAGAGGGTTTGAAGGCACTGAGGGTGGACAAGGCGCCAGGCCCAAATGCCATCCACCCCAGGGTACTGAAGGAGCTGGCAGAGGTCCTTGCAGGACCTTTGGCAGACCTATTTAATGCCTCACTACATTCGGGGTGTGTACCTCAGGACTGGAGGATGGCTCATGTGGTGCCCCTCCACAAGAGTGGCCCCAAGGATGAACCGGGAAACTACAGACCAGTGAGCCTCACATCCATCGTGGGTAAGCTAATGGAGACTATCCTGAAGGAGAGGCTGGTGGGCCTCCTAGAGGCCAAAGGACTACAGGACAGCAGACAGCATGGCTTCATACATGGCAGATCCTGCCAAACCAACCTGGTCGAGTTCTATGACTGGGTAACTAGGCAACTGGACAGGGGCCATACAGTGGATGTCCTGTATCTGGACTTCAGTAAGGCATTTGACCAGTGCCACATGGAAGGCTGGAAGGAAGTTAGTAGGCACAGGGCGGGTGCAAAGCTGGTGAGATGGGTAGGAAACTGGCTGCAGGGAAGGCAACAGAGGGTGGTGGTGGGTGGGAGCTCTCACACCCAAGGGCAGTGACGGCGGTGTTCCACAGGGCTCAGTGTTGGGACCAGTGTTGTTTGGGATATTCATTGCAGACATGTCATGGGACATCAAGAGCAAGATCAGTCAGTTTGCTGATGATATCAAGGTAGGCGCGTGGTGGATGACCTAGGGGATGGCAGGGGTTGCAGGATGATTTGGCAAAGCTTGAAACCTGGTCAGACACCTGGCAACTGGGCTTTAATGCCAAAAGTGCAAGGTGCTGCATTTTGGGATGAAGAACCCAAGGAGGAATTACCAGCTAGGGGAGTGCAGCTAGCCCAGACAGAGGAGGAGAAGGATCTGGGTGTGCTCATTACAGGGTCAATGAACAACTCGGCACAATGTAGGAAGGCAGCTGCAAGGCCAACAAAATGCTGGGTTGTATTGCAAGGGTATATCTCGGGAGGGAGGAGGTGATTCTGCCACTGTATAGGTCATTAGTTAGACCACACCTGGAGTACTGTGTGCAGTACTGGCGTCAGTATCTGAAGAGGGACATTAAGTTACTGGAGGGTGAGCAGCTGACAAAGATGATCAAAGGGCTGGGGGACTTATCATATGAGAGGAGGTTGAAGGAGTTGAACATGTACTCACTGGAGGAGAGGAGAGACAGGGGTGACATGATTGAAACCTTTAAATACATGAAAGGAATAAACAAGACGGGTACAGAGGGGCTGTTCAAAGTAAGGGAAGGGAGGGCCACCAGGGGCCATGATATGAGACTGGAGCAAGGAAGGTTCAGGAGTGAGATGAGGAGACACTTTATTACAGAGAGGGTGGTGACTGGGTGGAATGTGTTACCTGCTGAAGTGGTATGCAGTAGAACAGTGGACTGCTTCAAAAGAGGATGGGACAGGACAAGGGGGAGGGTTAATGAAGGGGAAGGGTGGAAGGGAGGGGCAGCTGTAGAATAAGGGGTGCTAGCTGCACATTCGAGCAGACTTGATAGACCTCTAGGCCTTTATCTGCTGGCAAATTTCGTATGTTAGTAAAGTTGAAAAAACCCTATCTATTACATATACAGCTTACCGGCATTTCCTCAGTTAGCGGTCGGCTTTTGAAGAATGCAGAGCGTGTTCCCGGTCCATCAAGATCGTCGTAGGACTGGAGGTAAGTATGGGTTGAGGGAGGGGGTGGGGAGGCAGGGCACAGTGGTGGGTGCGGTTGGGGCAGGAGACTGCGAGGGACCGTTTTTAATTTACAGTTGTTTTTAATTATTAAGACGACACGGGACGCTTGCCATGCTGGGGTGGGCTCCCAGCGTGGCAGCTGTAAGGCTGTTTGGGAGGGCACTGCAGCCGAGGGGGATTGGGCACCCCCATCGGCCATACAGATGTGTGGCATGCTGGGTGGGCTCCAGCATGGCACCAGGAGCTTTTTATTTTTGGGGGCAGCATGGAGCCAGCAGGCATTGGGCACCCCGTGGCTATACAGTGTGTGGGGGAGGGAGGCGTGTCAGCCACGCAATATGCGTGCGTGCATGTTGAGGGGGGAGCTCTGCTCACTGAAGTGGAGCTCTCCCTTTCAACTGTATGCCACTGCATTGTCAACTGCTGTCATAGACAGCTGGAGCAGTGGTTGGCGCACTGCAACCGTGCCTGCAAACACACTGACTGAATTGGAGGAGGCTGACACACCTCTGGAAAACTCGGATGATGGTACTATGTTTCTTGCACATGCGTGCAAGCAAACATAAAAAGGGATTAAACAGCAGCGGTGACAAGGGGCAGTCCTGTCTGGTCCCATGCTGTAGCTTCACGTCTTGTGAAAGGACACCATTACAGAGTATCCTGGCCGAGGGTCCTTAATACAAAACGCTGATCCAGTCTATAAACTTGTCAGTTAGCTTATAATATGTTAGAATGGCAAAAGATACGGCCAGAACATCCCTGTCAAAGGTCTTTCTGCATTGAGGGACACCAACATCATGTGGGTGATTGGTTCCCTGGAGGCAAATATCAGGTGTTCCAGCTTGATATGATCAGAAGAGGTTCTGCCTTGCACGAATTGGATCTGCTCACTCCCTATTAGGTTCTCCCAAACTCTTGCCAACCTCATGGCCAAGAGTTTTGCCAGAATCTCAATATCAAGATTAATCAGTGAAATAGGCATGTAGTTTGCTACTTGTTGGGGGTCCCTTCCTGGCTTGGGTATTAACGTTATCAGAGCCTGAGTCAGGGAGTGATCAGGTACAGCAGACCTTTTTTATGGAGGTGGAAGTACACTTTAGCCAGCTATGGACTCAATACTGAGCCGAATATCTTGTAAAAATTAGGAGTGTATCTGTCCGGTCCTGAGGCCTTCTCTGCCACTAATGATTTAATCACTGCCTGTATTTCCCCAGCTATAATGTTGGAATGTAAAAGTTCTTGTTGACCCTCGTTTATCTGTGGAAGTGTGAGTCCCTCCATAAAAGTTTTAATTTTCTCTTCTAAAACCGGGAGATCTTCCATTGTATTGGGAGGGCTATAGTCCGAGGTTCAATGTGGGGGAATAGCTCCTCCCACATCCCCTTTAAAGGCCAGCCTCCCTTGCCAGTTCTCCACTTAGCACATGGTGAAACCAGCAGTGCCTGGGCTCCTGTGTGGCTCATAAGCTGAGCCTCCTTCTATTCCCATGCTGCTCCTGCTTCTTGTTTACTTCTCCCTGCTCCTTCCGGTTTTTTTCTCATCTTTATTTTTTTCTCCCCCCTCCCCATCCTCTTTGTCCCTCATTTACTCTTATTCCCCACCAAACTCGCCCTCCTCCTCCTGTCTGTGTCTGCTCACTCCCATTTTCCTCTGTTTCTCCTCCCCGTACCTCCTTCACCGCTCCTTCTCTGTTCGGGGGCTGCTGCTCCTTGTTTTGTTTCCCCTTGGGCATAACGTCATCCCCCTGTGCCTGCTTGCCCATTGTACCCATTCCCTGTGCTGCTACTGACTGCTGCAACCTTAGGGGCCTGGACAACCTGTTTCCATCCTAGCCTGCACCCCACATTTCCCATATGCTGGAGCATCACCTGTGTGCCACCTTTAGCTCCCTCAGCATCCTGACCTGTCAGTGATAGGCATGTGCTGGAGACCTGACTGCACTTCCCCACGGATGACCATGTAAGTGTCCCAAACCTGGATCTCTGTATATTTCCATCATTTTCACTGCATTGCTTTCCACAATTTATTGTGCAAGAAGTGCCAAGGTTCATTGCCACCACTTCCACAAAACGAGATGATGGGGCTGTTGGAGAATTGAGTACTGGTTAAACACCAGGGTTCCATGGATTCCAGGAGTTTCTTTTATTATGCACTGAACAAATTGTGCTACGCTGCATGGAGCAATCCAGCTTGGACTCGAGGGCCGATGCTGCCTAGTGAGTGGCTTGATGCAGTTCTGCACATCATTGCTCACCACAACATTGATCTGACCAGCTCTGGGACTTCTCAGCCGCTTTCCTGATTACTGTGGGACCACAGATACTGCTGAAAGTGATTGACACCCTGAGTCCAGCAGATGTTTAGGTAGTGCATCCCCTGGACTGTAACATGTTTTCTACTGTGCCAACATTCTTTTGGTAATGTATGACATTACATACTGCTGCTGATTTTTCTTAGCCCTGTCTCCCTTCTTTAGGTCTACTCAGGTCTGCCTGTTCTCTGGACTGTCTGCAGTCTAGTCTGCTGTTTTCCACCTGAGACTGCCCTAATCCTGCTGTACACCATGGATGTGCATTACCTTCCTGAGGCTAGCCCCACTGGAACACTCCTGCCATTTTCCCATTGCTTTTCTCCTCCTGCATGGCTGTATGCATGGTTCCTCCTCCCTATTTTGCTACCAATTTTATCATGATCTATGCAGTCTACTGCCCTTCTGCAGGATTCAGCTTCAGCTGTTTCCCTCTCCCCTTTCCCTGCCCTCCCTTCTTTTCTCCCCTGGCTCCTTGTCTGCCCCTGCTATCTTTTCCTGCCCCCCTCCCCTGTTCCTGCCTTTGTCCCATGCTCCCTGGTTCTCCTTTTGGGCATTTCACCCTCACACTGGTATTCCATCTCCATTAAGCCCTTCTCCATCCTGACCTGCAGTTACCTCTAACCCTAGTCTGGTGCTTGCTCCTTACCATTTGCTCCGCACTATGCCCTGCTCAACTTTAAGATTTATGTTCCTTGTTCCATCCTTGGTGCTCCTCCCCTTCCTGTTTGCCAGTTACCTGCAATGCTCATACCCGCTCCCTCTTCCATGCCCCTTGCGGCACCCCCTAGGCCTGCATCATTGGCTCTCCTCATGGCTTCTGTCATTTGTTGCATTCCATCGCTACCAGTATGCTCCTTTCTGGATTACCCTAAACTCCTCCTTAGTGGCATGCCTGGTGACTCTTCCTCACGTTTTCCTACTCTGACTTGCTTCCTTCCATTTATACTGCCTCCCAGTTTATCTGCCTAACACTATGCAACCAGCTGCCCTTTCCTTACTCAGCCCATACCAGCAGTTTGTCCAGACTCTACCTTAACTCAGACTCTCTTGAGGCACTGAGTCACAGGCTTGCCCTGTCTACCAGGGATGGGATTCCACTACACCCAGTACACCTACTACTTACAAACCTGATATCCTCCATCACTAACTCTGCCCGGCAGCATCGATGAAGGTTAGCTCTCGTCCCGACTACCAGGAGGGAGCCATGTCTTCAATCTACCATGTCATACTTCTGCATTCCCTACCTGATACCAGTTGCCGCTTCCTTTCTGGAATGGGACTTCTTCACCTTGTGCCTCAACATCTACCTATGCCTGGCGACCTCAAGTCAGGTTGTCTCACCTGGATTTCCAGGATGGGAGCCTGAGTCTACATTTGACTGTTTCAACCTTATGCATTCTCTACCTGATACCTGGTTGCCACTTCCCGCTTGGGAGCGGGACCACTTACTCCATTGCCTGCACTGTCCTACTTTTTGCCTGGCAGCCTCGCATGGAGGTCATCTCGCACTGACCACCAGGGATGACATCCTGTGTCAGCATTCCACCATTTTAACCTTGTTCATTCTCTACTTGAATGCTTGGTTGCTGCTTCCCTTCAGGAACAAGACAGCTGTACCCATTGATTTCAACATCCTACCTTTGCCTGGCGGCATTGAATGGAGGTCACTTCACACTGACTACTAGGGAAGGAATCCTGTGTCTGCATTCCACTATTTCAAACTCATACATTCCTTACTTGCCTACCTGGTTTCTGCTTTCTTTCAGGACCAGGACCACTGTACCCATTTGAATTCAACATCCTACCTTTGCCTGGTGGCAACGACAGAAGGTCTTGTTGCCTTGAATGCTGGGAATGGAAGCCTATTTCTGCAATCAACTGTTTCACCCTTATCCATTCTCCACCTGATGCCAAGTCGCCGCTTCCCTTTGGGAACGGAGCCCCTGTACTCCATTTGCCTTCCACATCACTCCTCACCAGTCTACATCCTGCACTTCTATGGACTCATCGTACTCATCCTTGCCTTGACTTCCTCACACTCTGGATTTGGACACCAACAACTTGTTCTGTCTCTGCCTACAGTTAGTTCAACTGCCTCCTGGACTTCCTCGCTGCTGGTCACTCCTCCCTGGCAACCATGCAGGTTCTCTTTCTCCTTCAGAAGTGGGATACTCATGCTTCTTTGAGGCAGTGCCTTCTGTCCCCTACACTTGTTGTTTGCCATCATCTTCAGACTTTGGATTCTTGTTTCTCGATGTTGTTGCTCTCGGTAACTGGATTCACTTCCTTGTCTTCCGTCAATCCACCTCATGGCCTGCGGCAGTTTTCTTCCATTCTGAAGCAGTCTGCTGTGGCGCTGCCCCAAGTTCTGTTCCTGTTTTCACCTGCTGAATTCAGTATGCTTGGTCTCTGCTGTCCTCTCCTTGGACTCCTTCCTCCAGTCTGCAGGCATCTGCTCTGGACTTTCCCCTTCATCCTTGGACAGCTGCCTTCTCACTATTGCACTGGCAGCTCAGGGCTGCTTCCTATTTGCTGTGACTGTTTTTGGGCAGTCAATGCCTATCTCCAGCCAGTATTCCTACCTGGTTAACTACACCTCCCATTCATCTATCTCATACTCCTCCCCTGGCCATTCTAACAGCTCCTATCCACTACTCAATGGAGCACTTGTTCACTTCACCTGAGGAAAACTACTTCTAACAAACATCCCTTGGATGCTATGCCTCATAGACTCTTATGTCACCATAGAGTTATCTATACTTCCAATCATCTCCCAGGATCAGTTCGGAATCCCATTCAACTGGATTATAGAAATATCTCATCTTTCATCCGATTTTACTGGATACTCCCTACGCATCCTGTCTATTCAAGCACGATGGCTTCCCTATCTACCATGTCTCATAGGATATCTTTTTATATGGAACAGTGTCCTAATTCCTTCCAACATGTAATGATTCTGTAATCATCATCGCTGTTATGGATAACGGGAACCGCAAGATACTTCATAGCAGTCCCAACATCATCCATTTACCTTTCTGTAGCTTCTCCTATGAGCACTGACTCTGTTGAACCAGTTACTTGACTTCTACTCCCTCAGTAGCCATTGGATGTCCTAAGACCTTCACAGCTACCTTACCAGAACTCCCATCATTGGATCTCCAGTGCCTAGCTACTTTACTAAAGGTATTCTACCCAAACCACTGTTTTCTAGCCCATGGATGTCATCATACTTCATACAATTATCTACATTCCTTCATCATATTACCATCAATTGAGTCAGCTGAACATCCAGCAGTCCTTCTGGCTCATCTCTCATGATTCACCTCCATACTCTCTCCAACAAAGACTTTCACCGAGAGCAGGCTTCCACTGATTCTCAATCTGCACATCTGCAGTCAATCTGGCTGTCTCATGATACCAGTCTTGCCTCTCAACAGATCTATATTCGACTAAAATGCTAGGCACCCCTTGGCATCCTACACAGCTCTCGACTTCCTGTTGCTACATCAATCTATAGACTATTTCAAATACCGGTTTCTGGGTTTCCCACAGGATTTAGATATTGGATGACCTACAAGGCAAAACAGTTATGACCACCTCAGTGCATGTGACAGGCAATTACGCCCAGAAATACCCATATCTGCTTTTTCTACCGGCAGATTAGCAAGAGCCTCTACAAGTATCATTATGACATCAATACACAAATCAACCTCGAATTCCTCATACTGAGCTTCAAATTATTCCATATATATTCAGTTACCATCTCTACTGCATATACCAGTCTTCCTTTATTGTCTAAAATCTTCCACATCACTACTCCTACCAGGCACATTAAGATTCCATCCAACTCCTTCATCTGCTGCATGGATGCCTACATCACAACTTATCGCTCACCACTTAACTCCTCACTTCCAGACTCTAACTTGAATGTCAAACCTTCTACAAAGTTAGATTGTTTACCTTATGACTTCATAACCCATCATATTTCCCACTGTTTAAAGTCTGGCAGCATATTTATCAAATCATGCTCTTCCTGCTCATTAGTCTCTGTAATCCCATTGGACATCATCCATCATCACTTTGGAAACCTGGACTATATTCACCCTTTTTCGACTGGACCTACTCCACTCTCAGGATTTGGATGCTCCTTCAGAATAGACCTACCTCTTCAATCTCAGAATCGTCCTTCCAGAATGCATCATCCATGGATTTGAAGATAGACCATCATCTCTCCAAGCAGTTCACCTTCCTCAAAAAATTAGTTTATGGTTGATAAAACCTAGGTTCATCTCCTCTTAGTTTGCCTGGAGGACGGGCGGGTCAGTAGCCATGGGTCCTCAGAGGTTTCCTCCACCTAGGGTTTTCCTCTCCTGCGTGCTACTGGTCTTACTCTCCTTGAGTTGGAGGAGGTAATCATACTCTTTGAACATTCATTGGTAATTCTTTGGGCTTTCTATTCCCTACTCACTACCCAGCTTACTTAGCAAGGCAGAGAGAGTAGAAAAGCCAAAGTAAAATTACAATTACATAAGCACTACTAACCCATACTCTATTCACCCAAACATTGAATGGGAGGGCTATAGCTCAGGTTCAATGTGGGGAATAGCTCCTCCCACATCCCCTTCAAAGGCCAGCCTCCCTTGCCAGTTCTCCACTTAGCGCGTTGTGAAACACCCACCCATTCACCCCTACCTCCTCCTTCTCCAGCAGTCTACGCACCCTTGGTGTTGGGCTTTCTATTCCCTACTCACTACCCAGCTTACCTACCAGGGGCTGGAATAGACAAAAGCCAAAAGTAAACTAAAGTTACATATGCACTACTAACTCCATACTCTATTTACCCAAACATTGAAATAGTTTCTGGTAGAACTCTCGAAATTCCTAGGCTATGTCTCGCCTCCCCATTACTAATTCTTCCTTCCCTTCCCGATATACACCTATAATACTGTGTGCTTCTCCTGTTTTTAAGTCAAAGAGCCATCAGTCTCCCTACTGTATCCCCATGTTCTATGCAGGGGTGCCGACTGCATGGGTGCTTAGGTGCCCCAGCACCCACAAAGTCATTTTGGGCACCCACAAAAAAACCCTTCATATGGTCACTTTAAAAAAAGGCTCCAGTCACTTTAAAAAAGGCTCCTCACTCTGTTTCCTCCTCTCGCCACTAGCCCCACGCAGTGGGCCGACCCAGATTGTGTAAAGCTCTACACTAGTAGGCTCTTTCTTGCTTTGTCTCCTCCTCTTGCACTCTGGCCCCACCCAGCAGACTGATGTTGACTCACCCTGACTGAAGCTTCACTTGGTGTTCTGTGGAGCTTGCTGTGCTCTCGCTCGCTGGTCATGCTGCAATCGTTCAGTGATCTCTGACTCAGCCTTTCTGTCAGCATGAGTCAGTGTCAGTCAGTCCTTCCCGCACATAGAATTCTGAAACAGTGGAGACACTCAGGTACCAACTGCATAGGTATTGTTTTTTGTCAGACAGCATTTGTTAGGCTTCTCGGCTGGTCCGGACATGGTGGGGACTTGGGGGATAGTTTTGTGAGGGGGTGGGGTGGGGGGCATACCTCTCATCTCAACTGTACCACATTGCGAATTTGTGAGGAATAATGCCTCATTTCACCTCAAGCCCTCTGTTTCAAGTTCCAGATTGAGATTTGAGTGTGTACTGCCCAGCATTTTACCCAAATATTTTACAGTAGAAATCCACAGTGAATGTAAAACGTGTTACTCAATACACACACACACAAAAAAAATACTTTGTGAAGTTTAATACATACATTTAAACAGTATTCTCTGAGCTTTATTTTGTGATATGATGAAGTGTTCCACATAATTATTTGGCCATTTGTTCCACATGTTGAAGTGTAGTATTTGGGTTTGAAAGGTTGAGAGGTATTTGGGGGAGGTGCCAGAGCTGATTAACTGGGTTAGAAAGGCCAAACTTATAAGTCATAAAAGCAGCGGAGCAGCAGGCTGCAGCTTCTATAAAATGCCCAGGGCTTTTCCTAATTTATGGACTATGACTTTGAGGATGGGTAGTGCAGGGCTAGACGGATAAACAAACTTGCTGGTAGAAGAAAGAAAGAATTTTGGTGACTGGAAGGCCACATAACTAGAAAAGAAGCAGTGTGGAGCTGACAAGTTAATATATTTGCTGTCAGCCTGACAACCTGTTACCAGTATACAAGTTCCAAAAATACCAGTAACAGCAAATATATTGGAACACAGCTAAGCAAGCTTACAGGTATTTTGCGGTGTGTGTGTGTCGGGGGGTGTTAACTGGGCCAGGCAGCACAAAATTAAAGCATGAGGCAGCTGTTGTTAATCTGATTCAAAAAGCAAAACAAAAAAAACAGTTTGCTGATTTGTGTGGGTTTTTTTGGGGTGGGGTGGGGGGTAGCCTAGAAAGAAAACAAACATATGTGTTTGGGGTAGTAATAAACTGTGGAACTGACTTCAATAATTTGCTGCTAAGGGGGGTCCTATTAACAGCAAAGGGTGGTAGCAGGTAACAACCAGTGTATTCAGAATCTTGAGAGTGTAGGGCGGGCTGTGGGAAGGAGGGGAAGGGCTGCTACTTGGACTTGAAGTGTTTGATACAGGTCAGACCCCGCTGTCTTGGTGTGGTCACTTGTCCTCCTGTCCACTCTATCTAAAAAAAAAAAAATAAAACCTAAAGAAACTCAGGATTAAGGGGAGTATTAAAAAAAGGAAAATCAATTTGCACTTTTGGCAGCCTTAGAAACATAGAATTTGAAAGCAGATAAGGACCGCTTGGCCCACCTAGTCTGCCAATTTCCCTACCTGATGGATAAGCTGCAGATTCTAGTTAATCAACAGCTTACTTCCTCCTACCTCCCACTAGAATTGCCTCATGCCTGTCCCATGCCTCATGCCTGTCCCATGCATTCTTGAATTCTCCCACTGTTCCTGACTCCACAACCTCCTCAGGAAGGCTGTTCAATGCATCCACAACCCTCTCTGTGAAAAAATACTTCCTTACATTACCTCTGAGCTGTCCCCCCTCTATCTTCAAATTGTGCCCCTTGTTCTTGTACATCTCTTCTTCTGAAAGATACTACCCTCTTGTACTTTGTTAATTCCCTTGAGATACTTGAAAGTTTCTATCATGTCCCCTCTCCTCCTTTCCTCAAGGGTATACATATTAAGCTGCTTTAGTCTCTCCTCGTATGTCTTCTGGTGCAGACCCTGCACCATTTTGGTTGCCCTCCTCTGAACAGCCTCCACTCTGTCTATGTCTTTGCGGAGATAGGGTCTCCAGAATTACATGCAGTACTCCAGATGGGGTCTCACTAACTGTCTGTACAGAGGGATAACAACTTCCTGTTTTCTACTGTTGATGCCTCTCCTGTGCATCCCAGTATCCCCCAGTCATCCTCATGCCTTCTCACATTGCTTGCCCACCTTTAAGTCATCTGATATAATTACTCCTAGGTGTCTTTCGATTTTGTTGTTGTTATTAACTCACCCCCCATTGTGTACTCTTCCCCTGGGTTTTTGTTTCCCAGAAGCATTACCTTGCACTTCTTTGTATTGAATCTGAGCTGCCACATATTTGACCATTCCTCCAACCTTGCCAAGTCCCTTTTCATTCTTTCCACCCCACCTTGTGTATCAATCCTGTTGCAGATCTTTGTGTCATCTGCAAAGAGACATACCTTTCCTTCCAGGTGCTCTCCAATGTCACTTATAAAGACATTAAAGAGGACCGGTCCCAGTACTGAACCCTGCGGTACCCCGCTAGTTACCCTCCTTTGTTCACTGTGGACTCACTTACTATTACTCTTTCATCCCTGTTGTCCAGCCAGTTTTTATCCAGGCTACCACCTGGGACCCACTCCAAGGCTGGTTAACTTGTATATTAATCTTTGTGTGAGACTGTGTTAAATGCCTTACAAAAGTCTAGGTAGGCCATATCCACAGCCCCTTCCTGGTCTACTACTTTGGTCACCCAGTCAAAGAAATCTATTAGGTTCATCTGACATGATCTTTCTGCTGTGAAACCATGCTGCCTTGGGTCCTGTGCCCCACTGGCATCTAGGTACTCAACAATTCTTTCCTTCAGAAGTGATTCCATCATTTTCCCCATCACTGAGGTCAAACTAACTGGTCTGTAGTTTCCTGTCTCTGCCCTGCTCCCACTTTTGTGAAGTGGAATCACATTTGCCCTCCTCCAGTCCTCAGGTACCACCCCATCCTCCCATGATTTGTTATAGAGAGTAGTCAGTGGTGTTACTAGTTCTACCTTAGTTCTTTAGAATTCTTGGGTGAATCCCATCAGGCCTCCATTGCTTTGTCCACCCTCAGTTTCAAGAGTTCTTTCAAAACTCTTCTTCTGTGAATGGACAGGTATCACCATCTATTCAGAGTTTCTGTCTTGTTTGGTTTAGGTACCTCCTCCTCTTCTGTTGTGAATACTGAGCAGAAATATTTGTTCAGTATCCTGCTTTTCACTGTCACCTCTGCCCACATTCCTCCTCTTTATTAAGTCTCTGTATCCTCCCTGGTCTTTACTTCACTCCCTAATGTACCTATAAAAGGTTTTATCCCCTTCTTAACAGAGTTGGCTATCTTTTCCTCAGTTTGTGTCTTTGCTATTCTGACTGCCTTCCCTGCCTCCTTCTGCTTATACAGATAAAGTTCTCTGTCCTGCTCCCTCAGTGTTTCCTTATATTTCCTGAATGTGATCCTTTTCTACTGAACCATCACTGCCACCTCTTTTGAGAACCATAGTGGTTTTTTCCTTCATTTTGTTTTGTTGATTTGCTTCACACAAAGGCTTGTTGCCTCTGCAATGGCTGTTTTGATTATTCCCAATTGTTCCTCCACCCCTCCTTCTTGCCTGTTTGCTAGTGCTTTTCTGAGGCACTCTCTCATTTTCCCAAAGTCAGCCTTCCTAAAGTCCAATACTCTTGTTTTTGTATGGCTTGACTCTATGGCTGTGTTTATTGTGAACCACACTGTTTGGTGGTCACTTGTTCCCAGATGGCTACCCACTTCTAAATCTGAGATCCTTTCTCCTTCCCCATTTGAGAGTACCAGGTCTAAGATTGCTCCCTCCCGAGTGGGTTCCAACACTAGCTGTCTGAGGCATGCCCCCTGTAGGGCATCAAGAATGACCCTGCTCTTGGATGTGCCTGCAGCAAAGGTACTCCAGTTAACATCTGGCATATTCAGGTCCCCCATCACAATATCTTCCCTTTTTCTGCCATTTTAAGGATACCTTCTATCATTTCCTTGTCCATTTTCTCTCCCTGAGATGGGGGCTGTACACAACTCCCATGCGGATTGTGGTGCCATTTCCTGTCTCCAGGGTGACCCACAGTGACTCATCAACTTCCTGTATACTCTTTAGTTCTGTTGCTTTAATCCATTCCCTTATATAGAGAGCTATTCCTCCTCCTCCTCTTTTAACCACCGTGCCCCTCCTGTAGACTGTGTATCCTAGTATATTGACATCCCAGTCATGGTTCTCTGTGTACCATGTTTCAGTGACTGCCACAATATCCAGGCATCCTCTTCCATCAAGGCCACTAGTTCAGGGAGCTTGTTGCACAGACTGCGAGCATTGGTACTCATCACCTTCCATTTATTTTTTATGCCCTTACCCCTTTTAGCCCCATCCCTGTCATGACTGCCTTTTTCTGCATTTATCCCTGTCCTGCTCCCTACTGACTTCTCTACCTAGGTGTTTACCTCTCTAAGTACTTTGTTTTGTGGGGGGAGGCTGGGATTTCCCTGCTCATTTTCAGTGCCTCCCCCCTTGGCTAGTTTAAATGCTTGCCAATGAAGCATCTAAACCTGTCACCTAGGATCCTGGTCCCCCCCCAGACAGATGCAGACCATCACTCACACCAGTATAAGCCTGCATCCCTCCAGGTGGCTCTCCAGTCCCCAATGAAGCCAAAACCCTGAGCTCCACACCAGTTTTTCAACCATTCTTTGAATCCCATGGTGTGGAACACCCTAGCATCATCCTTGCCATAGACAGGCAGCACCTCCGAGAAGGTTACCGTAGATGCTACTTGTCTAAGGCCCCTCCCCAACTCCACAAACTCCTCTTGCACTGCTCTGATCCCATTCACAGCCAGGTCATTTGTCCCTAGGTGGACAATGACATCCCGCTCCTCCTTCATGCAGCTGCTCCCACGATCCTGAGAATCAGCTTCCTGTCCCTCCAAGCCATGGCGCCAGGCAGGCACCTTATCTCCCTATCCCTTCCTCCTCACTTCTACCCCTCAATGATAGAGTCCTCACCAGGAGTTGTTTCCTTCCCTGTGGGGTCTCGTGCCACCCTCCTGTGGGTCTCCTTTGTGGAGGTTCCCAGCATCCTCCTTGGTCTCCAATGCAGGTGCCTCTATAGCAGAACCACTCTTTCCCAGAATAGCGTATGAATTGTAGAGAGATACAGCTGGAGGAATGCACCTCTGTTCCACCACCCTCTCCCTCCCTGAGCCCACCTTGGTCCAACCGCTCCTCTTTCTTGGCAACCTCTGAGGTAACGGTGGTGGCCCTGGTTGTCCCTGGGTGGGGGAAGAGGTTTCACGAATCCAAGCCAGGTCAGCCTGGAGATGGGCAACCTCCTCCCTCAGACCAGAGAGGTGCCTGCAAACAGGGCAGCATTGCAGCCTCCAGAATGTCTTCCAGAACACTGCTGCCCCACAGCCATTGCACTGCACCACTCCCATCTTGACTTATTTTGTGTCCCCTCTCCTGTTGCTTTGTATGCTTACTGTCTCCTCCCTTATGTATTTTTACACTTACTTTCCTACTGCCTATGTGCCCTTACAACTCTCCCTTCCTGTTGTGGGACAGGAACTCTCCAGTCTTCAGTAGTCTCCTTCTTCCGTGCTTGGATTCAGACCTCCAGCAGCTGGGGAGAAAGAGTTCTTTTAGATTCCTTCAAGGTTGATGAAACTAATGTGTCTCAGTGATCCTTCCCTTCCTATTGCCAAACAGGAAGTTCCTGTTGTCAGTCAAATCCAGTGGCTATAAAACTAGAACTGGCTTTTGGTGGGAGGGTGGAGGGGTGGGAAGGAGGGCAATTGGTAAAAAATCTGTAGTTCTAGACTGCTGTCTCTTGTTCTGAAACTAAAGTTCTCTGTCTAAAACAGCAGGAAGCTGTAACTGAGACACCTGCTTTTGTACTGCTAAGCTGCTAAGCCACACCCCAATTAAATTCACTCTCTGCTCTGACTCAGTAAAGTAAGGTGATACAGCCCGTCCTCAGAGAAACACTCAGTGACTTTCTTCCTTTTTTTTTTACTTAAATGAGACCCTCTTCTTCTAATAAAGTATCCGTTTGCTTAATCCAAACAGGTACTGACTCCTGCTGAGATAGAAGTGATTTATCAGTAAAAAATCTGTAGTTCTAGACTGCTGTCTCTTGTTCTGAAACCTTGGCTTTGTGTTGAGACTTGGACAGGCAGTGTGTGAGGGAAGGGGTTTTCTGCAGCCTAGAGAACCTCTCTGAGGTTTAAGGAACAACATGGTCAGAGCTGCACTGCACAGACACAGAGACAGAGCTTGGTACATTGAGCATGCCTGAGTTTAATTCCAGCAACCTCCACTTGCTTGCATACTGTGTGACCCTGCGACTAAGCAAGTCACTACTTAACCTCCTTGCAAATAAACATTTTAGTTGGTGGTGTGACTCTGTTCTGAAATGAGGCAGGCAGAAGCAAGCACAGGCCATGTGGGGAGGGGAGAGGTAGCTGCCTGAACTCGAACTGTTTGTGACTTTGCTGTTTTGTTGATAGTCTTGTTCACCAAACTAAAAAATAAATAAAACCTACAGAAACTCAGTATGATTAGGGGATAATTAAAAAAAGGAAAATCCCAATACAGTGCATAATTGCAGCACCTGGCAGCAGCAAAGAGCCCTCAAAGGCACTTTGCATCCTTTGTAGCAGAGTACTGGTGGTGGTGGCATACACATTCTAAATTGCATCAAAAACACCTCAAAATGAATCACAAAGCATGAAAAATCCTATAGCTTATGGGCAAGGCCACTGATTTACGGTGATTAAAATAATGAAATTCCGTTTTCAAGAATTCAGATTCCGGAATTACACCGGTGATTGTTACACTAATTTCAGATTTTACCGGGATTCTGCTAGCATTCTTTTAGTATGTGCATAAGTAATCAGAGTTAAAGAAGGCTTAATATACAGAGCATTAAATAGAGCAAATTGAAAATAGTACAGGAAGGAATTAAAAGAAAAACACAAGTTTTGTAGATCTACTGATCTGATATAAAATGCCAGATTCCATGAAATCTTTGTTTTTACTGGTCTTCAGGCAGCCCTAATTCCGGAATTTTACCAGATTTTCCAGTAAAAACCGAAAAACAGTGGCCTTGCTTATGGGGGCCTAGGTGGCCCCCAGACCTCCGGCCTTTCTTCAAATGCTCTGAGCACCCACAACATTTTTCAAAACTTGCCACCCTTGGTTCTATGCACTTTGCTTTGGTTCTAAATATAGCTCTCTCAGCTTTGTCCCTCATCAAGTCTTGGTACTTGTCTCTCAGGCAATAAAGGTTTAGTCTATCTACTTCTGGAGTGGTTAGTTTCAGAGTTTCTCTACCTCTCTAATTTTACTGGAGTGTATTCCTCAGCTCTCTCTTCCTTTCTTCTTGACTGTTGCTATTCTGAGCAATTCTCCTCTAACATGACACTTGACAGCCCCCACCCCACATATATGTTCTCTACTGATTCTACATTACCTTTAAGGGGTTCCTCTATGAAAGTTTTAAGTCGCTCTTTTACCTCCTTATCTTGCAAGAGTCTATTGTTGAGTTCCCATATCCTATCTTGTACTGTCGCTGATGTGAATTGGTGTCTAAGGGAGTACTGGTCTGTGGTCTGAGATCACCCGAGCTTCTACTTCGCATCCATTTAGGCCCTGTATCCACTCATCAGAAGTCAGAAAGTAATCTAGTCTAGATTCTGTGCCACATGCAGATGACCTGAATGTGAACTCTTTCTCCTGTGGGGGAAGAGTCCTCCAAGCATCAAAGAGTCCCAACTGGTCCATTAGGTCCCTTATGCTGTGTCGGGCTGCGGTGAGGCCTTTTCTGAGACCACCTGTTTCATCCTGGTCAGATACTATGGGTAGATTCCAGTCCCCCCCCGATCAGTACTGGTGGATCCATTAATTGGCTCAGTGCATTTAATGTACTGTAGTAGTAAAAAACTGAGAAGAGTCATTGTGGTCCATATACATTTCTAAGTATAACTCTATTATTAAACAACATCCCTGCAGAAATATGAATCTACCCTCCAGGTCCCACACTTTCTTTTCTACAGTAAATTTAATATGTTTAGCTATTAGGATAATTACTCCCTTCTTGTTAGTGTCTCTGCCTGCCCTCAAACACCTTCCCTACCCATTGTCAACAGAACAAGTTGACTTTTGAGTCTGGGAGATGAGTTTTGTAAAAATGATATTTCTGCTCCTAACTGTTTGAGGTGGCATAGAACTTGATACCTCTTAGGTGCTGTGTGTGCTCCTCTAATATTCCACATATTAGCAGTGTCAGTGGCTCAGCAGGTAGCACTCACCCTCTGAGGCTGGGAGATCAGAGGGCTGTGGGTTCAGTTCCCACATCTGGCACTTGGGTTATATCCAGTACTGACACTGTAGTGCAGCATGAGAGGGTGCTGCACCTCTGAGGTGCCGTCTTTGATGAGGTGTTAAACTGAGGTCCCATCTGCCTGGATTGGTGATAGTTCAGGTGGATGTTAAAGATCCCATGGCACTTATCGAAAGAGTAGGGAATTTTTATTATTATAACATCAAAAACAAAATAATACAAACAGGGTTAAGTCACACAAATAATATACAAATCATATAATAAAACAAAAGCAAAAAGTATTACAGTCATATATTATTAGATAATTGCGAGAAGAACTATGTATAAATATCCCCCACTAAAAAGAGTAGGGAGTTTATTGAAGAAAGGAAATCATACAAACAACAAAAGAATCAATACAAAAACAAAGGAGATACAATAAAAAAACAAAGCCAAGGCGTATATATACATAAGCAAGAGAGAAAAAACATAAGTAAAAACTTAACATAATAAAATGAGAGACCCCTTTTTTTCATATAACAAAAATATATAACAAAATCTGCGAGCCCACAGCCTCCTTATTCAAGTAACAGGTACATCCGAATCCGTTATCCAAGGCATGTTTCTCCACACAGCCATAAATGTTTTGGAATGTAAAATTCTGGACTCTTCCCCATATTGTGATTTCAAATCCTTAGTAACTTTACCAAGGAGTTCTTCATGAGAAACAAATTTCTGTTGTAAAGAGAATAGACATCTGCTATTCCAGATATGCCATTTGATAACCAACAAAAGTCTATTCAAAGTTTCCATGTGCCAATCATCAACCCCTTATATTTACCCCACATTAAAGCCTTCATAGTAATAGAAAGAAACCATGGAGCTTTCAAACAATAGCTAAAAGGCCAGAAAGGCACAATATATGTACAGGTCAAAAAGGGGTCTGTAGTTTCCAACTGTTGGATGCATTCTGACCTAACACATAAACGTTCAGCCAATTGTTTATGTTTTTGATTCACTTAATATTAATCCTATCATGGCAGCTCAGCCAGTGAAAATTGTGAAATTTATCCGAATCCTGGGTGTGTTTAATAAACTTAAAATTGCTCTCTGTAAGGGAAGGACAGCGGGGAAAAGTTTCTACTTCAGTAAATTGAGTCTGTATGACTGAATTATAAAGCCCTTTTCATTGTTTTGATAGTAAAAGATGACTAGTTAGTTTCCAGCGTTTAATATGTATAAAAGTTTCTCTAATATAAGATGGGATATTCAACTATCTATGTAAATTTCCTAATTCCCTCTGAACCCATTGCCTAAGCCATAGACCACAATTCAATTCAAACACAGGTACCCATGGTTTATCAAAAAAAATTAATAAAGGGTGGAAGTTTGCATAAAGAAAGATAGAATAAAAAATAAAATTGGGTTTACCATTCCTAAACCCCCCTGTTGAATCGGTAAATATAAGATGTTCCTTTTTATCGGGTTCAGCCGGCTACCCCATACCGCTTGAAAAAAAAGACTATAAATAACAACTAATAATTGACTAGGGGAGGAAAAATATAACCAATATAAAGGAATATTGGAATAAGAAATGTTTTAATCAAATATACACATTTCCATTTACTAAATTTCCACCTATTCCAATTTGCAAGTAATAGTTTTCCCAGAGTAATGCAAGGGTCCCAGTTCAGTAAACACATATCCCCTGGACCATAAATAATCCCCAAAATAGTCAAGTGAGTAGCTGAAAAATCAATACCAGAAATTTTTAAATTAGGTAAAACAACAGAACCAAGCTGCAAACCTTACATTTATCTAAATTTAAACCAGTCTAATTTTCTTAAAACACATTAGCTCCACCTGCTGGCTAAATCGGCACTACTTTTCCTTGAAGTAACCCTACTCATGCTAAAATGACAGAAAAACTGCTTTAAATGTAGTTTTCCATCATTTTCTCTAATTTTACAAACGAGCCATTTATAATAGCAATTAATGCACTTTAGAAGTTGTGCTGATAACGTCACTTTGGGATGATCAGTCGACTCGGCCCGCCTCGTGCCTAATCACCCCAGGCGTGACGTTATCCCAGCACAACACACACCCTCTCGTGCATTATTGCTTAAATAAAAGATCTGTAACATGCACCCCTTCATTACGAAAAAGGACTGTAATCATGCAAAGTGCATGTTTGGTCAATAGCACAACTTCAAAGGGAACCCACAATGCAGAGGTTTTTAAAAGCAAATATTGAGACCAAATTTTTTGTAGCCAACTGCCCAGCTTAAAGCTTATATCAAACACAGGCTCTCCTGAAACATGTATTAATGCATATATTTCAGTAGGAGAAAAAAACATAGAACCTATTAACAAATTCCTGGCTACGTTTTCGGTCAGGAAATACATCTAAGCCTCCCCTATAAAGAAGCCTAATGACATTGTGTCGTTTGCAGAAAAAACAGGAGTTCTAAACAAAGATGCAAATGTTTTAGCAGGCTTAGATTGTCCAGGAGAGGGTTGTTCGGCAGGTTCCTCCGAAGGAACAGGCCCACACTGCCTCACAGCACCATCTTGAATAAGAGGCAAAACCAGGTTCTGAGTAAGTTCTAAGCCTTCAGGTACCAGTAAAGGCGAACAATATCCATCACAGATCCCTAATCTTAGATTTATCAGAAACTATAGGGGAACAGTCATGAAAATTTTTGTAGTCTTGCTAGGAGATACAGAAATGGGAGAGGGGCCCAGACCCACAAACCAGTTCTAGATTTCTCCCACCCGGCTGCTTGCAAAGCTGTATCTACAGACCACTCGTTTGTGTCCGTTGGGCCCTCCTGCAGCTGAACTGAGGAAACCTCAATATTACACTGACGAACAGTACTTGAAATTAAAGGACTTGTTGACGTTCCGGCAGAACCTTGAAAAAGATTCCCTTTAAAGACAAATAAGGTCGTCTGCCCAGTACCTGAAGCGAAGGAGCAAGCGTCTGCAGCAGCGTCAGGACTCGTTGATTGCTTCTCATCTAGAACATCTGATGTCTGCTGCTGAGGAATCTGTGAGGTAATCATCATATCAGCTGCTAAAGCAGTGCTTTGCACAGACCTTACCACAGGTTGCTCACACACAGGGCGTAGATCCGCAGTCGCAATTGTAGCTCTCAATTCCGTTTGATGAGACTGAAAATGGGTTTTTCTTCACGCAGCTGCTGCTGCAAGGCAGGCAAATCATAGGCAGGCACATTTTGTAAAGTTGAAAAGAGAGCAACTTCTTTGTCATCCTGTGGTAAAACACTTAAGCCAACCTTATTTCCAGAAGTAGTTGCAGTAGACTCAGATTCCATATCCATGCTAGGAGCATCAAAGAAAACCTCCGAATCTAGAACATCAGACCGAGTAACAGCAGCCCGGTCCCGCACCCAGCGAGACATCCATCTCCTTCTCCATCCTAACCCGAAATGACAAACTCACTGACCAGCGGGCCCCCTACTGGCCAAGAGTAGGGGAATGTCCCCGGTGTCCTGGCCAAATTTCCCTCATTCACTAAAAATACCACCAACAGCTTAATCTGGTTCAAGGTCAGTTGGCATTCATCTGTATCCCCCTCCCCCGGGTCATGCCTGAAAATAGGCAGGATTTGTCTAGTGCACTTACCCGGTCAACAAAAAACTAAATAAATAAAAAATATCTAATATCAGTACCTATTAGTGTTTGTGCGATTCTTTAAAACCAGACTTGTCTCTAAAACACATTGAGGAGTCATGGTTCTGAGTGCTTGTCCAAATGCAACCAATACTGTCATCTAGTTGCCCTCCTACCCTCCCTCCTCCGTATTTAATACCAAGAAACACACATACACTAAACATGAAGTAACACTTAAAGTACCCACAAATGTTTAGAACTTAACTTTACACACAAAACTTATTTTTTGTATAATAATTATTGTATGTAAAACAGATTTGCACACTGTGTAACTGAGGTGCAACATGAATGCACTGGTTAATAACACAAAAGTGAATCTCCTTTACTGAGTAGCAGAAGAAACCCAAGTTTCTTCTTATCACCCCCTCCTTTCCTCTCTCTCCTGGTCTGCTTCTGCTCTTCCCTGGTGAGCAAAGAGATGACTAGCAATGTGACAGAGTAGGATAGTTGAATAAACAACTTACCAGTCCCTGGATTATGTTAATAACTCCCATTATGCTTCTTAGAAGAAACTTTGAATAACCTTATAACACAAAATGTAATACCATACTATTGTACCGTAATATCAACTAGGCACCTCTACTCCACACTTCTGCTGTAATTAATGCAAGACCAGGAGGTCATAGGCTAGTGGCATAAGTCTATGCAGCTTTTTATTTTTATTTTCTTGATCCTATCCCTGCCATGTCTACATGCTATTTCTAAGCCAAATGTGGCGCCATCTTTTTTCTTAAGAAAAACTAAAACACTCAAAAGTTAGTGAAACTAGAAAATTTTGTCACCAAATAAAATTGGAAGATGCCTGCAATCTTTTATAGTGAAAATAAGGTAGGGTCAAATGTTTTGGCATATTTCTTGCACTGTTCCTTTAATGTGCATTGCTATAAAGAATAGGGTGGGGTGGGTGGATGTTCAGTCCACACAATATATAACAAATAAACCAAAATGTGTCTAAAATTACGTTTTTTGAAGTTTCCTCTGTTACATCAGGGTCTCTTTGCAGTGTAAATTTTCATAAAATTATTTTTAAATGAAGCCATACAGTCTATAAGCTTCCTGAGGTGATATGACCAATTTTTAAGATGCTGTCCCTGATTTTTGTTGTTTGTCCCTGATTGTGGACATGTGTCCCTTATTTTGATTAGTTGTCCCTGATTTCAGGCTGTTGGTTTCTGATTTTGGTCCATTGTCCTTAACTTTAAAATTAAAAGATAGAGCCAGTGAGTGGTTTCCACATAAGAAAGAGAGAAAGTAGAGGGCCCTTAACTCATATTGGCATGTTTTAAATTTAAAATGTGGATTCCTGACCGATGAGGGCAGCACCTTGCCGTTGGTGGTCAGGCTGATCATGAATTGGCCAAATGATGAGACCAGGCACCCCTTTACAGGTTAAAATGATGCACTCTGGCCTGGTGGCGAAGAAGGCCGAAGTGTGGTGGGCGCCTCACCTTTTCCCATACCAGCGACCTGAGTTTGGGAATGGACTCGGGTCATCAGGGGTCAGCCAAGGTGGGAAGAGGATTGAGCATACGATGGACCATGTTCTTCTCCTGGGAGAGGTGACTGCCATCTCCGCCACTTCACTGCCACCAGGTGGAGGCCTAGTGGTAGGACAGCTAAGAGTGACACATGAGGGTGGGAGCTGCTGGACTTCTGTGGAGCATGCATACCTCTACATGCATGCTTCAACTGTGTGCACCCCAGCATCAGAAAGGGAGTGAGAAAATGGAACATGGGCGGACAGGCTCCATGAAGCCCTACCCATCTCCCTGTAGCCTGCTCCACCAGGCCATGGAACTGGAGACCTCTGGATATACTTGGGGTGGGGGAGGATGGCCCTCACTCTCCTAGCCCTGCCATGGGGTTGGGAGAATCTGCACAGAACAATTACTGGAACCTGGTGGTGGTGGATGACCGGCTGCAGGGCATAGAGACATGGCTGAGGAGCCACCAGTGTGATCCCAAAGTAAAAAAAAATGTTTTATGGAAAAAAAAAGTTAAAATGATGGAATTATAACCAAATAAGACAACAGAATTGACTTGCAGGCTTTCAAGCAGCTTTGGTGGGTAAGAGAGCACTGGTACTATAACTATTTGGTTTTGATTTTGACTACACATCCATGTACCCCGTAAACATTTTTTGAAAAATTAAGAAAAATGTATAAGAAATGTGATGAAATCTCTGTGTAATAGTCAGGGTTGAGTAAACCTTTAACATTGCACTGCAAACAGGAAAGGTATGGCCTTCTCTAATTGGTGGTTAGCTGCCCAGTGGTAATCTATGAGCCTGTTATGGCCAGAGCACACTAGAAGTAGAAAAGAATAATCAGCATTTATATAGTGCTTTTTATACACATTTATCCCAAAGCAGTTTACAAGCAAAGGCTAGACTGGTAGAGAAATGACTGAATGTAGAGTGGCAGCCATTTTGCACATCAACACCCACACACAGCCTTGGACAATTTCTACTATAAAACATAAAGTCTGAGAAATGGTTCCACACAAGAAAGAGAAAGCAATGGGACCTAAGCTCACATTGGCATATTAAAATTTAAAGTTAAAGGATGAAGCTAGAAAGTGTGTTCCACATAAGAAAGAGGAAAACATGCCAGCCCATCGGTGCAGTGGTTGGATTTCAACATGGCCGCTGGCGATCGGGTTGAGGAACAGACTCGGGACACTGGAGGGTCAGTCTGGAGGAGAAGGATCAAGCATCCCAAGGACTGCTCTCCTTCTCCAGTGGGAGGAAGTGGTGTGCGACTGGTGCTGATAGACCCCTGGCAGAGGCTGGGGTACCACAGCAACTGGCACCAGAATGGTGGGCGCTGGCATCATTGCACATCCCCACCCCTGCCTACAGGGGAAAAACAAACTGCCAGCCACCCTAGATGAAGCTAGTCCTCAGCTTCAATCAGCCTCCCGACGGCCCTTCACCTATCCCATTGTCTCTGCGCTCCATGGTGGGTTGGGAAGCAACTCTGCCCTGGGGGTAAGCTAGGGGTATCGAAGAGGCACATCTAATGTGGAGGTGGGAGTAAGGATCCGTGATCTGGCTGAGGTTCCAGGTGGCTGGCGCATCGCAAAAGTGTAATAAATTAAAAAAGAAGAAAAAGAGAAAACAGTGGGACCTCAGCTCATATTGGCCTGTTAAAATTTAAAGTGTGGATTCCTGACTAATGAGTATGTCATCTTGCTGTGGGTGGTCTGGATGACTGTAATTTGGCTGAATGATGAGACCAACAGTCCCTTAAAATGTTAAATTGATGGAATGAAAACAAAGTAAGAAAATTGAATTGACTTGAATGAATTGCAGGCTTTTGGTGGTGAGGGGTGGGACTGATACTATAAGTATTTGTTCCTAATTTTGGCCATTTGTCTCTCATTTTGATCAGTTGTCCCTGATTTTGTTTATTTGCCTGCTTTTTGGTATTTTGTCCCTGATTTTGGTCAATTGTCTCCCTAGTTTGGCCATTTGTCTCTGATTTTGACCATTTGTCCCTGATTTTGGTCATTTGCCCCAATTTTAGTTATTTGCCCCTGGTTCTGGTCATTTGTCCCTATTTTTTTTCAAACCTTATCCCTTAATTGTAAGACAGAAGGCTGAGAAATATGAGCCCGGCTCCCATAAGGAGCCAGTGGAGTCTAGGGATTGTTGTACAGGTAGAACACACACAACTTGGTTGGGGGTATCGGTTGCCCCTCACCCCATGATTAAGCACCTCCTTCATCTAAAATCAGAGCAGCACTGCCACTGTGGGTGACCACAGAGCATCCACCCTCTCCCAACAAAAGCCACTTGTAGTTGAACTGCTTCATGCCAGGGAGGATGGAAGAGTTTGTAAACAGAGAAATTAGTGGAAGGACATAGTGCCCTCAGTTGCCCACTTCCCAACCATCATTGACAATTGTTATGTGTGTCCTCTCCTGCACCTCTTGTCTTTACTGGGAATACACCTGGGAATCTTAGTCCCAAAGACAGCAGCTCTTGCCATTGAGCTAAACTAAAATTCCCACTTGCTGGGAGGTCATTGGTCCTCTGTCTTGTGTGTAGTGTGGCTCACTTGGTAGGACATGTGCCACTGGGTTAGAGGGTCATGGGTTCTAGTCCCACACTAGGACTTGGGCTAATACCATAAATGCTTGCATCTGAGCATAGTACTGAGGTTCATATTGAGGCGGATTTGGAGCGAGTAGGCTAACTGCCCATATATGCTCCTTTGTGTACATCTAATAATATTGTGAAATTCTACCATTCAAAAGATGTTTATCCACTCAGGACTTAAACGTAGCTCTGTTTTTACTAATAATCACACTTTCAGGTAATGCATTCAGGGATTGACTATTCTTGCTGTATAAAAGTATTCTTTATTTGTCCGAAACCTTTGATTTTGTAATTGTAAAGGATGACCCCTAGAGTTACATTCATCCTGTTTAAAAGTTATCCCTAAATCATTTAACAACATATAATCCTGCATAGTATTGTACATGAATACAAGATTACAAGATCAGCTCTTATCCGTCTGGTTTCTATGGACATTAAATTCAACTTATTCAGTCTCTCTTGATAGCCAAGATCAGCTGTACCTGAAATGCTTTTAGTATATTTCCTCTGGACCTGTTCTAGTTTCTGTCTTTCTAGATTTTTGATGGAAACCAGATCTGAGATGCATATTCCAATTGCAGACATACATGTGCTCAAAACAAGGGCATCATTATGTTACTTTCCCTACTTACTATGTTTCTTTTAATAGACCAGATTATCTTGTTGTATTTTTTAATTGCATCTTGTGTATGCTCATTTGTTTCTAAGGTATCGGCTACATACTATCCCAAATCCTTCTCAGAGGAACAACACTGCAAGACATGACTACACAGTGTATAGGTCACCCTAGCATTGTGTCTTCCCAGGTGCATAATCTTACATTTATCCATATTAAAGGACATACCCCCATCTATCAACCCATTTAGTGACACTATCCAAGTCCTTCTGAATGTGCCTTATATCCTCCTGAGTACTACAAGGCCCTCCTATCTTTGTGTCATCTGCATATTTAGTGGCCCAACCATTTAGATCCCTAGTTAGATCAGATATAAATATCTGAAATAGTGCTGGCCCAACACAGAACCTGCGGGACCCCACTAAACACCTCCCCAATAGCTGATAATTGACCATTAATTTGGAACTTCTGTTCTCTATCTGCCAACCACTGTTCTATCCAATTTATCAAATAAGGATTAGCTTTTAATAATTTGAGTTTATCTATAATGGCCCCATGAGGGGTTAGATCAAAGGCTCTACTAGATCACATCACAAGGAACCCCATTATCTAATGATTTGCTCACATTTTCATAGAAGCACAAGTTTGTTGTGCAGCTCCTGCCCTTTTTAAATCCACATTGATCCGAGTCTAACGAATCGAGTGAGGTGAACAACGTATCCCTAACTAACCCCTCCATTATTTTACATACTGTACAGGTCAGACTAATAGGTCTGTAGTTCTTAACATTCGTCCTATCCCCTTTTTTATAAATTGGCACCACATGAACTAGTTTCCAGTCCCTACGTATCTCTCCTGTCCTTACTGATTGCTCGAAAAGGATCTTTAATGGCAATGTGATGTAGTCAGTCATGATTTGCAACATATTAGTTGAAATTCTATCTGGTCCTGGAGATGAATTAGGTTTTAGTTTCTGGATACGCTGTCTTATTTCAGATATATCAAACCTTATGGGTTCAACAGCTGGGAATATAGCTACCTGTTTACTATATGATTTACTACTGTAAATTTGACAGAAAGAGTCATTAAAAGCAGCAACCATATCGCTATCTAACATAACAATCTTTTCGTCCACAATAAGGGGTCCCACAGGATTCTGGGATTTCTCCAGTGATTTAATATAGGCAAAAAAGCTTTACAATTGTGCTTAGTAGCATTCTTTGCTAACTGCTCCTCCGCATTTCTTTTTGCCACTGTTATGCCTTTTTACTGTTCTGTTGAGCTAGTCTTAGTACAGAAAGTATCCTTACGTTCTTATTTTTTAAGAACTTTCTTAACACTTATTTTTCTTCTTAATAAGTCTCCTTACATGCCTATTTAACCACGGATGATTTTTATGAGTATTTCTTTCTTTAAATATCTGGCGGATATAAATCTCACTTAGACCCAATATAATCCTTTTTTATAGTGTCCCAAACTTATTGAACTGATTTATTTTCTAGTATTGAAACCCAGTCTAATTTTCTTAATTCATTAATTATTTCCTTTTCATTAGCCTTTTGATATAAAAAGATCTTTGTTTTACCCTGATGTGTTTCATACTTAAAATTAATTGCAAATATAACTGACTCATGGTCGCTAGTTCTAACTGGAGGACCAGTAACACAGTCTTGTATTAGTAAGTGCTCAGTTCCTAGAACTACAACCAGAATGTTATTTCTTTTAGTGGGGGATTTTGAATATTGCACTAAATTTAAATTATTGCAACCACAGACAAAATGGTTTGCACTTGTACCAGTGGCAGTCATCTTTTCACAATCAATATTGGGGAAATTTAGGTCTCCTGTAACACAAAACTCTGCAATTTCCCCACCTTTCCAAACTCAGCATTTAAACTGTCAGTAATCCCAGAGTTTGACGATGGACTGCGGTAAACTGTACCCAAAATGATAGAGTGGGATTTACCCCCATTTATTCTTATCCATAAGGTTTCTGTAGCAGATTCTTCTGCTCTTATTTAACTTGCTATGTCCACAGAATTAATTGTATTTTTAATAAACATAGCAACACCACCTCCTTTTCTTCCAATTTGATTTTTAGTATATAGGGTGTAACCCTCCAGGTGCCTATCCCATGTTTCACTATTGTTAGTCCACCAAGTTTCAGTTATGGAAATTATATCATAAGGTTTCTCCTTACCAAGGCCTTTAGTTCATCACTTTTATTGCCCATGCTCCTGGCATTAAATGACAGAATTTCCAACTGATTCTTTATAACACTCCCATTTCTTTGACCTTGGTTGTTTTTATGTTCCAAGGGGACCACTCTATTAGTCTTTCCCCTTAGTCAATTTGGACATAACATATTCAAGGTGGTTTCCAGACTGTTTGCCAACACTCTTGCCCTGGTACTGTTTAAGTGCAATCCATCTTTTGCATATAATTCATGTTTCCCCTGAAAATCTGTCCAGTTGTCTATAAAGGTCAGTCCATCTCTATTACACCAATTATAAAGTCTGGTGTTAATCCTTTTTATAGTTAGATTTTTTTTGCATGGGCTCTAGGGACAGGAATGATACCTGAGATTGCTACATAATGCCCCTTTTGCCTCAAGCTGTTCCCTATATCTAATAATTCATGACAAATATCTTTTCCATGCGTGTTACCAACATTATTTGTACCTGCATGCAAAACAACAGCAGAACTATGTGGTAACTATATTCTCTAAGACTTTTTTAACATCGAATATATGAGCACCTGGTAGGGAAGTGACAGTTGTAGTATCCTTATTATTTTGTGTTATATGTCTGTCTGTCAGTTTGATGATAGAATCACCATCACCAAACATTCCGTTGTTAGACTCCCTAACTCATTTTCCTGATTTACCAACCCAGTTAATCTATTTTGTGTGGGTATCTGAAATCTTTCTTTATGCTCTACTACTTGCTTTCTCCAATATGTCACTTTCTTCCAAGTTGAAGCATCCTCGCTCCCCTTTTTATAACAATTTTCTAGTTCTACATCCTTGGAACTATCATCCCTATCTTCCCTAGCTCTTTTTTTGTTAACAATTTCAGATGACTGAGTGGTTTCATATGTACTCTCCACTCTCCAGGCCATTTCTCTCCCTCTTATTACCAGTAATATTTTGCTGAGTGACTTGAGTTTCAGCTGGAGCTAGAGTGTTAACAAACATCTGGATCGTGACTATTTCTTGGACATGAGTTAATTCATTTCTCAGCGAAGTGTTTTCATTATTAAGTGTCATAAACATCTGGCATTTGTTACATACATCCATAGTCACTGGGCATTGCTTAAGTGCAAACATTTCACATATAAAGCATTTATTAATGGACCCTTCTTGGACCATTAAAAGGAGAACATGCAACACATTGCCTTCTGCCATCACGTTGTCGGTACAGGCTAAATAACAATCCCAGCTGTGTTTTACTAATTTCTAGCTACTTGTGTCTTGTGGGAAGATACTCGACCTAATATGGTAAGGAACCTGACCGTGCACTGAACACTATTGACTAATATGTCCTACCTTCGTTTATTGTAATTACCCTTCAACGACCTGCCTTGATTCCTGCAGTTCCTACAGGACACACAAGACATGTGACGCGTGTTGCTCAGCGCGTGCAAGGCACACGCCCCACTCGCACTCACTCCCGCTCATGAAGGGGTGAGTGTTTTAAGCTCCTAGTGCCCTGGAAGTGTTCTTAGAGAAGTCACCAAAGTCCCTGAAGTTAACTAGAGCCAAACAGATTTAAAATTAATATGTCTGCCAAAATGCAAACCTCTCTCACGCAAGGAGCCTGCAATTCATTTTAAAAATACAGCAAGGCACGTTCTGCTGTTTTGTGACCCTCTGTTGCCAAGGAAACTATACGGAAACTTCCACCTTCCACTGTCAGCACCCAAGCACTCAAACTACTTATGTGCACAGATTTAAGAATAAATGCAAGGATGGCACCTGTCTCATGGAGGAGCCAGCCCCACAGGTCAACCCACAGACAGCTAGTTCAATGAAGCGCCATGAAGGGCGAGTGTTTTAGGCCCTAGTGCCCTGAAATGTTCTTGGAGAGGTTGCCAAAGTCCCCAAAGTTAACTAGAGCCAAATAAATTTAAAATTAATAAGTCTGCCAAAATGCAAACCCCTGTCATGCGAGGAGCCTGCAATTCATTTTACAGTAAAATACAGCTCAGCACGTTCTGCCATTTTGTGACCCTCCATTGCCAAGGAAACTATGCTGCAACTTATGTGCACAGATTTAAGAATAAATGCAAGGGATAGAGCCTGTCTCATGGAAGAGCCGTCCCATAGGTCAACCCACAGACAGCCAGTTCAATGAAGTGCTCGTGAAGGGGTGAGTGTTTTAAGCCCCTAGTGCCCCGGAAGTGTTCTTAGAGAGGTCACCAAAGTCCCTGAAATTAACTAGAACCAAACAAATTTAAAATTAATAAGTCTGCCAAAATGCAAACCCCTCTCAAATGAGGAACCTGCAATTCGTTTCAAAAATGCAGCACAGCACGTTCTGCCATTTTGTGACCCTCCGTTGCCAAGGAAACTATATGCCAATTCCCCTTCCACTGTCAGCACCTAAGCACTCAAACTATGTATGTGCACAGATTTAAGAATAAATGCAAGGGATGGAGCCTGTCTCATGGAGGAGCCGTCCCACAGGTCAACCCACAGACAGCTAGTTCAATGAAGCGCTTACGAAGGGGCTAGTGTTTTAAGCCCCTAGTGCCCTGGAAGTGTTCTTAGAGAGGTTACCAAAGTCCCCAAAGTTAACTAGAGCCAAATAAATTTAAAATTAATAAGTCTGCAAAAATGCAAACCCCTCTCATGCGACGAGCCTGCAATTCATTTTACAGTAAAATGCAGCTCAGCACGTTCTGCCATTTTGTGACCCTCCATTGCCAAGGAAACTATGCTGCAACTTATGTGCACAGATTTAAGAATAAATGCAAGGGATGGAGCCTGTCTCATGGAGGAGCCATCCCACAGGTCAACCCACAGACAGCCAGTTCAATGAATACATTCAATGTATTAGGGGATGCTGTACTGTCGAGGTGTGTTTTTCTTAGGATGAGACATTAGTGAGGTCCCTTCTGCCCATCTTCAGTGCTGTCCTAGTAGGCATCCAGGTTGAAGTAAACAACCCATGGAACTTTCATAAGAGTTGGGAATTTTCACTGGTATACCGGCCAACATTCCCCAACCTATTCAGGCAATTTTCCATGTGTGTGTGTGCGCCCGCGCTGATGTGTAAAATCACTGCTATGACATGTTTACAGTCACTTCACTACCACTCTTACATTACTTGCAAAGTGCTTTAGGATACAGTGTGTATGAAAAGTGCTATTTAAATGCAGATTTGTCTTCTTTATATAGTTGCTGTCACATGAGCCACCACTAGAGGTCTCTACTTTTATATATTAAAACTTCAATAACGTATTAATTACAGAGGTCTCTATTTGCTGTTACAATTAGTCAGCAGTGTTTCAGTCTTCACTACTAGATGGAACTGGTTTGCACAAACCACCTTTTCTCATACACAACAGTTTTGAGAGTTCCCCACTCCCTGCTGGATCCAGATGGAGGACTGTAGACCACTGTTATGGATAGGGGTGCAGGAACAAGTAGTGTGTTGTATCTGTAGGATTAATGAATCTGGTCGCTGTGTCAGGAGTGGAGTCAAACCAGGGCTGAGGTGAGCAGCTCCCACCCAATCCCCGAGGGGAAGGAGTGCAGCAGTAAAGGAGAAAAAAAACAACATAATGCTTATTTATTTAATCCATACAGAATTAATTTACATTTTCTGTATATAAAAAAATATATTTTAAATATATCAAAATTTGGCTTTTTTGTATATTTAAAAATATTTGAAATAGTGAAAAAAGCAGTCATATATGAATGACGTATGTATGGGCAATGAAACATATAGTAGTAGTAGTACAGTAGTAGTAGAGTAACAGTTGTAGCAGTAGCAGAGTAGCAGCACAGCAACAGCAGCAGCAATTAACACCAGTAGCACAGCAGTTATATAGCAGTACAGCAGTTATGCAAAGCAGCAGCAGCAGCAGCAGCAGCACAGCAGCAGCAGCAGCAGCAGCAGCATAGCAGCTGCACAGCAACCAGCAGTAGCAGCAGCAGTGGTGCAGTAGTGCAGCACAGCAGCATAGCACAGTAATAGTAGTACAGTAGTAGCACAGTGGCAGTAGTAGTACAGTAGTAGTAGTACAGTAGCAGTAGTGAAGTAGTAGTATAGTAGTAGTAGTACAGTAGCAGTAGTAGTACAGAAGCAGTAGTAGTACAATAACAGTAGTAGTACAGTAGTAGTGGTGTGCAGTAGTAGTACAGTAGCAGTAGTAGTCATACAGTAGTAGTACAGTAGTAGCAGTGGTAGTAGTACAGTAGCAGTAGTAGTAATAGTACAGTATTCGTACAGTATTAGTAGTACAGTAGCACCAGTAGCACAGTAGTACAGTAGTAGTAGTACAGTAACAGTGGTAGTACAGTAGCAGTAGTAGTAGTACAGTAGTAGTATAGCAGTAACAGTGGTAGTAGTAGTACAGTAGCAGTAGTAGTACAGTTGTAGTAATAGTACAGTAGTACAATAGTAGTAGTATAGTAACAGTAGTAGTACAGTAGTAGTAGTGTACAGTAGTAGTACAGTAGCAGTAGTACAGTAGTAGCAGTAGTAGTACAGTAGTAGTACAGTAGCAATAGTAGTACAGTAGTATTACAGTAATAGCAGTGGTAGTAGTACAGTAACAGTAGTAGTAGTAATAGTACAGTTGTCGTAGTGCAGTAGTAGTCATTTATTTATTCTTGGCACTCAAGAAAAGGATAATCCAATAGAGCTGAGGCTCATTTACAATGGAGTCCTACATTCATACAACGGGCAATCACAATGCTACATTATTCATAAGGCAATACACATTTTACAACTCAACATATAAATAATAGCAGATGGAGTAGGATTCCTGGGCCTGCACCAGAGTGCCGTGCTTGGCTAACGGACAAGTAAAATTAAGAAGTAGTGGACGTTAGCACCGGCTACTTACAGTCCTTTAAAGTCCTTAGAAAGATTGCCACAGTACCTGGATGAAAAAAAAATGGAAGCAAGACCTTGTTAAGGTTCCATTGTGCATTGCTGTAGGAGGGGATAGCATGCATGGAAGTGGAAGCACTGTGCACTTTTAAAATGAAATTAAACACTAATGGAACCTTAACAAGGTATTGCTTCCATTTTTTTCATCCAGGCACTGGCAATCTTTCTAAGGACTTTAAAGGACTGTATGTAGCCGTGCTGGCGCCCACTACTTCTTAAATATAAATAATAGCAGTTAATCCGATATTTAGTAAAATTGAAACAAAACATTTAAACAAAACAGAGCTTTGTTCGACCTTTTCAAAGATTTTGGGTAGCGAGGAGACCTTTGCATACCAGGATTTTAACAAATTCCAGGATGTCGTATGTAACATTTTTATTTTATTTTACAATTTTTGTCCAGGAAAGATAGAGGGAACATGATACAGACCTATAAATGCTTGAAGGGTATCAACAAGGTTGACCTCAGTGAACTATTTTGACCCAACGACAATGAAATTATGAGGGGAAATACATAGAAACATAGAATTTGACGGCAGATAAGGACCGCTTGGCCCACCCAGTCTGCCCATTTCCCTACCTAATGGATAAGCTGCAGATCCTAGTTAACCAGCAGCCTACTTCTTTCTACCCCCAACCCCTAGAATTGCCTTATGACTGTCCCATGCATGCTTGAATTCAACCACTGTTTTTGACTCCACAACCTCCCTGGAAGGCCGCTCCATTCATCCACAACCTCTCTGTGAAAAATACTTTTTACATGACCTCTGAGCCACCCCCATCTTCAAATTGTGCCCCTTGTTCTTGCACACCTATTTTTTTGAAAGATGCTACCTCTTAGACTTTGTTGATTCCCTTGAGGTACTTAAACGTTTCTATCATGTTCTCCCTCCATCCTTTCCTCGAGGCTGTACATATAAGCTCCTTTTGTCTCTTTTCATATGTCTTCTGGTGCAGACCCTGCACCATTTTTAGTTGCTCTCCTCTGCACAGCTTCCATCTTGTCTATGTCTTTGTGGAGACTAGGTCTCCAGAACTGCACACAGTACTCAGATGGGGTCTCACCAGCTGTCTGTACAGAGGGATAACAACTTCCTGTTTTCTACTGGTGATGCCTCCTATGCATCCCAATATCCCCTAGCCCTCCTTACTGCCCTCTCACACTGCTTGCCCACCTTTAAATCATCTGATATGACTACTCCCAGGTCCCTTTCCATTTTGTTGTTGTTAGTATCTCACTCCCCATTGTGTACTCTTCCCCTGGGTTTTGTTTCCCAGGTGCATTACCTTGCACTTCCTGCATTGAATCTATGGTGCCATACATTTGACCATTCTCTAACCTTGCCATGTCCCTTCTCATCCTTTCCACCCCACCTTGAGCATCAACTCTGTTGCAGATCTTTGTGTCATCTGCAAAGAGACATACTTTTCCTTCCAGTCCCTCTGCAATGTCGCTTATAAAGACATTGAAGAGGACCGGTCCTAATACTGAACCCTGCGGTACCCCACTAGTAACCCCGCTTTCTTCAGAGTGGGCTCCATTTACTATTACCCTCTGTGTCCTATTCTCCAGCCAATTCTTTACCCAGGCTATCGTCTTGGGACCCACTCCCAGACTGGCTAACTTGTATATTAATCTTTTGTGCTGGACTGAGTCAAATGCCTTGCTAAAGTCTAGGTAGGCCATGTCCACAGCCCCTCCCTGATCTACTACTTTGGTCACCCAGTCAAAGAAATCTATTAGATTCATCTGGCATGACCTTCCCGCTGTGGATCCATGCTGTTATGGGTCCTTTGCCCCTCTGGCCTCTAGGTACTCGACAATTCTTTCCTTCAGAAGTGATTCCATCATTTTCCCTGTCACTGAGGTTAAACTAACAGGTCTGTAGTTTCCTGCTTCTGCCCTGCTCCCACTTTTGAGAATGGGAATCACATCTGCCCTCCTTCAGTCCTCAGGTACCACCCCATCCTCCCATGATTTGTTAAAGAGGGTAGTCAGTGGTGTCACTAGTTCTACCCTTTAGTTCTTTAGAATTCTGGGATGAATCCCATCAGGCCCCATTGCTTTGTCCACCTTCAGTTTTAAGAGTTCTTTCAAACCCTTTCTTCTGTAAATGGGCTGGTATCAACTTCTGTATCCAGAGTGTTTCTATTGTTTGTTTTAAGTACCTCCCTCTTCATTTGTAAATACTGAGTAAAAATATTTGTTTAGTATATCTGCCTTTTCACTGTCACCCTCTGCCCCCTTATTAAGCCTCACTATCCCTCCCTTAGTCTTCCTTCACTCCTGATGTACCTAAAAGGTTTTATCCCCTTCTAACTGAGTTGGCTATCTTTTCCTTGGTTCAGGCCTTTGCTGTTCTGACTGCCTTTCCAGCTTCCCTTTGCTTTACCTGATACAGTTCTCTGTCCTGCTCCTTCTGTGATTCCTTGCAGTTTCTGAATGCTTTCTTTTCTCTTGAACCTTTACTGCCACCTCCATTGAGAACCACAGTGGTTTCTTACATCGTTTTGTTTTGTTTATTTGCTTCACACAAAGGCTTGTTACCTCTGTGATGGCGGTTTTTATTATTCCCCATTGTTCTTCCACCCCTCCTTCCTGCCCATTTGCTAGTGCATTCCTTAGGCACTCACCCATTTTGGCAAAGTCAGCCTCCTGAAGTCCAGTACTTTTGCCTTTGTATGGCTTGACTCTATTGCTGTGTTTATTGTGAACTATAATGTCTCGATGGTCACTTATTTCCCAGATGGCTACCCACTTCTACATCTGTGATCCTCTCTCCATCTCCTTTGAGAGAACCAGGTCTAAGATTGTCCTCTCGAGTGGGTTCTAATACTAGTTGCTTCAAGGCATGCCCCTATAGGGCATCTAGAATAACCCCACTCTTCGAAGTGGCTGCTGCAACTGCACTCCAGTTAACATCTGGCATATTCAGATCACCCATCAGCAATAACTTCCCTTTATCTGCCATTTTAAGTATACTTTCTATCATTTCCTTGTCCATTTCCTTCCCCTGAGAGGGGGGTCTGTATACAACCCCTGTGCGGATTGTGGTGCCATTGCCTGCCTCCAAACTGACCCGCAGTGCTTCTTCTCCTCCATGTTTACCCTTTTGTTCTGTTGCTTTGATTCCTTCCCTTATGTAGTTAGCTACCCTCCTTCTTTACCCTCCCTGTCCCTCTTGTAGATAGTGTATCCTGGTATGTTTACATCCCAGTGATGGTTCTGTGTGTACCATGTTTCTGTGACTGCCACGATATCCAGATGTTCTTCCTCCATCAAGGCCACTAATTTAGGAAGCTTGTTACCCAGATTATGGGCATTGGTACTCATTGCTCTCCATTTTTTGATGGCCTTACCTTCTGTAGCGGCATCCCCCACTGACCTTTCTACCTTGGTCTTTTTCTCATTTAGTACCCTGTTTTGGGTACTAAATAGCTACAGATGGGCAGGGGGCAAATTCAGGAGAGAAGCCATGAGATATTGCTTCATGAAGTAGGGTAGTGGAGGAGGAACAGCTACTGAAGAAATTATTAGTGTTTATAAAATGGGTCTTTAAAATAAAGCACTCTGATGGGCTAACAGCCCTTCAGACCCGTGTCCTTACCAGGCGAAATCATAGCCAACCAGCACTAACTTTCTCCCTGCAGCCCAATAACACTAACATATCACTGACCTCTCCTAAGTAAACTCACTACAACACACTTAAAAATTGTGACACTGGAAATGGCACTTGAAAAATCATGCATGTCTTCTTATCATTCAACTTAACCCCAACACTTGAGCAGCAACTTCCAGCAAAATTATAGCAAACCAACTTTTTCTGTCTGTACAGCTCATCTTGTACCTTTCATTTTCCTCTGTTTTCAGCTCAGCTCCTCCTTTTCAATACCGCTGTTTCTCTGGTGTCCCATCCTCACCTCCCCTTAACAGAACAAACATGGACCAACTCAATTGAGAACACAAAGGCAAAAAATATAGTAAAGTACATTTTACACAAAAGTGAGTGACTAGGGCGAGAAATGTGACAGACAAAAACAAATTCTTCCATTCTCCGTACAGCGTGATCAACAACAGCCGCTAACTATGGCAGCTGACATGGGACAGACTCGCTCCTGCTCCTAGACTCGACTGACAACAGGGATGAAAATAATATATTCTACTGCATTTTACACAGAAGTGGGTGACTGTGGCAAAAAATCTGATAGAGAAAAACAAATTCATATTCATTCTCCATACAACGCGATGAACAACACCCGCTAACTATGGCAGCTGACATGAGACATGCTCGCTCCCCCTCCTGTCAATACAAATCACTGGGTATTCCCTCACCAGTGCAAAAATACAGCTAAACCAAGACATGGGGGAAAAACATATATTCTAATGGATGGTGTATGTGTCGGGGGGGGGGGGCAAACAGACACCACAGCCTTCTATATGAAAACATCTCCATTACAATAAAATGACAAGGACTACTTTTCTCCATGATACCATCCTATGTACTGTCTTTTTATGTACATTTTTTTCTGTAATTTTTTAATCATTTATATATATTTTTTTACAGAAGGACCCATTTTATAAGCTCAATAACACACTCTGAGGTGTGGGTTATCTCCTGATAAGAGCACGCCCAGGTGCATAAGGCACTCGGCGCAAGTGCCTCGTGCCTAACAACGCACCTGGGCATGCTCTTATCAGTAGACAACCCACACCTCATCATGTGTTATTGCTTGCAAAATCCATGGATAGCTTCAAGAAAGGGTAGTATAAGGTAGAAGGGTTAGTACGGGTGAAAGGGGGAGGGGGGCAGAGTGACATGGAACCGTACCTCTCAACTGTCCCTGATTTTGCCTCAAAAGTTTACTCTGTCTCTCCTAAAAATTGTGTTTCCATGACCAAACATTGGGAGTTGCAAGCAAAAAATAATGTCAGACTTTAAAGTTACAGTCTTATTCTTCCTTAGAAAATGCATTTTACACTAAGCCTCTTATTCTCCCAGCTTCCTGAGTTGATATCTCCAATTCTGAAGATGTGTCCCTGATTTTGGTCCTTTGTCCCTGATTTTTTAAGCCGTGTCCTTGATTTATAAGGCAGAGGTTGAGAGGTATCATGGAACCCAAAGGGAATGTGGGTTCACATCGAGCAGACTTGATAGACCACATGGCCTTCTTGTGCATGCGGATTTCTGTTTCTATGGATAAATGTATTTATTTATTTATTTGCTTTTGTTGACTGGGTAAGCACACTAGACAGCCAAGTGCCTATTTTCAGGTGCGACCACAACAACTCGAGTTTAACCCATCTCTTAACTAACTAGCAAAGCAGCATGCATCAGAGTCTTAATTTCCACAGCAGTTTGCCCCCTGTCTCCATTAATCTTAAAATTCTACTTTTGGCTTGGGGGTTGGGGGAGTGAGTAACTCATTTGGTCTCCCTAAATGTCATATAATGTGACAAAACCTTTGATTCCCTGCTCACATTTTTGCTGCAACTCCCCCTGCCTCCTCCTCTATCTCTTCCTGCAGCTCTCTTTCCCTCGGGGGGGATTGCTTGACCTCTTATTTCATTTAATCAGTTGCAGAGCCCTCTAGCACCTCTCAATGAGGGTGGAAAGGCTTTGTCTGTGTGACTTATAAAAATTAAGGTTACAATTCAATACATACAGAAGTTCACAAATGCATTCATGTTCTGCTAAACCAGTGAATTAATGATCTCTTACTCCCTTTACCCCTTTGTTCTCACATTTCCCAGATGAAGAATACCAGCCGGGATTCACAGAATGGTGCAGTGGTACATAAATCTATAGCTGTAAGTGCTGCATGCCATGAATAACCAAGTGGCTAGGCACAGGACTGCAAACCAGGTGATCTGAGTTCAAATCCCACTAGAGCCACTTACTATATGACCTTGAACAAGTCAGTTGTTTGACTTCCCTGTGTTTCAGTCCACACAGCTGTAAAAGCGATCAAAGCAGGAGCCCCTCCTGTAATGAGATACTGCATGAAATGGGTAAACAAATTATTAAAAGAGGTGGAGGGAAAGAATAAGTGGCTACATGTTATGTAGTAGCACAAGGGCGTGGTTAGGATTTTTCTGAAAAAAGGAATGTTTGTTTCAGCAGTACAAATGAACATCCCAGCTTTTTCTCATTCCATACTGCAGCTCGTATTACACCCCTCCTCTCACCACACAATGGACTGTCCCAAGTGTGTGTGTGCGTGTTAGTGTGTAATGAGAATGCATAGCTTATTCTGGTACCCAACTGTTTGTCCTCCTGCATCCCTCATAGATCTGTGACAGAGGCATCCTAAAAAAAGCAGCACTACTGAGGTTCCTTAAACATCAACAACCACCACCACCACCACAGCACGGAAGGAAAAGGTCTAAGGCTTGGGAATCAGGTAAGGAAAACTGCAATCAATTTTATTTCTTAAAACAAAAAAATACATCTTTAGGTGTTAAAAAAATACATTTGTTGGTGTGTGATGAGGTTTTCTCCTCAATGTGGCCATTTTGTCCTGTGAAACCTTGCCTCTGGCATTTGTGTGTTTCTGTTCCCTTTCAGTGGTCTGATGAACATGTATGCCCATGTTTTAAAATCTGATCTCTTCCTCTCACAGAGGTAGAAAATGGGACTTGCTGTCTGTCTGCAGCTGGTCCAGTCTGCATTCTAAATGCCATCTGTGGGAGACAAAATAAAACTCTATACAACGACCTTGAAAATCATTAAACGAAACATGACAAAACCAATGTGGTGTTTATTTTTAACTCACTGATATTTTTTGATGGGCTCAAAATATTCAGAAGAGATATGTGTTAATGTACAGCTCAAGGGAAAGCAAGCTTTTTTCCCCAACAGATGGGTGGCAAGGAGAAAGCCTCTTGTGAGCATGGACTCCTTCGCGTGATTGAACAAGTTTTTTTGTAATGGGCTGTATTCGTCTACTGTTGTTTTTCTTGTCCCTTTTGTGTATGAGTGTTTGTGTTTTAAGGTGGCAGCAGAATGCACCCACAAAGGGAAATGAATACTAGGGAGAGATGAGAGAGAGCGATAAGAGAGAGAGAGAGAGAGAGAGAGAGAGAGAGAGAGAGAGAGAGAGAGGAGGTCTATGCAGCGGGGTGACGATTAAGATAAAAAAGGGCAAAAATTAAAATGCTTAAAGCTAAACTGTAGCCTGCTATTTTGATATGCGGGCGCAGGGCAGCATATATGGTGAAAGGCAGAAGTGCAAACCAGACCTGGACCGAGGAGACCCAGATAAGGTATTTGAACTACCGTACGCAGTGACCTAAAACTGTGTTTTTAGGGAGTCCTTTTTACTTTCTGCTATGGACTGTGTTTTGTAACACAGGGTTCTATAAATCAGAATTTTTTTTTGGTTAGGGGTTTAGAATTTATCCGAGATTTGCATATGGAAGGACATATTTTGAGTCTGCATTCCTTTGGCTGTTTGGATAAAGGGAGGTGACCTTGTTGGGACCACAACATGTTTAACTTTATACCAGCTCCTTGTTTTTTGTCCCTCCCTTATGAATAAAATCAAATTGTTTCTGTTCTCCCACCACTCCAAAAAATCATGTGCTGGAGCTTTGAATGTATAGTGGAGGAGGGTGAACCAGCAGTCTATGCAGAAGGCTGTTAGTTCTGCTGTGGTGACCTTGTCATTAGAACACATCACACACTGCTCTACTGATGGTTGCCATTTGCACTTCCTGCTGCCTGGGCTGCAGGGCTCTTCGAATATCTACTTCCTAAATATTAATATTATTATGACATGTCTGTTTAATAGCTGGGAATGTGCAGCTTCTGGGCCCATAAGCACTAGTTTAGTCAAAGAGTTGTAACACTGTGGAATACACTACCAGCCTCAGTAGCAGAAAGTGCAAATTAGATGAATTTCTAGATCAAAATGGAATTACTGGCTATATCCACTGGTAAGCGTCGACATCTTTGATGGACATATTGCCTCCTCATGTCCGAACTCCTATGATCTATATAACACGGCTCTGTCATGAACTTCTATGCTGACCTTTTATACTGTCAACATTTTGAACCATGTAATAGACATTTTCATTTTGCATTCTTTCTGACAGTTATAAAAATATGCAGTTTGTCGTACTGTGCTGCAGTGATCATCCCATACTGTCTGCAGGGCAGGGTATGTACGTACAGACATACATAATGTCAGCAGATAAGGACATATATGGCCCACCTAGTCTGCCCAGTGTTATCCAGACTACTGAGCTCCCCCCTCCCTCCCCTCAGATTTTTCCCTTTCCTCCCTCCCCCCAGGATTTTCATGTGCCTATCCCATGCATGCTTGAACCCCGATACTGTTTCTGTCCCTACCACCTTCTCTGGTAGATAGTTCCAAGCATCCACCACCCTCTCTGTGAAAAAGTACTTCCTCGTGTTATCTTTAAAAGGTCCGCCCTCCAGCTTCATACTGTGGTCCGTAATTGCTGAGCATCCTTACCTTTGAAATAGTTTCCCTTTTTGCATCCTGTTAATACCGTTCAGATATTTGAACATCTCGATCATTTCTCCCCTGTCTCTCCTGTCCTCCTGGGAGTACATGTTCAGTTCCCTGAACCTTTACACGTATGCCTTTCCCTGCATCGCTTGTACCATCCTCATAGCCCTTCTCTGGACTGTCTGCACCCTCTCAATATCCCTCTTCGAGTGCATTCTCCAGAATTGAGAACTGTAAGAGGCACTGTTTTAAGTGTGGGGCACCACCATCACTTTCTGTTGTTGGGGGTTGGGGAGAGGGAGCTGCAAGAGCACCCAGATATCCAGATTTGTGAGCTCGTGCTCTTGGTTTGTCGGTTTGCCGGCATACTCTGTTTAGGGTTATCTGTCTCTTCTGCCTGTCATTATCTTGATCCTACCCACTGCCATGGTAGCCTCACTGTGACTCCATCTGCCTACAGGACTCACATCTGGCCACCAGCACTTGCCACCTGGCTGCACAGGGGGTTTGCAGTCCTGAGTTCCAAGGTTAACTCATGCCAGTGATGCAAGATTGGGGGCCTTCACTGTGATGGATTGGGATCTCCAGCTCTCCTGCCCCCCTGGCTGCTGAACTTTACCACACTAGAGGAGATCCTACAAACAGTAAAGAAAAGGCATTTGGTTCTATATAGCATCATGCTTACAAACTGCATTCTAAAGTGCTTTACAATACCGAACAGGGTTGTTGCCATTTTAGTTGTACAGGGAGATTTGAAAATATAAAGAAGCCAGCAGAAATGAGGCCATTTGGTCTATCTAGTCAGCTCGTATTGCAAGGTTCACAGCTTGAGCTACTAGCCCTGCCACCCCATCCCTAACCTCCCATCCTGTCCACTGGCATCATAAATTAGAGAGAAATTACAAACAGGGTTAAGCACAGGGGGGTTTAGTGAGTTGCTCAGGGTCACACGGCGAAGAAGTGATGGAAGTGGGATTCGGTCTGCAGATTAACATATCTGTGCTCCAGCTACTAGACAAAGCTGCCTCCAAAACTGATATCAGTGCTACACCTTGACTAGCTGTACTGCCTCAGCATCACAGTCTAGACTATGTCAGTCTGAGACAGAAGTGTCTCAAGCCTTCAGTTTCCCAGTGTGGTGGCGCTGAGCTTTTGTGCCATGCCACTGATACCTTTGGTGATGTTCTCTCATAGACTGTGGGATCCCTTGCTGTTGTGATCATCAATAAGCCACAGCTGACCAGAAATAGACCAAGGGGACCAGAGTTTGCCCAGGTTATTTTTTTTTTATTTTATTTATTGAAATCTAGGATTACAAATACCTTTGAGCAGGAACTGCTCGTTTACAAAGGTTCCACGTCTAGGAAATGGTAGGTAAACATACATGCAATGGTCGATAGGATACTACATAATTACATAGTAAAAATGAAAAACAAGAGCAAGAGGCTAAGGCATAGCTTAAATACAGTACCTCAAAGTGTGCAAGGGCAAACTTGAGAATAAACTCAGTTATGGTAGCAGGCCGAACTTTACAGGTTTTTTCCAGCTGGGGAAGGAACGTCTCTCATTTCTCCTCTTAAGTTCAACCCATCCAGTAGATTTCTGTACACTAGCAGCAGACTACACTTGAGTGAACCCCAGGCACGTCGTATTAGAAAAACAGAAAATACTAGGTGAAAAAAAAAGACCAGAGTCATCCTTTGTGTTCATCCCTTGCCACCCATGCAGATGCAACCATGCAGCCACTGTTTAATTAGGCAATAATACAGGGCAAGGTGTGCAATATCCTGGGATATCGTCCCCCCTCAGGCATATTGTAATCTTGGAATGTATTATTGTGATTGATCATAGGACAGAGAAGGTGGTAGCAAAATGGCACGCTCCACCAGAATGGGTGGTATCATGTAAATCTGTGAACAGCTTCAAAAGGGCATGGGACAGGGAACAGGGAGAGTGAGGGTGGGGGTGGCAATGGGATGACCAAAGGGAGGGGATGGGCAGCTGCAAACTAGGGGTGTTGGCTGCACACTTGAGTAGACTTAGATAGACCGGGCGGTCTGTTTCTGCTGGCACATTCAGTATGTTCATAGGACTGGTTCCTCCTTTCCTGGGCTGAGATACAGATGAGACCCACTGATGAGTCCAAAGAAGGACAAATACGTGTGTCTGTGCCTTGTTTTTCAGCCTTTGCAGATTATATAAGAGGTTATTGTGCACCATACACTCCAGCTTAAAGCAGAACCAGTCTAAATTATTTTATGATGATTTGCATATACATCCCATGATGCTTTGCATCATCAGGCATGTATGATATTACATTTCATATTCAGTTTGCCTTACCCACTGCCACTGCACATTGGGGTAACATCTTCAGCTTCCCAGAACATTCTGGTCTTTTTTCACATGACATTTTGAGAACTGTTTGTATCATTTTGCTTCTGTCTCCTAAATGGTCACTTTACCCATGAGCAAGTCTGTTGATCTTCCCAGTGAAGACAAGTAGTATTCACAATCCTAGGCACAAAAGGCATCCCTGAGGCAGAGCACGTGTCTTTTGAGTTATACTTTTGTAAATTTTGTGTGTAATTTATTTATCCCTCCTTTACTGACCTCCAGCACCCTCCTCCTATAGGTCAAGAGAGCTGGAACCTCATGTCACTAAAAAACAAGAATGAAAGGGGATTACTTGCTGTTCCAGAACATAACTAATGATAATGTACTTAGGACCAACTGTGGCATTAAGCCCTTGGACCGTCAGTTAAATCTATGATCACACAACAATCAGTTCGAAATACCCAGGACTTATACCAAGAAAAGGGACAACTTCTGTCAGAGTACCAACACAATGAAACAAACTCCCTCAACACCTTGTTAATATTACTAATTTTTTTTTTTTATCACTTTTTCACTCCTTCTCCCCCCCCAGGCCCTGGTTTGCCCCTCGTCCAGCTGCCATCCCTAGGCCCTGTACCCTTCAGGCCCTTACCCTTGTAAACCCCACAGCTTACCCCATGGTGGGGTGATGGGGAGCCCTCTACTCACTCGTCAATCAAGATCTGGTTCAGGGTGTTACCTCCAGGGACAGAGTGCCAGGGGACAGCCATCAAGCTGCCACAACCAGCCACCAGGGTCTTTTTCCACTTTTCTCCCAAAAAGAGCTCAGTGTGCAATGACACTGGCAATGGGCATGCATCCACATGCATCCCTGCCAGGCGTCTGTCAAGCTCCCGCCCCCTTGTTAGGGCAGCAGTGCTATGCTGAACCCCAACCTCTGCCAGGGGTCAGACATGCACTGACTGATAGGCACTCCCCTCCCTGAAGCTGGAGAGCAGTCCGTTGGATGTTCAATCCAACTCCTTCCCTGCTGACCCACGGTAACCTGTGCTCATTCCCAAACACAGGTCACTGGCATGCCTTGAGGTGTGCAACCAGCACCTCAGCCTCAGTGCCACCGGTCGCTTAATATTGCTAATTTTAACAATTTAAATGGGAATGTGACACACATATGGGTCACAGGTGACACATGTCCAACATTGTGTGGGTGACAGTCTTGAGGGACTTACAGCCTACTTCTGTCTATCGTGCTACCAAGTACCAAAGTCCTCACTTGCAGCTCCATCTGCCTGCTAGCGTCACACTTGGCCACCAGCACCTGCCATCTCGCTCCCTAGGGGGTTCGCAATCTTGAGTTCCAGGGTTATCCCATCCCTAGGGAGTCTCCATACTTTTGCTATTTAGCCTTGAATTTAAATTTTATTTTCATCTTATTCCTGCAGGACAGCCCAACTAAGATGTAGCATTTTGTTTTCCCCGGCGGGGGGGTCATTGTTCTGTTCCATTTCATAGCAAAGAGGAGTGGAAGCACAAGGGTTGCCAACTGGTTTGCTCAAGGTCACTGTGACCTCTAAGGTGGAGGAAACAAAATGACACCAGCATTTCTCAGCTTCGTTCTGAACCCTGAAGGAAGCAGAGGGTGTAGGAGAAGCAAACAATATCAGTCAGATGTGCAGAGTTGGGCATTTGTGTGGCACGTAATCCTGCCTGCCGTCCAAGCATCTCTGAAATGAGAGAGTAAAATAAACCAGGCAGATTGTACAGCAGGGTCCAGTCACAAGTGCAATTAGAGAAAATCCCAGGTGACAGCAGCCCTGGATTTTTTGTAGGAGTACATTATGCCAAAATACCTTATTTACAGTGAAATGATGGGTCGGGAAAGTCAGCTTAAAAAGTCAGGGTGGAAAATGTGGTCCTTCTTTGGATCCCATTTTTCTCTGACCAGTAGTCTACAGTGAAATTCAGACGTCCTTGCATTCTTTCTCTGGGGTTAACAGATGCTCTGGAATGGTTGCCTCCCAGGGCTTCTGATTTGTGTAATGTTGGTTTCACCAGAGTTGCTGGCCCCTGAGGTGAGGTAGGGGTGGGAGTGACAGAGGTTGTCAGTAGAGTATAGTAACTCATTCTGTTTTGCCCTTGTAGCCTTGTTGTTGATAGAATGTCTGCCTTTGGCGGGAGGGTGCACAGTGTAGGAATTACAGACAGGGATTTGCCAGATTTTTCCCCCTCCAGCTCTAAAGTGAGCCCCAGAAGCTCACACATCACTGCCATTGACTTAGAATGGGAACGGGCCTCAATTTAAAGATAAGGCCCTTTATTATGGGCCACTCCTGCTCCAAATCCTCATAAAGTATAAATTCAACACTAATGGTGCAGGCAGTGCAAACATCTTCCACTGAGCCAGCATGTGTGAGGGAGGGGCCACTGTGGGGAACCCTTTCACTTCCACTGTGGGTCACCTGTGGAACTAGGGAGGAGCAGGGAGAAGCCATAGGACACATTTTGTGAGGGTTGTGTTCTCTGTGCTGTCTTTGGGATTTACCGATCCCTGTAGCATAGCCACTAGCGTCCCCAATTTCCCCTCTAGGGTTCTGCCAGCCACAGCCCCTGGACAAAATCTTAACTTTGCTAGTACAATGCATTCTAAGGAGAAGGAAGTGAGAGCTATCATCCTGAAGGTGAGGTCAGTGGATAATCAGGAATCAGATTATTTTTCTTCCAGTAAATCCCCATCTACTACCCCCCCCACACACACACACACGTACACACATTATCTCTTTTCCTCTAAGGGGCACACCTGTAACAAAGCAATCTGTACTATGGTTCTAGCAGTAATATGCCCATATCAAGTGGTGCAAAATTCCTTCCATTGTGGAATGGTGAAAACCTCTTCTAGCTCAGGAGTCTGCATTCTACCCACCCACCCACCACACTTTCTGAAGCAACTGTTACTGCAAGCTCCCAGCTGAAACACTGACACCTGGTTATAATGTCATAAACAAATGATGATATCAGAGTAGGTATAAACAACATGAACAGATAAAGACTAAGGGGGAAAAAAATCTATTTAATGAGGCCACCCTAGGAGTAGCTTGTGGCATTCCCGAGCAGGTGACCCGAGTTTAGAAACAAGCTTGGGGAGCTGGCTGGGTGACCCAGGGGCTGGGGAAGCACTGCCACTCAGCAGCATTCCCAGTTGGGGATGGATAGCATCAGGTTCCACTGCACTGGTGACCCCTGTAGTAGGCCAGAGAGCTTGGCCCTGCACAGGGGATGCCAGTAATGTGTCAAGGCCTACAGGGGCAGTGCCCAACACTGGGGAGGTGGGAGGAAGAAAATAGAAAAGTGAAGTGGCTGCAGGCTTAATGAAGCCCCGCCTGCCTGTCTCTGACCCACACTATCATCCGAACCCTGCTGCCCGGATGTGAGTCTGCAGTGAGGGGAGAATGGCACTGCCCCTCATGGCACCATAGAAAGCAATTTATGCGAGATTGTGGCAGGTCTGGGGAAGAGTGCTGGCCAGTCGGGATTGCAGGAATGGGGCTGAGAGCTGCCTGCACCACAGCGAGAAGGTAAAAGCTTTATAAAAAAATCTGTTTCAATGAAAATGTATTCAGGAATAAAATTAAAGGGCTGGCCATTTAAATTGAGGTTAGGGCGGGCAGTAATTGAGTTTGACTGATGCCAACAGTGATTCTGTTTGACTGTGATGGGATCCATGTATTAAACTGGGCATTACCCAGTGGTAGAAATGGGCAAAGGCAAAGCCCACAGGAATGCAGTTCGACTGGGGCATTCAAAATCTGACTTACTTCCAGGAAAGTACTGGGGATATATTTCTGCACTGCAGATGGGGAAGGTAGCAGTTAGAAAAAAAAGCTCATCTTAATTTGGCAGAAAATTCACTTGTAAAATGCATAAAAGTGTAGCAAATGAAGTGTAACCATGTGAGCGACATGGGAGAGTTTGCCTCCCAATCTCCCTTGAAGATGAAACTATTTTGTGGGCACTAAGTAAAGTGCTAAGGCCACTTGTCCTACTGCCCCCTGCAGAATATGTGCCACCCCATCAAGCCAGGCACTACACAGCTGATGGGCTGGGGGAGGGTTTGGCATCATGGAAGCAGTGATATGTAGCGCTGCGCTATGCACTGGGGGCACTGTGGCTGCTCATGCTCCCACCATTTTGTCCGTTTTCGTTTATTAACAACTGAAACCGCACAGGAAGGCTGATGTTCATCGGTAACAAGCACTTGAACAACGACACACCTGATGTACTTAGTTTGGTTAAAAACAACCCCATTTCACATATATAATCAAATGCATTACATTTGTGCCGCTGATATTTGAAACTTCTGTTAAAACAACTTCTACACAAAACCACCTGTTGAAACAGTATTTGTACCTTCTCTAACCTACATGCAGAGTGTTAGTGGGCTCTATCCCACCGGAACTACCTTTTTATCCACCCCAGCAGTAGTTACTGATCGGTACTGAATACTAACACTCTCCTACCCTCCGTAGCACCTGGGTATACAAAGGGGCAACCCTTAACACCAGTGTCTATCATCCTCTACCAGCTGTATGAATACTTGTCTTCACTATTGTAATGAACTTTCTTGTACAGTTGGTAAATTGTATGTGTGTTTTTATTTTTGAACTAAACATCTGTATCTTATTGTAGTGCACCATAAACTAAGAAGTTATACAAAGGCACTCCCATGAAAATGAGATATTATTGACCCATGGGGTCTTCTCACCATGTATTTGATGAGAATTCCACATGAATAAGTAGCTGCCACTAACGTATGGTTCATGATCTGCAATGCACAGCACTCATTTGTCACACAAGAAACTGCTTCCGCTACATCAGTGTTCACGGGAGCTCTGGTCTTATTTTAGAAGTAAAATTCCGTGTTTACCTTCAAGAGGAACTCCTGGCAACAGCAAAAAAAAAACCAAAAAAAACAAAACTGTCAGCATCACCAGAACTGAGGCTGAGCTATCCAAGATTCCAAAACAAAACTGCATTTCACACCACAATTTTGTTTATTAATAAGGATATATGTATGAAACTGTAACCCTTGCCTTTCACAGTTAACTTACCCCCTCGTTGCTTGTTGACTTGCCCCCAGCAGGGCCCTCCAGTGGCTAAACCTGTAAGGGTTCATCTTTTCAGTAAGAAACTCCTTTGTGGGGGTAGCCTGATGCTGTGGTGTTAACTGGAGGAACCCTTGCTTCATCCTGCATATTTCTGGGGTGGGAAGGGGGGTTCTCTTTTTTTGTTGCTCCAAGCACTTAAGATATCAGCATACTAGGGCCTTCAAGTGATGCATGCGAAGTGTGATGACAGAGTGGATAACATCCTCCCTTCTGTGGTACCTGTGTTGCACTGCATCTGTGGTGTCCCAGGTAGCAATGTTGCAGTGGAGGCAGTGACTGTCCTTCCCCCCCCTCCGAAGAAGGGGAGCATTCTCTGGGACACGCGATCCTTTTTCCCTTACTGGCTCACTACCAAAGCATGGCAACGCAGAGCCCAGATGACATTCTCCCTGCTGCCGTACCTCTGCTGAACTGATACCTGCTGACATCTAGGTAACAGTATGTAAGAGAGACAGTGACCCCCGGAAGGAAGAGAGGGCCCTGGGGTACCTGGATTCTCAATCCTCTGCTGTTCCTCCAGTGCCCCGGGCTCATTCTTGAAACTGGGTCACCAGTATTGCTTACATAGAAACATAGACTTTGACTTCAGATAAGCACCGCTTGGCCCACCTAGTCTGCCCATTTCCCTACCTAGAGGATAAGCTGCAGATCCTATTTAACCAACAGCCTATTTCTTCCTATCCCCCCATAAAAATTGCCTTATGGCTGTCCCATGCATTCTTGAATTCTTCCACAGTTTTAGACCCCACAACCTCCTCAGGAAGGCTGTTCTATGCATCCACCACCCACTCTGTGAAAAAATACTTCCTCACATTGCCCCTGAGCCATCCCCCCATAATCTTTAAATTGTGTCCCCTTGTTCTTGCACATCTCTTTTTCTGAAAGATACTACCCTCTTGGACTTTGTTGATTCCACTGAGATACTTAAACGTTTCTATCATGTCCCCTTTTCCCTTCTTTCCTCAAGGGTATACATATTATTTCCTCAAGGGTATGGCAACACTGCCTGAACGCTGCCAGTCTGGCTCTGTAGCCCCCTCATTAAACAGGACATTTTATAATTTCTAGTGGTATTTATACTAGATGTAAGAGCTGGCTTAAACTGGACTCTAGTTCCTTTTTTTCCACCTCAGGATCCTAGCGCGGATTTGTTTGCAATGTCATTTTTTAGTTACATGTGTGACCTTTTTATTTGCTATGCAGGATATAATCTGCAACTGTAATATCTGTGATCTGCCATCTCCTGCCCTGTGACTCCACTGTAAACAAGACTTTGTCTCCAAGAGATATATATCTTAGATCTTGTATTTGATGAATGATTGAATAAAGTCTTTAATATATACATATCTTTTATAAATATAAGGAAGGTGGGACTAATATGTTTTTTTTTTTACTTAGTATGCTTTGTGGCACCTGGATGGCCCCCATCAGCCCTACCTTGGACCCAACCAACATTGTCATTGGTCCCGGGACTTACATCGCTTGGTGTTCCTCTCTGGCTTACCCCCCAGGGTGGGGCCTCCCCTTTAAAAAATATCAAGAATATGGAGCATCACTTTTTAAAATATAAGATGCAGTCCCCCCAAGTTCCATACACTTGATCCAAAACTAAACTGAGTCCAGCACTCTGACCCTGCAAGTCTCTCCTCCCCACTCCCTAGCGTAGTGTACTTGTGTGACCTGGAAGCATGAGCAGATGAGGGGGCAGACAAACACAAAACCCTTGGCTGCCACCACCTTCCTTATTCAATCTTTTATTTATTTATTTTTTATAATTTGTGGTCAGGAAAGGCACACTGAGCTGAAGTTCATTTTCAGGTGCAAGCAGGAGCAGAGGAGGATAAGTGACTTGCTCAGGGTCACATAGTGCACCAGTGGTGGCTACAGGATTGAAATCCAGGTCTGCTGAGTCTCCAGGTTCACAGCACAGTGTTCTAACCAGTAGGCTATACTGCCTATAGTCTACAATGTCCAGATATGATGGTGGTCCAGGGTTTTCTGTTGGTCAGCCCCCTCAGCTCCTCACACTCCCCACTCACAGAAGGGAGTGGAGAGGAGGGACCTGCAGAACTGGAGTACAACTGAACATGGTTCACAGAACAAGTCACCACCCACCTTTTCCAGAAACTCTGCTGCATGCATGGCTAGTTCATATCTAAGGATCATACTAAGGAGTATGGAGCTGAAAAGGCAGTGGGCCCATACTTACTCCTGTCACATTACCCATAATACCTCAAACAATTGCCCAATAGTATATAGGTATCAAGCCTATTCTTAAACTGATTTTTATTCTTGCTAGATATAACCTCTGTAGGTAATTGATTCCAAGGATTCACCACTCTCTGTGTGTAGAAAGCCTTCCTTTTATTTGTGTTAAACGTCTTTGGTCTTAATTGCAGTGGGTGCCCTCTGGTGCTCATTCTGTTATTTTTGAACTGTAAATTCAACTCATTTAATAGATAATTGTCTTGCATTATATCATAGTATAGGAGAAGGTCTCCCTGAATTCGTCTGGTTTCCAAAGTCATAAGGTTTAGTTTTTGAAGGTGACATTATAAGGGATATTTTTTAAATTGTGTATTAATTTAGTGGTTTGTCTCTGTATCCTATTGACACTGCCCATTGCTATGGGATGCCATACCGGACTACCGTAGTCCAGTATTGGTCTAACGTATGATCTATATAAGGGCATTATAACTTGTTCACTTCTACTCTGAAAATTTCATTTTATGGTCCCAAGGACCCTTTTAGCCTTCGCTGTCTGGTATCATAGTTCAGACTCTCATTTATAATTATATCCAAATCTTTTTCCTCATGTGATTCTTTTTAAAGGGCAGTCCATTTAGGAAATAGGATCCCTTTGTTGTGTCTCCCAAGTGTATAACACAACATTTGTCTGCATTAAACTCATCCTCTCTGGTTTGCCTAAGAAATCTGCCAGAATCTTATCTCTTCTGCCAGAGACCCTTTCTCCTGTCGATTCTACAGCAAGAAAACAACTGGTACCAGTCATGGCTTAGTTGAAAAAATAACTTATTTGTGCAATTTAGTGTATAAAGTGCTAAATAAAGCAGTCTGAGCACTCACAGTAAAGTGACAAGCCATTTTGGAAGAGCAGACATACAGGATCCCTTGACAGGTTTTTGCTCAGGGCTTCTTCAGAGAAGGATCTGTATGTTGCAAAGCCACATTCTTAAATAGTGAAGCTCTAACATGACAGCATGCTATTTTAAAAATCCAACACAATTTCAACACACGTAATTTTAACTGCTGCAATCAAAACATGCTGCCAGTCTTGGAGCTATAGTACCATAATAAATATTCCATATTACTGCTAAGTAATTAATAATAAATAACTATTCCTGAGAAACATGGAATTAGTATTGAAAGCTGTACATAATGGGAACCAGTTCAGGCAAAATTCTTCCATGTTTCATTTTTGAGCTTTGATTAAAGAGAGAGAAAAGAGAGTGTATATGAATATTAATATTAACATGCAGGCTATCATTACTTTTCATATTTTTACATTGTTACAGCTGACTAGATACCTGTGAAATACTAGACTTCAAAAGCACCCCACCCCCATATCTAAGCAACTACAATGGGGCATTCTACAAAAACAGTACAAGTTTAACCTGTCATTTAACACAGGGGGTAATGCCCCAAGCTACATAATCCACAGTGCCTCATGTCTTAATGTACATTTTTCCATCCCCCTTCTTCCAAGTCTCACCCTTTCAATACCACAGAATTTAAATTCATGGTTATCAACATCTTGTTGAGTGAACATGGGTGAACAGTGCATAAGTCCAATCCCTTTTTGCAATGGTGTGTAAATGTACACCAGTGCAAATCTCAAAAGAAGGGATGTTTTTCTCACATAAAACACACCACAATTGCATATAACTACATGAATAACTATGCAGTATCACAGTTCACAAGAAAGACATGATTCAAAGGGTTTCTTAGCATTTACATTGCAGTGAAGCTAGTGGATTGTACTACACTAGGGCAGAATTTACAATGGCCACACTAGAAAGTGCCAGATGGCAGATTCGGGAGCCAAGTGCTCTTTGATTGTGGCCACAGTAGCCGTAAAGTGTGTGTTAAAATAGCCCCTAAATTCTTGCCTTTTGTATAACAAAACACGAGGGCTCAACTGCATACTTTCTTTTAATAGGATCTGAGTGAAAATAGACCAAATTTTCATTACAATTTGTGATCTGTGTATTCTGTCCACCTTAAGAAGAGATAAAATGAAAATTTGGTTGTGGCTCCCCCAGTGGTGCAGGACCTGTCTTGTAAAAGATCAGTACGATCTTTTTGCTTAGCTATGGTTTTATCTGTCTGTGTCACATCACCTCTATAGCCCCTAGCTGACAATCTGTTCTGCATCTCAGCACTGCATTTTTCAAGATCAGTGTCATCCCTGCAGTTTTGTTAAATGTGTAGGAACTGGGATTTAGGGATGTTTTCCACCTATGTGTCTGGGGTGACAGCTGGACCAATGGAGCAAGGTGTTCCTATCAGTCTCCTTGTGGTACAAATTAATCTGAAGCTTAGAAATACTAAGATGCAGCCAAGCCTGGCCATGAGCTGTTGGATTTCTGCTTGTGATGCCAGCAACCTGGGTTCGGGAGCTGACTTGGTCACTGGAGGGCCAGCCAGGGAGACTAGCATGAGCATCCCATGACAGCTTGCCTTCTCAGGGGAGGTGGGGGCCAATGCCCGCTTACTTGTCTGACTCCATGCGGAGGCTCGGGTACTGCAAACCCTGTTCACAGGGGGGGCTGGCTGTGACGTGTGGTGGACATCGGCGCATAGCACCTTGACATCAGGATGCACACCACGCAAGGGAAGTAAACTGGAGGAAATCAGCCTTCCATCAATGGGAAGACGAGGCGCCAGGAGCATGCCCTCAATGTGTCACCACCCGCCCAGACCACCTTGCCCGACGAAATCCAGTAAGTGTACGGGGTGTACGGGCCCCACCTCATTGCCCGCTTGAGGGTATAACTGCGGCTCCATGGGGCACAAGACTGGTGATGGGTCGGGTGGTTGACAGAGGGATGACACCCAGGTGCCTCCAAAGGGTCGGAGATGAAAGGCCAGTAGGAGGGAAAAAATAGAAAGTTAAAAAAAAAAAAAGAAATACTAAGATGCAAGAAAATGATGCAGTTTAGGTCAGTCTTAATTGCAAAATGCAAATTTGGATTGGTACTTTGGAGCCAGGAAACAAATTGGTCCAATTCCTCTCTGCCACCCCTCTACATAAGCAGAATATTGCCTATAAAGCATTTCCCGAGGTCAGTCCTATGGTAAAAAAGATTGACATCACTGTCATAAATGTATTCTGTTTCCCACTTTCCTAGATAAAGGTTCCATAGTTAGGTACAAATGTTTCACCCATTGCGATACCTTTAACCTACAGCCAAAATTGTTCCTGAAAAACAAAACAGCTAGATGTCAATACATAATGTGCACATTGTGCAAGAAAATCCTTAAAGTTAGTATTGTGGTTCTTTTTTGGGTCTAAAAAATTACAGAGTGCCTCCAAATCCCCGTAGTGGGAGATATTTGTATATAAGGACTCAGCGTCCAATGACACCAACCACCAATTTTGATCTTCATTTCTTTCCCCCTCAAAATTAACAATATATGACCTGTATCACAAATATAAACTGATAAAGTACACACCATATCCCTCCTATGACTAACAACCAGCTTGGATGGGGGTTCCATAAGGGACTCTATCCCCACCACAACAGGGTGGTCCCTCTCTGAAGACACCATTAGCGAAACCAGTTAGGGGATCATATGTGTTGGCCCTTCCAACATGTTTTTTTCACTTTACTGTGAGTGTACACTGTTTTATTTAGCACGTTATGCACTAAACTGCACAAATTATGTTTTGCAACTTATCTGTGACTGGCGCCAGTTGTTTTACTGCTGTTGGTTCAATTTACCACAGCACAGTCATGCTGTGAAATGACCTGTTTGCTGCCTCCTGTAGATTCTCCCTGATGATGTGAATGTCTGATGTTTTAATCCATAGCTGAAACCTCCTGTGTACTATGTTAATGCTTGCTGTTCCCTGTCCTTTATTGTATTGGCCTAACGTTGTATGAAACTTAATTGACCTGCACACCTTTGAAAAAGGGCTCATGAGCTCAAGGGTCTTCCAAATACAACAAAATACAAATACTGTCTTTGATTAAATCCAACTGTGTGGGAACTTGGGTGGCTGATGTTGGGTCGTCACTCACAGACAGAGGGATGATGGTGATCAATTTCAGGGGACTTGTAGCCAGGTAGACAGCAGGAGCCTGTGACTTTCTCAAGCATGGCTCAGTGAGGAGGTGACAAAGGGCAGGAGATTGGGTGGGGGCAGCTGGGGCAGTATAACTATAGCCACCTGTCCTGTATAGTACAGACCATACCAATGTGTACAAAAAAATGGTTTGGTGTGCTCGGTGCTGCAGTTCTGGTGCTTCTCAGAGGGGCAAACTCCAAAACTCAAACCCAGCAAGGAATGAGGGCCCACAGAAAGCACAAGAAAACAAGCAAATTTACTGCTTCAAAAAGGTACACCACCTACAAATGTATTAGGTACCCGCAAACAAAAAAAAAGTGTAACACAAATCCGTCAAGACTCACATTCCTGTGCATGGACTCCCACTGACACCCCAGCGGCTTCGAGCCTCTCTGACTCTTCCTCCGGGGGGGGCCGAGCTCAGTTATAACCTCATGGCTTTAAAACCTGTGTCTTAAAGTGAAACTGCCATATTCACAATTGTAACTTATAATTGTGTAATTATTATGCCGTATTACATATTCAAACAACAGCCAGGTATTGGCTAATTTTTAAAATTACACAAGAAATCATTAATAACACTGGTATTATAGTAGGTTATGAAGTGCAATCTCAACACCTACATGTACAGTACCTTCTACGACTACCTACTTCACAAAATGGAGGAGGACCCCTGGCCCCAATTACTTCATCAGCAGCAGCCCAGCTGGCAGCAATGACAAATATATTTTCTTTCACAGTGGGGGAGGGGTGCTAAGAGGGTGGGGGTTCCGCTGCGGAAGGCCTCCACTTTAACACGGTTTACAAGGTGTGGGGAGATTTTACCATGCAGTCTGATGCAGAATTGGATCAGAATCAGACAGTTCCAAATTCAATTCATTTTTTTAGGAATTAGGATTTCCTGCCTTCAGTTTTGAAAATCCTTTTTTCCTTGGCACTAATTGGCACCCTTGTTGGCAGTCTCACATGAGAGATCAAGGACTGAATGGGTATGGAGTTGTAACTACCCTCTCACCTATGTGATGGTCCCTCCCTGACTGGGTTTAGGCACATTGGTGGGGCAGTGTAGGGAAGCCTGCACTGTGATTGTCCATGCTGTACCTGTCATATAGATAAGCAGAAGACTCCAGTTTCCAGTGCTGTCAATCCAGCGTTTTTCATGAGCACTAAATTTATACACAGAAGAAGAAGCAGTACACAAACACATGAACATGAAACACTTGTAACATTCATATTCTCCAAGCGTCCAGCCTTGTGCTTTGTAAAAATGTAAATCTGTGCCACTGCATACCATTTATTGTATCCTGCTGCCCACATGCAAAATCACTAAACTAGAAACTGTGACATTACTCTGCTACTGCTTATTCAATGGAGTTGTTGTCCTGATCATTTGGTTAGTGCACCTACCCAGTTATCAAAGTATAAATAAATACAAAAAAAATAAATAAATAAAAAGTTTAAAATACTGCACACAAACATTTTTCATGCCCTTCCTGACATTGATGCCTGATTGGTCGAGATACATTTTTTCACAGTTTATTTCTCCAGAATAGCCCAGCTGAGATTCAGTGCCTCGACAGATACTGTAACCGACAACACCCATGAACACCAGCAGTGGTTTACCTTTTGGGCCTACCGTACCCAGGAATATGTTCTGTTCCTCTTGGTCTTCCTAACTGGGATCTGTGTACAGTGGGGGACCTGGTGGACATGAGGTGGCTTGCTGCTCAGTTTCAGTCCAGGAGGGCTCATTCACTTATATGGCCAGTGAACTATTTGATTACAGCACAATCTCAGCTCCAGGATTGGCAGCAGGGTTGAGATCGGAGGAGGTCTGCACCATTGGGTGTATCAGGTGTTCTTTACTGGCCCTGGGAAGACAGTGGGTATGGAAGAGTAAACACATGCTGGTGCATGCAAGGAGAGGGGAAGGCAGTTCTGCTGCCAGCTCCCACCTTTTCTGCACCCAGCTGGGTTTGTTTTTACCTGGGCCAGGAAGGGAGGGTTAGAAGTAAGGAAACCACAGAGAGGAAGGGAGTAAGTAGGTTACCAACATCTGGGCCAGGAAAGGGGGATTGGAAGGAGAGAGAGAGAATGCACAGGGTGTATGGGTTGTGTTTTTTTTTTTAAACCCAGCAACCTAGCTTTATTGTAAATTAAAGCTGCGTTACAATACAGCATAAAAAAGAAGGTATTTGATGTCACATACAGTAGTACTTCACTCTCCAGAAATGAGGAGTAATTTGGACTACATTAGGTACATTCCTAAATGGTGATATCTTTCCAGCTAGGCATTGAAGTCTTACATAATGGAGTATTAAATGGAGTTATTCCACTTCAACAAACCATCATGCTTTAAAACCGACAATCAGCATGATGAAAGGAGCAAAAAAAAAAAAAGAAAAAAAAAAGGCCCCTTAAACAACTTGTATCCACTATATTGAGTATCTAAGGTTTGTACTTGAGAAGCTGAGAACTAAAGGCTTGGAAGATCTTTTTAAAAGAAGACCTTTCTCGTTTTGAAGAGAAAACTCTGAAGATGGCTGCAGGTTCACCTAGCCACTCGATGCAAGTCATCTCATCCTCATTATCCATTCTCAGGTTCTTCTTAAGTGAGGTCTCCCTCTCCCACATTACCTTGCATAGAGATTTGACCATCTCTTGAGTCCCACCTGCCCCATAGAACCAGGTGTTTGTCTAGGGTGAGCCTTAGCTTGGCTGTCAGCTCCTTCATTCACTTGATATTCTCCACTCTGGCTATCCATGACTCGAAAGATGGGGGAAGTGTTGTTTGTTTTTCACCGAGGCCAGGAATGGAGGGTTGGCAGGAGGGAGAGCACGCAGAGGGAGGGAAAATGTGGTTTACTGATGTGGGGACTGGGAAAGGAGGGTTAGCAGGAGGGAGAGCACAAAAAAGTGAGAGATGATCCGCAGTGGGAGGGAACAGACTTTTTTAAATTTGCCAGGACTAGGAACCAAGGATGGGAGAGACCACAGAGGGAAAGAGTGGATGTTTCTTTTCCTGGATTCCTTTTGTTCCTGGCCAAATCCAGAAGTGAAATCAGTGAACTATCCTTCCACCGAGTCACACTGGGCAGAGCACAAGCAGAAGACTACTGATCGCAGCACAATGACATGAAATCACTCTAGCATCTTCTGATAGGTGCAGTAGAGGCAAAAGAGGTCTGCTGGACTTGTTGACATTCTATTTCCATGTTAAAGATAGGCCTGCATCGAATAGCTCCTTTCAGTTTCTCTCATTTTTTTGAGAAAACATAGAGTGATTACAAGAGATGAAATAATGTAAATACATTCAATAAAAATAAGTACCTTAGAATCAACATGTAGCACAACCCAGAACAGTTTACTGAAATTCATTTAGTCATATTCCTTAAAATAAAGTATGAGCTACACATTCTGGCCATTCATTCTGCATTTTAAAGACAAAATGCTGACAGCTCGAAAGGTAGGATAATGCCTTTTGATTGAGAATCAGACCAGCGGTGCAGGGAGTTGAGTCTGTAGCCCGAGGATAAAGGATAAACACACCAAGCCTCTAGTCCGTTGAGATGATACAGTGTGCCGACGTGCTGATACTTCAAATTAATTTTATGAACAGTTACATACTGTGCTCTGCTTGCCTCTGCAAAGAAACAGGATCTGAATGTACAGCCCTAGTACTAGAGGACAATTCTGAGACATCATCTTGTGGTTCAGTATTAAAACGCCATCGGGGGTTGGAATACATAAGGAATAATATACGGTCAGGTGTGTGGCAGCATTACTGTAGCAGACTGCCCTGGGTGGGTTGTGGAGTATGAGGTGCAGCTGAGGACCTTCATCCACCCAGAAAGTGAGGCCATTACAGCACTGACATACACCTGGAGTGGATTTATCACTCCACTGCTACTCAGATTAGATCCCTTAGCTTTGCTCCCCTCCATATTTTTCTTCTGACCTTGTATTGCATCTTCCTCCCCACGATCTCATCGAATCTCTTAAATCCCTTCCTGTATGTAGGCTCTCTCTTCCCTTCCTGTCACCCAGACCCTTGGCTCATTGTGCTTCTGTGTTTTTGATAATGTCTGCTTAAATTTATTATGTATTTTTGTATCACTGTTGTAATTTGCATTATTATGACTCTTGAGTTACTCTGTGGAGCATTATCCATATATTTTTGTGTTATCAACAGACTGCACTTGAACCTACTTGCACTTGGCTCCTTAATTTTTGTACTTTTCTGTTTTTTATTATGTAATTACATTGTATTTGTATGCATTTTGTCTGCATGGGACCTCCTTATAAATGAGCTTGCTCAATGGTGTTTTCCTGGTGAAATAAACTTGAACTTGAACAATCACACTTTTAGCATTCATAAAAGGGTCAAGAGTGTTATAAGTTAATCTAAAAAGATGAGTGCCTTATGCCCCTACAGTAAGAGCAATGAGGGTAACCCAACCGGTGCCTTAATGCTTAACCACAAGACAGCTGATGCAGTGCAGAGGGTGGGATACAGGACCATTAAAGTGATAATGGGTATGGTGGCCAAAAGCTATGAGAAGAGGCCATTGGGCCATAGCATATTCACCCCTGAGAAAAGGAGGCTGAGAGGAGATGTGATCTCAGTCTTTCACATTCAGAACTGGCAAGATAAAATAGATGGCTATGTTTAATCTAGTGTCCTCTGGCAGGATGCGGGAAGAAGCACTGATGCTTAAAACTGGTGAATTCAAGGGTAACAAGAAGCAATTCTTTATGCAGAGGGTGGTGAATTTATGAAGCAGTCTATCAGCAGAGTCCGAGGTAGCTAAAAAAGGTATACACGTCCCACAGCAAAACCCCTACAGCAACACACACCACCGCCAACAACAGCACCAAGCCGCTGTAAGGGATGCGCCCAGGACCCAGCAACAGTCTCCCCCATCTTGCACCTCCTCCATGAACCAACTCTAACCCAGAGTTAGTATCCATAAGTATGGGGGATTCAGGGGCGAAGCCCCATAGAAAACAATGGATCCTGCTGTGCGCGGCTCCCTGCCGACTGCAATTCTTGGTCGACAGGGAGCCTGGCGCTGCAATGCCGGTCGATGAGTTATTTGTTGACTCAACATCGTAGAGCCAACAAAAACAGTATAAGCACTGAAGGTAAGCCTGGACTAATTGGGGTAGTAGGATGGGGGGATTTCTCTAAATTAATAGCTTTCTGCACAGCATACTTATTTATTTTTGCTTATAAAGCAAGCGCGGGGTGGTGGACCTGATGAACCTTGCAGACCTTAAAGTACTGCATGATGTTACTATGCATGCCTTAACTCTATTATTAAAGCAACATTTTATTATCTTAAAAAAAATGTTATAGCTTAAATTCTGATTCTTTTTTTTGACGTGAGGGATTTCAGCCATTAACATAACTCACTGAAGATTTATTTATTTATTTATTTATTGGAGTTTTGTATCAAACAGATGGCTTGATGACCCCAGGAGATAAAGTATCTTGTTTTCTTGAGGGCCCTATAGTACTGTAGGGTACATAATTAAATACGATCACAAGGGAATAAATGAAAGCTTCCGTGAAATAGGAGAGTATAAATACATTCGATAAAAAAAAAGTACAAACAACTTAACCATGAACAGTTACTGAAATTCATTAATTAATTAAGCTTATTCAGAGAGAATCAGAAGCCCTTGAGCTAGGCTCATGCAGGCATAATGTTACATGAATACAGCAGATACAGTCAGAATGTTTAACAGTTAAAGACAAGCAGCCAACAGATACAGTAAGAGTCCAAGGCATGCGGGTATCAAAACCACTGGTAACATAGCATGTCATCACAGCAGCAGTTACCAGGGGTATTTGCTTGATTACTAAACTGTAGAAACACAGAATTTGTCAGCAGAAAACGACTGCCTGGCCTACCAGTCTGCTCAAATGGTCCCTGCCTAGTCTGTCTCTGCAGACCCTCCCTACTCCCTACCTATTTACTAATATTCCCCTATGTCTGTCCCACGCATGCGTAAAGCCCCCTGCAGTTTTTTCCTCCACCACATCTGCTGGTAGCCTGTTCCAGGCGTCCACCACTCTTTCAGTGAAGTTGTACTTCCTCACATCCTCTTAACACCCCCCCGCTCACATGCCCTCTGGTCCTGATGCTCTTTCTTATTTGAAAGAGATTCCCTGCTGCACCCTGTTCAACCCTGTAATGTACTAGTAGGTCTCCATCATGCCCCCTTTAACTTTACTCTCTTCCAGAGTGCACATTTCAAAATTCCTCAGTCTTTCTTGGTAGGGCTTTAGACCCCTGCACCATTTTAGTTGTTCTCCTCTGGATAGACAGTGGGATCTTAGTGAGGTTGTTAGGGGGAAAAAAAAGCAGAGAATATTTTGGGCAGATAAAGATAATTGGTCCATTTAGTCAGTGCGGTCCTTATCTCGGTCTAGGTATCAGTCTAGTACTGACCTGATTGCAATATGTCTGACTAATGCCTACTACATCAGATGCTGTACCCACATCTCCTGTGCCCTTCCTTTGCAGAAAAGGCCACTGCTGGGGTGCCAGCCAGCTGTCAGCGATTTCCAGGCAGGTGTGCCATAAAGATGATTGTTGTCCAAAGTGCTTTTTTACTGCTAGGGATTGCAAGCTCATGGCCAGCAGTAGATCATAGTCTAAATGAAGGTCCTTGGTTACAAGCAGGTTACACAGATAATGAGGGAAGTGCCATTTGCACATCTCTACAAGTAGCAGTAGGTGTAGGTGTCTCTGGTCATCCAGCGTGGTCCACTGTAGCTGCCTATAAATACAGCAATTATGAAAGTCCCATGGGCATCGGGTATAACTTGAGTCAGGGTGTTATACAGGATGTCAGGTTTGTGCAGTAGGACATTGGCAACCTGTCCATTGAAGGTGACCCAATAATCAAAGAGGGGAATAATTATGGAGTTAATTATTTTCAGCCAGGTAACTGTAGAGAGGCAGTCTCTTTTTGTAAACACAAAATCAATTCTGGGTCTGACTTTGTTAATTATTTTGTTAATATGGGTGCTAATTATTTTGTTAATATGGGTCTCACATTTTAAGCAGGGGTCTAGTCAACCACCTAGGTATTTGTAGGGTGATGCTACTGACTGGGTGGGGGAAACCACTAGACTACCAGTGCTATGATGTATAACTACAGCATGGGTGATCGGGGAGAGGGACCACAAGACCACCAGGACTATAATGAATAGCTACAACATGGGTGACTGGAGAGGGAGGGACTGCTAGACTATTAATAACTACAGCATGGGGGATTAAGGGAGGAGACTGCTAGACCACCAGGGCTATACTGAATAACTATGGCATGGGTGGCTGGGGAGGGAGGGGACTGCTAGACTATTAATAACTACAGCATGGGGATTGGGGGAGGGAGACTGCTAGACCACCAGGGCTATACTGAATAACTATGGCATGGGTGGCTGGGGTGGGGGACCACTAGACACCAGGAAAGTGTTACCACTGCCACCCCTGCATCAGCACTAGGGATCTGCTGCACCCATACAAGTGAGCTCATAATAGGCATGCAGGCGGCTCCTTAACACCCTACATGCCCAATGAGCTAGTTGCATACTTGGACCGAATATGGCCCACAGAAGCCATAGCACTATCCCATTTCGGCAGCGCTATCTCCTGTGGGCCATATACCTTGGCCTGTGACAAAAATCTGGTTCAATTTCAGTTGGCTCCATCTGTATCCCTCCCCGGACAAGGCTGAAAACAGGCAAAAATTATCTAGTCTTTTTCCGTCAACAAAACTAACTAAATAAATAAATATCCACTTATCGCTTCATTTATTTTTATTTATTTAAACATTTGTTAACCAGGTAAATGTAATGAGCCAAGGCCCATTTTCATACATGACCCAGGGCTTGTTTAGATAGCTAAAGATGTTACATTGTAACATGGCATTATTAGTGTGCAGGGAATCCGGATCAGCCATAGGTGGAAGAGGGTCACGAGACGGCAGCCGAAGCGGGCATTAACCCAGCTTATATGCCGTGCCTGCTTCGGCAGTACTGTCAGCAGCCAGACCCCAGCCTAGCAGCACTGGGTCCTCTGGGGAAGTGAGAGGAGGAGCGGAACGATTGACGCTCCTGGAGCCCTACTAGGAATCTGAGGTGGGAAGCAGAGCGGGGGGGGGAGGGCGTGAACCCGAGTCGCACACTGCGATGAGAGGCGATCGTTCTGGGAGTGCAGCACCGACCCACCAGGATGCCATTGCCACATGGTCACCGTCCATGGCACGGTGAACCTCCTCTATGGGAGCGTCCCGCCGGTGATGGAAAGGACAAGCGCCCGGTCACAGCAGCACAGCGCAGAGCACCCCGGGGAGCATAATGCAGAGAGCACCTGGAGGACGATGCTGCCGGATGACTATCATGGAGGCAGCAGGAAGGGAGAGCGACCGAGATGCACAGCGTGAGTCCAGCGCTGCTCCGAGCGGCGGAACCCTGCAAGGTAGACCTCCCACTGCAGGTATAACAACAATACCTACACGGAACTCTGCACAAGAGGACAGGACTGTTGGCTGGCCCCCTCCGTGCCACTCTACGGACACTCTGTGTTGACCACATCAGTATGTATCTAATGTGTTACACCATTCTCTGAAAGTGCATTACAATTGTCAAAAGTTCTGACCGCCTCCGCCTGTTATTGTGTACTTGTGACAGTGGGCCCCTTCGACATCCCTCCACCGACCCGCTGCCCATGTTACAGCATGATTAAGCCACCCGTTAGTGGCTTCCACGCGCTGATGGCTGGGGGTCGCCCCTGCCCTGGGCCCGGCACGCACCGCGCCCCATGGCATCAACCAGCATTAGAGCCCACTGCTGTGGGCTTAATGCTTACGTAATTTCAGATCATACAAATAAGACAAACATCAGTACAATTATACAAAGCATGTACAGCTAAACTGAGCCCAACAGTATTTCATAAGCTGTTGTTTAAACATTTCAAAGACCAACACATTCATACAAATGTGTAGGCAAGGAATTCCAATTTCTTGTGGCACACATTGTAAAAGCACGTTCACCCACGTTACTTGAAACTTTGTTTGCAGACATGGCCTGATATTCAGTCAGTTAGCACACTATATCAGCATGCTAACTGGCTGAATATCACTCAGAGCCAGCCGTGCACTATCACAAATGTAGCATAACTGACTACACTGCACTACACTGGCATCCAGCTGAGAGTATGGGGGCCCTAGTGTTCTTACAAGGATGCTGTTATTCACAGTATCAAAGGCTTTGTTCAGATCAAGAGAGCCAGCCCCAGTCATTAACCCTGGTACAAAGCATTTAAAATACCATTGGTAAATGAGCTTCTTCGTGGAACGCTGCCAGTCTCTGCCAACACACTACATCATAATTTTCCATTTTCCATGTCCAGATGGGAACTGATTGCTAATGCACCAGATAATGCTGTTGTTGGATTACTGAATGGAGAAACTGTGGCCAGGACATCAAGGAAATTCCTCTGCTCAGGACACTGAGGAAATTATTAGACTTTTTCAAGAAGTGCCATGAGGTCTTCACTTCAATATATCTTTATTGAGTTGTCAAAATCAAACTATCTTTCTGTCAGTCTGTCTGTCTGTCTGTCTGTCTATCTATCTATCTATCTATCTATCTATCTATCTATCTATCTATCTCTCTATCTATCTATCTATCCATCCATCTATCTACCCATCTATAAAATGGGCTTCAGAATCCTGGCAACTTCATTGTTCTAAACACATGACCATTCATTAATCTCTGGTATATGAGCAGCGGCCAAGGAAATTGATAAAATATGCAAATAAAATACAATATTAAAGGGTGCAGGGGATATAAAGAGATTCCGTACTAACACAGATGTAACTGGGCATCCTGTCTCTCTCATTTATATTTTTTCCTCTGGCTTCTCCCCCCAAAAAATCTCCTTTTCCAGTGCTCTGAATTTCACTGGGGAAGCAGAGATCATCACTGATACCCATATAACTTGGTTTCTGTTTGTTGTGTGGGTGTGTGGGGTGCTCTTTAGGGCCTCCCCAGCATGTTTAACACCAGTCTCAATCCACAAACCATATAATTTCCAACTTCCAAGATGTAAGGACTAAATGATCATTTAATTAAATGTTTTCACGTGCTTTTGTACCTGAGATGTGGAGTAAGAAAACAGAGGGACACTAGTCTGGGATCTGATTACTGGGCTGTAGGATCTTTAAAATCCACCAGAACAGCCATCAGAACAACCCCCACCCCTAACATTCCAATGCAGTCTCCCGCTACACAGCCAGCCTGTATAACCTCGCATTAATGTTATGTCTATCTTTTGTTTAAATTGTTATACCTTTCGTTGTATACTTCTCACAATGAATTTGTTCTCTGTGTTTTGTTTATATTGCTGTATCACTGATTTCTATGCTCCTCTTACTGGATTTTTTCTGTGTGTTTTGTTTCTGTCCAATAACTGCATTGTTATACTTTGTCTTGTACTCCCTGGGTTGTACCTAAAAATAGGCATTACACTGTCCAGTGTACTTACACGATTACCAAAAACCAAATAAATAAATAAATACATACATAAATAAATTCGCAAATAAATACATACATAAGAATAGACATGCAATCAGTCAATCATAATGCTCCCTTTCCAACAGTAATTTCGTTATACTTATTAGCTCATCATGAAATACACAAAGGGTCTGCTACTCAGAAGATTTGCATGTGCAATTTAGTTGCTGATGAAAATATTTAAAACATATTTTTTGGGGTTAGGAGGCGGCTAACGGGAGCAGAAAAATTCCTGACCCAAATTGCTAGGGACGAAGTGAGTACCTCTTGACTTATCTTGATATGGACAGGGATCTGCAGCAGTACAGTTTGTAATGCTGACTATCTTAATAAGAATTTTTATTTTACACATTTATTTTCAATGAGTATCATATTGTATTGCAAGGAATGATGGGCAATATATTTGTATTGCTTATATTATATTGTTTTACCAAGATAAATTCCATTGAGCAAAGCTAATTTTCAAGAAAGTCTAGGGATGGGATAGTACAGGACACAATTTGAGTTGTACAGGAATTTTTACTTACATAATAACGAGGTCAATACGGTCAGTGTAGAGCATTTTAAGAAGAATACAATGTATGCAATCATGAGGATACAACTTTAGGGCCCTATTCATGAATGGCCCTTGGTGTACATGTGAATGCGCATAAATCACCTGTGCAACCCTGCATCCGTGGACAGGTGTGCGTTGGCTGGCATTAACTACCACCGGCCGCCTGTCTGCACCTTCATTCTGCAGACCATGGCTGTGCAGAGGTGGAGCATAGGATGCAGGTGGGCATCTAATAGGATACCCATCCTAGGTCCCATAGTGGATCCCCTCCCACACATGTGCAAGGGATCCTGGGAAGGCACAAATCCTACCAGGGATAAACAATGGGCATTTTTCCAAACAGCCATGCCCAGCCCACTCGGGCAGCTCAATGGGCTAGGGTAGCTGTGTGCAGGGGATCCCATTGCCGCTGCACCCCACAGGTAACCTGTGGGGTGGGCATGTAAATATTACAGCAAGGTCCCCCTCAGGTACCATTTTCCTGTCCCATCCCAGTGTGTATCTCCTTCATACATGGCATGCAGGATGGGCATACTTCTGGCCTGCCCCTGGCATGCCGCCATTCAGCCAACTGGAGGAATCCAGCATGCAAGGCACTAGTGCACCTGTGGTGAATATCGCTGGGGGTGTGCTGGACTCCATTGCATGGCGTACAGACATAGACTTGCTTACGCACTGCCCCTATGTGGCACATAGGCATTTGTGCATAGGGCCCTTAAAGAGCAAGTTAACATTTAAGAAAACGTCAATACACAGGACTAGTAACTGCAGTGAACCCTGCAAACGTAGCAGTATCAATACTAGTTTGTATGAAGAATAAACAAGTCATGGAGTGTCAGCGCTTTATAATTGTTGGTCAAACACTTAACACCAAATCTTTGAAAACAGTATAGCTTAGTTTCCAGAGTCTCTTCCATGTGGGTTGCAGTTTATTTCACTACTTAATGGAATTACAGCCTAATACTATTTGCCACATGCAAATCAATATAAAGGATTTTAGACTGGTTTGGCTTTAAGCAGGACCATAAGGTACCAAAAGGTCTCATAAACAATTTTAAAAGTGTAGTAGAGGCATAGGTCAGGAAGCATAGGCAAAACAAGAAAAGTTTTAAAATTCACAAGAAGCATTTTACTATTATTAACAGCAATAAAATAAAAAAATAAAAATTGTACAGAATAGTTTTTTATACAGGCAGCACAAACACAAAAATCAATTGCTCTCTTTTTTACGTATTTTCCTGGCAGTTTGTACTCTGCATCCTGCTGGTGTAACAATCTCCTGTTTCTCACAAAACAAGCATTTGTCAATGCCGAATGTTTGCTTGCTGGCATTGGCATTGGTAGTGTAGGAGTTACAGAGCTGCATAATAGGAATGGTAGTGAAGTATTGAACTGAAGCCAAGCCCACTACCACCCTGCAAAGACTGACAGGCACTGGGGTGTGATTTTGGGTTGTTAGGCATAACGACCATGCCATTTCACCACACCCTACCCTGCAGACACCGACAAGTGTCACGGTGTGCCTTGGGGTCTTTGGCCCTTATGCTCACCCCATTCCATCAGGAAATAAGGTGAGATGGGTCCTGTATAGGAGAGTGGGGTGAACTTTGGGGCTGAAGAGTCCAAGGCACACCTTGATGCCTCTCACTGGCTGCAGGGTGTGGAATGGTATGACCATTACAGGTGTGAATCCCAAGTCAGACCCCTGATGCCTCTCAGTCTCTACAGGATGGGGCGTTATGGTCGGAAACCCTAATGCCTCAGGTGTTCATTGGCATTTTCACTCCAAATTTTCAACATGGTCTTGTTGTGACCCCACCTTATAAACAGTGGCAATATCAGTTTGTTAGCCAAAAGCTGATTTCGCACAGCGACTGCGCCATTTGGCATCACAGGTGCGAGAACACATTTCAAACAGGATGTGAAAAATGACAGCTGTACTGTTCATGAGGAGGTGCAAAAAATGACAATGTTGAAATTCTGCAGTGAAAATATAAAAAAAAACTGGCGAAGTCACGAGCATGCATAGAAAATGCGGGACCCACACCCGTAATGCAATTAGTTAGGGGATATTTTTACAGCAGATTGTCAACACAGGGATCTTGTAACCTCCACTCATGAACAGGGTCACTGTGATTTTCTTAATCTGTCCTGAACAGTAATTTCCCTACAACGACCATGCATTTCTGCTCTGAAGTGTGAAAACACATTTTGGCCATGGTGTGAAAATGACAGCTGTACTGTTCATAAGGAAGTGTGGAAAATGCCAGTGGTGAAAATCTGGACTGAAAATATTAGAAATCCATGTAGTTACAAGGGTGCGTGGAAACTGCACAATGGTCATTCGTAACACAGTCATTTTATGGATATATTTCACCAAATTTTTAACATAGCCATTTTAGCACCTCTGCTCATGAACAGTGTCACTGTGATTTTCTTAATCTGTCCCGAACATTGATTTCACACACCGACTGCGCCATTGTACGCTACATGGGCAGAAACATGTTTTGGCCGAGATATGAAAAATGACAGCTGTACTGCTCATAAGGAGGTGTGGTAAAATGGCAATTTTGAAAATCTGGAGTGAAAATATTGAAAATTCATGAACTTACGAGCATGCGTAGGAACAGCACAACGCATGCTCGTAAAACAGTAATTTTTGGGAACTTTTTCACCAAATTTTTAACATAGCCATTTTAACACCTCTGATCATGAACAGTGTCACAATGATTTTCTTAATCTGTTCTGAACATTGATTTCGCATACCGACTGTGCCATTGTGCGCTACATGCGTGGAAACACATTTTGGGCCAGATGTGAGAAATGACAGCTGTACAGCTCATAAGGAGGTATGGTAAAATGGCAATGTTGAAAATCTGGAGTGAACATATTGAAAATTTACGAACTTACGAGCGTGTGTAGGAACAGTGCAATGCATGCTCGTAAAAGGGTCATTTTGGGAATTTTTTCACCAAATTTTCAACATAGGCATTTTGGGGGCCTACCTCATGAACCGTGATACTGTCATTTTGTAAATCGGTCCCAAAAGATGGTCCTGTGCAGCGACCGCGAAATCACCTTTCAGGGCTGATTAATGCCATGGCAGTGACAGAATTCATGAGGTGGGGTCCCCAAAATCCCATGTTGAAAATTTGGTGAAAAAATTCCAAAAAATGCCAGAGAAATGCACTAAAGTTGAAAAAAACCCTAGGTATTCCATTGTACAGCTTACCGACATTTCCTCAGTTCATGGTCGGCTTTGAAGAGTGCAGACCTGTTCCCGGTCCACCGAAGATCGACGCGCCGAGCTCTGGAGGTAAGTATGGGGTGAGGAGAGGGTGTGAGGAGGCAGGGTGCACAGAGGGTGGGCGGGTTGGGGAGATTGGGTTAGGACAGTCAGCAAGGGAAAGTTTTTTCTTTCAGGTTTTCTTTTTCTTTTTTTAACTTAGATGATGCGGGACTTGTGCCACACTGGGGTGGGCTCCCAGCATGGCAGCTGGAAGGCTGTTTGGGGGGGCCGTGGAGCCGATGGGGGATTGGGCACCCCCATCAGCCATACGATCTGTTGCCACGCTGGGGTGGGTTCCCAGCATGGCACCCTATAGTATCTTGGGGGGGGGAGACACTGGAACTGACGGGGGATTGGGCACCCCCATTGGCCATATGATCTGTTGCCATGCTGGGGTGAGCTCCCAGCATGGTATCTGGAACTCTGTTGGGGAGAGCGCAGCACAGCCGATGGGGGATTGAGTGCCCTCGTTGGCTATACAGTGTGTGCATGGGGGGAAGCAGGAGCACGCAGTATGCGTGCGTGCGTGTGTGTGTGTGTGTGTGTGTGTGTGTGTGGGAGCGCATATGAGCATGTGATATCTTATCGCTACTCACTGAAGCGTAGCGCTCCCTTTCAACTGTACGGCACTGCATTTTGGATCATCTCACTATGTTTCTTGCACATGTGTGCAAGCAAATATAAAAAATGCAGTAAGACTTTATCAGTTCTTTCTTGAGGTCAGCAAGAAGAGTACATACAGTCTCAACATGTGCATCAAAATACAACATTCTGTCCCAGAGATGGTTTCCTGTTGACAATTCTGTTATTAAGCTTATGGAGGTCAAGATACATCTGAAGGTAACCCACCATTTTACAGACTGATATATTTTCTAATAAACCCAAATGACTTTCTGCAATCATTTCAACAATACAATTATATACATTTGCAAACCAAGGGATCACAGTTTCACATAAAGATTCACATATATTTTAATCACATAGAAGCAAGGATAGAAAGAAAGAACAGAAACAGCAAATGAAGGAAGGGAGATAACAGGGAGAAATTCTGGGACCTTCGGAGTGTCAAATTCCTAGGTGCCACAAGAAAAATTTGATTGCACAATCAGACACGCTAGGGACAAACAAGTGACAGAAAAGGAGACGGCAGAAACAAGCGGGCACAATTTGAAGATAAAGTTGGGAAGGCTCAGAGGCAACGTGAGGAAGTATTTTTTCACAGAGCGGGTGGTGGATGCATGGAATGGCCTTCCATAGGAGGTTATGGGGTCCAAAACAGTCGGGGATTCAAGAATGCATGGGACAGACATAAGGCAATTCTGGTGGGGGTAGGAAGAAGTAGGCTGTTGGTTAACTAGGATCTGCAGCTTATCCAATAGGTAGGAAATGAGCAGACTGGGTGAGCCAACGGTCCTTATCTGCCATCAAAGTCTATGTTTCTGTGTTACTACGATCTTTGCTTTTAACTCTCTGTGCATAACAAATGGGATAGGGTTTTACCAACCCTGCCATCCCTCCTCTTTAAGAAGGAACCTTTAAAAACAGATTTCAAAACCTTCTTTTAATTCTCTGTTAACATTATGTTGAACATTTACGGTTCTCTGCATGTGCAGCATCCCTTTTCCATAACACCTTTTACAGCAAACATTTTGGTTAAAGGAAATCTACTGGGAAAGAAGCTCAAGCCACTGTTGCATAGGTTGCTCGACTCCCCTCCGAATCCCAATATTTGTAAAATAATAAACATACCTGATCGCTCGTAAAAATAATTTTCCTGGAGGCTGCAGCTGGCATATTGCTGACTAGAGCACAGCCCCCTGGGAGATCGCGCTGGTAAACACTGTGAAATGATGACGCAGAGTTGCCTCTTCCTCCCCATTGCTTATATGTACGGCGGTATTAAAATCTCCATTATACTCCACCGGTGTTATTTTTACAAAGGTGCATATATGCCATATGGGTGCAGCACTTTTGTAAAAATTACACCCGGCAGAGTATAAACGGAGATTTAATGTAAGTGGTCCGGTGCCCACCCCGTACCACTTCTTGAACTTTGTCTCAGGTCGCCTGCCCCCATTCCCAAATGAGCACATGACATGGGGTGCCCAATTCCAGTATCAGAATGCATCTGAAATAAAGAAAACTGTCCCTCAATTTTTTTGTAACCTGCAAAACAGAAAACCATCTTCGCTGATCTGCCCACACATACACACCACCCTGACCGCCCACTCAGCAATCACCACACCACACACCCCACATACCCTCACTCACTTAAACAGGTCCCAGGATGAAGATCCACTCTCCTATTGAAGACACGTCTTGCTGCTGGACCACCGACTGCAACATGAGAAACGAAGATAAGTGCGGTTCAACGTATTTCAATGGGGTTTTGACCTTAATTCATAACTTTGTCATTTTTGCATATTTTGGCCCAAAATTTTCAAAATTGCTTTTCTGGGACCCCACCTCATGACCAATGGCAGTGGAATTTTGCAAATCAGGCCTGAAAGGTGATTTCATGATCACATTGCGAAATCGCCTTTTGAGCAGAATTTGACAATTTTCACCATCCTTGTTCATGAGGTGGGGTCATAAGATAGTTTTGAACCCAAATTTTCAGCATAGCCATTTTTTCACACCACCTCATGAATGTGACAGCTATCATTTTTCAAATCCTAGCCAAAATGTGTTTTCATACTTGTGGCACAGAATGACATTTTGGTGGCGCAGAATGATATTTTGGTGGGGATTTAAACGTTTTCACCTACTGGGTTCATTGGGTGGAGTAATAAGAAGGCTAAGCTGAAAATGTAGTGTACAAATATGGCAAAATGCTAGGTTATGACTGAACATTACACTATTTCAGCATTCACTCATAACTTTGCTAATTTTCAATATTTTGACTCCTAACTTTCAACAGTCATTTTTCCACACTGCCTCATAAATGTGACATGTCTCATTTTTTTAAATCCTGGATGAGATGTGTCTTCACACCTCTGGTGTGAAATTACATTTTGGCTGATATATTATAAATGGTACATGTCATGTTTATAAGGCGAATCCTAAAACAAGGATCTTCAAAAGTTGGGGTAAAATTAAAAAAAAATGTCAATATCAGACACCTGCACAGCACATACCTGCAAGCAAATGTTTGGCACTGATAAATGCATGTTAGTCACTGGGGTACTTTCAGACATTCAGTACAAGAACTCCAATAGGAAGCAACATCCTCATGCATCCCAGGCCAGTAAAATTTGTACAATAATCTGGCAAGGTATGATCCCTTTCTGAGTGACCAGTCATAGGACTATGTGTTATCAGTAACAATTCAGTTTTATATTTCTTTGGTATGACCAATTGTTCTATCTGTTCCTGTATTGGAGGATTAACAAACTCTGTACAGTAGCCCATTACATTTTTAAACATTGGTTGACCCTGTTTTGTTTAACCCCAGCTGCTTACAAAACCTTGAGAGAAACATCGTTAGTTTGCTCTGAAATGAAATCACAATCAGTTATCAGTTTAGTTTCAGCATTTTCATCTATCAACCTCTTATGTCCATCAGTCTGTTGCCACTGTTTTTCAGGTGTCTTGTTTTTTCCTGGACTTCCAGACCTTGAAGCTGGGCTCAAACAAGACAGAATCAAAGTCACCAAAGGAAAAGGGTCCTCAACATCTGAGATTTTCTTTGCCTGTACTCTTGTTATCACAGCTGCTGAAACAGCAAGGTTTACTTACTTGTGATTAACTTAGAAAATCCTGAAATGGGCCAGCCTGGTGGTGCTAAGGGTAAAGTGCGGATGCCTTACCTCGCACTACACCAGTGACCTGGGTTGGGAACAACCTTGAGTCTTTGGGGTGCCGGGCGTGTGGGGGCCATGTGGGGTGGAGGAGCAGGATGAGCAAGCCAATGCTACTCTCCTCTCCTTGGGTTGGGTGGGTGGGTTGTTGCCCCCATAGTTCCACTCCCACTGGGTGGAAGTCCAGTGGGTAGCATAGGCAGGAGGGGTGCACTCTTACGGTTGGGCAGAAGGGTCTGAGCTGGCACCATGGTGGGCATGCATGCCTCCACACGCATGCATGGCCATGTGCCGGGCCTCAGGCAGGGAAGCGAGAGGAAAACCTACAAAACACTACAAAAAAATATATAAATATATATATATATATATATATGTGTGTGTATATATATATATATATATATATATACAGTATATATATACATATATAAAGAAAATCTGGAAAGTCATTTTCAATAATCACAGGTACAGGTAACTTTGGTACTACCCCACTTTCATTTGGTGCGATACTCCATTAAGAGTCACTTGGGTGATGGGATAGTATCAAGTGTCCCCATGGATGCAGATGACCCTACTACTTGGACCTTTTGCACAATCTTTTCCCAGAATCTCAACATGCACCAGGGTCAGTCTGCTTCCTGAATCTATAAGTTCTTTCAGAGTCTCAATTCTCACCTTGACATCTGTTAAATACTTGCACCAATTTGCTAAGGTCAAATTTGTTCAAGTGTTACCCTCCTTTTTTTAAGGCAGTTATAGCAAATAAAGTCTTTGAGTGCAGATTTGTTACCCCCATCAGAGTTCTTACCTGATCTGGAGTTAAACTGGGAAAAAGAGGGTCTTACTGTTCCTTGGCTGTTACTTCGCTGCTGTAGCATCTATCTGGTCATCTGATAGTCTTCAGCCAAAGAAACAGCCATTTCCTCACTTTCTGGTCGGTGTTCTTTTCCCAAAGCCACACACATCTGTAGGCAGGATGTTGATGAATTGCCCCATTGCAAATATGTTGATGATCTGTGGGACTGTTTTACCCTCTGGTTGGAGCCATTCATAGAAACATAGACTTTGATGGCAGATAAGGACCACTTAGCTCACCCAGTCTGCCCATTTCCCTACCTATTGGATAAGCTGCAGATCCTAATTAACCAACAACCTACGCTTCCTACCCAAGATGCACTTTGTGCACTGGACTTTGTTGATTCTCTTGAGGTACTTGAAAGTTTCTATCATGCCCCCTTCTCCCTCTTTTCCTCAAGTGTATACATATTAAGCTCCTTTAGTCTTTCTTCATATGGCTTTTGGTGCAGACCCTGCACCATTTTAGTGCCCTCCTCTGACTGCCTCATCCTGTCTATGTCCTTGTGAAGATGGGGTCTCCAGAACTGCAGAAGTACTCCAGATGGGGTCTCACCAACTTGTCTGTGCAAAGGGATAACAACTTCCTGTTTTCTACTGGTGATGCCTCTCCCTACACATCCCAGTATCCCCCAGCCCTTCTTACTGCCTTCTCACATTTCTTGCTTACCTTTAGGTCATTTGATATGACTACCCACAGGTTCCTTTCCATTTTTGTTATTAGTATCTCCCATCTATTATGTACTCTTCCCACGGGTTTTTGTTTCCCAGGTGCATTCCTTTGCACTTCTTTGTATGGAATCTAAGCTGCCATACTTTTGACCATTCCTCCAACCTTGCCAAGTCCCTTCTGATCCTTTCCACCCCCCTTGTGTATCAACCCTGTTGCAGATCTTTGTGTCTGCAAAGATGCATACTTTTCCTTTCAGACCCTCTGCAATGTCACTTATAAAGACATTAAAAAGGACTGGACCCGGTACTGAACTCTGCGCTACCCTGCTAGTAACCCCCTTTTCTTCAGAGTGGACTCCGTTTACTATTACCCTCTGTGTCCTGTTGTCTAACCAATTTTTACCAGGCTACCACCCTGGGACCCACTCTCAGGCTGGCTAATTTGTTAATTAATATTTTGTGTGGGACTGTATCAAATGCCTTGCTAAAGTCTAGATGGGCCATGTCCACAGCCCCTCCCTGGTCTACTACTTTGGTCACCCAGTCAAAGAAATCTATTAGATTTGTCTGACATGATCTTCCCACTGTGAACCCATGCTGCCTTGGATCCTGTGCCCCGCTGGCCTCTAGGTACTCATAATTCTTTCTTTCAGAAGTGATTCCATCATTTTCCTTACCACTGAGGTCAAACTAGCAGGTCTGTAGTTTCCTGCCTCTGCTTTGCTCCCACTCTTGTGAAAGGGAATCACATCTGCCATCCTCCAGTCCTTTAGTACCACACCATCCTCCCATTATTTGTTAAAAAGGGTAGTCAATGGTGTCAGTAGTCCTCCCCTTAGTTCTTTTAGAATTCTGGGGTGAATCCCATCAGGGCCCAGTGCTTTGTCCACCTTCAGTTTTAGGAGTTCTTTCAGAACCCTGTCTTCTGTGAATGGACTGGTATCAACCCCCCTATCCAGAGTGCTTCTATTGATTGGCTTAGGTACCTCCCCCTCCTCTTCTTTTGTGAATACTGAGCAGAAGTATTCATTCAGTATCCCTGCTTTTTCTCTGTCACTCTCTGCCCACCCACCCTCACCTTTATTAAGCCTCTCTATCCCTCCCTTGGTATTTCTCCGCTCCCTAATGTGCCTATAAAAGGTTTTATCCCCCTTCTTAATCGAGTTGGCTATCTTTTCCTTGGTTTGGGCCTTTGCTATTCTGACTGCCTTCCCCGCTTCCTTCTGCATTAACTGGTACAGTTCTCTGTCTTGCTCCTTCTGTGTTTCCTTATACTTCCTGAATGCTATCTTTTTCTCTCTAACCTTCCCTGCCACCTCTTTTGAGAACCAGAGTGTTTTTTTTTCCTTCATTTTGATTTGTTTATTTTCTTCACACGAAGGCTTGTTCGTGTGAAGAAAATAAATGATGGCAGTTTTGGCAGTTTGGCATTGATGGCAGTTTTAACATTTCCCCATTGTTCCTCCACCCCTCCTTCTTGCCCCATTTCTAATGCTTTTCTTAAACACTCTCCTATTTTGATAAAATCAGCCCTCCTAAAGTCCAGTACCCTCACTTTTGTATGGCTTGACTCTATGGCTGTGTTTATCATGAACCACACTGTTTGGTGGTCACTTGTTCCCAGATGGCTACCTACTTCTAATTTTGAGATCCTCTCTCCGTCCCCATTTGAGAGCACCAGGTCTAAGATGGCTCCCTTCTGAGTGGGTTCCAGCACTAGCTGTCTGAGGCATGCCCCCTGTAAGGCATTGAGAATGACCCTGCTCTTGGATGTGGCTGCAGCAAAGGTGCTCCAGTTAACATCTGGCATATTCAGGTCCCCCATCAACAATATCTCCCCTCTTTCTGCCATCCTAAGGATGCCTTCTACCATTTCCTCATCCATTTCCTCCCCTGAGATGGGGTCTGTATACAACACCCATGCAGTGACTCTTATGCTGACCGCAATGCTAAGGTACCAGCCTGAATTGCTGTTTTGACCATTGGCTGGCTTCAGCATCTTTTAAAAGTTGTGAGATATGTTTTGATATCATTCAAGCATCACAGCTTTATAAGGTTAGGTCTTTTAAGTTGTCTGTGTTCTGTTGATCTGCTGGACCTGTACCAGATCCTTCAGTTTTGATAGCTTGGAAGGCATCCAGTCATCACTGCTCCTGTCACTGCATCTCTTCTTTACTCTGTGCCTCTAGATGTTGCATCTCTGCACTCCTCTGTACCTCTAGACAGTGAACCTCTTTTTCTGTCTGTTTCTCAGTCTCTGTTGTATAGTCCACCATGGATCCATGACAGTCGGTCAACAATTTAGTTGTGATCACGATGTTACAGCGACCTTTATGTATATATTACATATAATATGTGTATATATATATATATATATATAGTACAGGATAACTCTTGCAGGCAGCACAAACACAAATATCCTACATCTAAAAGTCTCCTTAAAATTCTTGAGTTGTGCCTGAAAATAGGCATTTGATCATCTAATACACCCACCTATAGTAGTCAACAAAACTAATGAAATAAATAAATAAAATCTCCAACTCTGTATCTGTAAACAAAACATTGCACTCTCTCTTTTTAATAAGATCTCTTTTCCAGGCAGTTTAAACTCTGCATCCTGTTGGTATAACTTAAAGATCAAAGGCAATGCTTTAGGAACAATGTCTTATTGGCATCATGTAATAAGGAAAACACTATTAAAGCAAACAAATATGCGTGTTCTGCATCTTATTTATCATGTTGACACACATTGTCATAATTTCTTAACTGATACTGAACCAGCCAATCTTTTTTTTTTTTTACAAGCTCGGCTCGGTGCTGACCCTCATGACAACATTCTGGGAATGATGTCAATGGCAGATATTATGAGGGTACAGGATCAGCTGTTCCAATTAGCTGGCTCAAGATCCTGTGACTTGGTTTCCCAGTGAATTTATCATCTTCTATGGTGTACCACATTCACTTGTTAAAACACAGCTTGAAATCAGAAGTGCATGTAAGATAAAAATATAAAAACATTACCAAGCAGTCCTGTGTGAGTCTATTGACCGCTGCTCAGTACATCCTTTTTGAAACATGGCTGCTTGTTTCATGCTTACCACCCGCATTGAACTTTGTGTTGTGCTACTAGTCAACTCACTCTGTATGCTCCGGTTTTTGTTTTAATAATAATTCTGTGTTTGACATTTTTGTTTTGTTTGTAAACAGTACCCAAAGCAAGTTACATATTAGCTACTGCAGCAGGCGCCAATGAGGTGAAGCGGTCTCATTCCGTCTGTGTAGCAGAGTGCAAACACGTGTGCAGGGCTTAACTATTGCATTTTCTGACAGCATTTTTATCAACTCACTAGTTGATTTGAAGGCTCCTGGTCAAATAGCATCTCTTGAATGCTGCCGGCATTATATTGTATAAACGAAACATGTCTAGTAGAGATCCTTTTGTCCATATTCTAAAACAATATAAAATCATAATTTTATATTTCTATATGCTACACCTGTGGGGTTTCTCAGTAGAATGATACATAACATATGTTGCAATAGTTCAGCAGTGTTTCAGAGATGCCGTTTGCCTAAGTGAGCTAAGTAATAAAAAACGCTGTCAGCAAATGCGATGGTTAAGTACTGTCACTCTGTTACATAGACTGGAGTGAGACAGTTCATCTCATCGGCACCTGCTGCAGTGACTAATATGTAATTTGCTTTGGGCACTGTTTAAAAAAAAAGTTAACTGGAGCATACAGGGTGACTTGAGTAGTAGCACAACGCAAAGTTCAGTGCAGGTAGTAATCATGAAACAAGCGGCCATTTTGTATTTTATATCCATTTCTGATTTCAAACTGTTTTAACAAGTAAATGTGGTCTACCATGGAAAATGGGAAGTGTGGTGAGAAACCAAGTCACAGGATCTCAAGCCAGCTAATCAGAACAGCTGATCCTGTACTCCACGCACTTCTGCAATTGACGTCACTTCAAGAATGATGGCAATGACAGTCAGCACTGAGCCGAGCTGTGGACAAAAACAATCGGCTGGTCAGTTGGTATCAGTTAAGAAAACATGCCACTATGATACATAAGAAACAAAATACACATATTTTTTGTTTTAATAGTGTTCACTTTATTACATGATGCCAGTAAAAACATGTTTCCTAATTTAAAATACCAAAGCATTGCCATTGATCTTTAATCTTCTGTTTCTCACAAAATATAACAAGACTGTCAATTTCTTTCCTGAGCTTAGCCTGAAGAGTACATTCAGCCTCAACAGGTGCAACAAAATAGAACATTCTGTCACAGAGACAGTTTCCTGTTGACAAGCTTTTGAGGTCAAAATACATCTCACTGTTACCCCATAGTACAGAGTGAGATATGAACCCAAATAGCTTTCTGCAATAATTTCAACAATATAATTATATGCATTGGGAAACCAAGGGATCTCAGATTCACATATATCTTTTTAGCCACAGAGAAGCAAGGGGAGAAAGAAAGAATAGAAAAACAGCAAGTGAAGGAAGGGAAATAAGAGGGGGAAACTGTGGGACCTTTGGAATAGCCAGTTCCTAGGTGTCATTTGTGTAGTCAGGCAGGCAAGGGACAGAAAAGTAGCAGACAAGGGAGGAGAAAACAGATCCTTGTTTTAACTCCATCTGCATAGCAAATGGGACAGGGTCTTATCCAACCTGTCACACAAAGGGTGTTGCTGGGAGAAGGCTGGAAGAGTATGTACCCTGGCTAGGAATCTGCTGTGGGCACTGTACCCACAAGTGGGTGGGGACAAGGACAGAAGAGTATGCACTCTAGCCAGGCCTCACCACCTGTTGCAGGTCGTACTGGAGAGGGTGGGCTAAGGAGAAGGCTAGTAAAGTGTGCATTTAACCCAGGGACCCTTACTCAATGTGGACTCTATCCACAGGTCCATTCACTTTGGTGCAGGTTCCAGGTTGTAGTTATAGAGGGACTGAAAGAACAGGGAGGTCAAATTACTTGCTCAGGGTCACACAGTGAGTCAGTGTCTGCAATTAGATTCAAACTTGGCATCCCCTGGTTTGCAGCTCTCTGTAAAATCCATTAGACTATAGTACCTTCCCTAAAATGAAAAACCAAATGGCACACCAGCTGCTGCCAGACAAAGGTCTTTACTTGCTTGAGAATGGATCCTTCAGTGCTCTGAATATTTCTCTCAGCATTGCTCCCATTCTGGCCCTGCTTCCTCAGTGCATACCTCTGGACCACCACTAATCTGCAGAGAGAGACTGGCAAACTTGCAGAGTGGCTGGACACTGTGCAGCATCTTCCCATATCTCACAAATCAGCCCTTCGATGACTCAGCATTAATCATATACACACCACATCACAGAGCATACACAGTATACTGGGTCTGATGTATAGCTGATTCTCCGCTTTCATTAGTTTATAATGATACTTTGTTATTACATTTCCTTGCAATTGTCAGACATACAGAACTCCTCAAACAGACTGATATGCTCTGACATGGGAGGAAAAAACAATAACTTATGCATCTCACAGACTCTGTCTGCTTAATAGAATATGTCAGTAACAGATGAAATAGAGGCAGGGGATAAGCAAAAATGATTTAAAGAGCGTACTTCTGGACCTACGTTTGAAAGCATTATGGCCTGCATTCCAAAACATTAACTCTGGTGTTAACACTATTTTCTTTTGCCCTTACTAACCCAACAATGTGCCAGTGAGAACATGGGAGATTGCTGACTCAGGTAAGTAAAGGAGACAGTAAGGTGATGTTAACATCTAATCTATTTTGTTGAATAGAGGGCTGTGTATTAATCAAGTCTTTTCAATTGATATATCCAGAACAGTCCACCAGAGATGCAACGTCTGGTTTTGTGTGTGTGTGTGTGTGTGTGTGTGTGTGTGTGTGTGTGTGTGTCTGTGTGTGTGGTAGTGAGTGTAGTGCAGTGTGGCTGCTCCTACCCAATTTTACAATGAGGTCAACAAGGCTTTTTATCTGAACAAGCATTTGCAACTTAGTTAATTTTATGATTTACCTGGCATTCTTATTTTGCTGATTTTATTTTAAAGCTGAATCCTGAATTTCCTATTTTATGTTCTTTGCTCAGAGCCTTTGGGAGTGGGCACTTTATAAAGATTGCCTTGCCAGTTTTTCAGTGAGGTCAACTGACTTGCTCAAGGTCATGCATTAAGTCAATGGTTACGATGGATGTTGGACTTGACATTGTCCGTTTCACAGTTCAAGGTTCTGAATCACTGGCAAACACTACCTTCCCTAATTTATTCAGATAATATATTTGACTAGGAACCACGCTGTTTAATGTTCACGTGTCTTGAACGGTGTTTGTAAATTGCTGCTCATTTTACTTTCTTCTTCTATATACAACTGAGGTCCATGGCACCCTGCCAGGATGGTAGTCTATAGACTTCTTACCTTTAGTGGCACCTCTAAGGGTGACTCACTCACTGAGATAAGCATTCCATAGGGTCACTCTACCAACTCATGTGTCACCCTGAGAGGGAGGTGGTCCTGATTCAAAGCCTAGGCAGGGCTTAGCCACCAAAATATGTGCTGATATCCTGTCTGGGCTTGGACTAGTGAAAGCAGACTCTTTTGCTGCTGTTTAAGGGAACTACTTCCTCTGGCATCTCTATGGGTGAGGCACTCACCAAAATGATTTCCTTTGGGCCAGGTGACTGAGTTTTGTGGCAGCCTGCAAGGATGGTAGTCAACAGACTCCCAACCTTTGGTCTACAGGTGATAGGAAATTATGTTACACAGTTAACTGCCTGCTAACATTTCTTCCCATGCTAGTTATGTATTCTGATGTGCTTTGACCAATTTTTGATAAATACATAATCTAGCTTTGGGATGCCCTCAGAGCTACACAGAGTTCCACTCTCCTAAGCACTATTGCTCTTTTTCATGTTTCTAAGCATTCCATGAAAGCAGTTACACCATTCCATTCTACCTTCCCACCACTTATAACCACAAACCATGGACTAACCAGAACCACGCTGATTGTACTCAGTTGCTAAATGCAACTGCAACACTGTAAAACAACCAACAACATCAATAACGAGTGTAGAAGACTGTATTCAATGCAATTCTTTAAAAGAAAATGAAGAACTTTAATCGGCAGTGTTTTGTCAGCATTTTGTAAACACGTCAATCCTGCTTGCTTTTGAAGAATGTGTGTTTATCATGGTCTGGATTGTCTTTTTCTTGTATGCTTGTCAAACTTTTCTACCTTGCTCAGTGTGAGAAATGCCAATCGTATATCAGCCGGTGTGACCTGGATCTCCTCCAGGCTCTCATCCGAGTCTTGCTCTCCCTTGTCGCCAGTATCATCAGTTGAACTTTCAGAATCTGCGTCATTGTCACCTAGGTGACACTCCACGACTGTCTGACTGAACCAGCAAACTGTAACCAGAGCTAACATGAAGAGGTCACAATTGATAACAATCCCTTGCATTTTTGCCTGAAATAGTCAGTGCTGTTAGTAAGGTATATACTATGGTATTTACTGTTATAGCAATGGAGATGGCAAACGGCAAATGGAATCTGTTAAAAGCAGCTGTCTGCAGAAAGCAAGGGTGGTATAAGTGGTGGGGACTCTACTGATTTGAATGGCCTGGAATTGTGTTACTGATGTCACAGAATGTTCAGGCAGTATGTAAAGAGAAAGCAGCAACAGCTGAGGCGAGAGTAATTCAGGGTTGTTGAAAGAGCAAAAAAAAAAAATTGATTAATTTAAGGAAAAAGGTCAAAAACATATCAGAATATTGGATATGCACTAAAAGGAAAACAGGAGGACAACTAGAGTTGTAAGAACTTGTTTCCCCATCACCTTAAGGAAACCCCATTTTGTGGCACTTCTAAGGCTGAGACTCTCATGGAGATGAGCATTTTCTAGGGCTACAAAACCGAGTTCAGTGGCACCCTATGAGGGTGGCAATCAACAGACTCCTTACCTTTAGTTCAAGGGAACCCTTACTACATTCCTGTGGCATCACTAAAGCTGGGACACTCACCAAAATGAGAGTTCCCTCTGTGAGACCATACAACTGAGTTCAGAGGAGGGATGCGAGGCTACTGTAGTAGTCTGGCTTCATTGCGAGCCAAGCTTACCCTTCAGACTGCGTGCTGCCTGCCAGCCATCTAGTAGTAGTAGTAAAATGTTTATTCATATATAAAATTTATGAATTAGGATAAAACTCAATTGAGTTGAAAACTCATTTACAATGAGGTCCCCTGTGTACATAAAGTGTACTGTTACAAGTCATATTACAAATCTTACAAAATTATTACAAGATCAATACAATATTATATTGGGACTGGTCTGGCATCACATGACTCTTTACTGTTCACCCAGGACTCAGCTTACCCTTAACCTCTGAATGTCTTGATCTGCCTTTTCTTTATACAAACTTCCATTTGTCATGAGGTATTCATTGTTCTGGGTATTAATACTGAATTTATTAAGCCTGGAGGGATCTTAGACCTAAGACCTTGGATACCCACAAGTTTCCTCCTAAGGGTTTTCTCTCCTGTATGCCAAAGTCTTAAATATTTCCTTCATGAGTTGGAGTTTGGATAGTGTCTGTGTCTTCCTAGTCTGCACTTTTGTTAATTCTTCAACCCTCACTCGTTATGTAAAAACATAATGAATTTGCCAGTGCTCCGCTATGCCTGTGTCTTTGGTAACGTTAGACTAATGGGATCTTGTCTCCGCAACACATAAGTGTGGTGCTGTCCTCAAGAGAGTTTGTTTGCCACTGGACTAAAAGTAGTGGTACTTCAAAAGGGTGGTAGTCCCCTGTACGGACAGAAAGAGGAACGGACAGTTTATACTGTATAAGCATTCAGTCTACATCACATAGCATTCAAACACATACTTACAAAGCTTGTGATATCTTTGGGAAAACCTTACAAAACATAATGCTTATATGCAACTGTGTCAATGTTTTACATGTGTTCTGTAGTTAATGCCCTCTCTTTATTATGAAGGACAGATGCTTTTAGATAGGATCCTTCTCCTCAGACTCTGTCTGCTCCTTCTAGCTGTCTACATGTGACAATATAATCCTCTGTTTATGATTCACAAATGGTTGCTGTGGAAATGATTATGATGTTATAAGTACGAGATTATGATATCACATGTAGGGTCAGTTTGCTGGTGCAGTGGTTGAGTTACAACTAGTGACACCAATGACCCCAGTTTGGTAATGAGCTAGAGCCATCAAAAGGGCTGACTGGGGAGGAGGATTTAGGGTTCCACTGGGAGCTCTCCTCCTCCTCCTCCTCCTCCTGGGAGCCCGCTACTGTACCACCACCTGAGTGACCACAGGTGCAGGAGAACAGCAGAACTAAGAATGGGAGTCAGAGCATGTCTCTGTCATCTGTGTGCATCAAGTGTGGTTGCACCAGTGATGTCGGCACGCTACTGGGAAGCAGGCGGGGCTATCAGGGGAAAACGTGGCACAGGACCAAACAGATGAAGCCCCTGCCACCCACTGGCACTAGGTCAGAATGCTGAATGTTAGAACCGTACCATAAACAACAGCTCAGGAATAACAGCACTTTCCAAAACAGCGCCCAGTAAAAACAACGTGGACAACAACATTGCCAATGGTAGTGGTCCAAACACACACCAAACACACACCAAGGACCACAACCATGGCTCACATAAATCACAATATATTGTGTTTTTGCGGGGGGGGGGCTCTTCCACCTGCACCACCAGGGTCTGCTACCCGCACCCCCTTATATTATTGTAATCAACTCCACAGGGGTTGGAACTCAGGGAAGGGTAGAAACTTGGAGGGGGTATGCTCCGCAAGGGTGAGGGGACTTGTAAAAAAAAAAAAACTTTTGGGGGGGAGATGAAAACTTAATGATTGTGAGACCAGAAACAGAACCCTGGTCTCCAGGTCTGTACTGGCAAGCTGCTTTGTGCCTTAGCCCTCTCAACCATGAGAGCAGCTCGGCCAGCCAGCATGCTTTTTTTCTTCTTCTACACTTCCTTCACATCCTCCCCCTAATGTGACAGCTACAGGGGTAGTGGTAACTACCTTTAGCTATCCTATCCCTATAGCTGTCCTTGTTTTAGCTATTGTTGAAGTGCTGTTTTTACCAGCGTTATTCTTGAAACACTGTTTTCACCCAGTACGTCGCCCACCCTGCTCACACAGCCACCACATCCCAGGGATGCCCCCAGTTATTACTTCTACTGTGGGTGGCAGATTAAAGTAGGGAATAAATGCAAAGGAGTTGCAACTTGCAGGCGTATTTGGCCCTGGAGAGAAGCAGCACAGTGAGTTGCAGGTGGGCTGTGGGGTCCTGAAAGGATACCTGGCTGAGTCTAGGTGGGCATGACAACGGCAGTTTTTGGGTGGTGGAAGGAGGCCTCACATGGGGCCATAGGGTAAACAAAGTTGGGGGAAAATATTATCACATATACGCAAACAGCAGGAGCACATAAGGCCAAAGGACAAGGATCCTTTTTCTGTACACATTTCTGTAGTAACAGAGCATAAAGGGAAGATAAAAACAGGACATATAGGAAGTAAAACTGTAGCCGAATAGAATGTAACACAACAGTACAGCCACTGCTTGCTACACTGGCAATGCAGGTTTGGGAACAAACTTGGGTTACTCAGGAGTCAGCCAGGGGAGGGAGCGAGGGAGGATTGGGCTTCCCTTGGACACCTGTGCTAAGTCAGTGGGGTTGGGGATATGCATCCCACTAGTCTGTTGTCACCTGGAGGAAGCTGAGTGGTTGGGCAGAAGGACCACAGACACAGGGGAAGGGAACGCATGCTTGGATACTTGGGGTGTCTCTGTGGATGAAGAGCATACACATCACATCACTGCTCAACCATGCACCCACAGAGAAAACGGAGGAAATACACCTCCAACTGTGGGTAGGGGATGGCCCTGTGCCCCACAGAGTCGGCACTGACAACTGGGCCTCTCTGATTAGTTCATCTGGTGAGGATGCCAGAGTAAGGTATTTTCCAGGGAAGTTGGGTAACGGGGCTGAAGGGACTAGATGGTGACCATTCAGGGGAGATGAGGTGAGAAATTCAAGACTGAAAAAAAGAACTGCATATAATTTCCAAACAATTTTCCAGAGGCATCACAGGCTCATTAAGTTGTGCACTAAACCAGGACACCATGTATTGCAGGATTTTTGGAGTGCTGATTTGAGACTGACATTAAACCTAAAAAGTAATTATATAGAGACTAATACATAAGTAGCTGTGTGTAACCAGAATATGACACTCACCTGAGGTGTGGGATACTACATAAATCCCAAGAGCAAAGCTTGAGGGATTTATACAAGCATCTCACATTGTGGGTGTGTATCAAGTTATGTGTTAAACACAGTCACATCTACCCAGATTTTGTTTTGTATTGGTGTGGTTCAATATAAGTAATGCAATAGGGTCATGCCACACAGAAGCAAGGCTTCTGGACTTCAAGAGGGCAGACTTCATAAGGATGGGACTGTGTCCCAAGGAAGCCCTAGCAGAAGGAACGTAAGGGGGGGGGGTAGGTAGAGGAACCATGGGCCCATCTAAAAGGAGCCATTGGAGAGCCAACAAACCTCTGCATTTGGGAAATAGACAAGGGCAAGAAAAAAGAAACTCTTTATGGTTCTCTCAGGAAGTGGCTGGGAAAGTAAGGGAGAAAAAGATGGCCTTCATCACAGAAGGAGGAGGAGGGCAGGGCAGTGTGTCTAGAAAAGAAAAGGGAGGCAGGAAAAAGGATCAGATGTTCCCAGGGAAAGACAGAGGAGAAAATAGCAAAAGAAGTTAAAATGGGAAGAGACTTTTGTAGATACATTAGCAAAAGGAGAAAGACCGGGGAGGGTTGAAGTAGGTGAAGGGAGGAGAGAGCAGGAGTGGAAGGAGACCAGGATAAAGAATCAATTCTGAACAAATATTTCTGTTTGGTTTTCACAGAGGAGGAGGAGGAAGGGTTGGTAGGGACCACAGTTAAAACTCAGAGTTAGAAGGGAGGTGGAAAATGGTCCATTTACAGAGGAGAAGGTCCTAAAAGAACTCAGAAAACTGAAGGGGGATAAGGCAATGGGTCTTGATGTGATACACCCTAGAATACTAAAGGAATTGAGGGAGGTACTGGCTGCACCACTGACACCCCTGTTCAACAGGTCACTTGATATGGGAGCAGTCCCAGGGGACTGGAGAAGGGCTGATGTAGTCCTGCTCCATAAAAGTGGGAGCAGGGAGGAGGATGGTAACTATAGACCTGTCAGCCTGTCCTCGGTGCTAGGGAAAATTATGTAATCACTGCTAAAGGAAAGAATAGTGGAGCACCTCGAATCCAGTGGAGCACAAGATCTGAGGCAGCATGGATTTATGTCAGGGAAGTCATGTCAAACAAATCTGGTAAATTTCTTTGACTGGGTGACCAGGGAGGTGGATCAGGGGAGGGCGCTGGTTGTAGCATACCTTGACTTCAGCAAGGCATTCAATATTGTTCCACATAGGAGGCTTGTGAACAAGCTGGGTAGCTTGGGGTTGGATCACAAGGTGGTGAACTGGGTTAGAAATTGGTTGAGGGATAGAATGCAGAGGGTGGTGGTAAATGGAGTTAAATCCACGGTAAGGAAAGGTGACCAGCGGGGTACCACAGGGATCAGTTCTGGGGCCAGTACTGTTTAATAGCTTCATCAGTGACACTGCAGAAGGGCTGGAGGGGAAGGTATGCCTCTTTGCAGATGACACCAAGATCTGCAGTAGGGTAAATAATCCAGGAGGGGTGGAGAAAATGAAAGGCAACCTGGCTAAGCTGGAGGAATGGTCCAGAGTGTGGCAGCTGGGATTCAATGCAAAGAAGTGCAAAATCATACATTTGGGGCACAGGAACCCAGGGGAGGATTACAGGATGGGTGGAGTGGTACTAGAGGCCACAAAACAGGAAAGAGATCTGGGGGTAATCATATCATATGACCTGAAGGTGGCCAAACAGTGTGCCAAGACAGTGGGGAAAACCATGGGATGCTGGGGTGCATAGAGAGGGGTATCACCAGCAGAAGAAAAAAGGTGGTGATGCTACTGTACAGATCACTGGTGCAACCTAATTTGGAATACTGTGTCTAGTTCTGGAGGCCACATCTCCGGAAGGACATAGACAAGATAGAGGTAGTTCGAAGAAGAGCAACAGAAATGGTATAGAGCCTGCACCAAAGGTCATACAAGGAGAGATTGGTGGACCTCAATATGTAAACCTTGGAGGAGAGAAGGGAGATGGGTCACATGATACAGACCTTCAAGTACCTAAAGGGAATAAATAAGGTGCAAGCAGGCAGCATCTTTCAAAGAAAAAGATGCTCTAAGACAAGGGCATGGCATGAAACTGAAAGGGGGTAGACTAAAGGGCAATGTGAGGAATACTTCTTCACAGAATGGGTGTGAAAGCATGGAACAGCCTCCCAGCAAAGGTGGTGGGGACAAGGTTGGCAGGAGAATTCAAGGCTGCATGGTGTAGGCATAGGGGAAACCTAGTGGTTCAAAAGAGATAGTGAAGCCAGAGATCAATCCGGATCTGCAGCATTTTAGCAGTCAGGGGAAAAAAAGGGCAGACTGGATGGGCCTAGCGGTCCTTATCTACCGTCAAATTCTGTGTTCCTATGTTTCCATGTTTCTATGTTTAGAGAGGCATGGAGACAGTCTGGTTATATAAACTCATGGTGGAACTCAGTTCAGTTATGTTAAATTTGCTTATAAACTGTAAAATTTCTGTTGCTTTTCTATGAGGGACTTATTGTTCGAAACAAGAGGCAGCTGTGCTATGGGGGAATGCAGCTTCTGCAGTGTGAGTTTGATTAGCAGCTTGTAGTTACATGTAACCAGTTGTAACCAAAGACTGCATATAGACAGTGTTGAGTAAGTTACTTTTTCTATTACTTTCTATTTCTTTTAGAAACTTGATCCAGGAAGCTCTGTGCAGTCACTAGCAAGGATGGAGAAGTACTAGAAAAAGTTATACACCTGACAGTTACAGTTACTTATTTATTTTATACAAAAACAATACAAAATAATAAAACTGTAACAGATGACATTTATTTGAAAGTAATGGGTTAGTTACTAGTTACTTTCAAATAAATGTAATCAATTACAGTATGTATTACTTTGTATAAAGAAGACAGAAGTAATTGTAACTGTAAGGTGTATTACATTTTCCATGCTACTCCATCCTTGCTAGTGACTGCACAGAGCTTTCTGGAACAAGTTTCCAAAAGTAATAGAAAGTAATAGAACAAGTAACTTACCCAACACTGCATATAGAATAATACATGGGGTGGTGTGCATTAAGAGAATTTAATACCTGAGGTGTGTAATATCACATAAACCTGAGAGCAAACTCAAGGGGTTTATTTAAGCATCATACACCAAATGGAGTGTATTAAATTTGAGTTACTACACCACCCTTGTATTATAATAATAATACATTGTATTCATAAGGCACCTTATCCATAACCAAGGCGCCTAACAATTTTGAAAACAAATCAAACATCAATACAATTAACATTACAATAGCAGTAAACCATTCATCAATAAGGAAGATCAGTCACTGAATGCCTGGTGCCACAAAAAAGTTTTTAAAGCTTGCTTGAATCCCTCCACAGTTGTGCACTCCCATAACCGATGGGGTAGAGAATTCCAAAGGGTAGGGGCTGCATTCATAAATGCTCTTGCCCCGGATGATTTCAAACAGACCCTTGGAATCTCTAGCAACCCCTCGTCGGCAAAGTGGCGTGATCATCCAGGGCAGTAAGGAACCAGGAGCTCTTTCAGGTAATCCGGGCCCAGTCCGTGTAGGGCTTTAAAAGTCAGCAAACCAACTTTGAAGGTGATCCGCCACTGTCCTGGCAACCAGTGCAGTTTGCGCAGCACCAGCGAAATATGACAGGACCAAACAGATCCCATCAAAAGCCGGGTTGTCACATTTTTGCACCAGCTGCATGCAGCAGATTTCCACCCCAGAAAGCCCTAGGTAGAGGGAGTTGCAGTAATCTAAGCGCGAGGACACAAAGGCATGGACCAAAGAAGGAAGGTCACCAGACGGAACCAGATGCTTAATCCTGGCGATATTCCTGAGATGATAAAAGGAAGACTTGATGACAGCCGACACCTGTGAATACAGGGTCAGCCCTTCATCAAAATTACCCCGGTTACACACCTGTTCAGAGGTCAGGAGTGAAATGCCACCTAGAAAAGTCCTGAGGGCTAACCAACCCTAGCCCCCAACCGGTGACCTGGATCCACAACCAACACCTCAATTTTTTCTGAGTTCAACTTCAGCCAGCTGGAATCCATCCACTCCTGGATTTCTTTTCAGACAGTTATTAAAGACCGAGAGAGCTCCATTCTGGTTGGGTGCAAAAGAAAGGTAGAGCTGGGTATCATCAGCATAGAAGTGAAACCTCAGCCCATACCTTCTTACAATGTCTCCGAGGGGTAGCATGCACACCGCAAACAACATGGGTGACAACATTGAACCCTGAGGAACCCCACACAACAGAGAGATAGGGCCTAAGAAAAAGACCCCACACACCACTCTCTGTGTTCTACCTGTGAGGAACGATGTAAACCACCTGAGGACTGTTCCCGACAGTCCACAGATGTGCCTCAGGCAACCAAGCAACACCTCGTGGTCCACAGTGTCAAATGCTGATGAGAGATCCAGAAGAACCAAGATGGAACGGCTCTTCTGATCTCTAGCCATCAGGAGATCATTGAGCATCTGAACCAGCGCTGTCTTGGTACTGTCTCTTTCGGAAACCAGACTGGAGCAGTTCATAGATGTCATGGATGGTCAAATGGTCCTCCAGTTGTGCTGCCACTGCTTTCTCAGTCACCTTCCCTTAAAAGGGAAGGTTAGAGATAAGTCTGTAGTTCGCATGGCAGTCTGGGTCCAAGGTAGTTTTCTTCAGGAGTGGTGTCACCATCGCCTCTTTCAGGGAGCTAGGAAACTCTCCATATTCCAAGGAGCACCAGACTATCTGCGCAAGGACCGGACCGATGACATCAATACAACCCAAAATTAGGGAAGTTGGTCCGGGGTCCAAGCTACAGCACATAGGGCACACACCCTGGATGATCCGCATGACATTCATGAACTCCGGTCGGCTGAAGGTACTCCAAGAAAGCCGATGTGCAGTGACCTCGTACTGATCAAAAGCAATGCCCATAGAGTGTGCTGGTTGGAGTGCTGCCCTGATGTCAGCCACCTTATTAGCAAAGAATCGAACAAGTTCATCACACTCTAATTGCAAAAAGGCTTTCCAAACATGTAGACAAGCTGGGTTGCACGGTCTGTTCACAGTTCGGAAAAGCTGAGCTGGTCGATTCTGAGCAGCCGCAATCTCTCTGGATAGGAATTTTGCCTTCTTATGGGTGATTGCAGATTGATTGGCTTGATAATGGTCCATCAATCTAAGACAGTCGACATCAAGGGCGGACTTCCACCAGCAACACTCTAACCTTCGACCTAGTGCCCGCATCTCCCTCAAAGTCCCATCAAACCAAGGGGATCAAGGACGAATGGAGAGAGGATGAACACGGATTGGAGCAATGGACGGATAAATTATAGGCAGTCACGAGGGTCTCTGGGTCACTGCTTGCCCCATTATTATATATTATTTATATAATTTCTGGCCATCAATGATTTCCTCACACCATCCCCATAAATTTTTTTTATGTGTAGTTGGGTCAGGTAACGAGTTGCTTTTCACAGCAGCGTTTGGCTGTAATGCTGGGTAGATGTCCAGTTTACAACTTTTCTACACAGCACTTAATACATTTTTAAATAGCTACTTTTTTCCCCACAAGTATTTGATGAACATATAAAGTGGAGCCGGAAGTTGAGTCAGGTAGCAAGTTCTTTGTCACAGTAGCAGTCAGCTGGCTCTGATACAAGGCTGATGTGCAGCATACAAGAACACTGCAGAAGACCAATTAGATTTTAAAGTAAGTCTCTTTTTTTTTTTTTTAAAGTACTAGATGAACACGTAGCAACACCCACTCTATGGCTGTTTCAGATGTGGCCTGCTGACTCACTGAACAATGCTTGAGACTGCAGCTGCTGTCCAGTGAGTGTGTGTCTGTAATAATAACTGCCCATCTCTATTGAAAAAAACAAACTGATGGCCAGTTATTATAACAAGATTATTTAGCTATTAAAAATGCCAGACAGTAATTATCAAGCTGCCATCCCATTGTGGGGTTTAAGGTGATACCATAAACTACTGTATAAAGGCAAGACTGGAGTGGCAAAACAGCACTCATCTCCCCCATAGGAACTCCATAAAGATTCAATATATCCACTTTGTAGTAAATCTTCTTTATTGAACAATTGTACAACAATCTCCTGTGCAATAACCAGGCCAGTGTCGGTGGCCCTGATCAGGTGCTAACTGCTAATGCTTACACTCTTATGCAGGCACTTACCTGTGATGAAGCACCTTGTAAAGGGCACAAATCCTTAAGTCAACCAACCTAGCAGCATCTAATCAGGGCTACTGACACTAGCATGGTTTTTCTACAGCTGTTCAAAATAGATCTGCTACAAGTGGATACATTGAACTGTGAGTTTTGTTATTCGGAGTCAGTGATGGAGAGATGATTGCTGCTTTTGGTTTGGAAACTCACTCTTTGAAGTGAAGCACCCCCATGCCAGAGACAGCTCCTTTTTTTGACTGTTACACAGCTGGACTGGAGTGATGTCTGTGTCATCAGAATCCAGAAACAATAGTTGTAACCCCCTCCTAAAAGGGGTTTGCCTTTGACTATCTCCTGAGCACTGCTGCCACCTTCCTCTGCACCGCTCCTTCACCCCAGTCCAGACTGCAGCTGTGGGACCAGGGCTGGACTGGATATAGTAATTTGTTCTGCAGGCTTGTTCAGTGCCTTTCTCACCATGGATAGTACACCGCCGCCTCTTTTCACTCAACCAGCCCCTAGACTGTCTTAAGGGTCAGAGAGCCCACAGCAAGGAGGTTGCTCAGTTTCAAGTAGCTCTCAAAGCTGCACGAAGTGCAAAAAAAATAAATTAGTAAACTCCTGTCCCTGTGAAACTTGACATCAGTATGGAGACTAGTTCAGCTCTGCAAAACAACTAAATTAGTACATCCTGTCCTTGTGAATCTGACATCTATTTACAGTTCAGTTCTACAAAACAGCTCTGAATTGCAAGCTGGTTCACAACTTTTATGCATGCTTTTCCCACAGAACTGACAGCCACTGAGAGCAAGGGGTTAGCATAATGAATAACAGATGAGATGCTAGCCACTGATATTTAGTCCTTCGATTCCTGCACAAGGGAAAGATGTGCAAATAGAGCAGCTTTGTCTGAAATAAAACCTCTGAGGAGACAAGAGTGTTTGTGAATAACTCTCATTCGCTATTCCTGTCTGACTAAAATGTTTATCCAAAACCCCTGGAAAAAGGGACCGATGCAGCTACAGTACAAAGCCTGGGCACTAGCATTGAATTATGTTAGTTAGTTAGTTATTTAACCATGACTAGCACACTAAGCTGAAAGCTTTTTTACAGGTGCGACCTGGGAGCACAGGGAAGTTAAGTGACTTGCTCAGGGTCACACAGTGTGCAAGTTGAAGCTGTGGGGTTCAAACCCAGGTCTGGTCTGCTGGATTTCACCAGATTTGCAGCTCAGAGCTTTAAACCACTGCGCTATACTGCCTCCCTAAGGTCTTTCAGTCTGTAGCTCGGTGCCTTAACCACTAGGCCACACGGTCTGTGCACACATTAGAGCAGGGACTGCCTTGAAAGCTGCTCTACATCTGGGAAGGTGGTGAGCCACCACCTTCTGCTGCTGTTAGGATTTTTTCCTGAGAGGAGATTGAACCAGCTGAGGTTCCAAGTAACTGCCTGCCTGCCTGCTGTGGTGAGAGAAGGCAAGTCTCGTTGTGGACTGAAGAGAATCATCATCATCCGGAACATCATGGCCCACACCCCTCACTACCAGAAGTGTGTTGGGTCCACCGCACATAGAACCAGCTTACAGAACAGAGCTCCCATCTTCCAAAGTCATCACGGCCCACACCCCTCACTACTGGAAGTACATTGGGTCCACCACACCTGGAATCAGCTTACAGAACAGAGCTCACATCATCCAAAGTCATTATGATCCCCACCAGATGTGCATTGGGTCCATTGCACCTGGAACCAGCTTACAGAGCAGAGCTCTCATCATCCAAAGTTATCTTGGTCCACATCCCTTGCCACCAGAAGTGCGTTGGGTCCAACCCACCTGGAACCAGCTTACAGAACAGAGCTCCCATCATCCAAAGTTATCACGGTCCACACCCCTCACCACCAGAAGTGTGGTAGGTCCACCGCACCTGGAACCAGCTTACAGAACAGAGCTCCCATCATCCAAAGTCATCACGGTCCACACTGCTCACCATCAGTAGTGCATTTGGTCCACCGCACGAAGAACCAGCATCCGCAGTCCACAGCCTTTGCCACTGGGAGCACACTGAGTCTGCCGCATCTGTATCAAGCCTCCAGAAAAGACCATCCAGCCATCATCTGCCTAAGCAGGGGAGATATCCCCATGGAAACAGCACCAGCCTCTCATCTGAAGGTTGTGAGTACTGGGTTCTACTGACAGAACTTATCATCCCAATTGTTTAGCTAGTTAGATGCTTATCATTCCTATTCTTTAGCTAGCTAGTTAGATACTTTCTGGGCATTCCTACATGACCTTAGAATCAAGCCCACGGCTACAGCTCATGGCCAGGAGCAACTGTTTTACTGTCCATCTTGTTGTGTAATGTGCCAGTCAGCAGCTGCAGCCAGCAACCAAATTTACATGGTACCACTCTGAGGTCCGAATGTCACAGACCTGCAACTCTGCATCTGTTTGCACATTCTCAAACTGTAACTGAGTGCTCTCAGAAAGACTGTGGGCTTAACTGGTGCATCAGTGGGAGAGAGGTCCTAAGACACGCCTTACGGTGGGGGTGAATACAAACTGCTGTCTTTGTTTAAATTGCTTCTCTTGTCCCTTATCTTGTTCTCCAACTCTAAAATAAATTTACAGTTGCTGATGTACTTTGTCATTATTACCTTGCTGTTTATTTGCATGCTTAGATTGATAAGTGGGGAAGGGAATGTGTTGTTGGGTTCCCTGTTACAGAGTGTGGGGGTTGTATTTATTTCCTGTTGCGAAGCACCCTGGCAGCACTCTGTCATAAGGACCCCATAAGTGGAGACACCATGCCACTCCCCAAGTCCATTTCTAACCATGAATCCAGGCCCCATTCACCTGAATTCATAGCAGACTTTGTCCTTTGTCATCTCCAGGCTTAGTCAGCACACCTCGTGGGTAGGGGTGGTTACAAATTTGAAGGCACCGTTGGAGCTTCTGGAACGTTTCTGCAACACCTCATCCTGGGGAAGGAACAGAGTTTGGTACCCCCCAATTTTCAACTTTATAATGGATCGCAACTCATTGCTAGGCTGGTGCAAGGGTGAGGACCTTGATCCAAGAAAAGCCATTTTGGTGCACATGATCCCTGAAGGAACCCCTAAGGACCATCATGAAGGTGTCATAGGCAGCATAACAAATTTTGGAAAAGTGACTGTTCACAGTAGAGTTTATACTTCGCCTCAACATACATTATGTGTTCTGATAGTGTGCTGAGAGGATGTTGATCTCTCAAGGGTGCCCGACCAGCTCACTAATGATGGAATCTCTGCCCTGTGGTTCATAATGACTCATGCAAGGCTGGGTCCTCCCCCTGAGGGTCTTAAAGAGCAAAGCAGATCTGAACAGAAATTGCAGTCATTTTTGGCAGCTGAGGGAAAGACTGTTCAAGATGTGAGAGCATACTTCAAGGAAGACGTACCAGTGCAGGCAATATGATCCACCGGTCTCCAGGATGAGGGACAGGACTGGACCCCCTATTTGTCAATGCCCTATGAACAGTACAGGAGACTGCACACTTTCTCTGGAGCCACCCCCACTTCTCTTGGGGAGAATGACTACGAAAACTGGATGAACCAGGCCACACAGATGGAGATAGTGTGCATGTATGCAGATAACGAGAAATGCAAAAGAACTGTGGAGAGCCTGACAGGTATGACTTTGGACACCATCTCTTCCCTACATGCCAGCCAGTGGAACTGCACTGCCAGTGACCACCTTGCCAAGCTTAAGAGTACATTTGGAGCAGTTGAGTGGAGGGAAGACCTAATTTACCAGTTTGGAGTCACCATGCAAAAAGAGGGAGAAAAGTTGTCTCATTGCATTACCCAAGTGGAGACTGTGATTCAAAGACTTGTGCAAACTGGAGGAGTTTCCCCTGCATAGACTGCACAGATGAGACTGGACCAAATTTTGTGAGGAACTGTGTATTCCTGCTGGACACCGATATCTCTCAGGTTGAAAGAACACAGAGTAGATTCCTCGAACTTCCAACAGCTACTGGATGAAGTAAGGGAAGAATAAGTGCAAGAATTCATTGTCAATTCACTACAGGTACTCATAGGGAAAGCCATACCCCTGCAGCCATGAGGTAACAGCTGCCGAGAGCAGAGTGATGCCCCAGACATGGCTACTCAGCTAGAAGAACACAGAATGCGTAAAGGCCTTACAGATGGCACAGGCACCTAATTTACCAGCTAACTGTCACCTGGTCATGGACACCCACTGAATCCTTCATCTGCCTTAAGAGTCAGGCCTTGACCCTCGATACCACCCTGAAATGGACTGTTCTACTTGCTGTGGATAAGACAGACATTTCACACAAGAATGTGGTAGGCCTGAGAACAAGCAGCTCGTAGACTGAAATGGAAAAGTTGGAAATGGTTGCAGGGAAACTACAATGGAGCCCAGTAAGGGAGCGACCTCGGGCTCTGTGAGTAAGCAGCTCTGTAAGATGGAGAAATCCCACTACCTCTGGTCAACACAATTGCCACCTGCATTGATGTGTCCCACCCGACCATACAGATATCCATCAAGAGATACCGATGTGAAGCTGTATTGGATAGTGGATCACAGGTCACCATTATCCACCGATCCTTTTACTGGACATACCAAAAAACCTGCCCTTGCAACTTCCAGAAGAACTTTCCATCTGGGGTTTGAGCAGTGCCAGCTACCCCTATAACAGATACATTGCCGCGCATATTGAATTTCCAGAGACTTCTGCTGGAGTTCCTCAAAGGATTGACACCATGACTCTCATTTGTCCTGATGCTCAGATATTGGACAAGACACTGGTGCTAACTTGAATCAATGCCAATATATCTAGACACCTAGCCCACTTGTGCCTGCAGAAAGCAAGGGAGGAAAATTATTAGATGTTTCCAATTTATGCTACTGGCGTATTGCTCACCGGGAGAAGGAAGCCAAGGCCTACAACAACCCTGAGAGAATTGTGGGATTCATAAAGAAAGAAGGAAAATAACCTTTGATTGTGCCTCCGGGGCTAAAAGCCTAGTAGAAGGAGTTGTGTACTGCCATGAATCCTTGTTGACCATATCATCCTTGTAGAGTCCCAGGAAGAGGTTTGCCAAGCTGTCTGATGGTTCAGTGAGGAGTACTACTTGGTACCAATATAATGGTCAAGAAGAGCAGCATAAAGTTAAAGAACAAAACACATTAAGGATTTGACAGTGCATGGAGCAGTGTGTGGTACAAGTCAACCTGTACACTGCTGAGGTGGTAGTGGCACAATCCCATGAGGAAAAGACCCCTTGACTGAACAAAGAAGATTTCCATTTTGGTTCATCTCTCATTCCCCCAACTGGAAAAAATTATTGCAGTGAGAATTGGCTGACCAGTCATATGTCTTCTCATGCCATGAGTGGGACATGGGATGTGCCAAAGGTGAAGAATACCGTATATGACTACATGATGACTGCCCTTTCAGAGGAAGGTTGAGGAGACTGGAACCAGCTGACAGTGAAGATGTCAGATGACACCTACAGGAACTCTTGCTAGTAGAGATCATAAAGGAGTCTCGGATTCCTATGCTTCACCTACAGTGTTGGCCCAAAAGAAGTCTGGCACCATAAGAATGTGCATTGACTATCGCACCCTTATTCAAAGGACTGTGGCTGACCAATACACCATACCTCAAGAGCAAGATATGCCTCCTGATGAAGGGGTGTTACAGCCACGAAGTGCTGAGGCTGGATTTTTTCCGGGAAATGTGAAGTTTGTATTTGCACATTTTTGTGATATATGTTTTTCACTTACATCTGTAAGTATCAATTTAATTTATTTAATAAAATACACTAACTGAATTACTTTGGAGTCTGCAGTGTTGGATGCTTTTACTATTAAGTATTTATATTTTTCCAACACCTGCTGAACCACGGTAGCACAGCCTTGTTTTTCTCTGACTTGAGAGCAAGATACCCTGGACAGCTTCAAAGGGAATAGACGGCTCTCTGTGCTAGAGCTGTGCAGTGGATACTATCAAATACTGATGGCTGGGGAAGACAAGGAGAAGACCAATTTTATCTGTCCTCCTAGTTTTTATCAATTTGAATGTATGTTGCAAGGGATATCTGGCACCCCAGCAACCTTCCAGTGCCTAATGGAGAAGTGGTAGGGATATGAATCTCCTAGAGGTCTTAGTCTACCTGGATGACCTCATAGTGTTTGGAAAGACACTGAAAAAACATAAAGCCCCACTACTAAAGGTGCTAGACTGGCTGAAGTATAATGGTCTAAAGCTCTCCCTGGACAAATGTCTGTTCTGTAAGACTGCTGTCAGATATGTTGGGCACATCATATCGGAGCAAGGATTCAGCATGCCACTGATCCAGCAAAAGTGGAAGCCTTCACAACAGTTAAAAAATGCTTCAATCTTTTCCTGGGGTTCTGCTAATACTATAAGAGATTTGTGAAGGACTGCTCTTCCATGGTGAGACCATCGAACAACCTGACTCGGAGGTATCCTCCAGCTCGAAAGACCAAAGGTTCAAGGCCCAAACAGAAACAAGCATCGGAGTACTACAGGACTAATGAATCTTTTGGAGACAGATGGACTGTAAAAACGCTTTTTGAGAGATCATTCAATGCCTGATAGAGGACCCTATATTGGCTTTTGCTGATTATACCAAACAATATACCCTTCAAATTGATGCCAGCATGAAAGGACTGGGTGCTGTACTTTACCAAGAGCATGAAAATGGTGTGAGACTAGTTGCCTATGCTAGTCACAGTCTAAGTCCAAAGAACTATCCTGTCCATAAGTTGGAATTCCTTGTACTGAAGTGGGCAGTGAATGATCAATTCCATGAATATCTTTATGTAGTCAGGTTTGTTGTATTGACAGACAATAACCTGCTGACCTATGATAACGACTGGCAAGCTTCACACCACTGGGCACAGATGGAGCGCTGCGATATCTGCTTACAACTACCACTTGCAATACAGTCCGGGCTGAACAACAGGGATGCAGATGCCCTGTTCAGACAACCACACCACACTCTAACATGGAGGGACCATGGATCTATGTATCCAAAGATGAAGTGAAAGCAATCTGCTAACTAATGGTGCCTGATGACTAACCTGCTCTCACTGACCCTGACAGGGCCGCCAACTTGACTGGAGTGCATCCTGATGCTGTACTGGAGCTGTATGCCTGCTTCACCACACTGCATAATACTTCTTTGCCTCACCTCAGACCTGGAGATGTAAGACGTGCACAGCGAACAGATCCCAGTCTGCGGGACATCATTCTAGCCAAAGAGAAGGGTTTGGCTTCTGCTCATGTAAAATCAAATCTTTCAGATATGCCATTTCCATTGAGGGAGTGGGACAAAGCTTTGCTAAAGAATGGACTGCTGCATCAGATCAGAAAAATGCAAATGCCTTCCCCAAAAAAGCAACTGGTTCTTCCCAGCAAGTACCAAAAAATGGTGTTACAGTCGCTTCATGAGGACATGGGGATTGATAAAACGTTGGGCTTCATCCAAGACTGATTGTACTGGCCATGCATGGCCATTGAAGTAGAGAACATTGTAAACACTGCAACTGGTGCAACACCTGCAAGATTCTTCACAAGAAGGTGGCTCCACTTGTAAACATCAGCAGTACTGGACTGACAGACCTGGTCTGCATGGACTTCCTTTCCCTTGAACCCGACCAGAAGGGGATCCATAACATTCTGTGGTGGTCGAGCACACTGTACAGGGAATCACCATCTGCCAGTTATGTGAATATAATTTTGATATAAATATATGTTTTAGAATTCTGCTTGTGAAACATGGCAGTCAGCGCAGGGCATCATGGGACCTTAGATTTTTAAAAGAAAAAAAATTGTTCTTCCCTTGCTGCTGGAACAGATGGTTTGAAAAAAAAAAGCTGACTTCCTGGGACTATAATAAAACTAGGTTATAAAACAATCCACTGCTTTGAACCCAGGCAGCTTGTTATGAAATACTGCCTTTTACGGTGTATCAGGAGAGAAGCAGTTTCTGACAGATGCCTGTGAAAATTCACCGAGCTATGAGAAGTGTTTCCAGGATGTTTCTCTGAAAGATCAAAGGGGTAATTCTGACCTTCTTCCTCACTTGGACTATGTTGCTGGAATTTATTTTAGGCTAGGTTCAAGAGAATCACATATTCTTTCTGTTGCTTATAATAATGTCTGTCGTTTTATTTTGTTAGCTCCTTACCATACCCATTCTTGTGCTTTATATTCCCAATTGGGCTGGCTCTCCTTTAACTGCCGTATTGAATATTTTTTTGGTTTATTAACCTTTAGAGCTATTCATGAGTGTCCTTCTTTCCCTTTATCGGATTTTTTATCTGTACATCTTGTTCTTCAATGCTGAGGTTATCTAATGGATTGTTGCTTGATTCTACTGTATGTAAATGCAAATCAGGGCTCCGAACGTTTAGTAATTCTGTCCCATTTTACTGGCATACTTTACCTGTCCCTATTCGTTTGACCACTTGTAAATCTCATTTTAAAGTTGTGTATAAATCTTTTTTACTTGACAAGTCATGTTGTACCTGTGTAACCCCTGGGTGGCACTATCCCAAGGGCTACTACCCCTGCCTGTGTGACTAGTTGCAGGTTAAGGGGCCTGGATACTGAAAACAGGTGCCTCCACCTGGAGGACAGGGTTGGTGGTAGCATAGCTGACCTTGGTACAGTTCTCTGGTACACTGTGACCCCACTCTTTCCCCTCTAGTGGCCTAGACAATGAACAGAATACACAGGCACAATAGCCCCCAAACCACAAATATATCCCTACTCTGATTGCACTTACCACCAAGGCTGGTTCCACCTGTCTGACCCTGGAGACCCCCTGTAAAATAAGATTAGACACAGCCAGCAACAACAATACAGTGCTATTAGTACAGATATGCACCACAAACAGTTTAAGTGCAAAAAGAGTCAGATCTGATTTATTCAGGGGGATTGAACAAGGGAGGGGCATAATCAGGTTGATTGGTCTAGGAACTGTTTCAATCAGGCTACAAGGCATGCACTTTAGAGTCTTTCAACACAGTCACACACACACTCTGGGTACCCAGTTGTTGATGCAGGCTAGCCTGACGCATTGCCCGGGGTAGGCCAGTGTTGCAGCTGATTGGGGCCCTAATGATGGGAATAAAGAGTCATGCACAGTAACCCACAATTGTAATCCGGAGCCAGATGGCTCAGTTCGTGATAATCAAACAAAACAATCAAATCAGATGACACACTTTGATTTAGCTGATGTTGCAGGGAGCTACCCCGGTGTTTACTCACGCTACCCAGTACAGGACACAGGATGGATGAAATGGAGACTGCAGAATGACTTGCTGGTTTGCCAGGAGAAGCAAGACCCACATGATTCACCATGGTGTTGTTCCTGTTCGTGACGCTGAGCAGGGGGCTGATCCCCAGGCAGGTCTCTCGTCGATGGTCTTCTCTGCGGATGAGTGCCTGGCTGGGCCAAGGTGGCAGAGCCCAGGCCAGGAGAACAATTTGGATGGCAGTCCGGTAGTGCTGGATTCAGCTTCCAGCAAGCGTGACACAATTGTAAAGTGGGGAACCAAATCGCGACCCACTGAGAACATTCATCATACTCATAGTAAATAAAAAGCAGTACCACAGTTCGGATGCCAGTCCAGTTGCAATCACAGTGTCTCTGTGCAAACCGTACACTCTGTGGTGGTTTCAGACTTCCTGACAGGCTGATTGCATTAAGCAAATCTTCGGTCTTCATCAGGTAACAGGGCAGTCACAATTTGGTATTCTGGTCACAAGCTGGTTCGAATTCAGTCCGATTAATTTCACTAGCAGATCCCTCAGAAGGGAAGATGAAGCAGGCAGGCCAGACACAGCCTTCCCACCAGTTTCCAGCTGCTCAAATGTCTTGAGCAGTTCACTCTCTCAACTCCAACCTCAGACTGACTCTCTGCAGCAGGCAGCACCGGGACTTCCTTCTGATCCAAAAAGTGTTTGGTTGGTTGATTCATCTGTCTGTCAAAGCAATGGCTCCCTCTCCAGGTCCATTTAGGTGCCAAAATGAAAAAACTACAATTCCTACAGAAATTCACTCCCACAAGACCCCTGGGGACAGACTCCATTTTAAGGTCCCCAAAAGGTACTGATTAGTACAATACAGAAATGTCCATGCTGCAAAGAAAGGCAGGTTAGACAAACTATAATGCCATTATTATTAGAACAGCTAATCAGCAAACAATTACCAGTTCTAACAGAGCTCCCTCTGCACCATTAGCGATGGCAGAACAGAGCAATATTATTGCAGCTCAGGCAGGACTCGAGCCTGGAAACACTCGGCCCCTACCCAGATTAATTATACACTTTAAAAATAATGTCTCTTAAAAGGACAGGCATGGAGGCTAACAGGGCACTAGCATGCAAGCACTTTTACACCTGTAAAGACACAGAACGCCCACCTGGCAGTGGGCATTTAAGCACACCCAAGGAAGACTTTTGGGAACCCCCATTTATAGGGGGTTACACCTGTAACAGATGATATTGTTTATGTGATGTTTGTATTTGTGTTGTTACTTGTTTTTTTCTTGTGGTCCGGGTCGGACCCGAAAAGGGGCCTATTGGTCCAGTTTCCATACCCGGTTAACAAATAAAAAAAAAAATAAAATAAAGCATGCTGTGTGGCTCACTAATTAGGAGTATATATATATATATATATATATATATATATATATATATATATATATATATTATTATTTTTTAATTGGGATGTTTAGCAGTGTGCAGGGGCATGTGACTGATCAATTAATTACAGGACTAAGAGTGACCTCATGCCAACAGCCAGAGCTGTGACATCACAGGATGGGAGGGACATTTTGGCCTTTTATATTATCAAACTGGCTGAAAGGACAGACACTTCTACTTCTGGACTCCTAAGAGTCACTTCTGCCAAGACCGGTAATTCCGGTGTGAACCTTTACCAACTGAAACTGAGTTAGAACTAACTAATTCAGTTACAAGGTGCTTTGTTTTGTAATTGTCCATTTCTTTCTGACTGTAATCATTATGTATATATGTTCTGTTTGATGTACTGTATTTTTAGTTTTAGTAAATTTGGTTTTCTTTAAACCTGCCTGAGACATTTTCTCAATTTGAGTGTGAATGGCGAAACAGGCTTAATATTCTAACACAGTTGTTAAATGCTTATTGTGCCACCTTATGCAGCCATGCTAACAAGGATCTGCGTAAAGATCCAGCAAGGTGAGAAAAATACCAGAAACATAGAAACATAGAATTTGACGGCAGATAAGGACCGCTTGGCCCACCCAGTCTGCCCATTTCCCTACCTGATGGATAAGCTGCAGATCCTAGTTAACCAGCAGCCTACTTCTTCCTACCCCCACCCCCTAGAATTGCCTTATGACTGTCCCATGCATGCTTGAATTCCACCACTGTTTGTGACTCCACAACCTCCTCTGGAAGACCGTTCCATACATCCACCACCCTCTCTGTGAAAAAATACTTCCTTAAATTACCTCTGAGCCACCCCCTTCTATCTTCAAATTGTGCCCCCTTGTTCTTGCACACCTCTTTTTTTGAAAGATGCTACCCTCTTGGACTTTGTTGATTCCCTTGAGGTACTTGAAAGTTTCTATCATGTCCCCCCTCTCCCTCCTTTCCTCGAGGCTATACATATTAAGCTCCTTAAGTCTCTCTTCTATGTCTTCCGGTGCAGACCTCAGCACCATTTTAGTTGCCCTCCTCTGGACAGCTTCCATCCTGTCTATGTCTTTACGGAGATTGGGTCTCCAGAACTGCATGCAGTACTCCAGATGGGGTCTCACTAGCTGTCTGTACAGAGGGATAATAACTTCTTGTTTTCTACTGGTGATGCCTCTCCTATGCATCCCAGTATCCCCCAGCCTCCTTGCTGCCCTCTCACATTGCTTTGCCCACCTTTAGGTCATCTGATATAACTACCCCCAGGTCCCTTTCCATTTTTGTTGTTGTTAGTATCTCACCCACCATTGTGTACTCTTCCCCTGGGTTTTTGTTTCCCAGGTGCATTACCTTGCACTTCTTAGCATTGAATCTAAGCTGCCATACATTTGACCATTCCTCTAACCTTGTCAAGTCCCTTCTCATCCTTTCCACTCCACCTTGTGCATCAACTCTGTTGCAGATCTTTGTGTCATCTGCAAAGAGACATACTTTTCCTTCAGTCCCTCTGCAATGTCACTTATAAAGACATTGAGAGGACTGATCCTAAACTGAACCCTGCGGTGCCCCACTACTAACCCCCCTTTTTTCAGAGTGGTCTCCATTTACTATTACTCTCTGTGTCCTATTCTCCAGCCAATTCTTTACCCAGGCCGTTATCTTGGGACCCACTCCCAGGCTGGCTAACTTGTATATTAATCTTTTGTGTGGGACTGTGTCAAATGCCTTGCTAAAGTCTAGGTAGGCCATGTCCACAGCCCCTCCCTGATCAACTACTTTGGTCACCCAGTCAAAGAAATTCATCAGATTTGTCTGGCATGACCTTCCCGCTGTGAATCCATGCTGCCTTGGGTCCTGTGCCCCTCTGGCCTCTAGATATTTAACAATTCTTTCCTTCAGAAGTGATTCCATCATTTTCCCTACCACTGAGGTTAAACTGACAGGTCTGTAGTTTCCTGCTTCTGCCTTGCTCCCACTTTTGTGAAGGGGAATCACATCTGCCCTTCTCCAGTCCTCGGGTACCACCCCATCCTCCCATGATTTGTTAAAGAGTTTAGTCAGTGGTGTCACTAGTTCTACCCTTAGTTCTTTTAGGATTCTGGGATGAATCCCATCAGGCCACACCAGCATCTCATTTGAGTCGGAAGGGGGTTGTGAACCAGGTTGGTTGTATGCCCGCTGGGCCAAGTATATTGCGTTGCTTTCTCTGTAGAGAGAGTGTGATATTTTGAACTGTTACCTGGGTGTGCTAGCTAAAAAGTGTTCATAACTGACCCCAGGACTTGAAACTGCTAGCTTGCTCGGATCCAAAACAAACAGGAGGGTGTCCCTGTTTGTCCTATGTTCACGAATTACACTTCAAAGTTGCGCACTGTGGGAACAGAGCGCCTGACCTCCAGAGTGGGTTTGTGGCGCACACCACCCGCTGTGCACAGGCATTCCTCACAAAAGACCAGAAGGCAACCACCATGGCTAAAGTGCTTTGTGCATTATAGCTTTCTCAGCTGCCTTCACTCCGACCAAGAAAGAGACTTTGAGAGTCGTCTCATCACGGAACTTACCAGCATTATGGGCATCAAGGTGGGCCCAAGAATAAGGGAAATAGTAAGGAAGGTTGGAGGAAAACCTAATTTAGTTATACATTTTGGAACCAATGACCTGGCTGGAGAGGAGGTTGAGGTAGTGCAGTGTAGGTTCAGGGAGTTAGGGAAGATCTGCAGGGAGGAAGGAAGTTTGCTGGCCTTCTTAGAGGTAATACCAGTACCAAGGGCCAACAGAGCCAGGAAAAGAATAATAGAGGATTTTAATGACTGGCTGAGGAATTGGTGCAGGGAGGAAAAGTGTATCTGTATTGGGGACTCGGAGGAGACCTGGTCAAACAAAGCACTCTTTTCATCAGACAGGCTACACCTCAGTAGGAAGGGTTTGAGGGTACTCAGGTACAAACTGGGGGAATACATAACCACTACACTTAATTTAAACTACTGGGGGGGGCAGTGGGCAAGCAGGCCCACAGACTCTGAGAGGAGGAGGTCAGTGAACCTCCCCCCAACAGTGATGGATGAGGTCTGGAGGGAGGAGGTGGTAGGGGCAAGAGCATAGTTATCACAGGATGGAGGGGTGAGGAACACATAACAAGGCTACATGGAGGGGTGCACACAGAGGAAATAAATGTGAATAGAATAGAGGGAAGAGAAGAAAGGTCAGATCCTCTCCAGACCCAAGCACAGATTCGGACTGACCCCGCGCCCCGAGTGGCGCTCTCGGACGAGGTGGTGTTTTTCTGCCATTATTTGGCTGCCGCCACTACCGCCGAAACCCAGGACCTCAAGCTGCCCTCCTGGTCCTGCTCCATGGACTCAGAACCAAGACCCAAGCACAGATTGGACTGAACCCGAGCCCTGAGCGGCGCGCTTGGATGGCGGCGCTTTTCGGTCATTTTCCTGGCTGCCGCCACTACCGCTGAAACCCAGGACCTCAAGCCGTCCTCCTGGTCCTGCTCCGTGGACTCAGAACCAAGACCCAAGCACAGATTCAGACTGACCCCGTGCCCAGTGGTGCTCTCAAGCGAGGCGGTGCTTAATACATTTTACTGACGCCGCCACTACGCGCGAAACTCCAGGACCTCAGCTGCTCTCCTGGTCCTGCTCCATGGGCTCAGAACAAGGTACTACCACTGACACTTTTCCGATCTAGCTGAGTGGCTGCATCACATTGGATTGGAGTGCCTTTTTACTGGGGACCACTGATTGGTCCTCAGAGCAGCGCACGGCTTCCGATTGGTGCACCTCTCTGCCCTGTCTTTGCCGGGCTAAAACTCGGGCTCCTGGACTTACTTCACCTCTGGTTTTGTTCAAACATTAATTTTGCCACTACTGCACTCTATTTTTGCTGTCTTTTACTGAAACTGCTAGCCACTTTGTACTTCTAATTATTTTGCTATCAAGATATATCCAGCACTGTATTTGTGTATATGAAGTGTGGCACATTGTGTTAGCGTTGTTCTCCCTAAGTACTGCTGACTACTTTTGGAATTTAATTTCTGTCTTCTCTCTGCTCTACCTCTGCTCCCCACCCCACTGAAATTGTTGCTAACTCTTTGCTCTCTCCTGTCTGATCTGACCCTACCCAGCCCCCTGTCTATCCAGACTGTTACCTGTCTCTGTACCACAGTGATTTCCATCTTCTTTGTCCCTCTAACTCCACCCTACCTTTATCACTAATCGCTTGTCTCATTGTTTCAATCCTAGCAGCCCCGCTGATGGTCTGCTGCCAGCCTCCGCCCATTGCAGTCCCTATATCTAACCCAGATTTTCTTCTCTCTCTCTCCAGACCCAAGCACAGATTTGGACTGACCCCACGCCCCGAGCGGCGCGCTCAGATGAGGCAGCGCTTTTCGGCTGTTTTCCTGGCCGCTGCCACTACCGCCGAAACCCAGGACCTCAAGTCGCCCTCCTGGTCCTGCTCCATGGACTCAGAACCAAAGTACTACCACTGACACTTTTCCAATCTAGCTGAGTGGCTGCATCACATCGGATTGGAGCGCCTTTTTACTGGTGACCGCCGATTGGTCCTCAGAGCAGCGCACAGCTTCGATTGGTGCACCTCTCTGCCTGTCTTTCCCGGTTTAAAACCGAGCTCCTGTTTCCTTCACCTCTGGTTTTCTTCCACGCCGCTCCCCATGAGCCACCTATTAAATACTCACTTAAACCCGCCTACCTCCTCTCAACTACACCCACTGGCTCTTTCCCCTCTCCTCACACTCACTCCGTGGCTTGCTCTGTATTTATAGGTATCTTACTCTCTTTCAGTTTAACTCTGATTCACTCCAGTGCTGCCCATTCCTAATTGTTCTGTTCTTATACCCCGCTAGCCCTATTACTACTATCGAGCCACTATATTAAACTATAATTTCGAAGCATTTTCAGACCTAGCAGTCCTCCCATCCGCTAAACGCTTCCTACTCCTTTGCTAGAATCAGTCTGGTGACTGCTATAATTTTTGCTCCTATACTGTCCACGGCTCCTTTTTCCTCCCTTTCCGGCTCACAGGTCTCCATCATCTTTCTGCGGACATCCTCTCTCTGATCTGCTCTGCCAAACGCTGTAAGCTAGTGACCACTCTTTTATATCCCTTCCCTCTTTTTGTCTACCCTCACTGTCTTCTACTTCCCTACCTCTGTTTCCTGCCCCACTGCCCTCTACTCTGCCACTCCACCTGGCCTGTTAGTCTTGGGGCCAAAATGAATAAACTATGGATGACATTCCTCCTCACAGTTACTCTGCCTCTGCTACATCTGTCCATCAGACAGGCCCCTCCGTTAGTATCCATTCTCCCCCACTATAAACAAAAATGACTTTGTTTTCTCAAATCTTCTTGTGGTGCCTGCCATATGTTGTGATCCCTTCCCGTTACTCCCTAATAAGATATGGGTCCACCTGGTCACCTATGCCCGCAACCTCAGCCTCCGACATGCTGTGCCTTGTCATTTTTCTCTCACCGTAAGCTCTGGTACCTCCTCTTGCTTGCCATTCTGCTGTCCGGAGACATACAAACAAATCCAGGGCCTATTACTCCAGTAGCTGCTTCTATTCCAGATGCCAAAGGTCTCCTCTTTACACACCATAACATTAGGAACCTTGTGCGAAACTTCACTGAACTAGAATCGTGGACCTACCTCTATAAGCCAGACATAATATGCCTCACTGAAACCTGGCTTAAGCCATCCGCCCCTGACTCGCTATACTCACTTCCTTCATATAATCTCCTGAGAAAAGACAGGCCCTCCTCGAAACGGGGTGGCGGAACAGCTTTATATTACAAGTCTCACCTCTAGCTCTCCCTAATTAACTCATCTCCCTTGCATCACTGTGAGGCCCTTCATGCCCTCCTCACCCTTGGCACAAAGAAGCTACATATTGTCTGTGCCTACAATCCCCCTACACATGGACTAAAAGGACTCGATGAGCTCCTTGACCAAACTGCCTCTCTCTGGAAATAGTGAAATTCTTTTACTAGGGGATATTAACATTAACTGGCTGGGAGACTCACAGGTGACGGCCCTGTCTAAACTTCAAAGTTTCAACCTCCACCAGATTATTTCCTCACCTACTAGAACTACTCCTCAATCTAATACCAGCACCCTACTGGACTGGATTGTGACGAGCCGCCCTATGAACATCATGGATGTAGGCGTCCTTCCTGATGCCATCTCTGATCACTCCCCCACTTTCTGCACATGGGGCAAAGGTAGGCCTGAACCCACAAAGCCCGTTTCATTACCTTCAAAACTATGCAAATTTTGACCCCCAGGCCTTCCTGACTGACGTTGCTGGCACCGACTGGTCCGCTCTCTATAGCTCCTCGGATGCACAGTCTGCCCTAGATATCTTCCTGTCCACCTTCTTGACACTGCAAGAAACCCACAGTAATTTAGTGACCAGAATAGTCAGAAATAGACAGTCCCACTGGCTGAAATCTGATCTGCTCTCTAAATTACATCTGAGGGACAAAAGTTGGTTTCAGTTTAAGAAATCTGGACTACCAGAAGATTTACTTACCTATAGAGAACTCAGAAATGCCTGTAAAAAAGACATTAAGCAAGCAAAAAGCTCCTACTGTAGGGCACTGCTAACTGACTCCCAGGGTGACCCCAAAAATTCTGGGTCCATATTAAGCAGTTCCTAAGATCAGTCCACTCACGCCTAACAACATGACTTTAAATGGCATCCATTGTAACAATCCTCACTATTGCAAACTTCTTTAACATGCAAATTGCTGACCTCACTCAATACCTCCACCTTCCCCTCTCTCAGATCCGGTCCTCAGACAAACCCTGCTAGGCCCACTTTCAACTTCAAATCAGTACACAGGCATGAGGTCCTCCAGACTTCTTCGTAACATCTCTGAGCATACAGCGGTGGGGTCTGATAACTTGGAGCCAAAGCTCCTAAAATTAGCTGCCTCATACATAGCAGCCCCCTTTGCAAGGATCTTTACCCTCTCTCTGTGTCAGGGCTCCGTCTCTGACATCTGGAAAATAGCCAGAGTTACCCCGTACTCAAAAAGGGTGATCCGCTTAACCCCTCTAACTACAGACCTATTGCCATACTAGCCACGCTCAGCAAATTCTAGAGAACTGGTTGCCCTCCAAACTACTGACTTTCTTCTGAAAAATGACCTCCTAACTGATGCTCAACATGGCTTCCGGAAGGACACAGTACTACTACTGCCCTGCTCAAACTCACGTCTGACACCCTAGCGGCCATGGACTCCGGCTGGCTCACGGGTGCCATTTTCATAGACATGACCAAGGCATTTGATCTCGTAGACCACTCCATTCTCCTTGCCACTCTCGTCTCTCTCGGTTTCTCATCTAATGTTGTAAACTGGTTTGATTGCTACCTGACGAATAGGTGTCAATATGTTAAATTCAACTCCGCCCTCTCTGACAAGGTCACCATCAATATCGGTGTACCTCAAGGGTCCATCTTGGGTCCACTACTTTTCTCAATTTTTATAAACAATATCACCTCCAATCTCCTAAAGACCTCCTCTCTACTGTATGCAGATGACATCGTACTGTATACCAGTTCACACAATATAGAGGATATAAACTCTCGACTCTCCACTGATTTTCAGCTTATCCAACAGTGGCCTGCTAATCACAAACTTATCCTAAATAACACCAAGACCCAAGCTATGTTATTTGGGTCCAAGCTCAAACTTAAACACTCCCAAGATCACTTCAATGTCTCCTCTCTGGATGGCTCTTCTGTTGGGGTGATAAACTCCTTCAAATATTTAGGGGTCACCCTTGACCCGTCTCTAAGTTTTAACCTCCATATTCAATCTACCTGTAAGCTGGTCAACTCTAAACTAGGCATCACCTACTGTACGAGCTATGCACTCACCCCTCAGCCAGGCTGGCTGTTGCCCGGGGATATTACTCCCTCACTTACCTATGGAGTTGCAGCTATGTCTCTGCCTGCAGCTCAAGTCTACAAAAGTGGGATCCATCAATCATCTTTCATCAGTCCGGGAGCCATCGGCGGGCGAAGGCACATCGAGGGCACGTCTCCAGGGCTCCATCTTCCGGCAATGACAGGCTCTTTTTCCTTTCTTTCTCCCACCCCTACAGCAGAGACCCAGGCGTCAAGGCGTTGAGTGCCGACGTCGCGCTGTATAGCGGCCGCCCATCTCCTATTGTTAGAGGCTTGTATACTCAGCCTCTTCTCAGAGTCATACAAGAGGCTATGGCCTCAACCCTCCCAGAATAGGCGAGAGGTCGTGGAGACCCACCAGCGACCCGACCCGGGTCGCTGCATGCATGCAGGTGTGGCGTCCAATGCCTCAACCCTCAGCGCCACTTGGCTGGCTTTGAAAAGTGTTATTTTTAATTGCAATTGCTTCTGCTCAAAGGATTTCAAGAGCTGCAGGCTCTAATGTATGAACCTCCTTATTTGATTTTCACAAAGACTTTGTGTACCAGTCCTAAGTTTCTGTCAAAGGTAGTGTCTGAGTTTACTTTAAAGCAAACTATCCACTTGTCAGTGTATTATTCAGAGCATGCCAGTCCAGGGAAGCATTGCTCCATACCTTAGATGTGGATAGAATAATAGTTACTATACACACTGTACAAAAGGCTGTAGGAAGTCCTCACAGCTTTTTGTTTCATTCGCCATTGGAAGGGGCACCCATTTTATAAACGGCGCTTGTCCAAATGGCTAACAAACTGTATAACATTTTGTTACAGAAAGTATGGTGAAGAACTTCCTGGTGTGGTTTGTGGTTATTCCACTAGAGCCCTGGCCACCTCTGTTGCTTGTTTCGGAATGTATCTGCTGCAGAAATCTGTGCAGCTTCTACCTGGAGTACTGTTCATACCTTCACTGAACACTACAGTCTAGACATTGTCTCGTAGAGCAGCTGGTTTGGCCTAGCTGTACCACAGGGCCTACTTTCATAGCCTATAGTTTCAAGTTTATTGATTAACTTGCTTAACTACGTAAGGACATAGACAGGGTAGAGAAGGTTCAGAGGAGGACAACAAAGATGGTGCATGGATTGCATCACAAGTCCTATGAGGACAGGTTGAAGGAACTGAGCGTGTACTCCCTGGAGGAGAGAGGGAGAGGGATATGATAGACATACAAGTATCTTACAGGGAGGAACAGGGTGCAGGAATACACTATTTTTAAGCGAAAAAGATGTTCCAGGACTAGAGGGCATGGGATAAAGTTGGAGGAGGGGACGATTCAGAGGAAGCGTGAGGAAGAATTTCTTCACAGAGCGGGTAGTGGACAAGTGGAACACCCTGCCAGAGGAAGTGGTGGGGGCTGAAACAATCACTGGATTTAAGAATGCATGGGAAAGACATAAAGAATTCTGGACGTCAGGTTTAAGGGCAGCAGACTTCTTGGAAAACATAAACTGCCCTTACAAGTTCAAATGGGCAGACTGGGTGGGCCATAGGCCCTTATCTGCCGACACTGTCTATGTATCTGTGTATCTGTGTAACTGTGATGTGATCACCACAGTCATTTCAACATGTAACAACTATTATACAAAGATGATAAATCTTAAAAGCTAAAGTAAAGAAAATAAAATGTAAAAAACATGACTATAAAAACTGACATCACATTTATACCATTAAGTAAATCTGAGGAAATTATAGAAGAGTATAATGCCCTTCTATTTATTTATTTATTTATTTATTTAGTTGTTTAACCAGGTATAGCACACTAAGCTGGAAGCTTTTTTACAGGAGCGACTTGGGAGCACAAGGAGGTTAAGTGACTTGCTCAGGGCCACACAGTATGCAAGTGGAAGCTGTGGATTCAAACCCAGGTCCAGTCTGCTGGATGTCACCAGATTTGCAGCTCAGAGCCTTAGACCACTTCGCTATACTGCCTCCTTCTAGTCTCAGAAAAACTGATGGAGACTACCTAATGTGCTGATTAGAAATTCATTTAGTATTCTTGCCTTATAAAGACACACCAAGACTACTCTAGGGGTGCATCAAGATAATATCAGTCCCCAGGCATTCACTGAATGTTTACAAAATCCCCAAAAGCGTTCAGCACTCAACTGCTAGGCTCCATAAGACATTACAGTGTGACCATTATTTAATTTTGTACCCTGAGTTTCCCAACACCACTTGCATGTAAGCAATACTACAAGAGAAATAGTAACCTAGACCAAGGGCTCCTCTCCACGGTCACTGGTTCACAAATTAATCTTGTTTCTTGCCAGATCAAGCAGTGCACAGACACCTCTTAGGTTAAAATGAATAGCCATCCCACTTAAACAACGCACAGTGGTGCCTCAATATAAATCTGTTTTAGGCCCAACTTCAGGTAGCCGGATCTTACTCTTGGAGGTACTATGTCTGAGCAAGTAATTAAGTAGCCCCTCACTAGACCCAAATTAGGATACCTTAAGCTGCCAGCAACGCATCCGATTGGGGTACTACCAAGGAGCATCCTACTGCACATGCAGTTCCATGCCCCTATTGTCCCCTGTATGATGGAAATTATGTGCGGCTGCTATCTGTAACCAACTATGGGTCTTTAGAACTGAGCCTCCCCAAAAAGCCCCCATGTTTCACTCCACTTTCACATCCTAAAGCTGAGCCGTGAAGCTCCCCATGAAAGACAGTGAGTAGTTCACTTGCAGACTTCCAAGACCACTTTCCGGGTCCATCTAGCTCACAGTACCCATACTTTAAAAAGATGTATGTAACCAGAAAAATTCCCAGATCTCAGCCAGGCATGTAGTCGAGCCTGTATGTTTAGGGCCACACTTCAGGTAGAGGGTTCTACTCTAGAAGGTACTGTTTGCAGCATCATTTAAGTAGCCCACTCACCAGATACAAATTAAGATATTTTAAGCTGCTAGCAAAACCCATCCAGTAGGGGTATTACCAGAGGCGTCCTGCTCCGTGCAGTTCCATGCCCCTACTGTCCCCTGGTATGATGGGAATTAAATGCCAGCTGCTATGTATAACCAACTGTGGGTCATTACTGATTTAGCCTACCCAAACAAGCTCTCACATTTCACTCCACTTTCGAAGCGAAACTCTTGTACCTATGCCTTGCCATTGCAAACCCAATCAAACCACAGTAGAGAATCGAGAAGCATCAGTTATACATAGCAGCAAATAAAATTCCCTAAAAAAAATTAGGTTAGCAGCAAGTGGTATAACTGCAAGTTAAACAAACTATTTTAGCAAACTCTTTAAAGCCAGATCTCTTATTAGGCTTAAAATGTAATGCACAATTTGTAAAAATCGTCTCAGAATGTCCTGGCTCCAGGTTTCAAAGTATGGGTAACATATAAAATAAAGTCTCCTTAACTACTCTCTGCAGTTCGAAGTGCTATAGCCATTCTAAGTTATCAGAAGGGCAGGAATAATATAAGATTTAATATAAGATTAATGTAAGATTAAATGTAAATGAGTAAAGTTTAAAAAAAAAAAAAATCCATAATCAAGGTCCTTTCCTCAGAATTCCTTGTAGTTCCTCTCTGAAAAAAAAATCATTTCTGTATCCCAGAACTATTGGCGTTTCTATCTAATGTTAGGCGCTCATGTAATCTCATGTACAGTCGTGGCCAAAAATATTGGCGCCCTTGCAGTTTTCTAATAATGCACCATTCCTTCCAGAAAATTGTTGAAATTAAAAATTATTTTGGTATCCACATATGTATTTCTTTGGTTTGCAGTGGAATAAAACACAAAAGGCAGAAAAATTTATCAAGTCTTAGCTTATTCCACACAGAAATCCTTAAATTGCCAGGACAAAATTATTGGCACCTTTTAGAAGTAGTTAGAAATAATTAGATTTCAAGCAGGTGATTCTCCTTCACTTTGGAATTGAACTCACCTGTGGTGAGTTGCAGGTGCCTGCAATATAAAAATCACTCATTCAACCAGTTTGAATAGAAAAGGACTCATTCTCCTGTTTTGTGTTACTGTGTGTACCGAGTGAGCATGGAGAAAAGAAAGGCAGCCTGAGAATTGTCTGAGGAGGTCAGACAGAAGATTGTAGCAAGACATGGACAATCTCAAGGCTACAGATCAATCTCCAGGGACCTTGATGTTCCTGTTTCCACTGTACATAATGTTATCGGGATGTTTAAGGCCCATGGCACAGCCAACCTCCTGGACGTGGCCGCAAGAAAACTTGATCGAAGATTGCAGCGCAGGATTGTTCGAATGGTGGAGAAAGCTCCTCGATCAACTGCCAAACAGATTCAAGCTGACCTTCAGACACAAAATCGACAGTTTCAACTCGCACCATCTGTCGCCAACTCAATGAAAGGGTTATATGGTAGGAGGCCCAGGAGGACCCCACTGCTGAGAGAGAGAGAGAGAGAGAGAGAGAGAGAAGAAAGCCTGACTGGGGTTTGCCAAAACACATCTGAACAAGCCAAAATCCTTCTGGGAGAATGTCCTGTGGACAGATGAGACCAAATTAGAGCTTTTGGTAAAGCACATCATCTCTGTTTACAGAAAACAAAATGAAGCCTTCAAAGAAAAAACACCTTCCTTACAGTCAAACATGGAAGCGGTTCAGTGATGTTTTGGGGTTGCTGTGCTGCCTCTGGCACTGGGTGCCTTGAGCGTGTGCATGGCATCATGAAATCTGGAGATTGCCAGGCCATTTGGGCGCAATGTTGAACCCAGTGTCAGAAAGCTGGGTCTCCGTCGAAGGTCATGGATCATCCAGCAGAACAATGACCCCAAACACACTACAAAAGCACCCAGGAATGGTTCAAGACAAGACGCTGGACTGTTCTGAAGTGGCCAGCAATGAGTCCAGATCTAAATCCCATTGAAAACCTGTGGAGAGATCTGAAAACAGCAGTTGGGAGAAGGCACCCTTCAAATCTGGGAGAACTGGAGCAGTCTGCACAAGAAGAGTGGGCCAAACTGCCAGTAGAGAGGTTCAGGAAGCTCATCCATGGCTATAGGAAGCGGTTGATTGCAGTTATTTTGACCAAAGGCTGTGCTACCAAATACTAAGTCTAGGGTGTCAATAATTTTGTCAATGCCATTTCTTTTCATTTTCTGATTTAAAGGATATATTAAATTCTGAATCAAAACAAAGGTTCTGTAATATTAACAGAGAAATAAAGAATTGTGGAGACCAAATACTGTACTGTTGTTAATTTCAACTTATGTTTAGAGGAATTGTGAGTTATTTGAAGAAGACAAAGGCGCCAATATTTTAGCCACGACTGTATTTTGTTGTACTCTGTCATGGTGTTTACCGGTGCCAATCTCACCTCCTACTGATTTATATCCTGCTTGCTGTATACCTTACCATGCAATGACAGTTGTACCATGTTGCTGTTCCACCCACTTGTTACGTAGGCACAGATATTACCCTGACCCTGTATTGTTGTCTCCTATGTACTCTGCAACCTCCTGGGTGCGCACCTGAAAATAGAGCACTTGCTGTCTAGTGTGCTAACCTGGTTAACAAAAGCAAATAAATAAACCAGTATACTCAGGAATCTATTAATTTTAGGTGAGCCATACGAACTTGGTTAACATCTCGTAATTTTCCAAGTACCATCGACAGTCTGCCCCTTATCAGAAATCTACTGGATACCTTAGACCGCTGGTTCAAATGGTAGATTGAACAATTTAGTCAATAGCAGAGAGGAGGACCGATTAGATTCTTAAAGTTCACCTGCGAGCAGTAACCGTGGTATTTTTCTGCTTTCCACTCTCTCTGTTCTGAGAGTCCTTTTTACTACACAGACACTCCTTTAATAATTTTTGGAGGCTCCATCTTTACCCGGCTCTGTGTGTAGCCGTACCTGTGGATTAAACACAAAAATGCTCCTCTGAGCGCAGTAACCTTTGGGGTTATCCAAGTCAAGCAGCAATATAAACTCAACCCTTAGGCAACATTAGCATACCTTGTTATGAATGAAAAGGAACTTGTTAGCACATTAAAGTGTTCTCTCCATTCTAGCCGTTTCTGCCGTTCAGGTAATCTCTTCTCCTCTCAGGTCAAGGTTGGCAGAAAGTCAAATCCAATCAGGGCTGGTGTGCATCCGTAAGATTCTACCACAAACACATTGTGTCTTGGGCTGCTAATTTTAATCCAGCCCTTACAAAGAAACAGAGAGGATGCAGATTCTGATATAATATAATTCAGCACTACAAGTGTGCTGTCCAAAGCACAGTTATCAGCAATAGGGTTCAAAATTATGTTGTCAGGGAGCAAAAATGGTACTGCATTGAGCGGAGTTGCCAAAATTGGCATTAGTTTCATTCACCATCTTAAAAATGGAGCAAAACCAAACTTGAGCAGCCTGTTCATACAGAGGACTGCAGGGAGCAGAGCAGCACTGTGGTCATCTTACTGTATAAACCTATAGGCTCCAGCTGCCCAGACTGATACTGTTGGTACTACACCAAGGTGTGGTCTGATGAAAGAGATGTCCTTGAAGAAGATAGAACAATTACGTACTTACCTTAACAGTAGATCTTGAGAGAATCTCTTTTACCAGGCCATGCCATCTCACTCTCCTCCTCCCTTTTAGGTCTGCAACACAGATTCTTGTGCTGTTATCTACATTGCTACATTTTCAGCCCTCTGTCTCACTTGATGTGTGGAGTGCTGGGTTCTCCTGTTTCCCTAGGTGAGCTCCTCTAGCATGATCTCGCGAGGAACTGAGGAGAGGTGGGGCCATCCCACATAGCCGCGATGTTGTCATGGTGCCCCTGGATGACTGCAAAGTTTCCATATCGTCCTAGTGCCTGGCGGCAGTAAGTTCCAAGGTGTGGACTGATGAAAAGATTCTCTCGAAGATCTACGTTACGGTAAGTATCGTTACAGTAAATATGTAACTGTTCTTTTTGCACAGTATTTGAGATTTTTATTTTTACTAATAAAAGAAATTTACAGTACAGTAGATGCAATGCAGAGATAAACAAGCAAATAATTCATATCATTACTTGGATGCACAAGTCATTTGAGGTCTTGAGAAAGAGGAAGAAAAAAATACCAGATCTTTCTGCTTTTAGGTGAAATTGAGTACGTTTGACTAAATATCTTAGATCATCTATTTATAACATCAGTTACATAAGTTTGTCTTCAGTTGCCTGGTTTAAGTTTGAATGTACAGTACTTATGATTTTATCTGTTTGCTTACATATTAAGAAACATTTACTTTGTAGCTTATTACTAAATAAATAGCTTTTACAGAATAAAGCTAAATTTACATTTTGCCTGAGTAACCCAGAAGCCAAGTTAGGGTATAGATAGAAAGAGAAGGGGGGGCACCAAGGGGCGACACCTTAGGGCACAAACTCAGGACAGATTTGTAACTGGTGCATTACCCACCATCTCCATCTGAGCTCAAAGGTGGGAGTTGATTATGAACAAAATGAGAGTCTTTGGGAATACATTTCTGTAAGTATTTTCTGCCAACAGCATACCATAGGGGTTGAAGGGTGAGCCATACCTAAGGTATGCTTTTCTTGCTGCTAGTATGAGAGGAGTAGTTTTGGTGTTTCCCTCAAACTAAGCCTCTTTGTTGAGGATAGCTAGTAAGATCAGCGAGGGGTAATAGGTCTTTGGCTATTAAAATGTCCTCTAGCTCTTGTATCACTGCTGTCCAAAATGACTAAGTGATGGACATTCCCTGAAAATGTAAGTGTGATTTGCTGGGAGGTCCTGCAGTTTCTCCATCAGGCTATTTGGTGCTGGCTGGCATATTTACCATCGATGCCTGGGGTTCTGAAAAATGTGTATCTACATTTCCAAGAAAAGTCGTGTCAGCTCATGGCAGCTATTAAGCGATTTGCCAGAGGTGTGTATTTATACCATGTTTGCACTGTAAAATTGGCATTAAGTTCATTGTTCAATTTTGTAGAGCATGGGCTATTGTATAATCGTAACAGGTATATACTATGTTACTCGCACCAAGGACTGCAGAAAGTCCTGTCAGCTATTTGTTTCATTTCACCCTTAGGAAAGACGGCAGCCCTAAACAGTGCCTAGCACATTTCTGTTATGTTCTGCTGCAGGAGGTACGTAAGAAACTTCCTGGGGCTGTTTCTAGCCACTCTGAAAGGGCATAGCAATGTCTGTTTCAGAAATGTTTCTGTGGCTGACATTCAGATGCTGCAGCCGTATGGAGCACTGTCCGCACCTTCACTAAACATTACATTCTGGACATAGTCTCTTGTAGACAAGCTGGTTTTCGGCTTGCTGTACTGCAAGGACTTATGTCCCTAATACAATATATAGTAGACTGTACCATCTTCCCAGTTTGTACTTGGGACTGGTTGGAAATCATTCCAAAGTTGCGGCCTAATGGAGCAGATATCCTTGAAGAAGAAAGAATAGTTATGTAAGAACTTACCGTAACAGTAGATCTTAGAGGAATCCCTCCATTGGCGATGCCATCCCTCCTTCCTACCCTCTTGTGCCTCAGTGAGGGTTACATCGGATGCTGTGTCCAGATCCTGCCCTAGGCCTCTCCTTGTATGCCTGGTGCTGGTCTTATCTCCTCATTCCCCACGGTTGGATGTCCTTTGAGTCTAATCTCTGGCAGGGAACTGAGGATGATGGGGCAAATCAACACATAGACTCAGACATGGTATATCATCGTGGATCGCCCGGCTAGCAAACATTTCCGTTTGGTCCTAGCACTGATAGTTGTAGTTCCAAAGGTGTGACCTAATGGAGAGATTCTCTGATGATCTTCTGTTACGGTGAGTTCTCATGTAACTATTCTTTCTCTGCAAATGGCTGTTGTAGATATACTGGTACTTTTGAGCTCTTGTAATACACAGCAAGTATCTCCTTTTTGCCCATGTTCGACCTGATGGCACATTAAAGAGGACTGGAAATAGTGTTAATGTGGTACTTTTGAGTGTGTTAGATGCCCACTGGAATTCCCAAAAGGCCAGTAAAGATAGAAAAGTAGCAGGATTTGGAAAATGGCTTCAGCAGCAAAAATAGCTTACCAGGTTCGGCAAAACTCCTTTAAGCGTTTTCACTTACAAATAATATTCAAGTAGCCCAAATCTAGCAGCCCAATTTGTGAGTACGTAGTGTTTTGACCTGCCCCTGAAAGACTGGGTTGTTCATGCAAGTCCCAGAGTCCTGCACTTGAGGCTGGCTGGGGCTGTGTACATTGTGGAGGTGTGGCTGTCCATTCCCCAGAAGTGTGGGCATGGCCTGTATACTGTTGAAACAGCGACATTAATACTGCAAAGACCATTGCAGCTACAAAATCGTCAGTTCGCTGTAATGGTAAGCGGTACACCAACACTGTTTTCTCTGGTGTGTATGCCCTCCTGTAATAACTCCAACTCTGGGTTGATAATCATAAATTGGAGGAGGCGTGGGGGCAAGCCCCTCACAAAAACACTATTTCACTGACAGCCCAATGCCGACTGTTGGCATTGCGCTGTCGCTATAATCTGGCTCCAACAAATTTCTTGTCAGCAGCTTGGTGGAACAGTCATGGCCCACTCAGCATTCATGTACCCCTTGCTGGCCAGCTAAGGAGCTACACTAGTGTTGGCTGTAATGTTTGCTACTTGCCAGCTTGCCCTTCTTCCTGGCCAGAAGAAGGGTGCAGAGATGCTACCCATAATTAAGGGAAACCATGGGTAGAAAGAAAGGAGCAAAAGAAAAGGTAGCCAAATTGCTGCTGTGGTTCCACAGGCTGCAAATAAACATTGAGGAAAGATTTGAAATTTGCATTTATGGACCCCATCTCCCTTGTGTTCTGGTAGTTTAGATGCATGGACCAGTCTCCCAGTGTGCATGCATGGACACCGTCTCCCTTGTGCTTTGCAAGTTCATATGCATGGACCCCATCCTGCCTTGTGTTTTGGAAATTTGCATGCATGGACCTTGTCTCCCTTGTGTTTTGAAATTTGCATTCATGAATCCGTCTTACCTTGTGTTCTGAAATTTGCATGCATGGACTCCATCTCCCTTGTGTTTTGAAAATTTGCATGTATGGATCCCGTCTCCCATTGTGTTTGGAAGTTTGGATGCATGGACCCGGTCTCTCATTGTGTTTGGAATTTGCATGCATGGACCCAGTCTCCTTGTATTTTGGAAGTTTGCATGCATGGACCCGTGTCCCCTTGTATTTTGGATGTTTGCATGCATAGACCCAATCTCCCTTGTGTTTTGGATGTTTGCATGCATGGACCCGTCTCCCCTTGTGTTTTGGATGTTTGCATGCATGGACCCCGTCTCCCTTGTGTTTTGGATGTTTGCATGCATAGACCCCGTCTCCTTGTATTTTGGATGTTTGCATGCATAGACCCCGTCTCCCTTTTGTTTTGGATGTTTGCATGCATGGACCCCGTCTCCCTTGTATTTTGGATGTTTGCATGCATAGACCCGTCTCCCTTATGTTTTGGAGGTTTGCATGCATGTACCTCATCTTCCTTATGTTCTGGAAATTTGTGTGCATGGACCCCATCTCCCATTTTGGAGGGATTGTTGGATTGTGTCTGCTTTTTATGTCCTGGATTTTGTTGTGTGTGCGCTTGTCCTTTGGATTACATATGTGGATTTTCTGTATGTCTGTTCCTCTTATTCTTCATTATTAAGTTAATTTATAGGGAAACAGGATCCTTGTCCTTTACATTTGATCTGCTCCTGCTGTTTCAGCCTTTGCTGAAGTCACAGTGCTCTAACATCATAGTCACTTCCACAGCAACAAACTGTGGTGTCACAAACATGATTGTGACCTCGTAGGGGCTGAGCAGCTAAAGCAGATTAACTCTCGGGACAAGGATCATGTTTCCAATGTAAATTAACCTATGAAAAGAAAAAGGGACCAGTACACCGATGATATACACATCATATGTTGAATTGTATCTGAATATGTTTATCAAAGATTTAAGTGTGACAGACTCACTTTAATAGCCAGGTTTACATCGATCATGATTTCTGTAATTTTCAGTTTGCAACTAGATATGACATCAGTAGCAATTACAGGTAACCAGGAGCTTTGGGGTGTTTTTAATGCTGATTTGAATTTATCAGGCCTGGATGCATTTCTAGCAGTACATGGGTGGTTATTTCATTAAAAAAAAAAAAAAGGGTTCATATTGTGGAACACTTTTCACATCTCAGATTGAATTTGTATAATTTACAAATACTTAAATGAATTCTTCTTTTCCTGCAGGTCCACGGGTCCTTTACCACCCCTGGAATCGTGGCCGCCTCCTGATACCACCGCCAGGATACAGTGGTCCACCACGCCCACCTCCTTTGGGTTCCAGCGACTCCCTCCCCCGCCTCGGCCAGCCCAGAGACTACCAGCACCACCACCACCCCGTGCGCCTATGAGAGGCCCGCCACCTCAATAGACATCTGCTGAAGACTTTGTATTTTGCTTTTATTCTGTCTCTGTTTTTAGTCAGTTTTGTTAAGTTAATTTTCTCTCTGGAAATGCATCAAGCCAGTTATCTGTATAGAAGGGATGGGGTAAACTGGCTTAATGAGAATTTGAAATGCAGATGTGCAAAACAGTGTGGTGCCATCATGAGACTTCCACCCCCAATCTCCTTTAAAACTGCCATTTCAGGTTGCAAACTTTTTATTAAAGGATGCTGTCATTTGTTGGGACTGATTTTGTCACGCCTAACTCTGTGTACCAGTAAATGTAGTATATGGATGGTAATTTATTTTCCCATAGGAAACTGAGTCATCAGAAGTAATAATACGGTCATTCTGACATCTGATCAGTGATATAAGATGGCATGTTCAAAGTTCCATATATTAAAACTGATCGGAAACCAACAGGAACTAGGTTTGTAGGTTTGTCATTCCATCTCGGGATTCTAGCTTCTCTTTTGGGGTTTATTATTTCACCAGAATCCGTCAGTGGAGTTAAAGCCTTGTTTCTGATGATTTCTTAGTTTTGTTATTTAAAATGCATTTAAGGGGCCTCTGGCACAGGGAAGCTGGGTAAAAGACATTTTTTGCTTAATGTTCACTTTTTGCGTCACCTTTTTCATAATAGCTGTGCATACTTACATTAAAAAAAAAAGGATAACTTCAGCTGCACTGCCTGCTTGTTTCAGCGATCGCCACCGTCCTCTGTTGAGGCATCACAATCTGTCGCTGTGGCTAGGATGATGATGTCGGGAGACAAGAAGGGGATGAAGTCATAGAAACTTAGAAACTTCGAGGCAAAAAAACTTGCAGTCCTTCGAGTCTGCCTGTTTTACCTTGAAGCCTGTTTCATGTTTATATGCATAGTTACAACGAAAACAGGGATGCTAAATGCAGAAATTGTATGAAGTTTATATAAATATAAATTTTTTTTCATCAGAGTTTCCCTTGTAGCATAAGGGGTTTGTAAGTCTTGGGTCCAATGAGGCTACAAAATGGAACTGGTCATCAGCTCTTTCACCTTACTGAGATGTGAACATCCGCTGGAGTCCAGTGCTGGGAATACAAGCCTGACTGCTGTTTTACAGTGGCTCGGGAATAGTTACAAATAATGCACAATAAAATTATTTTTCAAATGAGGCAGCTATGTTTTGTCACCTCCATCGGTGTTGCGACTTGAATTTATTTTGATGAATTTTGTTGGTGCAGCAGTCGTATACTAGTTTTCCATGTAGCATAGTTTAGCCTAAGTCCTGTTCCATTGACCTTATGTGGGTACTGATTTCATTTTTCACACTGACCACTCCACCAAAAAAAGAAATGTAATCAGGCCAAATAATATGTGCCATTTTCATTCTGTGGTGAGGAGTGAGTGTGTGTGTGTGTGTGTGTGTGTGTGTGTGTGTGTGTGTGTGCGCGTCTGTGATTGATGTGGTGAAAATTCACACTCGAGAGCTTGATTTCCCAAACCTGTGAAACTTCAACTTACCGCCTCAGTTAAAAGTTTTTGCTGCAGTCACGAATTGCCATAAATTCCGCGCCGCGTGAAACTTCACACTTTGCAGATCAATCCACAAGACTGCGGAAATTCATGAATGAATTTGTGGAGGAAGTTTGCCGACTTAGCCCATCTCTATACACACACACACACACACACACACACACAGTTTCAGTCCAATTCGGTTTTGGTAATACTATGAAACATTTATATTGCTTCTATTTTGCTTCAGGAGCATGCCACACCTGTGCAGTACGGTATGTTTGTTGTACAGGTTTCAGTAGGGGCTGGTATGGGGCCACCAAACAAACTGCCCCATGTGGACAACTGATATTACAATGTAAATCAGCACCTTAAGTCAATCCTGTCCTTAGAACCCCTCAGCCCACAGTGGGGATCCCAGTATCCTGATTCTCCTCCTCCTATTTTTGTGGTACTTGCTCGAAAGATAAGGAATTACAGACATGCACCAGTGACCCCCACCCCACTGTCAGTGGTTTTCACAAAGAAAAAGGTAAGGAATGGATTTCCAAAAAATGGTTCTAATTTTGAAAATCTGCAGGAGCTTTGGTCTGTGGTCTCTGTGTGGCCCTCCTTTTAATAAATTATCTATTTTGACATTGATCTTAAGTCTGCATTGGTGGTCATTGGAACTTGTATTCCCTTTTCTTAACGTTCAGAATAAATGCATTCTATCAGTTTGTATATGTGGTGTGTTGAATTTAGTTTAAACTGTATAGAATTTTATCAAGTAAAGATATTGTCCAGATTGAGATTGTACCGGGGATGGAGAGAAAACCAGCTTAACAGAACCGTGTTACCCAAAATGGCAGACTAGGTATTTGAGTCTCTGTTGTTCTGGATTGTGTATCCGCCCCGACAGTGGTTTCGCCATGGCTGCACCATTCCTCGGCCGGTAGGGTGGGTAAGCACTGCTTAGTTCTTATCTGATGCTAGCACTGCTCCTTGACTGACAGGGGGTTGGGAATGATGGGCGATCCACACCCTCTTTTCCTCCTTTCGTCAATAGAAACCAAATGCCTCAGTCAAGCATTGGATTCAAGGATCACATTGAATTCAGTCTCCCATGCAGTAGCGTTTCTCCCATGCCACTGGACCAACCTGGATTGTATTACTTTTAACAATAAGCGGTGGGGGTGGCCAGTTAGCACTCTGTGGCAAAGCTGCCACTCGTAATGGCAGTAATCTGGGTGCGTGAATGAGCCCAGGACACTGTAGGGCCAGCAGGGGAAGGGCGGCGAGAGCCACCTGGTGACCACGTATTGCAGTGCACTGGAGGTGTGGCAGAGGAGGGCCTATGTTGGCCAGACTCCATGCATCCACACTTTATGGAGCCCTTGCATGTCAGTGTCCTCGGATCAGGGAGTGACGAACAGCAGAAACCCCCAGGTGGCAGGATGACATCGGGCACTCAAAGCTCCACTGCTGCAACTGGCCGCCTCTAATAAGGGGTCTTCCCTCAGGTGAGACATTGCCTAATGATCGCCTGGTCAGTGTGAGAGGTCTCACCTGGGCGACAAGCCAGGGGGCAAAGAAGGAGGATAAGTAGTACAGAAACTGTGGATGGGGCTGGAAGGTCACCTGACCAAAGGGAGAGTATTTGATGACACAGAGGCATAAGTATTTTATTTATTTATTTAGTTAAACATCAGTTTAGAAACCTTTGAGCCAGGGGCTCATTTACAAAAGTACCTTGTCACATAGAGGACATAAGAACAGCAGTACAAGGGACACCAGAAATTACAGAGACAAAACGTTACAATTCAGTTACAGTAGGTTTCAATACCAATGAACAACAAGGCATAGAGTGCAAAGACTTGGGGTTGGGGGGTGCAGGTAGCGGTAGAAGGGGAGAGTGACAGGGAGGAGGATTAGTAGAGAAGGAAGGAGAGTGGCAGCTCAGTGAGCATTGTCAAGGTGTTTTTTTTAATAGTTTAGTGGCAGTTGCATTTGCGTGAGATGAGCAGGTAGTTTCTGAGCCTGGGCTTAAAGCTTGCTAAGGTTGGTGAGTCAGATACCCGGCAGGGAGGGAGTTATACCAGGAGGGTGCACGGTGAGAGCCTTCTGCCCTTGAGAGGTCTGGCTCTCGGTGTGACTAAAGTTGTTCTTGATGAGCTGCAGTGATCAGGGTCGGCGGTGCAGTTGTAATTGAGTCTGATAGGCCTGTGGGGGATAGGCCTTGTGGGCTTTAAAAGCGAGCTGGCAGGTCTGATACATGAGCAGCTCATCCAGGTTGAGTAGGGTTGCCAGGGTGTACAGCACACGTGTGAGTGAGTCTAGGTGCACAGGTGATAAGTCTGCAGGCCTTGTTAGCGTAAGGCGAACCTTGCTGAGGGCTGTCTGATCAGCTGAATCATAGACTGGAAGGCCATAGTCAATGAGAGATATGACAGAGGAGTGACAGCCAGGCGGAGTGCATCTGGAGGGAGGCATTTCTTGTGCCGGTAGAGAATGCGCCAGCATGAGTTGGCAGAATTTAGGGCAGATATATGTCCATGGAATGAAAGTGCAGGGTCAAAGGTTATTCAAGATATTTATAGGACTGCACAGGTTCGATGGGGATATTGGGGTGGAGTGGATGACTGGGGAAACTTGCTGTACTTATTTTGGGGGTGGGAGAAGAGCATAGTTTTGTTTTCTTTAGGTTGATGATAAGTCGGTGCTCAGTGAACCAGGTCACTGTAGAGTCAAAAGCTAGTTGGAGAGGTTCTGAAGCAACACGGGGTTACTGTGAGAGGCAATGAGTACAGCATCATCAGCATAAAGAAGGATCTTACCCGTACAACTGCTGGGTAGGGAGTTGAGAAAGAGGGAGAATAGTAGGGGTCAAGAATAGAGCCCTGCGGCACTCCAGAGCGAATAGGGCAGGTTTCAGAGAGTACCACAAACTTTCACACGTTGGGAGGCGGGCGGAGAGATAGGCTGGTGCACCAGGAAACGGGTCCAGAGGCAAAGCCTATTAGGTCGAGGGTGGAGAGAGGAGAGGATGCGATACGGTATCAAAAGCTTTAGACAGGTCAATGAATATTGCACCAGCCAGGCGCCAGAGTCCAAGGAGGCGTGGAGGAAGTTGGAAAATTCCAGGAGTGCTGTATTGGTACTATGACCGCTCTGAACCCGTGTTGTTCAGGGCAGAGAACATTGTACTTACAAAGGTAGTCAGAGACTTGGGATGCCACAATTTTCTCCAAGGCCTTAGAGAGGGGAGAGGATCGAGATGGGTCAGTAGTTACCCGGAAGAGTCCTGTCTCCACCTTTGTGGACAGGGGTAACCGTGGCAACCTTCCAGACAGCAGGAATTGTCCGAGACAGAGTGATTTGTTGAAAATGCATGTGATAGGGGAGAGGACCTGATCCAGGACATGGACGTGAAGGCAGGGATCAAGTGAGTCATTACCGACGGTGTTACCTTTTAGGGCTTTCTTAGGTATGGCCTGGCTTCTTGTATGGTGACACAGGTGGAAGGAGGGGCATGCGATGGGTAGTAGGACAAAAGGAGGTGGCGGACTGAAGAAGTTACCAGGAGTACTGAGCTAAAGGTCGGTAAAGGAGTCATTGAGGTGAGTGGCAATGTGGGCAGGGTCAGAGGAGACAGCACCATTGATGTTAAGAAGCGCGAAGGAGAGGGGCGGGAGTGACCATTCAGTTGCTTGATGTTGTCCCAGAAGCACCTAGGGTTCCCCAAGAGGAGGTAAGGGAGGCTTGGTAGTATTCCGCCTTCGCTTTGCGGATGGCCCAGGTGCACTGGGTTGTGCAGCAACATGGACTGCCTGTCTGCTGGTCGGCCAGTAGCGACAACAAGGTGCCAAAGGTTGTCTCATTGCTTAAGATGCCACAGTAGGGCAGGGGTGATCCAAGGGCATGTCTCACTTTGGACCTCCTAGCAGTTATAGGAGCAAAGATGTCACAGGCAGAGTTGAAGGTGTTTACAAAGAAGGCCAGGGCCGAGTCAATGTTGGTGCCGCTTGTCAGTGGGGACCAATCAGTATGGGCAAGGAAGCGCTTAAGGTCTTTGAGTCCCCAGGTCTAAGCCGCCTCCGAGAGGTGGTTTGACTGAGGATGTGGGCCGAGGGTTACCCAGTTGAAGAGAACAGGGAGTGGTCACTGAGGCAGTGGGGAGGATTTGGATGTTATGGATGCGGCTTGGCCTGTTAGAGAGACCACATCCAGGAGGGTGCTTGTGCCTCCTGGGGTTGATTCTAGTTGGCTGCGTGACCAGTTGAGTTAGGTCAATTGAATAAAGCCTCACGGTGGGAGGAGGATGAGGGGCAAAGCCAGTTTATATTCAAGTCGCCCACCAGGATTTGGTCAGAGGGGTTGGGTAGGGAGGTAAGGTAGTCAATTAGTGGGCCCAGAGCCTGGGATTGGTTCTTGGGGTATGTAGGCTGTGGTTAGGAATATAGGGCCTCTAGAAGGGTTGAGGGACAGCTTTAGAGTAAGGGCCTGGGCCTTGTATGTCGAGGTCAGGAGGGGAGGGTAGACCCATGAGAGAATCCTTCATATAGAAGGCACAACCCCACCTCTCCTACCGACACGGTCCAACCGTGGAAAGTGTAGCGCGGGAGAGACATGAGAGTTGGGAGTGGAGTCAGACAGCCAGGTTTCAACCAGGGCAACCACATCCGGTTTATGAAGCATCACCCAGCAGTGTAGTGAGTCCAGTTTTTTCAGGAGGCGACAGATGTTCATAGACGCAATCACGCGAGCCCAGAAGATTTCAGGGAGGACCAGTGCTGCCAGGCCGGGATTGGGGTGGATGTTGCCTGACAGGAGCAGGAGGAGGAGGCTGCTCTTGGGAGTGCCGACAGCGAGATAGTTTCGACGGTTGGAGGGGGATGAGGGGCTGAGATAGTGCAGGGGATAGGCGAGAGTAGAACAGACAGGAGAAGCAAACACGATGAGATGTAAGGGGCAGTGGGGGTAAGAGAGGGTGGCAATATGTAAGGAGATAGGTCGGGAAAATGCTGGGTGAGTGTAGGTAGCAGCGGTGGAAGGGGGTGGGTTGCAGGCAGATCATTAGGGGCATAGGAGCAGCATGCTAAGCAGGGCTATAGCACCCAAAGGGAGGTAATGATTATAAGAAGGAGGAGGAGTGCAAGATGCAGAGTGTTGGGCATTTTAATTTTTTTTTTTTTTTTTGGAACGAACAGGCTAGGAGATTAGTGGGAATAATGATAGTTGGAGGATGAGAGGAGACATGGAAGGGAGAGCCTAGTTGGGATCAGGTAGGGTGGTACGCCGTAGGGTTGTTAGGTGGGGACCAGTGCCCCCTGGTGGTCAGCTGGTATAACCTGCTAATGGGAAAGTGGGGACTTAGGTTCTGGCACAACAGGACGTGAGGTCACAGGAAGTGGCGTCAGCAACATAAGCCAATAAAGCTACAGCCGCCCCTGGGTGGGTGGGTGGCTGGGGCAGGCGGGGCCAGGCGCCCGCGAGTGTCATCAGGCTAGCACCCACAGCAGCTGTCCGCTGAAACAATCAGTGGGCTGTGGGTAGAGAAGCAAGCAGAGTTCTTCTGTTGCCCGATCGTGTATGGCAGGTGATTATGCTGTATTTCGTCTCTTTTCTTTACCTAGAAATACAGCAATGGGATCTGAGAGGGCTCCTGGTAGGAGCAGCTATCGTCCCTTCCTACCCTTGGTCAGCAGTGTTCTGGCGTGGGGGGTCCGCCAAAAATGTAGGAGGCAGGGAAAATTAAGTATGCAGCGGGAGGATTTAAACCACAGCACTAAAGTTACAAACCATGCATGACTCAGATACGATGCAACGCCAGGCAAACACACAATGAAGCCCCATTAAACATTTAATACTAAGCTATATTCATTAAACATCTAATTCATCTACCCTGTAAGCTGAGTGCCTATTGCTTAAATTAATCAGAGCAGTATAACTGGGGTCCACAGCATAAATAAAACTGCAGGCACTGCTGGCATCTTGAAGTGTTACATAGGTCAGCTCATTTAAATTACAAGCATTCAGCTAAGAATAACCCAGCAGTGGACAGGGAGAGGCTGATTGCAGAACACAACAGCACACCAGCGACTTTTAACAGTCAACAGGCGCACACTCCCATTAATTTGTCTACTCCAACCCAGCGAGTCCAAGACCAGCTACAGGTAGCACCACAGCAACTGTCCGCTGAAACAATCAGTGGGCTGTGGGTAGAGAAGCAAGCCAACGAGTCCTTCTGTTGCCCGATCGTCTATGGCAGGTGATTATGCTGTATTTCATCTCTTTTCTTTACCTGGAAATGCAGCAATGGGATCCTGAGAGGGCTCCTGGTAGGAGCAGCTATCGTCCCTTCCCTGCCGCAGTCGGCAGTGTTCTGAGGGGGGGCGCCTGGAAATGCAGTAATGGGATCCTGAGAGGCTCCTGGTAGGAGCAGCTATCAATCCTTCCTGCCGCTGATCGGCAGTGTTCTGAGCGTTGGGGGGCCGCCTGGAAATGCAGCAATGGGATCCTGAGAGGCTCCTGGTAGGAGCAGCTATTGTCCTTCCCTGCCCCGCGGTCGGCAGTGTTCTGAGCGGGGGCCGCCTGGAAATGCAGCAATGGGATTCTGAGAGGGCTCCTGTAGAGCAGCTATCGTTCTTCCTCGCCGCGGTCGGCAGTGTTAAGTAAATAATTGTAGAAAAAATGAACCAAGGGCCAGCCAAGAGTAGAGCAGCAGGCTAACAAGGCACGATAGAGTGTCTCAGAGGATGCTGTGTGGGAAGGGTGGGTGTGTCGCGCATGCAGTGCTGCCACCTGCATGAGCACTGTGCAGCAGGGATACGTGCGGGCATGCCAGGACTACGCCTTTGTGTGTCATGGGGGTGAAGTCTCTGGGAGGGGTTGTAAGCATGTGGAAAATGGCAGGGGTGACCAACACCTAGGGTTGTGCATATAGTGCACTATCTTAAATACAAAATATCAAAATTCACTCCTTGCTTGTACCCTGGTGCCCTAGCAGGGCTTACATAGCCAAGCCACCCAAGTGCAGTGGATATTTGCGCTGTGTGTGTGTGTGTGTGGGGGGTTAGACCTTGCTGCAGCTAGTTGAGGGCAGGATAGAAAACGGTAGCACCAAAAAGAGCTCCTGATTGATAAGTGAAAGACAGATTGATAATAATGAAACCTTTGTAATTGCTGTATTCTTTTGATTTATTGCTCCTCCTTGAGCACTGCACTATACAGAGCAAAACCCTCTGTTCAACCTGAATACTCTGCAGTCATCCTCTGCCTACCCTCCACATACCCATGAAATATATTAGAATGAACTCCACTCAAAATGCAGTTTCTTCAAGCAAATGCTTTTTTCTCAAATCCACACTAAGTAACCAGGCGACAGTTTCCTAGCTGCGCCACTTCATCAGAGCCCATACAGCGTTGAATCTAAACAAACCTATGAAAATACATTTTACCAACTGTGCAATTCATTGATCTTTCAATTTCAAACAGTGGTATTCCCATACACCATAGTGTTATACAAGTGTGCCAGCACTTCAAATCCACATACAGTATCTGTTATTTTTAACCAGCCCATGGGCTAGTGAACTGTCCCAGAGTGTGATGCCCTGAGGGCAAAACAAGTCATGCCCTTAATAATTTTAAATGCTTTCCATACCTTAATCTGATGACTTCAACTTTTTACTATAGTCTCTCTTTTACTGTCCTGCATTAGAAAAAGGCAGCCTGCAAATTCAAAGATAAATATAAATATATATATATAAAAATGTTTTCCAAACTTAGATTTTCATTAGAGCCACATAGGCTTAACACTTGTAATTTAGTGAAAAACATCTTACATTGGACTCTGGAGTTTAGTCCTTTCTGACTAATTAATGTTCTGAGTGTCTTACTGTCCTCCATTGTAAGCTGTACTTAAAAATGACAAACATTAAACGACATCCTCAAAAATAAGGAGGTGCAAAGTGATCCCCACTGAAGCTCACCATTATTATATTTTCATAGCGATACTAGTTCTCTTGGCTGTACCTAGAACACACAAATCCCCTTCAGTATTTTGTAACTGAAACTCAGATGCTATCTTAAGTTCAGGAAAACATTTTCTAGGGACATGGATATGTTGTTCATCCACACTGTCTGGCAGGTTCCTTGCTGCTTTAAATCTTGCGGAAGGTCTTCAAGCTGGCTCCTCCACCCACCCAGGTGGTAAGACTCTCGGCTCCACCCATGGCGCAGATCTTCCTTACCGCTTAGGCTCAGGTTCCCTCCTTAACGCTCTGCGTGTTAGACTGGATCCTAATTCTTCAGTTCGTCCGAACTCGTTTAAAATTGTCAAGACTTCAATCTTCCTTTTCCTCGTGGCTGCGATGGACAAATCGACTCCCAGTTTTGGCGGTGCCCGTGCGGGCGAAAGATGTCAGGGCGGATCCACACTCCACGTCGTCTACTGCCTTGGTCTAGAACACGATCTGCAGGCCTGCAGAATCTTACTGTTCGTTTGACCAATGTCTTGGAGGACTACGCTGCCGGTTGAAGCTCGGGCACCGAGAGAAGTGCTACCCGCCGGTTAAGTTGAAAAGAGGCCCATTGGGCAGTTACCGCTGGGCGGCTGGCTCGGTTGAGCAGCTCGAGCAGATGATCGCCTCGAGAGGAGATAGGCCCAGGCCGCGATCTTCTTCCTCAGTCGCGGCATTTATCCCGCCGCCTTTGGGTACTCGTATTCTGCTTCGCTCAAGGAGCTTTGCCATTCCCTTTCCACGAAGGAGAGGGCCATCGACGCTCCTCCGGTCCAAGAAGAAGGATCCCAAGGGTAAGTCCCATCGTTGGCGTTAGGTAGGGCGGGAGGTCCCCTTCCCGGACAGCCAACTGTCGACTTGATCGAGGTTGTGGCTAAGGCGCTGCTGGCTTCACGGTGTCCCGTCAAGTCAGCTGGCCAAGACAGCCCGTCGGCGGTCGAGATATTTCACCGACCCGTCCGGACGGTTTATCGACTGGTGAGGCCGACAACCCGTCTTCGCGGTTCCCCGATGGAAACCGAGGATTTACCTGCGCCATCGGTGCAGCAGTCCCAGCTAAGACGCCTGAGCCGAGGGAGGATGGGTGTCCCTGCTCCCTCCCAGGCCGCCCTCCGGACACACTGAGGTTCTCGGTCTCGGACCTCTTCTCGGTCGGCGATCCGCCGACATCGGCGGTCTCGGCACCGAGTGAAGTGATGCCGCCTCCTCATCTTCTCCTGATGAGGAGGCTCGCGCAAATTGCGCCGACGCTTACGAGGAGCTGATGTGGCAGCAGTTACTCTTCTCTGGGGCTAAGTCGACTCCGGCGCCTTCCCCGACCATCAAGTGGCTGTCACCCGATTCCAAAGCAACCTCTCGCTGCAGTCGAGATGCCCATGTCTGGACCAGTTGTTCGGCCTAAGCTTGCTGCCCCACCGATTGTGGTGGAACCTCCGCCTCCACAACCGAAATCGGGGCACCGACCAAGATTCTCGGTTGGCTCAAGGCCTGCCCACAGGTTGTCGGTCACCTCACTCCCGACCGTCCTCGGCAGGTGGAGGGTGGCTCAGGCCCTAGGCAGCTATTCGGACTCTTGGTCTGATGACTCCTCCCTATTCTCCAGGCAGGTTCACCTGGAGTCCTCTGGGAGCCAGTCACTGGACGAAAGCCCATCGTCCTTATGGGTCTGCTTCGGCTCATCTGGAGTCCACCGGGATGTAGCTCGAGCTCGTGTCCAATGGGCCAAGTATCCCTAGCGGAGATACTGGACCAAGGATTCACCCATGGAGGCCTTTCCTGTGGTTGAGGCCATTGTCGGCCCAGCCTTGGAGCTTTGGCAGCAGTCCCTACCGCTCTGCCTGGGTTTTGAGCACCCTCTGCCGAAAGGTTGGTCTTCGACAGTGTTTTCTGGCGTTCGGGAACGCCAGGACGTGAACAAGCCTCCGACAAGGGTCCAAAAGCTGGACTACGCCAGGTGCAAGGTGCGCTCGCCCTCCCTTGGCCTCCGCCAGGCCAGCTCGGCCGTGCTGATGGCACTTCTCCCACACCTCATGGGCTCCCTGGATGAGGTGATCCCTCATCTCCCGGCTGACCTCCAGACCACGGTCCGGCAGGTCCGGGACCAGGGTAGGGCAGTGGCGAAGCAGCAGCTCAGACAGCTCTGGACATAGGGATTCCTGTGCCAGATCAGTGGCGGCCGCAGTGGCCATGCGCCGCAGGGGCATGGCTGAGGATATCCACCTTTACGGCGGATACCCAACACAAGTTGGCGGATGTCCCCTTCTTGGGGACCCGATCTCTTCGCCCTGGGTGGAAGGTCACCTCCAGTGGATCAAAAAGTCCAATGCCACCCTGGACTCGGTCACCTCCGCCCAGAAGGACAAAGGCCGCCGTCAGCAGCAGCACAAACCCTTCGTTGTCCTCGCCTGCAGCATGTCCGGCCCAACAGCACCAGCATCAGAGCCAGCAGGCTCGAGCTTGGCATCCCAAACCCAAGCCCGTGGCTTCCTCCAACAGGAAGCAGGAGGTAAGAGCCCAGGAGGTCCCTCGGCTGGTCCCTCCTCCAAGCCTGCCCAGTGACGGGTTGAGGGTGTAGCCCCAGCCTCGTCCACTCCCCGCCCGGGTTCCTCCTGTGGGGGACAGCTCCGCCACTTCTGTCCACCTGGTCCACTATCACCACGGACCGCTGGGTGTTGGAGGTGGTAGGAAAGGGCCTGCCTCTGGAGTTCGAGCAGACCCCACCTTTCGAGCCATCGCCCTTGGGGGCTACGGGGTCCCAGCCTCGCTGTCGGCCCGCCGAGCCGATATTGCCCTGCTCCTCGAAAAAGAGGTGATCAGGAAGGTGGAGGATCCTCCTCCAGACCCGGGTTTGTGTCCAGGTATTTCCTGGTCCCAAAACAGGCGGGGCTGGCGCCCCATTCTCGACCTGCTCGACCTGAACAAGTTCCTAAGGTCTCGGACCTTCAGGATGGTCACTCTGGCTCAGATAATACCATCCTTGGAACAGGCGGTGGTTCTGTTCCCTGGACCTCCAGGACCGTTCTTTCACGTCCCAATCCGTCCGTCTCATCAGAGATTCCTCTGCTTCAGAGCGGAGGGATCCCTTACTAGTTCTGGGCCATGCCTTGGACTCTCCCTAGCTCCCAGGGTCTTCACCAAATGCATGGCAGTGGTGACAGCATTCTCTTGGCGCTGAGGGGTCCGGTGTATCCTACCTGATTGCAGCCCCTCCAGAGCGGAAGTGGGCGGTCCAGAGATCTGGCCCTCCAGGTTTGCTCTCAGATTGGCCTCCTCATCAACGAGGCCAAGTCGGAACTCGTGCCAAAGCAGGTGATACATTTCATCGGGGCAGAGCTCGACTCTCTTCGAGCCAGAGCACAGCTCTCGCGGACAGGGCAGAGGTTCTTTCCTCCTTTGCCCAATCATTTCTGGTTGGGCAATCGCGCCCTGCCGGGGACTTCCTCGCCTCCTGGGCTTCATGGACGCCTGCACCAGCGTGGTCCGTTGGGCCCACTGGTACATGCGGCCCTTCAATGGGACTGGCTAGCCAGTGGTCACAGCGCTCGATCCGTTGGATCAGCTAGTGACAGTGACCCAGGGGATGTGGAATGCTCTCCAGTGGTGGACGTTCCGGCACATCTGCAGGAGGGCATCTCGTTTGTCTGCCCGGCCGGCAGCGGTCCTCTATCGACCGATGCCTCTCTGATGGGTTGGGGTGCCCATGGGGGAGCACAGAGCGCACAGCCTCTGGTCCCCTCGAGTGTCGATACCACATCAACCTGCTGGAGCTTCGAGCGGTTCATCCCAAGCTCTCACGCCTTCGCTCCGTTTCTACGGGGTCAAGTGGTTCAGGTCCAGATGGACAATACCACGACCATGTACTATCTAAACCGCCAGGGGCGGAAGCGCTCCATGCCTCTGTGCAGGAAGCTCTCCGCATTGGTCACTTGTGTGCAGCCTGGAGGCGGATCTCCTTGCCATTCACGTGGCAGGAGCCTCCAACACCCTGGCCGATGCCTAAGCCAGATAGGGGCTGTGTCTCACGAGTGGTCTCTCCTGCCGGAGGTAGTACAAGATCTCTTCTCCCACTGGGGCACGCCTCAGGTGGACCTGTTTGCCTCCAGGGAGAATGCGAAGCTGAGACTGTTTCATGCCCGCCCCCTCAGCAGGGCTTGCTGCAGGGGAATGCCTTCGAGGCTGTGGACCCCGGCCTCTTCTACACCTTTCCCCATTTCCCTTGATCCACAAGGTGCTTCTCAAGGCGAGGAGGGACAAGGCGCAGGTGATTCTGGTAGCCCCAGACTGGCCCCATCAATTCTGGTATCCAGATCTCCTCAGTCTCAGCTCCAGGCTCCCGAGGCGGCTTTCCAGCCCGCCGGACCTGATCTCAGTCAATCAGGGGAAGGTATTCCATCCGGACCTTCAATCCCTGCACCTGATGGCCTGGTTCCTGAGCGGCTAGAGTTCCAGGCCTGGGTCTTTCCGACAAGGTCCTCAGCGTCGTTGAGGCGTCCCGTAAGGAGTTGACCAGAAAATGCTACGCCTTTAAATGGAAGAGATTTTCCATTTGGTGTCAGGGCAAGGCCTGGACCCTTCCTCCTGTTGCTTGGCAAGCATTCTGACTACCTGTGGTCCTTTCTCAGCAAGGGCTTCGATCGGCGACCCATAAGATTGCACCCTGGCAGCCATCTCTGCTTACGGGCGCGGGCCGAAAAGCAGTCGGTGGCGCAGAGAGAAGGTGGTCGGGCGCTTCTTCAAAGGCCTTGATCACATATCCCCTCCGTGCGAGAACCCCACCTCCATGGGATCTACTGCTGGTATTGGCTAAGCTCATGGGCAGGCCATTCAAACCGATGCACAGGTGTGACATCTCTCACCTGTCGTGGAAGACCGCCTTCTTGGTGGCTATCACGTCAGCCAGAAGGATGGAGAGCACCAGGCACTTTCCATCGAGTCTTCTTATCTGGTCTTCCACAGGGACAAGGTTGTCCTGCCCCCACCGAAATTCCTTCCGAAGGTGGCGGCCAGAGTTTCACCTTAACCAGGTGTTGACTCTGCCGGTGTTCTACCCCAATCACACCTCGGAGGCGAATATAGGCTCCATACTTTGGACCCTAGAAGGCGCTCTCTTATTATAAGGAGCGGACGGCTGAAGTTTGGGGAGAGGTTCGCCAGCTGTTTGTTAACCTACGCTGAAGCACGCACCTGGCAGACCTGCAGCCAAGCAGACGATAGGCAGGTGGGTCACCTCCTGCATAGATCTCTGCTATAGGTTGGCAGGCATGGAGCCTCCCAGAGGATAAGAGCTCATTCCCGCCATACCGCTGCATCGGTAGCTGCTTCCAGGAATGTCCCTATCCAGGAAATCTGCAGGGCTGCTACCTGAAGTCAGCACATACCTTCATCACCCACTACCACATCGACCTTGAGTCACGCCGGGATGCTGGTTTTGGGGCCTCGTTCTCAGTCTTTATTCCCTAAGTAGGGGTGTGCGCCTTGCCTCCCTCCTCCCGGAGGTACTAGGAGTCTGCCAGACAGTGTGGGATGAACAACATATCCATGTCCCTAGAAATACAGGTTACTCACCTGTAACAGGAGTTCGAGGAATGGTATCATGTTGTTCATCCACACACCCATCTCGATTCCCGGCTCGACGCACAACCCGGCTTCCAGCGGCCAGATCTGGCATCATGGGGCGGAGCCGAGGTTTTACCACCTGGGTGGGTGGGAGGAGCCAGCTTGAAGACCTTCCGGCAAGATTTAAAGCGGCAAGGAACCTGCCAGACAGTGTGGATGAACAACATATACCATTCCTAGAACTCCTGTTACAGGTGAGTAACCTGTATTTTCTTAACTCTTTTCAAAGGCAGACTCATTCAGAAACTGGTGTCTATCAGCAAGCAACCGTCCGAGGAGTTCTAGAAGTGGCTGCTGCTTGGACATGCAGTATTGAATACCGCAATGTGGTGGGGGTGCTGGCGTCACTGGTGATGACACCACCCACCCTGCTGTTGGGTGATGCCTTCATTCTCTGCACACAGCAGAGAGCAGCCAAGCTCAGTGGGTAGAGGGACAGAGCAGGGCCACTGAGCACTGAAACTCTGACTAGAAGGTGGTTGCTCCCCGACCCTTGGCTAAAGTGCTGAGAATCTTTTATATTCAATGTTGCTTCGTTATTTGAAACTATTAAAATTTATTTCAAAACACTACTAATACATTCTTTTCAAAATAGATGTTCACTTTACAGTGCTACAAAAATTACTGAATTATCAGTTGAAGGCAGGCAAACAGGAAACTGCTCAGAAATCCAGAAGCTGTACAGAAACATGGCATTCCATATACTGCGATCGCCCATGTGTTCTGATGTCTTTCTTTTAGATATCGTAGTATCCGGCCAATAATCTTTGTGCAAAAATAAAGCTTTCTCAATATACTTGTCCCATTAATCCTTTCATTAGTATAGGCTCCAGTCACAGTGCTCATTGAACCCTATACTGGGATTTAAACAGTCCATTGTAAAAATCCAGAAAAACTCTTTTGAATAAAAGGTTGTCCCAGCTTATGTTGCCCCAGAGGTTCGTCCCACTCTTTCAAATCCCCAGAACCTTAGTGAGGTGACAGAATGTTCCACTGAGCTGTAATGTTTTGCCACTGAAGAATTAGGATCCTTTGTCCTGATGTTACTCTTGTGTTTACTTATGTGGCTTTTCAGTTCTCTTTTCATCTTGCCCACATCGCATGGGCATTGTAAAATGTATACCACATGATCTGACTTGCAAGTAATGCGTTGTTTGATTTGGTGCTTCTGATTGGTGTAAGGGTGTTCAAATAGATCTTACTTTGAGAGGGCATTTGCAGTAGGTAATAACTTGTAGGACTCGCCCCTGGTGTTAGGACCACACGAAACTTTGCTAGCAGTGTCTGATGGGGACTGTCCACCTGACATCACGTGACTGATGTCAGCGTGACACTATATAGTGGTAGTCCCGCCCAACCTGTGCACGCCGGACTGACTGAAGCTCTGCCTCAGTAGTTTGAACGCCTAATTCGGATGAGTATCTGTTTTTTCTGTTATCTGAAAATTGTTCTAAGTTTTGTATGTCCTCTTCTTCCACAGAATCGCATAAAACAAGTGCGTTCTTTGGGCTCCAGCTACCGCATGAGGACCAGCATATGCCCTCTGCCTCTTCTGCCTGGGACCAGACCACATTGTCGCTGAGTGTGAGGCCTCGCCCAGTTCAACCAGGCCACACGGAAAAGGCGCCAACAGTCACTCGAGGCACATCTACTAAAACAAAAATGGCTTAAATGGAAAAAGCTGAAGAAACTGAAAAGCGTCTCCGCCTCTCCTACTGATCCCCATAAGAAAATAAGAGGGACAAGGAAAACATTGGGACGGGAGCAGTCCCCACCTCCACCAAAGCGCCCCACGGGCCTTCAGCAGAGGATCGGTCCCTTCTTCCTAGAAAGCGAGTGCCATGGCCAAGCCTGTGTTCCGCCTACAGAGCAGACTTTGGCCTCCGTGCAGCCATTGGTTCACGGTGGCGTCGGGTACCTTGGCGCCGCCGCGTTTAGACCCATCACTACCCTGGGTTCTAAGGAAGCAATATAGCGCAGTGGTTTAAGGCTCTGAGCTGAGACCTGGGTTTGAATCCCACAGCCCCCACTTGCATACTGTGTGACTCTGAACAAGTCATTTAACTTCCTTGTGCTCCCAGGTTGCATCTGTAAAAAGCTTTCAGCTTAGTGTGTCTCTTCTGGTAAAATAAAGGTAAAAAAAAGTCATCAGGAGGCAAATAAGCTGCTCGTCTGACCTCCAATGAGCGCCCCACTGGGGTTGGTAAGTCAGAGTCGGGACCTCTGACTCTTATACCCACTCCGGGGTCGATCAGCCGCTTTGTCGAGCCCTCAGATTTATCGCAGACGACTTTTGTGTCCATCAGGCTCTGATGACACACAGCCGGACATTAGCTCTTTCCTGGCTGGAGGACAAGGTTCACCCCGGTCTCCATCCCTAGAGAGCCCGCCTCCTCTGGGTCGGAGATTCCCCAGCTGCTGCCGAACCCGCAGGTCCTGAAAGAAGAAGACCTTCCAGGTTTATCCGACGCTGGCTTAAAAGGCTCCTTGCGGAGGCTCCGCCCGCCACCAATAGTGCCAGACCAAGCCCTCATGCAATGCAGGTCCCCTTGCCTCCGTCAGATCAAGCAATGGGCCTTCCCCATCAGGGCCCCAACAGATATTCTGCCTTCTGGGCCCCCCTCAGGACTTCTGCCTTTGGGTCATTTGCTGGGTTTCACCCGCCGGGACCTCCTTCAGACTATCCGCTTTCAGGACTGACAGGCTACCTTCCATCAGGCCGCTGTCAGGCTACCTTCCGTCAGGGCCACCATCAGGCTATCCCCTCCGTCAGGGCTACCGTCGCCGGCTACCTTCCATCAGCCGCTGTCTGGCTTTGCGATGATGGGGTACAGTCGGGCTATCCGCCGTCCGGCTATCCTCTCAGTCAGCCCCTGCGCCAGATCCCTTTTCAATGGCCTTTATTACACTAAGTACCTGGTTATTATCCACAGGTTATCCTCACCATTACCTGTCCTCTAGCTTCTCGGAACATGGACATGGCACCGCTTTCCTCACCCTCCACCTCTTCCCACTCCACCACCTCCTCCTCAACCTCAGGTGGATTTTAGGAAGATTCTAAATCATGGTGGTCTGAGACCAGATCACAATTGGTTTCAGAACTGGACAGCAGGCATCCACTACCTCTGGACACAGGCCGCCCAGATCCTACCCCTAGGGTGCCCTCTCTGGTCATTCCCACCTTGCGCCAGGCAATTTGTCAGCCCAAACGCAACCCCTGACATCTGAAGGGATAACCCTGGAGCCAGAACTCTTGATTCCTGATAAAATTCTGGAGGATTCAGACAATTCCAAAGTGAACTCCGATTCCTTATTTGCGGTTCAGGTTTTGAGACACCTCCCATGAGGAACCAGTCCCTCTGGAGTCTCCCAAATCCCACCTGAAGATCCTTCCTTTGTGGACCTCCTCAAACATATGGTGGAGGTCCAAGGCTAGAAGTCAGAGGCTCTGGACCCAAAACGACAGAGGTTGACAGAACATCTGGATTTCCAGAGATGAGTCCGCATGCTACACCCCCATGGCTGGAACCTCACGAGGATTTATCCTCGACCATCTGGCAGAGACCTTCCTCCATCCTGGCCATGGCCAAGAAGGCCAGCTGGGTTTACAGGACCCTTGACGACAAGGACCACCTAGCGTGCATCCTAGGGCTGATGTGGTGGTTACTGCTGCAGCTCATGATCGGTCTGTGAAGTCAAAGCACCTCATTACCTCCCTCCTACAAGGAATCCAGCCAAATGGACCAGTTTGGGAAGAAGTTTTATTCTTCTTCTACTCTATCTATACATGCTCTGAGCTAAATCTCGCACATGCTAGAGTACCAGAAGTCTTTGTTCCGCCAGCTCGAGCCCGTTGTCAAGGCCTTGCCAGACTCTGAAACAAAATCCACCTTGGCAAACACACAAAAATAGCCAAGGTGGTGGATCATTCTTTGCAGGCCACCTATGGTGCAGTGGATTCCTCCGCTAGAGTGCAGCCACAGCTTTGAGCCTTCGCTGGTACTCTTGGCTTCCAAGTTTCTGGCCTACCCCTGATGTTCAGTCTGCTATCCAGGATGCCCCTTTCAGAGGCTCTGTCCTGTTTGGTGGAGATGTCTAGAACTTTATCACAAGCCTGCAGGATAAAGGCACAGCTCTTGATTGGTTCACACCATGTACACCCGAAACACCAACAGCAAAACTGTCCTTTTCGTTGGCAGAACAGATGCCAGACGAAAAACCAACATGCATCCAAATGCCAGTTTAAACGTAGGGCTCTAGTACAACCGCCGCCTCCAGCCAAAACCAAAGGGCTTCAGGAGCGGTCCTCCCAACCCTCCCTCCCATTCCTGACTTGCTGACTGCCCTCCCTCTTCCTCATCTGTTGGAGGAACAGGTGGGCGGGCATCTGAGAGACTTGGGAGTCCATCACAACAGACACCTGGGTGCTTCAGTTAATATTAATAAAGCTTGGTCACATTCTTGAATTTCAAGAAAACCTCCAAACAATCCTCAGGGTTTTCTCATTACCCAAGGATGCATATTCCCCATTTAAGGGAGGAGATCATGGCTCTTCTTTGAAAAGAAGCAATAGAGCCAGTGCCGGCGAACCAGATCGGGAAGGATTCTACTCCACTTCTTTCTGGTACCCAAAAGGCGGGATCTATGCCCGATTCTGGACCTCAGTACCTTAAATCCTTCATAGAGTACAAGAGGTTTCGGATGCTGACACTGCAAAGCTACTGCTTCTCCTTTCCAAAGGACAATGGCTTTGTGCCTTGGACACATCAGGATGCATATCTAGATGTCCCAATGTTCCGTCCACATTGCAAATACCTCAGGTTTTCTTTCCAAGGGAGCATTACCAGTTCAGAGCTCTCCCTTTTGGACTGTTCTCTGCACTGTGGGTTTTGCAAATGCCTAGCGCTAGTGGCAGGTACCTTGAGGAGTCGGGGCACTATGTCTTTCCTACCTGATGACTGGCTCCTTGCAGCTCCATCGAGGGAGGGTGGAAGCTTCCTCATCAGCTACCCTGCACCTTTCGAGCGCCTGGGTATTACTGTCAGTTACCCCAAGTCCGGCTCGCTCCTTCCCAGCTCCTTCAGTTTATTGGGGTGGTGCTGGACACAGTACAGGGAATGGCCCTTCTCCCCTGGACAGGGTAGACACCCTGGAGAGGCAAGCCAAGCTGGTTTCTTCCAGCCGACACATTTCGGCCAGGCGGTTCTCCGTCTTCTTGGCCTCATGGCAGTGGTTATCCCACGATCCCACTGGCCAGACTCCACATGCAATTTCACAGTGAACTCTAAGGTCCCAATGGGATCAGAGGGAGGACAAGTTGGACAGTCGGGTCCTCATCTCCAACCCAGTGCAACATGATCTGCTATAGTGGCAGGACTCCCAACAACCTGATTCTAGGAGTCCCTTTCCAGGCCCCTTCTTACTTCCAAATCACGGGTCACAGATGCATTGGGAATGGGATGGGGTGCCCATCTGGGATGTCATAGGACCCAGGCCCTGTGGTCGCCTGTGGAACTGCACTTGCACATAAATGTGCTAGAAATGAGAGCTGTGCTTTATGCTCTTCAGGCTTTTCAGCACATTCTTCAGCAAAAGACCCTGTTGATTCAATCAGACGTGTGTGTGGTGTGGTGCATCATCAACAAGCGGGGTGCCTGCTCATGTTCTTCTTTGCAGGAAGTGATGCGGGTCTGGAAATGGGCGGTTCTGCACAAGGTCTTTCTTCTGGTGGTCCACGTCCCAGCCATGCAGAGCGTTCTACTTAGACAGTCTCCGCCACACCAGAGTGCGGGCACATGAGTGGGAGCTAAAACAAGAGTACTAGATCATATCTTGACCTTTGGTGTCATCCGAGGTGGATCTCTTAGCAGTCCCATCAAATGCAAAACTTCTGAAGTTTTGCTCACTCGATCCTGGGCCTGGTGTTTTTGGCAAGCGACTGTCGCTTTCTTGGACACGGATATTTCTGTATGCATTTCCTCCTTTCTAGTCTTACAGAGAGTGCTGATCAAGCTACAAACAGAAGGAGCATGAATGATATTGATAGCTCTGTTTTGGCCTCGAGAAATTTGGTTCCCGCTGCTCCAGCAAATGGCAGCAGAACTTTTGGTTCCTCTACCTCTTTCCTACAACCTCTTGGCCCAGGAGGGGGCACACTAGTACATCGGGACTTAAGTCCCTCCATCTTCACAGTGGCTCCTCATGACATAATTAAGCTTCATGGTATGGGGTTTCTCCTCGGGTAGCTCAGATTTTTGGTAGAGGCAAGAAAGCCATCTACCAGAGCTACTTATGCCATGAAGTGGACACGCTTTTCCATTTGGGCCACCTCAAGTCTTGGGACCCTTTCTCATGTCCCTCCTCAGGTCATGGAGTATCTTCTCTATCTGTCGGACCTGGACTTGAGCTACTCATCACTGAAGGTGCATCTAGCGGCCATCTCTGCCTACCATGATTTAGTAGGGCAAGACTCTGACTCAGTTAGAAGTCTCCAAAATCTTAAGGGTATCTTGCATCTGAAACCCCAGTTCGTAACCCTGCTCCACTGTGGGACCTTAATTTTCTTTTAGAAAATTTACCTTACCTCCCTTTGAACCGACAAGGACATGTGTCATGCACTTTTATCCTGGAAAGCACTCCGCACTCTCTAACCCACAAAACAAGAAGCAGGCAAGTCCCACTCACCATTAATACATACCTAGGAAATACCCCTGAACAAGTGCCAATTTTCAAATATCTTGGAATCAACTTTGATCAAGGCCTAACCTTTGCAACTCACATTGATAGTACAGCAAAACTATTAATCAGCGAATTGGGATTCTGTATCGGAACCGACAGCTTCTTACCCATTCTGCACTGAGGATTGCCATCAATCCTCTATCATCTCAAGTCGTAATTATGGCTTATTTATCATGTGATCTGCCACTACTACAGCACTTAGTCGCATTACAACATCCCTAAATAAGGCCTGTCGGTTGCTCACTGGTGCACACCGCGTACCCTACATGTGAACTCTATGCTGACTCAGGTTGGTTGCAACTCTCAAACCGGATAAAGTACCTTACCTGCCTGATGGCGAAAAAATCCACTCTGGGCCTCACTCCACCCTGTATCCAAGACCTGTGTGCCCGAGCGCTAGCACCTGTTTTACCAGAAGATCAGAACACCAGCCTCCAAGTCCCCTGATGCTGGACTTCTCAGGGACAAAGATCATTTTGCCTATAGAGTACTGAGCTGGCTAAATACCCTCAGCACTCATATTACTGCCTCCTCCTCTCTAGGTATTTTCAAATCAAGGCTTTTCTCTCACCTTGCCTCCTCCAGCTCCTGTGACTGCCCTGATTAAACCTCCTATTTTCTCACTACCCACCCTGTCCTGTTATTTGACAAAGACATGTTTGGAAACCTTTTCTCCTGCTATTGTCTGCTCCCACACCTTTCACTTACCCTCTCTGTTCTGGACTTTTCCCTATTTGTTTCTCCTAATCTGGCATGACCTCTTTCTTGTAATGATAATGTGATTATTGAAATCTCATGTCCTTTTGCACAAATGATTTGATATGTATTTGTTTTATTGCTCTTGACACAACACAAATTGTTGTGTTATCTATATAATCTTTGTACTGTACCTAATTGATGTGGAACCTTTGTAAAAGAGCCTCTGGCTCAAAGGTAGTAATTCCTAGAACAATAAACAAAACAAAACACTCTTTTAGTTGCAGTCACTTCAGCTCGAAGAATTTCTGAGCTTCAGGCCCTGATGTGTAGGTGCCTTGTTTGATTTTTCACAGAACCGGGTGGCTCAGCACACAAATCCTGAGTTTCTTCCAAAAGTTGTTTTGGAGACTACCCTGAATCAGTCTCTTGAATTGTCTGTGTATTACACGAGCATTCTAATCCGGGGAGGCCATCCTGCATATTTAGGCGTTCACAGGATTTTCGTTATTATACAAACAGGACTAAATCTGTCTACAATTTGGATCAGCTTTTGTTTAGCACACGAAAAGGAAGGTGCAGCAGTTTCCAAACAGTTCCTTTCCAAATGGCTAGCCAACTACATTAGTTTCTGTTCGAGAAGTATGGTAGAGTCTTTCTGGGGCAGGTGAAAGGACATTCTACCAGGGAATGGCTGCCTTTACAGCCTGTTTCAGAAATGTATCTGCTGCAGAAATCTGCGTGGCTGCTACTTGGAGTTCCATCCACACTTTCACAAACACTAGTTTGGACATTGCCTCTCGTTGAAGGGCTGGTTTTGGACTAGCAATCCTCCAGGGACTCCTGTCCTAAATCTCTGGCTGTCTACCAGATCTCTGTTCCAGCCTCCATGATCTGTCTTAGGGTGGAGCTCTTGCAGCAGGTAATGCCATTAGGACTGAAGCCGTCAGGCGTCAGGACCACGGAAGACTTGTGAAGACTTGTAGCTAGCAGTCTGAGGCAGGGGACCACCCTTGATGTCGGCTCCGCCCAATATCAATCAATCAATCAAATATTTATTCAGGCGGACATCATTGAGCAAAGCTCATTTACAAGATGGACCTGATAAGGTCAAGGTTCGATGGTTGGTACATTAGCAGATATATACAAAACACTTGTAATTAAACAGATACAGTAATATAAATATATATACAATAATTGAAGGGCAGAGGCTGAGTAACCCTAACAGGACAAGATAGGATACAAGAAAATACACTAGAAGAATCCAGTATGTACAAATCCCAATAGAGGCCAAACAAGCACGTAAACATAAGGTACCCAGAATTGCAGGCTCCAGGAAAACTAAAGCAGACAAACAGATATAATGATTGACTGACAGCAAAAAGTGGTGATTACAGCCTCTGACAAATGACATGGAAGGCTGGTGGGGTTCAGACAGAGGCTATGGCTAATAGTAGTAGGAGGTATGGGGAGTAATTAAGGTTGAGGTAAGTGCCAGGAGTTGATGTGAAGATCATAGTCGGGAAGCAAAACTGCAAAAATGGTATGATGGGGCTGAGATACCAAGTAAGGGGGCTGCATGGGAGGGAAAACTAAGGGGATAATGTATGGGAGAGCTACCAATTATAGTTGCTGACTGGAAGGGGAGGGTTGTGAATGTGACTGGACTAGGTCTTGTGGTAGCAGTTGCATTTCTCTGGGAAGAGTCTTATGCAGAGCTTTTTAAAGGATGCTAGAGGTATAAAGTTGGTCAACTTTAGGGTCCTCTGTAGAGAATTCCATGCCATTGCTAGAGAGTTGCTGATTGCAGACCTCCGTGCGGGTGTAGACTTTGGGTATCTTGAGCGTGATGAAGTTGTTGCTTCTTAGGGCAAGGAACTAGCTGTGGCCAGTGTAAAGCAGTCTAAAATATAGATTGGAAGTTTATTAGACAAAGCTCTGTAAATCCACAGTGCAGCATTTCTGTTCCTTCTGAGCGTCAGGCATTGGTATAAAGGGGTGGTCCCTGGCGCCTCCTCAGTTCTTTCCACTTGATAAACCACGCATAATTTAAACCTCGGATGCCTCTCTTGGCAGTCGACAGCCATCGAATGTCAGTTTAGTTATCTAATTCTTTCAAATCCTTTTCTGTCACCCTCTCCACTGCGACAAAAGTCAAGTGTGCGTGCAGGAAGCAGATCCCGGCCAAAGATGGCCACGCGGCCTGCCTCCTCTGCCTAGGCCGGAACACCAGCCTGCGCCTGCACATATGTCAAAAATTCAACCAGAAGACGCGCGCCAGGAGGGCCCACACATTCAAGACCTTCCTTCTAAAGAAGAAGCTTGCGGCCATGCAGCGAGGATCCGGAGCCAGCTCATCCTTCTCCACCAGTGATTCCCCACCCAAAGACAGGTCATCTGGGGAAGCATCACCACAAGGATAAGGATCAGGCCAGCTCTGAATCCTGTCCTAGGGTCGCCAGCCAAGCAGGCCTTGTCTTCATCGTCCTCCGTAAGAGGTCCGTTCTGTTCCTGCCCAGCTGTCCGAACCCTAACTTTCATCTACGCCCACTCCCACCTCTTCACAGGGCAAACACCGGAGTCTGCCCTCGTCGGGACACCATTCACTCTTCCCAAGGCTCATCAACTTCTAAAAACCTCAGGGTCGACCCAGAAAGCCTGTCCAGGGCATCAGGACAGGCCCAGTTCTTCTGAGAAAGGAAGCGTGCAGAAGAACCTGCAGGAGGAGCCACCTGAGCTTGGATGCCTCCCCTCAGGCTAAGGTGCACCACCCCTCAGACCAGCGCCAGCCTAGCCGCTCGCCTACCCCATCGACCCGCTCCCCACGCCAGACATGGGCGTGCAGATGAGGACCAGCCGTCCGCCCCTCCACCGGGACGCACCTCCAGATACCAGACCTTCAGATGAAGGCGACACTGGTCGCCGGCCCACGGACGCCGAGGTCCCTGACCTGACCTGAAACCCGCCGAGCCAGAGCCCCAGACACCTGCACCTAAAGACCCGATGCCGCGCCCTCAGATACTGCACTGGCCCTGTGGTCGCCCCAGTAGCAGACGGAGTCTGTTCACTACTTGGTGGAACACTGTGAAGACCCCCAGACACGTTCCTCCTCCACCACCCATGGGTCCCCCACCCACCCCAGAGCCTCAAGGGAACCAGGGTGAGCACCCGAGTTCACATTCTGAGGGGAAGGGAAAGAACGGCCTTCATCTCCCATCTCCTTCATCCCCTCTGTCATGTCCTCCTCGGATGAGGGCGGCGTGGATTCTAATTTTTCAGATGGGGAATTCTGCCCCTCCCCAGAACCTAAAGATTCTCCGTGGTCCCCTCCGGATGATACCTAATTTTTGGACATTATGAGGCACATCAGGCCATATATGAGTGGGACACTGAGGATCTGGACCCAGAGCATAAATGCCTGGCCAAGTTCCTCTGGGAGAAGGAACCCAATCCTTTGGTGATCCCACCATTTGTGGAACCGTTTAGGATGCAACACGCCTTACCTGGCGACACCATCCTCCATTCCAGCAGTCCCTAGGAAGCAGACAGACTTTACAAGCCTCCAAAGTCCGAGGCCTTTCCTGGCCAAACAACCCAAAGGCCAGATGCGTTAGTCCTCACAGCTGCCCGGCAGGAGGTCTCAACCAAAGCCAAAGCACTTGAGTTCCCAACCTCCAGATCCCATCTCCAAAAGCTAGACGGTCGGGGCCGTAAAGTCTTCTCCTCAGCTACTGGGGCTGTCAGGTCGTTGAACTTTATGGCCCACATGATGTCCTATCAGCAATCACTGTGGAGGAAGACAGCGGGCCTCGTGGAAGCTATGCCTGACTCCGACTCCAAACAGGAAATTCTGGCGTGTGCCCAGTCGGGTTAGGATGTGGACAAACGCGCTCCGGTGTTCATACGACGCTGTAGACATGGCCTCCAGGGCAGCCGCCTCGAGAGTCTGCATGAGATGGCAGTCTAGCTCCAGCTCACTGGTTTCCAGCCGACCTGCAAGAGTCCATCCTGGATTCCCTTTTCAGGGTCCATTTTGTTCGCCCGGAAGTTGAACAAATGGTAAAACAGCTCAGGAGTCTGGGAAAGCAGGGGCTGGACGTGCACCGCATGTACAAATCCAGCCTCAGGAACCCCGCCAGCCCTTTTCATATAGAGTCAGGGCAGGACGGGAGTAAACAGTCCATGGTAAGGGATTTAAGAGGTGAGGTCACCTTGACCCTCAAGGTTCTCAGGGCCACTAGCAGCTACCCGCTTGAATGTTCCAGTATCACTGCAGACCAATGGGTTCTGGACACCATTCAGAAAGAGTTATCGATAAGTTCATCTCTATCCTCCGGACATCCCACCACCCCGCCCATTGTCCATCGGATCACAGTCTTCCCTAGAAGCCGATATTCAACAGCTCCTAAAGAAGAGAGCCATCCAAAAGATTCCACAGGCCCAGAAAGGAAAGGTTATCATTCCCATTTCTTCCTCGTCCCGAAGAAAACTGAGACCTTCGTCCAGTTCTGGATCTGAGCCAGCTCAACCTCTTGGTAAAATACTAGAGGTTTCAGATGGCCACTCTGGCAGATCTCTTTCCCCTGCTCCAGCAAAGCGGACTGGCTGTGCTCCCTAGATATGCAGGATGTCTACATGCATATGAAGGTCCTGAAGTCCCACAGAAAGTTTCTGCGATTCAGCTTCAGGAGACAGGCACTACCAATTCCGGATACTTCCTTTCAGCCTTTCCTCAGCTCCCAGGGTCTTCACCAAGTGCCTGGCGGTGGTAGCGGTGGCCGCCCTCTGCAGGAGAGGCCTCTTTGTCTACCTCACCTGGGTGATTGACTTCTCTCCTCTCAGTCGGAGGAGGAGCTCCTAATCACCCTGTGAGAGAGACGCACAGGCTGTATTTTTCCCACTTGGGGATTACAGTAAATTGGACAAAGTCACACCCCTGGCCAACACAAAGGTTGCAGTTCATAGGGGCTGTTCTGGACACGGACAGGGAAGAGCTTTTCTGCCTCCAGACAGAGCAGACCGCCTTTGGTCTTTGGCCAGGGGGGCTCCGGAAGACCCCCTCTTCCCTGCCCGGTGGTTCTACAGCTTCTAGGCCATATAGCCACAGTACCCTTAGCCAGACTCCATATGAGGACTCTACAGTGGCATTTCAAGGTTCAGTGGGACCAATTGGTGGACGATCTGGATCTCGAATCCGGATCTCTCAGGTGTACATCGTTCTCGAATGGGTGGCTCCGTCGACAGTCTAACTGGAGGAGTTCCTTTCCGGAGACTTTCTCCTCTTCAGACTTTAACCACAGATGCCTCTCTGGCCGGTTGGAGGCTCATTTAAGGGATCACAGGACCGGGGATCTTAGTCTGCCACAGAGAGCTCTCTACATATCAGTGTTCTGGAAATGAGAGCAGTGTTGAATGCATTAACCAATTCAGAGACCAGCTTCAGCTGGGTCCTCTCCTGGTGCAGACAGACAACACACCAGTGGTCTTCTACATCAGCAAACAAGACACATTGTCCCTCTCTTGGACAGGAAGTTCTTGCACGCCCCTTCCCTAATTCAGAGAGTACTGCTCAAATCGCAGTCAGATGGAGCAGAATGATTCTGGTGGCTCCTCTATGGCCTTGTCAAATCTGGTATCCTGCTGCTCCAGCAGCTGTCTCTGGAGTCTCCAGTTCAGTTGCCACTCTCCACCCACTTGCTTCTCACAAGAGCAGGGACTCTCGTTCAACCTGCTGTCTCTTCACCTGCACGCATGGCTCCTGCAGTCCTAGCAGAAGAGAGACTAGGACTAGGTCCGTGCTGACTCTTAACCAGGACATCAACCTTCCGGTTTATTATCCGAGTTTGCTAACCAAAGTGAAGCACTGTTGCACACCTTGGATGTTCACTGTATTGTGAGGTATTACTTCCACAGGACTCGCTCCTCCAGACAGTCAGACCAGTTGTTTGTCTCATTTGCCAAGCGAATGCTTTGAGCTCCTGTTTCTAAACAGTCACTAGCCCGTTGGCTGGTACAGTGTATTCGTTCTATCAGCACCACAACAGACCTCTTCTGGGTGCAGTTAGGGGCTGCTCTACCAGAGTGGTGGCCTCTTCCTTTGCAGCACTCAGGAATGTCTCTTCAGCTGACGTTTGTGTGGCAGCTCGTGGAGTTCAGTCCACACTTTTGTCAGGCACTACAGCCTGGACATTGCGTCCAGAAGAGCAGGTTTCAGATTAGCAGTCCTGCAGGGCCTTCTCTCATAAGGTGCTTTTCATCAGTTGTTTATTTCAGCACATCTCACCACCCTATCAGACCTGGGCCTATCCTTGGGTACTGCTTGGGACTCAGTCCTAATGGTATCACCTGTTGCAAGAGCTCCACCCTTGAAGATGGATAGTACAGATCTTACTTCAGAAACAGCTCTTGCAGCAGGTTACACTATTATGATTGTAGCAGGCAGCACCAGGACCTGAAATTTCACAGCTAGCAGTATCCAGCGGGGACCGCCCTGATGACCCTGCCTCCGGCGTCCAGGCATCATATAAAAGGCGGTCCCCAGAATCAGTTCTTTTCCGCCGTCGACTCGCCAGCATACGGCCTCACGGTCCCACTCTAGCGTGCGATGACTAGAACTTTCAAGGTTTTACCTGCTAATGACATCCCTCAAGTGTGCCTGCGGCAAACAGATCCCTTTCAAGGATCTCCATTCTTCCTGTCTCACGGTGCTCAGGCCTGGAACATGACTCCAAGGCCTGCTCCTTTTCAGGGGTTCAACAGTCGTACCGGATCTGCCCGGAAGGCACTTCAGGGTTCCTCTTGGAAGAAAAGTTAAAAGCACGGACAAAGACCCTACCTCAGAGGAGAGTCTACCTCCCATAAGCACGCGGACAAGCATCGGAGAAGGCCAGGTCCAGATCCCCTAACCGGGCCCTCGACTCGTGCACCAGCTCAGGCTCCATGCGCCAGACCGCTTCTCCTCCAGGGCTCATTCTCAGCCCCTCCAGTAAAGGTTAAGTCTTCAGGCAGCACTTGCTTCTCTGCATCCCATCAAGACTTCCAGGCCTTGCTTCCTCAACACCCTCCCTTGCCTCCTCGAAGTCTTCAGACCGTCACCAGTCCAAGTCCTCTTGAAACCAGTTTCCTCAGAGAGACGCCAGGACTCCGACGCTAGATCGGCCTCCCAGCCTCCTAGGGTCAGGATCTCTCCCAGGAAGACTAAGGACCTGACGTCCCTAAAACGGATGACTGACCCGCGGGCTTCTGACCCTTCATCGGTTAACGCCCGTCAGACCAGGCGTCAGCTAAGCACCCAACATCAGTGAGGCGCTCACGGGCCAAGACTGCCTCCCTGTCACCGGTGGACACTGGTCATCAGGACTCTACAGAGGAGGACCTGACGTTGCCTGATGACCAGGCAGGCGATAATGAGGACGTCTGGCTTCCACAGGAGCCTTCGCCAAACCGGTGACACCCCTTGGATCTGATGCCCGATACCGTTGACAGACCACCGCGCCAGGTCCGTCCGTCCGGTATGGAATATTCAAGAGGTCAAAATCTCTTTACCTTTTGGTGGGACACAATAAAGAAGGATGTTATCCCAGTCAAACCTCCTCCCTCTACTCCTTCACCTTCTACTCCTTCTCCACCGCAGGGGCCAGCAGGAAGACCACACGACCCCCAAGGAACCTACTCCATCTCCTAGGGAGGATCCAAAGAACAGAGAAGGCCCCTTTAAGATCAGCCTCAGGGTCTCCCAGTCCAAGCGCACTCAGATGTCGACGGTCCACTCTGCAGGGATGACTCTAGACCTGACACCTCAGATACCTCCAGGTCTCCTTTTCCAATCAGCATCCTATCACCTGACCCACAAGACCTGCCCAGGTCACCTCCGGATGATCCTCTTTTCTGAAATCATGAGGCACATCCATGAGAACATGGGATGGGATTCGGAAGATCTTGACCCGAGAGACAGCGCCTGGCTCGTTACCTTGACAGAAGGACCTGAACCCTGTTGGTGGACACCTTCATGGACATCACCAAGGGCTGCGTGGAGCGTCACACTCCACCCGCGGTGCTGAAGAAAGCTGACCGCCTGTACAGGGCCCGGCAGAGGACCAGTACTTGGCGCAACAACCCTGGGTGATTCCTGGTCATTCACGGTCTCCCATGATAGGTCTCAATGACCACAGCATCTGAGTACACAGCCAGCGGACCAGGAATCCAAGCAGTTGGATGCCCTGGGGAGGCTGTATGTGGCTGCTACATGCTCCATCAGGTCACTGAACTATCTAACTCGTATGGTTCAGTTTTAGAATGTCCTGTGGGAACAGGGTCAGGACCTGGTTGACAAACTACTGGATGGAGAGCAGAAGGCGGAGCTCTTGAACCTGCTCCACACAAGGTCAGATGTGGGGACCCAAGTGTTAGAGCGCATATGATTCTGTGGACTCTGCCTGCCAGGGCGCAGCTTCAGGCGTCTGTCTCCGGAGACGCTCCTGGCTCCATGTCTCTGGTTTTACCCCGACGGACAGAAGAGTATCCTGGATGTCCCTTATAACGGAGAGGTCCTGTTTGGTGAACCCTCTGAAAGGTTATCACCAAGCTTCAGGATGCCAGGAAGGCAGTAAGGACTGTACAGGCCATGTACAGACCCAAATCTGTTTTCCTTTCGTAGGAACCAGAACCATTTCATGGCTGACAACAACGACAGCAGCCACGTTCTGGCCAAGCGGCAAAGGGGCACATTCCATCGTAAGGCTCAACCTAAGTCTTCCCCAGGCTGAGGTCAGTGGTGTACCAAACTGGCCCAGCCCTACGAGAATAATGCCGCCACAGCATGACTCATTCTCGGCCCTCCTCCGCCTCTGGATCAGCGGGCAGAAAAGGTCGGGAGGTATCGCTCCCCATTGTTCAGGTGGTGATCAATTACAGCCAGACTGGTGGGTCCTTCAACTGGTCAAGAGGTCACTTTATAGAATTCCTTGACCACCCACCATCAAGACCTCCCCTGCTTTCCCGTTATTCTGGTCAGCACGCACTGCTCATACAGCAGGAGGTGTTCGCGCTTCTGGGAAAGGAAGCTATGGACACGTCCAAGGAACCAGAGGTGCAGGTTACTATTCCCACTTCTTTCTGGTTCCCAAAAGACAGGGGACCTCTGTCCGATACTGGATCTCAGCGATCTCAACGCTTTGGTCCTTTCAAATGCTTCCGCATGGTGACCCTACCGGTTTGATTCCCATGCTCAAGCAGGCGCCTTCCTAACGTCCTTGGACATGCAGGATGCCTACCTGCAGATACCCATTGCTCGAGCGCACAGGAAATTCTTGCCCTTCAATTTCTAGGTCGCCATTATCAGTTCCGAGCCCTCCCTTTCGGACTGTCCTTGCACCTCGGGGTTTATGAAGTGCATGGCAGTCGTGGCGGCGGCTCTAAGGAGACAAGGCCACTCATCGTTCCCCTACCTGGACGACTGGCTCCTCATGGTACCCTCTCGGGAGGCTCTGATGTCCACAATTCACTGTACTCAGTCCCTGTTCGGACGTTGGGCATCATTATCAATCAGGAGAAGTCACACCTGGTTCCGCCACAGAATCTGCAGTTTATAGGCGCAGTTCTGGACACCATCCAGGGAGAGCTTTTCTGCCCCAGGACCGAGCGGAACACATCAGATCCCTCATCAGGGACATCTTGGCAAAGAAGACTGTCCCAGCCAGACTGGTCCTTTGCCTGCTCGGACACATAGTTGCAGCCATTGCAACAGTCCTGCTAGCGTCTCCACATGCGGGTGACCCAGTGGATGTTACGGGTTCATTGGGATCAGAAGCAAGACCATTTGCAGCTTCCGATCGGATCACAGATGCGTAATCCGGGATTGGCAATGGTGGCTAGATTCACAGAACCTGTTGGCAGGGGTCCCTTCCTTGCCCATCTCCGATTTGTGACGCTTTACCGGATGCCTCAGGTTTTGGTTGGGGAGCACAGCTCGGCGGGGTCAGGTCTCAGGGCTCGTGGACACCCCAGGAGCTCATCTCCACATAATATTTTGGAAATGAGAGCAGTTCTTTATGCCCTGCAGGCCTTCCAGTTGGAGATCCCAATGGTACTCTCCTATTACAAACAGACAATACCGTAGTGATGTATTACCTCAACAAACAAGGAGGTACCCATTCCTATCTGCTTTGCAGAGGCCATGAGGCATGGGATTGGGTTCTACAACACGGCGCAAACCTCATTGCTGTTCATGTCCAGGAGTGGACAGCGTCGCCATGAGCAGCCTGAGCAGCTCTCAGACCAGAGTCCAGGAGTGGGAACTACTCCAGGAGGTGTAGAGGATCTGTTTCACAGATGGGGCATACCAGAGTTGGACCTTTCGCTTCCCCGTCCAACGCAAAACTGCCCAATTTCTGCTCACTAGATCCAGGACCTGGTGTTTTCTGGCAAGAAGCTTGTCCCTCTCCTGAGCGGGCAGATTCCTCTACACGTTTCCTCACTTCCTGTTGATCCAGAGGGTCCTATTGAAACTCTACAGAGAGCAGGCGACGCTGATAGTTATCGCTTTTTGGCCCTGACAGATTTGGTTCCTCTGCTGCACCAGCTGTCCCAGGAACCTCCGTGCCTCTGCCAATCAGCTCTCACTTATTGTCCCAGGAGGCAGGTCCTTTGGTCCATCTGGACCTTCACTCTCTCAACCTGCACACCTGGTTCCTAGAACATAACTATCATGCGATGCGGGTCTCGCAAGAGGTAGCAGATGTTCTAGCAGCTGCTAGAAACTGGCCACTCATGCCACATAAGCCATGAAATGGTGCAGATTTTGCCTCTGGGCCCAAGCATGAGGACTTTCCCGATGGATTGTCTGGAAAGGTCAGTCCTGGACTACCTCCTGTCTCTCTTCCAGGCAGGCTTGGCCTACTCTTCTATTAAAGTACACCTTTGTGCCATCTCAGCCTATCATCGCCTATAGGCCGACATCCCATAACTCAGTTGGACACAGCACGAGCCTTCCTGAGAGGTGTTCTCCACCTTAGACCTCCGATTAAGGATTCTATTCCTCCATGGGGTTTACCCTTTGTCCTGGAGCAGCTCATGCTGCCACCTTTTGAACCAGCCGCGATTGCGAGCTCGTCTCTAACATGGAAGGCGTTATTTTTAGTGCCGTTACTTTGGCCAGAAAGATTTCTGAACTTCACACTGATGTGCAAAGAACCTTATTTGGTTTTCCACCAGGACAGGGTGTCCCTAGGTCAAATCTAAAGTTTCTACCTAAGGTGTTCTCAGCTCTCACCCTCAATCAGGACATTTGCTTACCAGTGTATTTTCCTAAATACTCTAATAGAGGAGAGCCCTGTTGCACACTCTAGATGTGCATAGGTGTCTAAGATACTACCTGACCAGAACCAGGCACCACCATAAATCTGATCAGCTTTTTGTCTGCTTAGCCCATAGGATGATGGGAGCTCGGTTTCTAAACAATCGCTGTCCAAGTGGCTCATCCATTGTATCACGTTCTGTTACCAGAACGTAGAAACCTTTCGAGGTGCGGTTAGGGTCATTCCACAAGGGGTGGCTACCTCCTTGAGGCCATGAAGAACATGTCCACTTCAACCATCTGCGCAGGAGCTACTTGGAGCACTGTGCACACCTTTATCAGGCATTATAGCCTGGATGTTGCATCACGGTGAAGAACTGCTTTTGGTCTAGCAGTCCTTCAGGGACTCCTATCCTAGGCTTCCGTCCAACTCGCAATCTCTACTTAGCCTCCCCACCTAGAGGGATTTCCAGTATTGCTTGGGAATCAGTCCTAATGGTGTAACCTGCTGCAAGAGCTGTTTCTTGAAGTAAGATAGTGCAGTTACACAAGAACTTACGTAACAGTAGATCTTGAGAACAGCTCTTGCAGCAGGTAGTTTCCTCTCACCATCCCCTCTGGAGGTAGAGTTGTTCTGATCTGTTTTCTAGGATTAGGTGTTTCTAACACCACTCTGAATACCTTTTGATGGCGGATCCTCAGTCTCCAATTCTGATGTCATCTAGTGGCGGGAGTCTCCGGTGGGAGAACTGGGGATTCTGGGGAACTGCCCCTTTTATATGATGCCTGATGTGGGGCGGGGCGAAGTCAGTGGTGGACCCCACTGGATACTGCTAGCTAGAAAATTTCCAGTGGGTCCTGGCGCCTGCCGTCTTCAGTCCTATTGGTGTAACCTGCTGCAAGAGCTGTTCTCAAAAGATCTACTGTTACGATAAGTTCTTACGTAACTGTACTTTCATAAGAACTTACTGTAACAGTAGATCTTTGAGAGGAACTGTTGCAGCAGGTGGCTTCCACCCTACATCCCCCAGGATAGTATTTTGGTTTATATCACCAGATCATGGTGGGGACTTCCTGCTCGATCCACCAGTTTGTTTCTATCTGGGTCTCTGGTGGGAGAACCGAGGTGGCACCAGGGACCTCCCCTTTATACCACATCTGACGTCGAGGTTGGAGCCAGCGTCGGGTCCCCTGCCTCAGACTGCTAGCTACAAGTTTTCTGTTGGGTCCTGATGCCTGATGGCTTCAGTCCTAATGGTATTACCTGCTGCAAGAGCTCCTCTCGAAGATCTGCTGTTATGGTGATTTTTACGTAACTGTACTTTTTCCTGTTCCTTGGACTCTGATTGCTTGGGACTCTGTCCTCAAGTTATTACCTACTGCAAGAGCCCTCATGAAGTAAGATAGTACAGTTACATAAGAACTTTACCGTAACAGTAGATCTTCTAGAAAGCTCTTGCAGTAGGTAACCTTTTTCCCACCCACCTTCCCCTCTTTTATTCACAGCTCTTTTTCCAGAAGCCCTTTCTTGAATTCGAGGAGCTCTTCCCATTCTCCTGTCATGACTCTCTGAGTCTCCGGCAGGAGAACCTGAGGGCAGACATGGGGACTGCCCACTATATAGTGTCATGTTGACATTGGTCATGTGATGGGTGGGTGGTCCCCGTCAGACACTGCTAGCAAAAGTTTCCATGTGGTCCTGGCGTCAGGGGTGCAGTCCTACAAGTTATAACTTACTGCAAGAGCCTCTCTCGAAAGATCTACTGCTGCAGTAAATTCTTACGTAACTACTACTTTTTTTTTTTTTTAACTGGCATTCCACATTGAAAACAATGTCCGCATGGAAAACTACCATTTTCAGTGGTCCAAGAAGAAGCCGCTTGGTTTGCCTTTGAACGCAGTGTGCTGTGCGTATGTAGTTTGTCCGTCAAAGTGGGATTCTTCTTGGATGTCACCAGTGGCAAACCTAAACCTCCAATTTTGAGTATCCCGTTTGTAGAATATGCCAATTCCTTGTCAAAACTGCCAAATTTCCCCCACTGACGTATAAGCAGTGGAGAACACAATTCTGTTCTCCATCTCCTCTCTCTTTGTGTTACAGTAGTTCCTCTCTAGATATGTTCATTACTTCAGCTCACTGCTTCCTGTACATTTTATGCCTTTTATTCCCTGTTCACAAAGCGTGTGGCCATGTTCTCTGCTTCCTTTCTACATTCCTGCTCATTACTGCAATTTCTCTTAGCCCTTATGATCTGGGGATACTGTCCTTTAGCTTGGGATCATGAAGCTCTGATGATACGAACATAGAACGCCAGCAGAAGCAGGCCTTACGGTCTATCGAGGCTGCTTGATTGTGCAGCTAGCCCCTCAACTTACAGCCGCCCGCCCTCTTCATCACAACCCCACCCCATCCCACCCCTCTTAAAGTCACCCACCATTCTGCAGGATACTCACCCTTGGGCAGAGCATTCCACCTGTCCACCACCCGTTCAGTGAAAAAATATCTCCTGATTTCCCTCTTGAATCTTCCCCCATCCAATCTCAGCTGATGCCGTCTCGTATCCCTCTCTCTTCTAAGCTGGAAATCCTTCTGTATTAGCCTTTTTTATCCTTTAAGGTATGTAAGGTTTCAATCACATCCCCCATCTCTCCTCTCCTCCAGGAAGTACATGTTCAGGTCGCCTAATCTGTCCCTGTGGGACTGTCCCTCAATCCCTGAATCATCTTGGTCTCCCTACGTTACCCCTTCCAACAATTTGGTGTCCTTTTTCAGGAATGGGCCGCCAGTATTGCATGCAGTACTCCAGGTGCGGCCTGACCAGAGATCTGTACAAGGGAAGGATCACCTCCTATTTCTGGAGGAGATTCCCTCGCTATACAACCCAGCATCCTGTTGGCTTTTGCTGCCGCTTTCCTGCACTGAGCTGAGTTGTTCATGCTGCTGTTATAAGCACCACCAGATCCTTTTCCTCCTCAGTGCTTTCCAGCTGCACCATTCCCAGCTAATAGCTCCTCCCTGGTTTCCAGCTCCAAAATGCAGTACCTTGCACTTCTTGGCATTGAATCCCAGCTGCCATGTTTCCGACCACTCCTGTAGTTTTGTCAGGTCCTCCTGCAGCCTCTTCCGGCCTTTGATGTCATCTACCACAAGCTCCCATCTTCGTGTCGTCCAGTGAACAGACTGATCCTACTCCGAATCCCATGTGATGTATCAGCTATGTATGTCCCAAACAGCACTGGTCCCAGTACTGATCCCTGTGGCACCCCACTCGCCACGTCCCCTTGGTGATGAGGGTCCCCCCACACTCTGCTGCCTTCCATTCAGCTCAGTTGACGATCCATCTAGTCATCTTCATTTGCACCACTATATATTCCAGCACCCCCAGCCTCCCATGTGGCACAAAATCAAAGGCCTTGCTGAAGTCCAAATACAGGACATCCACCGCATGTCCCCTATCCAGCTCCCTGGTCACCCAGTCGTAATACTCAGTTAGATTTGTAATAATGTAACAGGGTATTCCTGTCCGTCTGTGTCATAAAAGTTTACTTTCTAAAGTATTGTCACTTTTATAAATCAGAAGGTCCAGAAAAGAAATCTGGTCTTCATTCGCCTCCATGGAGAATAGTAGATCCTGATTCCTGCTATTCAAAAATCCTTAAACCTGTCCAGTTCCTCTTTCGTACCTTCCCAAAGCAGAAGCACATCATGGATAAAGCGTTTCAAGTTTTGAAAATTGATTAATGACTACATCAAGTATGTGTGTTTCAAAATTCCACATGTACAGATTGGCATATGAGGGAGCCATGGTGCTCCCCATTGCCGCCTCTGTCGTCTGTAGATAAAAAATAGTCTTCAAATCTGAAATAGCTCTTATTGAGAACAATTTCAGTCAAGCTTAATAGGAATTCTGACAGTGGGAATTGGTCCTGCCTCACCCCCAAAAAAAGCTGCCAGGCCTTCATGGTGCGATATGCTAGTGTATAGGCCCTTTATATCTAGGGACATCTACCATATGTTCGGTTTAATCCTTGATTATTAATGTCCTTTATAATATCTGTAACATGGCTGTGTCCTTGATATATGTGCCCATTTTGCTCACCTCCTGTTGGATGTAGAAATCCATATATTTAGATAGTGACTCCAAGATAGAATCTACCCTAGAGACTATTGGTCTCCCTGGGGGTTTTGTCATGACTGTGTGGACCTTGGGTAGAACATAACGTAAAAGGGATTCTAGGGATTTTGTCATCATGCCCTTTCATTTTCGATTGCACCACCTTTGCCCACCCTTGTTCCAGAAAATCTCTAATTTCTGCACCGATCTCCTCTGTTGGGTCTCCTTCCAGTGAAAGATCTCTCTCAACTGCCTTAGGCATTCCTGTTTATAGTCCTCATACCTCCATAATGCAATCCCTCCACCCTCTCTTCTGGGCTTTATCACTATTGATTTGTCTTGTTCTAGTTTTTCAAGGTCTCTCTTTCAGCCCTTATCAAGTTATTATAGCTGGGAAATGCTACTTATTCTTAACCATCTTTTATCTGTTTTTCGACTACTGTTATATATGTTTCTGCCACATCTGTTCCTTTTGGTGGGTTGAAATCTGATTTGATCCCCTAACATTGTTTGTAACCTTTGTTTCTTGTTATTTGGTTTCCTGTGGTTTATCTCTGAACCAATCTGCTGAACAAATTTTTATGTAAAATTTCTGAAGGTCTAGTTCCAGCTGAAATTCATTAGTACCCTTGTTAAAGAGAGAGAGAGAGAGCCCTTCTGAGAACCTCTGATTTCATGGTCACTGATCTCTCTGCCACTTTAGTTAAAGACAGCTACTGGTTCCTCTGCTGCCCCCTCTCCTCCGCCTCTTACACCACACACTCCTCTCTGACCTCCGTATGACCCTCTGTAAGAATGAAGAGACACTGGAACACATGGGCGAACTGTTGTATGAACTTCCATATGTTTCTGTACAGCTTTTGGATTTCTGAGCCGTTTCCTTTCTGCCTGCCTTCAACTGATATTTCACTATTTTTGTAACATTGATAACTAAGTGAGCATCTATTCTTGAATGCATTAGTCGGTTTTTTAATACATTTTTATAACAAAGTAACATTGAATTTAAAAAGTTTGGCACTTTTATCGGTGGGGGGCAACCACCTTCTAGTCAGAGTTTCAGTGCTCAGTGGCCCCCCGCTGTCTGTAATAAAGGTGAGCTTCAGTGGGGATTGCTTTGCAGCTCTTATCATTTTGGAGGATGTCATTTAAATTTTAATGTTTGTCATTTTTAAGCAGAGAATGTAAGATGTTTTCACTAAATTACAAGTGTTAAGCCTATGTGGCTCTAATGAAAAGCTAAGTTTAGAAAACATTTTATATTTTTTATCTTTGAATTTGCAGGCAGCCTTTTTCTAATGGAGGGCAGTAAAAGACTATAGTAAAAATTGAAGTGGTCATCACATACGAGGTATGAAAAACACTTCAAAATCCATTTAAAATTATTAAGGGCATGCCTTACTCGAATGGGTGTTCTGCCCCTCAGGGCATCACATTCTAGGACAGTTCACTAGCCCATGGGCTGGTTAAAAATAACAGATACTGTATGTGGACTTGAAGTGCTGGCACACTTGTATAGCGCTGTGGTGTATGAGAATACCACTGTTTGGAATTGAAAGAACAATGAATTGCACAGTTGGTAAAATGTATTTTCATAGGTTTGTTTAGATTCCACGCTGTATGGGCCTGATGAAGTGGCGTCAGCTACAAAACTGTTGTCCTGGTTACTTAGTATGGATTTGTGAAATAAAAAGCATTTGTTGAAGAAACTGCATTTTGAGTGGAGTTCGTCCTTCACATTTCATGGGTCTGGACTGGCTTTCCGGATGACGCAAGCATTCATTTGTTTTTGTACTTTGGATGCCGCAAGCATTTGAAGGAGCAGATTGTTGGGCAACCTGAACCACAATTGTTGGAGTTGTACCCTCCACGTGCCCCAGGGCTTTCACCTACTGAGCACTGGTTGTATTGATCAAGGGGCCTTTGCTGGTACTTGAGATGCAGACCTGAATAAGCTGGATGGTGACTGGGATGGATAAACCTTTTTCCATTAAAACAAAAGGTCATTTTATAAGCACAATAACCCACTCCAGAGCATGGGTTTTGAAAAATCAGACATGCCATGGTCCCAATGACAATATCACAGATACTTTCCCACTTGTGATGTCATAAGGTCAACCTGCATCTGGGGAAAGGGGATAGACCTGTGATGATCATGGCATATCCTGTAGAGCGGATGGATGGATGGATGACTTGTACAAGTACAGTGGCTGAGCCACCGCTCTATAATTTTACCACCACCCTATATTTTTGGTCATTATGCTGATTTGTTTTATAAAATTCTCCAAAATTGTCTTTTACCACCATGCTTTATTACACTAACACCCTTTTTTTTTCATTTTTGTAGCTAGTATTTTGTCTCCTGCAGTGCGGTCCCCATCTGGAGGGGTCCCCAGACCCCATCCACCAGCCGATGCTAGCACTTACCCCCAGGGCTTGCCCTACCTGGTGGGGTTCCCCAACCCCTGCCCGAGACCCGGATCTAGTGTGGCTGGCGAGGCAGGGCCTGTGAGGCATCCTTCTTCATCCACCGCAGTGCTCCTTTTTTCCTGCCCCTTGTGAGCACGTGGTACGCAGTGATGCCTATGACGTGTCGCACACTCTCCCATGCATGCCACAGTCAAGCATCTGCCGCGCTCTTGCCCCCACGTTTTTGAGGCTCCATGTCGCCAAGCCCCAGCCTCCGCTTAAGTCAGACTTGCACCGGCTGCTGATTTCCCTCTCCCCGAAGATAGAAGCAGTCTGTTGGATGCTCGATCCATCTCTCCCTGCTGACTCCACGTGGCCTGCAGCTTGTTCCTAAACACAGGTCGCCGGTGTGGCGTCCAGTGCCTCAACCTCAGCGCCACGGGCTGGCACACTAACACTCATTTTGATACCAGTGCACTATGTTACTTAAAATCCAGTTCTGCACATGTACAATGCATACAGGAAGTCCCAAGAATAATGTGCCTTTGACCTGATCACCATCAACCACCCTATATTCTCAGACAGTGAGGAACCCTGGATCTTACTTCGAGAGGTTCCTGCAGTAAGTCTTCACATATAGGACTGTGCCCCACAGCAAACTTGCAGATAGCAATCACCAGCGAGACCTGCTTGACATCTGGTGTCATGATGTCAGCCCGACTATAAAAGGGAGGTCCGTGCCGCTCTCCAGTTCTTTTCCTGCGTTGCCTCAGTAACATTTGGCTCGTGGTTTGAACAGCAATCCAACATCCGTGTTGTATTTTGTCGAAGTTTTCTTCATCTCTTACTAATATTTCTCTCAAAGTTTTCTTCAAATTGATGTCTTTTAGACAGAAGAAAAAGTGCTCTAAGTGTGGTGCTCAAATCCCACATGGGGATGACCATTCCTGCTGCCTCCTTTGCCTGGGTTCTAAACATGACAGCCAGGAGTGTTCCATCTGCCAGGCCTTCAACCAGGCAACCAGAACCAGGCACAAATGGTCCCTCGAAGCCCATCTTCTGACCCGATGCTTGGCATCTATGGAAGGAGCTCCAAAACTGAGGAAGGTCGTGGTGCGGCCCCAAAGAAGAAAAGCAAAGAAGTGCGGGACTGGAGTCCGTCACCACACAAAGGCCTGCAACTGAGTACTTCTTCAAGGCGTCCCGTCCACCTCCTTAGGCGGGCCCCTTCTCCCCCTACTGCCGAGTGAGCAGGCAGGTTAGCCTCCTTGGAGGTTGTAATTTCCTTGCCTTGTCCCTGCCGGTAAGACACCCTCACCTCCAGCAAAGGGTATGCGGCCTCCACCGATCAGTCTAGTGGCGGCCTTCCAGCCATCTCTAGCTCGGCCGGATCTGTTGTATTGGCGCTGGCTCCTCCGACGTCTGTCTGGATCCATCCACTCTCCCGCCGGGCTCCAGTTTGGCCCCGACGCCCAGACAGAGTGAGGACAAGTGAGACCCGTCGTCCCTAGGGTTCTTCACCCCAGGGATGTGCCACCTGCTCCTTTGCTTTTTGCATTAGCCAGATCGCACTTGGACCTGCCGTCAGGGGCCCTCGAGCTCCCCCCTCACCAGGCCTTCCACCGCCTCTGGACAGGAGTCCGTTGCTGGCTGGGGATCCTGCCATGGAGCCTGCACCCTCTGGTACTTCTGGCCCGCTCTCAGATCCAACGCCATCTGCTGGCGCTATGGCACTGCCCCGTGGGTCTTTCAGCTGGGTTCCCAGACTCTGAACCCTCCTTCCCACCCAGGCGACCCTCCATCAGTCACTCAGTACCGCGCCAGGCCATGTGCCTCCATCGCTGGGCCTTCCGGCCAGGTTACCTGGCGCCATCATATCTGGCCGGGTATCCTATCCATGGCACCCGTGCTGGGTTATGCCAGGTACTCTTACTTTACCCTTCCTGGCAGTATCCGAAATTATCCAAGCTTCCAGTCTCCACCTCCGGGCACTGGACTGCAGTCCATTCCCTTTGGTGGAAGGGCGCCAGAACGCAACTTCTGTCAGAGTTAAGACCAGTCGGTGGGAGAGGCACCCACACTCAGGGTCACCTCTCCACCACCTCAACAGACCAGAGCAGAACTGTTGGCACAATGGAACCAGACCCTTCTGTTCCTAAGCGGTTCCGAGCCCTCTGACACAGAGTCCGACACAGATCTGTTGGAACCTAGGTCTCCCGTGGGGTCCCCTGAAAGACTCTCCCAAGTCTTCACAGAGGACCCCTCTTCCGGAGATTTGCTGTGTTCCATTCAGGCGGCTGGTGGATGGCCCGACCAAAGAGGTAGACCCAAAGAAAATGCCCTACCGGGCACCTGGATCTAGGCACCTCTGACCCTATCCCCCATTCTCCCGTGGATGGGGCCCCATGAGACCTTGTGACCACAGTTGCTGGCAGCAACCATCCTCCATACCTGCGGTTTCGTATAAAGCAGACCGCACCTATTATCCCGGAAGGATCCCTCACCTTAACTCCCACCTTAAGGCTGTCTCCATGGTCATCACGACCACTCACAACCATTCACACTGGCCAAACACTTGAGCTCTTGCGCCTCTGATAAGGACTACATCAGCTTGATCCATTGGGCGTAAATCTACTCTTGTACCTCTTGTGCGATATGTTCCCTTAATTAAATCTAGCATATGGTGCGCCTTTCAGAAAGCTTCTCTTTTGGATCTTGAAAGAGACCTCCAAGAGGTTCAGGATGAAACCCTGAGGAAGAAGTTACTGGACAAAGTTAGGATGAGAAATCATTGTGTCATCACACCCTATGGTGAGCTTACGACTCGGTGGATTCTGTGGCTAGGGCAGCAGCCTCGGGCTCTCTCCACCGCCTCTCCTGGCCGTATAGCAGGTCTGGCCTTGGAAGTACAATCCTCACTTGTGGACGCCTTTTAGGGTTCGTCCTCTTTAGTGGTGACACTAAAGATATCATTACTGGGCTGCAGGAGAGTGGGCGCTCTTTGCGGGACGTCTGTTCCTTATCTGCGGGTCAGAAATAGCAGCCTTTTCACCGCCAAAGAAGGTGGAACAAATCCAGGCTAAGCACCAAGCAAAGAAAGCAGCGCCCTGGACCTGGAGCTCAAACCCCACAGGCCAGAATTTCCTAAACAGGCCTCTGGGACAAAAGCTTCCCTCCCTGGCTTCTGACTCCTTTCCCTGCTTCGCTCCCTCCAGTAACAGAGGGAGGAACCGTCGGAGGGAGGTTCAGCCTCCACCTGGATGGTTGAGGTTCATCACCGTAGAAACTTGGGTGCTTCAGCTCATCCAGCGAGGTCACATGATAGAATTGACAAGATTCCAGCCCCTCAACCGCTGGGACAGTCCTTCTATCTTTGGGATCAGGTCCCCATTGTCTCTCAGGAGATCAGCCACTTCTTCTAAGGGGCCATAGAACCCGTCTCAGCAAACCAAATAGGAAGGGATTCTTACCCACTTCTTCCTGGTACTGAAAGAAAGCGGGTGACCTGAGAGCATCCTGGACCTCAGCACACTAAACATCTTCATAGAGTACAAGAAGTTTGTATGTTGACCCTTCAGGGCTCCTTCCCCTGCTCCCCCCAAATTTGTGGCTGTGCTCCCTGGACATGCAGGATGCTTACCTGCATATTCCCTATCCTCCCAGCCACCACCGCTTTCTCCATTTTGTCTTTATGGAGAAGCATTTCCAATCCAGAGCACTCCCTTTGGCCTCTCTTTGGCCCCAGAGTGTTCACCAAATGCCTAGCGGTGGTGGCGGCATTTTTACGCCATAAGGACATTTTGTCTTCCCATACCTGGACGACTGGTTCCTCGCATCACCCTCTGCTACCAGCCTGAAAGAGTCTCTCTCTTTCACTCTGAACTTGTTTGCTCTTCTGAGCAAAACAGTCAATTTTTCTAAGTCCCAGCTAGTACCATCCGAGAGACTCCAGTTTATTGGAGCTGTACTAGACACAGTTCAGGGCAAGGCTTTTCTGCCATCGGATCAGACCAGACCTTAGCTTCTCAGGCCACTCTGGTGGCCCAGGCCGATGGACCCAGCACACTCCATGCTCCATCTCCTAGGACTGATGGTGGCCACCATTTCGACAGTTCCCATGGCCAGGTTTCACATGAGGGTCACCCAATGGTCTCTTCGGTCCCATGTGACCAGAGGAAGGATGACATGAACCAAGGTCATGATCTCCAACAGTCTTCAGAGAGATCTTCGCTGGTGGCAGGATCTCTCAAACCTATCGAAGGAATTTCTTTCCATCCTTCAGTCCCCATCCCAAATTCTCACCACAGATGCCTCAGATCTGGGCTGGGAGCCCACATGGGGACTCACAAGACACAAGGGTCTTGGTCCGACCAGGAGCTAATGCTCCACATCAATGTTCTGGAGACCAGGGCGGTTCTTACGTGCCCAGCATTTTGAGTCGCTTCTGGTTCCAGACGGACAACATGTCCACAGTCTGGTATCTAAACAAACAGGGAGGAACCCATTCATATCCTCTTTGTAGCGAAGCAATGAGGGTGTGGTACTGGGTGATTCAGCACAGCCTTTACTTGACAGCAGTCCATGTCCGGTGTAAGCAACATCCTGACGGACAGCCTCAGTTGATCAGTGGCCAGGGCCCATGAGAGGGAGTTGAAGTCAGAGGTGGTTGAAGATCTCTTTCTTCGCTGGGGTCAGCCAGAGATAGTTCTGTTCACCTCCCCATACAATGCAAAACCACCCATCTTCTGTCCTTCGTTCCGGGCATGGTGCTTTTGCCAGACAACACTGTCTCTTTCATGGACAGGGAGGTTTCTGTATGTCTTTCCTCCCTTTCTTCTCATTCAGAAGGTCTTGGTGAAACTACAACAGGAGGAGCTCAGCCATCCTCATTGCCCCACTTTGGCGCGCCAAATTTGGTATCCTCTGCTGCAACATTTGGCACTGGAACCTCCAGTTCTTTTGCCCATTTCCATGACCTTCTGACTCAGGAGCAGGGCACCCTGGTGCATCCAAGCCTTCAGTCTCTCCACCTTCATCGTGGCACCTGTGGACATAGCGATTTCTCATTATGGAGGTATCTTTGCAGGTTGCGCATATTCTAGTGAGCTAGAAGACCCTCACCAGGTCTACTTGCATAATGAAGTGGAAGAGATTCGATATGGGCCCAAGCAGGCGCTGGGATCCATTTTCATGCTCTGGCTTCCCAGGTTCTAGAGTACCTCGCACATCTGTCTGGGCGAGCCTTAGCTAGTCCTCCATTGGGTCCACCTTTCCTCTGATTGTCGGCCTACACACCTCCCGGTGGAGGACAAAACCTTGGCTCAGCTGGAGGTTGCCAAAACCTTTCTGAAGGGCATCCTTCCTTTAAAGCCTCTGAGCTGGAATCCTTGTCCTCCCTGGGACCTGAATTTCATGCTCGAGAAGCTGACTTTACCCCTGTTTGAACCAGCTTCTTCCTGCGACTTATGCTTCCTTTCCTGGAAGACCTTATTTTAAGTCGCAGTTACTTGAGCCAGAAGGGTTTCGAATTACAGGCTTTTTGTCTGTAAAGAACCTTATTTGATTTTTCATAAGGACTAGAATAGTCTCCGGACTAATCCTTTTTTTGCCCAAAGTGGTTTGGAAACTACTTTGAATCAGAGCGTGGAATTACAGTGTACTATCACAATATTCCAGCAGAGAGGACACCTTCTGCACACCTTGATGTGCACCAGATTCTGAGGTACTACATGAACAGGACGAAGAGGTTAAAATCGAGCCAACTGTTTGTAGCCTTAGGCTCCACGGTGCCAGGGCAAGGCTATATCAAAAGCAAACCATCTGTCGATGGTTAGCAAACTACATCTTACTCTGAAATATGGGAAGTCCCTTCAAGGGACAGTAAAGGCCATTCCACCTGTGGCGTGGCGTACCTACTGCCTTTTTAGGAATGTGCCCATGGCAGAGATCTGTGCAGTGGCCACATGGTCGTCTGTTCACACTTTCACTAAGCATTACAGTCTGGACATTGCCTCTCAGTGCAGAACTGGCTTTGGTCTTGCAGTCTTGCAAGGCTTCCTGTCGTGATTTCTCATGGTGACTTCTCCTGCTCCGGATGCACCTATGTTTTGTTTTCTCTGGGACTGCTTGGTATTCAGTCCTGTATGTGAAGACCTGCTGCAGGACCCTCTCAGTAAGATGTGCAGTTCACGTAAGAACTTACGTAACAGTAGATCTTAAGAGAGGTTCCTGCAGTAATCTAATTCCCTCCTTTTCCCAGTTTTTGGATGTTTTATCCTTATTTTTCCATCCTTTCCTAGCCCTTCAGGACTAGAGTGGAAACAGGGTCTGAGGAGTTTTTACTCCAGTTTCATCCTTACCTTTCTATGGGTCTCCGTTGGAAAGAACTGAAGAAGCGGTAGCGGGACCACCCCTTTTATAGTCGGGCTGGCGTCATGGCGCTGGCGTCGGGCGACCCACTGATGATTGCTATCTCTACAAGTTTGCCGTGCAGACCCTGACAGCAGAGGCGCAGATCCTATATGTGAAGACCTACTGAGGAACCTCTCCGAAGATCTACTGTTACAGTAAGTTCTTACGTAACTGCAATATATATATATGCAGTATGCTAAACTGCAAGAAAGGCTAGTGTATGGGCAACTGAGAGACTACAGCAGAGCTCCACCAACTCCTAGCTCCCTCACAGCTGGCTTTCATTACCAAACCATGGGACAGATATGGCACTCATCAATCTCACAGTGGGCGTATTCAGGGCATTGGACGTAGGCATGTCGATAGGTACAATCTTTATAGATCTGTCAGGCGTTTGACCTTGTGGACCAACCACCTTCCAACTAAGCTTCACGGCATAGGTCTTGATGCCCAGGGCCTAAACTGGTTCAAGAGCTACCCTATCAAACCAGTCCCAGAGGGTCATTTGGAGGGAAGCTATCTGACCCTCTTCCTCAGGAGGGTGCTTCAGGGAGCTCAATTCTTGGCCCCTCCTGTTCTCTCTCTTCACAAATGACCTCAACCGTCACTGTGGCGATAGCTCAGTTGTTCAATACGCTGATGATACAGTCATCTGCTGGTCCATATCTACCCTCAGAACAAGGCCCTCTCCTCCAAGGGACCTAAATATACTTGAGGCCTGGCTTACATCTAACAAAGTGGTCCTCAAGCACTAGCAAAGACAAAAGCCTTGCTGTTTGGCCCTAGATCCCTCAGCACAGGTTGGACCAATTTCCTTACAACTAACTTCCCTTGCTTGAAAGAGTATAGACATTGTAGACAACATAAAAATACCTTGGGCTAACTATCGACTAAGGTCTCACCTTTAAGTCCCATGTAGACCAGGTAACTAGAGTCTATCCACGGCAAACTTGGCAGCTTGTACAGGCTAAAAAAACAACATCCGGAGGCAAGGCGAGCAATTGCCTCAGTGTCCTCCTTCCTACATTAGCATTATGCTGCCCTGTAATTCAGGGTATGTCAAAGCATGAGGTTGACAGGCTTCAGGTCCTGTACAACAATGTGGCGAGATTTGTGACAAGTCACCCAAAACCACCCTGTGTTTATTTGTCCAGCTTCAATGGCCTTCCTTTGAGGGGCTCGTCTTTCAGTACCCCTGCTCTGCCTTGCTTACAAACTGCAGCACCTGGCTGCCCACCTAACCTTATAAGAATAATCATTCCTAAGTCTAACTCTCGTATACTCCGACTACGGTCTGTTCCTACTAGCAAATCCCCAAGTCAAGACTAGCGTGGGAGGCAAATCCTTGACTCCACACTGCCCCTAAGCTACAGGAACACTCTCCCCACCTTTAGTACAGGAAGCCCCATCACTGTTAAACCTTTGCACAAGGCTCAAGTCCACCTGCTTGGGGCAAGCTCGTACCATTGTCAGGGTATTGGATAGTCACCCCAGTCCCACATCCTACACCAATCCCTCTCCTTTTCTCACCCAAAATGACTCAAAAGCATGCCTCAACTCTCTCAATTGTTGCACTTATATTCAATATATTGAAATATTGCCTTTATTGTAACCTTTAATTTCATGTCTACTTTCTCTGCACCCAAGTACTATCTGATTGTATTGTACTGTTTCTGTCTCCTGGGTCACCCCTGAAAAGGGACATTAGGGGCTCAATGGGCCTACCTGGTCATCAAAATTCAATAAATAAATATATATATATATATATAGATATATATAATGAGTAGTAAAAATCAGTGAAAATTGGGTTCCCTGATTGCATAAAACACACCACATGATTGCATTATCCCTACAACTGCACACCTGCACTCTTTCCAACCCTCAGAACCTTGTCATTAGCATTTGAAGTCACTCCACACTGGCACACAGGTTTGCCACACATACACTTGACATACACAGCCTGCCACAGCCATAACCAATTAAGTTTATATAGTTGTCCCAGACTGCAAACAATTATCTTGCTCCTCTGATGAAGCCTCTGATTGGTGGAGGTGAAGCGTTAGGAGGTAGGTGCTCTGCACTGACACCCAACTCACCTTTTATTTCAAGGCTATGCAATAAAAAAGAAAGTTATTCAACTGCTGACAGTTGTATGCGTATGGTTCCTTGAAGCAAGGGTGAGTGCTGTCTTTTATTTGCCTAAATTATCTGGGTGATCTTGTCATGATTTTTATAGGTAAAACTGATTAAAAAACTTACCAGAGTCTACCCTCCCATTTTAGAGTCTTTTACATGTAATCATTTTCACTTTCCTGTCTGAGTGTAGGCGTGACTGAGTGATGTTCACTGAGGGTAAAGAATATGCTGCCAAAGTCTTAGAATGAGGAACGTTGACTTCAAAATGATGTAGCTGTTGTATTTAAAGAGTCAGTTTTGTAACTTTTTGTGTAGAATAAGCTGCCAAGTGTATAGCGAGGGAGGCGAGCAAGCTGGCCGGCTTCAGGACAGTAGATGCAGTATGGTGAGTGTTACTGCCAGCACTTCTCATGCTTGTGTGCTGACTAAACCACTGACTGCTCTGCTTCTACACTTCAGGCTTTTTTACCCAAAACCCACAACACTGACCTTAAATCCAACAGCTTACATCGTTTTGTTGACATTGTTCTCATTCTAATACTATGGCAGCATATTCTTTAGCCATAATGAACATATTTCGTCCACGCTACATAGGAAGCGAAAGTGTACATGTGAAGACTATAAAATAGCAGGTTCAACCAGGTAACTCTAAGTACCTTTTTCCAATGAAAGTCATGGTTGGATCAAACAGATCACCTAAATAAACCATTTCTGACAGACAAGGACTACTTTTTGCATCTCCCCAAAATTTTTAGCCATTTTATGAGATAGATAATGCACTACAGGGTATATAGTCATTCTCTGATATACACATGCCTTGGGTGGTTGAATGCACTAGAGCGCAAAGCACACCAAGGCATGCATGTATCAGAGCACAGCCACATGCCCTGTAGTGGATTATATATTTATGTAATAGCTGTAAATGTATTTCCTGCCACCTGTCAGTGGTATTTTTTCTTCAACACACCTAGAGGGAAAATATTGAAATATTCTCACTCTAGGTCCCAATAACAAAATATTAGGTCAGGACTGGCTGGATCTGGCAGCTTGAGCAGCAGAATTCTTTTCCTATCACTCAGCTGCTCACTCGCTGCCAGCTCCGTTCTCAACACTTCCAGTTAAGTTCATCAGCCAAAGTAACAAATTTAAAACTATTTCTTGCTATTTTCATTTATATAGAATACTGTTTCCTTCGAAATAACTGTACAGTAACAATTCCTACACCCATGAGCACCAGCCTCCTTCATTATCAATCATTGGTGAGCTCCATTCTTCTCTGACTCTCTCACCAGTACTCCATTAATCTCACCACCGCAACCCAGGTCACAGATGTGGCCATAGCCCACTGGCTGCATCGCTCTCCCACCCTCGGCATCCCTCCGACACATGCTCTACTAACCCCTTCCTTCAAATATGTGGTAGCATCGCATCATGCAGCCCTGACGTCAATGTGCCTTTAAAAAAACTCACTCAGTCATCCAGAAAACAACACTTGGTCATCCGAAAACACCAGAAGTAAACTAAGCATTTAACTAACATAATTTAAACTAAGAGAAACTCGGGGTGTTGCATAAATGGAATATGCCATGCCCCATTGAAAATTCTGTATCTATGTTATTTTCCCTCTGGGCAGTTTGACTTTTAATATCACTCATGGCTCAGCCACTCATGATGTCAGAAGTTCAAACTGCACTTGGGGAGAATAACATAGATATTTTTAATGAGGGCATAGCATATCTCTTATTTATATATTTATACATACATACATATTTATAAAATGGGTAAAAAAGGAAACATCTGCTTGGTTTGAAGCACATCACATGACCCGTGCATATATCAGGCGTGATCGAGCACCTGCACTTTCACCCCCCCTCCAAATCAATTTTACCATTTTGCAAGATAGATAACCCACTCTAGGTGTGCGGTCACGCGCTCTGATATACGCACGCCTGGAAGATACCGCCTGCGGCCTCGGCGGCGCAGTCAATCCACACCAAGGCTGTATACAGCGTGACCGCATAACCCTAGAGTGGGTTATCTATTACATATATATATATATATATATATATATATATATACTCGATCTGGTTATAATATATCTGCTATATATATGTCTGTCTTACATGTGTATATAGCAATAACCCACAACAGGGCATGTGTTTTCTAGAGAATGCACACCCCAAGTGAATTGAAACACACAAGCACAGCGGCAAGTGACTTTAAGTGAATCTGGGAAGTGCAATAATTCTCTTGAAACCCATGCCATGGAGTGGGTTATTGTGCTTATAATTTTTAAATGGAAAAGTTTTTCTTTTACTTAGTTAGTTGTTGTGCAGATTAAGACAGGTTCATCTTTTTTTAATTTTATTTGTAATTTATTATACTCATGGGCAGACTTGATGGACCTTTGGTCTCCTTCTGCCGTCATGCTTTCTATGCTTCTATTGTAATAGGTAAAGCCCCACTGCCTGTTTAATGGGCAACCCGTGAGCACTAAGCTGAGTGACTGTTCAGTCACACAATATGCAAATGGAGGTAGTGGGAATCAAACGTATGTCTGCTGGATGTATCAAGCTCATTCACAGCTCATTACTCTAACCTCTAGGCTATACTACAGCCCTATATTGCCCCCAGGTTAGTTAAGAACTGTTCATATACTGTACCAGAAATAAAATGAGTGGTTGGGTGATGTGTTTAGACCAATGAAATTGTTAGGATTCTGAAGCCCATGTTATAAATTATATAATTTTCTATGTTTTGTGTGTTGCCTATCTGCTGTTTATTTTGTGGTATAGAAAGGTGCCTTGAAGGGCTGGTTAATGTGTGATTCAAGACAATTTAGGGCTGACATGGACAGAAAGGTTCCCCTTAGTACTGAGGTGATGACTGGAACCTAGGAGATGAAACAGATATAAAATGTGTGTGCGTGTGTGTGTGTGTGTATGCGTGTGTACACATGCTGTAGAATGGATTGACAGAGACCATTAGCCTCTCATATCCAGCTAAGAGCAGCAGCATTACACTAATCTGGCAGTGCACCTCTAGCATGGAGAACACTGGGCAGTATTTTCAGAGCCCTGCATCAGCAGTGTCCAGATATGGGCACAATTGAAGATTCTGTCTGCATCCAATTACGGAAGCCTGTGCCTATGCATAGTAGTGCTGGGCTGTGGTTTAAACAAAAATGAGAGACTTAAATAGCTAATTATTTTTGCCTCAAAGCTAACTGACACAGATGGTCTACAGAAAGCATCAAGATCCTGGCCTGATTTTGTGAGTGCTGCAGGTTGTAACCCTAAGATGGTACAAAACACAAGCAATGAGTTATTTACTACTCTCCTCTCCAGTATATAACGAGATGGTACTTTCAGATGTTTCTGACACAGCTGGTGCGATAAGGAAATCAAATTGAGGTGCTAATTGGAAACTGCAGTCGCTTGCTTGGTACTCAGTAGAAAATTTCACACCAGTCTTGTTAGGGTACAGGTGTAAGCAGTTGGGAATGCTCAACTTCAGAACAATTGTACTTGTCCCTGTGAGAACACAATGTGCTGGCTGTGTAGTTTAGTAGTTTGAGCACAGAACTGTGAAAGAGGAGGTTGCATTTCACACAGGTTCCAATCCCATGGCAGTCACTGGCTTGTTTTGTGACCTTGAGCCCGTTACTTCACCTTCCTGTATTCCAGTCTCTCTAATTTATGAAATCCACCTCTCAGTTTGAAATAGAAATGCAGCCGTGTGAGCTAGCAGAGACCCAGGCCCTACTGCTCTAGCACGTTCAAATAATTGTACAACCTGTAGAACACTCTCCTTTCCCGCATGTTAGGTTTTGCTCTGAGTGTTTTTGTACTTTCCACGGAGGCCAGTTGCTGAGTTGCTAGAATAACCCAAGGGATGGAATTCACCTTGGCCCACTAGACAGTTGCTAGTAGATGTTTATGTATTGGGCAAGCAACAGTTTCCCTTTAGTATTGCCGGCTAGTATCTGAGAAGATAACATTTAGAGTATAAATGTTGGGCGGTGGACAGACTAGGTCCTGTGAATTTCCCAGTCACTAGCCCTGCAGACCAGTGGCCGTAAAACTTAATTTAATCCCTAATGCAGATCTGTTAAAATGGGACCAGGTTTGAATACCACCACTGCCACTTACTGTAGATACCTGAGTAAGTAAGTTAACCTCCCTGTGCTTAACCTCTACCTCATCTGTCTCCATGCTGTTTGGATCTCCATGTGCTCCTGAAATGGCAGCATTGTTTTTCTCCTCCATCTGTGTTATTGAATTGTAAGATGCTTCGTGATGAAGTTTGTTTGAATGGGGTTATATAAAACCCAATTCCTTTCCTATGTAATCCCTTCTCGGACTAGAATGATGTGGATTTGTATGTTGCACAGTTTCTTTTTGTATTATCCATTTGCCCATGATGCTTCTTGTTCTCTGGTGCTGCCCCATTCCTCCAGGAAACCTCTAGCCCCATCCATGAGCTTCTTTGGCAATTCATATCCAGATTTTATTTCTAGCTTGATTTTTTCTCCCTATGCACAGCCTGCTTCTACTTCCTCCTGTTTGGTTGCCCATCCCGTCACCCAGCATCTCAGAGATTTACCTGGGGGATAGGTCCACCATGGATATTCTTCCCAGTGGGGTTAGAATTATAAAACAGTAATTATAAAAGTATGCAGCAAACTATTGAGGGGAAGCACAAAGTAAGTAGTGAAAACAGCATGTCAATAGCAACAGTTCTGTAAAATGCAACTGGCAGTAAAATGAAGGAGGGAACGGAGATTGTGAGTAGAACAGGGACTGGTCAAAGGAAAAGTGGACCAATAAACCAGGCCAGTAGGGGAGGGAGTGTATGGATCTAGGAGCAGTTGGATTAGCCTAGGATCAGCAGCAACTTCAGGAGGGAGTGGTTAAGTCAGGAGGAGGCATTTTGATATGAAGGAGAGAGTGTTGCAAATGGCAACAGGGAAGGTGTTTCAAAGTTTGGGGAAGTGGAAGGAGAAAGCAACTGCCAGCAGAGGATTTTACCTGAGGGGATAGTGTTGGAGCAGGTGTCAGAGCTGCAAAGGAGTAGGAGGTGGAAGAAGAGGAGGAATGAAAGGTGGGAGGGGAGCCTGACAGAATTTGGAGACAAAGGTGCCACAATGTGAGATTTTTGGCATCAAGGAGAGAAAGAGAGGAAGGGATGCAGAGAGTAGTGGTGGGTTCTGGGGAGACAGTTCAGGGAAGAGTAGCAGAAGAAGCAAAAGAGGGATCCAGACTGGCATGGGTGGACTTGATCAGTGCTACATACAATATCGCCTTAATCAAAGATGGTAGAATCGTCTTCATGACAATCTCTCCCAGCAGGAAGTGAGATACTTGCTTTGTTCCTGTAACGCGTGCCATATGGTGGGGTGCAGCTTCTTGTGGATGGCATCTGAATGAGTAGAAAAGTCTAGATGACAATTGAACCATACCCACAAGGTATTTAAAGAGGAGGCATCCTAGTCACAGCACCATCAAGGGTCTGGCGAGGGGTGAGAGCTTGAGTCTCTGTCTAGTACCAGTTGTCATGGAGATAATTTTTGGCTTTGAGGGACAGTTGGTTGGCCCCAAACCAGTGCTGGATGTTGTTGAAATCCAGTTGGGGATGGGTCGTGAGGTCAGAAGTGAGGAACTGGAGGCGTTGAGAAGTATGTTGTTTGCATTTATATGAATGGACTCATAGGAATAGGTGAGTGAAAGACGATTTAGGAAAATGGAGACTAAGATGGGTCCTTGTGGGACACCAGAGCAGATGGGGAGAGTTTGGGGAGATGGTGTCACCAATAGGGACAGCTTGGGTTAAACCACTCCACTGAGGAGGAGGAGAACCCAGCCACTTCTAGCTTACCCAGGAGGATAGGGGTGGGCAACACTGTCAAAAGCTTTGGTCAGGTCAACAAAGATGGTGGAGGTGACCAGTCCCTGATCCATGCCAGAAAGAGTCTAAGAAGGGAGGTGGAGGTGATGGTGGAGTGGGTTTACTTATGCAGATTGGAAGGGTGAAGAAGGAGTCCTCATCAAGGAAAGGAGAAAGTTGGGAAAGGATCAGGTGTTTCTGAAGCTTAGCCAGGAGGGAAGGATGGAGATGGGACTGTGAGAGCATTGGTGGTGTAGTGGTTACCATAGCTGTCTTTCAAGGAGTTGACCTAGGTTTGATTCCTGGCCAGTACAGGAGGTAATGTTACATGGGATTGTCATAAGGAACCTTAGTGATAACATAAGGGGATAAGCCGGAGATCATATAGGGTCTGCAGTGATACAGTAGGAAGGGAATAATGGGCCAACTAGGTGGGCCAAGCAGTTATCTGCCATCAAATTTCTATGTTCTAGGATATGGATATGGTGTTCTATCCACACTTCAGGCAGTGTTCCTTTCCTTTTAAGGCTTGCAGGAATGTCTTCAAGCTGGCTTCTCTCACACCCAACCATCCTCAGCACTGCCTCTTGATGTCAGATCCTCCTTACCGCTCTCATGTTGAGAATGCTCTTTGCATATTAAAACCTTCAATTTGAACTTTGTCTTCAGGCTTCCTCCTTCTGGTCTCCGGTATGGATGGCGAAGACGTAGCTGGGATTCACAAAATACAAACCTAAAAAGAGACAAAGAAACTGTCTCATCGTCGATCGTGGGATCAGAAGTGCTCTCATGCCTCTGATTCCTGTGCATCTCCAGAGGTTCCGACTTTGGTCGGTTCTTCGCACAGGCCACCAGCCCCATCATCTCCCCGTTGGGCCAGTTTGTCGAGACACAAGTCGATCTCCCAGCTGAGATTTTCTTGGAGACAGTTGACCCTTTGTCGCCAGAAGAGGCTGACACCTCCTGCCTAGGGACCCCGGTTCTACACGCCACTCGAGGGATGGACCAGTGTGCTGATCTGCCACCTCTCACCCAAGGGCCCAGAGGAGACCTGACTTTGCTGGCTCTCTGAGACCTGCCATCAGTGTCCCCAATGATCAAGGTCACGGTCCCATTCTCGGAGTCCCGAGTCGAGTTGCTGGCATTGATGCTCATGCTCTTGACACTCAGACAAGTGGCATAGCCACTATTCTTCATCCTCCTCGGCGAGGAGAGGCTTCAGGCTCCGCGAAGCTGCGCCAGCGCAATGAGGACTTTAATCAATCAAAACGTATTTATAAAGCGTCTTTCCCAGGATCAAGATGCTGTACAAATACATAAATATAAAAATCAAACACATAAAATCATTAAAATATTTGATTTTAATAACAGCTAAAAGTATGGCTAACCATCATCTAAGTTCATCTGGAAATGCTAGGCTGAAAAGATGAGTCTTAAGAGCTGATTTAAAGCTCAAGATGGTCTGGCACTCTCTTGCCCAATGAGGTAGAGAATTCCACTGGTAGGGGCCACATATGGCAAAAAGAATGGGCCCTAGATGTCTTCAAACATACCCTGAGAATCTCTAGCAATCCCTCATCCATGGAGTAAAGTGGGTGGGAGGGGCAGTAGGAGCAAGGAGATCTTGCAGATAGCAGGGTCTCGTGACTTGATGTGGCAACAGCTCATTTTACCAGGTAAAGCCCATCCAGGCTCTGACCCCGCCATTGCTTGGCTTTCAGCACAGAGGCTATAGCCTTCTCCACCTCGGCAGAGCTGACCCAGCAAGTCCCAGTTCATCCTCCCCAGCCTTCCGCCAATTCTGGTGAAGCCGCCACTGAAACAGCCAAAATCCAGCACTCCAACTAAGGAGGCCTGCCTGGCCTCGGATCTTCACCATCAGCTATCAGTCACTATGACCCTGACCGTCCCTGGAGGGTCAGCTGAGACTCTGGCAGTCGACCTCTCCATAAATCTTGGATTTGGAGAATTTATCCTTGCACTCCCATCCGTGGACTTTGTCAGCCGAGGATCTTTGACAAAGCAGGGCCCAACTTCCTTTATGGGTCTTCTCTGTCTCATCTTAAAATCTGCCGGTGTCCCATTGGAGCTTGTTCAGAAGCGGGCTCGGTACCCATTCACTGAGATCCTTGACTGAGGTGACTCCTCTGGGAAGCCTTCCTAGTGGTAGCTGCGATTCTTGGTCCTGCCCTGGAGCTGTGGCAGCACCAACCTCTTGCCTGCACCATCCACCCAGATGGCCCAGAAGTATCGTTCCCTACCAGTTCCCTTCAGGGTTCACAGAAACTCTCCTTGGCTGTGGGTCTTGTGGATGACTCTGTGTTTAGGCGCACTGGCAAATGTGGGGGACGTTGACAGACCTCCTGCTAAGGGTCCCAAGAATGGGACCTTATGGCCAAAAGGTGCAGACTGCCTTCTTCTCTTGGCCTTCGCAAGCAAGTTCAGCCCTTTTGATGGCCACTTCTCGCATGTCCTCCTGGCTGCTTGATGAGGTGCTTCCTCATCTCCCAGCGGATCTGCAGCCCATGGTCGAACAGGTCCGTGATCAAGGCTGAGCAGTAGCCAAGCAACAGCTCCAGACTGCCATGGACATTGGCGACTCTTGCGCTCAGTCCATGGTGGCTGAAGTGACCATGTGCCGGAGAACCTGGCTGAAGATCTCTGCCTTTAAGGCAGATACCCAACACAAGCTGGTGGATGCCTCTTCCTGGGTACCAACTTGTTCAGGCTCGGGCAGAGGGACACCTCACCTGCATTGAAAATTCCAATGCCGCCTCAGACTCGGTGACATCCACTCAGAGATAGACTCCAAGGGCTCTATGCAGCAGAAGAAGTCTTTTTGGCCCTCTCTGCCCCTGCAGCTAAACCAGCCCAGTCTTAGGCTGGACAGCAGGCTCAGGCCTGACTACCTCGATTGAAGTCTGTGACCACGGTTGTCAATAGGCCTGTAGGCAAGGCAAGGCAAAATTTATTTAAAACGCCCAATCCCAGAGGCTCTGGGCTGTACAAAATGAATAAATGCATCTTCAAAATAACAGAACAGATGCATAACATTTAAATACAGGAAATAAAAAGATTAATAATACATCCTGTAATCAGAATTTTCAACCGAAATTAATAATTCAATCCTGAAATGCTTGGGAAAATAGAAGGGCCTTAAGGGAGGCCTTGAAAACCTCAAGGTAGGGGCCTCCTTAACTCCAGGGGCAGCGAATTCCAAAGGATGGGGTTGGCAATACTAAAAGCTCTGTCACCAGCAGATCTCAACCTTATCCTAGTAACGCCAGGGGCCCCTACAGGAAGAATGGAGGGATGGACAGAGAGAGCAGGTACAAGATGGTCTGACAGATAACCAGGACCCTGCCTTGTAGGGCCTTATAGGTGAGAAGACCCACCTTAAAAGGATCCTCCACCTAACCGGCAGCCAATGCAATTCATGCAACACCGTTGTAATATGGCAAAATTTTTGCTGCCCAGTAAGTAACTGGCAACGCTTCGTTTCACACTATCTGCAGTCTGGGAGAGATTCCCTGTGTCACTGAGGTAGGCGCATTACAGTAGTCAAGCATAGATGTAACTAAGGCATGTGTCAAGGTGGGGAGGTCCAGAGGCGGAACAAGGGCTTTATCCTAGCAACGTTTCTGAGATTGAAGAAACAGGAGCTGACCGTGGAGGATATTTGTGCCTCCATAGTCAAATTCCTATCCAAGATGACACCAAGATTTTGCACCCAAGAGGAAGTCTTCAATGAAACAGATCCCAGAACAAGTCCAGTCACTGATTCAGAGGCCATCCTATCATGCACTCTGTTCGATTCCACCACCAATACCTCCATCTTATCGGGTTCAGTCGCAACCAGCTGGAGGTCATCCAGTGGTTGATCTCTGCAAAGCAGCTGTTCAGAGCAAACACTGGGCCAACGGAGTCAATGCATCTCATCAAGAAATCGTTGACACTGGGTCCAGTTCACAAAAGCGTGCTTCAGATTGGTTGCCACCTCAAGACCTCACTTACTTCCACTGATCTAAACTCCCCCAACTAGACGGAGTGCACTCAGAACACTTTGGGTGACCACTGTCAGCTATGACATTGCTGACTGAAGAAACCATCTGCCGGATACTGGACACTCTGTCCGAGAAGAACCAAGCAAACTCTTCGCATTCAGCATTAGTAAAACCTTCTTCAGCTGTAGACAAGCAGGATGAAGTAGCCTGTCCACAGTCTGAAAAGTATAGCTGGTCGGTTCTTCCCAGCAGCAATCTCCCTAGACAGGAACACTGCCTTCTTATGGTTGATTGCCACTGGTATGCATTATAATGTACATGTAGGGCCAGTTTGTCCCCTCCAGGCTGGGATTTTCTCCAGCAGCACTCTAACCTCTGACCTTTCCTCTTTATCTCCCTGAGAGCCCCATCACACCATGGGGACCTCAGGTAGGAAGGTTTAGTGGTACCGGACAGGTGGGGGAATCAATGGTGTCAGATTACACCTTATTATAGGTGTCAACTCCAGCACCAACACCTCCGACGCATGCATCACCCACACTAGATAGATCAGCTGTCGCCAAAACCCACAGGGTCAATCCCCATAAAGCACGACAGCTCATCATCTCAGTAGGAGAGGGCATCCAGTGGGAGCCCCGAACATGAACTGCACCTTGCAATGATCGGACCAAACCACACGATCAATCTTGAGATTGTCTATTTCAAGCCCCAGTGATAACACCAGGTCCAACATGTGGCTGTCCTGATGTGTCATGGTAGCAACAACTTGTGTCAGGCCCAGAGAAGACATAATCTGGAGGAGGATACGACCATGCCAAGAAGATTCGTTGTCAGCCCAAACATTGAAATCACCCAGAATAATACATCTGGGGGTTTACAATGTTTTGCTGACAATGAATCGACAACCTCCTGCAGGACATTCCCCACTGTCCCAGTAGGGCGGTAACAAGGAACCTCTGCAGCCGGACACCCACGAACAGCCACACATTCAAAGAACCTGAGTTCCCACTGGGTGCACGGTGAAGGCCAAGTCAGATCTAAAGCAGATGGCTACACCACCCCCCTACATTCCTCTCTAGGTCAGTGCACCATGGCATACCCAGGTGGGATGGCAGCCTCAAAAACTGGGCCCGCATCATCCCCAGCCCAAGTCTCCATAGCATGAAGCCAGATCAACTGAAATCAAGTCCGCAATAATTGCGGTCTTGTTCCCTGATCGATCTGGCATTGCATAAGCATATTCCCTCAGGGATTGGTGGGTGATGCAGCCCTCGGGTTACCTGACCACTCGGCCTGGTGGATTCCTGGGGACAGGCACCAAACATGTCTGGCCTCTCCCTTGTGCCCATCGTAACCCAGGGCGCCTTCTAGATCTGACAACCCTATCCTACCACCTCCCACTATACATGGGGCACCCCACTGCCCATGATCACCCCGGCCCTCCAAATTCCCACCTCCCGCAATGTCTAACCGTGGCATCTGAAACCAGGAGGAGGTGAACAACCATAAAACTACGCAGAAGGGATCCCCATACATTATCCTGACCCTCCCAGGCCCCCAAATAATCCTGGCACATCACGAAATATAAAACCTAAATTACTAAGACAATAAATAACTAGTCCAAAACAATTAACACCCTAAACAATTCAACCTTAGCACAAAAAATAAAATAAACACAGGCAATTTACATTATTAAACAGAAACAAGTTAAATAAATCTAAAACATACCTAGCCTAATTACACAAAATATAAAATAATTAACTATATACAACTAACACTATACTCTCTACAGTGGATATAGCAATTAAACAATAGGCAATCCCTTAAGCTGCAATTATATACAATAAACTAATATATTAGAGCCACCTCATATTATAAATTAATGCTCAAACAGCCCAATTCCCCCCCACCGGGGGTGACCTGAGCCCCAGCGGTTTCAGCTGAGCCTTCCACCACCTCCAAGCCTTCCCAGTGATGGGATGAGGGTGCCTCCCTCATGCCCGTCATGTCTCACCTGGGTCCTCCCATGGGGCGCCTTTTCACCTGGTCTGCTGTCACCACAAACAGGTGAGTTCTCAAGGTGGATGGTGGGGTCTGCCTCTGGAGTTTGAGGCATGCCTGCCTTGCTGAGCCCATGCCAAACAGGAGGGCATTGTGTCCGCAGATATCCTGTCGGCCCTTTGGGACTACATCACACAGTTCCTCTGCAAGAGTTCGTGGCTCCTATCTCGGACCCTCTGGAACACCCAGGGTTGGTCTTCAGGTACTTCCTGGTGCCAAAATGGATGGGGACTAGTGCCCCATCTTAAATTACATGACCTGAACAAGATTCTCGGTCATACACCTTCAGATGGTCACTCTGTCTTTCATCATACCATCTCTCGAGCAGAACATGTGGTTTTGCTTTCTGGATCTTCAGGATGCATTTTTCATGTCCCAATCTGTCCGTCCCACTGCTGGTTCCTCTGTTTGTGGGTGGAGGGGATCCTCTATGAGATCCAGGCCATGCCATTTGGCCTGTCCTTGGCCCCCAGGGTCTTTACTAAATGCATACTGTAGCAGTGGTGGCAGCTTACCTGAGGCACCAAGAGTCTGGGTATGCCCCTACCTGGATAACTGGCTTCATGTGGGTCCCTCCAGGCAGGAGGTGGAGTGGTCCAGGGATCTGGCCCTCCAGACCTGCTTCTCTCTTGGTCTTCTAGTCAATGAGACCAAATGGAACTCATGCCTTCACAGGTGATAAACTTCATCGGGGCAGAGCTCGACTCTTGCAGAGCCAGGGCTCGATTCCCAGTGGACAGGGTGGAGCTCTCTCTCCTCCTTTGCCCTCATTTCAATTTGGGCCATTGTGCCCTACTCAGGACTTTCTGCACCTCCTGGGATGCTACAGCATGCACCAGTGTGGTACATTGGGCCCACTGGAGAATTCGCTGTCTGCAATGGAGCTGGCCCACCAGTGGTCTCAGCTCAAGGGCCACCGACCAGCCGAGCACTGTGACCCAGCTTATGTGGGACATCCTCAGTGGTGGTTGGTCCTGAAACACTTGCAGGAAAGGATCCCATTTGTCTGCCCAGAGCTGATGGTCATCCTGACAACCCGATGCTCTCTCATGGACTGGGGTGTCCACCTGAGGAAACACAGAGTCCATGGCCTCTGGATCTCGAGGTCCCGGTGCCATATCAACCTACTGGAGCTCTGGGCAGTTCAGCTTGCCCTGACTACTTTGCTCACATATTCAGGGTCAGGTCATTCAGGTCTAGATGGACAACACCACACCCATGTACTACCTCAACAAACAGGGCAGGATGCATTCCCTTCCTCTGTGCAGTGAAGTTCTCTGTGTTTGGATCCTTGTGTGCAGCCTGAGGCCGAACTCCTAGCCATTATGTGTCCGGTGCCTTTGATCAGCTGGCAGATGCTGTCATCCATGTGGGCGAGGCATCTCATGAGTGGTCTCTCCACCCAGAAGTAGTACACAGCCTTTTCTCCCAGTGGGGCACCCTCTGGTGGACCTGTTTGCCTCCAGGGAGAACACAAAGCTGAGGCTGTACTGTGCCTGCCCCTCAGCAGTGAACACCGCACCTGGATGCCTTCCCAGGCCCTGGACTCCAGGCCTTCTTTATGCCTTCCTCCATTTCCCTTGATCCACAAGGTGCTGCTCAAGGCAAGGAGGGACAAGGCACGGATGATCCTAGTCGCTCCTCGTCAGTTTTAGTACCCCAATCTCCTCAGCAACAGGCTTCCGAGGCGTCTCCTCTACACCTGGACTTACTCTTGATCCATCAGGGAAGGTACTTTATCTGGACCTTCAATCCCAGCACCTGACAGCCTGGTTCCTGAGTGACCAAAGTTCCAGGCTTTGGGTCTCTCAAAGATGTCCTCCCTGTGGCCGAGGCATCTCAGAAGGAGTCGACCGAAAATGCTATGCCTTCAAATGGAAGAGGTTCTCCATTTGGTGCCAGGGAAGGGGCTGGACCCTTGTGTTGTCCGGTGGCTAGCATTCTCCTAGAAACATAGAAACATAAACTTTGATGGCAGATAAGGACCACTTGGCCCACCTAGTCTGCCCATTTCCCTACTACAGGATAAGCTGCAGATCCTAGTTAACCAACAGCCTATTTCTTTTACCCCCACAAGAATTGCTTATGTCTGTCCCATGTATTCTTGAATTCTCCACAGTTTTAGACCCCACTACCTCCTCAGGAAGCTGTTCCATGCATCCACCACCCTCTCTGTGAAAAAATGCTTCCTCACATTGCCCCTGAACTGCCCCTCTATCTTTAAATTGTGTCCCCTTGTTCTTGCCCATCTCTTTTCTGAAGATGCTACCCTGTTGGACTTTGTTGATTCCACTGAGGTACTTAAGGAAAACTACACCCAAACTTGAAAAAATATATGTTGTACGGAGTGTTCTAATTTGTATGTGAAGTTCTAGTGTTTCCTTCCCTCTGACTGGTATTAGGGTTTTTCCCAAATTAGCCTGCTAGCTTTATACTAGATTTATGACCCTAGGGATCTTCATACCTGATAGCGTAATTGTATTTCTTGTTCCCACAGTGCATCTTGTCTCATGTGACCGTGATGTAAGAGAGACCCAACATTCAGCACACACATGCCAAACAAACTAAATATCTTGGATGCTTTACAAGCTGCACAAAAATTACCAGCTGCAAAGTTTTTCAGGACAGTAAAACCTTTAGGATGAGGGTGGTCACCAAGCTGAATTCTACAGATTTTAAAATATAGCCATCTCTATTGTTGTGAACTGATTGTAATGCAATGCTTTCTGCTGGATTTATGGGCTCTGTTACATCACCATCACATGAAACAAGGTGCATTGTAGGACAAAGAAATGCAATAAAGCTATTTGATATGGAGATCTCCAGGGGTCATAAAACTACCCTAAAGCTAGAAGGCTAATTTAAGAAAAACTCCTAATACCAGTCACAGGGAAGGAAACACTAGAACTTCACATACAATTAAAACACTCTGCACAGCATATATTTTCAAGTTTTGGTGTAGTTTTTCCTTTAAAAGTTTTTGTCATGTCCCCCTCATCCTTTCCTAAAGGGTATACATATTAAGCTCCTTTAGTCTCTCCTCATTGTAGCTTCTCTTGCCAGCCCTGCACCATTTTGTTGCCCTCTGGACTGCCTCTATCCTGTCTATGACCTTCTGGAGATGGAGTCTCCAGAACTGGAGGCAGTACTCAGATGGGGTCTCACCAACTGTCTGTACAGAGGGATAGCAACTTCCTGTTTTCTGCTGGTGATGCCTCTCCCTATACATCCCAGTATACCCCAGCCCTCCCTACTGCCTTCTCACCTTGCTTGCTAACCTTAAGGTTATCTGATATGATTTCTAGGTCCTTTCCATTTTTACGGCTGCATGGGCGGAGCCCTGCAGACGTTTTGCATGTGAAAAGGGTTGACATCATGTTTTTTGTCCGTGGAACTGTTTTTCCTGTGCCTGACCCTCCCCAAGAAGCAATCCACCCATGTTGTCCCTATGGACTGCAGCACTGCACTATATTACAGTGGGCATTTTTTTGTACATTTCTGCATCCCTGCCATTTCTGTCCCTCCCTTAACAGCAAGGCGTAGAAGCCCCTCACCCTGTTCAGTATCGAGGACATCCTAAACAAACCCTTGGTGAGAAAGCCCTCACCACAGCCAGCCTCGGACCACCACCCAGGGGACTGCAGGAGAAAGTAGCGTGGGCCGGGGCACCCTGCAATGGCATGGCCACCCATTCATCACCGCTCTGCGCCTTGGAGGAGCTGGTCTGCAAAACTTTCAAAGGCTTGAAGTGAGTGTGTTGCAGGCTGCCGAGGTAATCTCTCTCTTAAGTGTGTTCTACAGCATCAGGCATGGAAGTGAGTGTGCTGCAGGCTGCTGAAGTTAATCTCTCTTAAGTGTGTTCTACAGTGTCACTGCGGGCTGGGGAAACTGTACAAGCCCAGGGCACCCCGCAGCGGCATGGCCACCTAGTCATCGCCGCTCTATGCCCTGGAGGAGATGGCCAGCAAAACTTTCAAAGGCTTGAAGTAAGTGTGCTGCAGGCTGCCAAAGGTAATCTCTCAAGTGTGTTCTACAGTGTCAATGCGGGCTGAGGAAACTGTACAATACTGACTTGTCTGCTTGGCGCATCTAAGGGGAGAAGCAACTTTTTACAAGTCTGTCACAGGACTTTTATTTTATTTAGGAAAGACAGATAGATAGATAGATAGATAGATAGATAGATAGATAGATAGATAGATAGATAGATAGATAAGATAGATAAGATAGATAAGATAGATAAGATAGATAGATCTGTCCTCCTGTCTGTGTATTCTCTTGGAAGACTGAATATGTTTTGTATGAGCACTTTAGCGTCTTTTCATACCTCTCTAAAGTCCCTGGTTTTTTGATGTCCAATTTCACCTCCAAAATGTTCTCGATCCCACCTAAATTGACGGGTTATTTTTGTCGCTGACACGGATTTCAAGCATAGTATACCACCTGGTCTTAATGCTACACTGTAGTTCTCGTGACAGAAAATTATTCTCACAAAATAACCACGACATAACAGGCTTCTTGAGCTGATATTCCATTTGTAAGATATGTCCTGATTTTGGTAATCTGCTCTTGATTTTTTAAGTCATGTCCCAGATCTGAAGACAGGAAATTTAGAGTATAACTCCTTGTAATATCATATAAAATTAAACCTCACAGGGCAATATCTCATGAAAATATCAAGTGCACATATACTGATTTCATCAGCTGTGCTGTATTGTGGAAGCAAATAGGTTATCAAAATACAAAGGACAAGAATGTTGTCATGACTCTGTAATGAGTGCTTTTTCCTTTAACAATGCTTGTCAAGTGTTTTTTTTATTGCATAGTTTTTCGGCTGCTCTAACAACTAAAGAGTCATTATGCAGACTGTCGACGTAGTGCCCAGTTCCAAGGTACACGTTGCACAGTAGATGCAAAATGTTTCTAATTCGATTAATTTGGATTAAAATCCCTTCACTGGAAATTTAAAATGAACATACAGCTAACCATATATGCAGAGGATATCGTCTTTGATAAGCCCACTGTGGCAATATTTTACAATGTATACAGTATGTTTTACATTGAAAGTTAACAGTATATTCAGCGAGCAGTGCACATATTCTTTCCCGTGTGTTTAATTGGGAAAATGAAGCACGTCTAAATTGGACATCTGATTCAAAAATCGTACATTTAATGTGAAAACGTTAGTATAGTGTATCTTCTTTCTTCAATGGAAGTTTTAAAACATCATTCAGTGATATGTGCAGTTAATTTTCCTTGTCCACTAGAAGTTTAATGAGAAAATGTGTTAAAACAAAATAATATACGGTGGCCATATTTTCCTTTCGGAAAGTATAATGCAAACCTGTTTATGCCAATATATGCAGTGGATTTCTTACCCGGAAGTTACTGATTAAGTATTTATGGCAGTATAGGCAATGGATATCTTTTCCCAAGCAGAAAGTTTAATGTGAAAATGTTTATGAAAATACATGCAAGTGGTCAGCTTCTTCCCTCTCTTGAAGTATAATGTGTATGTTTAGAACAATTATGCAGTGGTTATCTTCTGTCACCGATCTATGCTTACCAATATGCAATAGATACCCTCTTCCTTCCGGAAGTTTAATGTAAAAATGTGTACAAAATTAGGCAGTGAATATATTGGTTATTTTCTTCCTTCAGTTGAGTTTGACTTCATTGTGCATCTGTGATTTTATGCAGTGCATGCCTTATACAATATATTACGATTCACAAATAACACATAAATGATATCAATCATAAATGTATCTTAATCCAGCTGAAAGACAGGGCATCTAGATATTTTTATTGTGTTTCACAAAGGATATGTATGTGTCGATAATAAAGTATATATAGCACACAACACACAACTGATGTGTATTTGTCTATATGTCATAATATAATAGTCATGAATATGGCGTTCTAGAAATAAAATTCATTTCATATGGCTGCAAGTATTTGAAGTGTGGTTTTAAATGTATACCAGTCCATAAATTCTAACGTATTTGTGATAAGAACAATGGGGACAGGAAGTGCATACCTATGATGAACCAGCATTCTTGGTATTCTGTATTTAATGCAACCTGTTTGGGAAGAATAATTATAACCCATTAAAAAAGGTTACCTGTAAAATACTAACAACAGCAACATTTTAAAAATATGTCATCTTTCATTCTGTTATCTCCATATTGTTCAGTTCATCGGTAGTACAATGCTGACAAAAAGTATGAAATAAGTTTTTGTTTGTTTGTTGCAGAAGTGAACTTTAACGAAATCTGTAGAATGTTTGGCAGAAAAGAAGAGGTGGATAGATAGGCAGACAGCTGTAGATGGATGGAGAGAGAGAGAGGATGGATGGATGGAATGAATTTTGGTTCTCTGCTTTGTCCTCAGAGATAAAGCTTAAAAGTCCAGAGTTAAAAAAAAAATTCAGACATACACACTGCAGGAGTAGATCACCATTATTTACAATAGTAGTCTTGGATACCATGCTATTTAGCCTACTCAAATTCCTAATTTAAAGAATGTGTGTGTATATATATATATATATATATATATTCATAATTCAAGCCCTTTTAATAACTAATTCTGTGAGGTTGTCTGTTTGCACCATGTGGCAACACAAGCCATAAACATCAAATATTGTACATGGGTAAAGAATAGTATGCATGGTCACATTTTTTAATGTAATATGTTTGACATTTAGATATTTTAGTAGTTCTAAATGTCATTGAACCATCAATAACATTCCTAAATCTATTTTGAAATTAATACCATACTTCTTGCTTAAACAGTGCTACAAGATGCACTGCCAGGGGAGCTGGTAGAGGTGGAGACTGTGGACGGGTTTAAAGGGGATGGGACAGGGAGGAGTAAATCTAACCAGGCACAATACAGGTGGAACATCTGGGACTGGGGACAGTATAACCAAGGGGGACACCAAAACTGGCCTCTGTGCAGGTGCTGAAAATCGAGCAGACTGAGAGACCGTTGAGGCCTATTCTGCTGGCATTTTAGTATGCATGTTAGTATGTAAGATGGAATATTGACAGGAAGAATATGCCATTCTGATCAGGCTGTACATGACATTGCAATGGGGATTAATTTAAGGCTGCTGAGGCGTAACAGCCAATCATATTGCAGCATTTGAGATCCTTTTTATAATTACTTTTAAAGCATGTCTACAGCATGGTGAGGGTGACAGGTGTGTTGTACTTATTAGGAACTGAATATTTAGTTCTGCAGCACCTGCTATTATAATTTGTTGCTTCACTTGGTTGCCTCCACACTTAGTCCTGTAGCCCACCCACCTTCTTGCACCAAGAAAAGCACAAGACTTCACTGAAATGATCCAGCCAGGGTGCTCTTAGCCCACAGGAGAGCAAGAAAATGCATTGTTTTGCTGATGTCAGCTGCTCTTTCAGCAAATGCCACAGAAACAAAAATGGGTGTACTAGATGGACCCCTAGTCACCTTCTGCTGTCACCTTTCTATGTTTCAGTTATGTGTGATCCAGCATCATTGCAGTGGTAGTGTATACTCGATTGTAGGTGGTGAGGGTTTGGAGGCTTCAATCATACAAGACCTAGGTAATTTGTCAAGGGGCAGTAAGTGCAGAGAGGAGATTTCATAGCAGTGCTAGTTTTCTCTGGAATAATTGAGCATGTTAATTGCTTTAAAGTTTGCCATTGTTCCAGATGCCCAGGTGTGATTAATGGCTCTTAAGATCTTGCACCTAGCAGTACAATGTTAGGGATCACACAATGGACTAAATATGAGTCTTTAGCATACCATTATTTATCCCAGCTAATCAACTGGCTTTAAGCAGGTGATGTTAAGTGCCCTTGTTTTGTAACAATATATTTAATTACATCTAGTCTTGGTGTAATTTAAACAGAATTTACCATCAGAATTGACAACATGACACAAAAAAAGATAGCTCTTGGTGTATTAACATTCCATATTTTCCAAAGCAACTGACTACATTACCCTCATAAACATACAATTTGATACTAGGTAAGGACCACAGGGGCCATCCTAGTCTACCCATTTCTTCACAAACTTCATTATGCAACCATGGTGGATCTGACAAGAATTTGTTGTTGTTATTACTACCTCCCCATTGTGTAATCTTCCCTGGGTTTTGTTTCCCAGGTGCATTATTTTGCACTTCTTTGCATTGAATCCAAGCTGCCATACTTCTGACCATTCCTCCAACCTTGCAAGTCCCTTCTCATCCTTTCCACGCCTCCTTGTGTATCAACCCTGTTGCAGATCTTTGTGTCACCTGCAAAGAGCATACTTTTCCTTCCAGTCCCTCTGCAATGTCACTTATAAAGACATTAAAAAGGACTGGACCCAGTACTGAACCCTGTGGTACCCCACTAGTAACCCCTCTTTCTTAGAATGGACTCCATTTACAATTACCTTCTGTGTCCTGTTGTTCAGCCAATGTTTTACCCAGGCTACCACCCTGGGACCCACTCCCAGGCTGGTTAATTTGACTATTAATGTTTTGTGTGGGACTGTGTCAAATGCTTTGTTAAAAGTCTAGGTAGGCCATGTCACAGCCCCTCCCTGGTCTACTACTTTGGTCACTCAGTCAAAGAAATCAATTAGATTAGTCTAACATGACCTTCCACTGTGAACCCATGCTGCCTTGGGTCATGTGCCCCACTGGCCTCTAGGTACTCAACAATTCTTTCCTTCAGAAGTGATTCCATCACTTTCCCTACCACAGAGGTCAAACTGACAGGTCTGTAGTTTCCTGCCTCTGTCTTGCTCCCACTTTTGTGAAGAGATCACATCCACCTTCCTCCAGTCCTCAGGTACCACACCATCCTCCCATGATTTGTTAAAAGGCAATCAGTGGTTTCACTAGTTCTCCCTTAATTCTTTTAGAATTCTGGGTGAATTCCATCAGGCCCCATTGCTTTGTCCACCTTCGGTTTTAGGAGTTCTTTCAGACCCTTTCTTCTGTGAAAGGACTGGGATCGACCCTATCAAGAGTGCTTCTGTTAATTGGATTAGGCACCTCCCCTCCTCCTTGTTTGTGAATACTCAGCAGAAATATTCATTCAGTATTCCTGTTTTTTACTGTCCTCTCTGCCCACCCACTGTCCACTCTATTCAGCCTCACTATCCCTCCTTTGTCTTTCTATGCTTCCTGATGCACCTATAAAATGTTTATCCCTCTTCTTAACCGAGTTGGCTATCTTTTCCTCAGTTTGGGCCTTTGCTATTCTGACTTCCCTCCCTGCTTCCTTCTGCCTTAGCTGGTACAGCTCTCTGTCCTGCTCCTTCTGTGTTTCCTTATACTTCCTGAATGCTATCTTTTTCTCCTGACTTTCCCCACCACCTCTTTTGAGAACCATAGTGGCTTTTTCTTTAGTTTTGATTTATTTGCTTCACAAAGGCTTGTTGCCTCTGTGATGGCAGTTTGATGTTTCCCCATTGTTGCTCCACCCTCCTTCTAGCCTGTTTGCTAGTGCTTTTCAAGGCACTCTCCCATCTTGCCAAAGTCAGCCTCTGAAGTCCAGTACCCTCACTTTTGTATGGCTTGACTCTGTAGCTGAGTTTATGTTTGATCGTCACTTGTTCCCAGATGGCAACCCACTTCTAGATCTGAGATCCTCTCACTGTCCCCATTTGAGAGTATGATGTCTAAGATTGCTCCCTCACAAGTGGGTTCCAAAACCAGCTGTCTGAGGCATGCCGCATGTAGGGTATCGAGAATGGCCCTGCTCTTGGATGTGGCTGCAGCAAATGTGCTCCCGTTAACATCTGGCATATTGAGGTCTCCATCAACAGTATCACCCTCTTTCTGCCATCCTAAGAATGCCTTCTATCATATCCTTGTCCATTCCTCCCCTGACATGGGGTCTGTACACAACCCTGTGTGGATTGTGGTGCCATTTCCAGTCTCTAAGGTGATCCACAGTGCCTCCTCTCCTCCCTGTTTACTCTTTTGTTCAGTTGCTTTTATCCCTTCCTTTACGTAGAGAGCTACTCCTCCCCATCTTCTCCCTCCCTGTCTCTCCTGTAGGTTATGTACCCTGGTATGTTAACATCCCAGTCATGGTTCTCTTGTACCATGTTTCTGTGACTGCTACAATATCCAGGCATCTCTTCTTCCATCAAGGCCACCAGTTCAGGGAGCTTGTTGCCCAGACTACGGGTATTGGTACTCATTACCCTCCATTTCCTGATGGCCATACTTCTTTTTGCTCCATCCCTGTCCTTGTTGCCTTTGTCAGTTTCTCCATTTACCCCTGTCCTTCTCCTTATCGACATCTCTATCTTCTCAACTACCTCTGGTCCCTCTCCCAGTCGAACTTTGGTCGCGACTCTTGAGGTGCACCTGGCAGCCATCTCTGCTTACTGGGCATGGGCTGGTATGCAGTCAGTGGCACAGGAGAAGGTGGTCTGGCACTTTTGAAAGGCCTCAAGCACATTTCCCTCTGGTGCGTGAACCACCACCAACTTGGGATTTGTTGCTGGTTTGGCACAGCTCATGGGCAAGCCATTCAAACCAATGTGCAGATGTGACATCTCTCACCTGTCATGGAAGACTGCCTTCTAGGTGGCCATCATTGTTAGCCAGAAGGATCAGTGAGCTCCAGGCACTCTTGGTGGAGTCTCCTTACCTGGTCTTCCACAGGGACAAGGTTGTTCTTCACCCCAACCTGAAGTTCCTCCTGAAGGTTGTGTCAGATTTTCACCTTAACCAGATTATTAATCTCCCAGTGTACTTAACCAACCACACCTCAGATGCCGATTGCAGGCACCATTTCTTTGACCTGCGTGAGCAGTGGCCTATTATAAGGAGTGCATGGCTGGAGTTCAGGAAGATGTTCGCCAGCTATTTGTCACCTACTCTGAAGCTGCACCAGGCAGACTGGCAGTTAAGTGGATGACTGGCAGGTGGATTGTATCCTGCATCGACCTCTGCTATAGGTTGGTGGGCAGGGAGCCTTCTGTAGGGCTTAAGGCTCATTCCACCGTCATACCACTGCTTTGGTGGTTGCTTCAGGGGGCGTCCCTGTCCAGGAAATCTAGGGCTGCTACCTGGAAGTCAGCACACCTTCATTTCCCACTACCACATTGACCTTGAGTCATGCTGGGATGCTGGTTTGGGGCCTCAGTTCTCCAATCTCTTTTCAATCAATCAATCAAAATTTTATTTATATAGCGCCTTTCAAAATCAAGGCGCTGTGTACTACCTCCCTCCTCCGAGGAGAACTGCTGGAGTCTGCCTGAAGTGTGGATAGAACACCATATCCATGTCCCTAGAAAAACTGGTTACTCATGTAACAGTAGTTCTAGGAGTGGCATATGGTGTTCATCCACACTGACCCACCTGACCTCCCTTGGCAAGTGGCACACGGTCTTGCTTCTAGTGGGTAAGATCTGACATCACAGGGCAGTGCCAAGGGAATTACACCTATGTGGGTGAAAGGAGCCAGCTTGAAGACATTTCAGCAAGCCTTAAGAGGAAAGGAACACTGCCTGAAGTGTGTGGATGAACACCATATGCCACTCCTAGAACTACTGTTACAGGTGAGTAACCTGTTTTTTGTGTAATTGCCTGGGAGGGAGGGTGCCTCCCTTTGGAAAGGGGATGACAGTTGTCTGTTTTCACAGATCAGGGACTGAGGTAAGAGATGAGTGATTGAGGAGGTGGGTTATGGGAAGGGCAGTGGCTGTGGCATAGAAACAGGTGTTTGGAGTCAGGACCATTGGGCGCCCTCCTTTGTGTAGGTTGAGAATAAGGAGGGCATTTAAGGTCACAGAGGGAAGGTAGGGAAGAAGGACAAGGGATGGTGGGGAGGAGTGGGTTGGGGTAGAGAGGAGGTAGGGGAAGGAGGGAGAGGGCACAGGTGGTGAAAAAGGAGTTGAAAATGTGACTGCAGGGCTGGCCTGCTGATGCAGTGGTATAGCTATTGCTTGTGACGCCCACGACCCGGTTCGGGTAGGGAGCCAGGGTCGCCGGAGGACCAGCTGGGGAAGAGGATTGAGCATCTCTACGGGCTCTCCTTCTCTGGGAGGTGTGAGTAGCTCTCTGCCAATACCGCCACCACCTGTGTGACCACAGGTGGTGTCGGTGCAACAGAGGGGTGGAACACTCAGAAGGGCAGGCGTTGGCAGAGGACCAGAGCGGAAGGGCGTCTATGCGCCCCTCTGGCTCATTGGTCCTCCTGAGTGCTGACATCTGCAGGAGGTGTGAGAACAAAGAAAAATACCCCAAATCAACACCAGGAGATGGGCCTTGTGTCAACGACTGGGAGGAGCGAGGGATACAGCTCGGTTGCCTGCTCCCAGAAGTGTCGGAAGGAGGTAAGGGAGGCCTCTTCCACCCCACCTGAGGGTTATCCAGAGATCAGGTATGATTAAAGGAGGCGGGCACTTATAGGAGCAACATCCTCTCGGTCCTCCCAGTAGCTGCCTGCGACGATTGAGGATCCCGAGGAAGGGGTGGATGTGGGTGAGAGAAGAGCATAGGTACTAAGCGAAAAAAAATGTGACTGCAGCGGGATTGGAGATGTGAGGATGGGGGAGAGGGAGAAGAGAGCGTGGATGACCCTTTAGAACATTGAGGGGTTATTAAGGTTGTTCTGGAGTGTGGATGCAAGTAATCAGCCTTTGCAAACCTAGCAGCTCTGATACAGGCATTATGAAGTGACTTATTTAGCAAGGTCAGGTAGGGAGCCAGCGGACTTGAGGATCTTCAGGCAAGTGCACATACACAGTGACAGGACAGCAACTCTGCTGTGATCCAAGAGATGTGTGAACCTTAAACCAGATTTTTCCACATGAGAGCCATGATAATCCCAGACCGACAAGAATTTGGAATGAAAGAACTCAAGAGCTATGTTAATGTTGCTGGCTGTTAGTATGAGGGACCAGTCAGTTAAGTAATTAGGATAGATCCAGGGGCAAAAGGATCTAAGCTAGATGAATTTAAGGGGACTTTTGGGTGGTGGATCTTGCAAACACAGTAGACCATGTGATAGTCACTGAAGGTGTGGGAAGGGTACCAGCATCCACAATGCAGGGGTGAGAGGTGGATCCATTCTAGAAGGGTGGATTAGGGTTTTGGGGTTGAGTGTGGTGGGATCTGAGATCACTTGGGTAAGTTAGAGTGATTTTATGTTGTGTAGCGCTCCACATTGTCAATGGGTATTCTTAATAACTGGGTACAGTGTACACCTACCAGGGGAATGGCACAGTCCAAGCTTTAGAATGTTGGGCATATGAGGATTCCAAGCAGCAGCACTCCACAGTTCTGCTATGCGATTGGAAGGAAACAGCTATCTTTATCATCTCTCAAGATTGTTCAAGCTTTTCTGTTGGGGCTGCAATTCTGCATAGCAGGTTGGGGCTGCCTTGTTCAGGGAGCACCCCTAAATTAAAATTGTGCCTGTTAAGCTGCGGCTTTCAAATTGACTAACCTGCCTTACCCATTTCCATTTTGTGGACTGGGGGTCACTTCTGCCTTCTAGGTTATTTTAATGGTCTCCGGCTAAAAAGGTGCAGCATGCAGGTATATTTAGCTTATTTCTGGGATAGTGTACGACTTCTGGGGTTTTGCTCGGCTCTTGCATCAGTTGTTCCCTTCCACCAGCTTCAGGTTTCTGTATGGCTAACTAGAAACAAAACACATTCACATTCTGACTTGTGTTGCTATCAGAGGGTCTTAGGAGTTTTTCCTACCTCAGCCCTCTGAACGCTTTTGCATGGCTACCATTCAGCCATGGTAACGGTTGGGCGCACTTCTTACTCAGTTCACTTTCCCCATTTGTTTTTCACGTGCCAGAGGGTGTGCACAGGTGCGCATAGAAAGGCATGTTAGTGCATGCAATTGCCTATCTTTTACATTGTGCCAGCATGCTTGCACACCTGCAAGTCGCGCATACGCTTAGCGCGTTAACGTCATGTAGCACATTGTGGATTGTGCGTACTCCGCTACTGAGCACAGATGCCGAATCAGCTCTCTCTAGTCACACTGATCCCTGCCTGCCACTTCAGTTTGAGAGCCATCAGCGCAGGCAAGCTAATAGGGCTAATTATTATTTTCTCTGGTCGTTACTATGCTGCAGTACTTTTGGCATTCACAGTTGTAAACATATACTTGGCACCATGGTTTATCAGAGACCATTAATTATGAAACAACATAAGACCTGCAAAAGGGGATGAGGCTCTCCCCATGGGTTCCTTTTGCACTCATTGTGTTGCTAAGCATAATATTTCCCTAATAGTTCCCCAAGCCGATCCTCCGAACTGGGGAGGGGCACCTGGTTCTTCAGTTGGCAGTGACAAAACAGAATTGCAAAAATCACTTTTGTTGCTGCTGGGAGAGCTTTTGGGCGCCAGTGTTCCACAGGATATCTCAGCAGACACACCCGACCCCAATCCAGGCCTCTCCAGCTCAGGGGCCCACAAGAACGTCCAGGTGCGTCGCAGTGAGAAATGGCTGTGGAGACAGATGTACAGGCAGACCCCAACCCAGACTACTTAGTAGGTCAGGATGAGGATTTTGGAGTTCTTCAGGATGCTCCTGACCTTAAACAAGCATTTGTCAATGCGAACGTTTGCTTGCTGGCTTTGGCATTGGTAGTGTAGGAGTTACAGAGCTGCACAATAGGAATGGCAGTGAAGTATTGAACTGTAGCCAACCCATCACCACCCTGCAGATAGTGACAGGCATTGGGGTGTGCCTTTGGGTCGTCAGGCATAACAGCCACGCCATTTCACCACACCTACCCTGCAGACACCAAGTGTCACGGTGTGTCTTGGGGTCTTTGGCTCTTATGCTCACCCCATTTCATCAGGAAATATAGTGAGATGGTGCGGTATAAGAGAATGGGGTGAACTTTGGGTCCAAAAGGTCCAAGGCACACCTCGATGCCTGTCACTGACTGCAGGGTGTGGGGTGGGGTGGGGTGGAATAGTATGAGCATTGCAGGCGACAATCCCAAGTCACAGCCCTGATGCCAGTCATTCTCTACAGGGTGGGGCGTTATGGTCGGAAACCCTAATTCCTCAGGCATTTGTTGGTATTTTCACTCCAAATTTTCAACATGGTTTTTTGTGACCCCTCCTCGTGAACAGTGGCAATATCAGTTAGTTAGCCAAAAGCTGCTTTTGTACAGCGACTTCGGCATTTGACACCACAGGTGCAAAATCACATTCCGAACAGGAGGTGAAAAATGACAGCTGTACTGTTCATGGGGAGGTGGAAATGGCAATGTTGAAAATCTGCAGTGAAAATATTTGAAAAAATGGTGAAGTCACGAAGTCGCGAGAAACTGTGCAACGACAACCGCAATGTAATTAGTTTGGGGATTTTACAGCAGATTGTCAACACAGGCATTTTAGGACCTCCGATCATGAACAGTGTCACTGTGATTTTCTTTATCTGTCCTGAACAATGATTTCCCACAACGACTATGCATTTTTGTGCTGAAAGTGTGAAAACACATTTCATCCATGTTGTGAAAAATGACAGCTGTACTGTTCATAAGGAAGTGTGAAAATGCCACTGGTGAAAACTGGACTGAAAATATTACAAATTCATGAACTTACTGAGGAAACTGCGCAATGCTCGCCGTAACACAATCATTTTATGGATTCTTTTGTCACAATTTTAAACATAGCCATTTTAAGACCTCTACCATGAACAGTGTTACTGTGATTTTCTTAATCTGTCCCAAACATTGCTTTTGCACACCGACTGCACCATTGTGCGCTACATGTGTGGAAACACATTTTGGGCGAGATGTAAAAATGGCAGCTGTACTGCTCTTAAGGAGTGTGGTAAAATGGCAATGTTTAAATCTGGCGGCAAATATAAAAATTTGCAAACTTATGAATGTATGAGGAACTGCGCAATGTGCGCCCTAAAACAGTCATTTTTGGGAATTTTTCACTAAATTTTCAACATAGCCATTTTAAGACCTCTGCTCATGAACAGTGTCACTGTGATTTTCTTAATCTGTCCCAAACATTGATTGCGCACACCGACTGCACCATTGTGCGCTACATGCACGGAAACACATTTTGGGCGAGATGTAAAAATGACAGCTGTACTGCTCATAAGGAGGTGTGGTAAATGGCAATGTTGAAAATCCAGAGTGCAAATATTAAAATTTGCGCACTTATGAGCGCATGATGAACTGTGCAATGCATGCCAGAACGGTCATTTTAGGAATTTTTAACCAAATTTGCAACATAGGTTTTTTGAGAGCCCACCTTATGAACACTGGCAATGTCATTTCATTAATCAGTCCTGAAAGGTGATTTTGTGCAGTGACTGCGAAATCACCCTTTGGGCTTGATTAACGCCATGACAGTTCAGAATTCATGAGGAGGGGTCCCAAAGACACCATCTTGAAAATTTGGTGCCAGAATTCCAAAAATGCCTGAGATATGCATCAAAGTTGAAAAACCTATTTTATGGCATTATACAGCTTACCGCATTTCCTCAGTTCGTGGTGTCGGCTTTGAAAAGTGCAGACGTGTTCCCGGTCCCCGAAGATCGTCACACCGGACTCGGAGGTAAGTATCTGGTGAGGTGGGGGTGGGGAGGCAGAGCGCAGAAGGTGGATATGGGTGGGCAGGGAGACCACTGAGGGAACATTTTTTTGTTTACAGGTTTTTTTTAGAAGACCATCGCTGGACATTTGCCACGCCAGTGGGCTCCAGCGCGGCAGCTAAAGTCAGTTTTGGGGGTCTGGAGCCAATGGGGATTGGGACCCTTCAGCCATAACAATTTTGCTATGTGGGGTGGCCCCAGCGTGGCACCTGGAAAGCTTTTTTGGGGGGGCGAGCAGAGCTGACGGGATTGGGCACCCCATCGCCATACAGTGTGTGCGTGGGGGAGCGCATGAGCACGCATACACGTGTCAGGTATGTGTTTGGGGAAGCGCTGTCACTGAAGCAGGGCTCTCCCTTTCAACTGTACAGCACTGCATTTTCAACTGCTGTCATAGGCAGCTGCAGCATTCATTGGAGAACTGCGGCCGCGCCTGCAAAACACACTTACTGAATTGAAGACGGGTGCCACACCTACAAAAACTCGATGATGGCACTATGTTTTGCACATGCATGCAAGCAAACATATAAAATTGCTTTTTATGAAGAAGAGATCCCCTCTATGGAGGAAGAGGAAAGGAGCGGATGGAGCCCAGGTCAAGCATTCCAATTCCTCCCGCTTGACAAATCCTTGTCTTTTGAAAGCTGAGATGTGTTGATCCTTACAGCTCAAGGAGGAACAATCCATCGAGATGGTGGATGTCAATCTGATTCTGTCTGCGCCTTCCTCTGCTCCAGAATGTTTCCCAGGTTTTATCCACTGTGACCAAATTATTGAACAAGAATGGGCAGGTATGGATCAGAGAAAGTACTCCCAGAACCAAGACAACAGCCCTTTCCATTTTTAGGGAAACATTTTGCAGGTGGGAAGCCCTCCACTGGCAGACAAGGCTGTCTATAATACGGTCAAATACACTGCTCTGCCTATCAAATGCTCTCTGGCCTTAAAAGATTCCTATGGCAAATGGGTGGATGCTGCATGGGAGGGCTTTCACCTCTAATGGCACAAATCTACGACTTTTACACCTCATTTATTGTTGCCAGAGTCTTAAACTTGTGGGTCACTACTCTGGGCAGTTTGCTCCTCCTGATTAAGAAGGAGCGAGGATTTTCAGTTGGTTGCCATGGCCTCCATGTTTCTAGGTGATTCTGCAGTGGAGAGTTTGAGCATGTTGGCCTGTTCGCCTACCACATTGTATCTGGCTCTGTGCATGAAAAGGGTTACCGATGGATCCTAAAGTTTGTAATGCAGTACATATGCAGGATTTTATAATACAGTCATTGATATGGACATTTTAAGTAGCCTATATGGTGAGATACATAAGGTAACATTAATGGAATCAGAAGTTTTCCATATTAAAATGCACTTTCGTTAGTCAAAATGCATGAAAATTTGTGTACTAATTTGTGACATGGCTACCCATCTGTGAAATAGTCTCTCAGTGTCATTTAACTAGACTTTTCTGCAATAAAATATTTTCTCTCATTTATTACACTTCCTTATTGTGACTACCTTGATTCCCACCCACTCCAGGGGCCCTAAAGATGTGGTCTTGCGTAACCATTAATGTCCCCTTGTGTTACCTCTGAACCTTTGTAATGATCAGCACTTTGGTGCTATTTGTGTTGTATTTTTGTCCCCAGGTTACCTGCTGTATTTGTTTAGGGTACTACAGTGCATTGCCTGTTTCTTTAAGTGCACAGCATGATCACAAGCTGTCCCCTTTGCTCACCTGATCCTTTCCTGTCGCCCACCACCAGATGTTCACGCGTGACAGCAGGGGTCCAGGGAGCCATTGTGAAAACATTTGGGCACTTATATCAGAGTGAGATTGGGGCGGCCATGGGGGATTTAAAAGACAATTCCTTGCAATTTCTAGCCCTTTCCTGTGATTGACTGTCTTATCCTAAAGAGCTCTTATCCTCTTGTGTGACTTTCATCACATCACTATCCTCACTGCAGCAGGTAAATACCGATCATGCCTGCTGCCAAAAATACTGTTTTTTCCCACTAGTTTTGATAACGTAAGTGAGCTGTTGGCAGGTGGGGTTCATTAATAGTGCTGATGGACCCACACCCTGGATTTCCTTTTGCCTTCTTGATTTGGTGTAAGGGTGACATTTGAATTAAAATGTGAATTTGGGACCTTAAACTTCTTTATGGCCCTGTTCACCATGAGGTCTTCGAAGGAGTTGATAGGAGGTTGCATAGATTAACTTTCTAGTTATTATGCTTTATTTTAAATGTTCTTTTATGTTGGGACTGTATTTTACATGCTGCAGTTACAGTCAATTTTGGGGAAGGATGGCAATTGAGTGGAGTGTCTGGGATTAGCACACTGCACTGTTTGGTTATTGGGGAGGGTATGGTACCTGTATTTAATCTTTGGCTCTTTATTTTGGGATACTGATGTTCATTTTGGTTTTGGTTCCAATACTCTATTTTAAATGTGCTTTTCATATGTTGGAATGGTATTTACATACTGCTGTTACAACAATTGTTTTTCTTGGGGATTGATAAAAGATTGATTACGTATGTCTGATATTTATTGTGGTTTTGGTATTTAAAACACATATTTTCTGTATTTACCTGGGCACTGCCAGTACAACCCACCAACGCCTCCTGAATGTGCATGTCTTCCTACCAAAGAGTTGTATGAGCACTGTACCTCAGTACATCCCCAAATGTGAAACACTGCCCTTAGAATGTGGAACACTTCATCAAATGTATTACTCAGAAGCTCAGACCACTGTTGAAATGTGTGCCTCTGTGTTCACAAAGTTTGCAGTTAAATAAATAATACATTTTTCATATGAACTGCTATGCATTTTGCTTTATAATGTTGTTGTTGAACGTTGACAAATCCTCTCAATGTGTAACAAGCATTTGTCAAGCCGAATGTTGCTTGCTTGTATGTGCTGTTTAGGTATTTGAAAGTGACAGTTTCATGCCTTCCTCCCAAGACATCCACTGTGTCTTTCCGCTCAGTATTCACAGAACAGTGGAGGGGCAAGGGCCACAGCAGTACAGCAGCTGCCAAGGGGGTGAAGAGGTGGACAAAAGAGTTCTGCAGGAGCTCACTAAATTGAAGATAGACAAAGCGATGGAACCAGATGGCATACACGCCAAGGATATTAACAGAATTGCGAAGGAAATAGCAGTACTCTGGCAGCCATATTCACTGAGTCATTCAACATGAGTGAATTGGAGGAGGGCACATGTGGTCCTTCTGCACAAGTCCGCAGCAGGGAGGAGGAGGGAACAATAGGCCATTCAGCCTAACCTCAGTAGTGGGGAAGACATGGAGACATTGCTTAAAGAAAGGATAGTGGGGCATCTAGATGCCATCAGAACCCAGGACCATAGACAAGATGGATTCACAGTGGGGACATCATGTCAGATAAATCTGGTTGATTTATTTGACTGGGTGACAAAGGAAGTGAATCAGGTGGGGCAGCGGACAACACTTACCTTGATTTCAGCAAAGCCTTTGACACCATCCCATGTAGGAGGCTGATAAACTAGCTGGGTAGGCTGGACATGGGGAAAGGGTGGTAAACTGGGTTAGAAACTGGCTAACAGACAGGAGGCAGAGAGTGGTGGTAAATGGTATGCAGTCTAGGGAGAGGGGCGACCAGTGGGTGCTGCAGGGATCGGTCCTGAGGCCAGTTCTGTTCAATGTCTTCATTAGTAATATTGCAGAACATCTGAAGGAATTTTTTCACCAAATTTTCAACATAGCCATTTTAAGACCTCTGCTCATGAACAGTGTCACTGTGATTTTCTTAATTTGTCCGTACATTGATTTTGACATCGATCATGCCATTGTGACTACATGGGCGGAAACACATTTTGGGTGAGATGTGAAAATGACAGCTGTACTACCATAAGAAGGTGTGGTAAAATGGCAATGTTGAAAATCTGGAGTGAAAATATTGAAAATTCGCGAACTTACGAAGGCATGAGGAACTGTACAACGCACGCCAGAAACAGTCATTTTTGAATTTTTCACCAAATTTTCAACATAGTCATTTTAAGACCTTTGCTCATGAACAGTGTCACTGTGATTTTCTTAATTTATCCCATACATTGATTTCAGACTACCGACCGCGCCATTGTGCGCTACATGGGCGGAAACACGCTTTGGGTGAGATGTGAAAAATGACAGCTGTACTGTTTATAAGAAGGTGCGGCAAAATGGCAATGTTGGAAATCTGGAGTGAAAATATTGAAAATTCGCGAACTTACGAAAGGCATAGGAACTGTACAACGACGTCAGAAACAGTCATTTTTAGGAATTTTTTCACCAAATTTTCAACATAGCCATTTTAACACCTGAGCTCATGAACAGTGTCACTGTGATTTTCTTAATTTGTCCCATACATTGATCGCACACCAACTGCGCCATTGTGTGCTACATGGGCAGAAACACGTTTTGGGTGAGATGTGAAAATGGCAGCTGTACTACTCATGAGAAGGTGTGATAAAATGGCAATGTTGGAAATCTGGAGTGAAAATATTGAAAATTAGCGACTTCACTTGAAAGGCATGAGGAACCGCGCAATGCACGCCACAGAAAGAAGTCATTTTAGAATTTTTTCACCAAATTTCAACATAGCCATTTTAAGACTCCTGCTCATGAACAGTGTCACTGTGATTTTCTTAATGTGTCCCGTGACATTGATTTCCCAAGATAACGACTGCGCCCATTGTGCGCTACATGGGTGGAAACACATTTTGGGTGAGATGAAAAATGACAGCTGTACTACTCATAAGAAGGTGTGGTAAAATGGCAATGTTGAAAATCTGGAGTGAAAATATTGAATTTCATAACTTACGAGCCTGCGAGGAACCGTACGCAACGTCAGAAACAGATTCATTTTTGATTTCACTATCACTAACATGGAGTGACCCCTTCATGAATGATGTCACTGTCATGGCGTTATTCAGGCCTGAAAGGTGATTTTGGCGAGTGACTGCGAAATCACCCTTCGGCCCAATAATGCCACGACAGTGACATCTTTCATGAGAAGGGGTCCCAAAACCCCATGTTGAAAATTTGGGCAAAATTCCCAAAATGCCTGAGAAATGCAACAAAGTTGAAACCCCCTATCTAGCCCATTATACAGCTTACCGCATTTCCTCAGTTCACAGTCGGCTTTGAAGAGTGCAGACGTGTTCCCGTCCATCAAGATCGCCGCGCCGAGGTCCGGAGGTAAGTTTGGGTGGGGTGTGGGAGGCTGGGAGCGAGTGGGTGAGTGCGGGTTGTGGGGTTGGGAGACGCCATGACAGTTTTGTTTTACAGGTTTTTTTAAAAAAGACGCTGTGGACATTTGCCACGCTGGGGTGGGCTCCAGCATGGCACAAGGACAGGGGGGCATTCAGCCGACAGGGATTGGGCACCCCATCGGCCAAGGACCGCTTGCCATGCTGGGGTGGGCTCCCAGCGTGGCACTTACTATGGGGGGGCGCGGCTCAGCCCGTGAGGATTGGGCACCCGTGGCTATACATTGCATGCGGGAGGCGGGCGCGACGCTTGCGCGGGAAGCGCGCTGAGCAGTCATATCTTATCGGTGCTCACTGAAGCGTAGCTCCCTTTCAACTGTATGCCACTGCATTTTGGAGCGCGTCATACACAGCTCCAGAATGCATTGGCTTACAGGCCGCGCCACAACACACTGACTGAATTGGAGGAGGAGGACACACCGAAATCTCTGATGATGGCACTATGTTTCTTGCTCATGTGTGCAAGCAACATAACAAGGGGCTTTTGTGAATAAAATGAGGACCTGTTCCTCATGATGCGGTACAGCTGAGAGGTGTGGCTTGATCAGATGTGCATGTTAGTTTGGTGGGCCCAAATTAGGCAACCACAAATGTTATCTTTTACCTTATTTGATTCTGCTTTGGGTCTGCACCTGTTGGCCTCTATCTTTCAGCCTCATGCCCAGCCCCACACCCCAACATCAGGCAGCTAACTCTTCTTCCCCACAGTTCACCCTCTGTGGCAGGGTGGTGAGGAGTCCCCCTGCTCAAACTCACCTTGACTAGGATTCAGAGTCTGTGGGGTGCCATTCAGAGTTGTGATCTGCGGCAGGTGGCTGAAATCTTCCTGCTTGACCTAGGACCTCATTTTTCCTTGTCCTGTGTTTCCTCAGGTAGAGCGTGCAATGTTGGCAATGACCGCAGTGCACACTTATGCCTCATGGCATGCTGGCTGGTCGCCAGCGTGGTAGTAGGTAAAGCACAGATGCCTCAGCCCTCCATGCCACTGGGCTGGTGGCAACCACAAATTTAGGTGAAGTTGTAGGTTTGCCTGGCACGATCTTGATGTTGGTTGTGATGGGCTATTGCATTGCATAATGTGTTTGTTACTGGCTTTTTATTAGTAGGGTGCACCACTTCTGTTTTGTCATTGTGCATCACAGGGCACCTACAGCATTTTTGTTAATCAGGGTACCAAACCATGTGGTCACCGATTATTTTTTTTCTGGGGTTGGTGCACTATTTGGTCTGTGTGTATTAGGTCTGATGACAGTTTTGACTGAGTCCCTGTGGTATGTTTTGCGCGTGCTCGTTGGTCGGCAGACGCTTTTTTCATTTTATTTTCCAATTGTTTAACCAGGCAAGACACACTAGCTGAAAGCTTTTTACAGGTGCAAACTGGGAGCACAGGAAGTTAAGTGACTTGCTCAGGTCACACAGTATATGCAAGTGCGGGCTGTAGGATTCCAACTCAGGTCTCCAGATTTTCAGCTCAGAGCCTTAAACCACCACTCTATATTGTCTTCCTAAGCATGCTTCCATTTTGTTTGCAGATGGCTAGATGCGTGCCTCCATTCTGCTTGCAGGTGGGTGTATGCTTCCTTTCATTTTGTTTGTAGATGGGTGAATGCATGACTTCATTTTGTTTTCAGATTTGTGTATGATTGCCTCCATTTTGATTTTCAGATGGTGGATGCATGCCTTCATTTTTTGTAGATGTGTATGATTGCCACCATTTTGATTTGCAGAGGGGTGGATGCATGCCTCCATTTTGTTTATAGACGGATGGCTGCATACCTTCATTTTGTCTGCAACTGTATGCATGCATGGCTTCCTTTGTTACCAGATGCATGTATGCTTGCTGCCATTTTCTTTCTTTTGACAGATGGGATGGTGCATGGCTCAGTATATGCTTAGTATGTTTTTTCCTTTTGTCTTCATTTAAGAAGTGATTTAGTAATTTTATCAGCTTTGTTAGTAAATTTGTGATTGTTTGAACATTGGATTAGGATTTTGGTATTTGAAAACAAAAACATGAACAAAATGAATTTGTTTATTTCGCTTTTTTAGCGTGGACACCACCACCATGATAACCCCTACCTGCTTTTTGGTTTACATTTCAAAATCACCAAATAACCCCAGATATGCGCTTTTTGCATTCAAACAGGTAGCTTGTACTGGACTGGTGATCTTGGCAAAACTCATTTTTGCGTGTGACTATGTCCACAACCTCCGCCCCCAACAAACCAAACAGTTATGCATCTTACACATGCATTTGCTACACCATTACACAACTACCTGTTCATACACAATTGAGTTGTACGCCTAAGTAGGCAACTACTAATGTTGGTGGGTGGCTGGTTTATGTGCTGTGATTCAGATGGTGTTTGGGTGATGCGCATCATTGGCTAAGTTGTCTGGTGCTGCCTGCAGTATTCTATTTTTGCACATTTAAAGTGTTTATTATTGTGCCTTTGTGGATTTTCTGATTGCATCACAGGGCAACCACAGCATATTGTTAATCATAGCACAAAACCATATAGTCACTGTTTTTGGAGGGTGGAGCTCAATGTTAAAAGTACTCTCCCCTGCTGCTTGTTGTGGTGCCCTAATTAGGATACATTATTCTTAGGCCATATTGGTCAGCCATTTCATACATGTGTGGTGGGTTTACACAACTTTGCCTAGCAAAAAAAAACTTACTGTGAAAACCAACTATACTGTTTTCTTGGGTGTTGTCTGTGTTCAGTTTACATGGACAGTCCATTATTCAGGTGATATGGACCGATGATGCCCTGATTAGAAAGCATACTTTAGAACTTCTTTGAAAGATTCCATCACATATTTAGTTGCATGCCTCCATACTGTCTGCAGATGGGTGGTGACGTGCCTCCATGTTGTCCGCAGATGGGTGGTGACGTGCCTCCATACTGTCTGCAGATGGGTGGTGGCGTGACTCCATGTTGTTTATAGATGAGTGGTGGCATGCCTCCATGTTGTGTGCAGACGGGTAGTGGTGTGCCTGTGGTGCTTTAATGTCCCCTGTTACATGTGCAGCCCTGCTTTTATGTCCCCTGTTACATGCGCAGTCCTGCTTTTATGTCCCTTCTACATGCGCAGTCCTGCCTTTATGTCCCCTGTTACACATGCAACCCTGCTTTTATGTCCCCATTACTTGTGCAACTTTGTGAAGGCTTCTTCTCAGACCCCAAAATTGAAGTTATCCCACACCACACTACATTTTTATAAGGTTAGTCAATGCATTAAGAAATGCTTATAATAATCGTTATAGAGTTTAAAAATGACACTAATGTCACACTTTGGTAGCCCTTTTTCATGCATAGACCCATCTGCTATGCAGGGCATATGGCTTAGGGCCACTGATCAAGCTTCAACATCTAGCTGTTTGACCTCCTTAGAGGGAGGTTCTTGTTCTTTTCTGGCCTGAATGCTATTTTAAAGGATATTCAGGACAAGAAGGGCCACCTTCCAGTGTTGAAACAACAGAGTAAGACTACTCAATCCAAAAGGGTCAAAGTGACGGCTGGTGCAGGCAGTTCTGAGGAGGGTTTCATCCTTTCAGAACTTTGGTAACAGAGAAATAGAGGAGCCTACTCAGGTAACAAGAGTTACAGTAACAGAGGGCCCTGGCCAGATGTGCAAGAGGCCCAGCCCAGAAGCCTAGTACTGTAATGAGGGTACATGGGCCCATTCCTGCCCCCCTTTCCTTGGTGGAAGACTACAGGAATTTTACTCAAGATGGGCCCAAACAATGTCAGATGCCTGGGTTTTGGAAATCCTAGACTTGGGCTATGCAATAGAATTTTCAACAGTCCCTTCAAGTGGATGTTTTCTGCGTCCCTGGTCTCCAAGGATGCTGGAAAGAAACGGGCGGTGTCAGAGACCCTGAACCACCTCATTCAACTTGGGGCAATTGTGCCAGTCCCGCCAAGCGAGCAAGGTCAGGATTCTACTCACTCTGTTTCACAGTTCCCAAAAATCACCACAATTTTCAACTCAAGTCCCTGAGGTCAGTCGCCGAGCTATTCAGCTGGGGACTTTTCCAAGCTTTGCTAGATCTGGACGGATGCCTACCTTCACATTCCCATCCAGCAGTCTCACCAGAAGTATCTCAGGTTCTCGATACTGGGCCAGCATTTCCAGTACAGGGTGCTTCCCTTCAGTCTTGCAACAGCCCCAGCATCTTCTTGAAGGTGCTGATAGTCCTGGTGGCTCAACTTCGACAAGAGGGGCATCATGTCTATCCTTATCTGGATGACCTGTTTATTAATGCACCAACATTGCCCTTGGTGAGGAGGTTGGTGCTCAGGACTCTGGAGATGCTCGAGTCCAACAGCTGGGTGGTGAACTGAGAGAAAAGCTCTCTCAAGCCATCTCAGACCTTGGAACACATGGGGGCAGTCTTCAGCACGAAACAAGGGAAGGTCTTCCTCTCGCCTTCCCGAAGGAGACTTTATTGACAGAAGTTCAGTGGCTCAGGACTTAGTCATCAGCCTCTGCCTCAGCCTGATACGTATCTTGAACCTCATGGTGGCAGTGATAGATCTAGTCCTGTGGGCTCACCTTCATATGCGGCCCCTTCAAATGGGATTACTGATGGCCTGGGATCCAACATCAGAAGATTATCAAGCCAGAATCTCCCTCTCTCTCAGCTATGTCACTCACTGAGTTGGTGGGTAAGTTTGCAGAATTTGAGCAAAGGGGTTCCACTGGAACCTCCCCAGAATTAATTCTAACAGTGGATGCCAGTCTGTATGGTTGGGGTGCAGTCTGGAAGAACAACCCAGTCAGGGAACTTGGTCAGTAAAGAAACAGCATCTCCACATAAATATCCTGGAAATGGGGTGGTATGCCTAGCTCTTCTGTAATTTCAAAACCTGCTGCAGACCAAAGTGGTAAAAATAAGTTCAGACAACACCATCACTATGACGTACATAAACAATCAAGGTGGCACAAAAATCAGGGAGATGCTAAAAGAAGCCTCTGATTTTCTCAGGTGGGCAGAGGAGAATCTTCTCTCTTGTCAACAGTACACTTAGCAGGGAAGTTGAATATTCAGGTGGACTGGCCAAGTCGTGAAAATGTTCACCCCAGGAGTGGAGGTTGAACCCGAAGGTGTTTGACCTCCTGTGCAACAGGTTCAGTCGGCCTCAGATCGATCTGTTCATCTCCAGTTACATTGCTTGGACTCAAGGTTTTTCAGCTGCTATCAGTGTCCACAGGTGGAAGCAGTGATGCTGTGACTTAGGGTGGACCTTCAACAGAGCATATACCTTCCCCCACCTCTTCTCCCAAAGGTCATATAAAAATAAGACACTAAAGAGGAATCTTTCTTTAGTAGCTCCGGAGTAACAAAGAAGACTGTGGTTCTCGGACTTGGTGAGCTTAGCTCGGCAAGCACCCCTTTGCCTTCCAGTGCAAGGAGACCTGTTTCAGGGTCCCATTCTGCACCCAAATCTAGGAGCAATGCAGCTCGCAGCCTGGCTCCTGAAAGAAGGAGACACCTAAAATTGGGTTTCTCTAAGAAAGTAGTAGATACTTTGATGGCAGCCAGGAAAACTTCTGCTTCCACAACCTATGCTTGTGTATGGACCACCTTTTCATCTTGGGCCAGGGAAGGATCTTAAGCCTTCCAAGGTCTCAATTCCATAGATTTTGGATTTCCTTCAGGAAGGCGTGGAGAAGGGGTCAGCTGAGCACTCTGAGAGGCCAGGTTTCTGCTCTTGGACCATTCTTGGGCATTTCTCCTGACTAATAGAGAGGTTTTCATTTTTGCATGTGGTTAACAGGAGTCATCCTGTGTTCCAATCCTCGGTTCCTCCATAGGATCTAAATCTGGTTCTGAATGCTCTTTGTAAGGAGCCTTTCGAACTGCTGTCATCCTTCTCACTGGATGTGTCTTACAAGGTGTGTTTTGGCTGCTATGTGCTCAGCCAGGAAGATTGGTGAGCTCCAGTCCTTAACCCACAAGGAGCCATATCTTGTCATGCATAAGGACAAGGTGGTACTCAGAATGGTCTCGTCTTTCATCCCAAAAGTGCCCATGGCTTTCCATGTGAATGAGGAAATATACCTTCTATCCTGCCTGCAGCCATCTCACCCAAGAGAAAGGAGTTGCACAAGTTGGATTTGCAATGGGCCGTTAGGATATACCTTAAATGGACTGCTGAATTCCAGAAATCAGATATCCTGTTTCTTCTCTTCAGACCAGCCAAGCAGGGTCAAAGCCTCCAAGGCCCACCCTAGCTAGGTGAGTGAGGGCCTGCATTGCTAAGGCTTATGTTGCAGAAAAAGAGGCCTCCAGCCCTCGTCAAGGCTCACTCCGCCGAGGCTATGGCCATCAGTTTTAGAGTTATACAAGGTAGCTACATGATCTTCCGTCCACATGTTCGCAAAACACTTAAAACTGGATGTTCAGAGTTCTGCTGAGACAACTTTTGGTCGAGAGTGTTGCAGACAGCAGTTCACAAGTAATCTCTTTGGTACTTGTTTTTGGCACATGGGATAGTATCTCCTCCTCCCAGCTGTTCTGGGTACTGCTTCTTAGAACCCAGTTGTTGTGAAAACCAATTGACAGTGTGGAGTGCTACAGAAAGAAGAAATGTCTTCATACTTACCGTAATTTCCTTTTCTGTTAGCTCCATATTGTAGCAGGAATTGATTATGCAAAGGACATCCCCCACCCAGGAGACTTGCTCCTGTGGGAGAATATTATCCGGTATTCCAGTGGGGGACGCCCTTTGTATAATCAATTCCTGCTGCACTGTATTCCTGTTAAAAAAAGATGTTTTCAATCAGACTGCGACCACTCATGTTAACAGATTTAGTTGTATATCACTAAGGGTGTTTTCCATATTGCATACAGTTTTGCCTGCCAAAGTTCATCGCTGTGTTTATCATCGTCAGATTTCCAGAAGATTTGCTGGTGCAGGACATTCCTTTGTTGGCTGTTTGCCTTGTCCACAAAGAGGACAATTCGACCAAGCCTTGTGTCCAATAAGGAGTATGCCTTCTTTCAGTGGTCTGCCAGTAAGGTAAGACAGTTTCTACTTACAGTGTAGAAGGAACATTACATACAAGTAATTCGTTAATTGTTTCTCTTATAAAATAGGAAAATATGGTAGTTTATTGAGGCACTGCGAGGTCAGTAGTGACCGGGAGTTGTTGCTGCTTAGAATCCTAATATGTCCAATATTCTAAAGCTTGGCTGTGCCATTTCCTGGTAGGGCACACTAAACCAGTTGTTGTGAAGAACAAGTGACAATGTTGGAGCTAACAGAAAAGGAAATTATGGTAAGTATGAAGAGATTTCTTCTTTTTGGCATAATTTTATATTTACATTACAAGATGCACAATATGTATGGCAGGCTGAGTGTCACACTACCCTTTTGTTACATAATGGAGGGCTAACCAAGGTATTATACAATAAACATAGATTCACATTTTGAGCCTTAACAGCATCCAGAGCAAAAATAAATAAAATAATGGACAAATGCAGGTCATATTTTGCAGGCTCTTATCAGCCTGTCTTATTATTATACAGGTGCAGTACTAGTACCTGAAGGCATGTTTACACTGCCACCTCTGCAGCACATCAACCCGTGTGCATGGTGTGATATGCTGCACAGTCAGCAGTGTGAACACTTACTGAACAATGCTAGGAGCACTTGGAGCATCTTTTTGTTCCTGAAGGAGGGTGGGTATGTTTATAGGAGCGAGTGTATTATGTGGGAGTGTAAATGCACTGCGATGCTCGCTCCAATAAAAGCAGCCGCCTCCTGACTCCTCCACTGCTCCCAACCCAGCCACACAGCCTCTCTCTCTAGTGCAACCTGCATCGGCATGAGGGTGGACTTTGTAAATAGTTAACTGAACCTGCTGAAGCTATCAGAGCAGGAATGGACTGGCACAGTCCTCAGAGCACTGCTGCCTGTAAACACGGCTTGAGTAAATTAATGTAACAACACTTAGTCTTTCCTCTGTGGTACAGGTTATTCCATCCTTTCCATACAAAACCACTCCCCTCCCTTACCGCTATCCTTTCTATACAGTTTATACTGGAACTGCGAGATCCCAGTTGTGGTTTTGTGTGACCCACACACTGTGATGGCTGCTTTGTCTGCCTCTCCTCAGCCATCAGTGACTGCAGTTCAGTAATCTTTGTTTCTCAGGCTTCCGCATTCAGAGACACTACCCTCCATCGCGACTGCAACATCCTTTACTCCTGATTAGTCCCCACCCTCCTTCTCCTCAGTCATCTCTCCTTACTACCACCCTTTTCATCTAGCTGCTCCCAATGCTGTAATGATTGGTGGAGGAGGCCTATCGGCTCCACCACCAGGTGACTAAGGGTGCTGTTTACTCTGCTGCCTCCCCCACCCTGTCAGTTTAAATTTAGGTTTTTCCTCATGAATTTTTCCAGCTTGCCCTTCAGGAATCTTGTACCATTCCTACTCAGATACAACCTTTCTGGTGCATACACGTCCTTGTTATCATAGGTCCCTCCCAGCCTTCAGTAAGCACATACTCCACCTTTTTGCACCACTTCCTAAGCCATCTGTTATGTTCCTCAAGTCTTGCCTTTCTTGCTATACTAGCCCTAAGGAACAGAAGCACCTTTGAGAAGGCAACTGTCCTCCCTGCCTCACCTGCCTACTTGTAATTTACTTGCTCCAACTACCCACCGCACAGGAGTGTGGCACTATCTTTGACATCATGGAAGAGCATCAGTCTGTGGCTTTTAAGGACACAGCTATTAAACATTAATGCATACAGAAACGTTATAGTTTCTTTTTTGTAACCCTGAGTATTTACAGACACAGCGGTCATACAGGAAAGCCATTGCAACTGAAGTCATACAGTACCAACTGATAAAAATCAACACAGTGCCTCAAGAACCCGTAAATAGTATCTGAAACCTTCCCAGGAAATCATCAACTGATACTGTAAATGGGTATATGAGTCAGTTAGCTGTGGCCATGTGTGACTCGCCACATATCAGTGGAATTTTCTAGTATGGGCGCTACCCAAGTGGATAGCTAAAGATTTTTTTAAATTATCCTTTGTTTCACTATGGACGATAATAGTTGAAAGGGAGTTCCACATAGAGATTACTCTTTGTTAATCCAACTACATCTTTCCTAGTTTTGCTGTCTCTCCTCTTAGCTGCACATTGTGAAACCTAGAATATCTTTCAATCAATAAATGTTTCTTGTTTAGTCCAACAAATTCCCAGAGTTTGTTGCTGTGAAAAGCTTTGTAGACCAAGCAAAGGTCACCTCTCATATGTCTATATTCTAAAGAATAAAGATCAAGTGGGAGATATTCAAAGGATTGAGTCTGGTGCAACTGAGTTGTGCCGGTGCAACCCTGCAATGCGCCCGACATGATATTGAAAGTCCTGATGCGGGGCATTCGTAAATGTCTGCGGTGCATCTGAAGGCGTACGATGCATATGTACCACATAATTGTGATTTTGTATTGTGTTTTAATTTGTATTGTTTTGTTTTTATTGTAAATTCCACAGGTATTTGTTGTAAATGGGGATTTTTCTTCAATCAGATTAACCTGTATAAAAATAAATTTTTAAACAAACAAACAAACAAACATCCCGATATTCAGCCGAGATGTGAGGCGCAGCTGCTGGCACAACCCCAGATGCGCCACAGATCGGGCACAAAGTTGAGTCAGAAAATCCTGGCTCATATCCTGGCTACCCACAGGCAGGCTGTTGTAGTGCAGGGCACAACACAGCAGCCACCGGCTGTGGGTGGCCACCCAAACAGAACCACCGTCCACAAGCACTCAAACAGTCCCTGGTGATCCAGTGGTGCCCCCACACAGTAGCCCAATCATGGGCAGAAATATATATCCGATAACCTTGGTGGTCCAGTGGAACCCCAATTCTCCAAACATAGGTAAAAGCAGAGGAACTATTCCTGGTAGTCCAGTGGCCCCTTCCCACCTGTAGCCACAATCACCAGTGATAATGAAGTACGGTAACTGCCTGGTGATCCTGTGGAACCCTCCACCCTCGAAGCACTGATCACCATTAACGGGCTGTATTCCCCTCCTGTAGTCTAGTGGTCCTCCCACCCCACCCAAAACCCCGATCATAGGTGCTGTCATATGTGACACATTCCTGGTGGTCCAGTGGTAGCCCCACCCTCCACCCACACAGGACTCCCAGGCCACCCAGCCCGCCCGTCGTCCGGTGGGGGCGAGCAACCATCCGCATACCGCCTGACCGCCCGCCGAATGACAGCTTACAGTATGTGCTGTAAGCCTATTGGTCCCAGTGTGAACCAATGGGCTCGCGGGCATGCTGTATTACACAGGCACAAATATGTGCATGAGTCATTCACATATTTGTGTTTATGTAGTACAGTATGTCCTGCCAGCCCATTGGTTCACACTGTGGACCAATAGGCTTACAGCACATACTGTAAGCTCAGCTGTCATTCGTCGGGTGGTTGGGCGGTATGCGGGTGGGTTGCTGCCACCCACCAATGATGAGGGGGATCTGGGTATCCTGGGAGTCCTGTGTGGGTGGGGGGCTATCAATGGACCACCAGGGAATGTGTTAGGCATTTACGGCACCTACAATCGGGTTTCGTGGGTGGGGTAGAGGGACCACAAGACTACCAGGGAGGGGAATACAGCCTGTTTATGGTGATCAGTGCTCTGGAGGTGGGGGCTCCAGGATCACCGGCAGTTACCATTCTTCATTAGCACCAGCGATTGCAGCTAAACATGGAGGGGGCCACTGACTACCAGGAATGGACTCCTGTGCCTTTACCCGCATTCGGTATGGGGGTTTCACTGGACCACCAGGGTTATCGGATAAATATTTCTGCCCGCGAATGGGCTAACAGGAGGGGAGTTTCCACTGACCACCAGGAATTGCCCATCTATATTTGTACCGCAATCACGGTTACCCCTCAGTCTGCTCATCACTCTGTGCTGGGCGCCAGGCACATGCTGCCAGGATGCCCTGTGCAACGATGCAAATGGGGCCATAATTATCGGATACTTATTTCTGCCCGTGAATGGGCTAACAGGAGGGGGAGGTTCCACTGGACCACCAGGAATTGCCCATCTACATTTGTACCGCAATCACGGTTACGGGCGGGGGTGCCCCGGACCCCTCAGTCTGCTCATCACTCTGTGCTGGGTGCCAGGCACATGCCACCAGGATGCCCTGTAACGCATGCAAATGGGCCATAATGACATGCAAATGGACCCTTTGCACCATGCATACATTATGGCCCATTTGCATGCCCAAGTCTGAATATCGAGGTGATGCACTCAAGCGCCACTACAGTTGGCTGGAGAATTCACAGTCCTCCTTGTCTGGGGAGCATGCCAGTGCACTGTACTAACACCATGTGCATTCTAGTTATATTCAAAGGTGATGCGCCATGGCACATCACCTTTGAATAGCTCCCTGTCTTGGACCCAGTGCATCTCGGATGCGCTGCACTTCTCTGCACCATTGCCTGGTGCAGTCTAAATATCTCCCCAGTGTTTCCAGTTGTTCCTCATAAGTTTTATGTTTTAGATTAAAATCTTTCTGGTTGCTTTCCTCTGTACCCTCCTAATTTGCTTGATATTACTTACATTGTGTGGTGACCAGAACGGGCTAAGTATCAAGATGAACTGACCATAGCTATATAGAGTGGCATAATAACATTTCCATCTCTACTTTTGATATGCTTGAAAATACAACCTAGTATTTTATTGCATGTTTTAACTATTTCTTTAGTGTAACTGTCAAAAGTTAGGTTGTCTATTACCATAATTCTCAGGTCTCTTTCAATTTCTGTGATTAATAATTTTTACTGTTTAATATATGTTGTGCCTTGATGTTTTTTCAGCCAAAGTGCACAACCTTGCACTTATTCACATTAAACCTGAACATATGCAGTGTTGCCCACTTTCAAGCAGATGTATGCCTCATTGTAGCAGAATGGCATCCTGCTCATTTCTGACGATAGCCCCAGTTTGTGTCATCAACAAACTTACACAACCAGGAATTTGATGTAGTTTGCATCGATGAGATAAAAATGTTAAAAGCTTGGGACCAAGAACTGATCCTTGTGGAAAACGCTTGTAACATGGCACTACTCTGAATGAAATACTCTGATCATTACCCTTTGTCTCTTATTTGACAACCATGACATAGTACAATTTATTATGCTAGTATGACATTGCATGGCCATCATTCTTTTATCAACTCTTTGTGTGGGACAAGATCAAATGCCTTTCAAAATCTAAGTAGATCACATCAACTGGGAATTCACTGTACAGTACACCACCTATATTCTCAAAAACGTGCATCAAATTTGTGAGGCATGATCTGTTGTGTCTGAAACCATGCTGGGAGATATCTCCTTGATTGCTGTCGATTAAATGCTTGTCAATTAGTTCTTGATGTATTCCTCCATAATCTTACTTAGGATTGATGTCATGCTAATTGGTCTATATAATTAGCCACAATATGTTTGGAGCCTTTCTTAAAGATTGGTGTGACGCTAGCCATTTGCCATTCAGATGGCATTACACTGCATTACTGGTGCAGCTAATCAAGGATCCCACCAGGCAGACTGCAGTCCTTGATGTGATGCTCACACACCAGAGATGGTGGGAGTGGTGGGTAGGGGAGCTGCAAGGAACAGCGATCATAACCCTGTTTGGTTTGAATTGGCTCTCAGGGCCAGCAAGCACTGGTGAGAACTGAAGTCCTTGACTTAAGAAGGCTAACTTCGATGGCTGAGTGAACTGGTCAGGATAAGTTAGATGGGTTGGAGGACATAGGTGGGTGGATGAGAGATGGGGGTTATTAAGGGGCCATCCTCAAGGCATCTGAAGTATGCATAAGAACAGTAACAAAGAAAAACAGGTTTAAGAGACCACTATGGTCAGGGGTGTGAATCCTATTGCCCCCCTGTCTGGGGCAAGAAAATTTCCTTGAAGGGCAATTACAAAAAGAGAGCTAATTTTATTTTAATGAATAGGGACAAGTGAAAATTCAGCTACAGTCATGGCGACAAGTCCTAAAGTTTTGATTTAAACACCCAGGCTATGGTTCTCAGCAAGGGTCAGAAAGGTAAGGTACAAAAGAAGGCCTTCTATAAACACAAGAAAAAGCAGGAGAGTAGAATGGGAGAATTATCTACAAAAAACAAAGGCAAAGAGGGCTATTAGGAGGCCAAAGCAGACACAGATCTGCATGTCACAGAGAGGGTCAGGAATGGAGAAAACAGTTCTTCAGATATATTAGTGAGAAAAGGAAAAGGGTGGGATAATCAAGGCTAGTTGAAGGGGATAGGGTGATAGAGGAGGATGGGCAAAAGGTCACCATCCTAAAATGACTACTTTTGCTCAGTTTTACTAAGGAGTATAGCGGATCCATACCAGAGAGTGGCATCAAAGTGGCCACTAAGGGAATCCTGGAAATAAGACAGCCATTGTTTACTAGTGAAAGGGGTCTGAAAGGGCGCTGCCCTTAAGATAGATAAGGCCCCAGGACCAGATGGATTACATCTGAGGATACTGGGAATTAGCAGTGGAGCCTGCTGAACCACTGGTATGTCTGTTCAACAGCTCACTTAGGTCTGGGGAAGTTCCAAAGAGATTGGGAGGTGGCAGACATTGTATCCCTTCATAATGGGGGAGGGGTGGGGATAAGGAGCAACCAGAGAATTACAGGCCTGTCAGCCTAACCTCTATAGTAGGGAAGCTGATGGAGTCACTAGTCACTGATCAAAGAGTGGAAGCATCTTTCGGAAAAGAGATGTGCAAGAACAAGGGGCACAATTCAAAAATAGAAGGGGATGGCTTGGGGCAATGTGAGGAAATATTTTTCATGGAAAGAGTGGTGGACGATGGAACCGCCTTCCTGGGGAGGCAGTGGGTTTAAAACAGTGGGGAAATTCAAACACGTATCGGGACAGACATAAGACAGTTATAGTGGGGGTAGGAGGAAGTAGGCTGTTGGTTAACTAGAATCTGCAGCTTATCCAATAGGTGGAGGAATGGGCAGACTGTGTCAGGCAAGCGGTCCTTATCTGCTGTCAAAGTCTAAGTTTCTATGTAAGAGGACCTCATAAACTACCTGGAGAGCAACAGGCTCCAGGATAGTAAACAGCATGGTTTCATGGCAGGACGATCTTGTCATACTATCCTGATAGTTTTCTTTGACTGGGTGACAAAGGAGTTAGACAAGGGCCATGCTTTGATCTGTTCTACTTTGACTTCAGCAAGGCTTTTGACTTGGCACCTCACAAACAGTTGCTCAAGAAGATGGAATACCTTAGTGCAGCTAAATCCATAGTGAACTGGGTGGGTAACTGTCTGGAGGGGAGGCAGCAGATGGTGGTGGTCAATGGGGTTAAATCAGAGGAGAGGAAGGTTATCAGTGGGGTTCCACAGGGATCTGTCCTGGGTCTGGTCGTTTTCAACATGTTCATTAATGACACTAGAGAAAGAATCCAGGGCAGGTTGTGTCTCTTCAGATGACATAAAACTGTGTGGGTGAGTGGATGGTGACGAGGGAATAAGGAAATGCAGAGACCTGTAAAAGCTAGAGGGGTGGTCAGAGGTCTGGCAGTTAAAATTAATGCAAGAAAGTGCAAGGTAATGCACCTAGGGAAAATAACCCCAAAACAGAGTACTGGATCGGAGGAGAAAGACTTAGCACTACAGCTGAGGAACGGATTTGGGAGTTATCATTAGCAAGTCACTTAAGCAATTCAGACAGTGCAAAAGGCCTATAGCAAGGCTAACAGGATGCTGGGATGTATCGGAGGGGTATTGATAGCAGAAGAAAGAAGATAATACTTCCCTCTGCAGATCCCTGGTGAGGCCTCATCTACAGTAGTGCACCTAGTTCTGGAATCCTCACCTCAGAAAGGATGAGGATAGGTTGGAGACAGTGCAGTGCAGAGTAACAAAAATGATTCAGGCCAGCAGGGCAGATCTATGAGGGAGTGCCTCAAGGCACCATGACTCATATGAGACAAGACTCAAGGAGCTGAACTTATTCTCACTGTAACAGAGAAGAAATAGGGGGACACGATAGAAACATTTAAGTATGTCAAGGGAATTAACACAACTAAGAAGGGAAACCTCTTACAGGAAAACAGGGTGGCACGACAAGAGGACACAGCTTGCATCTGGTGGGAGACAAGTTTAAAAGCAACTCTGGAAAGTTCTTTTTTTACCAAGATGTATCCTATGTTATGTAATCCCAGGTCGCCTCTGAAAAAGGGACCTCCGGGGTCCAGTGGGCTCACTCGTCACCAAAATTTAATAAATAAATAAATAATAAGAGAGTAATAGACCCATGGAACAGCCTGCTACCAGAAGTGGTGGCATCGAAAACAGTGAGAGAATTCAAGCTCTCATGGGACAGGCAATGTGGGCAGCTTAGAATGAAACAGGACTGGTGGTAGCCACCGTGGGCAGACTAGATGGATCACATGGTCCTCATCTGCCAATACTTTCCTTATGTTCTTATATTTTCTGTGGGTTCAATAATTACAGGATTGTTACATTCTTTTCTAGATCCCTCATATTCTCCAGCATGAGGGCGAGGAGTGGAGGCTATCACTGTTTGTCTCACAGCCAACTTTATGTTGTGTCTATTGCTTGCCACTCAGTTGTTGGATTACTAACATTTTCATCTCTTGTTGCCCCTTCCTGTATTTCTATGCTGTTTACTAGTTCAGGTACTTCATGTGTCTCATTCTCTAACTTATTCATCTTATCCATTGACGGAGCATGTCTGTTGTTAATTTGCAATTTAGAATTCCTGGCCATTCTTCCTTTTTTGTTGTACCAGAGGCTAACATCTAGTCTCCACCATCTTCAGCCCTCTCTGTCTTTTTGGAACCCTTCTCTGTTTTCTTCTGGTAAGGTGTCTGCACTTTTCAAACTTTTTCAATTCTTGCTCTAGACCCAGAATTTTAATTTTAAATATTTTATTTCAGTACATTGGGTACATGTAGTTTGCAAAGCCTGTCCTAATTTCAATGCTAAATTTGTTGCAGTTTTCACATTTTATTCCTATTTCTCCACTAGTCAGAGTAACTTTCGTTGTCCATAATCAGTTCCCCAACCCTAAGGTAAAACTATAATTTGAACTTCAGTAAATATACCTTATTTGGTTTTAATCCTGCCATATATCCTGATGGACGCTAGCACATATGCTTGCCTCTGCCCAGAGCTCACCACCACAGAGGCATCTGCTTAAATAGGCTTGGGAAACCGGAAGTGATGTCAGACAGTCACTTGGCAACACAGTAGTCCCCAGTGCACTTACAACCCTAATTCTATGTTTCTTTTCAACTATGTAAGAACTATAACATGCACTAGTCCATTCTCCTGCTGGGACACTGTACCATTCTCCTGTTGAGACACTCTACTGGAAGAAGTCATCACTGCCCCCCATTACAGGATGGGTGACCTGTATCTCTTTATTTGGAACGCTTGAGGAGGAGTCCCTACAATGCAGCAGGCATATAAATAATGTAGTCCTGAATCTAAAGTAGGTTCCAAACATATTCAGCTCTCAAATGAATGCACTTTTTAAAAAGAAATGCTGACAATAATCAAGGCCGAATGCTGGTTCTTGCGGTTGCAGAATTTGCTCGCAGAATTTGCATCATGCTGCAGACTATATATAGTGCCACAGAATTAATTGTTTTGGTGAATTTTCATATAAATATACTGTTTTTCCACAGCCAGGCTTTCTTTCCCATCTCATTTATCCTGAAGCCCTCCTCTATGTTTCAGCATATGATGTCATCGATGACATCACATCATATTTAGCCAATGACAGGATTACGTTCTGCCAGAGAAGTGAATAAATCATGCTGCAGAAATCGGAAAATGGTTCCTCATAAGCCAAGGAGCCATGCCACGGAAATCAGAAAATTCTGCCGCAGAGCACCAGGGGCCCTGACAATAATGAAACCTTATCTTAGTAGCCCGAATGCAAACAGAGCCAAGCTTGACTTTGTGATGTCCCAAACAGATATTTGCAGGTAGTGCCAGAATTAATGGACATTGGCAGTCTGAAAATTTTCCTTCAGCAGTTTGTTGTTAAATTTAAGTTCATTCAAGAAGTAATGTGCAGGGCAGGTGAGGGCAAGGTAGACAATTGGGAAAACAAAACCTTGGTGGCACAATTCAGGCTTTAGTGAACAAACAGCCTGAAAAAGGAAATGTGAGAATTTTCAAATTGTTTTTAGTCATGTGCACTGGAAATGGAGTTTTAGGGGCGACAAATTCTGAGACATCTAAATTTTTTGTGCACAAGGAAATTGAGTATTCAGGTGCACCCACATTTTTGTGCACATAGAAAATTTAGTTTTGGGTCACAAGTTCACGGCAAATGGAAAATGGAGTTTAGGTTTGGACATATTGTGAAACACCCCAATTTTGTGTGCTCAGAATATTGATTTTTTTTGTGTGTTCTTGTTTTCCATGCACACAGGAAATTGATTTTCATGTTGCAGTTTCCTGTGCACCGGAAATGGAGTTTCACAGCACCTCATAAATATGTCATATGTCATTTCTCAAATCTTGACTAAATATGTTTCCACACTTGTGGTGCAAAATTACATTTTGGTCACTATTCTATAAATGTCACATGTCATGTTTATAAGGGGTGTCATAAAATTACTATCTTGAAAATTTTAGGTCAAAATTAAAAAATATATTTTTTGCCGCCCCTCCCTTGCAGTACCCCTCACCTGCCACACATTCTGGCTGCTCATTGTCCCATTCTGCCTGCCAGTCTCACCCTTTGCTGCCACATAGAAACATAGACTTTGACAGTAGATAAGGACTGCTTAACCCACCTAGTCTGCCCATTTCCTACCTATTGGATAAACTGCAGATCCTAGTTAACCAACAGCCTACTTCTTCCTATTCCCGCCAGAATTGCCTTATGTCTGTCCCATGCATTCTTGAATTTCCCCACTGATTTTGACCCCACGCCTCAGGAAGGCCATTCTATGCTTCCACCACCTCTCTCTGTGAAAAATACTTCTCACATTGCCCCAGAGCCACCCCCCATCTTCAAATTGTACCCTTTTGTTCTTGCCCATCTCTTTTTCTGAAAGATCCCACCTTCATGCCACCTGGCTCCTCAGGCTGTTCCTGCATCTGAGAGGGTCCGCTTATCCCTGCTGGGGGGAGGAGAGTAGCATTTCTGGGGTTTTCTAATAATAAACTAGTCTTTGACTACCAAAAGAAATGCTTTTACCAGCAGTCACATGAAGAAAAAGGTCTTCTCCTTGTCACCCTCAATAACAAAGGTCTAATACTGGGTCAAGTGAAGACATTTAGATATCTCAGAGTAGTGTTGGATGACACTCTATACTTCACCCCCACGTGGACAGTTGGGTGTCCACTGTAAACAGAAGGCTGGGTGCCCTATTCAAAACTGGAACAGCCTCATGGCTAACACCAGGTGACTGGTTGTGTCCAGCTCCATCCTATCCCTAGTGGACGACAGACTACCTATCTTATGCAGGTGACAGTGACTGTATTAAAGGATCAAGGTGATATGCAATAAAGTTTGCCATTTTGTGTTAGAAGTTGACAAGTGCACCCACAGCTGCAACCTTTATTCACTAACAAACTGGCCACCCTTCCCACTAGAATAAAGTTTCAAACCTGTCGACTAACCAAGAAAGTACTGATGGGCCTAACACCCCCTGTGCTAAAAAACTGTTTTCACCCAGTGCTTAATCAGTAGAGCACAAGGAGCATGGCCAGGAATGCATACATACATTATGTTGGCAGATAAGGACCTATATGACCCACCCAATCTGCTAAGTATCACTCCAACTACTGAGCTCCCCCACCGCAGCTCTTACCCGCCCCTTCCTCCCAGGATTCCCATCTGCCTACCCCATGTGTGCTTGAAATCCTAGACTGCTTTCTGCCTCTACTGCCTCTTCCGCAGGTTGTTCCAAGCATCCACCACCTCTCCTTGAAAAAGTATTGCGTGTTACCATTAAACCGCTCACCTCCAACTTCATACTGTGGCCCCTAGTTGCTGAACATGCTTTCATTTGAAATAGACTCCCTTGCATCCTGTTAATACCTTTAGATATCTGAATGTCTTACTCATATCCCCATCTCCTCCTCTCCTCTCCTCTCTCTCTCCTCTCCTCTCCTCTCCTCTCCTCTCTCTCTCCTCCAGGAGTACACATACAGATCCTTCAATCTTTCCCTGTATGCCCTCCCTTCATCCCCTGAACTATTGAGAGCCCTCCTTCTGACCGCCTCAATCCATGGTTCCAGGATTGAACAAAGAACCCAGATGAGGGCTGACCAGGACTGTGATACAGGGCATGATGACTTCTCCTTCTACTTGCAATGCTTCTATTTATACATCCCAGCATTTTTTTTTTCCCAAATTTAATATACTTTATTGATTATGAAGTGAGGCAATTACAAGCAGATACATAACAAGGGTCAGCAAGTATAGAATATATGACCAAGTTCTTAAGCAACAGGAAATACGTATTTAAACCCATGAGCTCTGCCCTGAACTGTAAGAAACAGAGTAAAGGGTACAATTTTATGCATAAACACAACCCCACCTCCCACCAACCTCCTTTCCCCAAAACCACCAGAGTGTATAAGACAGTTTGGACCTCGTATTCCAAACATCACATAAGTATTTGACTTGTAGGGTAGAGAATTGTTAAGAAAAGTTATTTGTAGGAAAAAGACAAATAAAAAGGGTGGTTCTTATCTAGTTTCCCCGGTTTGATATGGTTAACAAGGTTTGTAAGGGTTCCTAAATCTTCCTATAACTAGCTGCTTACCAGACATATTTGTCACCAACTGTTCAGCTTGAAGTGCAAACATGATTTCCTATACCACTCCAGAAATTGAGGGATGTCCTGATCCAACCAATGCCTGAGGATGACCTTTTGCACACGCTGATATCAACGCCATATGGGCCTTCTGATTACCAATGAGGGGCCCTCAAAATTGCCCAATATGCATAATTCTGTGAGGAATGCCCCTGAGAGCCCCAGGAGTGGGTCCAGATGGGAGTGTATTGAGTTCCAGAAAGGCACCACCTTCTGGCAGGTTCATAAAATAAGGTATAGGGAGCCAGATTCTTGACCACATCTGGAGCAAAGGTTGGTAGGAAGTTGACCCATCCTATGCAGCTTCACTGGAGTATAGTAAAGGTTGTGGAGAATTTGAAATTGCATAAGGTGGTATCGGCTCCATTTTATAAACCTGTATAGACACTACCAGATGCGTGGCCAGTTTCTGGGGGTGTATCGGAGGGAAGAGTCTGGTCCCAACTGTAAATCCTGGGGCCTCCGAGGTGGCCAGAAATGTTTGTAAAGAGTGGTAGTAATAAGAAACAAGATGTGAGGAAGGGCAGAGAAGATTAACGGAGAACAAGCGAGCCAAGAGGGTTTTGCACAGGCAGTGCCAAAATGCTGTATGAGCATATGTGACGGCTGGAGGTATTTAAAACAGGATGTATTGGCCATTGATATTTTTACCTTGCTTCCTGGAATGGCAAGAGTTTACCATTTGATGTTAACTCTTGTACTTTATCTAATCCCATATCAGGCCAGAAATGTCTGGAAAGCATTTGCCCAGCTATTTGCAAGTTGGAATTTCCTACGAGGGCTGTAGGATATCTTGAACAGGGAGACCTTCAGAAAAGAGCAGAACTGAGACTGAATCAATATAGATGTTCCAAGTGTTGTGTTCCTTAAGGAGGGTGGAAGCCTTTTCCTGGGTAAGAAAGGGAGTGCCCTGAAGTTCATTCCTGGTGGAACAAAGAGCACACTCTATATCAACCCACAGAGGGGTCTAACCCCTTCCATCTGAGGGGCACATCCAATGAGCTGTCTTGTGGAGATGAAGGGCTAAGTTAATAGAGAAAAAATTAGGAACCTGAAGACCACCATCCTGCTTAGTCCTCATTAACTTGGAGAGCGTCCTATGTGCTGCTTTACCCCTCCACAGGAAGGAAGCTAGGATTCCATCAGTTGGTTAAACCAAGATCGAGGAAAAATCCACTATATATCTGCAGGGGATATAAGATGTGGGATAAAACATTCATCTTTATAATGCTTAGCCTGCCCCAAAGTTGAAAGGGTAAAGGGACCACCGGTCCAAACCCACTTTGATACGGGATATGGTGGAATCTAGATTATATTGTTTAAACTTATTAGGAGAGGTACTAAGAAAGATACCTAAGTATTTTAGTTTATCCTTCCTCCAAGTTAGGCTAAGGTGGCTCACTTCCGCTTGAAAGGTTCTGGTATTAAAGGACATGAACTCTGTCTTGCTAATATTGAGGTTGTAATTAGATATGATAGCAAATTGGGAAATGAGCTGCAGTGCGGTGGTAATGAAGAAGCTGGGAGGAAAGGTGTAAAAGAATGTCATCCGGATATATGGAAAGCTTATGTTCTGTATTGTTAATTGGGATACCGGTAGCTTGTGGGAAGGAATTAATCTTTCTGATAAGAGGTTCTAGAAACAGATTAAATAAAAAGGGGATAAGGGGCAACCTTGCCTGGTACCTTGAGGTAAGGGAAAGGTTGGGACAGCATACCTATTACACAAACCCGAGCCATCGAGGAGGAGTATAAAACCTTAACCCATTGTATAAATTCACTGGGGATACCAAATTTCAGTAAAAGTGTGAATAAATACTCCCAGGAAACCCTATCGAATGCCTTCTCGGCATCCAGGGATACTAGGGCAGCAGGAAGTTCTAAGTCCCTGGATGCCGAGAGGAGATACAAAATTTTCTGAAGGTGATTGGCAGAAAGTCTTCCCTTGACAAAACCTACCTGTTCCTTACTAATAAGGGAGTCCCAGACAACAGCCAATCTTTCAGCTAGAACTTTAGAGAGAATTTTGAAGTTTAGATTAATTAGGAGATCAGCCTGAAATTAGTAGCAATAATGGGTCCCAGTCTGGTTTGGGTAACCACGACTGAAGCAGTGCTCAGTGATAGGTCGGATATGCCGCTGTCAAAATGTAATTGTATGTACCTAAGAGAATAGGTGCTATCTGTTCTTTTAACGCTTTATAAAATTTGTGGTAAATCCATCTGGGCCAGGGGCTTTGTCCAATGTAAGGGCATCAATTGCCTGGGAGACTTCTGCAAGGGATAATGGGGCCTTCAGAAATGGCTGTTGGGAATCTGAGAGTCTAGGAAATGGGATACCCTGAAGAAAAGAGTCAAACTGTATTTGATCCAATGGAGGAAATGTAGAGGCTAATAGCTGTTGAAAAAATTTTGAAGGCCCCTATTATTTCTCGTGGATGTCAGGAGTTGTCCTGCATCGCTATGGATAGATGGGACAATTTTGTCTACCACTTATGATTTGAGGCGCATAGCTAATAACTTTCCTGCCTTTTCACTCTGATTGAAATGCTTCACTTTGGATTGTAAAATCATGTGTTCTGCCTTTTCCCAATAAGTTATTACATTGATATCTGAGGTTTACTAAAGATTCCCATTCAGACTGTGGGGAGGAGGAGGAAATATTCTCCCCAAGTGCTTAATTCTAGAAAGCAGAGAGGTGAGCAAAGCTGACATCTTATTTTTGCATTTAGCCGAGACCCGAATGAGCTCCCCGATGGCACATTTTAAAGCACTCCATAATATGTCAAGCTTGGCTATAAAGGAGGAGTTAACTAACATAAAGTTGGAAATGAATGCTTGAATAAGGTGAAGTGAATCACTAGCCTTAAGCAACTGATTATTCATGATCCGCATCTTTTCTCTGGAAAGAGACGGAGTTAAGTTCAGTTGAAGAAAACAGGATGATGATCTGAGACAACCTGAGGTGGATAAATCCTCAGGGTTACTCCTGGGAGGGAGCAGGAACTCAAAGAAAGTAATCAATTCTCGAGTAAGAATTGTGTGGGAGAGAGAATGAGTACTGGTGAGTGGATCGGGTTAAGAGTCCGCCATGGATCTACTCTGCCAGTCAACCTTATGAGTAAAGTCTGTGAGAGCCAACTGACCTGAAGACAAAGCCTCACGGGAGTGTCCTGATTTATCTAGGTCATTGCATTGTACTATGTTCCAATCTCCACCCAAGATAATTGGTAGGAGCCCCAAGAGGACAGTGTGGACATAAGGAGGTGAAAAACCAGGGTCTTCAATGTTAAGGCCATAAATTGCACCAAGAACTACCTCTGAGTCACCCAAAAGGGGCTCTTCTAAGAGCAAAACATCCATTGGGATCATCTCTTTCTTGGAGTAAATTAAAGGGATTCTTCAGGTTAGTAAGATGTACCACTCTCTCTTATATGATGTCAACACCCAACTCCAGCGTTGACTCCACCCAGGACCTCCTGAAAGGAGGACCTGGGGAAAGGCAGATGTTCTGTAAGAAAGCTGTATGTCTATCTGGAGTTTACGAGATGTAATAAGATCTTGGCCCATTTAGTGGGGATTGTGCCTTTAACATTCCAAGAACAACAGTTATAGATTGCCATAATACCAATATAGATATAGCGAGGAACCATCTGACCATAAAAGTTCCTACAATCGATTAGGGAATCATTTGCATGTGACAAATTCACTCTGGTGGTGCCCCCAACAGTCTCTGCAAATAAAAAGACCCATCTACCCCAATGGTATGTAGTATTTCCAACCCCAACCTCTCCCCAAAACTCGGGATGGCAGAAAGAACCTGTACCCAGATGTGTTTAAACACACCCTTAATAGGTGTGACCAACACCCTCTTCCCCATGCTTAGGTGCATGAAACTCTTACCCAGCGTAGCATAATGCACAACCTCTGGCTACCCCTCACCCTTACATAACAATAACATTGCAAAAGAGACTAAATAACCAGCAGGTAAACTTTCTAAACTGTTATGAAACCTAGAAGTCACCAGGCACTGCAGGAAAGACTGAAAAGAAAAACTATGAAAAGTCATAGACCATTCTCTTCATGGTGGTCCTTATAACATCATGTATAAAACTAAGATTTATGATTTCACTCTCCGTTACCCAACACCAGATGAGTTGCATTCAGGTCTTAAACAAAAGTGAAAGTGTCCATATGCTATTCTTTCCAGGACCCTCATCTGTTAAAAGGTCCAGAGCAGGGCTGTTCAGTGCACACTGACAAGGAAAAAGAAAAAAATAGCTGGATATATTTTTATTCGACCCACTCAGTGAACTCTCAAAGTTATTCACCTAGGATAATGTAACTGAAGTCCATTGGGTGGGCCCATGCTTCATAGACCGTGGGGATATATCTCCTCAAGCACTCGAGGGTGTCCAGACACCAAGTTTCCTCTCATCCCAGAAAGCTGAACAGTTAACAGAAACCTCTTCAGGTTAGAAGGAACAGTCTGACCACCAGGACCCAAATACATGGGCCGAAAGTAGAAGCAGACAGTATCCTTGCTGAAATCTAGGCCGTACTGATCTCAACCAATTGAAAGAGGCTCCGAGTCAAGCATCCTCGAAGAAGATTGGGCAAGAGCCTTTTAAGTTCTTTTTCGCAGCTTCCATGTTGTCGTAGGAATGCCATTTGTCCTGCAGTTGGACCTGTAGGTGTGTGGGTATTGCATTCAAAATTGGATCCTGGAGGCTATGATTTTAGTAACTACTGGGTGAAAGCAGCTCGCTTCTGTCGGGTTCCCACTGGTGGTCCTGTGTCAAGCACAATCTGCCTTCCCAAAGAATATCTTTTAGGTCCCGTATCTTCTGTAAAATGTGCTGTTTATCTAAAAATTAAATAACTTGAGCATTAATGGGCGTGGAGGTGAACCCTCCTGAGGCCTAGGACATAATGATATGTGAGCCCATTCTACTATGTAAGCAGGGCATGGGGAGGTCCAGTTACCTCCTATGAATTTTGTGCAAACTGAATGGGAACTGTCTCCCTTCTTCTTCCGCAATCCAAAAGGATCAGGTTGTTCTCTTACTACAGCCCTTCCAGGTCCTCTGGCTTCTCTTCTAATTTGATGATTTTCTGCCTTAAGTTTGAGGAATCCAATTTACCCTGTCTTTCCAGGTTTCCAGTGAAAAGGCCCGTGCTTCCACATCTCCCATCCATTTGCCCAGGTCCCCATATCGCCCAAACAGTTCTGATTTCATGGGTCAGCTCTGAATTGCAGATGTTAGCGGTTCAAGGGCCTGTAGGCTGATCCTCTGTTATGGGAGAAGTTGCAGCTGTAGAAGTAAGTGCCCAGCTGACATTCGATGAGTGGGCCTTGAACATTTGGCCTGCTTGTCAGTCACCTGTGGCGGGTATGCTTGGGAGGAGGCAGACGATCTCCATGTGGACATGATGCGGTTCTATTTCTGCCACCGTTATAGATATTCAGCCCCAGCAATTACCACGATACTTTCTGCATTGTAGTCGCTAGACTTGTGTATGGAGAAAAGGCTTTGAGGTAAAAAGTAGTTTGTAGTAGCAGTGCCGGAGCCGGAGGAGAGCGTCGACGGGTCCAGAGCATCACGTGACTTCCCCACATCCCAGCATTCTGCTTGCCTTTCCTGCCATGGCCTGTCACTGATTCACACCTTCAAGTGAGATGAGATGATGACACCCAAGTTCTCTCTTGTTCCACAACTGCTATGTCCTCCCTGTTAATCTCATACTTTGCTCTCAGATTGCCATGCCCCATGTGCATGACTTTGCATTTTCCTGCATTGAAATCAAGCTTGCAAATCTTGGACCACTTTCCTAGCCTATCACAGTCCTCCCTCATCCTTTTAACCCTCCTCCCAGAGTATCCACTCGATTACATATCTTGGTATCATCAATGAACAAACACACCTCCCCTCCTGACCTACAGCAATGTCCTCAATGAAAATGTTTAAAAGGACTGGGCCCAGTACAAACCCATGTGGCACCCACTTGTGACTCTCTCCTCCTCAGAATGCACCCCATTCACTGCTACCTTGGGTTCTACCAGAGAGCCAGTTCCCCACCCACTTTATTATGGCCGACTCACCCTTTAGACCCCATCTTGTTTAACAATATTTTGCGGGAACATCTAGATAGGCCACGCCCACTGCCCCCGATCCACCACTCCTGTCACCCAGTTAAAGAACTCTTTTGTTTATTTATTGGATTACAATACCTTTGAGCCAGAGGCTCTTTACAAAGGTCCCATGTCAGGTAAAAGACAAACACAGTTACATCGTGGTTACAAAAACAGGTAAAGTGAACAGTGCATGATAGACAAAATAAAGTGCAGACTTAAGGAGAATACAGAATAACAATACAGCCAGGCAAAGGCTGTGCCATGATAGAGAGGGAGGTAGAATAGGAGCGGGGGGTGGAGGAGCAGGAAGGGTAAGACAGACAGAGTAGGGAAGCTGAGATCCCTACTCTGTCTGCACATTCGAGCAGGGCTTAGATAGACCAGGTGGTCTGTTTCTGCTGGTACATTCGTATGTTCTTATGTGCTGAGAATGGGATAGAGGAGGGGAGGAGAAATAGAGGTCCAAGCAGGGGCTCAGTTTTACGATGAATGGGGACGGATAGCTTAGGTCAGGCAATCACACCTGCACTGTGTTGCGAAGTGTTGGCGAAATTTGTACTTAAAGGGGCTTGATCTCGGACTGGTCACGGAGTGATGGTGGGAGAGTCATTTAGCCAGCTTGGTTCCCTGTACCTGATGGAGCGCTGTGCCATGGAGGTGTGATAGAACGGGACTTGGTAGGCCAGGTCAGACATTCCATGGGTGTGGTGAGAGTTAGTTACCTGGTTAGAGCTTTAGGAAGACTGGTGAGGTTAGACCAAGATGGATTTTTTTCAGACAGGTCTGATACTTTATACAACCCTTAAGAGTGTAACCAGTTAGATCGGAGCATACAGCTCACACAAGTATGAGTGAGTCTATGTGTCCCAGTAACTAGCCTGCAAGTTTTATTATGGGCTATGCTGACTCTTTAAGAGTGGTATCTGTGGCAGTACCATAAATAATTAGCCCGTAGTCAATTAAGGAGAATATTATTTATTTACTTTTTATTTATTAAAGTCTAGGAATTACAACCCTTTGAGTCAGGGACTCATTTACAAAGCTCCATGACAAACAAGGAACAAAGTCAAATACAGGAGATAATGGGAACAAATACAAAAATAAAATACAGAGGCATATTTCATAACAAACACTTGGAGCAACACCATAGGTGTATACCATTACAGTTATACAATAGGGTCAAGGACTAGCCAGCAGAGGAACAGTAGATTGAACTGTTGATTGCTATACGGAGGGCATCAGGGTGAGACAGTGCTTATGCCTATAAGGCCCAGTTCTGGTGTTTACTGCCTTAGCTAAATGGTCACGTGGGTGAAACAGAAGTGACATGGAATATGTAGGGTTATACCAAGGTATTTGAACTGCTGGACCTGTTCAAGGGGTGAGTTATGATTTTAAGTTCGTCTGACAGATCTTTCTCTAACAAACCTGTGCTGGCTGTGATAAGCCAGCCCTCCACTTCCAGGTAGTCCATCAGTCTCTCCTTTAGAGTGACTCCATGATCTTTCCGACAACTGAAGTCAGACTCACTGGCCTGCAATTTCTACCTCCTCTCTGCCCCATGAAGCGGTACCACGTTTGCCTTCCTCAGTCTTCGGAACCTCTCCTGTGTCCAGTGATAGGGTGAACAGTTTTGCCAGTGGTTTGGCTAATTCCATCCTGGGCTCTTTCAGGATGTTGGCGAGCACCGATCTGGACCCGTGGCCTTATTCATCCAAAGATCGCCTAGTACCTTTAGACCCTATCTGCCGTGAAGGGTGAGTTATCAATCCCCTCACCTTCTGCACTCCATCCTAGTCCCCCCATCCTCCTCCTCTCTGGAACACTGAACAAAATACCTGTTCAGTATATTTGTCTTTGTCCATCCTCCTCTATACTAGCTCTTCCGCTCTCTCAGTCTTGTTATCCCGCCTTGTTTTCCTTTGCTCCCCAACATATCTGAAAAATGGCTTATCCCCTTCCTTGATTGTACTAGTAATGTTTAACTCCATCTGTGCTTTAGCCCTTCTGACCATCTTCCCATTTCCTCTGCAAGTCCAGGTATCATTCCCTGTCCCTCTCATTCTGTGTATTCCTGTAGACTAAGAATGCCCTCTTTAGCCCTCAGCCTTTCCGTTACCTCCCTCGTGAACCATGTAGGTCTCCTCCTTTTCTTACTTTTACTAACCTCCTGACCCCTATTTCAGTTGCTGTACCAACAGCTTCCCAGATCCCATTCCATTTTCTTCCACCCTTGCATCCCCTAGTCTTTGTAAGAGCTTGGTCAGCCCTCTAAAATCCAGGACTCTAGTTTTGTTTGCTCCAGTCTGGTTTTAACATCAAAATCAATGCCATGTGGTCGCTGGTCCCAGGGATTCAGTCACTTCCACCCTTTCACATTGTCCCCATTTGTAAAAACAAGGTCCAGTGTTGCCCCCGGTTGGCTGCTCCACTGGTTGCCAGATAGACTCCCTGGATTAAGTTCAGGAAGTCCCTGCCCCTAGGGGTTGCTGCTGCTGCATACGCCTGGGAGGTTGAAGTCTCCCATCAGCAGCAACTCTCCCTATTTGCCATCCTGAGGGATATCCTGAAGTAAGACTTTGTCCAACTCCTCACTCTACATAGGGGTCTGTATACCACCCCCCCACCATAGTATCGACCTTTCCTCTTTCCAGATTTCCCCATAGTACCTCATTTCCCTTTCCTCCCTACAGCTTTGTGACTTTAATTGTTTCTTTGACATGGAGTGCCACTCTCCACCTTTTTTCCTACCCTATCCTGCCTGAGCACTGTGAATCCCAGAATGGCCAGATCCAAGTCCTGGTGTTCTGTGCACCAGGTTTCTGTGATGATGACTCTGAGGTCTACATTCTCTGCTGTTATGGCGCCTCAAGTCAGGGTCTTATTCCCCATGCTCCTTGCATTTGCACATTACTCTCCATTTACGCATCCCCATTCATCCCACCCCTGCTATTTTGCTTGTTCCTACATGTCGGGAGTGCTAGCTAGGACTTTTTCCTCCCCAACCATCCCCCTACTGTTCTAGCTACATACTCTCCTCTTGGAGGTTTAAAGGCAGGATCTCTTCTATATACACCCCTCCCCACAATCACTTCTGTAAGCACCATGGCACCCACTGCAGTCAGGTGTAGTCTGTCTTTGGCATACAGACCCTCATCTTCCACCTGTTTCCCCACCCCCTATTTATCAAAACTCTCCACCTTGCACAAGTCCTCCAGTCAATTATTAAATTGAATATTCTGTTTTCCCTCTGCGTACTGGTGCAGGGGACCAGAATACCTCTGAGAAGGTTATTGAGCTAGCCACCAACCTACAACTTTCCCCAGTTCCTTACCTTTGAACTACCTTTTCACAGAACTCAGCTGGGTAAACAGTCCTTTGCCATTAGGGCTGCAAGCTGGCTAAATGAACTGGCAGAATCCATGTTGAACCTCCACAGGTTTGTCAAATTCAAAAACTTCCTGGCCTGCCCTGAGCAGTCAGCACCAAAGTCCCCACACTCAAGTATGGGGTTGATCCCAATGTGCACTTTTGTGCAAAACATTTTGGTTTATTTACTGTTTACTGTAATACAGTAGTTTGAATCAAACTAATTTTGCTTAGTTTTAGGCTGACATCTTTTTTACTACAAATCCCATAATCCCTGCAGATAACATTAGAGCAATAAGAGCAGTGGAGATTCAATAGTCTGAAGTGCATGTTAGGGTTTATGTAAGCTCTGAGGCATGATCCACAAAACTTTTGCCCCAGTGCAAACCAGTTTGCGCCGTGCAAACTGGGTTTGCCCCAAAGTGGTATTCACAAAGCCCAGTTTTCACCCGCAAACTGGGTTTGCGCGTTGCAAAGTTTTGAGGGGCCGATGCAAATTAGGGGAGGACCTGCATGTCGGTGCAGTCCCATTCACAAGGATTTTCTCCATGCAAGGGCCTTTTGCGGGTACCCTTTATGGGGACAATACTGTGGACTGAGACCTGGCAGTATTCTGTGTAACCCTAGTGGCTGCCAGAGGTACCCCTGATCGCCACCTTGTAATAAAAAGTGATCGCATCATTGGTGGTACAGTGGTCCTTCCCTCCCAAGAGTCGATCGTCATTCCCCATTAAAAAACTGACCATTTTATTGGTGGTATAGTGGTCCCTCCCATCTCTGAGAGCTGATCTCCGTCCCGTAATAAAAAAAATGTTTCCATGGTGGTATAGTTGTCTGTCCTCATCCCCAGAACTGATCGCTGTTCCTATAGTTTAACAAAAAGTACATTATTTCCTGGTGGCACTGGTTCCTGCTCCCTCTTGGTCACTGATCACCATCCCTATAGCAGAAAGAAACCATAAAGTGGCCCCAGTGATAGTGTTCCCCATGTGATTGGCGATTGCCTGACCGATAGCAAGATAGATTCCTGGTGGTCTAGTGGTTGCCGCCTTGCCCGTCGCCATCCCAGTCACAAGGGACATGATGAGAAAGCAACCTTGGTGGCTAGTGGTCCCTCCCTGACCAATCACAGACACAACAGTGTCCAGTGTAACCCCTCACAACATGATCCCCTGTAAATGAAATTAAGAATCTTACTTTGAGAGGGAGCTCTTGCAGCAGGTAACACCATAAGGACTATGTTGCTAGGCACTAGGACCCACAGAAAAATTCTAGCTAGAATTCCAAGACGGGGACTGCCCCTGGTGTCGGTCCAGCCCCAACGTCCCTATGGTATAAAGGGGCAGTCCCCAGCACCACCTTAGTTATTTTCCTGCCATTGACCCGCTAATATCGGCTCACAGACACCTCTATCGCAGTCGACTGCCATTTTGCACTATGTGCAGTTATCGTTCATTTCCTTTTTCCTTGCATAAGTCTACCTTTCAGTGCGCCTTCTCCATCCATACAGTGGTGCAAGTCTAAGTCGCATCTGACAGCTTCGATCGGCGAGACGCTCATTCGCCTGTCTAATCTGCTTGGGCTGGCACACAAGCCAGAAGACTGCCCGCACTGTCAGAAGTTCAACAAAAGACTGCAGTTGCTGCCTCAAGTCCTTAAAGGCCCATCTCCTGGAACAACAAGTGGCTGCTATGCAGAGGACCCAGTCTGGATACAGCTCTTTTTCTTCAGCCAGGGACTCCTCCCAGAGAGAGAGAGAGAGAGAGAGAGAAGAGATTGGGCGGAAACACCACCATAAGGACAGGGATCTAACCAGGTCAGAGTCCCGCCCTAGGTCCTCTCACAAGATCTCTGCATCCTTTACCTCGTGTGGAGGTCAGAGTCAGTACCCCAGATCCTTAACCCTTCCCGGGTGAGCACCGAGAAGGACACCGCCTACCCATCCACAGGGGAACGAGTCTTCCAGCCATTGGCGTTCATCTGCCCCTGTGTCCCTGGCTCTAATGCCTCACAAGCCATCGCTTGGTCTAAGCCAGATGGACAGGCATCTTCTTCATGCCAGAAGTCAGATTCTTCTGCCCATAAGGCCTCAGGGTTGTCCGACAGGTCCAAAGGGTTGGACAACTCTTCCAGATGCCAAGATGATGAGAGTCCCCAGAAACCTCCTCCGCCCGAGGAAAGGGCGGCATCCACCTCAGAAGGTAGTCAGACCACAGGACCTTCTGACTTGGCCTCAGAGATGGATCAGACACCCCACCCTAATGTCCGTCTGCTCCAAAAGAGCATGCATCAGATCAGGTGACAGGTCACACCACTAAGGACAGACACCAGGGCCCATCGACCATAGGTCAAGCCCTTCACCTCCGCCTCCTTCCGAGATGCCAGACGTTCGTCCTTTGAAGGACAGGGCATTGACAGGGAAGGGTCCATCGGACCTGATGCCTGAGGGCAAGGGAGCCTGGGGATAAGGTAACAGCACCAAGGCTCCGCAAAGCCATTGCCAGAACCCCCAACATCCCCACCCTGCTGCCAGCACAGCCAATCATTCCACTGGCAGAGGTAGGGCTTTGCTCTGTTCCTGGTGGAATGCAATGAAAGGGAATCTGTTGCCCAGACCATGGGAACCATCCTCGCCCTAGAGGACTCTCACCTCTGGCTGCCCAAAGAGCCCTTGCTTCAAGGACTGAAAAGATCCCCACCAATGCCTGATTGCCCGGTGTCCGGGATGATGACTGGCGCCACCTGCTCCCAGTGACCATAGGAGGTATACGTCATCCGATCCCTCCTCTAAGGGATGTCCGCCATCTTCCTCTGGGGAAGACACAGGGATCCTCCTATTATTCTTCTGAGGACGAGTTGCCTTTGTCTCCACCAGACTATAAGAAGAGCTCTCCCAGGTCGCCTCTGGATGACCGTCCTTCCAGGGCGTGATGCATCACATCCAGGCCCTCAGCCAGTGGGACACGGAGAAGCTTGGCCTGAATCACACCGGCTGGCCAAGTTCCTTGGGGCAAGTGACCCAAAACCCTTGGTCATACCTTCGCTTGTAGAGCCTTTTCAGGATGTTACCAAGTTAGCCTGGAAATATCCCTCCACCACCTTGGCTGTCCCTAGGAATGCAGACTGCCTATACAAAACTCCTAAGGGAGCCTCACCTCAATGAGCAACCAATGGCAGACTCCATGGTACTCACTAGAGCACATGGCAGGAAGCAACAGCAAAACACGAGTTCACAGCCTCCAGACCCAGAATCTAAAAGCTGATCAGATGGGCCAAACGCTTACTCATCGGCCACCTGCACATTCAGATCACTAATTTTTTGACCCACATGATTATGTACCAAAAATCCTTGTGGCAAGACCTCACATTTAGTCAAGGCTCAACCTGACTCAGATAGCAAGGCTGAACTCATGGCTGTTACACAATCCAGCATTAACATAGGCAGACACATCTTAAGGAGTTCTTATGACTTGGCAGACATGGCTTCCAGAGCAACTACCACAGGAGTGTGTATGGGACGACACTCCCTGGCTGCAGGTCCGTGATTCTGGCAAGATCTATAGGATGCCATGCTGGATGCACCCTTTGAAGGGTCAGTCCTCTTGGCCCTGACACTGAAAAAATTGATTACAGTCCTTCAAGACACTGGAAAGGTGGTCTCCGACGTCCACAGGATGTACAAGTCAGAGTCGGCTACCACTAGATGTCATCCTTTTAAGTAAAACCAAGATCACCAAGGCAGGCATCAACAACCACAAAAGGAGGTTTCAAGCATAGGACAGTCCACTGCCTTTGGCTCCCAGGGCCCAAAAGCACCAAAACAGCCAGAGCTCCCTTGCCTGCACCCTCCACCTCGGCATGACTCCTGCCAGCCCCCCTTCTCCGCAGAGTCTCAAGGGAGGCAATAGGTGGGAGATTCTCCTCTACCTCAGTGGATGGTCCAACATTACCACTAATCAGTGGGTGCCCCAGATCATCGAAGAGGGTATGCTCTGGAGTTCATGCAGATTCCACTGGAAAACCCGCCCATTTCCTCCCACTGGTCCCCATACCACGAGCTCTGATAAGGGCAGAATTCCAGATCCTGCTTGAGAAAAGGGCAATTCAGGTAGTAACTCCCAGTCAAAGAGGCAAGGATACTATTCCCACTTCTTCTTAGTTCTGAAGAAGACAGGTGACCTTGCCCCATCCTCGAGCTGAACCAACTGAACCTTTTCATCGAGTACAGAAGTTTCAGTATGGTGATACTGCCTGGCCTGTTACCTATAATCCACCAAGGGATTGACAGTGCTTCCTGGACATGCAAGATGCTTATATGCACATAAAGATCCTGCCGTCCCACAGGAAGTACCTCCACTTTACCTTCCAATGAGAGCACTATCAGTTCAGAGAGCTGCCATTCAGCCTCTCGACAGCACTGAGAGTTATTACCACGTGCCTGGTGGTAGTGGCAACAACTTTCAGGAGAAGGGCCATTATGTGTACCGTACCTGGAGAACTGGCTTCTTACAGTCTGGTTGGAGGACTAGCTGCATCAGTTGATAGGAGCCCTTCGGTCTTTTTAAAGACTTGGGCATCACCCTGAATCTCCCAAGTCGTGCCACTGGCCTACCCAATGGCTGCAGTACATAGAGGCAGTATTGGACATGGTCCAAGAAACCTGCAGACCGAGCAGATAGGTTGAGGGCGTTGCTCAAAGAGTGATGGCTACCAATCCAGTCCCGCCAGAGTGGTACTCAACCTTTAGGCCACATGGCCAGCCATTGCAATGGTTCCCTGGCATACCTGAATATGAGGATCTTGTAGTGGAATCTCAGAGTCCTATGGGATTAGGCACGGATGATCTCGATCATCCGATTCAACCGCCAGTGCAGTTCTTCGGTCTCTAGAATGGTGGATCACCTCCTCTTAGCTAGACACAGGGGTTCCATTTCAGTGCCCCAGCCCCTGCAGGTTACAACCACAGGCACCTCAGGGCTGGGCTGGGGAGCGCACCTGGCTTCCCACCAGAAGAGAGGCTCTTGGACTTCATGGAACACACTCTCCATATCCAGCACTGGAGATGAGAGCCGTCCTATGTGCCTTTCAGGCCTTCCAAGGGGTGCTCTCACGGGTCTACTGTTGGTCCAGTCGGACAACACTCCAGTAGTCTTCTATCTCAACAAGCAAGGGGCACTTATTTTACCCCCTATGCAGAGAGAGAGCTAAGCACAGTTTTGTATTGGGCAGTGGATCACAGCCCGGAAATCACAGACAGCCTAAGCTACTCTCGATCTCAGAATCATGAATGGGAGCTACTGCAAGAAGTTGTAGATAACCACTTCAAAGATGGGGTCAGCCAGAACTGGACCTCTGTGCATCCCACTCAATGTCAAACTGCCCAATTTCTGCTCGCTAGATCCAAGGCCTGGTGTTTTCTGGTGCGACACATTGTTTCTCTCTTGCACAGGAAGGTTCCTGTATGCCTTCCCTCCCTTTCTTTCCACTTCTGCAGAGGGTACTTCTCAAATTGCAGGCAGAAGGTGCTCGTGATGATTCTGATAGTGCCCTTCTGGCCTCAACAGATCTGGTTCCCGCTGCACAGCAGTTAGCATCAGAGCCACAGGTCCCCTTACCTCTGTCCACTCACTTGCTCTTTCAGGATCAAGGGACACTGGTGCGTCCCAATCTATGGTCTCTACATCTGCATGCATGGCATCTGTAGACCTGATTAAAGACAGATTTGGGTATCCCCAGAGTGGCAGAGGTGCTCATGGTAGCAAGAAAACCCTCTACCAGGGCAACATATGCCATGAAGTGGAAATTCTTCTGTTTGTGGGCATCCCGCATTCCTTGGATCCTTTCTACTGTCCGTGGAATCTGTGCTAGAGTACCTCCTTTCCCTGTGCAACATGGGTCTCAGCTACTCATCCCTTAAGGTGCATCTCTGTGCACTTTCAGCTTATCATGCACCGCAGAACAGAAAAGCTGTGGCACAACTAGACTTGTGCAAGACCTTTTAAGGGGTATCTTGCACATCAACCCCAAGTAGGAACCCCTGTCCCTCCCTGGGATCTTCTTTTTGTCTTAGAGAAACTTTTTGCCTCCCTTTGAACCAGCTGTAAGTTAGTAGCTCCACTTTTCTCTTGGAAAGCATTGTTTTAGTTGCCATTACTTCCATTCGGAGGATTTCCAAGCTGCAGGCTCTGATGAATAAGGAGCCTTATCTTGTTTTTCACAGGGATGGGGTTGCCCTGTGCACAAATCCTATGTTCCTTCCAAAGGTAGTGTCTGAATTCACCTTAAATCAGGACATTCAACTACCAGTTTACTACCCACAGTACTGAACAGAGGGAGGTCATGTTACATTCTCTGGATGTACATAGAATTTTACATTACTATTTAGAACGTACTGCTTATCAACAGAAAGACAGACCAGTTGTTTGTCTCCTTTGCCCAAAGAATGTTTGGGGCTTGTAAACACAATTACTTAGTAATTTAATTATGTTGGCTGTTTTAAGAAAGTTGTGCAGTAGATTGTGTTTATGTATTTCGTGGTTACTTCCTGAGATGACAGATTTAAACTTGGACATGCATCACAATCAAAAAGCTGTTTATTTCAGTACACAGTTAACATTTAGACTCATCTTTGATGTTCAAACAGTAGAAAAAATACTCACTGCAGTAATCTTCTTTCTTCAAGGGGTTGTTTAGCATCAATTACTTTAGCAGTTAAGCTGGCTAGGTGCAACTACCCGGAGGTATACGTTAAAATAATTTTTATTTAAATGAGCTTAGGGCCATAACCAATCAGAAAACAGGAAGGGGAGGAGTTGATTGAGAGCTGCTGTAGGCTTCAGAATTTTTCAAAGGAAAATGAGGGCACATACCCTGAAAAAGAATCAACAGGATTCAAAAACATGCAAATGTTTACAAAAGTGGAAATAGAACAACAACACGAGTTAAAAACTAATCAATAAGAAACTCCAAATTTGGTAAAAGATGTGACAAAGAGTCCTTTCTGACAGGTGAACCGGGAGGAAGGGTGGAGTTACTGATGCTAAAGGACCCCTTGGAAGCAAGAAGATTACTGTGATGAGTAATTTTTCTTCTTACCCCAGGAGTTCTTTAGCATCAGTAACTTTAGTAGACTAGAGCAGTAGCACAAGTGGGTGTGCGCAGAACCTACCAGGGAAAGAGGTCTGCAGAACTGCCCTGCCAAATCTGGCATCAGATCTGGTCTGCACATCCAAACTGTAGTGTTTCACAAAGGTGTGCACATATTTCCAGGTAGCTGCTTTGCAGACATCCAGTAGGGAATGTCCCTGCTGCTGCAAGCGAGGCTGTAGTGCCCCTGGTGGAGTGGGCCTGTGCCCCAGTGGAGGTTGGTGACCAGCTTTTTCATAGCAGAATCTAATAAAAGAGACCAACCAACAGGAAATAGTTCTCCTGGTAGCTAGTCTTCCCTGCCTACATCCCCGTAGGTGAGGAACAGCTGAGTGGAAGAACCTCTGGACTGTCTAGTATGTTCTAGATAGCAGACGATGGCTCTTTTGGCATCCAAGTTGTGGAGCTTTTGCTCACCAGGAGTGGATTTCTCAGTGGAGAAGACAGGCAGAAGAATGGACTGGTTTAAGTGGAACTCTGAAACTACCTTTGCAGAAATTTCCTATTTGTCCTGAGCTCAGCTTTATAATTGTGAGGATGATGTAATTTGGCTCAGTGCACACTCAGGACCTGTAACTCAAATCCTCCTGGCAGAGTGTAATGGCTACCAAGAAGGCTGTCTTTCGGTTACAAACCTGATGTGAGCCATGGACATAGGCTTGAAGGGTGGTTTCATGATGCTGTTCTATGCAAGGTTTAGGCTCCATGGAGGAACAGGCTCCCTGATTGGAGGCTGGAGGTGCAAGTGGCCTTTAAAAACTGTTTAAATATGGCGTGGAAAAACTGATTTTGTCTTCCCACTGAAAGACTGGCCAAATTCCGCCATGTGGAGCTTGAGGGAAGATGGTTTCAAGCCTGACTCCTTTAAGTGTACCAGGTAATCTAGCAGCTGATGGTCTTAAGCTGAAAGGGGTTGACCATTTTGCTCTTGCACCAGAAGGAAAACCTTTTCATTTGGCTGCATAAGTTTTCCTAGTGTTTGGCTTTTAGCCATCCTCAGTATCTTAAGGACCTGTTCAGAGTACTGTGAGGATGGAAACTCTTAACTCCTCAAGAACCAGGCACTGAGGTGAAGAGAGTGTATGTCTGGATACTGCACTCCTATCTGAGGGAGGGTCAGCAGAGAGTGAGTTGGAGGCAGGCGAATGGGCCTGCTGCAGGACATTGAGAGAAGGAGAGGGTACCAGGCTTGCCTGTGCCAGTCCGAGCCACTAGGATCATTGATACAGGCTGTTGTCTGAGTTTCAGCAAAACCCTGAGTATCAGGGAAAGGGAGGAATGCGTATAGCAACCTCTCTGACCAGTCCAGGAAAAGGGCATCCAGGGAAGTGTTCCCAAGATTGGGGCCTGCAACAGTACTGAGGAAGCTGAAAATTGAGGGAAGAGGCAAACAGATCCACATCTGGTATGCCCCACCACCTGAACACTGTGGCTGGTACTTGCTTGTTCAGGGTCCATTTGCTCTGGCCTTGACTGATGTGACTCAGAGCATCTGCCAGGTATTGAGTTTGACTGGGAGGTGAATAGCTGAGAGGCTGACTCCCAGGAGAAGGCTAGAGACCAGAGCTTCAGAGCTCCGAACAGAGTATTCCTGATCTGGTACCACCCTGCTTGTTAGTGTAAAACATTGCAATGGTGTTGTCCGTTCAAATTTGAAACTGTCTGTCCTTTAATGCTGGGAGCAAAAGCCTTGAGAGCTAGAAAGATTGCTCTGAGTTTCAAAGATTTATGTGCAACTGTGACTCTTCGAGAGTCCAGTTGCCGCTTCTAGTCATTGTCCAGATGTGCTCCCCAGCCCAAGAGGGAGGCATCTGTGGTGATCACCTTGTGTGGAAGCGGAGCTTGGAAGGGTACTCTGCTCTAAATTTTCAGGGTTCTTCCACTACAGCAGGTTTTGGAGGAACTATTCCAACACAGGTATCAACTCTGAAAGTTGCTGCTTCTCTGAGACCAGCGAGCTTTGAGGTAGGCTTGCAGGAGTCGCATCCTGTACCTGACTCCGGGGACCACTGCAGTCATTGAGGCCATGTCTCCCAGGAGTTTGAGGAAATGTCTGGCTGGTCTTGGCTGTCCCTGGATGAAAGAATCTGCCACTAAAAGGAAACTGAATTATTTCCTGCAGGAAGAAAGCATATCCTTCCTGAGTGTCCAGCTGGGCCCGTCAGAAGGTGAGCAGCTGGGTGGGTTCTGGGTGAGATTTCTTTAGATTTACCAGGAAACCCAGAGACTCCAGAGCGTGTTCTGTGGGGAAAGGGACTCCTTGGCCTGGCAAGGAGACTTTGCTACTATGAGTTAGTCATCCAGATAGGGGTAGAGAGTGACACACAATCTCCTGAGGTGTGCTGCTATCACTGCGAGACACTTGGTAAAGACTCTTGGGATCGAGGACAGACCAAAGGGCATTGAGGTGAATGGATAGTGAAGCAAAGGAAGTTTGAATCTGAGAAACTTCCTGTGAGATCTCCTTATGGGTATGTGGAAGTAAGTGTCCTTTAAGTCCAGGGAGGCTAGCCAGTCTCCCTGCTGTAAGGACTGTATGACCAGTGACAGAGTGACCATTCTGAATTTTTTTTTCAGATGTTTGTTTAAATATCTGAGATCTAAGACAGATCACCACTCCCCAGTTTTATTTTGTGTCAGAAAATACCTGGAATAGAGGCTCTTGCCCTTCTTGTGGTGGGACCCTCTCCACCACTTGTAAAGCCAGAAGGTTTTGTACCTCAATTCAAAAGTGGGACTTGTGTTAGGGACAGAGATCATGACACCTGGGTATGCTTAAGGTCTGGCATCTGCTTGAACTGTAGTGGCAGACCTTTCTCCACTATCTCCAGCACCCACTTGTCCAATGTAATGAGGAACAGTGCTGAAGATAGCGGGAGAGTCTGCCCCCACCGGACATGGGGAGGTGACCTGGACACTCACATCAGGACTTAGACTGTGAGGCAGATGGCTGAGTAGAGGTGGTTTTCTTTGGCCTCTTCTGTCCCTGTCTCTGAAAGACTCCTGTACTGACTGAAGTCAGATTGAGGATAGGGATTGTAAAGCCTGACAACAAAACTTCTGCCCTACCACTCATGGGACAGGATCTCTGAGGGGTGGTGGGCTTAGGTTTGGATAAGTGGCCTGCCAGGAGGCCTTGTACTCATCAACCTTTTCATGTAGTCAGTGGTTCTGTAATCAAACAACATATTTTGATCACAGGAAAATCCATGGCTTTGGTCTGAATGTCTGTGGTTAGACTGGTCATTCTAAGCCAGGTGAAGCGTCTCGCCGAGATGGCATGGGCCATCATCCTAGAGCTGCATCATTGTTGTCATCTGCCATGTAGAATTGGTACTTGGTAGCTTCCAGGACAGTTTTTTCATATCCTCCAGTTCCTGCACCATAGAATCTGATGCATTGCGGGCAATGGTCAGGACAGACTTCAAATGGCTTTCTGATATTTGGCTGTGAGCATGCATGTCTAGAAGAAAGTCTAAGAAGCAGGAAGCTGTGGCATACATTTTCTTGCTATGAAGTCAATTTTCTTGGAATCCTTCTCCAGAGGTGAGGGGACAAGGAGACTCCAACTTTCTCACAAGCTGGCTGCTGCATATACTCTCATGGCTAGGGTGTGGAGACAGGAACTCAGTACCATTTCTAGACAATCTATATTTTCTCTCAATCCACTTATAAACACCTGTTACTGAAGTGGGGTGTTGAAACACCTTCATGGTATTTTTCTAAATGCGATATAGATAGGGATGACCAGGGCCTTGGGGTTGAAAGACCTCTATCGCCTTTATAATCTTCATCCTCATCGACATCCTGGTTGGGATCCTGCAAGGAGGTCCAGGTGTCTAGCACATTTTGTATAAATGTGAACATAGAGGAGGAATCCTCCTGGTCACCTGGGGGTCCCCAAGAGTAGGGCTCGGGACTCCTGGGGCTCAAGGCCCATAAAATTCATGTCAGGGCATCATACAAATGTTCTCCATCATCTGCATCATCCTCACAGTCTACGGAAGAGAGAACTGTGGAAGAGTGATTGCCAACCCCAGTAAATAAAGGACCCATCTTTTGTAGGGTCTGAAACAGTTGCCATACTTTTCCATATCTTGCACAGATGGAAGTACTTGCTGACTTTGTTTGTAAGTGTTTTGTTTTTCTGTATGCTTTAAGCTGCCTATTGTCTCACTATTGGCTTTCCCAGGAGCAACAGTAGTATTTTTTCTTGACAGAGTTTTTTTAGCCACTCAGTCGGCTAGATCAAGCTTCCTTTTTTCATCACTTTTGTTTTTTTAATTTATGAGGAACTTCATCTTTGAAGCTTTATTTTTTGGCTGGGATCTGCAGGGTTCCTCAGCACCTCTGCTTACATTTCTATTATTAGTACTTTTGGATGGCCTCTCATCGGAAGCCTTTGATTTATCCTCAGCCATAATAATCAAAGGTTTGTCTGCTGTATTGCCAACTTAAGCAAGCAAACCACTCTTGGACCTTACGAACTGAGTGCAGGTTTCTGTGAAAATGCCACCGCCAGTCCTGCCCAGTTAATTAAATCTGTCTAATGTAACTGCTCTTTTTTTTGGTTGTAGAACTGGGATCTATACCAGTGCCAATCTTAATAGAAAACCCAGTAATACTGGTCAACTGCACACAGGTTGCTGTTGAATGCCATCTGGTCAGTCCTATGACAGAAGATACCATAGGTCCAGTTTCTTTATATATAATGGGTTTCTTGATAATTGCCAATCCTGAGAGAAACCCCCAGGCACTGTTGAGGTTTGAATTCAGAGGGTGCCTCACAATAAAACCAATGAGGTCTGAGGTAAAAACAAGGCAACTGTCCCTAATTTGACATTTCCTTCAAGAATTAGGTCAAAAAGGAAGGAACCATCGAAATTATGCACTTGTGATAAAATTCATGAAGGAAATGAGCAGTCATGGCAAAAATAAAGTAAAACTAGTACAAATGGCTAAAAATAAAACTTTGCATGGCGCTAACAAAATGCAAAACTTTCACTCAGCACACTATAGAGAATGAAATATAAGGAGAACTTTACCCAGATAAGTACTAGAGGCTGTCAACAAGGAAAGTTGAGAGGCACCATATGGGCAACAATGTTGCCTAGCATGGAGAAAAATTCTGAAGCCTTCCAGCTCTCACTCAGCTCACTCTCCTTCCTGTTTTCTGATTGGCTATGGCTCTAAGCTCGTTTAAATAAAATTATCTTAAAGCATACCTCTTGGGCAGTTGCACCTAGCCAGCTAACTGATAAAGTTACTGATGCTAAAGCACTCTGGGGTAAGAACAAGGCATTTCTAAATTCTCATTCAGACTTTTTCTGTCCATGCACCTTATCTCATTACACAATTTTACTATGTACATATGAGGCCCTGTAACTCCTATCAGGAGGCAATTTAAGGTATTCTCTCAAGAATAACCTTAACTAACACAAGTACACAGTTCCTTGGTACTAATAATCTTTGCTAGCATTTAAACAATATTTCATTGCAGTTCATCTATATACATTTAATATGGAACCAGGATTCTTAAAAGACACGTATTTAAATAAGAACCTTTAAAGGTCAGGAAAGTTATACTCAGCCAAATATCTCAACTAGTCTCTTGTCTCCCTTTCATCTGGAGATTTGAAGTATCTTGGTTGTATGAAGGTTTCTTCCTGGCATTTTGAATTTTTCTCCTCAAGGCTTGCAAATAAAATGACAAAGTTAGTACAATTTCAATGTTTCTTACTTCTGGCAGAAGCCAAAAGTATTTAGAGTTCAGCAGAATAATAGTTCTTAAAGCTTGGTAGAAGTAGTACAGATGTGAGATCTTTCCAGCGATGAAACACAGATTCAGATGGAGCGAATAGGTAATTACGACATGTTGGTCTTTGGAGATGTATTATATAGGCAAAATACTTCCTCAGAAATGGCATGGAGGTTATATATTTGGAGAGTGGCTTATCTGGGTCAGAAGTCTATAGCATACGTGGTGAGGATTTTTACTTATTAGACACTCTGTCAGCAACTTGTCTATTGTCCTTTTGAACTTGTCCACGAGGTGACAATTAATAGACTTACAACCACAAGATCTTACTCTGCATGCTCAAAATGAGGTGATGGTGGTTATATCATTTGTGGTTTATGGTACTGTGGTCATTGGTAGCAGATCGTCCCCTGTTAAGAGGTACCACTCAATGACAGTCTAGTCAGTGGCCAGCGTGGTGGTGAGAGGAGGGCTATGCGGTCACTGGCTCAGGTTGGGATGGGAGGAGAGCAGGGTGGTGGGGCTTTACATGCCAGGTTGGGGGTGGGGGCCACTAGAAGCCAGGGGCTTATTTATTTTACTGAACAGGGGATAAGGGATGGAGGGATCTGCTAGACACCAGGAAAACATTAGTTTCATTTACAGGGATCATGATGTGGGGGTTATACTGGACACTGTCAGGTCAGTGATCAGGTGGGAGGAAGGACCACTAGCCACTAGGGTTACTTTACGTATCATGTTTCCTTGTGATCAGGATGGCAATCAACAAGGGGACGATGACTAGACCACCAGGGAATCTTGATCTTTGCTATTGGTCCAGTGATCAGCAATCACAGGGAGAGAGAACACTACTACTGGGGCTTACTTTATGGTTTCTCTCTGCTATAGGGATGGCAAGTGAAGCGATCATGGTTGTAGTAGGAAACACTGCCACTAGGAATAGTGTACTTTTTTAAACTGTAGGGACAGCGATCAATTCTGGGGATGGAGGACCACTATACCACCATGGAAACAGTTTTTTATTACCAGGACAGTGACCAGCTCTCAGGGACAGGAAGGGAGCACTAGACCACCAGGAACATCTTTTCTTTCTCTATGGACAGCAGTCGGTAATGGGGGTGGCATTAAACTTCCATCATAGCCTATGTAAATGGACTCGCAAATGGCTACATAGCACCTGCATGCCCCATGGCTTCATTTACATGGCTGCTTTAATGAATAGGAACAGTGCACCTGCGCTATTCATTGCAGTGGCCATTATCCTGTCTGGGTGTCAGTCCAGTGCTCCAGGGGTTAGCGGTGGATTTACTGGTTAGCACTGCCCCATCCTGGCCCTATTCACAGTTGGACTGCGGTGCACTATGGGACTGTGAATGGCAAGATTTTAAACTTGAGCAGCTGTAAAGTGCAGTGCAAACATTTGCACTGAACTTTGCACTTTTGTGAATCCTGCCCCATATCTTTTTTTGCTGGTCCCACTGTCCTCCCGGGGCTAAGTACAGTCACAGAGGATTGTACTTGGCCCCTGGAGAAAAGCAGACCTGGAAAACATCTGATTGAGATTTTAAAAGTGCTAACATGCACTGCAGACTATTGAATCTCCCATTGCTGCCTACTGCTCTGATATTAGCTGCAAGGATTCTGGGATTTGTACTAATAGAAGATGTCAGCCAAGAACTTAACGAAATTAGTCTGATACAATCTGATACAATCTATTATACTGCACTAAACAGTATGTAAACCAAAATGTTTTTGCACACACAGGCCCCCACTAGTCAAAACCGTACGGCACAAAATGGAGATTGTCGCATCCTGGAAAATGTGCAGTGGCGTGATATTCAAAAAGTTAAATGTGTTAATATCCAAAAGCACGATCGCACATATAATGTATGCTGTGCAGAAAAGGGGCAGACACCTGAATATGCATCACATGCGATATTCAACCGAAATGCACGCCATGTACCACACATCCCACATTTGTGCCACATAAAGTTAGGCAAGAAAGGGCTGCCTAACTTGGCCAGCCACCCACAGGCAGGCTGGTGAACTGCAGACATGATATCCTTCGACAGCTCTCGAAGCTTCTCCAGGATGAGCTCCAAGCACCCACACACAGCAAACATGCCAGGATGGTAGTACCCAAAACCACAGCTGCGCTGTGCCTGCTCATCGGGCACCTGCTGGATACTGGTGGGTGACACCACCGGCACTGCCCAGTCAGCCACCTTCCTCCGCCAGCACCCATGTCGTGAGGCCAGCTGCCCCATGCTATTGTGATTAGTCACCCCCCAACACACCAGTGGAGTGGACACCTACAATGCAGCAAATGTACTAGGTGCCATTACCTGCAACCATGTACCATCAGAGCAGCACCGGGGGTGGCAGCCCCATGGCCACTTCTGGGACAACGGTGCTAAGAATGCATGGTGGTACAGGTGGGCATGGCATGAGACAGCACAGACCATTGGCACAACTCCATGGTGGTATGCCATAGGTGCACATAGCATGCTCTTGTCAGACCCATGCCACCAGGAACCTTATCCATGTCACTGATGCCATCCATGCATTCTGACAAGGCCATGGGGCTGTCGCGGTGGATAACTATGGTGTTTTGGATGTGGACATTGCACAAGTGTAGGCTTGCGGGGCAGTGGTAGCACCACCCATGGGCTACTGCATTACAGGCATGCCTCATGGACACCAGATGCTTCCAGTGTTGCACATGTGGCCAAGCACGGGCACATACATGGCCATGGGTATTAACACTGTACACAGGCCACTGCATTCCACACTCACAAACATGGCCTCTCACCTGCCTGCTAGACTGCAGTACCTTTTGTCACTTCTGTGGAGCTGTGGTGCTGCCCTGCATATCTGGAACTGGGTATGCAAATGGCCTGAATACCTCCAGTAATGAGAGATGCAAATGTGCTGGATTTGGGCAGACTGTGCAATGAGGCTATTTGCATATCCTGGCGAATATTGTACAATTGTGCATGCCAGCACATGTAGCTTCCTATGCACAGTTCAATATGCTCCGTGTTGGTCTCTGGTCACTTGCCATGCTACACACATCTCACTGCATGACCACGCATCATCGGGATATTCAGCCGTGTTTGTGCAATAGCATTTGCTGGTACACTTTCTGAACATCCCATTCTTTTCTGCTAGCGCAAGTCAATGCACAGTACATTCACTTGTCGCGCGCATACCGCCACTTTTGAATTTAGGGCCTGAAGTGCACATTGAGACCAGCCCCAAACATGAGTGTGGGGCCCTTTGTACTTACTATTACCCTTTAAAGAGCTAGTAGAAACAAAATTGCAGACAGAGAATGTTACAAATTTTAAGAAGTAATCAGTTGTAGCTTTTATTAATGAAATTTTCTTTTCCTTTTGCTCGTCACTAGTAAGTTTCTATGTGATATTATTGCGCTGGGGTGTGGAATAGCACTGTGTCTGGCAGCTGACATATCTACTATAGTTCTATTCCTCCCACTACATCATCAGCACTGTGACCTCATTGACTATGATATCACAGGTAATTTACCTGGCAGCTATTGAGTGGCTCTTGTTGAGCAGCTGTGATGTCAAAAGTGAGGTCACAATGCTGATAATGTAATGGGAGGAACAGAGCTAGATACAGTATGTCAGCTGCCAGGCAAAGTGCTGTTCCATACATCACTCCTACTAACATCAGATAAAAAAATCTTCTAATTAGCCAAAGGGGAATGAAAAGTATCTCAAATATAAAAGGTAATAGTTGACTTCTTTTAAACCTAATATTATTTTTAAGCAGTACACTAGCTCTTTAATGACACTCCAGAATTGTATCTGGTATTACTATGCCCTAAAAAGCATAATCTTTATCTACAGTTACATTCAAAATAATCACCTACTAACCCTTGCTGACGATATGCATTTCATTTCCATTTAAATGAATCCTACCTTTGTCTTGCAGCCATGAGCATTTTATTTTGTATAGCCTGCTTCATACAGGACTAGCACAAAACTGTTTCATGGTACTGCTAGAGCGAAAATGAAATAACGTTATAATAATAGGTGAGAAAATGGACTGACAGGTATAATAACCATGTAGATAGCAGGATGTGGGACTCGACAACTGCAGGTTATGGTGAAGAGATAGGGTTTGAGAAAAGATTGGAAGTGTGTGTGTGTGTGTGTGGGGGGTTAGCTAACTGAAGAGACTTAATTATTTTTCCCAGAATTTTTTTCTTGTTTCCTCCATCCCCACCTTTTCTGATTGCACCATGACAGGTAAGCAATTAACACATGAATGGGCATGCATTAAGTAAACGGTAAGACATGATGGTGTGGGTTGTTATGTGATAAATGCACCCCAGGTGTGTTGCTAGGCAACAGACATTTACACGAGTGCCTTCTACACCTGAAAGTGTGGTTATCACATAACAACCCACACCCTTATGTGTGTTACTGTGCTTAAAAATGGGCAAATAGAAAATTTGAAAGCAAAAATGAAAGCATTTATTAAAAACAGGCATTTTTTTTAAAGTAGCTAGTAGAGCCAGCCCATCATCAGAGTAGTAGGGCTACTGTTTACAACACCGTGATCGATTCAGGAATGAGCCCACATTGTCATGGGCTGGCCAAGGGGAGGTAGAGGAGGATTAAGTATCCCAGAGGACACTGTCCTCCAGGGAGGGAGGGTCACAGCTGGTTAAAATTAAGCATTGCAGCCACTAGCCAGCAGTGCTCTAGTGACTTGAAAATCCATTAGCCCCACAGACTTTTCTACTGGCACAACTGGTGTACTTATTGAACTATTAACTTCTTCAGTACAAGCCAGCATGGCTACGTCAAAGTTTTACTAGTCCATTACAAAATTTACCAGCATTTGGCTAGTGGGCTGGTGCTAATTTTGACCCCACAATGTTGCACCTATGAATCCATGGGTGGCAGAGCAGTGACAGGCAGACAGGGAAGGGAGTTGTCAAGTTGAAGCCGGGCCCTAGGGAGACAACGGTTGAAGCACTGGAGCATCTTGTGGCTTGAGTTGCCCACCCACACCTGTGCCTTTATGTGTGGTTCTCCACAATCAATTTTGAAGTGATTTTCAGCCTTGTGGATCTTTGTAGCAGCACATTCACCTGGAGAGCCTGGCATTACTCTGACTTTGTTGTCATTTGTCAGGATTCAGCAGCCTCGCCTAGCACTGGACTCCATTCTGCTTGAGCACACCACTTCCTGGTCCCACCTGAGGCAAAAGGACCCTGATACATCTGAGCCCGTGCATCCATCATGCTGTCCCCTGATGAGATCTGAGAATTCAGGGTACATCCCTGTCTGTTCCCAAGTCTGCTGAGGGGTGCAAGCCACTGCAACATGAAGGGACAGAGGTGGCATTGCAGAGGTGGGTGAGCCAGTCAGTGCTGTGGGGATCCTGAAGAAAATGGGAGCTGGAGACATAAGGGGTGTAAAACTGCAATTAAAAAAACAAGCTAGTAGAAGTAGCCCCTCCACATTTGTCAATAATCTGTCTTTTACACATTCAGTAGATGGAATATTTATATATCATGGCAAACAGGCATTCAAACTTCTGCAGAATTCTATTACAGAATGTGCACCACGCCCAACACAAATACACACAACTGAAGGCCTCAGTAAAGCCAGGAATTTGGTTTTATCTGTGGCAGGGTAAGCAACAAAGAATTCTCTGGTAGGCAGGTAAGGATAGGAGGGTGATTTTTTGTGGTCAGAAAACAAGCTCCAGAAAATAAAACTACAGTAGCACCTTATTTTTAATTTCTATATTATATGTGAGGATGGGATCATAAAGGGAAAGAATGTTTAGTCAATCTGTATTTTTTTATTTTGAGGGAATTTTGTTTTAGAAGCCTAGCTGACCTTTGTGAGTAAAGGTGGTGTCCATGTTTGCAGTAAGAATCAGAAATTGATTTTAAAAGGTATTGATATGGTGGTGTGCTGTGTCCTGATTGGCAGCACTTTTTAGCCATGGGTAGTAGTCTCAAAATGCATGGCTGCTGACCAATCAGGATGCAGCAGTTTCCAACCCATTCTATAAGCTATATTGCCACATGCCCTTGAGTGCGTTGTCCGTGGCTCTTAAGGCCATTGACCAACCTGGAATTGTATGACTTATAGCCCAATTAACACCCAGGACTGAGTTACTGCAGTTATAAAATAGGTCTTTAACAAATAAAATATGTCACTGAGCTAGTGGACTCTCTTTAAGAGCTGGGCAACATGAATGAAGCCGACAGCTGTGCCTCCAGCATCCCTCCTGGGCATACATGTATTCAGTTTGTGAACAGAACTAGTGGACATTGCTTGCAGAAGATACCAGGAAAAAGGACTGCTGTGTGACTGGACTTCTCTACTAGGACTATATTGCCTCCTTCCTCCCACCCAAAGCTAGTTTTACTTTTATAGGCACAGGATTTGACTGACAACAGGAACTTCCTGTTTGGGAGCAGGAAGTGAGTGATCACAGAGCCACCAAAGACCCACCATCCTAGAAGGGCAAGAGTAGTTCTCCGCCCCCTAGCTGCTGGAGGTCTGCCTCTGAGCAAGTAAGGGGTCTACTGAGAAATATAGGATATTCTTGTCTCAGAACAGGACAATCAGGAGCTTAAGGGCACACAGGCAGAAAGTAAGAGAGAGAAAAGAAAAAAAACAGAGGAAAGAGTAAGGATTGCAAACAGTTAAGGGGCCAGAAATAAGACATGATGGGAGTGGTAGTGCAGTGGCTGTGAAGCAGCAGTCTTCCGGGAGACGTTTGGAGGATGCGGTGTTGTCCCATCTGCAGGCACCTCTCTGGGCTGAGGGAGGAGGTTGCTCATCTCCAGGTTGAGTTGGCCAGGATTTGTGGGACCTTCTCTTCCATCCAGGGACCACCAGTGCCACTGCCCGTTGCCTCAGAGGTTGCCAAGAAAGAGGAGCAGTTGGACCACAGCGGAGGCTCGGGAGGGTGAGGTGGTGGAACAGAGCACTTTCCCTCCAGTTGTACCTCTCCACAATTCCCTATGCCATTCTGGCAAAGTGTGGTTCCTCTATGGAGGCACCCGAGTGGAGACCAAAGAGGATGCTGGGAACCTCCACAAAGGAGACCCACAGGAGGGTGGCAGGGGACCCCTGGGTGAAGGAAACAACTCCTGTGGGGACTCATTGTTAGGAAGGAAGAACTGGGGAGGAAGGGGAGAGGGAGGTGCCGCCTGGCGCCATGGCTTGAGGACAGGGAGGTAACTCAGGATTGCCAGAGCAGCTGCACAGGGAGGGAGCTGGATATCATTGTTCACCTAGGGACAAATGACCTGGCTAAGAAAGGGATTAGAGAAGTGCAGGAAGAGTTTGTGGAATTGGGAGGGGCCTTAGACAAGTAGCACGCATGGTAACCTTTCTCGGAGGTACTGCCCATCTATGGCGAGGAGAGGCTAGGTGTTCTGCACCATGGATTCAATCAGTGGTTGAAAAACTGGTGTGGAGCTCAGGATTTGGCTTCACTGGGGACTGGGGTCCACCTGAGTGATGCAAGCCTATACTGGCATGATGGGCAGCATCTGTCCAGGAGGGGAACCAGGATCCTAGGTGATAGGTTTAAATGCTTCATTGGCAAGCCAAGGGGTAGGCACTGGAAAGGAGCAGGGAAATCCTAGCTCCCCTAAAAATCATGGTAGTAAGTGCGGTAAACACCAACATAGAGGTGTTGATAGGGAGAAGGGCAGGAGTAAATGGAGAAAGTGACAAAGGCAAGAAGGACAGGGATGGGGCAAAAGGAGTAAGGCTTCAGGAAATGGAGGGCAATGAGTACCAATGCCCATAGTCTGGGCAACAAGCTCCCTGAGCTGGTGGCCTTGATGGAAGAGGGATGCCTGGATATCGTAGCAGTCACAGAAACATGATACACAGAGAACCATGACTGGGATGTTAACATACCAGGGTACATAACCTACAGGAGAGACAGGCAGGGAGAAGAGGTGGAGGAGTAGCTCTCTATGTAATGGAAGGATAAAAAGCAACTGAACAAAAGAGTAAATAGGGAGGAGAGGAGGCACTGTGGGTCACCTTGGAGACTGGAAAGGGCACCACAATCTGTACAGGGGTTGTGTACAGACCCCCATGTCAGGGGAGGGAATGGACAAGGATATGATAGAAATTCTTAGAATGGCAGAGAAAGGGAGATACTGTTGATGGGAGACCTGAATATGCCAGATGTTAACTGGAGCACATTTGCTGCAGCCACATCCAAGAGCAGGGCCATTCTTGATGCCCTACAGGTGGCAGGCTTCAGACAGCTAGTTTGGAACCCTCTTGAGGAGCAATCTTAGACCTCATACTCTCAAACGGGGCAGTAAGAGGATCTCAGATCTAGAAGTGGGTTGCCATCTGGGAACAAGTGACCATCAAACAGTGTGGTTCACGTTAAACTCAGCTACAGAGTCAAGCCATACAAAAGTGAGGGTACTGGACTTCAGGAGGGGTGACTTTGGCAAGATGGGAGAGTGCCTTAGAAAAGCACTAGCAAACAGGCTAGAAGGAGGTGTGGAGCAACAATGGGGAATCATCAAACTGCCATCACAGAGGCAACAAGCCTTGTGCGAGCAAATAAACAAATCAAAATGAAAGAAAAGCCACTACGGTTCTCAAAAAGGTGGCTGTGAAAGTGAAGAAAAAGATAGCATTCGGAAGTATAAGGAAACACAGAAGGAGCAGGACAGATAGCTGTATCAGTTAAGGCAGAAGGAAGCAGGGAGGAAGTCAGAATAGCAAAGGCCCAAACTGAGGAAAAGATAGCCAACTTGGTTAAGAAGGGGATAAAACCTTTATAGGTACATCAGCGAGCATAGAAAGACAAAGGGAGGGATAGTGAGGCTGAATAGAATGAATGGTGGGTGGGCAGAGGGGACAGTGAAAAGCAGGATACTGAATGAATATTTCTGCTCAGTATTCACAAAAGAGGATGGGAAGTGCCTAATCCAATTAACAGAAGCACTCTTGATAGGGGTTGATCCCAGTCCTTTCACAGAAGAAAGGGTTCTGCAAGAACTCCTAAAACTGAAGGTGGACAAAGCAATGTGGGCCTGATGGAATTCAGCCCAGAATTCTAAAAAGAATTAAGGGGAACTAGTGAAACCACTGGCTACTCTTTTAATAAATCATGGGAGGATGGTGTGGCACCCGAGGATTGGAGGAAGGCGGATGTGATTCCCTTCACAAAAGTGGGACCAAGACAGAGGCAGGAAACTCACAGAACTGTCAGTTTGACCTCTGTGGTAGGGAAAGTGATGGAGTCACTCTGAAGGAAAGAATAGTTGAGTACCTAGAGGCCAGTGGGGCACAGGACCCAAGGCAGCATGGGTTCACAGCGGAAGGCCATGTCAGACGAATTTAATAGATTTCTTTGACTGGGTGACCAAAGTAGTAGACCAGGAGGGGCTGTGGACATGGCCTACCTAGACTTTAATGAGGCATTTGACACAGTCCCATACAAAGATTAATAGTCAAATTAACCAGCCTGGGAGTGGGTCCCAGGGTGGTAGCCTGTAAAACATTGGCTGGACAACAGGACACAGAAGGTAATTGTAAATGGAGTCCACTCTGAAGAAAGAGGGGTTACTAGTGGGTACCGCAGGGTTCAGTATTAGGTCCAGTCATTTTAATGTCTTCATAAGTGACATTGCAGAGGGACTGGAAGGAAAAGTATGCCTCTTTGCAGATGACACAAAGTTCTGCAACAGGGTTGATACACAAGGAGGCGTGGAAAGGATGAGAAGGACTTGGCAAGGTTGGAGGAATGGTCTGAAGTATGGCAGCTAGGATTCAATGCAAAGGTGCAAAATAATGCACCTGGAAAACAAGAACCCAGGTGAAGAATACGCTGATGGGGGGGGAGTAGTTACAACAACAAAAAGGAAAGGGACCTGGGGTAATGGTATCAGATGACCTTAAGGTTAGCAAGCAATGTGAGATGGCAGTAGGGAGGGCTGGGGTATACTGGTGTAACCCTTTGTTACCCGGGTTACTAGAATCCCAGTAAGACCTAGTAGTAGGCAGGAAGGCAGCTGTGAAACTCCAGTTAAATGGGTTTCACACTGTCTCACTCTGTTCTCAGTCACAACTGAGACTGAGAGATGACATCATTATATAGAATTGTTACAGCTGCATGAGCCACATTTGGAACCTTCAGCTCAGAGAGTTCTTAGAACTTTGGGATTCAAAGAGAGAGTCAGTCTTCAGTTTGTCCTTAGCAAACAAGAAGGACAACAGTAGTTGTCTGTTTACCCCCTCCTCTGGGGGGTGAGGACGTTCTTTTGGGTTCCAGGGGCAATCCCTTCTCCACCCTGGGAAGAAAGCTGCCTGTTTTAATTTAAGTTCAGTCTGTTCATGTATAACAGCAAAGGTTACATTTCTTTGCCTGTGGGGCACCTGCAGCGAATGGGTGAGTGTTTGGCCCCATTGGAAGGGGCACAGAACTTCTTTTCTTCAGTTGGATTTCAAGTATTGGGGACTGCTATTTGGGAGACTATGTCAACTAGAACAAACAAATAGAGCAGTCATCTGTTTAAAGTGTTAATGGATTTAAAGTTCTCTGTAGAGGGGTGCTTCAGGTCATCCACCGTCAATCTACATTTAAAGTCTAAAGTTCTGTGTGTCCAGAGAAATGGCGGGTATGGGCTGTGGGAGCTGGAGGTGGGAACCCCCATCTTTAGTAACCAGGTCCACCTCTATGGATTTCTTCTGTGTTTTGCTACTTGCCCCATGTGGTTGGCCAGTGATGGGGTGGGTACCCAGACGTGGGTCTCAACAAGAAAATCTCTCAGGAGTCAATGACTTCAAGTGGTGTGGGAGCCACAGGATGGGAAACTTACTCCTTGTTGGATGGGAGTCTCCTGTTTGATGGGAGTTTGAATTGGAAGTATGGAACAAAATCTCTCTAGGAGTCGCAGACTTCAAGTGGTGTGGGGAGCCACAGTTTGGGAGTCTCCTTGTTTGATGGGATGTCTTTCCAAGTAGAGTTTGGGTTCATTCGCCAAGTGGATCAATAGTGAGTGGCCGCAGGGCCGGGCCAGTCGGGCTGTGTATCCAATGTGCATGCAAAGTCCGCTAAGTGCCTGGTGGATCCAAAGCCAGACAACTGTTGTATTGTGTTCATTCCTCAAATGGACCACTGTGTTTAACCTCTAATCTGCATTACAGTTACATAGCCCTGTGGGGACCATGCAGGCTTTGTTTATGTTCAGTGAGTTAATAAATAAAGCCACACTTGAAAAATCCCAATTCTGGTTCTGGACATTACATTTATAGCTTCCTGTAGTTGGATTTACTTGGGTGCCCCTGTGCAGAGAAGTCAAACCTAGGTCTCTTGTGCCAGGTAACCTCATCCTTCCCTGAACCCTGTAGAGACATATGTATATCCATGTTACAAAATGGACATATGCCTTACAAAAATGGAGGCACTGCTTTGGATTTGTTTGGAAGGAAGGTGCTTGGCAAGTAGGCTGCTTGGCTATCTGGCAGTCGGTAGCCCCCAAAAAAAAGTTGAAGCAATTTCCTAGTGTGTGCAGTGTGCTGTGAATCTTGTGCTGCTGTTTCAAAAATGCCAACTGTTTACCAAGGAGCTGTAAAGCCAAAGTGTGTGTCCTTGTCCTGCATCAACATAGTTTACAGCGTTTGTCAGTTTTAAAATAAAGTTCTGTGAAGGAAAGTGTGGAAAACTAGGGTAGCAACAGAGAAATTATGCCCTGGACATTGGAAATGCTTTCTGTAATGCTAGAGACTGCAGAGTTAATGGCAATGTTACATGGTTGAAATGGGCCTCGCCATGGAGTCAGTTGGGGAAAAAAAAAGTGCATCTTTTCAGTTTAAATTTGCCTGCTCGACGATCGCCGTGAGGAGAGGAGCCCTCATGAGGAAGAAGAGGCTCATTTGCATGGCGTCGGGTGGTTGGTCAGTTTGTCATTAGTCCCGCCTCAGCCAGTCTTCTTCAGAGTCTGCTTCAGCATACGAGAGAGAGAGAGACAGATAGTAGAGCGTGTACTGGCAGTGGAGGAGCGTTCACGAAGTGTTCAAAGCGCTGTAAACAATGAAGAGTGACTTTTCTAGTTCATAATTGGGCTCAACCCACTTATCGGTCGTGGGATCAGTGAATTGTGTGATTAATACTACGATCGCGAGACTGCCCGCCCGTTTGAAATCCGAGGCCTTTCAAAATCTGGCTGCAGGCCGTTTCCTCCATCGCAGCAATCTGCTACCATAACAGTGAATAAACGATTTAAAACTGCTCAAATCAGTGATTTTCAATAATGCCATATAAAATGTGAGTGCAGCTGTATAGTCACTTTGCAAGTAGCGATTGTGTGATATCCTGCTGGCAAGTGCAAGTCTGTAAAGCCATTAAATGTGTGCGCAGCAATGAAAGTAGCCTCAGTTTAAAGTTTGCAGCAGAGAGAGACTGTGGGTTGTAAAATAAGTGCAACACTAGTAAAAGCAGGCAATCCTGTGCTGAAACCTGAAGTTTTAAAAGGACTGTGATTAAATAAATGCTGCCAACATGTGAAAAGTCCAGGAAAAGTCCTGTAAATGTGAGCAGCCAGAAAAAGAGCAAGTTGTGCAGTTTGAAATAAAAGTTAATAGTAGCTGATGTAACGGTGCACAGTGGCTTGACCCAGAGTCTGAATGTTAATAGCACAGGAGTGCTGCCGCCATTACAGGGTGGGGTAGTAAAGTAAACACAGCAGCAGAGGAGCCATTTTAAAGCTACAGAGTGTGTTCATTTAAGTGGACTTTCAGTTACAGGAACTTTTTGTTTGTTTTTCTGCAGTTATGGCCTCAGGACCAGCTTGTTACCCGGATCATGCCCGGGTTGCAGTAACAGCAGCAGTAAATAGATTGAGAGACATTGAAAACTGGTGCTATAGAGGCAACTCCTCCTGATGTGGCAATTCCTAATTATCCAGTGCGTGTGTGCTAGATGTGCTTTAGTGCTGGAAGGGATGTCTTCATGATTCCTCACTGTGCTGGTTGTCTACAAAAATATGGCTTGTATAAAGCACCTAAAATTCGTTTGGCTCCCACATGGACACAACTTCAAGAATCTCTGCGGTTGGCACACAGCATCAATGAGCCTGTGGAGAAGGTCCCTCGGTGGAGTGTGGCACAAAGTTAGAGAGTGCAGAATTAGAGACTGAATCTGAGAGTTGAAGTTTTGGATGCTGGATCTCAGAAGGCAGGTTTAGATAAAGCATCAATAGACCCCGGTGGGGCCTAGCCTAAGTCTCGAAGGTGAAGATGAGATCACGGGAGGCAGTTAAGTAGGAGGTGTCAACCTCCGCTCCTAGTAATAAATGGATAGTCTCGGGTGAGAACTACTGCTCACTCCTGGGCTCAGATCCTCAGTGAAGAGGAAGATGAGGGGAACCTATGTGGCCTTGTGAGAAAGGAACGGGTACACAGCCTCAAGATCTTGCCTCGGAGGAATGTTTCAAGAAGGTGGTGATGCTACTGCCCTGGCTTTACAAGAAGAAGAAAAGAGTCGGGATCCATTTTAATTTCATTGAGGATGAAGCTTGCAGAACCAGGACTGGCCACCCCAAGCCAGGCCAGTGGTCTCAGATTGACCAAAGCAAGTAAAGAGGAGAGACTGGTTCAGAAAAGGCCAATGAAATCTTTGGTATGACCTTTCCTACCTTTCCTCGGAGAGTCTGGGAGGAGATTGAGAACTGCAGGAAATCCTGGATCTGGGATGAAGCAATGAAACATGTGCATCCTGGGGCTAACCAGCATGTAAAGAATAGACTGTTCCACGAAAAGTATGCACAGTGAAGAGAGGCAGGACACTGTTTATGGACAGAGTGAGAATAGTGGACGGGAGAGGACGCCAAGTCTCCCACTGTGTGAATTATGTGCGGCCAGATGGAGTAATAATTCAAGCCCCTGACCCTCTAATATTGGCCCAATGCAAGGACCTCCTGGAAATTAAGCCTGAGCCTACAAAATGGAGAGCCAAGCAGTGGTAGTCAATACTGCCACATCTGAACTGTGAAGTACCTTTATTGAGCTGCCAATATTAATAAACAAGAACTCAGGTGCCCCATATTCTTCAGTCCACAGTGTACTGCCCTATTCAGCAACCATCTACTGGTACCACCAGATGACTTCAGATCCAGAGAGGACACCAGCCCAGCTGTTTTCCTGTTCATTGCCTGGTAATCGGATGACGCCGGACCAGTTGTTTCTCTTTTGTTCCTGTTCTAAGGTTCCTTCTCCAGTTATGACATCAGCCCAGCTGTTTCCAGATGTGCACTCCTGTGGGTTCCTGGAAGATGTCCACCCAGCTGTATCAGAAGAAATGCTGCCAGGGAGAGTCTTCGGCAGGGACCAGGTTGGTGATGTACGAATACTTCAAGAGGCTGGTTGAGTCATCAAAATTTTTTTATTCTATCTTTATGACATTGCAATACACACCTTACACTACAGACTTCAAACAGTGTGTGAACTGTCAAAAGACTCTCCTTCGGGATTATGGCCTTAAAAGACTATGTTTCACGGGGCTCCAGCCCAGGATAGACTCTTTAATGGACTGGCCTTAGGGCCTTGTAGTCACTAGTGGGACATTTAGGGCATTCCATCCCCCAAAGAAGGTATTGTTATCAATGTAATTTCTGTACTTAATGTATATACTGTCTTTTCTACTTTTCTCAAAAAAAAAAACATATTTTTTCTTTTTGGGATTGTTTAATGTTCTGTTTTTCCTGTATGGTAAGGGTTGTTGTTGTCACTGTTGTTGTTTAGGTAGATCGTAAATGCAGATTAGGGTGTGTTTTGTTTTTGTTTTGTCTTTTCTTACAGGTGTTCCTGGAGGACAGAAGAAGACAAGAAGAGCAGGAGGGGCTCATCGGAGTTCCTCGTTCAGTGCTTGTGTAGAAATTAAGTACTGTTTGTGTTCCTAATGTTGTAGTTGCAGGCTGCCCAAGGTCGGGAGGCCCCGGTTTTGTTTTTGTTTGAGATGTTATGTAAGAGGCAGATAGGTTTTCCTAGAGGTTAGGGGGATAGACAGGCTGTGGTCCTCAGTGGCCATAGGGACTGCAGTGCTGATCTATCAGGGCTATGCTCTGGACGATTCTACCAGAGCCACTAGGTGTCCATAGTAAGTGGATAGAGTAGAGGTTGAAATGTCAGCTATGGCCTCTAGGCCCTTAGTGTTGCCTACTGTGCTCACTTTACAGTAGGAGGGCCTGATCACCCCCCTCCATGAGCATATAGGTTGGGATAGCCTAAGGCGGGTGCATAATGACTGGGGACAGTCATTTTCCTGGTCAAGGCGAGTGTAACCCCTTTGTTACCGGGGTTACTAGAATCCCAGTAAGACCTAGTAGTAGGCAGGAAGGCAGCTTGTGAAACTCCAGTTAAATGGGTTTCACAATGTCTCACTATGTTCTCAGTCACAGCTGAGACTGGAGATGACATCATTATATAGAATTGTTACAGCTGCATGAGCCACATTTGGAACCTTCAGCTCAGAGAGTTCTTAGAACTTTGGGATTCAAAGAGAGAGTCAGTCTTCAGTTTGTCCTTAAGCAAACAAGAAGGACAACAGTAGTTGTCTTTACCCCCCCTCCCTGGGGGTGAGGAAAAAGTTCTTTGTGGGTTCCAGGGGCAGTCCCTTCTCCCACCCTGGGAAGAAAGCTGCCTGTTTTAATTTAAGTTCAGTCTGTTCATGTATAACAGCAAAGGTTACATTTCTTAGCCTGTGGGGCACCTGCAGCTGAATGGGTGAGTGTTTGGCCCCATTGGAAGGGCAAGAACTTCTTTTCTTCAGTTGGATTTCAAGTATGGGGGACTGCTATTTGGGAGGACTATGTCAACTAGAATAAACAAATAGAGCAGTCATCTGTTTAAAGTGTTAATGGATTTAAAGTTCTCTGTAGTGGGGGTGCTTCAGGTCATCCACGTCCAATCTACATTTAAAGTCTAAAGTTCTGTGTGTCCAGAGAAATGGCCGGGTATGGGCTGTAGGAGATGGAGGGGAAACCCCCATCTTTAGTAACCAGGTCCACCTCTACGGATTTCTTCTGTGTTTTGCTACTTGCCCCATGCGCTGACTAGTGATGGGGTGGGTACCTGACGGGTCGCAATAAGAAAATCTCTAGAGTCGATGACTTCAAGTGGTGTGGGAGCCACAGGATGGGAAACTACTCCTTGTTGGATGGGAGTCTCCCTGTTTGATGGGAGTTTCAAATTGGAAATGGAAAACAAAATCTCTCTAGAAGTCGCAGACTTCAAGTGGTGTGGGAGCCACAGTTTGGGAGTCTCCTTGTTTGATGGGATGTCTTTCCAAGTAGAGTTTGGGTTCGTGCGCCAAGTGGACCGTCAAGTCGGTGGCGGCAGGAAGCCGAACCAGTCGGACTGTGTATCCAATGCACATGCAAAGTCCGGGCTGAGTGCCTGGTGGGTCCAAAGCCAGACAACTGTTGTATTGTGTTCATTCCTCAAATGGACCACTGTGTTTAACCTCTAATCTGCATTACAGTTACGTAGCCCTCATGGTGGACCATGCAGTGCTTTGTTTATGTTCAGTGAGTTAATAAATAAAGCCACACTGAAAAATCCCAATTCTGGTTCTGGTCATTACAGTTATGCTTCAAGTAGTTGGATTTACTTGGTGCCCTGTGAGAAGTCAAACCTAGGTCTCTTTGCAGGTAACCTCATCCTTCCTGAACCCGTAGACATATGTATATCTATGTTACAAAATGGACATATGCCTTACACTGGGATGCATAGGGAGAGACATCAGCAGCAGAAAACAGGAAGTTGTTATCCCTCTGTACAGACAGTTGGTGAGACCCCATCTGAAGTACTCGTCCAGTTCTGGAGACCCCATCTCCAAAGGACATAGAAAGAATAGAGGCAGTCCAGAGGAGGGCAACTAAAATGGTGAGGGTCTGCAAGAGAAGCCGTATGAGGTGAGACTAAATTAGCTTAATATGTATACCTTGAGGAAAGAAGGGAGAGGGGACATGATAGAAACTTTTAAGTACCTCAGTGGAATCAACAAAGTCCAAGAGGGTAGCATCTTTCAGAAAAGAGACGTGCAAGAACAAGAGGACACAATTTAAAGATGGGGGTGGTTCAGGGCAATGTGAGGAAGTATTATTTCACAGAGAGGGTAGTGGATGCATGGAACAGCCTTCCTGAGGAGGTTGTGGGGTCTAAAACTGTGGGAGAATTCAAGAATGCATAGGACAGACATAAGGCAATTCTTGTGGGGGTAGGAAGAAATAGGCTGTTGGTTAACTAGGATCTCGCCCTATCCTGTAGGTAGGGAAATGGGCAGACTAGATGGGCCAAGCTGTCCTTATCTGCCGTCAAAGTCTATGTTTCTATGTTTCTAAATTTGGGGGCTGAGCTAGCCTGGCATTGAAAAATCCATAAAGTTTGAGTTTTTGTGTAACTGGTCATACACTGCAGTCATAACAGGGCCCTGAGCTATGCAAGGGGCCAGCTGAGTGCTATGCCTGTAAGGTGGGGGAAAAGAGGGGCATACTGGGGGCAATAGGACTTTGCAACAGACTTAAATCTAGATAACACCTTGTCCACAATTATTTTCAGAGTCAAACAGAAAGTGGGTTTACCTGGGCATGTGGTGTAGCACTTGACTTCACAGAAAGCAACACATGTACCCCATATAGATCTTGATCATCTAGACAGGACTTGGGTTGGGGCATTAGCAAATTTATTTAGCTTGAACATTCGAACAAATGAAAATGCCAGCGAAACAAGCCCAAAGGTCTACCAGGTCTGCTCGAGTGTGCAGCTACAGATTGTTAATGCAGTTGCCCCCCACCCATATCCAGTCCCCTGAATTATCACCCCCACCGCCATCACTCTTCCCTTCTCTACTCAGTTTTACATTCGATTACCCTGTCCCACCCTCTTTGAAACTATCCACCATCTTCAGCGAGATCATCTCCTCTGGCAATACGCTCCACCTTGCTACCACCCTTTCCATGAAATAGTGTCTCCTCATTTCCCTACTAATCTTCCCCTACCAATTTCAGGCTATGTCTGCTCGTGATCCCCCCTCCCTTTAAGCTGAAGATGCCCTCCATACTAACTCTATTGATACCTTTTTATATTTGAAGGTCTCAATCATATCCCCTTCCCTTCTATCCTCCAATGAATACTTGTTGAGTTCCCTCAATCTTTCCTCATAGGGTTTGTCCCCAGACCCATGATCATCTTCATCACTCTTCATTGCAACCCCTCCAGTAGTTTGATGTCCTTTTTAAATATGGGGAACTGCACACAGTACTCCAAGTGTGGTTTCACCAGTGACCTGTACAGTGGCAGGATGACATCCTCCCTCCTTGAGGTGAGTCCTCTGGCAATGCACTCCAACATTTTGTTTGCTTTGGCTGCCACCTTACGGCACTGCACAGAGTGTTTCATGTCCCCTGTGACAAGCACCCCTAGATCCGCTTTCCTCCTCTGAAATGGATACTTGCACTCCCCAGACAGTAGCTAGTCCCAGGGTTTCTGGTTCCCAGGTGCATGACCTTGCACTTCTTGGCTGAACCTAGTTGCCATATGCCTTACCAGCGCTCAAGCTTTGCTAGGTGCTCCCTGAGTTCCTGCTCCTTCCCAACTGTCCACTCGCACAGGTCTTTCGTTGTCTGCTTACAGGCTTATTTTACTCTTGATTCTGTCTGCTATGTCCCTGATAAAGATGTTAAATAGCACTGGCCCAAGCACCAAGCCCTGTGGGACCCTGCTGGTTACTGGTTTGGGCTCTAATACTCCCCGACTAACTACCTCTGCTGCCTGTCCTGCAGCCAGCCCCTGACCCACCCTACCAATTTCTCCCAGCTTTGAAACCAAAGCACTTCTCACACAACACTTCAGGATCATTTCCAGTCACCATTGTTTAAGAATGTGCACCCCTGTACTGTAGCTAGCATGTGCCCTGGCACTGGTGGAGATCTGCACTCTTGAGACCACTAGGGACTCAATCGTCATAAGGGGCTCCTTTTACCATTACCACTATTTGCAGACATTATTCAGGACCCAGTGGGGACACAACACACATCATTACTTAAATCCCTTGTGATCACACTCTCAGAGTCTTGGAGAGACAACTGAACATTAGTTTTGTGATGCGTCTTAATTTTATATAGGTCTACCCAGCTTTGTGGCCACAGACCTCCTTGGGACAACCTCCGGGTAGCCTCTTCCACGTCAGCTCTGGAGTGCTAGTTGGTGTGATGCTCTGCCTATCTACTGTTATTATATTGTACTATAATTGTGATATAAAAGTATGTTCTGTGAATTTCTGCTGAAAAATATGGCAGACAGCAGAACAGCAATCTAGGAGATGGAATTTCAAAAGTGTAGTCAGGAAATGACACTCTCCATGACCTATGGAAACTTTAATTAAGAACTTTCTTTTAAAGGCCAGGTTATCACACATTGTAAACCATTAATTGACTTTGAAATCCAGGGACAAAGTATGCATATTACGACCCTCTGAGGAAGAGCAGTTTTAACTGTTGCCTGTTAGGTTTCACAACTAGGTAAACACAGTTCCTCAGGAAGTTTCTGAAGACATCAAATGGGTAATTCTGTCCTGTTATGAGGCCTCACTAATTAAGAAGAAGATATTTCTATTTTTTATTGGAATGTTTGAGCAGTGGGCTGAGACATGTGACTGATAAATTAATTCAGTACTCAGGTTTGAGTGACCTCACAGCCAGCATCTGTGAGTTCTGTCATCAGAGAGGAGGAGTGTTGTAACAACATATTACCAGCTAGCTGGGAGAAAACTTTACATGTTGCCTTTGGTTTTGAAGGGGGACTCGAAAAGAAACTCGCAGCACTTTTAGATAAATTCAACCACCTATTTATTACTTGAAACTTAGGGTAGTCAGACAATTCAGTTACCAGGTGTGTTTTTTGTTGTAATTCTTTTTCTTTGACTGTAAGTATTACTCTATATAGGTTCGGTGTTTTGTTTTACTATTTTTAATTTCAGTAAACTGTTTGGTTTCCTTAATCCTGCTTGAGTCTTTTCTCATTTTTTGCATGTGAATTCTGGGACAGTATTTGATAATTCTGACAAAACTTTAAGGGCTTATAGTGTTAGCATTTTGCACAAAAGGGTAAGAACATACCTAGGTCTCAAATTGAGTCAAAAGGGAGAATTGGGAACCAGGCTGGGTGCTCACTGGCTTAAGTATTGCACTGCATTTCCCCTAAGAGGGTATGATATTTGATCCTGTTAACTGGGTGTGCAAGTGAAAAAGGGTTCATATTTTACCTCAAGACTAAAGACTAGTAGGTGTTTCAGACCCAAAACAGACAGGAGGGTTACCCTATTTGTCTCTGTTCACATATTGCACTTCGAGGTTTGGCACTTTGGGAGCAAAGAACCTGACCTGTGGAGTGCATTTGTGACAGTTGGAATGTAACATGTAGGAAACAGGGAGGCTGAAGTTTGAAATATATGGGAAGAGGCCAGTGAGAGTGCTGCCAAAGCCTACATTCAGCATGAAAATAAAAATTAGGTAGACTGGGAAGTATAAGTGAGAAGGCAAGGAAAGGAAAGAGGATCAAGAGAAAGATGGAATGTGGTCTGTCTTAAAGGGAAACACCAGTTAACACTGAGTAACAATGGTGTTTTAGCTAGTGCATTCCAGTTCCTGTTTCTTGGTTTTCTCAGCAAAGGACAGGTATTTCTTTAAAAATCATTCTTGTGCCAGTCCGGTGGTGCAGAGGCTGGCGTAGGCAGGCTTACCTCAAGTCACGCTGGCGACCGGGTTCAAGGAACAGACTTGGGTCATTGGGGAGCTGGCACAGGAGGGTGGGAGGGGTGAGGCAGGATTAGGCAGCCTAAAGGCAGCTCTTCTCTCTCTTAGGTGGCTGTCGTCCCCCCACCCCATAGTTCCACTGCCACCAGGTGGAGAGTACGGTGGAGAGCATAGGTGGGAGGGGTGACAGGTTGCAGTAAGACACGGCATGCACATGCCTTTACATGTCACGCACAGCGAAGGTGAGGGTGAAAATGGTAAAAATGGACCAAATAAAACAAAATCATTCTTGTAAACCCCTTACACTTAGGGTGTTTTCTGCCATGCCATGCAGCAATACTAGCCTGAGCCGTGCTGAGAAAGTAAACATTGTAAGTAGGCGCATTCATGTGGTGCCATGCTTATTCAAGCACGTGCTGCTATCTGCTCATGCGCAAAGGACCACGCACTTCTGTTACTGTGCACTCCATGTCTGTGTTCCTAATTCTGCCTGTTGTGCCCTGTAATCTATTTAGTTTTTTATTATGTTTCATGGTGCACTGATCCAAGCATGGTATTGTTTGAATGCACAGCATGTCCTTTATTCAGTCGCTGACTTGAAAACTGCATAGATTATTTACTTTTGTAGTCATCTAGCCTCTAAAGTCATTGTGAGCATTCACAGGTGTTATTTTAGTGAGGCGCCATTACGTTCACTGTGTTTGTATGTCTCTTGACCTCTCATGCCTATGTGACCTTTCATGCCTGAGCGTTATGGCACCTCACTGAAATAACATCTATGAATGCTCACACCGACTTTAGAGGCTAGTGATTCTAAAGTAAACAATTTATGCAGTTTTCAAGTCAGTGACGAATAACGGACATGATGTGCATTCAAACAATGCCATGCTTGGATCAGTGCACTGTGAAACATAAAAAATCCAGAGATTACAGGGCACAGCAGGGAGAGTTAGGCAACACAGACATGGAGAGCGCGTCATGAAAGAACGTGGTCCTCGTGACTGTGCAGATAGCAGAGTGGCTTGAATGAGTGGCACTACACGATTGGCCTGCTCACAATGTTTACTTTCTCGTGTGGCTGGGGCTAGTACTGCAGCGTGGCATGGCAGAAAAATTCCTAAGTGTAAGGAGGTTTACAAGAATACCTTTTTAAGAACCTGCCCCTTTGCTGGCAAAAACAAGAAACAGGAACCAGAATTCACCAGGTAAAACACCGTTTTACACAGTGTTAACTGGTGTTTCCGTTAATGTCAGGAGTCTGGGAAATAAAATTAGCGAGCTCCAAACAATGGTAGCAGACACTGAGATGGACCTAGTAGCTATCACAGAAACTTGGGCGCAGTGAATATCATAATGATTGGGGCTTGACAGTCCTAGGCTACACCATATTTAGATGAGACAGAGGAAAGGTAAAGGAGGAGGCTTAGTCCTGTGTGTCAGAAAGGGCATAGAGGTAGTGGAAGATGAAAATCTGGGGCAGTAATGGGGAGACAGAATCACTGTGAGTTGAGCTCACGGTGGACTCAGGCAAGAAAATTCAGGTAGGGGTGATCTAAAAATTCCAGGATAGAGGAAAGAAAGAGATATAGAGCTAGGAGCAGAACTAAAAAGGGGTGGAAAGGGGGACGTGGTGCCTGGAGATCTAAACCTGTCAGATATAGACTGGGACATTCCAGTGGTTAAGGGCCCAGAAGTCAGGTTCTGCAGGATACATAGACAAATACACAAAGTTTGAGGGCTGTCACTCACTGGTACTCCCAGCATGGTGCTTGCAGGCTCAAAAGCCTGTAATACACTGAGAATGAAAAGAAAATTTGCAGCACTGAACCCTATAAACTACACATTAAATTAAAGATAAAACACCACCGCCTACTGAGTCTCCATTTTTTTGTGCAAATAAGTAAATACAGTGCAGGTAAATCAAAAATGATACTAAAGTTCATAGTGCTAAAAGTTAGAGGTGGCTACTGGCAGATAAAACAAAATTCCATGCTGAGTTAGACAGCGTGTGTGCACATGGATGTATGCACAGGAGCTGGCGTTTCAGTGTAGCCTTCCTCAGAGCTGACTGGCCACCATCAAGCATTCATTAAATATGCATGCTTGATGAATATTCATCATTTGGGTGGGCCAGAATGTCAGCTAATAGCCACTGCAAAGCTGCAATTAATTCAAGAAACCTATGGAGTCAGACGGTAAACACTGAAACAGGATAGGGTAACAAAAAGTAAAATAAAAATAATCAACTGGGATAAATGAAGAAACACTGGAGTGACCAACAACAAAACAATAAGGATCGGTGTGGTGACAGCAAAATAAAAGGGATTATATGAGTAACCAAATGGCTAACAGGAAAACCTCTCACAAATAAACAGTTCCAGACAACCACAAAGAAAATTACAGAGAAATTCTATTAGTAGCCAATAAGACAAATACTAACACACAACATATACAACAGTATTAAATAGAGTAAGAAAAGAGGTGGAAAACAACAGCGGGAGAAGGAAATTAACAGAGGTAAAACAAGGACAATTTTTGATATTTATTTATTTATTGAAATGTTTCACCAGGAGGGTATGCTGAACAACAAGTTACTCATCTCATAGTGCGACCTGGGGAGGGGTTACATAGGGCTGTGAAGGATGATCAGTTACAATAGTATGTGGGTAGTACAAACAATACAACATTGTAATATTGAGCAACAGTTGGAACACAAGGTATTGTACAATAATCAGTAGTGGAACATTGGGTAAATCACAATACATGTCCAAAATCATTCAAAAGAACATATGAATGTACAAAACAGTAATAATGCTAAAGAATCATTTATAGCACATCAGTGTACCAAGGGCAGAAGCTCACAGGGTAGTACGCAAGTGCTGTTGGAAGAAAAAGATGGGGTTAGGTTGTGCACACTGGTGACCCAGAAGGGCAGATGGAGAAGAGAGGGGTGAGAGGCAAGATCTGAATATGAGGAGAAGGAAGCTATTTCCTGATTTCTTCCTTCAGAATGTTGAGAACCCTGCTGGGGGATCATGGTAGGAAGCCAAATGGCTAGTAAAATGACCTCATCCAAGAAAACATAATAATGACAATTCTTCATTAAGTCCCAAGGGTCAGAGTCTGAGAGTTTAAATCAAATAGCATTCCTATTGTGACAGTTTCTTCGGATGATCTCTGCCTTCAATATCCAATGTCACATGTTCAATCCTAACAAACTGAAGGTCTGCTGAGGACCCATGTCATTTCTCTTTAAAGTGTCTCACCATGGCATTGGTGGCCACATTGTTCCATATAGTTGTTCTGTGCATGCCCACACATTCTTTTAGCTGCCGCTTCATCTGTCCTATGTATCTAAGCCCACAGGACAGGCCAACAAAGAGATAATACAGGTAGTCAAGCAATTAATAAATTATCTGATATCATATTTCTTGCTAGATCAAGGGTGGGTAAAAGTAAGTAAATCCATGGTATTACTGCAGTGCACACAGTGTCTGCATCAATACTTACCATGGGTGCACACAAAAGTCACATTCTTGTAGGTATCTCCTGATACAAACTGTGCTCTATGCGATCCTTGATATTCCTTCCTTGTCTGTATGTGACACAAGGCTTAGAATAATACTCACCACAAAGTGCTGGATCCCCTTGTAACACTCACCAATGGTGTCTAATTATCCTGGCCACTTGTTCTGCCTCATTACAAAAACGTGGTCACAAAAGTTGGAGGCTGTGGTTCAGCTGAGTGCATCTTTTCTGCAGCAGACTTGCTCTCTATATTATTAGCTTGTTCCTTCCCTGCTAAGATTATCCTTGGACCATATCCCTCTGAATGAATCTATCTTCCATAACTGAGCCTTGCTCTTGATATTCAATGATGTTGTACAATTCGTTTTGCTCTCAGTATCTGTCCTACTGGAATGTTCTGTACCAAGAGCGTTTTGTGATTGCTGGTATAGTGCAACAATGTATTGCGCTCTATAGGTTTTCTGAAGTTGTGCAGAATAGTTCATTCTCATTCTTAAAACTGTCAAATACAAAAAGTCTATTAGCTGTTATTTCTAGCCATGGTAAATTTCAGGTTCCCATCAGTACTGTTAATATATTGAACAAAGTTTTCCAAGGCTGCTTTTGTGCCTTCCCATATTAAAAGGCAATCAGCTATGTACCGTTTCCATGTCAGAGCATATTTTGAAATCATTCATTGGTGTAGACAAATTGCTCTTACCATCTTCCGACATGCAAGTTGGTCAACCTTGGGGCAAATGTTGTCTCCATTGCTGTTCCTTTATGCTGAGCATAATACTTTCCATTGAAAACAAAACAGTTGGACCTCAATACTATATCAGCCATTCTAACAAAAATTCAATGTAGGGTTTTGTGGGCTATTCTCTTTTATTAAGATAGTAAGTCAGGACATCCATGCTTCCAGTGTGTGGAATATTGCAACAGAGACTCTATATCGAAAGAGACAAGAATTTTATTTGGGTTCACTCTGATGTTTTGTAGGGAGTGGATCACATCACTACTACCCATAAGATAGGAAGGCAAACTCCTTACCAATGACCTCAAATGACAATCGATAAACTGAGAAAAAGGCTCCGTACTTGAGTCTATACTTGAAACAATAAGGCACCCTGGTAGTGTAACAATGTCTTTGTGAATTTTTGGTAACAAATAAATACAAGGCCATTTGGGATTATGCACTCTTAAAAATTCACACTCAGAATCTGTTAAATTGCCATCTCGTTGGCCATTGACCACAAATTCAAATGTTGCAGTTTTAATTGCCTCTGTTGGATCCTTTGAAATCGCTGATAGTATGTCTCATTGTATAATTGCCTCTCTATTTCTGCTAGATATTTTATATACCCCATAGAACAATAACTCCACCTTTATTGACTGGCTTAATAACCATGGATCTTCCTGTAATTGGTCAGTCTCCACAACTACACAGCGGTGACGGTCAGCACTTCAAATAAAATGGTTTACCACAACTTCAGTTCACTTGCCATATATTTTAATAGTACATATTCAAAATAGCAGCAGCATGTAGAGACAAGGTCCGTCTCAGACACATAACTTTCTCAGTGGCAATAAACATCCATTGCTAAAGTGGTCACTATGTGGTAGACCATAATATTTTTTTAAAGAGCCCACAAACCGTCTTCTGCCAAACCAAGCTTGAAAACTGATTCACTAATAACCCTGGTATGTGCACTCACATGCGCATCTAATCAGTGAGCCACCACTACTGAATAACAGATTTTCCTGTAATTGTTTTGAAGTCACCCATTCTCCAACTGCTAAATTCTGCTGCTGTGGGTTACTACCGAGACTGCCTTGATGAGGTTCACCAGCCAAGTCACCAAAGCAATGGATGAAGGAAATTATGTGGCGGCTGCTTTTATGGACCTCACCAAGGCATTTGGCCTGGTTGACCATGCTGAGCTCCTCAGATTGTTAGCTGGTATGTATTTATCAGATAAGGTGATCTCCTGGTTTGGTGATTACTTGTCTAACAGCAATCAGAAAACATTAATCAATGGAGCATTCTTTGGACAGGCTGTGTTAAGTTGTGGAGTCCCACAGGTCCATACTTGGTCCTCTGCTGTTTTCTTTATTTGTTAATTCTTTATTAACTAATTTTACACAAACTGAATTAATTTTGTACGCAGATGATGCAGTTCTTTTTGTTCTGGTGCTAATTTAACCACTTCAAAAAACGCTACAATTGGATTTTAACTTCTTACGTTATTGGTTCAACAAACATAAATTGGTGTTAAATTCTGCTAATACCAAGGCAATGTTTTTTCTCACCCCAGGAGATCAACAACATCTGAAATCACCATCTCTGATAACTTGAGTAATTCTATACTTCAAGTCAGGGTGTTCAAATATTTAGCGTACTGACAGATTGTAATCTAACATTCGAGTCTTATGTTTATGATCTGATTAGTAAATTACATAAAAGATTAGGGCTTCTATATTGTATTAGAGGTAATCATACAGTTGATATCAGATATTTATTTACACATAGTTTACTATTTTCAATAGTTGATTATGGATCGATAGTGTATGCATATACTTCTGATAGGGTTTTACTAAAACTTCAGGCTACCTATCATTCAGTTATCTGTTTTGCCACCAGACAACCCAGATTAACACACCACTGTTCTCTCTATAAATACTTTGTTTTTCATTAGTGGGGTGATTTAATTTTAGGTCACTTATGATTCTACACAAGATTCAACTAGGCATATTGCCGCAAAGTATTTCAGTTTATTTCAAGGATCTGTAAATTGGGCTATACACGACAGCAGAGTAAGGATGTTTTTCATCCCATATTTTCATACTGCTTTTGCTCAAAATTCACTTAACTTTGCTGCTACTAAGTTATACAATAGTCTATCTAGCAGTATTAGTTTACCAGTCAAAAAAGTTAGTCACTTTTAAGACAGCTCTTAGAAATAATATGTTTACAAATTCTGTCTGTAAATGTTTTTCATGAATGCATTTTTATATTGTCCATTTATTGTATTGTAATATATGGAGATACCTAAATAATACCGTAGTGTCCCATACAAAAATCCCGGTAATACATCAGTAACCAAAGTGATAATACTATCGTTCAGAGCTCATAATATTATTGTTTGAGCTCTCAACGATAATTTCATAAACAAAACAACATCAACCGCATGATCTTCAAACACCATCGCTAGTTCCTGACATCCCCAAGGCAACCTCCTAGCCATGCGTGCATGACATTCCTAAAACCGTGCCTCCTGATTGGATGCGATTCCTCTCTGGCTGGGTAGAACCATTCAAAAAACATGGTGACCATCTCTAAGCTAAGCGAGAGAAAATCCTCCCTTAAGCTTTATGGGCAATATCTTTTTCATTCCCTATATGGTACATAACTGTCCGATTAAACAAGCAGGTAAGACTGCCTCTTAAACAAAATTATTTTCAAGTAAAAGATACACGGACCGAGCTTGTGGGTGGGTGGGCGAGCAGAGGCTAAGCGCAATGGAAAATAGACACAGAGAGTGAGTGAGTGAATCCTCACTGCAGCGGAGCACGGCCTCCATGACATCACATTCACAGAACTGCTGCAAACAAAACTCGGATCCATATATTACAAAAATCAAAATAGGTGAGAGTCTATCACTCAAGAGTAATACCATCTAGAGGTTCTGGGGACAGAGAACCTCTTCAATGCGCTCTTGAGGTTCCCTCGTCCTCAGAACCTCTTCATGTATTACTCCCTTGGAATAGACCTTTATCTATCTATTATTCTATTTGTATATGTTGTCTATGGTTTGTATTAATTGTGTCATAACTGGATATCTATGAAAATGGGCTTTTAGCCCACAGACCTTTCAGTATAAAAATAAAACTGAAATGAAAGCATATTATACAATGGCAAACAAAATCCCTGAGCTCTGATTGGTCAGTGTGTGTGCCTGAAACAGTGATGTTATCTCAGTATAACATCACTGTGTGCAGTCCAGCTACATACATGACCACATCTTCACAAGGTAGTTTGATGTCTTGTAGCTAAAGTAAAAAAGCTTAGTGTCATATGAAAACCTTATTTACTATTATTGTGGGGACTAACATATTTGTCATGACAAAATAATTTCATAGTTTATTTAAAATTCTGGTAACCGGGTAGGCCTGCTGAGACCTTGACTGTCCCCTTTTCAGGGGCGACCCAGGGTTAGTTACATGTACCTAGGAAAAGAAAACCAATGCTTTGAAATGTACAATACAGCAAATAGTGCATAGTGTACAGGTATATACTTAGTTAGGCAGAGACCAAGAGTCAGAACATCTCCTTGATACTGTGGGAACATCTGTGTTATAGTATTAGTTTTATAGTTTTTTTTTAACACATCACTGTTTTCTACTCCTACCTGCGGAGTGGTCCCAGCGATCATCTGGCCTTGGCTCCTTCACCCCGGACCAGATATGGCGTGTGAATTTATATGCCCAACCCCACAGGCCAGCCATAAGCAGGATCCCCCATGGGGACTCACAGCACAGACACCCAGAGGATGCACCCATCATGTCTGGGGGTGCAGGGCACAGCTATCAGCCACCATGATCGCCCTGCAATTTTCTGCCATTACTTTTTTCCCTGGAGCTGGATGTGCAATGGCATCAGTGCACAGTCGTGCGATGCCCGCCACGCTTCACCCTCAGAGTATGCACGCAACCTGCAATGCATCTGGGCTGCACCAGTCACCACTGCAGAATGACGAGCTACCCCCACTCACCCCAGAAAGAGGAGAGCAGTCATGGGATGCTCAATGCTCCCTCTTCCCAGCCAACCCCGGCAGCCCAAGTCTGTTCCGAACCTGGGTCACTGGCATGGTGGGAGGTGTGGCATCCAGTACCACTGGGCTGGCATTACAGTTTTATTTTTTATGAGGAAACACACCATACATGAATGACTGCATCATGGGTATGCAAATACCTAATGCCTGGTATTGCATAACACATTACAGTTATGCCAGACAATTGATTATTTGCATACCCATGATGCAATGCTCCACATAGGGAGTGTTTCCTCAAAAAAACAAAAAAAAAACTGTTAAACTAATACTGTAAAAGAGATGTTCCCACAGCATAGAGGATATGTGACATTTGTTCTCTGCCTAACTATAATATGTTTTAGCCATGTACACGTACTCTTTTTTCCCTACAGTATCCCACAATATTAATAAACAAGAGCCATTGTATAATAGCAATAATGCCCTTCAGGGCGTATGTTGTGCTGAATAACATCACTTGTGTCAGGTGTTGGATGCACTCAGCATGTGCCCAACCACCTGAGGCATGATGTTATCCCAGCATGACACAGCCTGTCAGGCATTATTAAAGTAATAATGCCTAACAGGGTGGGTGTTATGCTGGGATAACATCCCACCTTGGGTGGTTGGGCCCGAAGCCACCAGCCGAGGGTGTCCAACACCCGCAAGGGATGTTATCCCACCATAACACCCACACTGGAAGGCATTATTCCTATTATACAATGGCTTGTTGTTTTATACAGAAAAAAATAATTTTAAAGATTTTTTTAGTGTTTAAAAATATTTTTTAAGAAAAGATGCAAACAATCTATGGGGTTATCATCTAAATGATCAGCAGTGATGTTATGCCAGGATAATGTCCCAGCTGTGATGGTCAACTGACCAAACAGGAGCCAGGATTCTTTCTTGCCATTGTATAATGCTCAATTGATTGTCCTCATGTTTCAGAAGATTATCAATGTCTCTATCAAGGCAGAGAACATATATACTAGGTGGTGGCTCAAAGTTGGGGGATTCCAGCTAGATTTTTCTTCAAATGACTTGTGAGACAGTTGTTCTGTGTTGCTTGTCTATCAGCCAACATTACCACATTACTTTCAGCAGTGTCCTCGAATTACAGTCCTCTGTAAATTAACTTGTTCAGGGCATGCAAAAAGATTTCAGATGAAGCTGGCGATAAGAACTTACACAAATCTAACTGAAGCTGAAAAGGGTTAACTGATAGCCATGTGGCTACTCGTATAATCCCCTTTTATTTTGCTGTCACTCACTCCGGTCCTTGCTGTTTTGTTGTTGGTCACTTCAGTGTTTCTTCATTTATTCTAGTTGATTATTTTTAATTGCTGTTCCCCATCCTGTTTCAGTGTTTACTGTTTTGTCTCCATAGGTTTCCAGAATAAATTGTGTTTTTAGTGGCTATTAATGACATTCTAGCCCACCCAAATAATGACTATTCATTAAGCATGCATATTTAATGCCTGCTTGAGTGGTAGCAAATCAGCTGTGAGGAAGGCTATGCGAAACCTCAACTCCTTTGCATGCACCATGTGCGTGCACGCTGTCTAACTGGCCGACTGGTCTGTTTGCCATAAGTGTACACTCATAGAAATGTTGGCACGGAATTTGATTTTATCTGCCAGTACTGCCACTGCTAGCTTTCAGCATTATGCACATAGAATTTGACATAGAAACATAGAATTTGATGGCAGATAAGGACCGCTGGCCCACCCAGTCTGCCCATTTCCTACCTAATGGATAAGCTGCAGATCCTAGTTAACCAGCAGCCTACTTCTTCCTACCCCACCCCCTAGAATTGCCTTATGACTGTCCCATGCATGCTTGAATTCCACCACTGTTTTTGACTCCACAACCTCCTCCAGAGAGGCCGTTCCCGGCCATCCACAACCCTCTCTGTGAAAAAATACTTCCTTAAATTACCTCTGAGCCGCCCCCTCATCTTCAAATTGTGCCCCCTTTGTTCTTGCACACCTCTTTTTGAAAGATGCTTCCCTCTTGGACTTTGTTGATTCCCTTGAGGTACTTGAAAGTTTTATCATGTCCCCCTCTCCCTCCTTTCCTCGAGGCTACACATATTAAGCTCCTTAAGTCTCTCTCATATGTCTTCCGGTGCAGATCCTGCACCATTTTAGTTGCCCTCCTCTGGACAGCTTCCATCCTGTCTATGTCTTTGCGGAGATTGGGTCTCCAGAACTGCAAGCAGTACTCAGATGGGGTCTCACCAGCTGCCTGTACAGAGGATAATAACTTCCTGTTTTCTACTGGTGATGCCTCTCCTATGCATCCCAGTATCCCCAGCCCTCCTTGCTGCCCTCCACATTGCTTGCCCACCTGTAGGTCATCTGATATGACTACCCCAGGTCCCTTTCCATTTTGTTGTTGTTAGTATCTCACCCCCCTATTGTGTACTCTTCCCCTGTGTTTTGTTTCCCAGGTGCATTGCCTTGCACTTCTTAGCATTGAATCTAAGCTGCCATACATTTGACCATTCCTCTAACCTTGCCAAGTCCCTTCTCATCCTTTCCACCCCACCTTGTGCATCAACTCTGTTGCAGATCTTTGTGTCATCTGCAAAGAGACATACTTTTCCTTCCAGTCCCTCTGCAATGTCGCTTATAAAGACATTGAAGAGAACCGTCCTAATACTGAACCCTGCGGTACCCCACTAGTAACCCCCTTTCTTCAGAGTGGACTCCATTTACTATTACTCTCTGTGTCCTATTCTCCAGCCAATTCTTTACCCAGGCTATCATCTTGGGACCCACTCCCAGGCTGGCTAACTTGTATATTAATCTTTTGTGTGGGACTGTGTCAAATGCCTTGCTAAAGTCTAGGTAGGCCATGTCCACAGCCCCTCCCTGATCTACTACTTTGGTCACCCAGTCAAAGAAATCTATCAGATTTGTCTGGCATGACCTTCCCGCTGTAAATCCATGCTGCCTTGGCTCCTGTGCCCCTCTGGCCTCTAGATACTCGACAATTCTTTCCTTCAGAAGTGATTCCATCATTTTCCCTACCACCGAGGTTAAACTAACAGGTCTGTAGATTCCTGCTTCTGCCTTGCTCCCACTTTTGTAGAGGAATCATCTGCCCTCCTCAGTCCTTGGGTACCACCCATCCTCCCATGATTTGTTAAAGAGGGTAGTCAGTGGTGTCACTAGTTCTCCCTTAGTTCTTTTAGAATTCTGGGATGAATCCCATCAGGCCCCATTGCTTTGTCCACCTTCAGTTTTAAGAGTTCTTTCAGAACCCTTTCTTCTGTAAATGGGCTGGTATCAACTTCTGTATCCAGAGTGTTTCTACTGTTTGTTTTAGGTACCTCCCCTCTTCCTTTGTAAATACTGAGCAAAACATTTGTTTAGTATCTCTGCCTTTTCACAGTCACCCTCTGCCCACCCTCCCTCCCTCCCTTTATTAAGCCTCACTATCCCTCCCTTGGTCTTCCTTTGCTCCCTGATGTACCTCTAAAAGGTTTTATCCCCTTCTTAACTGAATTGGCTATCTTTTCCTCGGTTTGGGCCTTTGCTGTTCTGACTGCCTTCCCAGCTTCCTTTGCTTTAACTGATACAGTTCTCTGTCCTGCTCCTTCTGTGATTCCTTGTACTTCCTGAATGCTTTCTTTTTCTCTTGAACCTTCACTGCCACTTCCTTTGAGAACCATAGTGGTTTCTTACATCGTTTCGTTTGTTGCTTCACACAAAGGCTTGTTACCTCTGTGATGGCAGTTTTATTATTCCCATTGTTCTTCCACCCCTCCTTCCTGCCCATTTGCTAGTGCATTCCTTAGGCACTCACCATTTTAGCAAAGTCAGCCCTCCTAAACTCCAGTACTTTTGCCTTTGTATGGCTTGACTCTATTGCTGTGTTTATTGTGAACCATACTGTTCGATGGTCGCTAGTTCCCAGATGGCTACCCACTTCTACATCTGTGATCCTCTCTTCATCTCCATTTGAGAGAACCAGGTCTAAGATTGCTCCCTCTCGAGTGGGCTCCAATACTAGTTGCCTAAGGCATGCCCCTGTAGGGCATCTAGAATAACCCCACTCTTCAAAGTGGCTGCTGCAACTGCACTCCAGTTAACATCTGGCATATTCAGATCACCCATCAGCAATATCTCCCCTTTTCTGCCATTCTAAGTATACTTTCTATCATTTCCTTGTCCATTTCCTCCCCTGAGAAGGGAGTCTGTATACAACCCCTATACGGATTGTGGTGTCATTGCCAGTCTCCAAATTTACCCACAGTGCTTCTTCTCCTCCGTTTTCCCTTTTGTTCTGTTGCTTTGATTCCTTCCCTTATGTAAAGAGCTACTCCTCCTCCTCTTTTACCCTCCCTGTCCCTCCTGTAGATAGTGTATCCTGGTATGTTTACGTACCAGTCATGGTTTAATGTGAACCATGTTTCTGTGACTACACAATATCCAGATGTTCCTCCTCCATCAAGGCCACTAATTCAGGAAGCTTGTTACTCAGACTACGGACATTGGTACTCATTGCTCTCCATTTTTGATGGCTTTACCTTCTGTTGCAGCATCCCCCACTGACCTTTCTACCTCGGTCTTTTCTCATTTAGTACCCTGTTTTGTAGGAGAGGCTGGGATTTTCCTGCTGCTTATCAGTGTCTCCCTTTGACTAGTTTAAAAGCTTGCCAATGAAGCATTTAAACCGATTGCTCAAAAGACTTGTTCCCTTCCTGGACAGATGCAGACCATCCTGCCAGTATAGGCTGTGTCCCTCCAGGTGGAACCCCAGTCCCCAATGAAGCCAAACCCTGTGCTCCACACCATTTTTTCAACCATTCATTAAACTGCATGGTGCAAAGTACCCTCGCCTCCATAATGCCATTGACAGGCAGCACCTCTGAGAAGGATACTGTGTGTGCTACTTGTCTTAGGCCCCTCCCCAATTCTACAAAGTCCTTCTGCACTGTGAAGGAAAGATAGAGTCATTTTATGTTTGCTTGCATGTGCAAGAAACATAATACCATCATCGAGGTTTTCGAGTGTGTCACCCCTCTTCCAATTCAGTCAGTGTGTTGGCAGGCACGGCCCCAGTTCTCCAATGCATGCTGGAGCTGTCTATGACAGCTCCAAAATGCAGTGGCGTACAGTTGAAAGGGAGGCTACGCTTCAGTGAGCAGTGATAAGATATCGCCTGCTCATGCGCAGCTCCCCTACACACCACACAAACACATGCGCATGCATGCACCCCCCCACGCACACTGTATAGCTGACGGGGTGCCCAGTCCCCGTCGGCTGTGCTGCGCTCCCCAAAGCCTTCCACATGCCACGCTGGGTGCCCACCCCAGCGTGGCATCTCATTGCTATAGACAACGGGGTGCCCAATCCCCATCGGCTCCACTGTCCTCCCACTCCAAAGTACAGGGTGCCACGCTGGAGCCCACCAGCGTGGCAACTGATGATATGGGTGACAGGGGTGCCCAATCCCCGTCGGCTCCATGCCACCCCAACCACCGTCCTTGTACCACACTGGAGCCCACCCCAGCATGGCAAATGTCCAGCGTCGTCAGTTTAAAACAAAAACCTGTAAATAAAAACTGTCACTCGTAGCGTCTCCTGGCCCCCTCCCACCCACAACCCACCCACTGCGCACCCTGCCTCCCCACACTCCTCACCCTATACTTACCTCCGGAGTCCGCGCCAACGATCTTTGGTGGACCAGGAACACGTCTGCACTCTTCAAAGCCGACCATGAACTGAGGAAATGCCGGTAAGCTGTATAATGAGATAGATAGGGTTTTTCAACTTTATTGCATATCTCAGGCATTTTGGGAATTTTTGCACCAAATTTTCAACATGGGTTTTGGGACCCCTTCTCATGAATGCTGTCACTGTCATGGCATTACTCAGCCCGAAGGGTGATTTTGCAGCCACTGCGTGAAATCACCTTTCGGAATGATTAATGAAACGACACTGCCAGTGTTCATAAGGTGGGCTCTCCAAGAAGCCTATTTTGAAAATTTGAGGAAAATTCCAAAAATGACTGTTTTACAAGCGATGTGTTCGGTGAGTTCCTATGCAGGCTCGTAAGTTGCGAATTTTCAATATTTTCACTCCAGATTTTCAACATTGCAATTTAACCACACCTTCTTATGAATAGTACAGCTGTCATTTTCACATCTCACCCAAAACATATTTCTGCCCATGTGGCGCACAGTGGTGCAGTCGGTGTGCAAAATCAATGTATGGGACAAATTAAGAAAATCACAGTGACACTGTTCATGAACAGAGGTCTTAAAATGGCTATGTTGAAAATTTGTGAAACAATTCCTAAAATGACTGTTTTACGAAGCGTGCGCTATGCAGTTCCTATGCTACGCTCGTAAGTTTGTGAATTTTCAATATTTTCACTCCAGATTTTCAACATTGCCATTTTATTACATTTCCTTATGAACAGTATAGCTGCCATTTTCATATGTCACCCAAAATGTGTTTTCGCACATGTAGCGCCAATGGTGCAGTCGGTGTGCAAAAGCAATGTTTGGGACAGATTTATAAAATCACAGTTACACTGTTCATGAGCAGAGAGTCTTAAAATGGCTATGTTGAAATTTAGTGACAAAAGTCCATAAAATGACTGTGTTATGAGTGAGCATTGCGCGAGTTTCCACCCTCGTAAGTTCATAACTTTGTAATATTTTCAGTCTAGATTTTCACCAGTGGCATTTTCCACACTTCCTTATGAACAGTACAGCTGTCATTTTTCACAACATGGCGAAATGTGTTTTCACACTTTCAAGCGCAAAGATCGTGTGGTCGCTGTGGGAAATCATTGTTGGAACAGATAAAGAAAATCACAGTGACACTGTTCATGATCGGAGGTCCCAAAATGCCTGTGTTGACAATCTGCTGTAAAAATCCTAAACTAATTACATTACGGGTGTGCTTTGCACAGTTTCTATGCACTCCGTGACTTCACCAGTTTTTAATATTTTTACTGCAGATTTGCAACATTGCCATTTTACACCTCACCACGAACAGTACAGCTGTCATTTTTACATCCTATTCGAATGTTTTGCACCTGTGGTGCTTAATGCCTTAGTCGCTGTGCATAAGCAGCTCGCTAACAAACTGATATTGCCACTGTTCATGAGGTGGGGTCACAAAAAACATGTTGAAAATTTGGAGTGAAAATACCAACGAATGCCTGAGGTATTAGGGTTTCCAACCATAACGCCCAACCCTGTAGAGAATGACAGGCATCAGGGATGTGACTTGGGATTCTTGCCTGTAATGCTCATACCATTCCGGCGTCCTGCAGCCAGTGAGAGGCATCAAGGTATGCCTTGGACTCTTCGCCCCAAAGTTCACCCCATTTTCCTATACTGCACCCATCTCTCCGCACTTTCTGATGGAATGGGGTGCACATAGAGACCAAAGACCCCATGGCACACCGTGACACTTGTCAGTGTCTGCAGGGTGGGGTGGTGAAATGGCGTGGCCGTTATGCCTGATGACCCAAAGGCACACCCCAATGCCTGTCACTCTCTGCAGGGTGGTGGTGGGGTTGGCTTCAGTTCAATACTTCACTGCCATTCCTATTACGCAGCTCTGTATCTTCTACACTACCACTGCCAATGCCAGCAAGCAAACATTCGGCATTGACAAATGCTTGTTGGATTTAGCTGTACTGTATTTGTTTGTTTGCACAATAATTTATAGACTCCAGTGGAAGGAGGTAAGCATTTTATCTTTAATTTAATGTGTGGCTGATAGGGATTCAGTGCTGCAGATTTTCTTTCCATTTTCAGTATCCTGCTGGATACATTGCAGGACTGCCTGCTGGGGAAGATGTTTAAGGAATCCACTTGGCAGACTGCCATTCTTGTTGTGGTGCTTTCCAACTCAGAAGGGGAGGGGAGCCACTAGGGTGCAGCGACCATAACTATATGGTTTGACCTGGTTCTTGGGACCAGTAAGCCCTCATCAAAGGCTGAAGCTCTATATTTCAGAAAAGCAGAATTCAGCTGGATAAGGGAGTTGGTCCAGGACAAGTTAGTTGGAGTGTGCAGCATCAGGGATGTGAAGGAAAGATAGGAGGCAATCAAGAAGTAATACTTTTGGCAACAAAGTCTTGCACAAGAATGGTAATAAAAATAAAGGTTACAAAAGATGAACATGGTTCTGAGGAAAGGTCAGGGAAGCAGTGATAGGCCAAAAAGGCCATCACCAGGTACAAGGAAAACCAAGGGAAGGAGGCAAGGGAGAGTACCGAATAAGAACAATGGAAACCAAGAGAGCGGTCAGAGAAGCAAAGGCAGACACAGAGCTGGGCATTGAGGAGAGGGTCAAGAGGGGAGATAAACAGTTCTTTAGATATATTAGGGAGGAAAGAAAGGAGGAACTGTTAGGCTAACTGAGGGAGGGAGGTAACTGGGGGGGTGGATAAGCAGCCATTATTAATGATTACTTCTGCTGTGTAGTCACAAGGGAAGACAGAGGGCCTGTGCCAGAGCGTGGCATTAAGGTGGCTGTAAGGGATCCCGGAGATGAGGCAGTAAATATTTACCAGTGAAAGGGGTCAGAAAGGCTTAGCAGCCCTAAAGGACAGATCTTAAGAGAATCGGTTCAGGACACTGACTCACTAGATACCAGATGAGAGAGGGAGATATGGTACAGACCTCAGGTTTCTGAAAGGAATAAACAAAGTAAACAGCAAGGAACTATTTAGCATGAGTAGTGGATCAAGTCCATGGGGCAGAAGTGGAAACTAATGGGGGTGGGTGGGTTCAAGACAGGACGTAAATGTTTTATTTTGCAGAAAGGGTGGTGGAACTGTGGAACAATTTGCCAGCTGATGTGGGGGTGCCAAAACCCATTAATGGTTTCAAACACAGCTTGGACAGAGTGAAGTGCTTAGTGGTTGCTCAGAGCAGTAGCGGTATGGCAGGGAGCATGGGGTTGAATATTGTGGGTAAGAATCGGGTATGGACATAGGTCCCGGTTTATGGTTTTTAGGAGCAAACTAGATGGACCAATGGTCTTTTCAGCCATCATTGTTTATGTTTCTATGAAACAAGCGTACACTGGGGCTTATTAGCACCTAAAAACTGAGATAACAGTTCTTTCTCTCCTTCTAGAACATGGCTCCTCCCTTTCAATTGACCGAATGATTTATTTTATTGTTTTACCAGGAAAAATTATATGGAGCATGTACTCATTTTCGAGGTAGTCCTGGGACTTAAGTGCAACAATAGTATAAATAATACAGTTACAAGCAGAAAGCAACCATATACAATGAAGTGCAGAACTGTTTCTTAAGTACAACTACAGCTGTAATTAGAACGAGAAACATAGAATCTGTCGACGAGACAAGGACTGCTTAGCCTCCCCAGTCTACCCATTTTGTCTCTGTCTACACTGTCACTGCAGACCCTACCTGATCTCTGGCTACTCCCCCGCTTTCCTACCAAGATTCCTTTGTGCCTGTTCCACCAAGCTTGAGCCTACTGCTGTTTCCAGCTAACACCTACAGTGTAAGACTGTTCCAGGCATCCACCACTCTTTCAGTGAAGAAGTACTTTCTTACATCCTTCTTAAATTTCCCCTTCCAGCTTCATTGCATGCCCCTTGTTCTTGTGCCCTTCTCTTCTGAGGGTGTGCATTGGGTAACAAGATGGTCATGTAGGCTGCTCCGCGTCTGGACCCTGACTGAGCTCCTTAATCTTTTAGCTCCATTTTGAAGGTCACTGAGCTCCTTAATCTCTTAAATCTTTTAACCTTCATGAGACTGACTTACAGCTTTTGTGGTTTGATTCTGGTGTCAGTGGACCTTGGAGTGGATTGCCTGTTGGAGTTGCCAGAGGCTTCAGGGGCTTGGCGTTCTCATGCTTTCCTCATGCTCTTGTGGTGTTTGGAACATTTTGGAGTGTGGGGTGTTGGTGTTAATGGAGCACTGGGAGAGTGGGCTGATGAGCCTGTGAGAGCTACATGGAGTTTTGTTGATTGCAGGTATTCTTCCCCTTTTTCTGGGGGGTGGTGGGGTCAGAGTGCCCAGAGTCACTGTGAAGAGTTAGTGCTACTGTAACCCCCTACAAATGGGGTTCCCAAAAGTCTTCCTTGAGCTTTCCTAAATGCTCACTGCCAGGCTGGTGTCCTGCGTTTAGCAGTTTAAATGTGATTACCAGAGCTTGTATAGCCTCTGTGTACTGTCTCTTTAAGAGCTTCCTAATTGCAGTTTAAGTAATCTGAGAGGGAGCTCTGTTGAAAGATGTAACTATTTACTGAAAATCTTTAGAGTGTTAATGGTAATGCAGTTTGTCTAACCTGCTTTCTTTGTAGCAAGGACTGTTTTGTTTGTCTCCACTATCTTGGTCCTGGACTGCAAATTGGACCAAACAGTACTGGTGGGACCTAAAATGTAGCGGACTACAGGAGCTGTCTGAATTAAAAATCTGTGGGAACTTTAGTTTGGAGTTTTTGTGCCTTTTTGCAAATGAAGGGAGCTCTTGTTTTGACTGACAGCCAGATCAGCCAACCAAATCTTTTTGATCTTGGGAAGTCCCGGCCTGCTTGCAGTTTTCAGTTAGAACTAAGCTGGAAGCTGAGCAGAAGGAGCTGAAGTGTTTCTGAGCAGCTATCCTAAGTGGATTTGCATGGGAGAACTCTGAAAAGGCTAAGTTTTGGCCTGCATGCGGTGTGCTGCTCCTGAGAGGGAGAGAGAGGATATTTTGAACTAAATCCAAGTTTGTGTGACTAAAGTAAGCTACTGACATGGGCCAGGCTCAACTTGAAGAAGACCGAATATTTTTGCTGAATCGTTCGGTCTGTCAGGAGTTCCAACTACCCCTAAACTCCCCGTGTGTGCAGAGACTTTCATGATTGTGCCCAGGGAGTGCTTTGCCTGGTACAGTAGAATTCCCGCATACGTAAATGTGCTATGAGCTGCTAATGGGTTGTGAGTTAGTTCCCCACTGTGTGAACTGTGTTCTACTTGCTGGAAGCTGTATCCAGCCAAAATGGACTGCTTCTGAACTTGTCTCCATGCGGCCTGGGCTTTGCCAGACTGGCCCAGCCAGACTACCCACTGCACAAGAAGCCATCGACGAGAGACCTGCCTGGGGATCAGCCCCTGCTCTAAGCTTGAACAGGAGCAGCGCCTCTGCGACTTGTGTGGGCCCTACTTTTCTGGCATTCCAGATCAACCACCTGCAGTCTTGATTTTCGTCCAGCCTGTGTCCAGTCTTGGGTATCGTGAGTAAATACCAGGGTAGCTCCCTACAACAACAGCTTAATCTGAGTGTGTCATCTGATTGTCTTGTTGTTTCATTTCCTTCTGAACTGAGCCCTCTGGCTCCGGATTACAAATATTCTGTACTGTGCATGTTGTGTTTTTCCATCACAAGGCCCCAACCAGCTGCAACCCCAGGCAACTGTCTTGGTTAGCCCATCTCTTCTTCATCTGGGTACCCAGAGGTGGACTGTGTGGGGGACTCAAAGCGCATGCATAACTGCTTGATTGATACAGTATAACCATTAAGCTAATTAACCTGATTTTGCCCTCCTTGTTCAAGTCCCTGAATAAATCAGATCTAACTTTTCAAACACCATGAAGTCTTGCTATATTATAACAATAGCAGTCAGCCACTGCAGCTGAACTGCCCGGAGAGGAAGGAGTTAACTCCAGAAGATCTGGAGTTCTGGCGCGAGGCGCTGTGCCCAAACTCTATCTGGCAGTTTCAAATGAAACTGTCAGATTCTTTACCGCCACTGAACGAGTTCGCTCCGATCAGCTCCTTCAACTCAGTTCATTCCCGGTTCAAGCAAGTATTTTTGGTTCATTTGAACTGGCAAAAGTTATTATTTTTACCGCATTTGGTTTTAAAGCTCTATCTGGTAACCGTAAGTACAAAAATTTAAGTCTGTGTGGAAAATTAATTATCGGTTCGGTTTTGAACCGATCGGTTATTTTTCTGTATTTTAAAAGTGTACAGTGGGTTTTAGAGTGCGGTTCGGTTCTTATCGGTTCTAAAAACCCGGAATTATAACGTTTTTCAAATACCCGTGACACGGTTAGGAACCGATGAGGTGTCTTGCCTGGCACTGCCATCAAAGGGCAAGTTTTGATTAGGCTGGCATTATGTCTGAGAAACAAAAGAAAACCGGCCCACTGGGTTTCAAAACTGTGATGTCTGTGGGGCGCCTTTGCCAAGGCTGACCCACACACCACTTGTGTTTATTGTCTGGGGCTGACCACCTCCTGTCAGACTGCCAGGTGTGTAAAATTTCCTGCAGCCACCCTGGAGAAGAGATTGGGCGGCTCAGGGGCAGAGGCAAAAGTCTGCTGACCCGGATGGCCAGCCCGGTACTACCCACTGGACCAGAGGGAGTGCCCTCTGACCAGGGCGAGACTTCCTCGGGCAAAGGAAGGCTGGTTCAGAGGAACCAGTCCCAAGTAAAAGACAAGGAAATCAGTAGGTCTGGAGTCCAAAATTGTGTCTCCAGCTGCTGCAGAGATAGCTAAAGCCATTCAGATTGTCCAGTCACTGTCTCAGGGATCTGTAGAACCACCAACAGCTGGTAAAGGTTGGTTCGTTCAGTCCCAGTGGTTCAGATTTTGAAGTTGAGGATTTTTATGAACCACAGGAGGGAGGAGGAATTTGATTATTATATGTGTGGCTGGGGGTCTGGGCGTGCCCATTGAACCGGACATTTCTCAGACAGACCTTTAGAATCTCCTCCTATTCTGTCTAGTCCCCTTCTTTCTTTATTTTTTACAAAAGGTTGCAGAAACCCTCCAGCTTCCTTTAGAGCAGGCTGTGGATGAGCAAGAGGAGCCTGATTATGTGGAAATGATGGATATTCCAGAGTCTAGGAGGTTGTCTATTCCTTTGCATAAGTCATTTAGGAAGCAAACAACAAAGATTTTAAAATCCTCATTCTGTCCCTCCTGTAGATAAAAAATGGACAGAAGGTATACTTTGTCAGGCTCGGATACAGACTTCCTTACTGAGCAGTGTAGTCATGTAGGTGTGGTACAAGCTGCAGCCTGTGACAAGGCTAATATTCCTCTGGCCTCACATCCTCCTGATAAGGATTCCAGGAAGATTGATGCCATGGCGAAGAAACAGTATATGGCAGCTTCTTTGGGGCTCAGGCAGGCAAATTATATGGCTTATGTAGCTAGATATCAGAAATCTAGGTGGGACACAGTATTGAGTTAGCCAAGCAGGCCCACGGCCAGCTGGCTAGTGAGTTGGAACAGGTGGCTGCTGATGGCATTGAAGCCTCTAAAGTTCAATTTCATACTGCTGTTGATGTTAATGATGTTTCTTCTAGGGTCATGGCCACTTCTGTAGCTTCCGTGGGTTGGCATGGCTCAGATGCACAATCTGTCCCAAGATACCCAGTCAAAGGCTATGGATTTTCCTGTAGTGGGAAATTCTCTTTTTGGGAACAAACAGAAAACTATATGAAAAGATGGATGAATACAGAACTACCTACAAAGTGCCCAGGCTAAGGAGAAGCATGCCATGCCACAAAGGCATGCTCCCAGAGGAAGGGGCAGGCCTTTTACCAATTTCAAGCCTCCTCTGCTGTCTACTTGAAGGGTTTCTTCAGAGGCAGGGGTAGGCCGAGGCTCAAGTAGACCGTCCCCTCCCCTCAACCTAAGGCTGCTGCTAAGCAGGCACCCTGATGGGGTGCCCAGGGCCGATTCTCCTGTACCAGTGGGGGCAGGTTGGCCTATTTCAGCGGAACTGGCTGTCCCTAACTTCTGGACAGATGGGTTCTGGAGGTAATAGGCCAGGGTCTGGTTCTCAGCTTCAAACACTTTCCAAAGATGAGAGCCAGGCATTTTCCACCTGCAAATCCTTCAGAAGCCCTTGCTTTGGAAGCAGAGGTTTCTGCTCTGCTGGACTGCAAAGCAGTGGAAAGGGTTCCTCCTTGCCATCAGGGCAAGGGCTTTATTCAAGATACTTTCTTACCCCAAAAAGACAGGAGAATGGCGGCCCATTCTAGATTTAAGATACTTGAACAAGCATCTGTTGAAACAAAGTTCAAAATGTTGACTCTGGCAATGATATTGCCTTCTCTAAGGCCAGGGACTGGCTAGCTTCCTGGACCTCAAGGATGCCTATTTTCATGTTCTGATCAGGCCTTTTCACAGAAAGTACCTCAGGTTCGAACTGCCCTCAGGCCACTACCAGTTCAGGGCAATGCCCTTGGCCTTACCTCTGCGCCAAGGGTATTCACAAAATGTTTCACTGTAGTAGTGGCTCGCTTAAGAAAGGCAAGGGGTTGCTGTGTTTCCCTACCTGGACGACTGGCTCATTGTGAGTCAGTCTCCAGGTCAGGTAAATCCCACTTGCAAGTCACCCAGCAGCTTCTCACTTCCTGGGATTCCTGCTAAACTTACCAAAGTCAGTTCTGGAACCAGTTCAGGTCCTAACTTTCATAGGGCAGAATTTAACACAAGGTTAGCCAGGGCTTTTCTTCCTCGGAAAGGTGGACAGACTCATCGCCCTGGCATCCTCCTTTACCCTCGGGTCTCCTCGACCAGCAAGGCATTTTCTGCAACTCCTTGGGCACATGGCTGCTTCCACAGCTGTCGTGCAGGGAGCAAGATTCCAGATGAGGGACATTCAGTTCCATTTGAGGGCCTATTGGTCTCAAAGGAAGGACCCCCTTACCAAGTTGGTCCCAGTTACTCAAACTCTGATCCTAGCCCTCCACTGGTGGCAGGTCCAGAGCAATTTAAGACAGGGTTCCCTTCATTCCCATTTCTCACTCCCTCACTCACCACGGATGCCTCCCTGTTAGGGTGGGGGCTCACCTGGGCGACCTTGCCACTCAGGGGTATGGTATCCTCAGGAGTCTCTGCTCCACATCAATCTTTTGGAACTCAGAGCTGTCTTTTTAGCTCTTGGTGTTTTCAGATTCTGTCCAGAACAAAGTGGTTCAAGTCAGGACAGACAATACCACCACAATGTGGTACATCAACAAACAAGGGGCACTCGGTCTTCAGCCTTGTGCACCGAAGCAATAAGTTGTGGTCTCTGGCTTACTCCTGACACCTCCCTGATAGTGGTTCATCTCCCAGGAAGGACAATGTCCTGTGGAGCCCTCAGCAGAATTTCTCAGGGCCATCACGATGGGCTCTGAATCCACAAGTGCTGGGGTCTGTCTTTGCCAGATGGGGCACTCCTCAGATAGATCTTTCGCAGCCCCAGACAACCACCAACTTCCTCTTTTCTGTTGCAGGCCTCCAGTTCTGGGCTCAGTCCCTCTGGGCGCCTTTCTGTTGGACTGGAAGGGAAGTTCCTGTATGCCTTTCCCCCTTTCCTCTCCTTTTCAGGGTACTAGTAAAATCAGATCTCAACCTTGCAGAGTGATTCTGATTGCCCCAGATTGGGCCAGGCAGCACTGGTACCCTCTGCTCCTGTCCTTGGCAGTCCACCCTGCCCTGAGCCTGCCCAGAGTCCACGACTTACTGGCCTGTGCACAAGGGAGAGTGTGGTATCCGGACCTCAAATCCCTCCACCTCAAGGCTTGGCTCTTGAGGAGCTAGAATTTGCTGACTTACACCTTTCTCAAGGTGTCATGGATATTTAAAGGCTTCAAGGAAGCCTTCCACTAGGAGCCACTTATAATTCTAAGTGGAAGAGGTTTTCCATCTGGTGCTCTGAGAGGCAGATTATCCCAGAATTTGCTGATCTTCCCATTCTACTGGACTATTTGGTCCATCTGAATTCCCTAGGCCTTAGACCAGCTACCCTGAAGGTTCATCTGGCTGTCTCTGCTTTTGTGTCAGCAGGAAGCCTGCCTCCTTTCTTCTCACCGGTGTTCTCCAAGTTTTTAAAGGGTTACTTCATACTAACCCTCCTTTTCGGGAACCAGCTCCGCCTGGGACCTGAATATTTGCATTGCTCAGTTAATGCAACCCCCTTTGAGCCTCTGTCTTCTGCAGAACTCAAGTATTTAACTTGGAAAACAGTTTTCCTAGTAGCTATCACCTCTGCCAGATGCGTAAGTGAGCTACAGGCCCTGTCAGTGGAAGAAGATTTTATCTCTTTCCATAGAGATAAGGTAGTCCTTAGGACTAATAGAAAGTTTTTGCCTAAGGTGGTTTCTGATTTCCACCTGAATCAATCTATCTCTCTCCCAGTATTTTCACTGAGCATTCTTCCTCAGGTGAGAGGAGACTGCACAGCCTGGATGTCAAAAGAGCCTTAAGCTACTATTTAGGCGCACCAGAGGTCATAGGTTGAATCCCTCCAACTCTTTCTTACCTATGGCGAGGTTGGCAAAGGAAACCTGCCACTAAGAGAACAATTGCAAGGTGGATTGTTTCTTGTATCCAATTCTGTTATCAGAAACTGGGTAAGTACCCTCAGGATTGAGGGCCCACTCCTCGGGGTACAGCTGCGTCTCTAGCGGCTGCTAGAGACATCCCCATTCTGGAGATTTGTCAAGCTGCTACCTGGAAGACAGTTCACACCTTTACCAAGCATTATTCCCTGGATGTCCAGTCCAGGAGAGATGCTCGGTTTGGCACAGCTGTGCTTCAGAGCCTATTTCTAAGTAGATTCTGACCCTCCTCCATGGAGGTACTGCTGTGTAATCTGCTATTGTTATAATATAGCAAGACTTCATGGTGTTTGAAGAAAAATTACTCACCTTAGTAATTGCCTTTTTCTCATGGAGTCTTGCTATATCTTCTCTCCCTCCTGCCCCTCTCAGAACTTCTACTTGGGTAGGGGTGGCGAATTAGTGCAAGCACTGTGTCATGCCATTGTAGTTTTTCCTTACCCTCTTTTCCTTTGGGTTAGGGATCTAGATTGTTTCATTTAGGTTATTTATATTGCCCCTTCCTGGACTTGAGTCTTTTGGGGAAGGGGGTTCATATGTGCTTGTCAAGGGTGGTAAAACGAACCATAATACCATCAATTTTGTTATTATGGCTCTGAGTGTTTCTTTGTTCTTTATTGTTGTTATTACTACTAGTAGGTAGCCATGGCTAGTGTAGTTTTCCACACAGACTTTCCGTCCTTTGATGTTAGCGTCAGAAAGATCTGACAGTTTCATTTGAAACTGCCAGATAGACTTTGAGCACAGCGCCCTCGCGCTGTAGAACTCAGATCTTCTGGAGTTAACTCCTTCCTCTCCAGGGCAGTTCAGCTGCAGTGGCTGACTGCTATTGTATAATATAGCAAGACTCCATGAGAAGAAAAGCAATTACTAAGGTGAGTAATTTTTCTTTCTGCATGTAATCTGTCTGTGGTTCCAGTTTGTGCTCAAAGTGCTGTACTGTTGCTATTTGCTGTGCTTAACCTTGTTTTACAGGGGTCCCCACAGTTGAGCCAGAGGAACCAGCCCTGGTGGTAAGTGCAACAGTGTGGTGTACAGGTTATTGTGAAAGTGATTATTGTCCAGTGTTCGGACCACTAGGGGGAAGGGGTTGTTACATTGTCTGGGAGGGCTGTGCCCAGGTTAGCTTGACCACGACCAGCCTGACCTTCAGGTGGAGGCACCGTTTCAGAACTCAGGCCCCTTAACCTGCTACTAGCCAAGCAGGCAGGGGTTGTAGCCACTGGGATAGCACCACCTAGGGTTACACTACTGCCGAGACATAGGTCTACTGTGCCTGTAAGTCTCTATGACTCTGCAAGAGGTATGCCATTGTTGCCTGGGATGGGGAGTTTCAGTATTAACCCAATGATATAAAATGTATTACGCTCAGCGGGCGCTTGTCTCTCTCTTTTTTCCACAGGTGTGTCGACCTTCATGGTTGGTGATGAGCTATGGAAAGGTAGGTTCAAGTTTTGGAGATGATGGAGAACGGGACAGGAAGGGTTCTCCCAGCCCATAAAATGTCCCTAACAGAAAGATGTGGCCAGTCGTGTTGCACAAGAACATGAACTCCTGTAAGGGAGATTTATACCATAGAAATTAATGGTGGACTCCACTGGTCTGAGTCACTAGTGAACTTGAAGAAAGTCTGCAGAGCATTTGTGAGGTATCTCTTCTCAAAAAGTGACAATATATCTGACTTCAATGGATTCTCGTGTGCTTCTTTCGGCACCAACTATTCGAACTATTGAGCTTACTATGACTATGGGGCCCTATGCAACCCTTACCCTGGTCAAGAGCGTCATCTTGCAACCAGGACCCCTAACTTGTTACACAGTCAAGGCAACAAACCATAAGTTGGCAGAAAATAAGTATCACCCTGGCATTAGGATAAATACTTGGCTCAGGCATCTAAGAGGTCGGGGAGGGTCAGTGCACAAAATAACATTTATATTTACTCGAGTCTTGGAGAGAGGTGCCAGCGCTATGCTGTGTCTCCTATCTGGGGGGCCCATAACATTTCCTTGGACTCACAGATGCACTGTTCTACAACCATAAAATTGGGACTGTATTGTATGGCTTTATTTTCTGACAAGATGTTAAGCAGAATTAAGGTGGCACCCCAAGGTTGTACTGTCCAAACAGACGATACAACTTGCTGTAGAGGATACATTTGTTTTTACACAGAAACAATACTGTAAATTTCAACATGAACCTTTTTCAAAAACACAAACTATCCACCCTTTGCTTAGGGATCTCTGGATTTCTGACCAAGCGTAAATATAGTGGGGACTACCATGCACTTAACTTGAAACTCCCAATGAGACAGAAACATAGAAACATAGAAATTCATGACAGATATGGACAGCAAGGCCCATCCAGTCTGCCCATTTTTCTACCTTATGAATGTGCCATAGGCCTTTACTCTCTCAATGGCATATTTATTCATACTCATCTTTATTGCTCCTTATGCCTCTCCATACCTGTTTGAAGCCCTGCACTGTATTCATAGCCACCACTTTCTGAGGTAGGCTATTCCATGCATCCACCACCCTTTTGTGAAAAGAACTTCCTCACATTATCCCTTAATTGGCCTCCTTCTAATCTCATGATGTGTCCTCTTGCTCTGCAATTTTCTTATATTGAAACATGTTAGACTCTTTCACCTTGTTAATGCCCTTAAGATGTTTGAATGTTTGATCATATCACCTCTCTCCTCTTTTGCTGTAGGGCATACATATTGAGCCCGTTAATCTGTCCTCATATTTTTCTGATGCAGTCCCTGCACCATTCTGATTGCCCTTCTCTGGACTGCCTCCATTTTGTTAATGTCCTTGTGCAGGAATGACCTCCAGTACTGCATGCAGTACTCAGATGGGGCCTAACCAGTGTCTTGTAAAGGGATTATTACCTCCCTCTTATGACTTGTGTTACCCCTACTAATACACCCCAACATCCGCTAGCCTTACCTACTGCTTTAGTGGTCTGCTTGGATGATTTCAGGTCATCTGTGATGATGATGCCCAAGTCTCTTTCTTCCCTTGTGATTGCCAGAAACTTCCCTCCCAACCTGTAGGTAGCTTCAGGGTTTCCTCTTCCCTATGTGCATGATCTTGCTTTTCTTTGTGATAAACCCCAGTTGCCACTCTTCAGACCATTTTGCTAGTTTTTCCAAATCTCTTCTTATTCTGCTCACCCCATCTGGATCATCTACTCTGTTGCAGATCTTGATGTCATCTGCAAACAGGCAAACCTTACCCTCCAGTCCATCTGCAATGTCACTGATGAAGATATTGAAGAGGACTGGCCGCAGGACTGATCCCTAAGGTACCCCACTTGTGACTTGCATCTCTTCTGACTATACCGCTTACCAACACTTTCTGTTTTCTGCCTGCCAACCAGTTTGCCACGCAGTTGACCAACTTCTGACCCACCCTGAGCTCACCCAGTTTATTAATCAGTCTTCTAAGTGGAACAGTATCAAAGCTTTGCTGAAGTCAAGGTAGGAGACATCAACTGCTCCCCTGGTCCACCACTCTGGCTACCCAGTCAAAGAAATCTATGAGATTAGTTTGACGGGACCTTCCTGTTGTAAACCCATGCTGTCTTGAATCCTGTACTCCCATGGATTCTAGGTGTTGCACTATCTTTCCTTAAGGAGTGCCTCCATAATCTTGCCCAATACTGAGGTAACACTGACTGGTCTGTAGTTCCCTACCTCCTTCTTCCTACCACTTTTGTGGATCGGGATCACATGAACCCTTCTCCAGTCTTCTGGGACCTCTCCTGTACTCAGAGACTCACTAAGCAGTTCTGCTAATGGCTCTGCTAGTTCCACCCTTAGCTCCTTTAGTACCCTGCGATGTATGCAATCATGTCTTATTGCCTTCTACCCTGAGCTTATCAAGCTCTTGTAGGACCCTTTCTTTTTGTGAAGGGACTTGTACCTCCCTCCCTCCCCTGTGTCCATGGTGCTGAGCTGTGGGCCTGCCCTACCTTCTTCTCAGTAAATACTGAGCAAAGTATCTATTTAGGATAGATGCTTTTCTTGGTCCTCCTCCACACTCCCCTTATCCACTTTGATCTTAGAAATACCCCTCTGGACTTTCTCATTTCACTAATGTATCTATAGAAAGTCTTGTCCCTTCTTTTACTGTTTGTGCTAGTGTTTCTTTGGTTTGGGCCTTTGCCTACCTTACTGCTTTCAGTGCTTCCCTTAGGGAAGTTTGGTATGCCTCCTATCTTTGTCCCTTCGTTCCCTTACATATACTGAAGGCCAACCTTTTGGTGCTGATCTTTTCTGCTACTGTTTTGAGAACCAAAGTGGTTTCCTCCTTCTTTTGTTCTTTTTTCTCCCTAACATAGTGGGATGTTGCTTCAAATATTGTATCCTTAATGCTTGCCCACTTTGCCTGTACCCCTCACCTGTATTTCTTCTTGCCAGGGCTAGCTAACTCTGTTGGTCATCTTATCAAAGTCAGCTCCTCTGAAGTCCCATATTTTTGCATTGAAAAGGCATGATTTAGTCCTAGTGGCCAAACTGAACCACACCATGTGATGGTCACTGGCCCCAGGTGACCATCTACCTGGAGATCTGTGATCCTTTCCTGGTAGTCAGTACTAGATCTAGGATGGCCCTGTCTCTTGTGGGTTGTTGTACCAGTTGTTTGAGGCCCTCCCTGCAGGGAATCCACCATGTGTCTAGCTCTGGCTTATGTTCCTGCTGGTATTGACCAGTCTGTATCTGGCATGTTGAATTCTCCTGTATCTGGCATGTTGAAGTCTCCCATTATCAGAACCTCCCTTTAGCTGTCATGTTTTGTATATCTTTTAACAGTAATGTGTCTATGTCCTCCCCATTCTGGAGGCCTGTAGACAACCCCAGTTCATATGTCTGTCCCATTTCCCATTTGTGAGCAGGCTTGGTACATCCAGCAGACCAGACCTTGGTTTGATTGTCACAACCTCCACTTGCATACTGTGTGACTCTGAGCAAGTCACTTAACCACCCAGTGGTCCTAGGTCGCCCCTGAAAACAGGCACTTGTGCCTAGTGGGCCTACCTGGTTACCAAAGACTAAAATAAAAAAAATAAAAATCCTTTCCAGGGTGACCCACAGTTCTCCTGGCTCCTTGTATGTATTCTGAATTTCTGTAGCTTTGATATTTTCATTGGCATAAAGGCCTCCCTCTTTTGTACCTCGGTCTCTTCTGAACAGTACATAACCGGGTAATGAAGTCTCCCAAGTGTGGTTACTGGTGAACCATGTCTCACTAATTGTTACTATGTTCAGTTTAGCCTCTGTCATTGTTGCCTCCAGGTCTGGGATCTTGTTTCCCAGACTGTGGGCATTGTGTACATGATTTTCCATTGGCCAGATTTCGGTGCATTAGTTGTTGGGTGAGGTCAGCGTTTCCCTGCATGTGATATGGGAGCTGGACCTTCTTCTTACTTGATGATGCAAATGAGCTACAAACATGCTGAACTCCTGTTTGATCACTAGCTGAAGGGTGTTCTTCCGTTCGATGTTATTGGGTGCTGCACCCTCTCCCCATTGCTAGTTTAAATATTCTGCAAAGACATCAAACATCTGCCCCAATGCTCTGACTTCCTCCTTAGTCAGATGCAGTCCATCAAATTAAAATTTTCACTCCCCAAACTGTTGCCAGTTACCTACAAATTTGTGTCCTTTTTTCTGGCACCAGCTCTTGAGCCACATGTTTAGCTCCCTGTCTCCCCTTCTCTGACCTTCCGCCCATCTTCCCCTCTCTCAGACCAGCAGGATCTCAGAGAAGGAGATGCCAGATGAAATGGATGACAGTTTGTCTCCCAGCCTGGTCAAGTGTTCCTTGGTCTCCACAAGTGACCCGGCTGGTGAGGTTGTTAGTCCTATGTGTCAGGACATCAGTGTTTCTCCTGCTTCCTGCATGATTTTAGCAATGTGGTCAGTGTCTCTCCATGCTGATGTACCTGGGAGACATCTGACCATTACCCCTGGCCGGAGGTAGGTATCAACTCCTGAATCATAGAGTCTCCTATGATTAGAAGTGTTTTGGATTTCCTTTTGCTTTTTTGTTTTTAGTCCCTGTTTTGTATGAGTTTTGTAGTGCTAACTCCTGTGCTGCAGTGTCCTCTGCCTTTGATTTCATAGATAGAGGCAGATACCTGTTTGTAGTTTTATATGGTTTGTGAAGTGATACGTTGATGAGCATTGAATGATGGGCAATCAATTTGCCTCTAACCACCTGCCAACCTCCTGGACCACTACCCTCTGTGGTTGAGGTGGTTCAGTTGGATGTTGGGGAAATGGTGGGTGGTTTTGTAATATATTTCCCCATGAATATGAGATTTGAGATGCCATAATCTCTGTCCATGCTGTCCCTAAATCCTGTATAACTGCCCTTTTGAAAAGTGTCCCACAGTAGCTGCAGTTAACAATATCCATTCCAGTTGAGTTGCCTAGTTTATAACCTGGTCTGAGTAATCAGAAGGAAAATGAAAGCAAAATATTTTTTTTATATATATTTTTGTTTTGTTTGTTTGTTTTTGTATAACTTTTCATAACAAGTTAAATTAATTGTACCCCTGTAAGTGAGGTCACTATGTGGATACCCCTCTGGTCCTCCCCTTCCTGCTTTGCTACAGGAAATGTCACGACTGTGCTATTCTATAAAGAGTGTAGCATGGGGTGGTTGGAGATGGGAGTGGATGGGTGATTGGGCTTTTCCTGCTGAAAAAGAAAGAACCATGGACAAAGAAGCAAGGAGGTAAGAGCAGAAACAATCAACCAACCGCAAATGCAGTAACCCTGAAAGCTTAGCCTAATGATAGATAAAACGTAAAACCTGTAAGCACCACCTGTAACAATTTCACAGAAGATACACCCTGCAAAACACTTTGCTACAGAGAAAAATAAAGCAGTAACAGAAGATATACCTTGCAAAAACAATCTGAATCAGAGAAGATTACAGCAATATGTAAGCACAAAACAGTAACAAACCTGTAGGCACACCCTGTAATAATGAAGCAAAAGTATACCCTCCAACAGCAATTTGAGCGAGAGAACAATAAAGCAGTAAAATGTAAGCAAAAACAGTAACAAAACCTGTAAGCACAAAAGAAAATAGTAACAACAGTAAATCTGCTAGCCAAAAGAAGCCTTAATTTTTTTCTGATAGACTATGTTAACACCTGCAGGCAACAGTGCCTATCTGGTAACCAGTTAGCTCTGAACTGTGACTAAAGTGAGATTCTGCCCACCCCAGCATCAGTCAGTCCCTGCTATTCCATTTAGGACACACAAAACTGGATCCTTCAACCCCTCGTGGATTGCTAAAGGCATCCTTTACTTTAATACACCTTAATAGCACATATCTGGTGAACTGGGTCCTGAGTGTCTGAAATCTAGCCATTGTAGGGGCACATGCAGCACCAGACAACCCAAAAGTCTCTCTCAAATGCACACTGTACTCACAGTTTGGTATTCCCTTTGTTACAGGCTTTTGACCATAGTTGAAGAAATATTCCTTCCTCAAAATCCATAGCTTTTGCAGGACCTCTTCTGATCTCTTTCTCTGGGCAGCTGTGACAATCTTCAGTCCATCAGGGGTTGCCCCTTGCGTTCTGATTCTCAGCCCCTTCTCATCTTGTGTGAAAATGAACCTATGGGGTTCCAGTGTCACAGGCCTCCTCCACTTCTTTTAGGCACACTGTTCCACTCACTAGAGTGAGAAAATAAAGACCAGAGGTCCTTCACCCAGCCCAAGGGAGGATGGCAGGCACCTCTTGCCCTCTGCTGGACAAAGAACTCCTTCCTCTTCACTCTCCAAACTCAGAACACACCTTCTGAGCTCCCAAGATTCTAAACTACTTCCTCTGCAGCTGAGCTAAAAGGTTTATGCTGCTGCAACAATTCTAAATGACATCACTCATTTTCTACCTAGCCTAGCTAGGTAAGCAATGATGTAATGTGGTAGAGAGTTTCTAAAAGCCCTACTTGCTGCCCAGAGACCTACCTGGTCTAATACTGACGGGATTCTAGTAACCCCTGGGACTGGGTGGTTACACCATGCTTGGGAACCTTGCAGTATTATAGATATAAAGAGTTTTAAATTGGTCCCAAAGAGTTTGGCCATTTGGGCTTGGGGACTATAAAAAAGAAAACAAGAGCTTGGCATTATCCTTATATAATTATGTTATGAATTCATTAATTGTGAGCCTGCAGAACTTACTTTCATATTTCAGACATTCTTTTTATTGCTGATTATGTTTTTAGCGTTTGCATGATATTACAGCTATATTTCTAGCTATGGACTATTAAACTTTATTATAATAGACTGTGCCTTGAGAACAGGGAATAGTTTTTTAACTATTACGTCTTTTGTTCTTATGCACTGTGTATTATGTATTCAAATATTGTACTGACATGTGTCCCTAACCATTAAATGTGCATAGTTATTTTCTTGGCATATATTGCTAAATCTTCATGATTATATGGTTTTTAGTTATGGTAATTTCAACAATGGCTAACCCCCTTGGTTATTATAAATTTGGGGTTTGTTTAAGGTTAGATAATACAGTTATAGTTATTTGTAGAGCTCTATTAAAAGGTGCTGCTACATTGGCCATACCTCTGCCATGCCTGTGCAAGTTACCTGTTTCTCTTATGAGGGTAGGATCAGAGACGCTATGGCATTGACCTGTTGGGGCCATTGGGCAAGGAAAAGAGGCAATTTGAACACATGTATAGGGGTAGGTAAGGTCTCCAGGACCCTGTGGAGTCCAACATGTGGCTGTTTCATGTCTGCTAATCTGTACATTCATATTTTTGTCTGTATTAATACTATAACATTGTAATGGCTTGTGCCAAACAATTAAAGTTTACAACAACAACCTTCTCTTCTGAAAAATACTTCCTCCTGTGCCTTATTCACCCTCGTGAGATATTTATAGGTCTCGATCATGCCCCATTCCATGGTGTACATATTGAGATCCTGCAGCCTCTCCTCATAGGGTTTATGATTCAGCCCGGCACCATTTTAGTTGCCCTCCTCTGAACAGCCTCTAACCTGTCTATGTCCTTCCTGAGATGTGGGGCCCAATTCTGGAATGGGTTACGCATGTCACAAGGTGACTGCGCCAAACCCAATGGCACAAGCCACACCTTGTGATGTGTTACACTGCCCGCTATTCTGAAAGGCAGCCTGCGCGACACGGCGGCTACACCACTGGCGACAAGCAGAACTCTCTGTGACATGCACAAAGGGAGTTTCCAGCATCAGTTATGGCCCTATTCCAGGTGTGTGGCTGATGGAATGGCAATTTGCCATCCAGGGGATCCCAGCAGATAATGGTCTAAGTAAAGTTCACTGACCTACACAGCCAGCATAGTATATGCTTGTGCAACTGTGTTAGTTTGGTTTTGGCCATTCACACTCTCTGTTCAGAGAATTACCACCCTGTAAGGAATAGAAGACAAGGAACTCTCGGAGAGGGTTCCTCCTAGAGTGTCGTCAGGGATGATTCCTTTGGCTAAAGTACATTAGAATTCCCCCAGGATGGTGGGGAAAAGAAAAAATGCTTCACAGTGAGGCTGAGAGGAACTGCTTATATAGCTCAGGAAGTGGGAGTGGCTGGCTGCTTGGCCACTGAACTCCAGGCAAAACCTTTCCAAGTCACTGACCTATGCAGCCAGTATAGTGTTATGCTTGTGCAACTGAATTAGTTTGGTTTTGGCTGTTCGCACTTTCTGTTCCAGAGGAATTACCACCCTGTAGGGTACGAAGGCAAGGAACTCTTGGAGAGGGTCCACCCTAGAGGTGCCACGGATGATTCCCATGGCTAAAGGTACCTTAGAATCATCCCCAAAAGAAATGTAGCATCAACCCCAAAAGGAGGCAACAAGAAGCATATGAGCAAACAGTAACTAACGTAGTAGTAGAAAAGCATAGGCAGTTTGACAATGCAATGAGATGCTCAGTTGGAAAACATAGAACTGCCCAGGTTTACGTAGCATGATACGGATGGTTAGCCTTGAGATTAGGGATCTCCTAAGAGAGAGGAATGGCAGGACATCCTCCACCTCCATCCAACAACAGAACCTACCTAAAGAAACTAGGGAAACAACATGCTAACTAAGTTTATGACCTGAGGCAACAGAGGAGAAAAAAAACCCTATGAGGAGAAATCTCTGGGAATCCAAGGCTCTAGGTCCCCTTCCTCCAGGCTTGGGATAGTTTACTTGTGATGGCTCTGCAGCTGTAATTTGGAAAACCCAATTAAAGGGAAGTGGAAAATATTCCAATTTGGAGGAAGGCTCTCACTTAAACCCTCTAGCAGGAAAGCCATGGAAGGTTGTGAGAAAACTCTGCAATAATACATGCATCCAAGGCGAGGAGGAGAGCAACAACTGCTGAGGCACTCACCTGGCCTACCCACCTTAAATCAAACCAGGTGAACCAGAGGCAGTCATAGGGAGAATGTGGTGAATGTGCCTTGCTAGGGATACCACTAAAGTCAATGACTAACTGTTATAGTGGAACACTAGATCCAAAGGAGGTAACTTTTTCCACCCTTCACTGCTAGTCTTAAATTCTACACCAGGAGCTGCTGTCACGTAGCAGGCAGCTAAAAGCCAAGCCTGGGGTGAGAACATTCCCAGCTATGGGCCAGGTGAGAAGGATCCTGCCCCAAGCTGGTCATGCTCAAGATGTGGACTAAATGCAGGCGAGACCATCAGCTGCAGGAACCCTGCGCCAGAATAGAATGGCTGGCATGCCCAGAAATTGACTGAGCTGAAAAGCTGGTGAGCTGAATGAGCAGCGTGCTGAGACTGTAATGAGCATTGAGTGCTGAGACCTTGCAAGGTCGAATGCAGATTGAGTGCAGCGAATTCCAGAGCCTGGAAGCCGAGGTATGGCAGTAGGCACCAAGCAATGGTTTACGTAAGCAAAGGAGCAATGGTTGTGTAAGCAAGTGTGGACCTGCACGAGGTCAGTAATAATTGGTCTGCATAATGTAGGGCAAGCCAGCTAGGCAGTTCAAAGCCAAATCAAGGTGACAAACTCTGAAAGTTTTCGTTGGTGAAGACAGGATTTAGGAACAGAAGTAATTAGCCATAGGCCATGACCCCCAAACACCTCCTAGTCCCCACCATAGGACAAATAAGGAAGTGATGGAAGGGCCGAGAACCACATGCAGATATAAAGCTAATTTAATAGCCTCAGCAGGAACTTCAGCTAACCTCTGAGTAAAACAATGTACAATAGCATGGGAGTAAAGAAAGCAGTAGCAGGAAGCAATTAGGCCTGTGCAGCAGTTGTAAAACAAATGAGCACACTGAGTTGTAACTACAATAATAAAAGGAGGCATAATGCTCTTAAAGCACTGTGACCAGGCAGAGCAATGAAACTGCTGCAATGAGGTAATTAGAACAAGCATGAGTGAACTGTAGAGCTAGGTTCAGTAAATCTGAGTCAGGTGACAGTAATAGAGTATGCCACATGGAACAGCTATAGTTGAGCTGAAACACACAAATCAAGTTTGCAGTTGCAGTGCAAGTAGTTTGAGAGTTGTAGTAATTAAAAGCAAGCAGTATGAGCTCTGAAGTAGCAGTATGCTAGGAGCTAGAAAAGCCCCCAAAAAACACAGCAAAACAGAAAACAGGGAAGGTCCAAGAACAAGAGACACAAAACACAGGGAAGCACACAGCTGGAGGAAAGATACAAACCAGAAGCAGGAAAACAAACACGAGTCCAGCAGAGACACACAGAAACAGTAGGTGGGGGCGAGGCTCCAGCCAGCTCAAAGGACAAACCAACATAGCCTCCGGCTGCAAAGAAAAATGCTTCACAGTGAGGCTGAGAGGAACTGCTATATAGCTCAGGAAGTGGGAGTGGCTGGCTGCTTGGTCACTGAACTCCAGGCAAAGCCTTTCCCATTAGACCAGCTATTAGCTGGTCTAACTGCACTCATCCACCGGGTCACTCCTCTGTGACTGGTGCCCCTACAGTTGATCCCCAACAACCCACATAGGGTCCCCCACCCCCATTGGCAGGGCAGCCTTCTGTGGGCAGCTGGCCTCCATGCCCCGAACCCCAAGTAGTGCCCCACAGGGCAGTACACATCCCCTGCTTGCCATTCTTAAGGTTGTCCAGGCCCCCACCCCTCCCCAGCCCTTGGGCATTGCCATGGTGTCTGGGTGTGGGGCTTTTGGGGGCCATGCCATGCAGCTTGCACCCTGTGGGTGGGCATTGCTGCAGCTTGCATCACCCAGGTTAGGTGCGCCCTTCCTGGCCACAACCCTGCAGCTGCCACAAGTTGCAGGGAGTATGGGTGCTAGGGACCCTGCCTGTTCTGGAATCTGCAGGGTCCTCAGCATAGTGGCGTGAGGTCACACCGTGATCCACCACCAGCGTAGTTGCACCACACGCCTTGAACTGAGCCCGTAGTCTCCAGAACTGGATACAGTACTCCAGGTTGGATCTCACCAGTAGTCAATACAGTGGTACCAGCATCTCACCCCCTCTGCTGGTGATACCCCTCCTCACGTATCCCAACATCCCACTTACCCTGCCTTTTGCCTTGTTGCACTGCTCACCACCTTGAGGTAATCAGATATGATTACCCCAATGTCCTTTGCTATCTAGTGATTGTCAATACCTCCTCCCCATTTTATACACTGCCTCTGGGTTTGTGCCCTAAATGCATGATTTTGTATTTTTCACAGAAACCCAGCTGCCATATTCTTGACTTACCTCAAGTTTTCTCAGGTCTCTACTCATTCTCTCTACTCCTCTGAGTATCTACAATATTGCAAATTTTGGTGTCATTTGCAAGAGGCATACCTTCCTTTTAGCTCTTCTGCAGTGTCACTTATAAAAACATTGAAGAGGAATGGTATCATTGATCCCTGAGGTGCCCCACTGGTCATGCTCCCCTCATTAGAGTGAGTGACATTTACCACCACCATCCTCTGTTGCCTATCCATTAAGCAAATACTGTATCATAGCCTTGCTGAAGTCTACATTGGCCATGTCCAGTGCCCACCCTAATCTATTTCAGTGTTCACCTAGTCAAAGAAATAGATCAGATTCATTTGACATTATCTCCCACCTCGTGAATTCATGCTGCCTCAGGTGCTGTAACCTGCTGGATTCAAGATACTCGATTAGCCTTCCTTTTAAAAGTGTATCCATTAAGCTGGCATAGTGGCACGGAGGGTTGAGGTGCTGAACACCACATCTGCTGCCGCCAGTGACCCAGGTTGAAGACTGAGCCTGGATCACTGGGGACAGCTGTGGGAGGAGGATTAAGGATCTCAGGGCATGGTCTTCCATTGGGGAGGGAGGGCAATCATGCTCTGGTTCAATACTGCCACCTGGGTGACCACAGGTAGCAGAGTGCTCGGAGAGACTTACTGGGTGGGGACACTGGTGGTGACACTTCAGCCTCTGGCAAACTGTATACTACCCCATACAAACAAACAAACATGCACGCTGGAGGAGTTTATGGTGGGTGCAACGCTGATTATGAGAGCACTCAGTCTAGGAATGCAGTGCTCTCAGGAACCAAGTATACTAGTAAGCTGGTTTAAAACTGACAAAAAGGTGTCAGTTAAGACACAATTAAATTTATTCAGCTAAACTAAGCTGGCAGTATAGCCTAGAGATTAGAGTAACGAGCTGCAATTGAACTTGTTACATTGACGAGACCGAGATTTGATTTCCAGTTTTCACTTACATACTGTCAGGGGGCTTTTGGCTTTCAACGTGGAAGTCAACAACTGGTCAGAGGGGCTGTTGGGGTGGAGCCAGGGCTGAAAACAACAATGGCCTGCAATGCGGGGGCAACTGCCCCGCCCCAAATGGTGCCCTGCATACTGTGTGACTCTAAGTAAGTCACTTAACTTTCCCAGTGCTCCTGGGTCATCCTTGAAAACAGACACTTGTGCCTACTGAGCCTTACTCGTAACCAAAGAATGGAAAAAAAAATAGAAAGCTGTGACTGTAACTCCTGGCACCTCGACTCATGTTGAGTCTGTGGCAGAGGGAGTGGCTTATCATATCTGGTGTTACAATTTATAGAATGTAATTAGAAATACAAGGTATTAATTCCCTTAGTAGCAAAATGGTCGGTATTTACACAGAGTGCAAAAACAAAGCTGAAGCACCAAGGCAACCAGAAGGGTTGTCTGATTAAATTATTACACCATAGTTGATAAATACTTATGAAAATAAAGTATTAAAACCAATTTAAATTCAGTGTGAGAACGATAGATATACACACACAACCATAATAAATATAGACCCTGAAAAGGATAATAGAAAATAGAAGCGACTCCAGTGAAACAGATTAAGTGCTAAAACCAAAAAGTTGGAAAGAAACAGAACTGGAAACATGGCAAGCAAAAGAAATGCAAATAGATAAAATGGACTCTATGGAAGGAAGCTATAAGGAATTCAAGGCAGCGGACCTAGAAAATAGGTTAAGAATAAAAGAGAGGCAATGCAGGTAATTAGATATGGAAAGACTGCTTGCAGTAAGAAAATCAATGTGCACTTGAACACATCCTAAAAATAATGACAACCCATAACAGCATGTGAATGTAATAAAAATAAAAAGGTGGGGGGTGGGGGTGGGGAGAGAAAAATGTGGGGATACCACTTAGGAAACCAAAGCTGTAATGCTCATTAGTGTAGTTATAAATATATGCCAGGTCCAAAGTAAAATATATGTGTAATATGAGGCATATTACTAATAAAAAAAGATAGTGTAACTAGAAAGACCTAATGAGATGTAGTAGCACAATAAACAAATTCTGGTCAGATCCACCGGCTGCATAATGAGTTTTTTTTTAATTTTAGTCTTTTGGTAACCGGGTAAGGCCCACTAGGTACAAGTGCCTGTTTTCAGGGTGACCTGGCCCTGAGTGAAAAGTTATGTGAGGTTACGTGGAACTGCTAAGGAGACATGGAGAAACAACACAATGATTGTTAACTAGTAAGATTCATTTTATTTTGCATTCTAAGGAAGGCAGACACATTATTAGGAAATATATGGAGGTGTAGATTTCAATGGAAGGACTGGTAAGCAATATAAGTTTGACAGGTAGAATAGGTGGTAGTGCATGAAAAGTAATGGCTGGCATATGTTCAGTCTTGGGATTATTTACACAGTTTTATAGAGAAAACAGGGGTTGTCCATGTGGTGATATAAGTTATATTTAAGTAATGTGTTGATGTCAGGCAGTCAGGTGTAATGATGGGCCATTAGGAGAGAGAAAATGTGATAGTAACTTTATAAGGGGTCGACCTGAAATCATCCAAGCAGGCCACTAAAGCAGTAGGTAAGCTAGGGATGTTGGGGTTTATTAGTAGGGTATCACAAATCAGAAGAGGGAGGTAATAATCCTCTTACAAGAGACCGGTTAGGCTCCCATCTGGCACTGCGTGGCAGTACTGAGGTCACACCTTCACAAGGACATTAACCAAATTGAGGCAGTCCAGAGATGGGCAACCAAAATGGTGCAGGGACTACATCAGAAAACATATGAGGACAGATTAACGGAGCTCAATATGTATACCCTACAGCAAAGAAGGGAGAGAGGTGATATGATCGAAACATTCAAACACCTTAAGGGCATTAAGAAGGTGAAACAGTCTAACATGTTTCAATATAAGAAAAATAGCAGGACAAGAGAACACAGAATGAGATTAAAGGGTGGCCAATTAAGGGGTAATGTGAGGAAGTTTTCCACAGAAAGGGTGGTGGATGCATTCAGTGGCCTACCTCAAGAAGTGGGGATATGAATACAGTGCAGGGCTTCAAACAGGAATGGGATAGGCATAAGGGAGCAATACAGATGAGTATGAATAGATAGGCCATTGACAGAGCAAAGGCCAACGGCACATCCATAAGGTAGAAAAGAAATGGGCAGACTGGATGGGCCTTGTGGTCCTTATCTGCCATCATCTTCAATGTTTCTATGTCACTGTTGATAATGTTAAGGTTGTTATGCTTGTGATAATGGGAATATCAGGACAGTATGAAGTCTATACAGGAGTGGAGTACAAATATGCACTGTATCATAAGTATGTGTTCAGAGTGCAGGCAAATGTGATATGCTGGTTTATTTTACATATGCAGTAGGTAAAAATAGGAATAGATACAATTGATAGAAATATAGATAATGACATAGATAGACATACAGACAGACAGACACACAGAGGGAGAAGTTATAGTCATGACAGTCTTTTGGAGAGGCAACTGCCCTAGAGTCACAGTCATGTTCACTAATTTGGGTTGAAAACTTTTCAAGCAGCACTATTTTGCTGTCAGTAATCTCCTAAGGGTTTAAGCATGTACTGGAAATGTCTTGAAACAGTTACAGTACAGGAAAAGCAATGAAAGCAATTGTGTTACAGTTTAGTACTGAAACATACATGTAACATACATGTTGCCACCTTGTTCCAATAAGCACCCTCACCCAAGCAGAGTGCTAGTCTTAAAGAACATCTGACGCCTTCAGGATAAGTGAAAGAAAACATAATATTTAGACACAGATCACTTTATATTTCACATTAGTTCTGTATTTTTCCCATTATTTTCACTGAGGCCATTTGCATGAAAAGAGGACCGCTGCTCCTGAAGTGTTCATGTATTCCTGGTGCTTTCTCCTGCCTGAGGTCATAATGCTGCTTGTGACATCACATTTACTCCCATGACAGCAGACCGTGATGTCACAACATAGCATTATGACTTGAAGTAGGGAATAAGCTACAGAGTCAGATGAACTCTAACAGATAAAGATCATATATTCATCCAAATTTCCTCTGTAATAAAAAGATAGGCAGGAGAAATCTACAGAATATATTTAAAATGTAAGCTGAGTTGTACCAAGTTATTAGTTTTTCAAAGTTTTCATTGTGGCATCAGAAGCTCTGATTATAAAGAGGAGACATGAAAAATGTGTCTCAAAGTAAGTGCAGTATAATTTTTCTTAAATCTGTTTCAAGATATTAGGCCTTTCCTCTTTTTAATTTAATGATAAAAAGTAGCAACTTTCTTCTGACTGGACTAATGTAAATTATGACAGTCAGTGGTTTGGAATGTGCTATGTCCCCAGGAGCAAGGTGTGCTCCTTCGCTGGCTAGACAGTAGGCTGTTATGAAAAAAAAAAAGAAAAAAATACGTAGATCAGTCATTCTACCAACGAGACATGCAGAGGTACAACAATTGGGGCAAGAGTTGTTTACGACTGCAGCTTCCATTTTGAAACAGAAAAATTTCATGTAGATCTTGTCTCCTGTTCTAGCCTGAAAAGAAATATATTTTAAATGCCTGTTTTAAGTGTGTATAATGGAATGTTTTACCATTTAGGAGCCAAAGAATGAATGTGTAACAGGTAACATTATGGTTACCTAGCAATTGTATGCCAAAGCAATGCGGGCATGTAATTAAGAACTGGATTAGTGGAAGGCCATTTCCAGGTTATTACAGTATACACATTGGCAGAACTTAAATTATAGCTAACAAATTGCTGCACAGTACTTTGAGGATGCGCAAAGTGTAAAACAACAGTTGGGAATTTTAACAGCTGGACGCTGAGCTGGTGTCTTGAACAAATATGTAAGAATTCTACATGGATGTTATTTTTACTAGCTGCTCTTTATCATCTTGTATTGAGACACCTATATTTCAATAAAGAGCTGTCTTAGCACTAGTATCAGAAGATGTGCCAACGGTAATCACCGCACCTCACAAATGAAAAATGAAGGCAGTCTGCTTACTTCATTGAAATGAGATGTGCTGTCCCATTGTGTGTCATAGTAGCATTTCTAATTTTGAACTTGGCACCACCAAGAACAGAGAGTTCTCTATTTCTTCAACAACAAAAATAAACAAAAACACACTTTATCATCAAAGTTTGTGTTTACCAAGTACTGTGCCCCGGATTAAAATAATTTGAACTCCTCCCTCCCCAAAAATGTGCCGTGACATGAAACTGCATGTTTAACTATAAAGACAATTAAAAAATGTGTTTCTAAATGCATTACTAAAACTAAGGCTTCATGATTAAAATAATTTGAACCCTCCCCAAAAATATGCTCTGACAAACTTTACTCTGGAAGATTGCCTGGGACAAGATGCAATAAAAACCCGATCAACAGGTTCCTTGGAGTAAATGTTAACTTCCTGTTTCTAGTGTCCTGATAAAATGAAATAAAAAATACAGTTGAGATTTTTTTAATGTCAGGTCTGATCAGAATAGCTTTTAAAATCACCAATTGTTTTCTTGTTCAATGTTTTCTAATACATACTTCTCAAACTTAAAAGAAAAACACACTTTATCATAAAAGTCTGTGTTTATCAAGTACTGTGCCCAGGATTAAAATAATTTGAACCCCTCCCCAAAAATGTGCCCTGACATGAAACTGCATGTTCAAATTAAAGACAATTTAAAAATGTATTTCAAAATGCATTACTAATGCCAATGCTTTCAAAGTTTTTAAACTACTAAAAAGACAAAATGTATATAAATTATATATTGAATATGGTAAACAAATATTGTTAATCCCAAAAGCTGAACTTTATGGCCCAGATATTCAAAAGCGGTTCGCCCATGCAATAAGGGTTGCTCCAGCTGAGTCTGAAAATGCGCCATTCTCGATATTCAGTGGGAGGCAGATGCACGCCCCAAATCACGCTGAGCGATAGCGCAATGATAATGAATGTATGCACAACTGAAGGGAGGAACCATGCATAAATGGCGCGGTGCGATATTCAACAACATCGCCATGCTCAATAGGGGAGCAAGCGGAAGTTCTTGGAGATAGCGGAAATGAGCCAAATAAAAAGGAACAAGGAGAGGTGCAAGAATGCTACAGGGAAGGCACATGAGGCTGAACCATAGCTGCACAAAGAGGGCAGGAAGGACACTCAGGGCAGGCCAGGAAAGGGCACCCTGAACAGAGAGGTACAGGGAAGGTGTGGGGAGACACAGCCAGTGCAGAAGGCGGAAGTGCCCCACAGCACAGAGGCCACCACATTTAGGTATTCCTGTGCAGGGAAGTAGCAGCCAGGACAGTGGGGGTACAAAGAAACAGCTGCCGGGGGGTTAACACAAGCCAGGACATGGGCTGTGCCACCATCCAGATGGAGGCAGTAATGAGGGGGTGAGAAGGTGGGCAGCAGGGGCGCAGCCATGGAAGGACCCATCAGCGGTATGCCCCAACAGGCAGTACCGAGCTTCCGCACCAGCTTTGAGTTGTACAGCGATACTGAGATCATGGGCGGTACCACCTGAATCGAGCAATTCTGAGGTGGCTCTGTGAGCTGCGCAGTGATGTGATGCAGGCACCCACACGCCGGAGCCATGCTCTGTCAGTGGAGACTAAAGTGACAGCTTGCAGAGTGCTTGCTCACGCAGGTACCTTCCAGAGACCAACAGGGGCACCACATGCATAACCCAGTTGGCGTGTCATGCCACCTCACCCAATTCCTCAGCGCACTTCTGCCACATGCTGTGGAGTACATCCATTTCCCCACACACTGGCGGAGTGCACAGCAAACATACAGGGTTCCACAGGAGTAGCACGTATGCCTGGCATGCTAGGGGCAATAGACTGCACCCATGTGGCCATCCAGCATATCACCTGGCCCTGAGGGGCACATATAATAATCAGAAGGGCTATGCTAGCATCAACTGCCAGGTGGTGTGCGATGCCAGGCGCATAATCAATGTCTGTGCCACGCACCCTGGAGAGCACACAATGCCTTCATCTGGCACCAGTCGGCACTGTGCCACAGATTCAAGAGGGGACATCCTCACTGACCACTTAGTGGGTGAGTATGCAAACCACATGGGCAAACTTATGGCTAGAGAGGGCATGGTCAGAGATGACATGGGCAGTGGCCTACATGGCCCCGGGGCAGGCGTGCTGATCACCAAGCCTAACCTACCCTCTACACAGAGGTGACAGTGGATACCACTCTGTCCTGGCCACTATGCTGGTGGCCCATATTCAATGCAGCAGCTACAATGAGACACATGCCACCACATGTAATGTCATCGAGAGGTGTTCGGTATGCTGAAGGCACATTTCTGTTGCCTGGACACCTCCGTTGGTGCCCTACAGTACAGCCCCTCAAAGGCCTGTGCGCTATTCCTGGCCTGTTGCATCCTGCACAACATGGCCAATGAATGTCAGGATAGCCGTACAGGTGAAGAGGACAGCGATGGGGACGATGAGGCCGCGGTGACAATGGTGATGGGCAGCCCCTTGGGTGATGTGACCCCGACTCTCCGGCTGGCACAGCTGCACCAGGACACCATCACAGAGGAGCATTCCAGCCAACCCAGGTAAGTCATGGGGCCATGTGGAAGCCATCAGTGGCAAAGGCACAACCCACAAACATGCATGGACACACACCAGGGGTACATGCTGTCAAGGGAAGTGGATGGCATGGAACCCACACACCACCAGGATGGGTGAGGTCTAACATAGCATGCGGTCAGACACACACACACACACACACACAACTCACCAGACATGCACAAAGGGTAGGAAGCACGCCCGACCCAGAATGCCACCCTAATACACATGTCACAGACCACCACGCCCAGTGCCTGTCATTGTGCGTGTGTCAGACACTGGCACCTTTGCACACTGGCATACAGCACAATGCAGGCATCATCATGCACACACAACTGCGGACAGCAGCCGGGAGGGTGTGCAGATGGACTGTGTGTGTGCATGCAGGGCCAGGTACCCACGTGCATTGCCCGCTGAATGACACAATGCACACAGGGCAGCATCAGACAGTAGCCGTGCTGGGAGACAGGCCAGTCATGCGCCACAGTACCACAGCTGCCACGGATGCATGGGCAGCCCACTGAGACCCGCCAGCAGTGACAGGCTGACCACTGGCCTCATGGGGCAGCACCGACGGTCCCCCAGGGTTCCACTGCATGAGCAGCGACCATGCCGGCACAGGGATCTGCAGCACACCAAACATGCCTGCGCCAGGCGTGCTGGGATGCCCACAGCTTAACCCGGTGTCGACAAGGGATGGTTTCACATGGCCGCGGGAACAGGGGTGGACAGTGCACTGCGTGGTGTCTGCGACGCATGGGCAGATAACTGTGTGCCCATTGTGGCCATGACAGCAGTGAATGCCTGTGTCTGCCTGTCAATGGCAGTGGTCACATCCTCCGCCAACTGGTCCATCCTGCCAAGAGCAGAGCGGTGTCTCTGCTGCAACACTTCTCTGCCTGGTGCAGAGTCGCACTCAGTGCATCCACTGCCATCACAAGCCACATCTGCTGATTGACTGATGCTTGCAGTATGTGGGTGTGCTCATCAGAGGTCATCTGCTTGATCGGCATGCTGTCCCTCAGGGTGTTCGCGGCCCTGATGCTCATCACCACTTGAGGGTGGGCGCTGCATACCAGGGCCAGGCCTGGACATGTCCACAGGTGGTGCACTGATGCCACCCCTGACACTGTACCCCCATGCCCACTGGCCAACTGCTGATGCTGCCCCTCTGGCTGCCACTCCCAGGGCTCAATGGTGCCGCCGCAGTGGCTGCAACAGTCCCACTGTCCTGTACACACACCAGTGCTGCCCCACCCGTGTTGACAGGCACAGGCTGGGACTGTGATGACACGCAGGCCTCCACGGCGGCACCACCCACAGCCATGGCCGTGATGTAACCTGCTGTGTGGCCATCCTGTGACACACACGTGTCACTGCCCATGACGTTAGCAACATCATCATCAGTGACGGATCTGGCACCAGCCCGAGTCTCAGCATGCTGGTATCCATGGCGCTGGCACGCTGGGACATGGGCAGGCCTCCTCCGCACCTACTCCACCAACATCAGTCTGAATGTCCAGGCGTGCCCACTGTCACCCTGACCCATGTATTCCTGTGGAGGTGGATGGCCTCCTCCATCTCCATGTGACCGGCCTCAGTGGAGAAGCCCACCACGCTGACCCATGCAGATGCTCAGAGCTGTAAGGGAAAACAAAGTCGCATCACTGCATGTGACCTACCTTGTCCCCCAATAGACAGACCATGACCTACCATGCAGTGATGGGCTACCACCCGCCTGGAATCTACCACCGGAACACCTCAATGGTGCAATGCTGCATGCTGCCAGCAACCCGCCCTCCTGTGGGGTCGAAGTAGCACCTCCGGCTGTCTCCCACCTGTCGCAGACCGTGCTGCCCTGATGGCAGCCACCTTCTCCTTAATCCTCCACCTGTCTGTGCCCATCTTCTCTTGCACTCCTGCATGGAGTGCTGGTGGCTGCCATGCAGGTTTACAGCACGTGCCACCTCCTCCCATGCAGCAGCATGGGCCTGTGGTGTTCCCTGGCATCTGCTGAGAAGCGGCTTCTGGTCTAGGTGGCCTTGAACAGGGCATCTGTCTCGGCCTTAGTGAAATTCAGCCTCCTCTTCCTCCCACGACTCTGTTTCTATTCCTCCACAACATGCTCGGGTCATGATTCAGCCTGTGAGAATGACAGGTGTTACCTGTGATTGTGCAGTCCCATGCATGTCCCAAAATTCACAGTCCACACTCCCCAAACAGCATGCAACTCACTGCAATAGACTGCAGTAACTGACTATGGCCAGTGCAGACCAATGTTGCACTTTTATAAGCAACCCATACAAATGAGGTGAGGCGCATCTTTAAGTGGATGCAAATGCAGTGACTGCACCACTGAATGGCTGATTAGTTGATTTGCATATGCTGGCTGAATATTGCGCTTGTTGCGCTTTTGCACAATTGTGTTGAACGCGGCTGAGCCAAGGGTGCAGTTCTGTGACATGCGTGGTACACACCTAACCGCGCATGCCTGAGTTGATGATGCAGGTGCCCGCCATGCTGCTGATGTGCTATGCAGGAGGCAATGCGGGCACAGCCACCATTATTGCCAGTGGTGCTGGCGCTGTTCAGCTATATTGCGCTGTGGCGCTGGGGTGTCGTAGGCTCGCACTGGGGCAACAGCGCGGTAGGCCACTACAGGAGGTGGCACACAGGCACCCAATCACGCCACACGCATTGGGTTCCAGTCGGCGCTGTGGCTGTCCGCCGCCAGAGACCCTTGACCCTGTGCCCGACCTTTGCCCCCTAGGCGCCATGCATCGAGGCATGGGTGCACCACTATCGTGCTGTTTGGTGACAGCATGATAGGGAGTGGCAGCTGAACCATGCAGCATCTGCACATGGCAGGACTGTGCTGCAGAGTGCCATTTTGACTGAACTGAGCAGCAGAGATGGCGCGGAGGTGTGCTGTGCAGTGGAGCCAGGTGGAGCTGGCAAACCTTGTTGCCATTGTGGAGCCACATGTTGGGCCTTTATTTGGGAGGCACCCTGGACAGGGCCAGGAGTCAGGTGTGGCAGGAGGTGGCGGACGCCTGGAGGAGGCCACCAGTATGGGCGGATGGCAGAGCAGTGCCACCACCAATATGGGGACCTGAGGCAGAGGGACCCAGACCTGCTTGCCACCCTGGGCATGTGCCAGGAGGGGCATGGTGCCACGCCAGGTAGGTGCAACATCCATACACTTTTATCGCCCATACGGGTATCACAGTGCATGTGTCCGCACATGGGGGCCATCCGTGCTGGCCGTGGTGGTGTTATTGGGGTGTGAGGTGGGTGGATCTGGCTGTGTGGGATTACACACACATGGGGGGGCAGGGGAAATTGCTACAGGATTGTACTGATATTCCTCTCTCCATGTTTTGCACCTTAGGGCCCACAGAATGCCAGCAGGCCAGAGACCAGAGGCACCGCCTGGAGGAGCAGCAAGCCAGGAGGGGTAATGATGGTCAGCGCACATGGACCACCCTGATGATGGTGAGTGCCTTACATCCATGATTACTATTGCATGCTGTATAATTGGGCGGGCAGCGGGCATGGCCACCATCCAGTAGCACCACTGCCATGCACACAACTTGTTACAGTCAGCACTGTCCAGTGGCACTGCATGTCGGGAGTGCATCAATGGTGGTCCATGCATGCACCTGGCACATGGCTGTGGCACTGCCTTCACACCGCTACAGCCAAGTCACTGTGCGGCCATGGTGGTGCTGTGCAGGACATGGGCGGTGGGTGTGCAGTGGTCCACTTGGCTGTGGCTGCCTGGGTGGGCAGGTCTTGTGGACACGGTCACTGTGGGTGGTCACACACCATCACAGGGGCATGTCACATGGCTGCATAGCCATGCACAATGGTGGGCTGCAGGGGATGGACAGTCACACCTATTGACTCTGCTCCCTCGTCCCTAGGTGGCCAGACTCTCCAGCATATTCAGAGGGACATTCAGGAGCTGCTGCAGGTTGGGAGGGAGACTTTGAGCTCTGAGGCACATCCAATGCCACGGGTGAGGAGGAGGAGGAGGAGGTGGAGATCCCATCGGCGCCAGGAGAAAGAGGACCAGGGTGGCCTGTGATGTCCCCATGCCCCAAATACCATCTTCCACCTTTGACTCACCCTCACACCGTCTTCCCTCTCCCATATGTTTCACCCCTGCCATTACCGCCCCACCTGTTATGTGGCCCTCCCCACCATTATATATAGTTTTGTATATGGTTTTACTCTACATAGTTTTAATACATACATTTTATTATAACAACTGTGGTGGTCTCTGATTTGCAGCAGACTACAGGTGCTCAGCTGCAGTGGTGTGCATGGCATCAGGGTGGTGCACCCATGGGCGTGTGTGTGTATGTGTGTGTGTGTGTGTGCAGAGGTGTACCACCTATGGTGTGGACAGGGGATCAGTCACTGTCTGTGGTTTGTGTGTTTCACTCTGTGTACTGGATGCCTGTGTGCAGTGGTCCATGGGCCCTGCACTGTGTGCATGGCACCCCTGTCAGACCGTCCATGGCCTGTGCAGCTGACACCCTTGCATGTCTGTGATATGCACGGTCTGCTGGCATGTCAGTGGTGGCTGTCCATGCTGGATAACAACTGTACCCGGCACAATGCCAGGTTGACCGCCATCACCAGTATGGTGCATGTCTGCCTCGAGTGGTGCTGTAGGCCTCAGCTGTTGTTGTCCCCGCATCCATGCTGTCACTTGTGTCTGTTGCAGGGATATACCAGTGTCTGTCACTTGTGCTCCGCAGCATGCTGGTGGCATACAGCTTCATGGTCAAGCGTGGGGTGGCTGGCACACCTGTGCAATATAGAGGTGCTGGCCACGTGTACACCCTCAGCCGTGGCCACTCGTCAGTACCTGGTTGACCCACTACTGTGTCCCTGTGTTGCTGTACTCTTGGGTATGGGTGGTGTTCTGTCCATGCACTGTGTTGCATCCTGTGTGGTGCATGCCTCCATGCTACTCTGTGCGTGTCTGTGCTGGCTGTTGTGGCCAGTGCTGGATGGGATGTGTCCTTGGGAGGGTGTTCAGGATGCTGTACCACTGGAGGTGGGGTCTGGGGCATGCCCTGTCACATGTGGGGTAACTCATGTGCTGACACATGGTCAGTCTCTCACCTGTGACCTTGGGGGGACGGCAGGATGGCACTGTGTATGTATCTGTTGCATCACTGTCTGCTGCCGCCCGCTGCAGGGTGTCTATGGTGGGGCTGCCTTGCATGGCTCCAATGGTACACAGGGTTGCATTGTCACAGTGGGGTGGTGGCATGCATGGGGTGTCCTGCACTGTTGGGTGCTACTCTTGGGCAGGGGTATGGGGATCATGGTGCAGGCGTGCTCTGCATTGGTGGGATAGGTGTGGTACGGGGTGGTCAGCCATCCTTGTGTGCTGGTCACAGCTTGCCAGTGGGTGTGATGGGGCACCATGGCCCGGCTGTGGGTTGGTTGCTGGTATCCATTGGCGGTGGTTATTCCAGCTCTCTCCCAGTTGTGCAGTGCATGGGGTGGGGGATGATGTCTGTTCTGCTGTGTGTTCCTCTGCCCATCTGTGGTATGGGTGGTGGGCCCCTGCATCCCTGGTTGTGCTGTTCCATGCTGCTGCCCTGCTGCTGGGGGCATCCTGGTTGCCACTATGGTGCATCTGGACTGCTCAGCTACACATCCCTTGTTGTGCTATGGTGCATCAGATATGTTCAGCTTCACCTCCCAAGTTAAGCTATGGCTGGGTGGTGCGATACTTAGTTGTCAGCCGTGAAGTAGCATGCCAACTCTCCTGCGCAGGTTTTTTGAATATTATGTCTGCAATGGGCGCAGTGGACTTGCACTTGCTCCTGCTGTTGAGCACTTTTGGGCACAGTTTGAATATCTGGGCCTATGTTTTAGTATATAAATGTTTAAGAAAAACTTGTGGCTCTTACTGTAAATTAAAATACTGTGTCTATGTTTTCCTTGGGAGATGTAGTTTCACTTGTTGTCTCCTTCTGAGGCCCCAGGTGGCTCTGATAATCATTTGTCCCAAAGGTTTTTAAGTCAGTTTGAAGGCATTAAAATCTTCTGTTCTCCTAGTCCTTAATAAAGGCATTAAGTGTCTTCTGTTCTCCTAGTCCTTAATAAAATGCAGGGCTCCACAACTTAACAGACTTGTTCTGTTGCTTGATACAGGTCCTAAACTAGTGTGTATTGTTACATCATGATAGAGTCACCTCATGCCCCTCTCACATGAATAAAAAAAGTTGGGGTGGATCTTTAGGAGCTTCTCGGTGGAGGGGTGGATCTTACTCCAAAAAAAAAGCTAATGCTGCCTCCCACTACTCAGGTTCCAGTTTTTGTACCACCTATTTAAGAAAGAAAATAGTACCCTACAATCATTGACTAAACATGAAAGTGTATTTATTTGAGGGCAGGAAAACATTGCTTGGTGGAGGTAAGGTGGAAGAGACTATTTACATCATCAGTCAGTTCCATGGGCAGAAAACATGACATTACTTCTTTGTATATGCAAAACGTCTGCAGGCTATGCCTACTGCAGCTATAAAAGATAGGTTGGGGAACAGGGAAACAAAAGAAGGGTAAAGTGTGACCTTGAGTGAAAAGTTAATTTCAATAGTTAAAGAGGTAGGTCCAACATAAAACAATAATTTCAGAAAGGGATGCCCCAAATAACCACCACAAAAACATATGATGCTAAAAATTACAGCAAGGTGGGACAAAGAAAAAGGGCAGGAAGGAATTATGGAGTGGGGCAAAGGACCAAGATAAATAACTGGTAAATACCAATTGAAAAATTCTTAAGTAAAGGAATCACAATGTCACATTAAGCATAAGAGGATACAGTAAAACATAAAGGGAGGGAGGACAGGAACATAATGTAAAAGAAAAGGAAGGGAGGAAAATGTAATGGAAAAAGTGGCAAGTACAAGGTAAGTGGATCAAATAATGTGGAAATACAAGGACGGTAAAATTATGCAGAAAGGATGGAAAGGATCCCACAGCAATACAGAATTAATTCCAGAATAATGCTGAAACCATAGTCTAGCAAGAAATATGGGAAATATAGGACATATACATTATTCCAAGACAGTGTAAAAGACAGGCAAAACACAAAATTCACAGATACATCTCTAGCAATCAGACACAGCACAATAATTCAAAGGGAATACATACAATGTGGGAAGGCAATGAGAAAGTCATTATTAGAAGACTCTGTAAAAATTGGTGTCAGCCATACAAATAAGTAAGATATTAGGTTTATAGGAAAGGTATAATGCCAATACAGTCATTCAGTCCTACAGACTGTAGGGCTCTAAGACTATATCCAATAGGATTCCTTTGGAAACAGGCTGTTAGTATGGTTAGCACCCCTGGGGATGTTGCAGTGTGTCAAACCACAGCATTTAATATGTTGAAGGCTGCTGCCATCGAAAGTTGTAAAGATGCAAAATAAGTGGTGTATTAGTAGTAGCTGCAGTAATAGAATGTATATGTTCCTGTCTCATGCTACATAAGGGACATATAGTGCATCCTACATACATTTTTGTCATGTACATTTATCACATACACTACACTGGATGTATAGCAACTGGTAAATTGTTTTATGTGATCTAGATACTGCATATTGGGGGTTTGAATGTAGGACCTTAAGGCAATAACTGCAAGTATTATGCAAGCAACAGGTGTAGTTGCCTAGTGGCCTCAGTGGTAGCCCTGTCGGTTTGGGGTCAGGTGCAGCTTGAGTGAACATGGCACTAGTAAACATGTCTCCTAGGCTTTAGAAGCAGTGTAGTACTGGAACGCTCACATAGTGCATTGTCACTTAAAAGTACAGGCCAAAATGTATTAATGACAGAAGCAATGGATGGTGCTAGGTAGTAAATGGAACTAAAGTAAACATTTTATAAAACATGTTGTGCAGAGTGTTTTGATTTGCATGTGTGGTCCTAGTGTGTCCTTCCCTTTGTTTGCTGTAAGTAGTTTTTAGTTTCCTCTAGTTTTGTGGTCCTAGGGATCTTCATGTTTGCATTTTTATAACTCTTCTCTTTCCTGTGATGCCTCTTGTTCCATGTGACAGTGATGTGTCCAGGACCATTCATTCAACAAGAGTTATTTTTTTGTGAAGTTTACAGCAGTAGAACTGTAATTTTAAGTAACTCTCCTTTTCCATGGAGCTCTATTGAAGCTAAATGTACAGATGGCAAACACCTGAGGAATAATTGAGTGGGCTTTTCTGTAAGGAAACATAGTCTTTACTAATTATAGCATTGGTGACTAGGGTGATTGTGTGCTTTTTATGGTTGTGTGTAGTTTGATAAAATGAAAAGCTTTAAAGACAAAACATTCACTGCTGCTGGCTAGACCTAGACACATACCTAGAACACAGAAAGTTTGGATTAGAAGGGTTATTTAATTGAAACCAGAATATCAGGCTGCTAAAACGAGATTGCTGCTGCAGCAGCTATTTATCTTCTGACACTTTCTCAGTCAAAGGCTTCAAAAAACAAAGAAGAATTGGTACTGCTGGGGGAGGAGAGTGAAATGTTAGCCACATGATTTAAGGTATAAGGTGAATGTTTATTGGTATTACACTTATTTATTTATTTCAAAAGTTTCACTAGGAAAGACATACTGAGCTGAAAAATAGCTTGTTTCAGATGCATCCGTGGGGGGAGGGGAAGAGTGGTGTAAGAACAAATGAGAATAATAAATTATACAATAAAACATAATACAGAGATACAATTAAAACAGTACAAAATGAGGTTCATCAGACAGGCAAAATTATAGGCTAAATTTGTTTAGGGACAGGGTGAGGATCTGTCTAGTAGGTTCAATCAAGAGTACATTTCAATGATGAGGGGCCCAGGGATGGGGTGCTGAAGAAAGGCACGCAGATGTGAGTGAGGAAGGGAAAGTGCTGAGCAAGTGGGGGAGGAAGAAGAGAGGGAGAGGGAGGAGGGTTGATGAGGGCTGGTTAGGAGGAGAAGAAAGAGGGAAGAGGGTAGAGTGAGGAGTGGGGAAGGACTGTGACTCAAGGGCAGGCACAGGAGGGAGCGGTGTGGTCATGGAGCATAAAGATGAGACAGCACTTGGAAGAGGCAGAGCAAATGTTTAGGGAAAGGTTCCAAAGTTTAGGAAAGTGGAAACAGAAGGCAGCCTGACCAGTGAGGGATTTCAAGAGGGCGTGAAAGAATGATAGCTGGAGTTATGAAAGGAGTTTGAGGAGGATGGTGGGGAGGGAAGGAGAGAATTAAGTTAAGGGGAGTGGGTGACCAGCCAGAATTTTGAGATAAAAGTGGCACAGTGGATTAGGTGGTGGCTTTCCAGGGATGGGAGTTAGAGGGCAGAGTATAAGTAACAGTGGTGAATTCAAGGCAAAGTGGCAGAAAGAGTGAAAGAGGGATTCCAGTTTGGCCAGGGTGGATTTTGGGCAGCACTGTAGACAATGTCACCATAATCAATAATGGCAAAGATAATTTTAGTTTTGATATCTCGCTAGCAGGAAGTGGGATGCAACTTTTGTTCCTATATAGTGCGCCAACCTTGGGATGAAGTTTTTATGTATAGTATCCACATGCTGTGAAAAATGAAGGTGCTGGTCTATACATACTGTGGTCGGCGCAGGTCACCAGTGGACAGTTCACTTACTGGTCAGGTAATGTAGCACAAAAGAAGCTCACTTCATAATGCAATTTTATTTCACTTCTTCAAAGTTTCTTCAGAAACAGGACAAATACATCACAGCACATTGATTCAATAGCAAAGAAATATAACTGTCCCATAAATTAGACAAAGTTTAACACTTTGGAGCTAGTAACAGAGCTCCTGGAGTCCTACTTCTCAGAACCGAAAACCTATCTAACTAAATTCACTCACATCAGTCCTTTTATACAGGTATAGCCCATGTGATCTATTTAACTCCACTCACACCTGATTCAAAAACATCTTTTAATTCACACACATTTATTACATTCTACACATTTATACAATCATTTACTTTAACTATGTCATCATCTATGTTGTCCATAGAATTTTATGTTTATCCTGGCTGTTTTCAGACAGCACTGACCATCCAAGCACCACCCTCATCAGAAGTACAGCTTAAAACTGCAGAACAAACGACCAGTCTGCATTATAGCTGTCCCACAAAGGGAAGTGGTGCAAAGAACACATCAGTCTACATGCTAGAATTCCAAGAAAACCCACAGAATATGTCTCCACAATGTAAGTGAGCAACCCACCAGTAACAATCACTCTTTACTGTTTAAATCTCCCAATATCCTTTAAACTGTATACTGTGAGCTCTTCCCTGTAGCTAATTACTTTAAATAATACTTAAAGGGATTTAGAACTGTATACCTTTTAATTATTTAGAAGCATAAACCCAGTCATTTAAAACACAGACCCATTCTACCTAATTTAAGAGCTCAGAAGCTACACTATTTCAAACACTCTAACAGCTTCACTTATTAAAGTGAAGGGAGGGGACCTTCTACAAAAGGAGTTCAATCTGCATTGTGAACTGAAACACTTATTTTAAACTAACAGCCCTAGAAACACTAGAGCACTTAAAGCATTAATAACGCTAACGCCCTGTGCACATTAGAGCTGAAGATTTGCACCGTTTAAAAACATTTTAAAATGTTTTAAACTCACCACAGCAGCCCGTCCAGATCAGTCTTCAACCGAGTTTTAACCGGTTATACCACAGCCGACTCCCGTCCGCATCTGCCTCCAGTAACGTTTAAAATGGGTTCTCCACGACTGCTAACACGCTTCCTGGAGGAGCAATAGCAGACACCGCCCACACCACAGGGTAACATGCTTTCTCATCAAACCGTTTTTAAAACGGACTTGAGACTAGCTCCAGCAGGGTTTAAGCACGGTTTCCTAACACGCTTGAAACTGTGCTTAAATACAGGTGGGCATCATAGCTTATGCTTAGTTAAAACGCTTTTAAGTTAATCTTTAAAACATTTTAACTAGCCTGATATGTGTTAGGGCCTATGAAGCAAACAGCTGAAATTAACAAATCTACCTTTTCACTGCTTGCTTTCCTTGTTTAACCCACTACAGGATTGCTTTTTAGATTCAAAATAGGGCATAATTTCTTCCTTTAACACAGAAGCAGTCTTCCCATTTGAAGACAAAACACCTGTCCCTCTCATTTAACCCTCAGGCAGCATGAACAAGGAAGACCATCAGGGCAAAGCAAATCTTTACTTGTAATTTAAGTGTTTGGGCTGGCAGTTACACTCTCACAGACACTGGCTTGCCCTGAAACACCCACTGGATTCAGCATTTTTATCACTAAGCCTATACAGGCTCTCAAACAACAAGCATTTCTGCATCCATCCTGCTGAGCATATACAAGTTCCCAAAAGCAGCATTTAAATGCAGCCATGGAAATACCTCAGCAAAGGCATGTTACTTTAAAACCTGCATACTTTTTATTTTACTATCATTTCCACTACCTATCCACTATTAAATGGTGGAAATACTTTTAACCAGCGTACAAGACACATACACGCTATCAAACAGAAATACAATATCCCACTGAGCAGTAGCTCAGGAAGCAAATGAAGAAACAGCTCCCATTACCAATGGAAGGCAGCATAGCAACCCTCACAGAGGCTTTCTCGTATTTACTGTCAGCTCTCATCCTAAAAAAGGGGGATACAAACCTTTGACCATCCCTTACTATAACTACCCTTCCCTTTACTCTACCTAAAGCACCTTGGGTTATAAATCAAGGCTATACCAAGCGCCTTCATTACATTTTAAGTTTTTACTGTCACAATATTTCCACAGGACTGCTACTCGTTTACTCACTGAATAAATGCAGCCTGAATATATAACCAGTAAACTGCACCACTAGGAAAAATCTCAATCCCAAGACTTTTCTCCACCTACTAGCTTCTACTATATTTATTTTTCAGTTTTATTCTTAAAAAGTATACCTTACGTTGCAGAGCACCATTTTCTCTGAACTCTTTCCAGGGCTACTACCTATTTTTCTGGCCCCCCTACTCATCACAGGAGCACCCTGCTGACACATACCCAAGGTACCTAAATGAGGGTACATCATTGCTTGTGACCCCATCAAGGGTGTGGAAAGAGGGAGAGGTGGGAGCCTGGAAAGCCTCAGCTTAGTGACAAAGGTCGTGGAGACCTTTTTTGGCATTTAGGATAGCTGATTTGACTTGAACCATTGCTGGACATTGTCAAAATCATGTTGAAGCCTGGCCGTTAGCTCAGAAGGGAGAACCGGAGGTAAAAGGACCATATCATCTGTGTACATGTGGATAGATGTAGATGAGCAGGTACAGGAAGGTTATTTAGGAATAACAAGAAAAGTAGTGGGCCCAGGGACAGAGTCTTGGGGACTCTGTTGCAAATTGGGTGGGGTTTGGGAATAAGGACTCACCAATTCTAACTGATTGAGATCTACCCACTTGGTAAGAGTGGAACTAGTTAGTTGTGGAGTCTGAGAGACCCACTGCTTGAGCTTGTCAAGGAGAGGATGAGAAATGGTGTCAAAAGCTTTGGTCAAGGTGACAAAGAAGTCAGAGTGAGAAGGCCCTTGTCCATGTCTGTGTGGATGGAGCCAGTGAGCTAGAGGAGGTGGTGGTGGAGGTGTTTGTGGAAACCAGACTGGAAGGGGTGAAAAAGAGGAGGCGTCAAGAAGGAGAGTGTTGACTTATATATATTGGCTTATATAGATACCAATTAAATTATGGATCCCAAAATGCAGAAAAAGTGCAAAAAGTTTTGATTTTATTTTTAAAACCATCATGACATTTTTCATGTCAATATTTAAAAAGTATATCAATATACTTCACCATTATGAAAGAGTACATCACTAACATTTATTTTCCAAAACAGTTCTGTCATGATGTAAATATGTACATCGATATATTGTAGCTAGAGAAAACTGCCTGATTTTATGTTGAATTACTACTGTTGCGTAATAGTGACACTATTTCTTAACAGCTGGACTCCAGGCTTTTGTTTTAAAAATAAGTACTTAGCACCAACAGTTCCAGAGTTAGACCTTTCAAGAGATATTTTCTTTAAAATGTGATGCCTTTGGAACCGATAGGGCTAGAGAGTTCATTTATTTTTAAATCAAAGCTTGAGTCAAGTAAATATCTATATACATGTATCACTACAATGGCCATATAACAATATAAAAACATAAAATGTTTCATATCAATATAAAAAATAAAATGGTTCACTGCATTTTTAAAGTTCTGTTATTTCTAAAATATATCGACATGTATATGCACGTAGCAACACAGGAGAACTGTATTAACTGTTCAAATCTTACAGCTTTCAAAATGTAGTTTCAAGCATTATAAAATATCATATAAGATTATTTTGAAATGGTCTGAAGATACTAGGGTTATTCTGTCTAAATGTAAACACATTCTTTGCTAGTTACTCTCTGAATCAATGATCCTGATGTATCACTATTACATGGGACAGGAGACATAGGAAAGAGAAGAGCCATACAAAATGTGTACATGGAGATCTCCAGGGGCCATTAAACTAGAAGGCACATTTATATATATATATATATATATATATATATATATATATATATATATATAAAAGCCTCTTACAGCAAACAAAGGAAAAGACAGACTCGGAGTACACCTACAATCAAAACACTCTTCACGGCATTTTTTGTTTGTTTATAAATTTTGACTTTAGTTCCCTTTAAATTCTGTCACAAACACCATACATTCTGAGGTTGAGTTTCGTTTGGGATGTGGCCAAAGCAAAGTATGTCTTTTAAGGTGTCTAGCTCTGTTTAATGTCTTTTCAGTGCTGTGGTATCGATAGCTTTGTTCCAAATAATGAGTTTTCACTCAAATGCATGTGATTCAAAAGCAGACAAAGTGGCACAATTCCAGTGGAGTGCATGAATTGACTATAGGGAATGGCCAGTTTGAGGTGATGGGGTGGGCACTTCAGCCTGAAGATGTGTTGCCAGAGGAAGGCTTCCTACAGCATTCAGTTTGTATTGCCTCCTTAGTGCGGATATGAACATGATATCAAGGATTGTAATACTCTCTGAGCTGACATTCAAGCAGCTGAGGTTCAAATTATTATTTTTCAAAATGTAGTGGATTTTTTAGCTGTAGTGGATTCCTCTCCCAGACAATTAATATATTGTCACTGTACATACCACTGAAAATAATCTGGGGTTTAGGTACGGGTTCTGGTCCATGTTGAATATCATGGCCCCACCACACCCCAAAAGAGGCGGTGTGGAGGGGCATGGTCCCCGTGGCCATCCCAAAAGTCAGGACAAAGAATTTGTTATCAAAGTAAAAAATCAAGACAGCATTAACTCAGTTACTCCAATATGAAATCACATGGGAAGATGGATGCCACATCAGAATTACTAAAAAATGGTGTAATGTCATTATGCTCAGGTGAGGCTGTATGGATACATATAGTGAAAAATGGCAACAAAACTAAGGTAATTGGAAGAGCAGACCAACCTCTCAAGTTTGTGAAGCACATTCATCCTGACACAAGTGTATGCAGTGAGTTTGACAACAAGCTGTTGTAGCAAAAATAGAAAAATAAAAAATATGAAATATTTTTCAATAAAGAACCTTGTGTCAAAGTGATAGGCCTGTCGTGGGGGTGGGTGGGGTGATGGTCTGGTCTTTATGTGCTTTGGGAAAATATTTAGTACAGGTATCTTAGGATTTTTCAACACTCATAAAGATCACTCCTTTACTGAAATGACACTTGCTTCACATGCTGCAGTCGAAAAAAATGAATCTTCCACTTGTAATATGGGGTAGGATCTTCTTGGAGCTGTTTGTAATTTTCTTCAACAGGTAGCAGTCTGTAGCTCTCATTTGCATAGTTCTCTTTGTGCATAACTACAATTAGGTGCCCTTTATAGCTTGTTTAATCTCAATCAATCTCTCTCTCTATATATATATATATATAAATTATATATTATATTATATATAATAATTAAAGGTCTTTATCACTTGCTGCTCTTCTTGTGTTAAATTTTGTGGGAAGTGAGGTCATTTGTTATTGACTAGTTTCTACTTCCTGCAGAACTATCCTTTGGTAGGTAACCAAAGCAGGTGATATTGAGGCAGGAGGACAAAAAGTGGATAACTGTGTTCAGTGTTGAATCTGTGAGATATGGAATAGCATCTTGGTTGTTCTCATTAAATAATTCTGTCAAAGTGTCAAGTCCGTAGAAAATCTGAGTTAATATTTATGACTCAGAATCATTGTTAGAGGTTGATCGTAATGTCTGTCCATGTGGAAAACACAAGTTGACAAAGAGTCTGTGAAGATTTAATTTTCTAAAAAATTCCTTAAATCCACTTAGATATTGATTCGCCTCACGCGAGACCATTCCTGCTTTGCCTCTCTCAGCAGGAACAATCACCCTGCAGTGTGGGCTGTTCTTAGAGGACTTCGGCAAACATGTTGGCTACACCCTTAATTAAGGCAAGACTGAAGTTCTGAGCTTTTATTATAAAACCCTCACAATGAATTACCCAAATGTTTCCCTTGACTGAAAGCCACTAGAATGAAATATCTGGGGACAAATATTACAAAACACATGTCCCAACTATTTAAAGCTAACTACTCCCTCTGATTAGTCAACTGCAAAAGGATTTGGAGAAATGGTCCATAATTAATCTCCTACTCCCAGAATACTGACTGTCTCGATGAACATACTCCCCAAGATTTTTATACCTATTTCAATGACTCCCACCTTTATCCTAAATCCCACTTTTAAAACTGGCACAGAATGCTCTCAAATTCATTTGGGATAACAAAAGACCTAGAATAAAACTCCACATTCTCCAGACACACAAACTAAAGAGTGGTAGATCCTCCCAAACCTTGAAGATTATTTCTTAGCGGCACAGCTATGGACAGCCTTATTATGGTCAGTCCCTACCAGGCTAAATGGAAAGAGATGGAATGGGGTGAGGAGGAGGAGGATCAGGGCCTCCCTTAGAGCTAGAACAATGAATCCCACAGATAGGGAGGTTGCCAGGGTCCCAGTTCTCTCAGGAGTCAGAGACACACTTAAAGCAACTCATAGAGCTTGGCAAAAATTCAGACTGACCTCATCCCTTTGGCCCTTGAGATAATAATAATAATCTTTATTTATATTCGCCTTTCAAAATCAAGGTGCAGGACATATTTAAAATAAGTTCACAATAAAACATCATGATAAAATAACTAAAACAGGTTCAATCAATCCATCTCGACACCATCCCCATATGCCTTATTCCATAGAAAGGACTTCAGTGCTTGTTTAAACCCCCACAGTCATGCATCTCTAATCCAACAGGGTAGAGAATTCCAGAGGGTCGGTGCCACGAACATAAAAGCTCAGGCCCCAGATTTTAAAACCACCTCGAATCTCCAGCAACCCCTTGCTGGCCGAGCAGGAGCAGTCCGAGATGGTTCAATCAATCAATCAATCAATCAATCAATAGCTTTATTTATCCAGGGTACCATTGAGCAAGCTCATTTACAAGGTGGACCTGCGGTCCTACAGTAATAATACAGAAAGACAAGTTACAATAGTACAAACAGTAAAAATAGCTGCTATTATAGTAAATATGCACATTTACAGGTAATATACATTGAATATAGAACTACAAAGAATCGTGGATAATGAACTTGTGATGTATCCAAGCCCAAAAACTGTGCATTTTGTAGTGGGAAATGTTAGGAGAGGGTAGGCATACCAGATAGAAGATATCAAGTGCATAATATAGGGAGAGGTGGGAATAGGGTGCAAGCGAAGAGGACCCAATTGTTAGAGCAGAGTGAGGGATTAGGAGGGCGGAGGACCATACGAGAAGCTTCAGTGAGTTTTGCCCCAAAAGTGGAGACATATGGAGGAGAAAAGCTGCCGTTGTACTAAGTGCAAGAGGAGGAATATAGTAGCAGGGCATAACTGCCAGGTCCTGGAGTTGGGGCAGAGGAGGTGCTGGATGGATGAGGGACCGAATATTTTTGGGCGAAAAGCGATAATTATCCCCAAGTGTGGTAGCATGTGCTAGAATCAGGCTGCAGCTGTTCAGAAGTCAAAGAATAAGATATGGGAGTTTGGCAATAAATCCTATGGATCTGTTGGTGGACATGGGATCCCACATTCCTCCTCTAGAAGGACCATGCCTTCTGCAGATGGATGGGCGAGGCCTATCCCAGTTCAGTCAACTAATAACACAAGGTATTATTACAGATTTCAGTACATTGAGGGATACTTACTCCCTCCATAACTCAGACCATTTCAGGTATTTACAACTCTGTCCCCACATAACCCACTGTCAGTACCTGGACCGTGGACGCCACAAAAAGGCTCCCATTCCTGGACACCCTTCAAAATATAATTTCTGGCCTGACCTAAAAGGGCTTAATCTCTATACTTTATAAATCACTTCAGAACTGGACAGCTCTGCACTAGGGAATATTAAATCTAAATGGCTGCAAGATGGGGATCTTCCTCTATCAGAGGCTGACTGGTCTAAAATTTTCTATGTCACTACCAACACTTTCCCCTATGGCAGGAGTATGAATGAATAGTGAAGACCCAGTTCTTCCTAACCCCAGTCTTGCAAAACAAAAGAGACCTTTTCTTCCCTTGGTATGTTGGTATGTTGGAGACAGTGTGGACAGCAGACAGCCCACCATTCACACATAATTTGGGACTGCCCCATCCTCCGCCCTTTGGGAAAAGTAAACAGTATATTAGCTGAATTTTTCACCTAGACACCCCACTGAACTTGTTTAATAATATTCTGGGGTTACCCTCACGGGCCTGAAGTGCAGACTCCCTGTATATATGGGGATACTAATTGCAGCTTCCCACAAAGCAATTATTCTTAATTGGTTGAAAACCAATCCCACCTCAATTCACCTTTGGGGCAGGTAGTTCAAGGATCTCGGACCTAGAAGAGATAGCGTATAAGGTCAACCAGAAGATTCATATATACATGTAGGTGGGACCAGGTGGTAAGTGCTAATCAGATTCACATCCAGAACTTAGGACCATCCCTTCTGCAGATCCAGAACTTCATCTGCCCCTCCTGCTAAGTTAGGATCATACATAGGGCTTTTAAGTGGTCAGGCCATTTGCAGTACCTGATGAAGTCTAGTACTAGTACTTGTAGCATGAACTGCTGTATTTTAACCCATTGTAATGTAACAGATATGTATTCATGACAAGAATATGTAACAAATGTCCTTCTGTCTTACTGTTTTTTGCCCTATTATGTTAAGAAAGATGAATTAAAAAATCTAATTAGATATTAAATGGATTAAACTGATTGGGGACAAAAGTAAGCCTTTACTAAGGACTCTCAGATGAATATTGGATAGTGCTACTTGTGAAAGATTCTGACTTGGTACTCCGATTCCAGTAACTACGCATTACAGAGGGCAGTTTTCTGTGATACCTGCCAATCCCTCCTCCTCTTCTTGTTTTGTATTTTTGAAGTCAGTGGTCTTCCAAAAATCAATCTTCACCATTCATCACAGGTAGGTGGGTACAAGCCAGAGGTGCTGGACCTCACAGGAGTATAGCTTGAAGAGTTTTGAGGGAGGGCGAAATCAGAGATGGCACCACCCACGAGGCTGATGCATGACATGGCACTCATGGAGAGGCCAGTAATCTATGCTGACTCCTCCTCTCAGTTCTGTTTTTCCCAACATTGAGGTTGCATCCTGCTGCTCCATGGACATAAATCAGAGCCATAATAAGATTCTCAGTTCTGCACTGCTCTCACGACACTGCTCAGTGTCCTCTTGCGTTATTCATTTTTATTTTGGTTCTCTAGTGCGGCGCTGAGTATTTTATGTTGTTTTCATTTGTTATATTTTGTCATTGTCATGTCCGGTCAGGGGCCTAAAAATCATCACATAATGCGGCCTCCCACCAAGCATTGATGCCCCTGCTGGAAGAGGTATGGCATCCACCGACTGCCACGCACCAATGTTTTACCTGCCTGGGTTGGTGTCATAATATGGACATGTTTGAAGTGTGCTTCCTATGGACTACACACACTGGAGATCCACATGATGAAGTTGGGAGAGACCCTAACTTTCAAAGGATGCCATCACACACGGGACTTTAGATCCAGGTCCTTGGTCCCCTCCCCAGTACTGCATATACCATGGGAAAGCAGGCCTCGGGTCTCACTGAGGCAGGAGGCCAGTGTGAGGGGTCAGGCAGAAATTGGCTTCCTCCATGGGGCCAGTTGAGCACCCTCACAATCTGGTACTTTTTGGAAGTTTGGACACCCCTGGTGGCAGTGCTGCACCTATACACTTGGCCTGTGCCCAGTGGGCCTCTGATGCTGTGGTCACATACTGCCTCAGCTCCTGGCCTGTTAGTTTTGGCCATTAAGTGAGGCAGTGCTGACTGTATGTCTGGGTCCCCTCCTACTGCCACTCATGGCACTGGGAGAGTGAGTATCTCTGTGGTTGCTTCCTTAGAGATCTCCCTGATCTCTTCCTCTGCCTCAGAGCAGGTGGGTGGAGATGATCCTAGTGGCTTCTTAGAGTCGCGAGGCCTTCTAGGCCCTAATTAGAGGGCCTTTGAAGTTGTGGGAACTGGAGAACTCTCTTACTGGCTCACGGCCCCAACTCCACTTCCCGCTTTTCCTGGCAGCAGCTAGGCTCTCCTGAGGGCCAGGTCCGCTTCTGGTGGGGTGGGAGTGGGAGGTCCGGATTGGTGCTATGCTCCATGGCTCAAATTCCAGGGTCCCAGCCAGGAGCAAAGTGCTGACTCTGGCCTTCTTTCTTCCCTGACCCAATTGAGATAGCAATAGGTGGGGACAGGGGCCACCCTTGGAACCTGTGCAGCTTCGCTCTCCACCAGCGGATTCCCCTAAAGGCCTCACCTTGTCTGTCCATCCATGGTTGGGCGTTCACAGGTGGCCAGGCACGCCCCCAGGAGGGGTACCAGACCTATCTTGGAGCCCTGTCAGAGGGCCTTCTGTGGTATGCCATGGTCCTTTCCCCCCTGTCTGCCTCCCCACCTCCTCTCCCAGGTATTTATGGTCCCTTGGGGCTGCTAACTTGGGAACAATCCAGGGCATCAGCTAGTGTGTTTCCCAGTACCTTAGGGCCATGGACCAGGCAATTTTCAGCCAGAGATCTCTGCACTGCTGCCATTTGAAAGCAGCTCCTTCTCATCTCCATCTTCCTCTGCTGAGGAAGAGGACTCATCGGTCCACCTCTCTTCTGACACTGATAATACTAACATACTATTTGCCAGCAGATTAGGCCTTCTGGTCTGCCGAGTCTGCTTGAACCTTAGATCCTTAGCTGGGTGCGAGGCCCTCCCATCCCTAATGCCTCCTATCATTGAGAGATGTGCACCTGAACCACTTTGCTGTGCACAGTCCTGTCTGACCGAAACTGTCTCTCAGAGAGCGCAGATACTGACGTAACTGTCATATTTCCATGGCCTCAGCCATTTATGAAGGCAACGCGAATGCCTGCTGCTGTCCCTTTGCTCTCCCCAGCCCTGAGGGACATCCAGTATATGTATTGCCCACCCTGGGGTCTCCAGGAGCCCTGTCCCACCCAACCTCTGGTGTGGAGCTCCTAGACAGTCCTTCTGGCACCATCACCCTGAACATAATCACCCCTGAGATTGACTGTTGGAGACCCAGAGTTTTTCAGTGGCGTGCTCACTCATGTGCATTGCTGCACAGAACCCATATGGTTACCTATGGCAGGTACCTGTGGATGGCTGGGGCAGCTTCTAGCATCTATGTCAGATTGTGAGGCAACCAGGCAAACCATTAGCCTTTCTGCACAAGGCCTGGAGCTAGCAAGACATCAAGCAAGGCGTCTTACGACACCAGTGAGGTAGCTTCCAGGCTGGTGGGGAACAGTGGTCTGCATCAGTCAGACAGTATGGTTTTGCCTTTCCAGGTTGTCACTTCTAACCCAGTGAAGTGTGACTTCCTCATGCTACTGGGGCCCATTGTTTCTCCCTTAGGGTCAGGCGTAAGCTAACGGCGTACCTTCCATCTCCCAGACCAAGGGAACCTCCACCTGCCTCTGATCAGTCTTGGGTCCAGCCGGACCTGTAAGGGGCCTCCACCTCCCTGTGTTCTTCCCCACAGAAGGCTGAGGGAATAACCATTTCCTCCAGGATTGCCAACACCACCTCTGGTGGTGGGCTTGTACTCACTGACCTGTGATGAATGCTGAAGATTGATCTTTGGAAGATATGAAAATTATGTATTCACTATAATTCTTGATCTTCCAAGATATCTTCACCATTCATCACAGCTTCCTATCCACCTTCCCACATGACCAGGTTTCTGGGCACTGCCTCCTCCCTGTTTGCCTCCTCCCCCACACTTTCTGGGGGCACTTGAATGATGGTAGTCACCCCTGTGGAAATCCTGTTCTTGGCAGGCAAATAGGTTCCTACTTTCCCCATATCTCCAAGTTTCTGGGGAAGATAAACTGCTCTGCGTCTTGTCTCCTTGTTCTCTGCCTCTTAACCAAGATGTCCTTGACATATACTAAGCTGTTCAGAGGTATATTGCCCTCTTCTATCAATATTCAAGGGAACCCCCTTTCTGGGAGATCCCAGACAGAGACTATCTCTTGGTAGATATCTTCTCGAGGAGAGCTTCTTCCTGCTGGGTTGTCTGCTGTGGGGAAATTATCTGGGCTACTTAGCCCCTACTCCTTCTAGGGCCAAGGTGATAGCCCTGTCCGTGAGCCACAGTTGTTCCATTTCACCATTTTAGTGAATCTTACCCAGCCCTCCAGGTCCTTCTTACTATTGTTTCCTCCCACAGCTCCTTCTAGGAGCCAGCCCCTATCTGTCTGCCAAAGGATCCCTTCTTGGTCTGGGCAAAAGTACTCCTGTGCTCTACCCTGGAAACAGGTTGTAACCTTGTAACCAACTGCTATTGCCCCAAGTGCAAATGGCATGTCTCCCCCATGTCCCATATCACAGTAAATGGGTAATTAGACCTCTCCTTGAGGTCCTCCTCCTCTAGACATGGGTGATCTCCAGTTAATTTCTGCTTTGTTCAGCAGAAGAGTGCTTCTTCTTCAACCTCCTGGCAGTCCACTGTGGCTGAGTCTCTGCTTATGGGCTGCTGTCTGTGATCCCTCCTTCTGGACTAGAGAGCCAAAACCTACCTTTCTCCACTTGACCAGGAAGGGATCCTGTGCTTAGTCTCTCTATCTGTCTCCTTTCTTGCTTTTGCTTTCTTTCACCATAGGCCTGCCCAGAGACTCTGGTCATTGTTGACCTTGAAAGTCCCTCGCTCAGAGTTCTCTCTCTCTCTTTCTCTGGTTGACTTATGGTTTTAATTTTGCTTCTTTCCTTTCCCTGTCTCTTAGGTTGCTTGCCCCACCCTCCCTTCTTCTCTATGCAATTTTTTCCTCTCCTGTGGCCAGAGTTGGGGGAGCTGGTGTCGGTTACTGACCTCTCCACGAGCCCCATGTCATACGTTGGCCTTGTGGTCAGCATCTCCAACATTGGCTCCCCATCCTCAAAACTCTCAAGCTATATGTTCCTCATAGGGTCCAGCGCCTTGGCTTGTACCCACCTACCTGTGATGAATGGTGAGGATCTCTTGGAAGATCAAAAATTATGGTGAGATATAATTTTCATTTCTGTTAGGTTGTATTTGCCCTGTCTATCTAATATGGCTGTGCGATCTTTGCTTAGAGAATTTTCAGTGTGTAGTATTGTTATTATGAGACCTAAATTGAAACCTTCCTCTAGCACAGATCTTTGAGAGTACTTTCAAATACTGTAAATCTTGATTATCCATTGTAAATTTCTTTCTTTCCCTTTCTGCTACATCCTGTTCATTTCCTGCTAGTTTTTTCTGCAGGATGGTTTCCAAATTTTAAATTCTGGATCCTCTTATGGAAAAGGTTGTTCTATTAATATCTTCTATTTCCCAGTTAATATACCATATGCCTTCTCATCTTGTTCTTCTAATATTTGGTCTACAAATATTTTAACTGAAGTAGAGGCACACGTGGATAGTGTTTCTTCCCATCTGAGTTTGTATTTCTCCACAAAAGGTCCACCAGCTGGGGTCTTATCTAGCCTTAATCCCTTGGTGCCCAGCCTTTATTAAATGGACATGGACAACCTTTTTTGTATCATATATTTTCAGCTGAAAACCCACATTTTATGACTGCTTACCTTCTCTAAAATTCATTGATGTTGCTTTTTGTTTTATCTGCTTCCTTTATTAGTTGAGCTGAGATGCATGCTAATCTTATATTCATACTGTACCTTGTTTTGTTTAAAATTCTATATCTACTCTTACTGCATACTTCCTGAACATATAGGAACACCCTCCAAACAGTGCGGCCACTCATGATGCAATAGCTTCCTCTCCTCTCTGAATCATGAGTAGAGGTAGTATAGGGCAGTGGTTTAAGAATCTGAGCTGCAAACCTGGAGACCTAGTTTTGAATCTCACAGCTCCACTTGCATACTGTGTGACGCTGAAAAAGTCACATAATCTCCTTTGTGCTCCCAGGTCGCACCTGTAAACAAGCTTCAGCTTAGTGTGTCTCCTGGTTAAAAAATAAAAAGTAAAAAAAATAGTTGCTAGACTGTGTTCAGGTGTTCCAAGTCCAGAAAAGATGCAGTGGAGTTGACTAAGGAATGTAAACAAACACGTGTGTGGTAACACCAATATGGTTGACAGACAGTTTTAACTTTTTAAAGAAAAAATGAATCAGAATCAAACTACCAGCTACATCAGTGAACTCAACAGTATGTGAGCAGTCATAATGTGTTTTTAAATGAAGGACAATTTGAGACCTAAGGTGTTGACAGTGTCCCTTTATTATATTCTTTCTTAATGAGAGTTTGTTGCAGAATATATTAATTTCTTCTGAGTCACTCAAATTTATGAAAAGTACCTTAAGTTCTTGTGTTTGGTAGGCTTGGGGAGATTCATGGTTGTTATGTACCAAAGTTCTTGTGGCTTTGGCAGCCACATGCCAGTCTCTCAAAAGCAGGAAAATGGCTGTTTGTCTGAGTCAGCGTTGCTGAGCACCGCTTCACTGTTACTCATTTTCCGAAATATATTCTGATAATGCTGGCTCTGTTGAAATGTGGATGCACCACACTCCTCGGGAAAGAATACTGCTGCTGAAGAACCACAGTGTGGAAAACCTGAATCTGGCTCCAAACAGGCGCACATCAATGCTGAAGACTGTCAGTGTCAGAGCTGCACGGCAAACAAACTGCATGGTAAAGCAAAGTCAGGAACAAACAAACAAACCTGTGCGCTGCAGGAGTCTGAGGTGGGTTCAACTGCTGTTTACAAGAGCACTCAGTACAGGAATGCAGTGTGCTCAGGAACCGAGTATACTAGTAAACTGGTTTCAAACCGAAAAAGAAAGAAAGGAGCCAGTTAAGATGCAGTGAAATGTATTTAGGTAAACAGAGAGCCATGGCTCTAATCTCGCACTTCGACTTGTCATACCACCCTGAAGCAGGTGTCCCAGGGGAGAAACTCAGAGGGAAAATCCAGACAGAGCTATGATGAGAGGTTGGATCCTCACAGCTGCTGCAATGGTGACAGGCCCTCCTCCATGAACCAGAGCCATTCTACAGCAGGTAAGAGCTGGCCAGCAGATTCTGCCATGGGGTGGGGGATGGGACCTGTACCAGAGGAGCATAATCAAATTAACTGAAAAAAAGTCTTTCCATTAAATTCTCCGGCACTGACATTAGACTGACCAGCCTATAGCAGCTAGCTTCCTCCCTTCTGCCACATTTATGAAGCAGGACTATCTCTGTCCTCCTCCTCCAGTCCTCTGGATTCGCTCCTGTTTCCAGTGAGTTATTGAATAGGGCTGTCAGCGGTGCAGCCACTTCCTCCCTGAGATCCCTCAGCACCCTTGGGTGTACCCCATCTGGCACATAGCCTTATCCTTTTAGATTCACAAATCCTCTTAGGGCTCTTTCCTCTGTGAATGGACTTGTTCTTACCTCCCTTCCCCAGTGTTCCTGCTGCTTTTGTATGGTCTGTTCCCTCTCCTCTATTGTGAAGACTGAGCAAAAGTGTCTGTTCGTGTATCTGCTTTTCCTTATCCCTCTCTGACAATTTCCCCGCTTTCTTTTTTCCATCAAGGTTTTTCTCCCCAGTCAGTTAGCCTTGCTTTGTCCCAGCACACCCCAATGACTGCCAGCCTCCCTGGCACCTACCTGCCATGTTCTTCCACAGGTTTCCACCCCCCATAGTAGAGGCCAGGAGGGGCACTCCATTTCCCCGCCCCCCACTGGAGGACAATCTAGTTGAGCAGGTGGCACTAGCAGCAGTGCAAATCAAGGATGCCAGGTCAGGGTCCGGGTTCCCCTGTGGTGAGGTACAGAGGAGGCACACTGATGAGTCCTGTGTAGGAGGAGACACGTGTCTGTGTCTTCTGTTCTTACCATTGCAGCTTGTAGGAGAGCCCTTTGGCACCATACATTCCTGCTTAAAGTAGAACCAGCCTAAATTTTCATGGCGATTTGCATATATATATCCCATGATGCTTTTGCATTATGTTGTTATGTGTAATTTTGTATCATAGTTAGGTTGTGCTGTAGTGTGTCAAAGGATTATTGCAAATCCTTTTGTCTCACTGAGGGCCTGTCCACGTAAATGACGTTGTTGTTAGCATTTTTTAAGCCTGAGCAGTAAGATCTGTCAAAGCCAGCATTCGACTGGCTTGGGGCAGGGAGAAGGCAAGGCAGTCATTTAAGTAGCCAATGGTTGTGGTCGAGACATGAAGCAAGCAAAGAATACTGGCTCCACACCCCACACCTGTCCCTCTGATGACGCTTTGTACAGTGAAACTGGTTGAGGGTTCTTTTCGTGGAGTATGCCATACTGTTTCTCTGTCTGGGCACTTAATATGCTTTTGGCATGTCAGTTTGCACAATAAATTGTATTTCTGCCTGTATTCTATGCATCTGGTGCTGTATTTTCAAATTGCTGTTATGGACAAAACCCTATGATTTTTCTTTGCAACCCCTATGATGCCACTGCAATCCCTAAAATAAGGTTTCCTTTGCATTTTCTTATATAGCATTTAGTGGGTGGAGGGCTTTACACCCCTATTATTCAGGTTTTGGATTCAAGCCAGTACCCTCTCCCCAAAACCACTTTCTAGAATATGCTACCCTCACAAATTCTAATCATGCCCCAACCTTTATGAGGCAAACGCCTCCTGTCTGTCCTGGACCTTCCCATAACATATCTGGCCTCCCACTCCCTAACCCCCACCCCAAAGGAAAAGGAAAGTTAGATGGTTTTATAGAACCTTTCATGCACACTGTATCCCCTGATGCTTTACAAAAAATAAGTTAGTTATTGGCAGTGCAGAGACGTCTGAATAAAATAAAATTTTAATTTATATAGTATCTTTCATGCAAACTATTTCCCAAAGTGCTTTACAATCCTGTGGGAGAGGAGCGAATGTTGCCATTAGGTGATTGTACAGGGAGATTCAGAGAGAGGTGACCTAGCACTTAAGCACAGGAGGATAAGGACTTGCTCAAGGTCACACTGTTACTAAGGGGCAGTTGTGGGACTGAAACCTGGCTCTGGCGTGTTGTTGAGGTGAGGTGTTCAGTACTTAGGGATGGATGACGTGGGCCCCCTGACATTTATACACCACCTCCCCACCAGCCAACCAGCCAACCAAGGAGCAGCATTGGCATGATCCTTTTAGACCCATTTCAGTTCAGATTTCATGTATTTTCTATTGTTAGCTTCCCTGTTTTTGTTTCTTTTTATTTCATTGTTTTCCTGTCACACACTGGGCATGGCACTGTCTGGCCAGCTCAACCCCTAACCCCATCACCTACCTTCCCTGGGCACTTACCCAAGCCCCTGTCCCTCATGGCTTGTCCCCATGATGGGGTCATTGAAGATATAACCTCCAGATGTCTGGATCTAGTGGAAGAGGTGCCTGTTCGGTGGTGCAGGGCTTGTGAGGGCTGGCCATCCCCTACACAGCCAGTGTTGTTTTCTTCTAAGTTTCTTCTCACAACCCCAGATAACACACACTTGCATTGGGGTCCCTACCGGAGAGTTAGCTCCCCAGTCCTGGGTCATTGGTGTGGGAGAAGGATGCTCCTTTGGGACATCTGGTGACCTATTCCCCTTTTATTCCTAACTCTGCACACTAACATGAAAACAGGATCCCTGTCCCCAGACGTTTTCTGCTCTGCCTGTTTGTCTTAACCTGACATCGCAGTCTATTGCTGTGGAAATGATTACAATGCCATAAAAAGGATTATGAAAACAGAAACACAGAGCTGTACAGCCAGCAAAAGACCAGTGGTCCAACAAGCCTGCCTGGGTCTACCTACTCCAGAGGTTAACAAATAATTTCAGATGTAGACAAGCAGTCAGAGCAGATGGTGTAATTGGCAGCAATCCTGTGAGCTTCATCGTGGATATCTCTTCCACTGGGCCACACCTTTGGAACTGTAAACCGTCAGCTAACTGGGGCCACCCATACTGACGTGCAATGTTGGTGTCTATAAAATGTGGGTAGCCCCATGGCTCCTCAGTTCTTCCTTCTGCTGTTGACGCTTGTCAGACCTGCAGAGAAATAACACCATTGTTGTTTTTTCAGTATTTATTTTCTGTTCAGTATTACTTCTCAATGTTAGCCCTGTATGCCACCATCAAAATAACTTTATTTATGTTTACTACCTGTGGTTACGAGATCTACGAGGACAATGCTCACACTGTGTGTGTTTCCTGTTTGGGACTGTCCAACAATGTGAGGGTCTTCCAGGGATTTAACAAGGGCACAAGGAGACACTGACAGAAGGCACTAGAAACCTTCATTGCCTTAAAAGCCATGGAAACAAAGCCAAGGCCACGGGCTCCAAGCTGGCTTCTCCTTCATGCTCAAATGCTACCAGGAAGGATACACCCTGGTGGTCAGTGACACTATTGCTATGATACACCCTGGTGGTCAAGGACACTATCGTCACCTAGGTTGGCAAGGACAATGGAGAAATCCAAAGAGAAAGAAAAGGCATTGTTGAAGCCCTCCTCCTTCAGTCATTACCATGAGGTCAAGATTTTATTGAAAGAGGTAGGTCATCATCGTCGTCTGCTCTGGTGGTATTGACTGCAGCCTCCACCATTGCTGAGATACCAGGGTTGGGACCTGGCTTTGGCACTGCCATACCTGCTATGGATGGTATGTGCCTCTGTCATTGGGCTCTGTCCCAATGAAGACAGCGATCACGACCCCTCAAACAGGCGTTATCAACCCCAAGCTGTGCTGGTGTTGTTTTCAAAATGTTTCTTCACCTGTTCCCATCGCTTGCAGTGTTGGTTCCAGCAGTTCCATCGACAGGGCTCCCATGTTGGTACCATCATCATCAACAGGGCTTAAAGCATGCTTCAAACAACATGAAGTCTTGCTATATTATGACATATGCAGTATAACCCCAGGTTAGAACTGCTCGAGTGAAAAGAGTTAACTTTCCATGCAGGACATGGAACCTTGGCGTGAGCTCGGTTGAACACTCTGTCTGTTGTAGCTCAAACTTAAACTGTCAGATTCTTTACTCCGCCTCACTGAACAGTCGCTCCAGAGATTTCTCCTGCTGCTCGGTTCATTTGTCGGTTAAAAGTGTAATTCTCGGTTTATTTACGAAATTAACGCAATCAGTCGGTTCAAGCTCTGTCTGTGGTATTGTAAGTAATAGATAGGCTTATTTTATTTTCTTCTGTGTGGAACTTGTAAATATCTTTTCGGTTTGGTTTGAACCGATCAGATGGAGTTCTAAATTAACTTTCTAGCCCTTTAGAGTGCGGTTCCGGTTCTTATCGGTTCTAAAAAAAGCGGATTTTATTACGTTTTTTCCCGACCGTGACACGGTTGGGAACCGATAAGAGAGTCTTGCTTGGCGGATTGCCACTAATGGGCAAGTTTTGGTTTGAGCTGGCACTATGTCTGAAAACCAAAAGAAAAACGGACCACTGGTTTCAGCATCTGCCTCTGTGGGAAGTCTTTGCCAAGGCTGACCCACACACCACCTGTATATATTGTCTGGGGTTTGACCACCTCAATGCAGACTGCCAGATTTGTAAGAATTTTCCTGCTGCCACCGTGGAAAGAGAATTGGTAGGCTCAGGGAAGGGAGGCCAAAAGTCCGCTGACCGGATGGCCAGCCTGGTTCAGTTCCAACTGAACCTGAGGGAGTGCCCTCTGACCAGGGTGATACTTCCTCGGGAAAGCGAAGAGCCAGCTCGAGGAGCTGGTTCCAACTAAAGGCTAGAAAAGTCAGCAGTGTGGAGCCAAAGTTTTTTCTCCAACGCTGAGGAAATAGCTAAAGCTATTCAAATTGTCCAGTCTCTTTCCCCGGTTCCGTCCGAACCGACACCATCAGGGAAGCACTGGGTTCGGACGGTTACACGGTTCAAGATTATGATTTTGAGGATTTTATGAACCGGAGGAAGGGGAAGAGGGGTATGAGAGTGATTGTGATTTTGAAAGTCTAGATGTGCCCATTGAACCGGACATCTCTCCAGACAGACCTTCAGGGTTCCCCAGCTATCTGAGTCCCTTCTCATTTTATGTTCTATAAGAAAGTTGCTGAAACTCTCCAACTCCCTTTTGAGGAAGCTGTTGATGACCAAGAAGAGCCTGATTATGTAGAAATGATGGATATTCCAGAGTCTAGAGACTGTCTATTCCCTTGCACAAATCCTTTAGGAAACAGACAGTAAAAATTCTAAAAACTCCTCACTCTATCCTTCCTGTTGATAAAAGGATGGACAAAAGGTATACATTATCAGGCTCTGATATGGAGTTCCTCTCTCAGCAATGCAGCCATGTGGGGGTAGTGCAGGCTGCAGCCTGTGACAAGGCTAATATTCCTCTAGCCTCTCACCCTCCTGAAAAGGATTCCAGGAGGATGGATGCCATGGCAAAGAAACAGTACATGGCAGCATCTTTGGGACTCAGACAGGCGGAATTATAGGCTTATGCAGCTAGGTACCAGAAATCCAGATGGGATACTGTGCTGGCACTAGCAAAACAGGCCCTGACCAGCTTGCCAGGGCTGGAGCAGGTGGCTAGATGGTATTGAGGCATCCAAGGTGCAATTTCATGCTGCAGTAGACTCTAACGATGTTTCATCAAGAGTCATGGCTACATCTGTGTCTCTTAGCAGAATGGCCTGGCTCCAGATGTACTGCCCTGTCACAGGATCCCCAGTCTAAGGCTATGGATTTTCCTGTTGTGGGCAATTCTCTGTTTGGGTAGCAGACAGAGAATTATAAGAAAATGGATGAGTATAGGACCACCTATAGAGTGCACAGGCCAAAGAAAGGCAAGCCACTCCTCAAAGGCAGCATGTCAGGGGCAGGGGCAGGCCTTTTCATAGGCCTTTTCCAACCAGGCCTCCTCTTCTGCTTATGCCCAGAGGGTTCTTTAGAGGAAGAGGCAGAAGGGGTCTAGTAAGCCTGCTTCTACCCCTCAGCCCAAAGCCCCTGCAAAACAGGCTCCCTCATGGAGTGGCCAGGGCCGATTCTCCACTACCGGTGGGGGCAGGCTGGCTTACCTTGTCCGGGACTGGAAGTCTGTAACATCAGACAAGTGGGTCCTGGAAGTAGTAAGCTAGGGACTGGTTCTCAGCTTCAAAAATTTCCAAAGATGAGAACCAGGTCCTTTCCACCTGCAAATCCATCAGAGGCACTTGCCCTAGAAACAGAAGTTTCTTCCCTCCTGGCTCTCAGAGCTGTGGAAAGGGTTCCACCCCTACACCAGGGCAAGGGTTGTACTCCAGGTACTTCTTACCCCAAAAAGACAGGAGAATGGCGGCCCATCCTGGATCTCAGGTATCTAAACAAGCACCTTTTAAAACCAAAGTTCAAAATGGTGACTCTGGGAATTATTTTACCCTCTCTAAGCCAGGGACTGGCTAGCCTCCCTGGACCTCAAGGATGCCTACTTCCATGTTCTCATCAGAAGCTCCCATCGAAAGTACCTCAGATTCGAACTGCCCTCAGGCCATTACCAGTTCAGAGCAATGCCCTTCAGCCTCACCTTGGCCCAGAGGGTGTTCACAAAATGCCTGGCAGTAGTAGTTGCCCACTTAAGAAGGCAAAAGATTGCCATCTTTCCTTATCTGGATGACTGGCTCATTGTAGGCCAGTCTCAGACCAGATCAAACTACACCTACAAGTAACTCAGCAACTTCTTACATCTTTAGGTTTCCTTCTCAATCTTCCAAAGTCAGTTCTGGAGCCTGTCCAGCGTTTTACCTTCATAGGCAGAACTGAACACAAAGAAACCAGAACCTTTCTCCTCTGGAAAGAGCAAGGACTTTGGTCTCTCTGGTCTCTTCTTTCACCCTGCAGGTCTCTCGACCAGCAAGGCATTTTCTACAGCTCCTGGGCACATGGCTGCTTCTACAGCAGTAGTGCAGGGAGCAAGGTTTCAGATGAGGGACATTCAGTTCCATTTGAGAGCCTTTTGGTCTCAAAGGACAGATCCTCTAACCAAATTGATCCCAGTGACTCGAACCCTGATCCAGGCCCTCCAGTGGTGGCAGGACCAGAGCAATTTGAGACAGGGGTTCCTTCATTCCCAGTCTCATTCCTTGACCCTTACTACAGATGCATCCCTCTTGGGGTGGGGAGCTCACATGGCGACCTTACTGCCAGGGGTTGTGGTCCCCTCAGGAATCTCTGCTCCATATCAATTTGTTGGAACTCAGAGCAGTTTTCTAGCACTCCAGGTTTTTCCAAATCTGTTCAGAACAAGGTTGTTCAGGTCAGAACAGACAATACCACTACAATGTGGTACATCAACAAGCAAGGGGCACTCGGTCCACGGCCTTGTGCACGAAGCAATGAAGTTGTGGTCTCTGGCTTATTCTCTGAACGCCTTCCTTATGGCAGTTCACCTCCCAGGCAAGGACAATGTCCTAGCGGATGCTCTCAGCAGGATTTCACAGGGCCATCACGAATGGGCACTGGATCCCCTAGTACTGGAGGTAGTATTTGCCAGATGGGGCACCCCTCAGATAGATCTCTTTGCAGCCCCAGATAATCACCAACTTCCCTTTTTGCTGCAGGCCCTCAGTGTTGGGCTCAGTCCTCTGGATGCCTTTCCTACTCAGTTGGGAAGGGAAGTTTCTCTATGCTTTTCCCCCTTCCCTCTTCTTTTCAAGGTGCTAGTAAAATCAGGTCTCAACCCTGCAGGATGATCCTGATAGCTGCAGATTGGGCCAGGCAGCCCTGGTACCCACTCCTCATGTCCTTAGCAGTCCACCTTCCCTGTGTCTTCCCAGGAATCACAACCTGTTAACCTGTGCCCAGGGAGAGTTTAGTATCCAGACCTCAAATCTCTCAATCTCAAGGCATGGCTCTTGAAGAGTCAGAGTTTGCTGACCTACACCTTTCCCAAACGTGTTGGAAATCTTGAAGGCCTCTAGGAAGCCTTCCACCAGGGCTACTTATAATTCAAAATGGAAAAGATTTTCCATATGGTGTGCTGGTAGCATATTTCCCCAGAATCGACTGACGTGCTTACCGATTCTGGATTATTTAGTGCATTTGAATTCTTTGGGGCTAAGACAAGCTACCCTAAAAGTGCACTTGGCAGCTGTGTCTGTCTTCTTATCAGCAGGTAAGCCCTCTCTCTTTTCAGCTCACCCTGTGTTCTCCAAGTTTTTAAAGGGTTGCTTCACACCAACCCTCCGTTCAGGACCCTGCCCCTGCTTGGGATCTTAATATTTGCATTGCCCAGCTTATGCAACCCCTTTGAGCCATTGTCTTCAGCAGAGCTTAAGTACTTGACTTGGAAAACTGTGTTTCTGGTAGCCATCACCTCTGCCAGGCGCATAAGTAAGCTACAAGCATTGTCAGTGGAGCCTGATTTTATCTCCTCTCATAGAGATAAGGTGGTCCTCAGGACTAACAGAAAGTTTTTGCCTAAGGTGGTTTCAGACTTCCACCTTAATCAATCCATGTCTCTTCCTGTGTACTTCACTGACCATTCCTCCTCTGGCAGAGGAGATTACATAGTTTAGATGTCAAAAGAGCCCTTAGTTACTATAGAGAACGTACCAAGGGTCATAGGTTTGAATCCTCAATTGTTCCTCACTTATGGTGAGGTTGATAAAGAACAAACCTGCCACTAAAAGATCCATTGCCAGGTGGATCGTCTCTTGTATCCAATTTTGCTATGAAAAACTGGGTAAGGTTCCTCCCTCAGGCCTGAGGGCTCACTCAACCAGAGGTACAGCTGTGTCCCTGGCTGCTGCCAGGGACATCCTATCCTAGAGATATGTCAAGCAGCTACCTGGAAAACAGTTCACTCTTTTACTAAGCATTGCTCCCTGGATATCCAGGCTAGGAGTGATGCTCGATTCTGGCACAGCTGTGCTTCAGAGCCTATTTCCTAAGTAGGTTCTATCCTCCTCCATGGAGGTACTGCTGTGTAATCTGCATATGTCATAATATAGCAAGACTTCATGTTGTTTGAAGAAAAATTACTCACCTTAGTAATGTTGTTTCTTCTAATGGAGTCTTGCTATATATGACCTCCTCAGCCTGCCCTCTCAGAACCTCTACTTTTGGGATGTGGGTGGGCAGTGCAATGTTGGCACTTCATAGATGCCCACTTTATTTTCACCCTTCTTAGGGTGCTTAGGTGTTATGTTTTATTTTTCTTTCTTGAATCTCTGACTTGAGTCTTTATTTTGGGATCAAGAACAAAATGTGTTTTGTAGTTAGTAGCCAGTGGGCTAGTGTAGGTTCACGGCTTCACACAGAACCTTAGTGAGTTTTTGCTCGTAAAGATCTGACAGTTTAAGTTTGAACTACAACAGACAGAGTGTTCAACCGAGCTCGCGCTCAAGGTTCCATGCCCTGCATGGAAAGTTAACTCTTTCACCTCCAGAGCAGTTCTAACCTGGGGTTATACTGCATATGTCATAATATGTAAGACTCCATTAGAAGAAACAACATTACTAAGGTGAGTAATTTTTCTCTATAGTTCCTCCATTGCAGCTGCTGCCTCTGTTGCTGGCTCCATTGATTACTCCATTGTCATTCAGGACAATGATAAAGGTGGAATACAATCCTGATCTCCTGAACATGGAGGAGGATTTGAGGATAAAGGAGGAAGAGGACCTCCTATGAAACAGGATTCTCTTCCTGCTGCACCTCTCCTCTTGCAGTGCAGGTCTCCTTCTGAAGATACCTCATTTCAGGCTTTGCTCAAGCACATTCAAGATGTCATGGGATTTGAGGGTGAAGAGAAGGCTCTGATATGTTCAGTTCTTAGAAGTTACAGCTGCACCTACTACTGTAGTGCTTCCTGTATACTCTGCTTTGGAGGATGCTATCTTTTTGCCTGATACAGGCCTAGCACTTTGCCTGCAGTCCCCAGAAAGATTGACAAGTACTCTGCTCCGTCTGTCAAGCCCTATTTTGCTGCACAGCCAGAAACTGATTCTGTGTTAATCAGGGCAGCTCATGATAGCTGTAGGGCCCCTAGAGTGATATGTCACGAACCCACTCCTGAGAGTCAGGTCCACTGAGCTCACAGTGCCCACTCTAAGTGCAGTCCATGATAGGGAGGGGAAAACAGGGATATCTTCCCATGTCCTTCTAGAGCGCTCACCGAGGTCACGACTAACACCGCCACAAGGCCCCAGGGATCCCTTTTACTCTGGATAAGTGTACAATACCAGTCTTGAGTCTTGTAGCCAAATGAGAACCCTTTCTTGGTTGTTACACAAAGGGGAAGATCCAGGTATTACAATCTCTTCGGGTAGCCTTGTAACCTGATTTTGTCTTCTCCACAGGCATGCAATAACCTGATATTTTGTATTCTCCTATCTTTATCCAGATTTCCTGTACAGGCCCTGGTTTGATTAGTAGCTTATGGTGGCTCCCTTAGCAATAACAGTTTAGTCACAGAATATTATTAAATGTCCCACAACCACACACAATTTGAAAAATCTCGTTCAAGCAGGGTTCTTAAAACAAATGTTTTACTAAAATAATTAATAATCATACAGTTACGATTAAAAGATTTAGAAAATGTTGGTCACAGAATAACACAAATAAAAGTGGAAAAATATACATGAAAAACACCTATAACTGTTTTCTAAAGTTCTACCTTAAATTCGTGGTAAATTGTAGTCCAGAGGAATAAGTGAAGTCTGAAAAATCCTTTCCTCCTTTTCAGCCACTGGCTGCTGGCAGTTGTGTTTTGTGTCTTGTCAGAAAAGTGTCCAAAGTGTATTGCAGTGAGCTTCTGTTTACAGGGGTATTTATAGTCCCTCTGGCAGTCTAGTTCAAGTTCAAGTTTATTGCAGGAAAACTCAGTTGAGCAAGCTCATTCTCAAGGAGGTCCTGAGACATACATACATTCACAATGAAGTCCTCGACTGACATACAAACAAATAGTTAGAGCTTACATCATACGATGCAGTGTACATAATGATAAAGAGCTCCCAGGGTGCTCTAAGTTCATGAAGAGAAGTTTGCACTGTTTATAAAAGCAATACATCGCATACATTAGGAAATAACAGTAATTACATAACAATATAAAAAGATTCCACCTAAGACACTGATAGTGAAAGGAAACAGAGTTGAGGAAGTGAAGAAATGGGTTATTGTGGAGTCACTAGATTGTGGCCTTGTGACAGTAATTCATTAAAGACAGTTGCAGGTGTCTTTAGTTTAGCCATTGCTATCCTTTTAAAAAGTTAACAGGGACAATACTGGATAATTTCAAAAATGATTGTAGTCAATTCCAAATAGTTGGCAGTGAACATGAAATAGCACGTTTCCCATAGGAAGTGTGGGTCCTAGGCACATCAAGTAGGAGAAACTCAGACTTCCTAAGTGAGTAGACACTGCGCTATGTGTATTAAAGAGGATAGGTATTCGGTAGTTTGTTCTGAGAAGTTTTAAAGTCCATGTGCGTGTGGACTGTCCATCTAACAGAGAGTGAGGGCCAGCCAACTAAATATATAGATCACAATGATGAGTTAGTGGAGGGAGTTTGTTATGAATCATAGGGAGCAGTGGTAGAGAACATCTAGTTTATGGAGATTAGTAGGGGCTGAGGAATTATAGATTACATCGCTGTAATCAAGGAGGGGGAGGAAAGTGGCCTGTACCAATCTTGTTCTAATTTCATTGGGAAAGAAAGATCTATTGCGGAAAAAAAAAACCTAACCTGGTTTTGAGCCTTTTAGCCAAGTCATCGATGTGATCATTAAAAGAAGCCTGTTGTCTAACCAGAAACGAGATATTTGAACTTTGAAACTATTTCCAGATGCTCACCTAGGGTAGTATTATAAAATCATTGGGCAAAGCAGGGGTAATAGCATGCGAGGAGCATGGGCGTAGGATCATAGCTTTCGTTTTTTGACATTAAGGAGTAGCTTTGCATTGATTAGTTTTTCTAATTGTGTAAAGTTGGCTTGAAGGATGTCCCTAGTTACTTCTATCGAGGCCCAGAAGTATACAGGACTGTGTCATCTGCAAGAAGTGTAACTGGGACTTGGTAATCTGATGGTCGAGGTTGTTTATATATAAGGAGAAGAGGGCGGGACCTAGAATAGATCCCTGAGGACTCCCTAACAGTAGGTAGAGGATGAGAACAAATTTCCTGATTTGACTTTCTGTGTTCTGCCGATAGGTAGCTTTTGAGCCATTGGGTAGTAGATGGAGTAAAGTCAAGATCAGTAAGGCTGAGAACTAATAGATTATGATCTACTGTATCAAATGCTTTGCTTAGATCCAAAAAAACACCAGTAGTTTTCTTAGAATCCATTGCAGATACCCAATCATTAGTAACCTTGGCTAGAGCTGTAATGGTACTATGGTTTGGCGAAAAGCTCAGATTGAAGAGGGTTAAGAATATATTGAGTTGCAATATGTTTTTTCAGTTGGGCATAGATCAGTTTTTCAAATGCTTTTGAGAGGATAGGTAGTATTGAAATAGGTCTATAATTATTGAGATCACATGGATCACCCGACTTAAATAGGGGAGAATATGGGTGGATTTCCAACACGAGGAACTGTGGTGTTGAAATAGAGAGGTTGAATATATGAAGTATTGGGGTGGTAAGATAGGGTATCCAAGTTTTAGAAATAATGGATCTATACTATCCTCCCCACACTTTTTAGTGTCCAGGTTAATAAGTGACTCCTCTACTTCCTTAAAGCTAAGAGAGGCAACTGGAATGAACAGGCGGGTGTGTTCGGTGATGAATACATGCTATTGATATTCCTTACTTGAGAAGCATGTGGGAAGTATCAAATGCTAGGCTGGCAGCAATGAAGTGGGAATTAAGTTCTTCCAGTATTTGATGTGAACTTTCAATAGTTGATCTATTAATGAGGATCTTTGCTGGAACAGATGGGTAGATGAGCGACCCTCAATAGACTTGAGGGTCTTCCAGATTTTATAGGAATTCCCTTTGGCCCGCTCTAGGGTAGAGACATAGTAACTAGATTTAGTTTTGCAAATGCATTTAACACATGCATTCCTGGCTGCCCTGAATGCCTGCCAATCTAAGGGACTCTAGAAAGCCTTGCCTGGGCCCATAGTTTGTCACGGTTTGACAGTGCAGCCTTAAGTTCCGATGTGAACCAGGGTGAGAGTTTTGCGTGTCCGAACCTTAATAGTGGGAGCATGTCTATTAACTAGAGAGGTCATGTTGCAGTTAAGGACATTAACAGCCTCGTCTACTGATTTTGCAAGAAAAGGTTTTGCCATCTGATGTTGCTTAGATCGGTCAAATAATTGTCAATATTGAATTTGCGGAACAACCGCTTGGTTATAATTTAGGGGAAGTATAACTTTGGCTTGTGATCTAGTGCAGACAAAATGTTATGATCACTCATATCATTATGAAACACCACTGTTTGTAGGATTTTATGTGGATGGGTAGTTAGGATAATGTCTAGAAGTGAACTGTTGGCTGCATTTTGGGTGTTAATCCTGGTTGGTTCACTGATTAGTTGGGCTAATCCGAGGTCGTCATAAAGTGACTTTAGGTTGGAGGATTTTGATGATAGCCAATCCATATTGAAGTCACCAAGGATTAGTGTTTCTGTGTTATCTTTAGTGATTAAGGTTTTGAGGGCACTAAGGATATCAGTTCCGGCAGTAGGTGGTCTATATCCACCTATGAGTGGTAATATTATCAGAGGAGGAGATGAAGCTTTAATGAAACAATTTCAAATTCCTTAGGTTTGGATATGGTGATAATGTTACTATTCGTGGTATTTTGATTTGGCATAGAAACTACTCTGCCCCTCTTGAGCCCTGTCTGCCCTGAATGAGACAAAATCCACTATGTTAATTTGCTGGTCAGTTGTATTTTTGTTAAGCCATGATTCGGTGACAATGATGATATCAGGCTCAGTATGTGCAGCCCAGGCTTGTAACTGCAATAATTTTTGATTAGACTCAGTATTGACCATCATTATTTTTAAACCAGATGCATCTGCAAATTCTAATGGTGAGGGTACCAATGTAGGGGGCCTGATTTAACTCAACATTGCCTGAGCAAAGAAGAAGAAGTAGCAATTTCTTTAAAGAGATAAAATGCAACCTAAGATCTTTTTCCTTTCAGACTGCCTAGTATTTGTTTTAGAGGGTAAAACTGTGTGTTATTTGTGCATAGGCTTGTGTAACAGTTTGGGACTAAGAGAAGGAGTGCTTTGAGGGACAATGTGGAAAGGAGGAGGGAGAGAGAGAGAGAGAGAGAGAGAGAAGAAGAGGGTGATAAGTGAATAAAGGAAGGGGGGCATGAGGAATAGTGATGGGTATAATGACCGGGAGCATAATAGGTATCGTTTTCATGGCAATACACCCTGTTGTATAGTGTTAATGTGGTATAAACCGGGAGCGAGGTTAATATTACTAGGTAAACTATGGTGCAGAGTGCCATGGCTCACTGTGCTCATGTGACTATGTAAGGGAGAGGTTAATTTTGCCACCTGGGGTAAACCTATAGAATGGCTAGGTGGATAGAGGGGCGTACACAGTGTATTTAAAGGAGGCCTGGGAGGGGTGGGTAGAAAAACACACTAGAAGGAGCCTCGGGAACAGCCTGCACTGGGTGAGGACTGGACCAATCGGCGTCTTAATAGAAAAGGTGCCTGGTTTCCAATTGGTTGGCTTTGGATGCCGTACCTTCTCTGCACTGGATCCGCTTGGTGACTGCCATCAGCTGCAAGGTTGCCGAGGCCGTGACCATGGATCCTGGGGCTCGCCTGTTAAGGGGCTTCTCTCATGCCTCGATCCGCTAGCAGGCGGGTTGAAAAAAAAAAAAAAACCTTCTGGTTTATAGCTGGTGGCCTCTCTTTAGGCCAGCGAGAGTCTCCCTACTTTTCCAGATTTTAAGGAATTGTTATTTATTTCCTTATTTGGGTACTCATATCACCACTTCCTGACACTACAAAAAAAATGCAATCAGAATGTGGTAACCTTGTTGACACCTCCTGCCTAAAACCATTTCTCTGTTTGGTCTTAAAGGTTTTGACTGAGAGATAGCTTCTCTCATCCTGAGACTGCATTACATCAATTAGCTAACCAGGGACTTCTACCCCTTTGGAAATTTAATTTTCAGCTTCCTGGCTAGTAGCTGTTTTCCCGGGTCACATAGGAATTTCACATATTTTGCAAGACCTTTCTCTCTTCCTGTGACCTTTCAGTAACACTGGGCATCTTCTTGTGGCATTTAACATACACAAAATCACATAAAAAATATGAAAGAAATATATCTGCAAATATGACTGGAGATTGGCTAGCTCACCACAATGAGCACTCTGTCTCCTGACTCAAAAGCCAGGAAACTGGATGTGATGGGCAAAAGAACTTACACTTCTGCCACCTTGGGTCTAAGAACTGTGAATTATCAGGCTTACATGATTAAGTATCAGAATAGCCTATAGAAATCTACCATGACTTCTTTTCAGGTACTATCTGATAGTCCTACAAAGGCTCAGCCTTTTAAAGCCACTTTGGCTGATATTGATCCTGGTAAGCATCTATTGCGGTCAGCATATTTTGCATCTGATGCCTCTGCCAGGGCTGCTGGCTGCCTCTGACATTTGCCTTAGAAGATATTCCTGGCTCAGAGTGGCTGGCTTTTGCTACTGACATACAATAAGTTGTACTGAGAGCCCCTTTAGGGGACCCAAGTTATTTGATCTGCTGTGGATAATGCACTGAAAGATCTTCAGTCAACCAAAATGACACTGAAGTCTGTAAAATCATTGAACCTGCAAAATACAAGAGGTCATGTAGAGATGCATTTTGTAGACCTGGTGGTTGTAACAGCTGTGGCTACCATCAACAGTACTGGGATCGAGGAGGCAGTCCCTCTGGGGTCCCTCCACCACTGGTGACCATGTTCTCAGCACCTTCTGACTCCCACTCTCTTCCTTCCCTCCACTGTTACCCCAGAGGGTACTAGTGGGGACGGATCTCCTTCATCTGCCAAAACTGAGGGAGATCACCATGGATGAGTGGGTCCTAGAAACAGTAGAAATAAGGCATGCTCAGGAGTTGCAGTCCAAACCTCCAGTGCATCTTTTGCCTCCTTCTCATTATCCTCCAGACCACATGTCCCTTCTGAGAGAACAAGTGCTGTCCCTATGCTATTGAAAGCAATTAAAGCTGTCCCTCCCAAGGAAAGAACAGGTGGTTATATTCAAGGTACTTTCTGGCCCACTAGTTAACAAGAGACCTGAAAAGTTGAACAAATCATCAAGTACAAAAGTTTTGAATGGTGTCTCCTCAGGCCTCCTCCCCTACTGCAAAAAGGGAATGGCTTTGTGCTGTGGACATGAAGGAAGCTTATCTTCATATCAAAATCCAAACATGTCATAAGCAGTACCTCTACTTTATGCTGGAGGACAGCCATTATCAGTTCTGTGTATTACCTTTGGCTTATCCTTGGCACTATGAATATGGCCCGCTTTGCAATTGTGGCGGCAGCCCTCCAGAAGGAAGGGCCTTTTGTCTTCCCTTGTCTGCATGATTGGTTCCTGCAGGGCCCATCCAGGAAGTAGTTTAGTACACAGCATTCAAAACAGAACAATTGTTTGAGGAGCTGGGTGTTAAGATTAATGTACTGAATCCATCCTCCTTCCGCCAGCACCTCCACTACATTGGGGCAGTACTGGGCATGGCAGTGGGCAGTTCATTTTGCTCACAGACAGGGCTGAGGTCCTGGTGGCCCAAGCCCGCCTGGTACACAGGAGTCATTATGTGTCCACCCAGACAATTCTCCATCTCCTTGGATTTATGGTAGCTGCTACTGTGACAATCCTGTTGGCCCCCTCTATATTCTAATCCAACAAAGGATACTTTGGTTTAATAGCATGTATTGACGGATGGGTTGGAACATATGGCTCTTGTCACATCTCCACTTCAAAAGTCACTGCTGTGGTGCATGCAACACCTGCACGTGTTGCAGGGTGTACCATTTTCTCCCCAACACCAGTGCAGATCCTTACAGTTGATGCTTCTGGGTCAGAATGGGGTGCCTACCTGGGCCAGCTCCAGAGCCAGGGGTTGTGGATCAACCTTGACTCAGATCTTCACATCAGTGCTCTGCAGATCACGGCTGTTTGTCTTAGTCTTCAGGCCTTCACAGAACACCTCAGTCCAGGCCCTCTGTTGATAAGGACAGACAACATCAGTGTGATGCACTATATTAACTTGTTCAAGCAAGGGTGAGCTGACTCTTACCCCGTGCAGGGAAGTATTGATAGTATGGTACTGGGCACTGGCTCATGACCTTAGTTGACAGCCGTATTTCTGCCAGGAATCCAAAACATCTTGGCAGACAGGCTAAGTCATTTCCAGTCATGGATACATGTGTGGAACTGACCTTTTGCACCTTACAGAATGCAAAACTGATGAATTTCTGCTCACTCACCCAGGGCCTGAGTTTTTCAATGAGATGCATTGTCCTCCACCTGGAAGGAGGTTCCTTTTGTATTACCTCTGATTACGCTCATTCAGAGGGTGCTACTCAAACTGTGAGCAGAATGGGCCTCCCTAATACTGGTGGTTCCCTACTGGTTTTGACAGATATGGCTTCCCAGCTGCAACATCTAGCAGTAGAGCCTCCTGTTCAACTGCCCTGTGTTATGGCCTACTGTCCCAGGACAGGGGTTCCTAATTCATCCTGATCTGTGGTCCCTGTGTCTGCTTGCATAGCTTCTGAGGACATAGCCATTGCAAGTTTCAGGATTTCTCCTCAGATGGTTGATGTTGTACTGTCGGCTAAGAAGCCTTACAAATGGAAGCATGACTCCATATGGTGTGCTTCCTATTCAGAGGACCCATTTACATGTCCCGTCAATACTGTATTGGCCTACCTGTTGTCTTTATCAGACTCTGTCCCCATTACTTATCAATTAAGGTGCACTTGGCTCCCCAGTTTGGCTTTCTGTATCCCTAGTAATGGTCACACAATGGCACAACTAGAAGTGTCCAGTACATTCCTTAAGGGTATTCTGTACATGTGCCCCTAATTCATAAACCAGTTCCACATTGGGACCTTAATTTCATCCTTGAAAATTTACTCTGGATCCATTCCAGGAAGATTCTCTTCCTCATGGCTATAACTTCAGCGCAGAGGATTTCTGAGCTTTCAGCTCTCATGCATGAACCTCCCTACCTGATTTTCTACAAGGACAGAGTGTCCTTGCTTACCAATCAATGCTTTTTACTCATAGTGGTCTCTGACTTAACATTGAATCAGATGAAAAATCTTCCTGTATATTATCACGAGCATGACAATAAAGGTGAGGCATTGCTCCATACTCATGATGTCTATAGAACACCACATTTCTGTCTTGCTCATACTAAGGGCTGCAGAAAGTCCTCTCAACCATTTGTCTTGTTTGCCCGTAGAGAGAGCACACCTGTCATTAAATATTGCCCGTCCAAATGGCTAGCTCACTGCACTGAATTTTGTTATAGCAAGTACAGTAAGGAACTTCCTGGTGCTGTGCATTGCCACTGTACAAGTGGTATGGTTTTGATTGCCTATTTTCAGAATATTTCTACAGATGACATTTGTGCAGCTGCCACATGGAGCACTGTGCATACATTCACTAAGCACTACAGTCTAGACATCACCTCCTGCAGATCAGCTGATTTGGACATGCGGTTCTGCAAGGCCTTCTGTCTAGATTTCATATCAGACTTTGCCATCCTCTCTGGGTACCTTGAGTTCTGCTTGGGAATAGTTCCAAAAGGTGTGACCCAGTGGAGGAGATGTCCTCATTGAAGATAGATCCTCCACACATCTGTAGATCTTTGAAAGTGTCTCCTCCACTGGGCCACAGTGCACTTACCCTCCTTTCCTCTTAATGAGGTATAAGCTGGTGGCATATTCTACTACCTTGCTGGAGATTTCCATAAGTGCCTTATGCATTTTCCAGTCCCATGCCACTCCTTGTGTGCCTGGTACTGGCTTGATCTCCTGGTAAATGGCCCTCTGAGCTTATCTCTGACAGGGAACTAAGGAGCCATGGGGGCACCAATATTTTATAGGTGCCGATGTTGCTCATCTTTGTGGGCAGCCCCAACTAACAAAAGTTTCTGAGTGGTTTTGGCGCGATGGCTTGCAGTTCCAAAGGTGTGGCCTGATGGAGGAGATTCTCTCGAAGATCTTTTGTTAGGTGATAACTGTTATTTTTGTTCTTGTGCATGATTACCATGAAATGGGGCAACTAAATACAGTGGAAATGTGAATCATAAACTGAAATGTGTCAAAAATGATGTTTTTCAAAAATTCCACTGGGGTGGTGGTGACTCTTTCATCAGCTCCTCCTTGCTTTTTGGTTCCCCTTGCTCTCACTTCCATATTGGGGTTTCTATAGTTGCACCTTTCCTCCAGCCAGGAGGACAGGTGACCAGATCACTTCACTGCTGACAACAGTTCCGCTCCATGGTTGGCTGGCAGAGGTGCATAAATGCAAGGCTGACCCATGTAACTCACCTCCATGATGTGCCCAACCCTCATAACTCCAGTGTGGGATTATGGGGGAGGGGGTTAGGTCACACTTAAATCTGCTCTCCCAGGTGGCAGCACAACACACCAGTAGGCTGCTGTCTGGGGATTTTGAAATGGTAAGGATATAAACGCATTGCAGATAGTGACAGGGCACCATGCCACACTCCCGCAGCAAAGTCCAGCAAACAAACATAAAATAATTTAGAGGCAGTAGGCGATTAACCATCAGCATGATACAGGGCAACAGGAAAGGTCCTACAAGGTTTGAGGATCTCAACATGTACATGCTAGAGGACAGGAAAGAGGGGCATCATGAGGGATGTTCAAGTACCTCCGAGAATAAACAAGGTGGACAGTAGTGAGCTGTTCACAATGAGTGGTAACATGGTTACCGGGTAACTCCCTGAAACTGGTAGCCAGGAGGTTCAAAAAGATGTCAGGGAGTATTTTACAGAAAGGTGGTGATGGATTGGAATGAATTTCTGGAGGAGGTCATCAGGGCTGAACAGTGGGAGGGTTCAAAGGGGATGGGACAGGCACATGGGAACAAAGCATAACATGGCTGGCTGGGAGGGAGATAGGGAGGAATGATAGGGTGCAGTCCCAGAACTAAGATGGGCTCAGGCTGACCAGATGGGTCACTAGGCATTTATCTGCCATCATGTTATATGTTTCTAACATTCCAACTTTACCCCAGTCTATTCAGCCTAACTCATCGTTATGACTGGGTGGATGAAAAAATCCTTTAAAGAAGATACGGGCTAATTTCATTACAGATATTTTGATATAGCCCAAACAATATGATGTTTGCCAAAGATGAACCAGGCTACTGCCCATTTTAATCACTATCCCTGATAATTGCTGATAAAATAGAGAAAAAAAATAAACATGGCAAATGGGAGAGCAATGTACAATCTAGTGGCTAGAGCCCAGGCTTGGAAACCAGGAGACTTGAGTTCAAATACCTCCACAGCTGCTTACAAGTCACTTAATCTGCAGCTCGAGGAACACCTCACAGCCCATTATATCTATGACCCCTTCCAGTTGGGATTTAGGTCAAGACATAGTACTGAAACAGTATTAGTCAGAGTGCAAAATGATATCCTCAGGGTAAGAAATGAGGGAGCAGTCAGTTCTCATTCTCCTCAATCTTTACTCAGCATTTGACACTGTGGACCACGTAGTGCTGCTGGATCACCTTAGGGAACTCTGTGGACTCACCGCACCATCTTCAATTGGTTTGAGTCCTTTCTTACAGACAGGATGCAGAGGGTCATGATGGGAAATTTCTCATCCTGCCCAAAACCTTTGCCTTGTGGAGTTCCCAGGGCTCAATCCTGTTGCCTGCATTGTTCACAGTGTACAGTACATGCTTCCCTGGGTGAGATCAGACGTGCAGCTTGGGTTTTCATCGCTATGCAGATGACACCCAGCTGTAACTGTCATTTGCACCTGGGACAGATGGCGCTGTGGAGGCAAGTCAAGACAAGTTTATTAAACTAATATGTATAACAGTTTTGTTACATACATCACAAAATATTCATTACTTAAAAACATTTACAGTGCCCTGTTCACCTTTGTGTTATGTCACCCCCATCCTCTGACATGGAACCTTTGTAAATGAGCAGTTCCTGCTCAAAGGTACTTGTAATCCTAGAGTTTAATAAATAAATAAAATAAATAAAAAATGCTCCAAAGTGGTTTTGTCCACAATACTGCATAATAATTTGCTGATCAGTTTTCTCCTACAAATACCTATTAATGTAATTCTCTGTGCAAATAGTACAATACAAAGATAATGAGAGTGAGGGTCTTGTATATTTGCATGGATATATGAGACCTATAAAGCTTACTCAGAGCTATCTGAGCAAAATTCCCAGTCCATATAGATATGCATTGGTTTGTCTTAGTAATTTACTAGTTCTCCCTTGTATATCTTTTCTTGTGATCTCCTTAGAAAAGATGCAAGCCATCTACTTTCTTTTTCGAAGCTTCACATTCAGAAAGTATGTGGACAGTTAATCTCATGTTTGGATTACAAATACAGGATGATGTTCTATGCTCTGAATAAATGATTTCCAATTATACCATAAAATCTCCATCCAGAGCCTAGTAATAGCTTTCCTGTGCTGCACATTCATAGAATATTAAGTAGTGTTCCACAATAAAGGTCTTTTTTTTTTTGCATAAAGAGTTTCTTCAACCTTTGTGTACACATATAATCAATTCCATATAGAGGTTCACTTATAACCAGGTACATGGGTTACAATCTTATAGTTTCCATTAAAACATATTACAGTCTTATATTTTATACCCTGCTCCATATACATGAATTTAGGTACCCCTCTACAGTATCTTATACAAATGTAAACCTCTTAAATCAATCACCTAACTAATACATACATAAGGTGCTATGCTCAGATGTCTGTCAGGGCAATGCCCTTATATTTTATGTGTCTAATCCGCCCTAAAGAGCCATATTCTCTTGCTGGGACAAATCTGCTAGGAAAGGGGCCAATTCCTAGTAAACAGATCTAGCTTATCTTTCACAAAGAGGGAGCTTTCCAACCCCAAAGTATGTAGCACAACATCCCCAGCCTTGTAATGTGGGAACCATGCAGGACATCCAGGTATTTTGAATACAATGTCTGGCTAAAATCAATAATACTCTTACCCATCTCAGGAGAGGTTCAATCTCCTTCTTCATCTATCTCTACCCCAAACAAACATACCATTGGTGTAAGTGGGACCGTCTTACCCACATTCTCCCTACTTCAATACTACCGATTTCCAGAACTGCTGTAATATACTACAAGCCAAAAACAGTGTATGTGAGTACTATCTCTTGCCCACACTGGCCCACAACAAGGTGGTATAGCTGAGGAACTTATGTACCATAGCCGCTATATACCCTATGTAAGAATTTAAAGGAGGCTTCCTAAATCTATTACAGAGTAGAAGGCCCATATGCATAGGCAACAGTTGCAGCCAGTTCCGATCCTATCGGTATATCCTAATCCTTTCCCAAAGTCTCCGGTTTTGGTCACAAATCTGGTAAACCCTGTCTGGTATCTCTCACCACTTTCCTATGAAACCTTTAGGTTCCAGTTTGGATGACTGGATAACTGTTTCAATTCTCCTCAGTTCCCTATCCCTGGCCCTTCTCTACGTAATCCTGATATTTATGCTTTCACTTGAAAATACCTAAACATGTGTCCTCTTTCCAAATTCAACCTTTGTTGTATATTGGAGAAGGAGAAATCCCCATTCCACTGCTGAGATCCTCCAAGCTCCTTATACCTCCTTTTCCCACCTCCTGAAACCAGGGTCTTCCTCCCAGTAAGAAATATGGGTTCTGGCAATTGAACTAAATACATATCTACCTCCTTCACCCCTCTCCGCTTCAGTAATCGACTCCAACTATTCAATGTTGTTTACACCAGTGGGTTCTGAACCTCCTTCCTATTATATGCACTTCCCTTCTCTCTAAATGCTCGGAAGTCTGTCTCCACATCCTCTTTGCTCAAGATCAAGCCACTGTGCCGCTGAGGGTAAGTGTATCCAGTTACTGATATACTTCAAGTGAGCTGCAAGGTAATAAGACTCAATATCTGGAAAATTTAAACCTCCTTTCCTGCATCCATTTTAAGTCATTGCAAACTAACCCTGGGGCACTTTCCTCTCCAGATAAAAGTGGAAAACAAACTTTCCAAACTCTTGGTATCCTTCCTGGTCAACCCACATGTAACACCTGTAATAGATACACCAATCTAGGGAGGATGTTCATTGTAATTAAATTTATCCTCCATGAAATCAGGAGAGATGTCTATCTCCTCAAGTCAGTTTCTATCGTCTTCAAAACTAGGCCATAATTAAGACTATAAAGAGAACCCAGAGACCACCCAACCCCTGATACCTAAGTATATAAAATACCCTCCTACTCTTTTAAATCCCCAATCCTGATTTAACCCTTTATTTTTGGGAAGCCTCATGACTTCAGACTTCTACGTTAAGTTTGTGACCTGAAAACTGTGCGAAGGTCCCTACTAGCTGCAAAGAGTGGTCATAGACCTCTAGGGCTTAGTAATAGACAGCAGCATATCATCCACGACATTACGTAGCATATGCTGTTCTCCTGAGAAGCCCTCACCCCATGGATATTCTCACTCCTGAATGGCAATTTCCAAGGGCTCTCCTGCTAAAGCAAATAGCAACAGAGACAGCAGGCATCCCTGCCTTGTACCTCTGCCTAGCTCAAAACCTCCAGAGAGCATCCCATTCACCAACACCTTCACACGGGGATCTATACAGTGCACGCACCCATCCCACAAAAGAATCACCCAGATGAAACCAGGTCAACGCTCAAATAAGTAATCCCATTCCGCCCTGTCAAATGCTTTTTCAGCATCCATTGAAATGACACAGGTATCCTCCTTCCATTTTTCTGCCCCCACATCACATTTAAAAGTCTCCTCACATTATGATATGAGAGATGCCCTTGATGAATCTGGTCTGGTCTGGGTGAACTATATCAGGCAATACCGCCTCCAACTGACCTGCCAGCACCTTTGCAAAAATGTTAGGCTCACAATTTAAAAGCGAAATGGGATGGAAAGATGCACATTCCAACACATCTTTTCCCGCCTTATGAATCAAACTGATCACTGCCTCAGAAAAGGTGTCTGGTAATCTCAAAGTCTCCCTCTGTTTGCTGAAAAGTGTCACATAATGGTCCAGCTAACTGCCCTGCCAAACACTTATAGTACTCCACTGGGTATCCATCCGTCCACTGGCCTTACCACTCTGGAGCTTCTGCATAGCCCCTAGTACCTCTAGCCTAGTAATGGGACCATTTAAAGAATCTCTGCTTCTCTCATCAGTTCAGGCAATTTCAGAGCCCTCAGGAATGCTTCTCCATTCCTTTTCCTCCCTCCTTCGTGTACAGTGTTTCATAAAAACTTTAAAGCACTGTCTTATCTGCTGAGGAGACTTATGCAGCACCCCTCATCTATTCCTGATTGCTGCAATGTGGGTTGCAGTTTTCCACCCTTCATCACTCTAACCAAAAGGTCCTGGCCTGTTTCCCCTCATCATAACTTCCTCTTACCAAATGTTCAGAAAGTAGTCTAGCGCCCCCACTAAGCGGTGTAGTCAGTGCTTCTCTAGTCGTTTTCAACTCACCTCGGACTACATCCTCCTCCCCATTCGCAGCCCTCCTCTCCAAGTCTCTCACTCTGGCTTCCAACTCCATTCTCCACTGTTGCTTCTGTCTCTACTTTAGCCACATATTTTATGATCATCCCTCTCATATAAGCCTCTTCCGGCTTCCCAAAGAATTGCCTTACTAGCAGGGGCATTTATGTTAGCCGTAATATATTGCTCCCATTGGTCCTGTAAATACTCTTTAAAATTCTTATCACCCAACAAATAAACCGGAACTTCAAGGGGTGGACCGTCCTCTGTTTGTTCATTTACAGTGAGAGGATCACCATGGTGTGATCTGAAAGTGATTGGGCCATGCTTAACCTCCCTCACCCGCCCATTCCATGCCTGTGGAAGAAAAACATAGTCAATCCGCGACCATGTGCCATGCGAATTCAAGTAAAAGTGTACTCCCTTGCACCGGGTTGGTCTCCTGTCACCCATCCACCATCCCTAAATCAACCATCCCCCTACACCACTGAAGAATTGCTTCATGCTGTCGACCCTTTCTCTGGGAGTGGTCCAATAAATGATCCAGGGTGTAATTTAGGTCGCCCCCACAATCAGGCCCAGGAACTGTTCTTAATCATGAGCAAGAGGAGGGCCAGATAGAAAGAGGCCTCAAACACTGCCGGGCATACACTGAGCCAAAGGTTACTTGCTCCCCATGTTCCCCCACCACAAATATATACAATATCGCTCTCCCATCTAATCTTTAACAACACGCATGTACCTGAAAAGGAAGGTGTTTATGCAGAAGGACAGACCCTCTCTTATGTGCTTTAAACGAAGCTGTGAAACATTTTCCCACCCATCCCTGTGCCAATTTCCCATGTTCCACTGCAGTAAGATGTGTTTCCTGTAGTACGCTTATATGGGTTCTGTCTCCATAGGGCCGTAAGGAGACTTGTTCTTTCAACCGGGTCGCTATCCCTCTGACATTCCATGAACATATGCTTAAGTTTCATTTACTAGCCATTAGAAAAAGACAATTTGTGTTCTTATTATTTCTCACATCATTCACCGAATTTCTCCTCCCATCCAACCTTTAGGGCACTTAATTTCTGGTAGCAAGTCGTCCTCAAAGACATCTGAAGCACCTCATTGTAGTAATCTTAACTCTGTGTGCAACAATATTTAAATAGAAAACAGTAACATGAACAAGAATCAAACTATTAAGAGTATAGGTAAACATGCCCTCCCAACCTTTTTAACAATCAGATTACCCAAATCTTCTCCCCTTGCTTTCTTTCCAAATAACTTGTTTACTTTGTCCCCATTTCCTTGGTTTACATATAATCCCTAGTACCCCATCTCTGACACTAACTGCCAACACTGTGTAAGTGGCAATAACCCTCTCTATGCAGCTGTGCCTTGCCTTCTGCCCCTGAGGTATATATTCTTATTGCCCTTCTATACTCAATCCCAGCTTACTTCTCCCATAAGAAAAAATTACTCACCTTAGTAATGTTGTTTCTTCTAATGGAGTCTTGCTATATTATGACATATGCAGTATAACCCCAGGTTAGAACTGCTCTGGAGGTGAAAGAGTTAACTTTCCATGCAGGGCATGGAACCTGAGCGAGCTCGGTTGAACACTCTGTCTGTTGTAGCTCAAACTTAAACTGTCAGATCTTTACGAGCAAAAACTCACTAAGGTTCTGTGTGGAAGCCGTAAACCTACACTCAGCCCACTGGCTACTAACTACAAAAACATTTTTGTTCTTGATCCCAAAACAAAGACTCAAGTCAGGGATTCAAGAAAGAAAAATAAGCATAACACCTAAGCACCCTAAGAAAGGGTGAAAATAAAGTGGACATCTATGAAGTGCCACATTTTGCACTGCCCACCCACAACCCAAAATAGAGGTTCTGAGAGGGGCAGGTTGGTGGAGGTCATAATATAGCAAGACTCCATTAGAAGAAACAACATTACTAAGGTGAGTAATTTTTCTTCAAACAACATGAAGTCTTGCTATATTATGACATATGCAGATTACACAGCAGTACCTCCATGGAGGAGGGACAGAACCCACTTAGAAATGGCTCTGAAGCACAGCTGTGTTGAAATCGAGCATCACTCCAGCCTGGATATCCAGGAGTAATGCTTAGTAAAAGTGTGAACTGTTTTCCAGGTAGCTGCTTGACATATCTCTAGGATAGGATATCCCTGGCAGCAGCCAGGACCAGCTGTACCTCTGGTTGAGTGAGCCCTCAGGCCTGAGGGAGGAACCTTACCCAGTTTTTCATAGCAAAATTGGATACAAGAGACAATCCACCTGGCAATGGATCTTTAGTGGCAGGTTTCCTTTACCAACCTCACCATAAGTGAGGAACAATTGGAGGATTCAAACCTGTGACCCTTGGTATGTTCTATATAGTAACTAAGGGCTCTTTTGACATCTAAACTGTGCATCTCCTCTCACCAGAGGATGAATGGTCAGTGAAGTACACAGGAAGAGACATGGATTGATTAAGGTGGAAGTCTGAAACCACCTTAGGCAAGAACTTTCTGTTAGTCCTGAGGACCACCTTATCTCTGTGAAAGGAGATAAAATCAGGCTCCACTGACAATGCTTGTAGCTCACTTATGCACCTGGCAGAGGTGATGGCTACCAGAAACACAGTTTTCCAAGTCAAGTACTTAAGCTCTGCTGAGGACAATGGCTCAAAAGGGGTTGCATAAGCTGGGCAATGCAAATACTAAGATCCCAAGCAGGGCAGGGGCCCTGAACGGAGGGTTGGTGTGAAGCAACCCTTTAAAAACTTGGAAAACACAGGGTGAGCTGAAAAGAAGAAGGCTTACCTGCTGATAAGAAGACAGACACGCTGCCAAGTGCACTTTTAGGGTAGCTGGTCTCAGCCCCAAGGAATTCAAATGCACAAATAATCCAGGATCGTAAGCACGCCAGCCGATTCTGGGAAATATGCTTCCCAGCACACCATATGGAAAATCTTTTCCATTTTGAATTATAAGTAGCTCTGGTGGAAGGCTTCCTAGAGGCCTTCAAGATATCCAATACACCTTGGGAAAGGTGTAGGTCAGCAAACTCTAACTCTTCAAGAGCCATGCCTTGAGATTGAGAGATTTGAGGTTCAGATACCAAACTCTCCCTGGGCACAGGTTAACAGGTTGTGATTCCTGGGAAGACACAGAGGAAGGTGGACTGCTAAGGACATGAGGAGTGGGTACCAGGGCTGTCTGGCCCAATCTGGAGCAATCAGGATCGTCTTGCAGGGTTGAGATCTGATTTTGACTACCACCTTGAAGAGGAGAGGAAGGGGGAAAAGCATAGAGAAACTTTCCTTCCCAACTGAATAGAAAGGCATCCAGAGGGACTTGAGCTCAACACTGGGGTCTGCAGCAAAAAGGGAAGTTGGTGATTGTCTGGGACTGCAAAGAGATCTATCTGCGGGGTGCCCCATCTGGCAAATACTACCTCCAGTACTAGGGGATCCAGTGCCCATTCGCGATGGCCCTGGGAAATCCTGCTGAGAGCATCCGCTAGGACATTGTCCTTGCCTGGGAGGTGAACTGCCATAAGGGAGGCGCTCAGAGAAAAGCAGAGACCACAACTTCATTGCTTCGTGCACAAGGCTGTAGACTGAGTGCCCCTTGCTTGTTGATGTACCACATTGTAGAGGTATTGTCTGTTCTGATCTGAACAACCTTGATCTGAACAGATGTGGAAAACCTGGAGTGCTAGAAAAACTGCTCGGAGTTCCAACAAATTGATGTGGAGCAGAGATTCCTGAGGGACCACAGCCCTGGGTAGTAAGGTCGATCAATTTGGTTAGAGAATCTGTTCTTGAGACCAAAAGGCTCTCAAATGGAACTGGATGTCCCTCATCTGAAATCTTGCTCTGCACTACTCCTGTAGAAGCAGCCATGTGCCCCAGGAGCTGTAGAAAATGCCTTGCTGGTCAGAGACCTGCAGGGTGAAAGAAGAGGCCACAGACACTAAGGTCCTTGCTCTTTCCAGAGGGAGGAAGGCTCTGCTTCTTTTGTGTTCAGTTCTGCGCCTATGAAGGTGAGAAGCTGGACAGGCTCCAGAACTGACTTTGGAAGATTGAGAAGGAAACCTAGAGACGAAGCAGTTGCTGAGTTACTTTAGTGCAGTTTGACCTGTTCTGGAGACTGGCCTACAATGATCCAGTCGTCCAGATAAGGAAAGATGGCAATCTTTTGCCTTCTTAAGTGAGCAACTGCTACTGCCAGGCATTTTGTGAACACCCTCGGGGCGAGGTGAGGCCAAGTGCATTGCTCTGAACTGGTAATGGCCTGGGGCAGTTCGAATCTGAGGTACTTTCGATGGGAGCTCTGATGAGAACATGAAAGTAGGCATCCTTGAGGTCCAGGAGGCTAGCCAGTCCCTGGCCTTAGAGAGGTAAAATAATTCCCAGAGTCACCATTTTGAACTTTGGTTTTAAAAGGCGCTTGTTTAGATACCTGAACCAGGATGGGCCCATTCTCCTGTCTTTTTGGGGTAAGGAAGTACCTGGAGTACAACCCTTTGTCCTGGTGTATTTAGTGAAACCTTTCCACAGCTCTGAGAGCCAGGAGGGAAGAAACTTCTGTTTCAGGGCAAGTGCCTCTGATGGGTTTGCAGGTGGAAGGACCTGGCCTCATCTTCGGAAATTTTTGAAGCTGAGACCAGTTCCTGGCTTACTACTTCCAGGACCCACTTGTCTGATGTTAAAGACTTCCAGTCCTGGACAAAGTAAGCCAGCCTGCCCCACGGTAGTGGAGAATCGGCCTGGCTACCCCATCAGGAGCCTGTTTGCAGGGCTTTGGGTTGAGGGAAGAAGCAGATTTACTAGACCCCTTCTGCCCTTTTCTCTAAAGAACCCTCCCCTGGGCATAAGCAGAAGAGGAGGCCTGGCTTGGTAAAAGGCCTATGAAAAGCCTGCCCCTGCCCTGACATGCTGCCTTTGAGGAGTGGCTTGCCTTTCTTTGGCCTGTGCACCCTATAGGTGGTCCTATACTCATCCATTTTCTTCATATAATTTCTGTCTGCTCCCCAAACAGAGAATTGCCCACAACAGGAAAATCCATAGCCTTAGACTGAGTATCCTGTGATAGGGCAGTTCATCTGAGCCAGGCCATTCTGCGTAAGAGACACAGATGTAGCCATGACTCTTTATGAAACATCATTAGAGTCCACTGCGGCATGAAATTGCACCTGGATGCCTCATACCATCTGCAGCCACCTGCTCCAGCTCCCTGGCAAGCTGGTCAGGGGCCTGTTTTGCTAGGGCCAGCACAGTATCCCATCTGGATTTCTGGTACCTAGCTGCATAACTATAATTTGCCTGTCTGAGTCCCAAAGATGCTGCCATGTACTGTTTCTTTGCCATAGCATCCATCTTCCTGAATCCTTTTCAGGAGGGTGAGAGGCCAGAGGAATATTAGCCTGTCACAGGCTGCAGCCTGCACTACCCCCACATGGCTGCATTGTTGAGAGAGAACCTCGTGATCAGAGCCTGATAAAGCATACCTCTTGTCCATCCTTTTATCCACAGGAGGATAGAATGAGGAGTTTTAGAATTTTACTGTCTGTTTCCTAAAGGATTTGTGCAAAGGAATAGACAGTCTCCTAGACTCTGGAATATCCATCATTTCCACATAATCAGGCTCTTCTTGGTCATCAACAGCTTCCTCAACAGGGAGTTGGAGAGTTTCAGCAACTTTCTCATAGAACATAAAATGGGAAGTGGACATCTATGAAGTGCCAACATTGCACTGCCCACCCACAACCCAAAATAGCCTGGATTATCAGATAGCCTGGAGGCGAAACCCTGATGGTCTGTCTGGGAGATGTCCGTTCAATGGGCACATCAGACCTTCAAAATCACATTCACTCTCCTCATACCCTCCTCCCTTCATCCGGTTCATAAAATTCTCAAAATCATAATCTTGAACCGGTGGAACCGTCCGAACTGAGCGCTTCCTGATGGTGTCGGTTCGGACGGAACCGGGAAAGGACTGGACAATTTGAATAGCTTTAGCTATTTCCTCAGCGGTTGGAGAAAGAACTTTGGCTCCACACTAGCTGACTTTGTAGCCCTTTAGTTGGAACTGGCTCCTCAGAGCTGGCTCTTCGTTGCCGAGGAAGCATCACCCTGGTCAGAGGCACCCTCAGGTTCGGTTGAACCGAACGGCTGGCCATCGGGTCAGCGGACTTTTAGCATCCCTTCCCTGAGCCTACCAACTCTCTTTTCCACGGTGGCAGCAGGAAATTCTTACAAATCTGGCAGTCTGCATTGAGGTGGTCAAACCCCAGACAATATACACAGGTGGTGTGTGGGTCAGCCTTAGCAAAGGCTTCCCACAGAGGCCACAGTGCTGAAACCCAGTGGGTCCGGTTTTCTTTTGGTTTCTCAGACATATTGTGCCAGCCTAATCAAAACTTGCCCATTAGTGGCAATCCGCCAAGCAAGACTCTCTTATCGGTTCCCAACCGTGTCACGGGTCGTGGAAAACACGAATGAAACTGCTTTTTAGAACCGATAAGAACCGGAACCGCACTCTAAAGGGCTAGAAAGTTAATTAAAACCAATCTGATTGGTTCAAACTGAACTGAAAAAGACGTTTACAAGTTCCACACAGAAGAATTAAACATAAGCCTATCTATTACTTACAGTACCACAGACAGAGCTTGAACCGACCGATTGCGGTTTAATTTCGTTAAAATAGACCGAGAATTACACTTTTTAACCGACAAACGAACCGAGCAGCTGGAGAAATCTCTGAGCGACTGTTCAGTGAGGCGGAGAAAGAATCTGACAGTTTAAGTTTGAGCTACAACAGACAGAGTGTTCAACCGAGTCACAGGCTCCAGGTTCCATGCCCTGCATGGAAAGTTAACTCTTTCACCTCCGAGCAGTTCTAACCTGGGGTTATACTGCATATGTCATAATATAGCAAGACTTCATGTTGTTTGAACATATAATTTCCAAACTTGCCCCTGAGTATTATTTGCAATATTTCAGTGGAGAAGTCCCCCACTATCATGATGACCTGCTATGAACAAGCATACACAGTTAAGCGTACCATCCCATGCAGGCCGCCCACATCCATCCTCGCAATCACCTAAAGTGAGTTCCCCATGTACTGCTAGTTCAACACAGCAGGAGTGTTGCTCCTCCCTCTAGTGGCCTTCCTAAAACTACTCTAGCATTATGCTTTAGAGGGTGAGAGAAAAAAAAAAAAAAAAAGAAGAAGAAAATGGGAAAGCCCAGCTTGTGTCGTCCCTTGCTCTCCGCTGCTCCCCGAAACCTCCCCAATCTCCCTCTTCCCTCTTCCCACACATCGACCCTTCGGCTCCCATAGCCTTCTACAGATATCCTTCTATATTGCTCCTGTTATAAAATGTCCCAGCAAGGAGAAGAAACAAACAAATCTGTCCTCAGAGGAGTCATCAAGTGGCCTTGACGACATCTTCTGGTAGTCCATCACCCCATCACACGCACCCTGCACCTTCATGTACAGAGAGCGGAAAAGAGCCAAACCAAGTCCATCTCAACAGGAGAGAACAAGCCAGAACAGCAGCACTCAAAGTCATGTAAGTGCAAACTCATATAGATTCCCTCAATTGAATATCCAGCCCACTGGCGGTCCAACCACCCAATCTTTCAGAGCCTAATACTTCAGGTTCAGAACTTATACTTCACCCTGCCTTTTGCACAAATCCTCCACGAACCTCATCGCTTTCTCTGCTTTCAAAAACAAGTATGTTGCACCCTCATGCTTCACTTTCAGTGTGGCTGGATAAATTAGAAAGTTCTCTGTTTTGAGCTAGCCGGAGAATAGCCTTTGATTCATTTAATTTCTTACGCTGATTCAAAAGCCTTGCTGAGTAATCCTGGGATAGAAAATAAGATGGTCTTCCATTAAAAGCTGCCCTTTTCTCTGTAAGCTTGTAACACTGTTTCCTTGTCTTGAAAATGGTGAAATCACATGAAAATTTGGTGAGGCGGTTGTCCCGCCAAGGAACCCAAGGCATAACCGCCCGATGGGCCCACTCCAACTTCAGTCTCCCATTTTTGAATGTTAGGCTCAACAGCTTTGGCAGGGTTTCAAACAGAAGTTCAGCACGTTCCCCCATCCCTTCTGGTAATCCATGCAGTCAGAGGTTTAACCTTCTATGGTAGTTCTCCTGATAATCAGCCGCTTCTTTCATCTCCTCTAATTCTTTTGCATGGCTAAGATCTGTTCTGGCACCCCTGCAGCTCATCCTCCAGCTGAGATATCCATTCCTCTGCCTCTGCCTCTGCCAGTCTTGTTCCTTGGGCTGCTTGCTGGGTTAGTACCTCCTGGAGCCTATCATCGATTCTGGTCTCTAATTTACAGAGTCGCGGCTCCAAGGTTGCAGAAACCTGGCCCGTCAGCTCTCGACCCAATCGCTCCACCTCCACGGCTGATAAGGAGACTACTTGATGGCTTTCGGCCTGTGAACAGGCCGATTTTTCTTTGAGGTTTTGCCAGTCACCCTCTGGCTTTTGCCAGCTCCCGACATCAGATATTCCTCCATACCAAGACAGTGCACAATCTTATTGCAAAATAGACCGTCACCAAGGGCAATTTAAAACTTTTTATTTGTTTTACCTTGGCGAGATGAAGCGAGGTGCAGGCAGCGTCTGTTCTCTTCAAGTGCTCTTTAGTGCCCCCATAAAGTTCTTTTAATTGATTTTAATAATCTATATTCTAATGAGTCCTGGATAAAGCTAGGTCCTTTTGTGCAGCTATGTGGGTGATTTTTGTGCAGCATTTTTGTGTACTGTTCCAAGGCACCATTCTTACCAAAGATGTCATTCCTTTCCAGTCCCATCTAATTTAGTAACAGATTTAATGTGCCAAACCAGGTATTCTTTTTGACTATTTTCTCCATCTTTCCAGCAATTATTCAACAGACTATAGGAGAATGGCAGACTTTTAGACAGAAAGCTATGCTTGTTTTTAGGCCCTTGTTTTAAGATCTAAAGTTCCTGTTTCTGCCTTAAGTACAGTGCTCATACATACTAGAGCCAATTTCAAGTATAGATTTTGTATTGTTTCAAGTACCTTCATATTTTCCTTTATACCCCAAATCTCTGAGGCATATAGGATCTGGGCATTCACTTTCACTTCAAAGCAATGTTTTTGGGCTACAAAGAGTTGCCCCAAAGTGCAGACAAATCTATTTATTGCCAATGCAGTCTTATTGGCGGTTGTTTGAGTGAATTTTCTGTGTTTTTTCCAGCTACGTTTCTATTAAACACTATGCCTAGGTAGCAATAGTTGTTCACCTCCTCCAACTGGACATCCTCTATTTTCCAGTATTTTGTTGCACACTTCTTATTGCAAGTTCCGGGTACAATCATCTTAGTTTTTGTGCATTAATTCCTAAGTCTATTTCCTTTTGTGAATTAGTTACTGTCTTAATACCCTTTTGAGGCCCATTGGAGTCTGAAAGCACCACTGCATCATCGGTATATAATAACATTTTATGGGTCCCATTAATAACTGGTGGGAAGGTAACAATTTGCATGAGATCTTCCACTAGTGTTTTAATATAGATATTAAATAAAGTTGGTTATAATAAACAGCCTTGCTGCACTCCAATCTGGCTGGGGATGGGTGTGTGTTAACACTCTGTCCTTTCCCTATCTGACTCTATATAGTGTATTCATATGCATTTACGTTAAACGCGGCGCATGCAAGGAACGTTTAGGAAAAGTAGCACACTTGGAGGTGTGCCTCTCCCATCAATGCACTGCTCCCTTGAGCAGACATGGCAGTCCTGCACCAATGGGTGCAGGGCTCAGCCTGACAGCGGTGTTCTACTCGCTTCAAGGAAAACACCGCTGCCATATACGCGCCCCCTCCCTCGTCCACGTGTCCCCGCGTCGTCCACGCCCAAAGCTTTCCTGCCACGCTGGGAGCCCACCCCAGCGTGGCAAACCGTGGTTTGTTTTGCGGCCGGGGTGCCCAATCCCTATTCGGCTCCTCGGCCGTAGTTTGCCGGCGGAGGTGCTCAATCCCGCCGGCTCCTCACCCCCACATCTTCTGCGCTAGGGTCCCACCCAGCGTGGCAAACTTCACGTCGTCTTTTTTTTCCCCTGTAAAACAAAAGCGGTCCTGCGGTGCATCCACAGCCCCCACAACCCGCACCCACCACTGCGCCCAGCCTCCCCACACACCCCACCCCACACGTACCTCCGGACTCTAGCGCGGCGATCTTCGGTGGACCGGGAACACGTCTGCACTCTTCAAAACCGACTGCGAACTGAGAAATGCTGGTAAGCTGTATAATGGCTACATAGGGGGTTTCAACTTTGTGCATGTCTCAGTCATTGTTTGGAATTTTGCACCAAATTTTCAACATGGGGTTTTGGGACCCCCTCTCATGAATGATGTCACTGTCATGGCGTTATTCGGGCCCAAAGGGTGATTTCGCGGGCACTGCGCAGTCACTCGCCAAAATCACCCTTCGGCCTTGAATAATGCCATGACAGTGACATCATTCATGAGATCCCAAACCCATAACCATGCTGATATAAAATACCAAACATTTATTTCTGGCGTGAATTTAGCAGTTCCTACACAGGCTCATAAGTTCGTGAATTTTCAATATTTTCACTCCAGATTTTCAACATTGCCATTTTATCACACCTTCTTATGAGCTGCACAGCTGTCATTTTCATCCTGCCCAAATGTGTTTCTGCCCATGTAGCACACAAAGGCAGTCAGTGTGCTGAAATCAATGTATAGGACACATTAAGAAAATCACAGTGACACTGATCATGAGCAGAGGTCTTAAAATGGCTGTGCTGAAAATTTGGTGAAAAATTCCTAAAATGACTGTTTTATGAGTCTGCATTGCGCAGTTCCTCACGCACTGTCGTAAGTTTCGTAATTTTCAATATTTGCACTCCAGATTTTCAACATTGCCATTTTACCACACCTCCTTATGAGCACTGCAGCTGTCATTTTTCACATCTTGCCCAAAAGCGATGTTTCCGCCCATGTAGCGACAATGAGCGCAGTCGGTGTGTGAACTCAGTGTATGGTACATATTAAGAAAATCACAGTGTTACTGTTCATGAGCAGGGATCTTAAAATGGCTATTTTGAAAATTTGGTGAAAAAATTCCTACAAATGACTGTTTTACTAAGCGTAGTGCCAGCAGTCTCTACCGTCAGAAGTTGCAATTTCCAATATTTTCACCCAGATTTTCAACATTGCCATTTTACCACACCTCCTTATGAGCAGTACAGCTGTCATTTTTCACATCCTGCCCTCCCCATGTAGTGCACAATGGCGCAGTTGGTGTCTTGAAATCAATGTATGGGACACAGTAAGAAAATCACAGTGACACTGTTCATTGCAGAGGTTTTAAAATGGCAATGTTGAAAATTTGATGAAAAATTCCTAAAATTACTGTTTTACTAGCGTGCATTGCACAGTTACCACCGCCGTAGGGTTTGCGAATTTTCAATATTTCCACTCCAGATTTTCAACATTAGCATTTTACCACACTTCTTTATGAGCAGTACAGCTGTCATTTTTCACATCCTGCCCAAAGCGTGTTTCCACCTATGTGGCGCACAATGGGTAACAAAAGATCATGCTGACAATTTATTGTGCAAATACCAGCAATCGCACAGGGCATTAGGGTAAAACCATACATGCAAACACCACTGCAAATACCTGCAAGCTTAACGTCGGCATTGACAAATGCTTGTTTTAATTAAAGCAAGTAATCTTTTATCAATATTTTTTGTTTCCAAAATGTTCCATAGCTTATCCCTATTCACAGACTTGAAAGAAGCCTTGATGTCAACAAATGCAGCATATGTTTTCTAGATTTTGTTAACACATATAGCTCCAGTATATATCTGAGAGTAAAATCTGATCTGGGTAGAACAACCCTGCCTAAAACCAGCCTGGAACATTGATAGAATTGTTTCTCTACCACCCAAATTTGGAATCTACTTAGTAAAGGTCTTGTAAATCTCTTTAAACTTATACATAAAAGGAAATTGGTCTATAGTTTGTGGGATCAGGTTTAGAACCCTTTTATGAATTGGAACAATTACAGCAATCAGCCACATCTCTGGAATAGTTTCTTCTTCTTTTATGGAAGTTGTAAAATGGTGTTAAGTTCTGCCCAACAAGTTATATCTGTTTGATACATTTCTTCCTGGATGTTATCAATCCCTGTTGCCTTATTTTTTTTTCTGCGCTGTTATTGCACTGCTGACTTCCTGTATTGTAAAACTGATCCTGCCATCTTTTGCATTCCATTGTTCTGCTTTCCCTTAACTCTCATTAGTTCCTAGGTTCCCTATATTGCTGTTTGCTACTTTGAAAACTCTTTTTAAAATGTGTTTGCCATTCCTCAGGTGAGATTAGAGCTTCCACATTGTTCCTCGACCATGTGCGATTTGATTCCAAACCAATTTATCATCCTTTTCTGTTATTGCTTTTTGTAGCGTTTCCAATAAAAGTGTTTTATACTTTGACTTTTGTCATCTATCAACATTCTGTATTCTTTTCTAAAATTAATGAATATAACTCTATCCTGAAATCTTGAATACTTCTTCATCCTCCTCCTTTGTTAACTGACCACTTTTATCATATTATTACATTGTAAGTCAAACCAATTTGCTGTGCTTAAACATCTTTTTTTTCTCAGATTCCCCGTTTATCTTGTTTTTAAGTCTTTTTCCAGATTTGAGATTTTCTTAATAACACATGCATGTTTATCCATTACACTTGAGTTCCTATATTTTCCTTAATTATATTCCTCATTAGGTTTGTTATATTTTATTTTGTTATTTATTTCTTCTAATTACCCTTTGTATCAGGTCTACAACATATGGGCTTTATTTTATCTTTTTCTGGTTTATCATGGCCATATTTTTATCTGCATCTAGCCTTTTTTCTGCTTTATCTGTGTCAATATACTGCATTTGATTCAATTCCAGCATAACTGGTAAGTGATCACTATCCCAGATCTGGAGTACTTTCAAATCTTTTATCTTATGGGGTGAGAAAATGTCAATAATCAGTAACTCTAGCAAGTTTCCACCTTTCTTGTTGGGAAGGTCCATTTACCAGCTGGATCTCTGGGAAGTCGACCATTAATTATTCTGTAATTTTGCTCTTTAAGAATGTCTAATAAGTGCAAACCATGTTTATTAGTAGTTCTACCTAGCGATGCCCTGAATGGAATTGCTAGTGCATCATCTAGATTCCATGACTTTCCAGTATCTTCCTGTTTCTCACCCACCCTGATCAGAGTTGGTATCCCATGATATCTTAATTTTACTAATGTAAGTATGTTTTTGAGATCAGCTAACATTTTGTCTGTAGGCAAATTCCTGGAACTTGGGTTTATGTACACATTGATTAATAATCAGCTTATTATATTATTTTTGATTATTTCTAGGCATACAATTTACCTGAATTCCTCCACAAAGATACAATTTACTTTCAGGTTTAACAATATATCAGTTGGTGTGCTGATACCCCAGATGTTCTTGATACTTGGCATGTTTCTGTCGCAAATGTTTCATGCTTTGTATCCCTCTATCATACAGTTATCAGGTCAGTAATCCAAGTTTCTTGCAACAAAATGATCGAGAATGTTTTCAAAAATCCATGCAGCCTATGTCTTTAAATTTTTGGTCACTCCAGCTATTTTCCAGCTTATCAGTCTTACTGGCCTCCCTCTAATTTCAGCTGATGTTGTCTTATGTCAATATAAATATATTTCTATGCTTGAATCACTGAGGGTAATATGAAAGTTTTCCTCCCTATCCCTAAACAGATCTATATGGGACCATCTTGTCCCTCTCCATCTTCCATCTTCCTCATCTGAGTCCTGTACTACTATACTTAAGCAAGAATGCACAACAGGTGTGGTATATCATGAAATCATCACATCTCGGTGGTTGGGCATGAGCCACAGGCTGAGTGTATCCAACTGCCCGAGAAGTGACGATATCTCATGATATACCATACTCTGGAGTGCATTATTGCTATTATGAACAGGAATACAAGTTTATCAGTAAAAAATAAAACAAATATTTTTAATCCTTCAGAAAATGCCTTTTTGAGGTGTTGTACAGAGTGCCTTTTAATAAAATAGTTCCTGGACAGCTCTGAACAGCAGGTGGTACTGTTGTAAGTCGAGTTCATGGAGGAGGGTGTACTATAGGACTCTCTCAAAGCATTATCTGTGGCAAGCAGGAAGCAGCAATGTAAATGGGAAGAATGAACATCTTCCAGTAAGTCACCCAAAAATGTGAAACTATCACTTGGCCAGCTGTTAGTACGGTTTAAAAACAAGTCATGAGCGGTTTTGGATCCTTTACTGTTTTTAAAAAATACTTGCTCAAGGTGCAACTCACACCATTCTACCCTGTAGACAGATACAATGTGCTCTGTGACTACTGTCTGCTGCCTAACGTTATGTTTGTGTGGGAATGGAACAGTAGGATGGGAGGATGTTGTGGGCAGCGTGGCCATTGTTCCTCTGGCTCCCAGCAGCTTGTGTTGTGCTGTGTTCTGTCAAGGCACAGCTGTGAAGAGTTTTTTTTTTTAAATAGGCGGTGAACTGGAGGTCTGACTCGGACTGTGGGACATTAGGAACACTGTGCAGTAAGTGAGGAGGCTGGTGACTGGAGGTTTTGAAGCCGTGATGATGTAGCCCGATATCATCATGGCTTCAAAGACCTCTTAGCCAATCAGCTTTTTGATTCTGTGCACCTAGTTCATAATATTATTTATTCTAGGGCCTTTATGCTTTCAATCTCTTATGTATCTGTTCTTTTCTACTAAATTTCCATCCTCAGTGGCTATTATATGAATTGTCTCCACTGGAACCAGATATTTCGTTATTCTGCTCTGTTTTTTTTTTGTCTGTTTTATCTCCCTCTTTTTCCACATTTTTGTGTTCAGTCTGCATGGTCTGATCTATTACTGAAGTTTCAGCATGCATGCCAAATTAACTCAAATTAGTTCTTGTGTTTTAGAATTACTTGCCTTAGTGCTTTAGTTTTAGTGACAAGGCAGACCCAACCTTTTTCCATATTTGCTCTGTATCTGTAAACTGAGAGGATATTGGTCCAGGTAACCCTTGACTGAGTATCCCTTTACAGATATTATACACAGCAATCTTCAGAATATCTCTAGCCTCATTTTTAGTCTTAGGAATGCCTTTAAAAAGATATATTTTTTGCTAACTTTATTTGTGCCCCTCAGCACTGGCCAGTTAGACCTTCTCTGGCGAGAATACTGGGTCACAACTTTCTTCCACTCCACCAAGGACCTCTGGCCAGACCTCCATCCCAGGATTGCTCCCCCTCACTCTGACAACCAACTCCCCAGCTCTGAGCCCCTGAGGGCAGGCCACCACTCCTTCAGTGCTCTATCTAGAATCTAGTAGGCAGCTGGAAGGAGGAGAGAGCTGGAGGCTAGTTGGAAGGGCCGGTATTGAGCTTGAGTGCCATGACATGGATCCCACTGTCACCTGTCCAGGTGCCAGGGATTTTCCTGTTTTCTTGGTTCTTGATGGCACGGACATGCAGTGACATCCAGAGCTATGGGTGCGCCTCCTGCCCACAGGACAGCTGCCATTGCCCCACACCCCAAAAACATGCTGCTGCAGTTGTGATGCCCCAGTCACCACTGGAAGCTGCTGCATTATGGGAGCCACCACCCACTCTCCCCAGGAGAGAGAGAGCAGTCCTCGGATGCTCAATCCTCTCCTACCGACCACAGACGACCTGAGTCTGTTCCTGGAAATATAATTACGCCAGCATGGCTTGAGGTGTGCAGCACCTCACCGTCAGCACCACTAGGCTGGCATTAAAAATAAGTTGGGGCTCTCATATCACTCTACCTCAGTTCCTTCTTCTTGTAGTCCTTGGTCAGGTCTGTATTTTTCTAGTTGGACCTCTTCTTTCTCTGTAATTAGACTCTAGTGTGTCTATTTTTCTTGAAGTACTCTCTTTCTTGGGTCTACTGTATTTATCACCCTGTTGACATTTTCTGTTTCAATTCCAATAGTTCTTGTTTTTCCTTTCTCCTTCACCTTTTCTCCCTTTTCAATTCTTGCTTGTCTATTTTTGTTCTCTTTAGGTTCTCTCACTAATTCATTTAGCTCTTTTATCTCTCTGTTACTATCTCTTTTGTCATTTCTCTGTTTTCTGTCTGTCCAATTTCATGGTGTTTGCTGTTAACCTCACATCTTAATTCTTTTCCCTTTTTGCGTGGTATACTTTCGCCTTCTCATGTCTTGCCTTGACATCTAACGGGAGGGAGATTTCAGAGCAACATTAGGAAGTTTCTTCACCGAAGGGTGGTGGAACCACCGAGCAGGCTGCCACAGGAAGTCGTGGATGCCAAGACAGTTAAGGAATTCAAAATATCTTGGGACAGACATAGCAGAATATAAGGAATAAACTTGATAGGGAGTAGATCAAATAACGGGCAGACTAGATGGATCACGTGGTCCCCTCTGCTGTCATGTTCTTATGTTGTTCTTCATTTCCTTTTCAAAGGCTTTCTTGAAAAGGCCCAGTAATTCCTGTAATAACGTGTTTCCCTTATTAATCTTTTTTGAATATGTACTAGTTAATTTAGACTGTCTGAGTTGCTCAGATCATTCCCATTTTTGTGATTCTTTCAATTTTATCATTTACATCCTCTGGAGTGCTTCACATGTGTGGGATATCCGAGCGGCATTGGGTTGGTAAATCTAATTTTAATTTGTTAGTGTATGAGTAATAAAATCCTAAAATTCTTGTAAATAGGATTTTGGGTAACCCTAAAACCCCTCCATAACTCTCTTGCTCATTTCTTGATTTACTAACACAGTGATGTATCAACACAAAGACTTTTGTGTGTTTGGATTAGAAATTGCCTCCTCATTGTTCTAGGCCTCCTTTTGTATCACAGGATTAGACTTAGTTCCCAGTATTTCTCCACTTTCATTATCAACTGTTAAGCTCTCTGATTTATCCCTTCTAATATTTTTATTTTGTCATTAATGTATGTTTATCAGAGTAGAGCTCCTCTATTATTTTTGTTGGTGAAGAGGAATATAAGGTTTGTGGGATAAAACTTTGAATGTGAAAAACTTCATTTTACCCATCAATTCTAACTTCTTCCTAGTTCTATGATATAGTTGGCAATTTTCCTTTCTTTGAGTGTACCTTTGTTTCTGATAGGTTTCTTATTTTCATGTACTTTTTATTTTTAGAGGACTTTTTGTTACTGTTAATTTTCTTCATTTGCCTTGTTTCCATAATATTGATTTCTATTGTTCTATGTTCCAATATCATACACTATTACAATTCTAAAAAATGCTTAAATGATTAAATTACATATAACGGAAATCAGGTTAATACAAGTTAATGCAGATACATACACAGTTACAGAACAAATCCTATATTCTGCAGAAAGAAAAAGTACATTTTATATTTTGCTTGTGTGCATGTGCAAGAAACATGTTGTGACAGCTTGTTAGAGTTGCAGGTGTGTGGAGGTGTGGCGTTGTGGCACAGCCTCACTCTTTTTGAGGCTGTCTCTGTGGCACAAATGAATGAGCACACTGTCTATGACAGCAACTCAAAAGCTGATTGGAATTTCATGGCGATCCTCTCTCCTCAGTCACTCTCCTGACCATAATAAACCAGCTCACCACACTACTGCGCGCCACGCACCACTAGACCAAAGCTCTAGAAAATAATTGCCCCTAGCCCTGCTGTCTTTCAGCTCCTCACTCTCCTTTAGCATGTTGTCCTGCTCCATGGATTGGCACCCAACTTCAAATTCTCACCAGAGCATTTTTCAGTTGGCTGAATAATACTAGTTACTTGGAAGGAAAACATGGTGCTAAGTAAGTTTACATTTTAGTGCAACTACAAGCTCAGTACTCCTAGGAGTGAAAATATTTGAAACCGGTATTTAAAAGCTAAAAGTATTTGAGAAGCCGCTCTGCTTTTAGAGAGGTACTCTAAAATATGACAACTATGGGCTGCCAATTTTCCCATTAGACTCAATCTTTTCTACAATACTGAACATCCAGTAGGCTAATTAGGCTGTGTAAGTACTGGTGTTTACTGTAGTCTCACGTCTTATCCCACAGGTACTGAGTCCAGGATCCCATTTTATATTTTGCATTTCAAATTCTGAGCCCACAGTATATGGTTGTTGTCAAAATTAGGCTGCCAAGTTAGAAGAATTTGTATGGAGGTTGATTCACAATCTGGGGTATACTCATACAGTAATTGTCTCAAACTTTCATTATCCAAACATGTGACACATATTCAAGATGTATAATGTCACCAAAATCAAAATATGACACTGCATGCTTAGAACACTGTAGGTTTCAATGCAATCATGTCGATATGTTTTTTGATAACTGAGCATAATAGATAAGCATTCATTTGTGCTTTAAAGTCTCAGTTGGCAGTGCAGAATATTGCCTTCTCCATGAGGTATAGTAGGCTTCTGAGTGATAGAATTAGTGCTATTCTTCATAATGTGTGACAGTCGAGTGGTATGGGCATACTGCCCCAGAATAATGGAAAATTGTTTTGAAAATGATGATATTCTGTGCTGTTACTTTTGCTTTAGATTTGTTGGGGGTAGGAGCTAAAATTATTTGTAGATGAAACTATTTGAGCAGTGGAAGGTGGTGTGACTTGATGGAGTTTCCTACTGCTTCTAGGTGGTCTTTTCATATCAGCACTTTAGAGGTATCCTTTAACTTGAAGCACCATACTGCCAATTTTCCCAGAGGGCTTAAAGTATTTGAAAGTGGAAAGTATTGTATTTGAGTAGTGTCAGACAGTACGAATATGTGGTGTTTCTTCTTCCTCTAGGATGGTAATTTCCTATGCCACTTTTAGAAGGACACTTCACTCTCAGATTTGCTCAAAATATCACCTACAGCTTAATCTTGTTAATTTTCAGTTGGTTACCATCTGTATCCCCCTTTCCCCTGAAAAAGGCACTTCTAGTTTCAGTGGAGCTACTGGGTCAACAAAATTCAGTAACTAAATCTGGACTACTGAGTTGCCAATTTTTCTGTTAACCTCTTTTCCACAGTAATAAAAATCTTAATGGCTAGGCTACTTAGGTTCGGCACTTACTGCAGTTGCATGCCTCCTGCTGCCAGACCTGCAACTTAGTCTGCATTGCACCTGCTGGCTGCTGCCATCTTCTCCTTGCTTGGGATGCTCCTTGGCTCGCTCCTCTGTTTCTGGTTCCTTCTTCCAAGTTCCAGGCAGATCATCGGACTCAGAGTCATGACCATCATCACGAAGGAGAGCTGCCGGTAAATGGTGCCGGATGGCGTGCCTGAATTCCTTGAACTGCAGGCCCAGTATGGAGGTGTCCCCACTGAAGCTGTCTGAAATCTGGTGTTCTTGGGATTCAGGATGACCCCAGAGTGGAAGGAGAATGCATGTGAAGGGATCTGTACACAATCCCAACAACCAAAATCCTGACAAAAGAAAGCCCGACACCAGAATCCCAACATGGTTGAAATCCCACCACACAAATGACTGACAAATGAATGACCGTCATCTAAAATCCGAGTTTACTGCTGCAAAACAACACAATATTTTCCTTCCTTTACAACCTGTTGAAAATTTTAAAACACTCCTCATATGCCCAATGTTGCAGCAAAGGCAGCCTGGGTAGTGTATCAAGTCACTCCCCATCTGAACATAGTTGCTCTCTCTAGTGCTCTCTCGCATTATGCATAAACTACAAGGGCAGACAGCGAATACTACCCCAATCAATTAAATCTTTTCTTTTAATGAGGTTGGAATAAAGCCTAACTTTTGACAGTTTGTTGCAGCTTGTGCATAATGCAAGAGAGAGAGAGACTAGTATAAAATGCTGAGATGTCTAATTCAGTCTCTCTAAAAAAGAAGGTGACCCAAGATGTGGCACAAATTTAATTTCTGTCAGTACATTAGCAGACACATTAGTGTGCCGAGGAGCAACTGGGGTAGAGGTTTAGCTTTCTGCAGGTGACCTGCACCCTCCCCTGCACTGATTAATTCATTTTCACTTTCCTGGGGATTTAATTAAATTTTGCCTGCTGATGGAGCACAGATACAGGGCAACTGAAAGAGTTGATCATTGAGAAATCACCAGCCAATCACCTATAAGAGCAAAGTCACCAAATGCAAATCTGAGCAGGGGTCCTAAGCTCTTCTGCTAACTCTGGCTCTTGTTCAGATCGCTGGTGCACAGAGGAGCAATGGGGGTAGAGGGTTTGCTTTCTGCAGGTAACTGCACACCCCCTGCACTATATATACACCTGCTCATTATTGTTGCCAAAAGTCAGGATTTTGTCAAATCGGTAACAAGTGCTTGTCGCATCTTAATAGTCAGGATTATGGAGCTGGGATCGTGTTTGACAGGATTACAGATGTCGAGGCTTTCATACCTAACCTACACCCGCCCTGTGAAGCTTGTGAATGCTGGAGAGTATAGCTGCACTATGCATGCGGATAGGCTCGTTAAGCCTTATTAAAGGTATGCCATTGGTGCCTGGGGTCGGGGATATTAGAGTATTAATTGTTAAAACCCAGATTCATTGCACTAAAGGAGCACTTTTTGCTTTCTTTTGTTTTACAGGTGCCCAAATGAAGTTGGAGTTGGTGCAGGAATTTTAAAAGGGTACCTAAATTCAGAAAGGTTTATTTTTGGTGGACCAGGAGCTGAGAGAACCGAGTGAACTATTTACTCTCGTCATGACTGGTGTTTTCTTCCTTTCCAGCTTGTGAGCTGGAATTAATGTAAAGACATAGGTAAAGGTGGAAACTAATTTCAGATACAGTGCCATAAGGTACTGCCTTTCGATTACAAGTAGCCTAAAACAAACTAGCTTCCTCCTTATTTATTCCCAGTGTCTTCTCCATGATAATGTGCTTATCAGTGATACGTGGATGTTGGAAAGCGGAGTAACCTTTCCAGTCAGGTACAATCTTTTTGGCTGGTAATTCACTACCCAGTTTAGTAGCAATTAAAACTGGGTCTAATGGCCTGACCTTGTTTTAAGTTATGTTTTAAACTACAGGGTTACTCAGTATGCTCTCTGTGTGCTGTGATAACAGTAGTGATATCTGCTCTGAGTCCGTTCTACTGACTAAATTAAACAAGCATTTGTCAATGCTGAATGTTGCTTGCTTCTATTGCTGTTTAGGTATTTGGAAGTCATTGGAGTGCAAATATTGAAAATTTGCGAACTTCTGACGATGAGAACTACGCAATGCACTCATATAACAGTAATTTTAGAATTGTTTCACCAGATTTTCAACATAGGCTTTTTGAGAGCACACCTTATGAACACTGGCAGGTGTCGTTTCATTAATTTGTCCCAAAAGTGATTTGGCGCGGTGACATGAAATCACCGCCAGGCTTGATTAACGCCATGACAGTGCAAGAATTCATGAGGAGGGTCCCAAAATCTATGTTGAAAATTTGGGCCTAAATTCCCAAAAATGCCTGAGCTATGCAACAAAGTTGAAAAACCCTATCTATCCCATTATACAGCTTACATTTCCTCAGTTATGAGTCGGCTTTGAAGAAGTACAGGCGTGTTCCGATCCCCACCGATGATCGTCGCGCCGAGCTCGGAGGTAAGTATACCAGGGTAAGAAGTGTGGGAAACAGGTGCGCAGTGGGTGGAGTGCGAGTTGTGGGAGGGTCAGGGAGACTACGATGGACGTTTGTTTATTCACAGTTTTTTTTTTTTCACGAAGGCGACCGGGGACATTTGCCACGCTGGGGTGGGCTCCCAAGCGTGCGGCAAAAGAAAAAAATGTAGAGAGGACATGGGTCGATGGGGATTAGGCACCCCGCTGGCCAAAACAAGATTTGCCACGCTGGGTGGGCTCCCAGCGGCACCGGAAAGCTTTGGGGGGCATGCAGCCTCGAGCCAACGATTGGGCACTCCGTCGCTATAACAGTTTTGCCATGCTGGGGTGGGCTCCCAGCGTTGCACCTGGACAGCAGTTAGGGAAGCGACCATACGGTGTGTGCGTGGGGGAAGCGCATCATCGCGCGGTATGCGTGCTTAGCGTGTGTGTGTGTGCAGGGAGAGCTCTGCTCACTGAAGTGGAGCTCTCCCTTTGAACTGTATGCCACTGCATTTTCAGCTTGTCATAGACAGCTGCAGCAGTGATTGGGAACTGGGGCCGTGCCTGCAAACACACTGACTGCATTGGAAGGCGGGCTGACACACCTCGAAACTCGGATGATGGCACTATGTTTCTTGCACATGCGTGCAAGCAACATAAGCAGCTACTATTTCACCCAGGAACTAAAAACACTGATTAGGACTTCCGACTTGGAGCCGACTCCTGATAACACACAGTGAAGGCCAGGCATGAAATTCTTTTTATCCTAAAAGCAATTAGCTGGACTCCTGTTTAGGAAGCCGTTTGTCATTGATGGTTTGTCGGAAAATTATGAGACTTTAAATGAAGTCTGAATAGATGGATTTAAATTAATGTTCTTCAGAGGTCACTGGACCTACAACTTAGCTTACTAGGAACTGATTTTTAGTCAAGTAATACAGGACTCTCAACTGTTGTTAGCTCTGAATGTTCTGAAATGTTGGCTTTATATGGTAGCCTGATTTACTTATAGATATATACACATACATACAGTATATTCATAGTTTTATTCATAATTTTGTCCTCATGCAACAGAAAAGAATTATATTATGAACAGTATTACGGTGCTTAATGTTTAAATAACACTCATAAAAGTGAAATTAATTTCTGCTTTTACTGTGGTGGGAACTTAACAGGTGGTCTGATCCTCATTTCTGATTTTAGGATGGTGCCCAGGATGAAATGACCTGAGGTGAGAGTATAGGCTCAGTTCTACAGACTCATATGAGAGGTCTATATTGCAGTTAGTCAGGAATAATTGCCTGGCGGTCAGATAGAGGACACGGGCAGCATGTGCTCCATTCAGACCCCTAGGGTGGTATGTTCTGACTTATAGCAGAGGACAGATTTATCTGATTCTATTGACAGAAACCTCTGAGTTTATTGACAGAAACCTGTCAGATCTAACCAGGACAGAGTAATAGTTGCAGTACTCCTGTTTATTGGTATGATGCTGGATACCTGGGACTTGGCCCTGCTCTTAGTGGGTTGGTTTTTAATTCACCAAATTGAGGTGTTTAAAGATCATCTCATTGACCAGTACCTAGGTATAGATGGAATCTGCCCTCCAATGGTTAATATGGGAAGGAAGATAACCCAACAATGTATTCAAAGTGAGCTCTCTTCTGTCCCCACTGGGATGGGAAATTAGGATGAGATTTAGAGCTAGAACTGATTTTGGGATACAATGTAGAATGAAAAGACCCAAAGTGAGCAGCTGATCCTGCCCCTCAGACTAATACTGGAAGTCCATGTCGTAAGTCCAGTCAGAAAAATGCTTTGGAAGTCAGTTTTAGGAGTACAGAGCAGCATGCGCTGCAGGGTGCTCCTCACAGACCTCCCTAAGGTGGCAAATTCTGACTGGCAGTTTGGGATTAGAACAGTTGAGTCCTTGTGGCAGTGATCTGTCAAGTCCGTTTGGGACAAAGTAGTATCTGCAGTAACCCTGTTTATTGGTTTAGGGTCTGTTATCTGCAAATTGGCCCTACTTTATTGAGAAGGCTAGGGTTGTTACACTGAATAAAATATCTTGTGGCTACCTCACTGGCCAAACCTGGGCAATCAATGGATTGTATGTCCAATTAAGACTGTATCAACATGACCTACTATGGACTATCTTATGATGATATCAGCAGAAGGCTTAAGTGGATCATCAGTCTGTTACAACTATGTTGCGATAAAAGGTGTTTTTTAAAATGGGTAACTATTATGAATTATGAATGGATAGAAACAGTCCTGAACTTTTGTTTATATAAAGACATATGCACTGGTTTATTGCAGTCTAAATGTGAGCTTTTTGATCTTGTTAATTTTTAATTTTTCTATGCTGTAATAATGTTGGTGTTAATTCACCTTTGGTTGCTCAATAAAACCTGAAACCTGTTCTAAGTAAGTAAGAAACATGGCGGTAGCTGTCACCATCAATCTCTAAAGCCGACGTTGAGGTGCCCAATCCCACTGTCGGCATGCCCATTCTCCAGTTCATTTGCTGCAGGGAGCCCAATCCCCATCGGTTTCATTTCCCCTTGTTGGAATTTGTCTGCTGAGGGGTGCCAATCCCCCTCTGCATGATACCCCCAAACACAGACATGCTTTCTTTGCTGACAGGGGGCCCCAATCCCCATCGACTTCAGTTCCCCTCCCCAAAAACACAGGTGGCACACTGGGAGTCCACCCAGTGTGCCCAAAGAAACCTGCAAAAAAAAAAAACCTTCCTGCAATGTCTTTTTCTTTTTTTTTTTGTTACCTGTAAAGAGTAAATAGTCCCTTGTGGTCATGACACCCCCTCCCCCAACCCACATCCACCATCTGTACACCCCACCTCCCTGTACCGCCTCACCCCATACTCACCTCCGGAGCCCAGCACGATGACCGTCGATGGAGCAGGAACACATCTGCGCTCTTCAAAGCCGACTGCAAAATGAAGAAATGCTGGTAAACTGTATAATGGCATCAATGGAGGGTTCAAGTTAGGTGGATAGCTCAACCATTTTTGGACTTTTGGCTCCAAATTTTCAACATGGAGTTCTTGGGACCCCACCTCATGGACTCAGTCACTGTCATTCCATTATTCGGTCCCGACGGTGATTTCATAGGGCACTGAGTGGAATCACCTTCTGGGACAAATAACAAAACAACAGTGTCACTGTTCATGAGATGGGCTCCCAAAAACCTATGTTGCAAAGTCGATGGAACAATTCAAAATATGACTGTGTTACAGTGTGCGTTGCACAGTTCCCCACACCGCGCTCATAACTTGAGAATTTTTAATATTTTCACTCCAGATTTTCAACATTGCCATTTTCACACCTCCTTATGAACAGTACAGCTGGCATTTTCATATCCTGCCCAAAATGTGTTTCGCACATCTGGCACACAATGCAAGGTAAGCTGGTGAAATCAGCGTTAGGGACAGATTAAGAAAATCACAGTGACAGTGTTCATAAGGAGGTCTCAAAAAGCCCATGTTGCAAATTTGGTGAAAAATTCCAAAAAATGATCATGCTACAGCGTATGCTAAGTAAGTTTGTACACACACATGTGACTTCACCAATTTTTTTATAATTTTACTCCAGATTTTCAACATTACCATTTTTACACCTCCTCAAGAACAGAACAGCTGTCATTTTCACATCCTGTTTAAAATGTGTTTTGCACCTGTGGCACCAAATGGCGAGTCGCTGAGCAAAATCACCTTTGGGCTAACAAACTGATAGTGTCATTGTTCATGCAGTGGGGTCACAAAAGCCCATGCTGAAAACTTGGAGTGAAAATACCAAAAATGCCCAGGGCATTAGGGTTTCTGACCATAGCATGCAGCCAGTGACAGGCATTGAGGTGTGCTTGGACTCTTGACCCCAAAGTTAGCTCCATTCTCTTATACTGCACCCATTTCAGCATATTTAGTTATGAAATGGGGTGAGTGAAAGCCTGAACAACCTAAGGCACACCTTGACACTTGTTGGTGTCTGCAGGATAGGGTGAGGTGAAATGACTTGAATGTTATGGGCGACAGACCAAAGGCACACCCTAATGCCTGTCCATCTCTGCAGGGTAGGGGTGGGGTTGCGTCAGTTCAATACTTCACTGCCATTCCTATTCTGCATCTGTCTAACTCCTGCACTTCCAATGCTAATGCCAGCGAGTAAACATTGACAAATGCTTGTTTCTTATTAGTTTTACTTGTTTTCTTCTCTAGCACCACCACTGAGTTTTCTTGAAGTACTATTTCTAGTAAATTTCCTTTCCAGAGTTCATCCCAAACTTGTTGCAGTTTTCATTTAAATTTTCTTTTCAGCTCTTCAGCTATTTTATATGCCTTTTCTATCAGTATATCTATCCACCTGTGGGTTCTAGAAGACCTTTAGGTCTCTCTCTCTCTCTCTCTCTCTCAGACCAGATCTGTGTTAAAAGTAGAGATTAATAAAAAAATAAAACAGAAAAAGTAAACACGGGGTTTCCAGTGCAGGGTATTTTATATAACCTGTTATCTCCTCCCTTGAATCCACAGTTTTTTTTTTGCCTCAGTGATTTCTGAGTTCCTGAATTCCCTTAACTGAGTTACAAAACAGAAATGATAAATTAATGTATTTAATATGAGCATGGAACCAGATTTGGTTAAGAAAATATAACTGAGCTTTAACTTTCTGCTGCTTATTGTAGTTCTTATTTTACTTGATTTAATTAGAAAAGCTAGCTAGTGCTTACATTAAATCCATATCACTCCTATTTCTGAAGTTAGATTCCCTCTGCACCATCTACTCAGTGATAATCCGAGGTGCCGTCGGAACACACTGCCTTAGTCATGCTAAATCAGTGGCTCCTGCACTCCCTTTATGGAAGAATTACTTATGCAATGGGCTTCAAAATTCTCCAGGAAAAACTCTCACCGAGTAATTCTTAAAGCGTAAGAACCATTGCTGGCCGTGGCGCGAGGTTGAGAGCTGGATGTCACACCTTGTGCCATGCAGCGACCGTGCTCGGACAGAATCACGGACTGCCGGGGGTCGGTAGGAGAGCAGAAGGACTGAGTGTTCCAGGGACAGCTCTCCTTCTCTGGGGATGGAGGTGACCAGATGGCAGTGCATGCCTGTCCCCTAGCGGCGGCTGGGGGCTGGCACACCAATGTTACAACTAACAGGGGTAGAGGCGGGGCAGATGCCTGACAGGGTGTGTCTGAGGAACATGTGTGGTGCCATTGCTGGCATCCTTGCACACACCACCTCTGGGGATCATGCACCAAGAACAAGGAAAAACTGACTCTTAGTCGAGCAGCATGAGCTTCATCCTCCAGCGGCACTGACCCAAATGGCGCTTCCTTAGTCTGGATCGTTTCAGGTGAGTTGGTTCACTACCCTGCCATGGAGGGTAAACTATGGGGGATAAGGGGAAGTCGGCCTGATATCGAGGGTGTGGGCAGGAGGGCGGTTGGGATGTACAGCCGACCAGGAGCCAAGGAGAGAAAGTAGAAGCAAATAAAACCTTAAGAACTGTCAAATTAAAAGTTTTATCAATATGGGTTTTATAAGAAGCAGCGATGGTCAACTCTTGCATCCTCACAGCCACTCACTACAATAGAAACACAGAAACATAGAAGTTGATGGCAGATAAGGACCTCAAGGCCCATCCAGTCTGCCCACTTGTTCTACCTTATGAATGTGCCATAGGCCTTTACTCTGTCAATGGCCTATCTATTCATACTCATCTGTATTGCTCCTTATGCCTATCTCATGCCTTTTAAAGCCTGCACTGTATTCATATCCACCACTTCCTGGTAGGCGTTCCATGCATCCACCACCCTTTCTGTAAAAAGAACTTCCTCACATTACCCCTTCATCGGCCTCCCTCTAATCTTATGCTATGTCCTCTTGTCCTGCTATTTTCTTATATTGAAACATGTTAGACACTTTCACCTTGCTAATGCCCTTAAGGTGTTTGAATGTTTCGATCATATCACCTCTCTCCCTCCTTTGCTGTAGGGTACACATATTGAGCTCCGTTAATCTGTCCTCATATGTTTTCTGATGTAGTTCCTGCACCATTTTGATTGCCCTTCTCTGGACTGCCTCCATTTGTTAATGTCCTTGTGCAGTCAGGCCTCCAGTACTGCTAGCAGTACTCCAGATGGGAGCCTAACCAGTGTCTTGTAAAGAGGATTATTACCTCCCTCTTATGTCTTGTGATACCCCTACTAATACACCCCAACATCCCTCTAGCCTTACCTACTGCTTTGGTGGTCGGCTTGGATGATTTCAGATCATCTGTGGTGATGATGATGCCCAAGTCTCTTTCTTCCCTTGTGATTGCCAGCAACTCCCTCCCAACCTATAGGTGGCTTCAGAGTTTTAATGCAAATCTGATTGTGGGACACGGTGCCTCTGCTTTATGTTGCTGGGTCACATGGCCCTACTAGCGTGAAGCGTGAAACATAAACCTGTTTACCAGCATTGAAATTTAAAATGTATTAATTTTATATCAAATTATCCCAATAATCAGTAACTGCCTAAAAATACACTTACCAATGGGACTTAGGCTCCAATTTGCCCTATCTTCCTTTTTCCCCTGGGCAGTTGTCTCCTTGGGCATTTTATACTGTATCTTTTATATCTCTAGCTGTACTATGGTGCAAATTATCACAAAACCACCAATGGGCACATGTTAAAAGTTGATTAAAAGTATAGAACTCCTGAACCAGTGTTTTACTCATCTAACCCCTTCTTTTAAATTTATAGACACATCTAAGGACATGTGCAGCATTTATAAGTAAAATCTGCAGAGTTACGGGTTTGTCGGTGAGGATGGAAAAACGAGCAAAGTTTAAAATGAGTTAAGATTAAAAAGAAAAAAAATCACAGTCCACATGAATTGCACAAACAGTTCATTCACTGTCAATTCTATCAACGTTTTCTTTGGTTTTCCAGATCTCTGTGGTGTGAATACAGAGGCTCCAGTCGGGTCCAAGACTGATCTCTGTTACTCGCTTCGCTCACTTCTCCTCACTGCTCTCAGTTACTCTTTACTTTCCCCACTTCTTCTCCACACTGTTTCTCGACTGTTGTCTACTGTTTCTTTGCTCCAGGGATGATATCAGGACTTGTCAGCATCTACCAGTGATCAGCCCCTGCAGGACTCACTGCACTTCTCCCCACCAATGTGGGCACCCCACTGTCAGCCTCCAGGCACCTGCAGTGAGAAAAGCAAGTCAGTAAGAAACCACAAGAAAATACTGTGGCACAAGAAAGACTGGAAGCTACTGGAAGATTAATACACTCACATAAGCTTCAATGAACTTCAATGTCAGTCAGGCAATGGTGGCATGCCCATTTTAGTGCTTTTAAAAACCTTTCCAGTAGCCTGCTCTGACTGCTACTCCTCAGCTAGTCCACTGTCAGCCCACTCCAACAGAAACAATATATCAGGAGCAATATCCATTCTGTCATCGGAGGTGCTAAACAAATATCTGGCTGAAATTCAGGACTGGATGTCCTCTAACTGGCTGAGACTCAATCCCAACAAGATGGAGGTACTGTGATTGAGCCTGGTTGTCGGCGAAATGGACATTGCTGGGATGGGAACAGGATTATTTCTTGGTCCCACTCCATGGTGGCGTCCACCAAACTGAAAATCTGGGCATCATCATCGATGATGGATTGATACTGAGGCCCAGGTGTCATCCATTGTAAAAGTGTTTTTACCAGTTGAAGAATGCTGCCGGATTAAAGCCTTGATTCTGCCTGATGATCTGCCCTCACTGGTACATGTATTTGTGACATTGTGGCTCGATTACTGCAATGCTCTGTGCCGGGGTCACTGGAGGGGTTCTCTGGCAGCTGCAGCTGGTGCAGAAACCAGCAGCTAGGTTACTGGTAGTTTTCAAGGGTCCCTTGTCATGTGACCCCCCATTCTGCGTGAACTGCACTTGTTGCCAGTTAGATGGAAATCACCTTCAAGGTGGACTTGCTCACCTATAAGGCCCTACATGGATGGACCCTGGCTACCTGAATGACCTCCTGACTCCTGCCTGTCCTGTGCGCTCTTCTACTGAGGGCCTCCTAGTGGTTCCCACGGCCCACCTTAAGTCCTCTGGAGACTGCTGTTTTGAGGTGGTGGGCCTGGTATTGTTGAACTTGCTACCAAAATCTTTGAGGAGGCACCATTAGTGGAGGCTTTTAAGTGGGACCTGAAGACACATTTTTAGGAAAGTATTTTCAGATTATTTTGAGTTAAGCTAGTAACCTGCTGCAATATCTTATTTAAATTGGATGTTTTAACTATTTTATCTTACTATTTGTTTTTATGTTTATTTATTGTTGTATGTGTTTCCTACCTACTTGTACAGCACTCAGAGCCTCTAGGATGGAGCGCTCAATCAAATAAACTTTTTACTTACTACTTCTACTTACTTTGCTTACTTCCCTCATTTGATTGAAATATACCCGTTTGAAGTCTAGCACCTCAGCCTTATCCCCAGTGCTTACTGGTGCCCTAGACCAACTCAAACCATATAGTATTGTGGTTGCTGGACTCCAGTGGTTCCCCAACCTGTAATCCACCTACTCTTTCTGAGTTTGTGAGTACCACATTGAAGAATGGCAGATCGTCTAGTGGGTTCTCTCACCTGCTGCACCAGCATGAAGTGCGTCCAATGCATCAAGCAGGGGCCTGGCTTCTGGTGCTGCTGGCTTTTGGGATGGTCAGTCAGTCTCTGGTAGGTTGAGATCTCTTACTACTACAATCTCCCTTTTGCTGCCCTTTCCTCCTACTCCTAGTTCCTTATCTCACCTCCCCTGCCCTAGTGGCCTGTTAACCACACTCCAAGTGATGTTTCCTACTTGATGACTCACAGAGCTGTACCCACAGTGATTCTATCTCCCTTTCCCTCCAGTGGATGTGTCCTATTACTACCTCTACCCTTCCCAAATGTAAATGGACACCCCTCATAGAAACATAGAAACACAGAACATAGAATTTGACAGCAGATAAGGACCGCTTGGCCACCAGTCTGCCCATGTCCTACCTGATGGATAAGCTGCAGATCCTAGTTAACCAGCAGCCTACTTCTTCCTACCCCACCCCCTAGAATTGCCTTATGACTGTCCATGCATGCTTAATTCCACCGTTTTGACTCCACAACCTCCTCTGGAAGGCCGTTTCCATACATCCACAACCCTCTCTGTGAAAAATACTTCCTAAATTACCTCTGAGCCGCCCCCTTCTATCTTCAAATTGTGCCTTCCTTGTTCTTGCACACCTCTTTTTGAAAGATGCTACCCTCTTGGACTTTGTTGATTCCCTTGAGGTACTTAAAGTTTCTATCATGTCCCCCCTCTCCCTCCTTTCCTCGAGGCTATACATATTAAGCTCCTTAAGTCTCTCTTCATATGTCTTCCGGTGCAGACCCTGTACCATTTAAGTTGCCCTCCTCTGGACAGCTTCCATCCTGTCTATGTCTTTCGGAGACTGGGTCTCCAGAACTGCCAGTACTCCAGATGGGGTCTCACTAGCTGTCTGTACAGAGGGATAATAACTTCCTGTTTTCTACTGGTGATGCCTCTCCTATGCATCCCAGTATCTCCCCAACCCTCCTTGCTGCCCTCTCACATTGCTTGCCCACCTTTAGGTCATCTGATATAACTACCCCCAGGCCCCTTTCCATTTTGTTGTTGTTAGTATCTCACCCCCATTGTGTACTCTTCCCTGGGTTTTGTTTCCCAGGTGCATTACCTTGCACTTCTTAGCATTGAATCTAGCTGCCATACATTTGACCATTCCTCTAACCTTGTCAAGTCCCTTCTCATCCTTTCCACTCCACCTTGTGCATCAACTCTGTTGCAGATCTTTGTGTCATCTGCAAAGAGACATACTTTCCTTCAGTCCCTCTGCAATGTCACTTATAAAGACATTGAAGAGGACTGATCTAATCTGAACCTCACGGTACCCACTGCTAACCCCTTTTTCAGAGTGGACTCCATTTACTATTACTCTCCTGTCCTATTCTCCAGCCAATTCTTTACCCAGGCCGTTATCTTGGGACCCACTCCCAGGCTGGCTAACTTGTATATTAATCTTTTGTGTGGGACTGTGTCAAATGCCTTGCTAAAGTCTAGGTAGGCCATGTCCACAGCCCATCCCTGATCAACTACTTTGGTCACCCAGTCAAAGAAATTCATCAGATTTGTCTGGCATGATCTTCCGCTGTGAATCCATGCTGCCTTGGGTCCTGTGCCCTCTGGCCTCTAGATATTTAACAATTCTTTCCTTCAGAAGTGATTCCATAATTTTCCTACCACTGAGGTTAAACTAACAGGTCTGTGGTTTCCTGCTTCTGCCTTGCTCCCACTTTTGTGAAGGGGAATCACATCTGCCCTCCTCCAGTCCTCAGGTACCACCCCATCCTCCCATGATTTGTTAAAGAGGGTAGTCAGTGGTGTCACTAGTTCTACACTTAGTTCTTTTAGAATTCTGGGATGAATCCCATCAGGCCCCATTGCTTTGTCCACCTTCAGTTTTAAGAGCTCTTTCAGAACCCTTTCTTCTGTAAATGGGCTGGTATCAACTTCTGTATCCAGAGTGTTTCTACTGTTTGTTTTAGGTACCTCCCCTCTTCCTTTGTAAATACTGAGCAAAAATATTTGTTTAGTATCTCTGCCTTTCACAGTCACCCTCTGCCCACCCTCCCTCCCCTTTATTAAGCCTCACTATCCCTCCCTTGGTCTTCCTTCGCTCCCTGATGTACCTATAAAAGGTTTTATCCCCTTCTTAACTGAGTTGGCTATCTTTTCCTCGGTTTGGGCCTTTGCTGTTCTGACTGCCTTTCCAGCTTCCTTTTGCTTTAACTGATACAGTTCTCTGTCCTGTTCCTTCTGTGATTCCTTGTACTTACTGAGATGCTTTCTTTTTCTCTTGAACCTTCACTGCCACTTCCTTTGAGAACCATAGTGGTGTCTTACCTCGTTTCGTTTTGTTTATTTGCTTTACACAAGGCTTGTTGCCTCTGTGATGGCAGTTTATTATTCTCCATTGTTCTTCCACCTCCTTCCTGCCCATTTGCTAGTGCATTCCTTAGGCACTCACCCATTTTAGCAAAGTCAGCCCTCCTAAAATCCAGTACCTTTGTCTTTGTATGGCTTGACTCTATTGCTGTGTTTATGTGAACCATACTGTTCGATGGTGGCTAGTTCCCAGATGGCTACTCACTTCTACATCTGTGATCCTCTCTTCATCTCCATTTGAGAGAACCAGGTCTAAGATTGCTCCCTCAGTGGGCTCCAATACTAGTTGTCTAAGGCATGCCCCTGTAGGGCATCTAGAATAACCCACTCTTAGAAGTGGCTGCTGCAACTGCACTCCAGTTAACATTTGGCATATTCAGATCACCCATCAACAATATCTTCCCTTTATCTGCCATTCTAAGTATACTTTCTATCGTTCCTTGTCCATTTCCTTCCCCTAAGAGGGTCTGTGTACCCTGTGCAGATTCTGGTACCATTGCCTGCCTCAAAATCTCCACTTCTGTTCTATGATGTTACTGAGGTGAAGCTGTGCCAACCACATTTTTCCATCTTTCTTATCTCCTCCAACCAGCGAGGATGTACCCCCTTTCTGCACCTGGAACCCTCACCCTGCATTCCCCACCAGGCCTACAATGGACTGGGAGATCTGCAGCTTGTCCCTGTAGGTGGGGCTCCCACCCCTGGGGGTGGCATGGAGGGAGAGGGACTGAGAGCCACCAAGGCCCCAGCCATCTCTACCACATGGGACATCATTCAGGTGGCGGTCCAGGGGTGTCACAGTGCTTGGACAGAGAGATTTTCCCCTTATGTGTCCCCTGGATCAGAGCGGACATGCTGTGACATCAGCGCAGGGTGGGTGTGCTCCGCACCTGTCCACAGATGTCTGCCGTTGCCTCCCTACTGCTGAGTGGTCCCTGCTGCTTCACATCACTGGATGCCAGGGAAACCATGACCCCCGAGGAGAGAACTGTCCATGACAGGCTCATCCTAACTCCCCAACCCGACCCTCTGACATCCACACTTGTTCCTAAACATGCCTAACCACATTGTAGTTAAGGGAACAGTCAGCAGTAAGGGCCCCACATCCAAGTGTTGGGATTGTCTCAATTTACACCTACTGTGTAAAATATATATTTTTATTTACTGTTTACCATAGTATAATACATTGTAACAGATTAATTTTGCTTACTTTCAGGCTGACATTTTCTGTAACTACAAATCCAGAATCCTCTGCAGCTGACATCAGAGCGGGACAGCAGCAGTGGGAGATTCAATTGGCTGCAGTGCATGTGCATGGAGGAGGCAGTATAGCACAGAGGTTTAGGGCTCTAAGCTGCAAATCTTGAGACCTGTGTTTGAATCCTACAGCCCTCACATACATACTGTCTGACCCTGAGTAAGTCACTTAACTTCCTTGAGTTCCCATGTCAGTACCTGGAATCAAGCTTGACTAGTGTCCCTTTCCTGGTTAAACTATTTCCCCCTTAGAGCTTTTATAAGCTCTGATTAGATATTTTCTTGTCACGCTGTCCTCCTGGGGCTAAAGTACAGTCTTCTGTAACTGTAGTTAGCCCTAGGAGACAACAGACTTCAACAAACAAAGCTCAGAGCTTATATAAACTCTAACATACACTGCATGTTTTCAGTGTTTTAACTGGTATGTGTATTATATTTCTCTTTCTTTGTCTTTGTTGGGGGCAATACTAACACGTTTGTGTGTTTTTATTTAGTAAAAGTGTTTTTTTTTCAGTTTTGCCAGTTGCATTTCAGGTATATTTAGCTAGATATTGTGTTTTTCTTTAAAAGCGTATTTTTTAATATTTGACTAGGTTGCAAAGTATTATTTTTAGGGGGTGGCAGGACATTGGGTCTCAGGCTTGTCCTTGGACTTGTATTTGTTTTCTTAGTAGTATTTCTTGATACATGATTTGTAATTGTTGATTTTGGAGTGATGTGTGTGTGCGTGCGTGCGTGTGTGTGTGTGTGGGTGGGGGAGGATTGAGGATGTGCTGGTAATTTTGTGTGTGCAGTGAAGTTTTCCTGATCCTTTGTTTGCAATCCCTGACCTTTGTTAATGCGGTTGTTTGCTGTTCTTCATGTAGTTATGAACTCCGCTCGCGACCACAGGGGTAAGAGGGCAGAAGATATTATGCACATGGCCCACAGGGTCATTCACAAAACATGGCATCCCTCCCTTGTGTGGTCATATCTTTAGTGACATCCCTGCCATCCTCTGCCAGTGGAACTGTTACAGGCCATTGGCAAGCCACAAGATCAGACAGGCCATGTGTGCATGGGGGTAATGGGGCTAATTAAGCAGTTCCACTGACACCAGATCCTGCTTCCAGCACGGAAGCAGCGGGGGCCTATGCACAGAGGTCTGTGGATACTGGACCATAGGTGTTTTTGTCCACCATCCCTGTTTAATATCTAGAATTTCTATACTACACCCTGATTCGTTTGCAGAGACACTTCTCCCCAGTGATTAGATCTGACGTATGTGTATAGGTGTTACATCGAGGCATCACAGCACAGAGGGCTGTTTGCCCCTCCGCCCTGGTCTGCAGTTTTCCATGTTGTAGCTGACAATCAGGACCTTTGTTTTAAACATTTTACCTAGGACAGCACAGCTGAGATGCAAAGCTTCATTTTTGTGGGGTCCTGCTTTCATCCAGTTTTATAGCTGGGCAGACTTGAGCATGTAAATGTTAAATGACTTGCTCAGGGTCACACTGTGATTAAGTGGCTAAGGTGGGATTTGAACCTGACTCTTCTGGTCCCCAAGCTTGTATTCTAACCACTGCACCACACTGTTTTGTTGGGCTACGTGGGTGCACTTCTTTATGTATTGTTGTACAGTATCTGTGTATGCTTATTTGGCTTAGTGGTTAGAGTGCATATACCAGGTTTCATCCCTGCTGTCACTAATTCACTTTGACCCTTGGGGGGGCAATAAGAAGTCAGCAGTTTCACTTGGTCAATAGAATGGTGAGCTATGAAACTGGAGACATGACTTCCTGTGATGTCATCGATGGGATCGAATGCTTGAGCTCTGGTTTTCTGTGGCCCTAAATCCTTCAACATCAAAGATTAAACTCTTGAAAAAGACTTAACAAGCTGCCTGAGTGAAGGCAGGCATGGGACAGAACAAGACAAAACAGAACTCCCATCCTCAAAGGTGCGTGCTGACCAGATCCACAACAAAATGTAGGAGCCCAAGCAACTCACCATCCAGGGCCTCATATGGCATGGTCTATTCAGGTGCTGAGAAGGAGAACCAGTATCTGCAAGCAAAGCCTGCAACAGTTTCTAATACTAACATCATGCAGATGCTGCAGAAAATTGATAGTAATGTCAGTGAGAACAAAAGGTATTTAAAAGTTGGAATCCTCCACAGTCAAGGTGAAAGAAGCTGTTATGTGTAGTACAGCTTTAATAAATGTTAGAACAGTACAGCTTTAAGAGAATGTGCACGTCCTGTAAGTGTGCCTGTTTGAAGGCCAGCCTCCTCTTGTATGTGCTGCTGAATGGAAGTAAAAGAAGGCCTAGATTTCAGTGTGGCGTGGTTTCTTACTACCAAGACCCATATGCATTTAAAGGTACTTATTTTAGGCTACCAAATACAACAAACTGGCAGTGACAGATGGTGGACATTTTCCTAACTCAGCTTACTGAATTCCGCCATTTTGTGACTTTCTGCATTGAGGCAAGCAAGCAATTTGGAACTGCACAATATCATGGCAACTTCAATAACTTTGACATTTTACAGGAATGGACTGGAATATATGGTCCAGCGGTTTGATCAGTGGTTATTACTTAATCCTGCCATACAAGCTGCTAATGATGAACAACAGGATAAGCTTATTTGAGCTGCTTTTTGTACTTTCTTGGGGAATGAAACCTTCAAACTTTTATGCAGTCTTTGTGCACGGACCAGCGGAGAATTTGTCATATCAAGAGCTAAAAGGCTAAACTAAATGCACAATGCAGTTTAACAACTTTCCCAAAGGCTGAACATTATAAATTCTACAGTTGCCACAAGAAACTAGGTCAGTCATTACAGTCATACAGTATTTGGCTGAGATCAAGCGCTTAAGCTCTCACGTGTGAGTGGAGCAGGGAGCATCTTGAATCTAATCTAGCTGATAAGTTTGTTACGGGGGTTGAATAATGAACATCATATTCAGCAATTACTTTCTGTAAGTGTCAAGAAGTCTACTGAGGAACTTTTACATTTGGCACAAATGTATGAGGCTACAGAAAATGAAGCACACACTAAGATGGAAACTAAAATTGAGGTACAAATAGCTGCAGTAAACCCCAAATCGAAACAGCTCAAACCTAAGTCTAAGCCACTGTTTTCAAAGAAAAATTCAACCACTCCACCCAAACTGCATGGCCAGTACAAATGTGCATCATGTGGGTTGTCTCAGCATAGCAGGGACCAGTGCAAATTCAGAAAAGTTCAGTGGCATGCATGTAATAGCGTCAGGGTCATACTGCTAAGGTTTGCAGGAGGAGGAGAATCGCGATAGTCAGTTTGGAGAACCCAGACAGTGCGGTGGTTTCTAATGCACCACAAATGTAGACTAAAGATGTTCCTCCTTTCTATATGTTACTTCAATTGCCACAATTGAGGCGTCAGTTGCATTTAATGGTAGACTCTGCTTCTCCAGTTACTTTTATTAACCATCAAACATGGTCTGATCTGGATAAGCCACCATTGTTTCCTTATAATATGTTGCTGCATGTATTTGAAGGCAACCAATTCAGCCACTGGGCTCGTTTACCACGTTGGTATGCAGGACTGATTCTCCTGGCACACCTTCTACTTTCTGCTTTCAAAAGGGTGTCAACATTTTGGACAGAGATGTCAGGTTCTTCTAAACATTCATGTTGATCCAGCAGATTTTGGCCTACTTGCTGCTGTCCAGGTACCACAAAGCAGTAACCCGCCCAAGCTTGGGGAGATTTTAGACATGTATCCAGAGTTGTGGAAAGGCCTGAGATGTTGCAGAACAGCTAAAGCCAAGCTAGTTACAAAGACTAATGCAGTCCCTAACTTTTGTAAACACGGAAACTCCCTTTTGCCTTTAAACCGGTCGTTAGGGCAGAATTGGACAGACTGGAAAAAGTGGTGTGCTGGAAAGGTTTCAGGTTCAGATTAGGCCACTCAATTGTGGTGGTATCTAAACCAGGTGGTAAGAGTTTGAATATGTGGAGAATTTTAAGGTGACACTTAATCCAGCACTTAGCATAGATGTATTTCCTTTACCCTTACCAGAGGAACTTTTTCATAGACGGAATGGTGGTGGGGGGTTCTCTAAACTGGACCTTTTGACACATACCTTCAAGTGGAGTTGGATACAGAATCTCAGAAATTGGTAGTGATTAATACACACCAAGGACTGTACAAGTACAAATGGTTATGTTTTGGCCTTAGTTCTACATTTGCTATTTTTCAGAAAGTGATTGAGCAAGCGGTGGGTGATATACCAGGTGTTGCTTGTTATTTGGATGACATCATTGTCATGGCAAGACAGAAGCAGAACATTCACTTAACTTACAAAAGACTTTAGAGATTGCAACAGACTGGATTCAGACTTAGGAGAGAAAAATGCCAATTTTGTCATCCAAGTGTCAGGTACTTAGGTCACACTATTGACAAAGTCGAATTCATCCGAATGATGAAAAAGTGGAAACCATTGTGCACATGCCTGAACACATAGAATGTTTCAGGGTTGCGCTCATTCTTGGGTATGATACGCTACTCTAACTATTTCATACCTAAGCTTAGCCACTAAATGTGCTATCCTAAATGAACTGTTGCATAAGGGTACTCCATGGAAGTGGACCAAGGGCCACAGTAAGGCAGTTCAAGCCATCAACTCTCTCTAACCGATGTGAATAATTTAACTCATTATGACCCTAACTCACCTACCACATTGGCCTGTGATGCTAGTCCTGTGGGTATAGGAGCTGTCCTTTTCCATACAGATCCAGAAGGAGTGGAGAAGCTGATAGCCCATGCTTCATGCAAACTCACTGCAGCTGAAATGAATTGTGCAAAGATTCAGAGAGGCATTAGTAATTGTGTTCGAGGTCCAGAAATTTTGCCAATACTTACTAGGTCACAAGCTTCACCTGAAGGTGGATCACAAGCCACTAGTGATAATTTTCAGTCCAGGAAAAGATTCCAGAAACAGCCACTAACAGACTTCAACGATGGGCATTAATTTTGTCTGCCTATAAGTTCGAGGTTACATACCACCAATGGACCAGCATGGACATGCAGATGCCTTGTCGAGGTTACTAATATCAGAGAAATGGAGTTCGATGTGGGAAATAAAGAGAGCCATTAGTATGCCAGGTGGAGCCAGATAGTTTTCCAGTGCAATTCAAAGATATGCAGGACTCTACTGTTGTGTGTGCAATGGAACTACAACAGTTAGATCACTTCCAGTACTAGCCAAGGACATTGCAAAGCGACTTGTCAAGATGTAATTTTGAAACAAGTGTATCAGTATACGCTTGAAGGTTGGCCGATAAGGCACTACTTGTTCAGCTGCACTACAACCCTACTATACAAAGAGACAGCAGTTGTCCATTGCTGAGGGTGTCTTCTATGGGGATTGCGTGTCACAGTACACCAATGTTATCACTCAAAGGTGTTGACTCTTTTGCATATGGGCCATCAGGCACTGCTAAAATGAAATCCTGGCCAGACTTCACGTATGGTGGCCTTCCATTGACAGAGACATAAACCAGGTTGTGCAAAGATCACGAAGGTTGTGCTGTATCGATAGGAAATCCGGCAAGAGCTCCAGTTCACCGTTGGGAATGACCTGAAAAACCCTGGCAAAGGTTGCATATTGATTTTGCAGGACTCTATTTAAATTCCATGTGTTTACTCTTAACTGATGCTTATAGTAAATGGCCATAAATTCATCAAATGTCTTGACAACTACTGAAAGCACCATCAAAGTGTTGAAATCTATTTTGCTACCATGGTTTTCCATAAGTGATTGTCTCGGACAACAGACCACAGTTCACATCTGTTGAATTCCAAGCATTTTGCCAACAACGTGGTATCCGCCATATTTTCTCACCTTCCTACCACCCAAGTTCAAATGGCGGAACACCTAGTTCAGACTTTTAAAAGAGTATGGACAAAGCTAATCCTACTACACTGACGGCAATGCAAATAGACCTTTTGGACTTTCTTGCAATGTATCGAACAACACCTCATCGTGTCACGGGAATCTCCCCTGCAGAATTGTTGTTTGGACATCAGATTTTAACTCAATTGGATCTTCTTTGCCCTCTAGGCTATAAGTCAGTAACTAAAATGCTTCCTAAGACCAGATCCTTAAAACCCAATGATCTTGTGTGGGTCAGGATGTATGCAGGCCAGAAGAGATGGATAGAGAAGGTGGTGGAAAAAAGTTTGGAAATGTTGTCTATAGTGTTTGACTGACTAACAGAGGATAGTGAAAAACATGTGGACCAATTACGTACTAGAAATGAGACAGAACAAAAGGGATACCCAGAGTCGGGTAGTTATCTAGCATTATTTGTTCCAGAATAAGAACAGGAAGAGACAGTGGAGCCACAGCGTTTGAGACAAGATGTGGCAGATGCTAATCAGATTCCAGTGCAACAGCCTCAAGTCCTACTACATCAGTCAGGACGTATAAGACATCCACCAAAGAGAATGGACTTGTAGAGATATAGCCTAATGACATAGACTAACTAAAAGGGACATTGTAGTAATAACTGTAATCGTTTCATATTCCTTCTGAATTACTGATTTAAGACTTACTTACTAAGTCAGGAGGACTGTTATGTGTGGTACAGCTTTAAGAAATGTTAGAGACAGTACAGCTTTAAGGGAATGTGCACTTCCTGTAAGTGTGCCTGTTTAGGGCTAGTCTCCTCTTGTATGTGCTGCTAAATGGAAGTAAAGAGAAGGCCTAGCTTTCAGTGTGGCATGGTTTTCTTACTATCAAGACCCTTGTGTGTTTAAGGTACTTATTTTAGACCACAAAATACAACAGAAGCAGTTAATGGTTTGCAGGAGGAAATAGCCTGCACAAGCTGTGTGGTCTTATTCTTGTGCCATCCGGGAGAGGGATCACTGACGGAGGGTGGAGGACACAGAAGTCAGAGCCAGGAGGAGGAGGAACCTGCAGTTGTTGGGTTCCCCAAGGAAGCATAGGGGCCAGACTTGAACTCCTTTATCCAGAATTGGTTTCAAACTGAACTGGGGCTAGATTCTGGCTTTGCAATCAAAATCAAAAGAGCTCACAGAGCCCTTGGTCATTGCCCTAAAGCGGATAAGCTTCCATGCTCCATCATAGTAACATTTTAAAATATCTGGTCAAAAGTTACTCCTGAAGAAAGTTTGGGAGAAGGGTCTCAACTTAAATGGAAATGGGTCTTTATTGATCAGGTCTACCCTAGTGGACTGACACAGAAGCGGAAGCAGTATACACAGTGATTAAGCAACTGAAGAAGAAACAAATTAAAACCCAGATGAGGTATCCAGCTAAGCTAATACTAAACTTGGAATCAGAGACTAAAGTATAGGACAGTCTCCTAGAATCAACCAAAGTACCTGATGAAACAGGGATCCTGCTTCCAGAAATGCCAGTGAAGACATTTGAGCAAGACTTGCAGCAGTATTTTGGGAAATGACAGGTACTCTGAAGTGGCAACAGAGGCTATAGAAACATGAGCCCTCAAAATTGTTGGCCCAAGACCTGCAGCGCATACACCAGAACCTGCAGTCAAGCAAGGACTAAAAAGCAATTAGTGTCTTTTATTTTACTTTCTCTCCCTCATGGACTGGGTTCACAGAACTACAAGGGATCCTGCTTCCATGGGTTGCCCTAATCTCTCCCTAATAGATTAGTGGCAATTTGAACTTCTTTGCCCACACTAGCTTCAATGGCTGCCATGTGATCTAGAACTTCACCTGGTTGCTGCAATGCAGCAATGACAGCTATACCAACCCAGGACATCTTTGCACAAAGCCTTTGCCGATATTATTTTCCTGTCCCATCA